>OV702285.1:447908881-449158881 GCA_916181665.1 Avena sativa
CCAAAACCCTAAACCCATAAACCTTAGAACCGTAAACCATAAACCCTCAACCCCTAAACACTGACCAAGCAGGTATCGTGTAGTTATAGAAACGTTATAATAAACTATGGCAGAGATATGGCCATGACCTTGGCCATCTTGTTTAAAAGCTTTCAAAATATAATGCTTATCAATTTCGGCAGATGTGTGGAAACTCATTTAAATGCTGGTAAGCATGCTGTCGCTATCGTGTGGGTCCAGACATGGCTAGCACGTGAGGAGCGACTGCGTTGGAGTAGCGTATGTTGGAAGCTTCAACCTAAAAATTTCTGCACAGCGTCGAAACATCCCACGCATCTATTAAAAATCCCGCCCACGCAAAATTCCTCTCCTATCCCTGGCCCGGAAACAAGGACCAGATGAGCACTACAACAATAGAGGGGTATAGGTGGTAAATTTGCGTCATCCCACCTATATACCCACATCGCCTCTTTGCCGCCCACCCCCCTCTAACCTCAACCTTCCTCAAGCCCCTTCACCGCCAGCCCTCTCTTCCACACCAAAGCTCCTTCACCGCCGATGCTCTCTTCTACACTGGAGCATCTTCACCGCCCAACGCACCAGATCCACCTATAAATGCCCAGACGACGACGCCGCCATCATGCGCGTCCCACCCGCCCTTGCCGCACGGTGGTAATTTCTCTTGCTCGTTTGCTATTTATTTGGTACTCGTAAGATACAAAAGGGTTAGAATGTTGCTCAATATCCTGGATGCTATTGCCATTTCGTTTGCGGCCACATATGGTAGTTATTATAGACATCATAAGCTTGTGTTGGAGATATGCCCAAGAGGCAATAATAAAGTGGTTATTATCATATCTTCATACTTATGTTAAATGTTTACATACCATGCTATAATTGTATTAACCAAAAACGTTAATACTTGTGTGATTTGTAAACATAAAAGAGTCCCTAGTAAAGCCTCTTGTTAAACTAGCTTGTTGGTTAATATATGATCATGGTTTCCTGATCATGAACATAGAGATGTTATTAACAACAGGGTCATATCATTAGGAGAATGATGTGATGGACAAACTCCTATAGTTAAGTGTAGCATAAAGATCAAGTCATTTAGTATAGTTCATTTGCTATAAGCTTTCTGATACATAGTAACCTAATTCCTTCGACCATGAGATCA
Source organism: Avena sativa (assembly GCA_916181665.1). Lineage (NCBI taxonomy): Eukaryota > Viridiplantae > Streptophyta > Magnoliopsida > Poales > Poaceae > Avena > Avena sativa. Next base: position 447,910,059 of record OV702285.1, read on the forward strand.
TGTTAATCACCATCACCGGAAGGATGCTTTGATGACATCAAACACCACACCGTAACTGGGTGGCTATAAAGGTGGCATTGAGTGTTCGGAAAGTATGGGTTGAGGCACATGGATCAAGAGTGGGATTTGTCCATCCATATGACGGATAGATATATTCTGGGCCCTCTCGGTGGAATGTCATCCAATTAGCTTGCAAGCATGTGACTGGTTCACAAGGGATCACATACCACGGGAACGAGAAAAGAGTACTTATCAGTAACGAGGTTGAACTAGGTATGCAGAGATACCGACGATCAAAACCTCGGATAAGTAAACTATCGTGAGACAAAGGGAAATTGGTATCGTATGTAAGTGGTTCATTAGATCACAAAGTAATCGTAGAAATATGTGGGAGCCATATGAATTTCCAGATTCCTCTATTGTTTATTGATCGGAGAAGTGTCTCGATCATGTCTGCATAATTCACGAACCGTAGGGAGACACACTTAAGGATTCGATGTTGTTGAGTAGTTATGGAATGATGAGTAAGAGACCGAATGTTGTTCGGAGTCTCGGATGGGATTCGGGATATCACGAGGAGATCCGGAATGGTCCGGAGAATAAGATTCATATAAGGAAAGTCCTGTTTCGGAGTTGGGGAATGATTCCGATGTTTTCATCGGGAATGTTCTAGAAGGGTCCGGAAGGTCCGACACTCCGGAGGGGAAGGGTACATGAATGTGTCATAACAAGTTGGAATGGTTGCATCATGTACTAGGTTTCATCGCTGAGCAAAATAAAGGGATAAATCAAATCCTAGTTTGAAAAGTCAAACGCCAATTTGAAAAGTCAAACGGCAAGTTTGCTTGGGGGAGGGAGAGTAGGAAACCTACTTAGGGAGGAAGTCCTACTCCCTCCACCCACCGGCCAAGGAGGAGGAGTTGGAGGAGGACTCCCTCCTCCCAACCGCGCCTCCCTCCCACCTATAAAAGGAGGGGCAGGGGTGCCCCTCTTCCCTACACCTCTCTCCTCTAAACCCTAGCCCTAGCCGCCGGCCTCCACCAAGTCGCCGCCGCCCTAGGTTTTGCATAGCCGCCGAGTTGGGGCCCTCCCCTTGCCCTAGCCACTGGCCTAGCCCTCTCTCCTTGGTGCCTCTAAACCCTAGATCGCCAAGGACTCTCTCATAGTCCACCATACTCGCTCCAGCTTAAGGCGAAGCCCTGCGAGATCTCCCCTCTACTTCCGGTACCACGCCGTCGTGCTGCCGGAATCACGAGGAGAGTGCAACAACCTTTGCTGCCTACTGGAACAAGGGAGAGGAAGGTCTCATCGAGTACCGAACGTGTGACCGACTGCGGAAGTGCTGCCGGAACGCAGCGCCGGAAGGATCGTCTACGCGATCTTGAGATCGGAAGTGTACGACTACATCACCCACGAGAATCTGCTCTCGTTAACCGCTTTGGATCTTCGAGGGTTAGTATTCTATCGACACTTTGCTAAAATCTAGTAGATAGATCTTGGCTTGATCATATATTAGATCTTGATTATGTGTTCATGCGGTAGAATTTTTTTGTTTTCCATGCTACGAACCCCTACAGTGGTATCAGAGCCGTGTCTATATGTAGATCTGTTGCACGAGTAGAACACAATGGTCATTGTGGGCGTTGATGCTTTTGTTGTCGATTGCTTCTTGTGTACTTTGCATCTTGCGGGATGGTGGGATGAAGCGTCCCGGGCTAACCTTACATGACATCGTTCATGAGACTTGCTCCACGCTTGACATGCAACTTGTATTGCATAAGTGGCTTTGCGGGTGCCTGTTTCTCCCAACATAGTTAAGATTCAATTTACAGCGGGTGATTGACAATACTAGTATCAATGTTGTGGTTCTTGTTCGTAAGTTAGAACGACACTTATTGAAAGCCCCAAACCACGTAAAACATGCAAAGAAAATTAGAGGCGTCTAACTTTGTTGTGCAGGGGTGTGATGTGGTGTGATATGGCCATGATTGTGACTATATTTGATGGATGCAATGTTCATTATTGTAAGTTGACAACCGGCAGGAGCCATATGGTTGTCTTTAAATTCTGTTAAGATCCGCGTGTCTATTCAAAGTAGTTGTAATAGTTCAAGCTGGTGGACGACAACCATGAAACGACGCCATTGACCTTGACGCCATGCTGGTGATGATGGAGATCATGTTCGTGCTTAAAGATGGAGATCAGAAGCACAAGAAGAAAGGCCATATCATATCACATATTATGAATTGCATGTGATGTTAATCCTTTTATGCATCTTGTGTTGCTTAGTTAAACGACGATAGCATTATAAGATGATCCCTCAAGCACACAATTTCAAGTTTTAAAGTGTTCATCCTTAGTAAGCACCGTTGCTAAAGCTCGTTGTTTCGAAGCACCACGTGATGATCGGGTGTGTTAGATTCTGCGAGTGTATACAACGTGAGCAAGCCAGATTTTCTCATGCGGAAGCTAAGGTTTGATCTTGACGAGCCTAGCATGTACATACATGGTCTTGGAACACGTATCACCAAAAGGTAAAGCATGAGTCATATAGTAGATATGATGAACATGTTGATTGTTCGCCATTGAAGCTACATCAACTCTCGTGATGATCGATTTTGATGTGGTGAATTTGGTTCGTGTGATCACTAAAACAATGTGAGGGATATTGTTCTGAGTGGGAGTTCAACGGCAATATGATTAAAAGTTGAACACTATTTATCATAAATTAAATCAAAGTGAATTTGCATAGTTGTTGTAGTCATTGGCATCCGTTTACCACCTTGCGCTTAGTTTTAATTGAGATGATAGAACTATAGAATTCTGGTTAGTTAATTTACGAACTGGTATCGTATTGTTTTGAAGTGTTAATCTAAAGTTTAAAAGTCCTATTGCAAACTTTCAGTAAGTTCCGATTACTCCATGAAGTTTAATAATTGGTATTAAATCAAGAGTGACAATTCCAAGTGTTAGTGTATGAGTATCATGTTTGTCTCCATGATTATTGATATTCAAAGGATTGTCTTAATATCAAGGTTATCTAGGATCTGAAAGAGTTGTTTCAGAAACCATGATGTGTGGAAGATATTGTGATATCTAAAACGAAGTTTTGGTTGCAACATGATAGAGTATAATATGGCAAAAGTCATGTTCTCGTATTTGATGAGAATTTGCAAAAGGTTGGAGACACTAGTTGTCCTAATCCTCCAAAAGGTTTTGGAGAGCAACATTATACTCGCGATTCACAGTTACAAGCTAAAAGTAGCTTGATCATGGATAATTCCATGATAAGGGTGAATATTTGATGTAGGTAAAATGTTTACTACACCAAGAGATTACTAAAGAAAGGAATTTGAAAGAACACCAAACATTTGATGATGGTGATCTACTTCAAAGTGCAAGTCCAAAGACATTGGTATTTTACTATACATGCTTTGGACTATGTGTCATGTATATGGCTCCACTATTGATGTTGATAGATTCTTTCAAACAGAAAAGGAAATACTGAAAGAGAATCTCATAAGTATATGGCAGAAAAGAAAAGACTAGAATTGTTCAGCTTAAGTATATAGATGATATACATGTTATGGATATATTCTTTGCTTATTAAACAATGTGGTTCTTAAGTATTTGATACTGAATTTGTTGGTGTGAATCGTCATACGAAACAACACAATTCATGAACTACAATGGCCTAAGTAACTAGCAAAAGAATATGTGATGATGTTCATCGAGAACAAATAAAGGGTTATTGTGCTGCTTGTTAAACATCAAAGCTTGCCTTCAAGATTTGTTTTATCAGGCATTATGAGAACAAAAGGGTTGTTTAAATAATTGTCATAATCCATAAAATATGGATAATTCACAAATCTCGTTGGAGAAATCACATCCATAAAACTAGTGCTAAAAATGTCGAAAGACAAATTGATTGAAAGATCACTTAGGAAGTGACATCGCCGTTTAAATTATATTGGAAAGAAAACATGAAGAAAATCCATGTGGATGGAATTTTGGAGTCCTTTTGATTTTTGATCAAATGACGCTTGTGAAACTTTCCTAGAGATAATTAAAACTTCGTTGATAGGCCAAAAGGGAACGAATGACTAGCTTATTGGAACTTGTACATATTGTTGTATGAAGTCCATTATGTGTAGTCAAGAGCGATGGATTTCAACTTCATATGTTTTCTCCGAATTTGAGTGAATATATGAATATTTACTTAATAAGGATGAAGTTTGAAACATTGAAAAGTTCAAAGATTTTCAAGATGAAGTGCAAAATCATTGTAACAATAATATAAATAGTTTATGATAAGATCATAAAGGAAGATATTTGAGTTACAAGTTTAGCATAATACCTAAGATTTAAGGAACCGTTCCATGGATTTGTATTTCCCGAAACACCATAAGAGTATGGAGCGTTCGAGATATGTAATTAAACCTTGTTTGACATGGTAAGATCAAAGGTGTAATTTATAAAACTGTCATTATATTTTAAAGATTAAAGGCTCTAGAGACTACCGTTTTTCCACTGAAAAGAGCTCCATTATAATCCGTTGAATTGACACCATATATAGTTATGGTTTGGGATAAAACCCAAGTTGTCCTTTCTTAAAAATTGGTATGCTATGCATAAGAAATATGTTTGCAACCAAAATCGGATGAACATATTTTGTATGTTATTTTGAATAATAGTTAAGTATTCCTCCATAACACCAAAGACAAAAGTGTTTGTCGCTTAGAACGTCAAGTTTCTTTGAGAAGGAATTTTTCGTGAAAAGTTAAGTGGGAGGACAATAGAACTTTGATAAGGTTAAAAGAACCTTAGCTATATGTGCAGAGTTGCGCGGCGCCGAAAAGTGTTCCGGAGGCAGCAACAATGCTCATGGCTCACGTGCCTCAAAGGTTGTGGTCACGAAGGACTAAGTTCCTATTGAAACAAGAAGGTCGGGTAAACAATCAAATACCAAGATTTGAGAGTTCAACCATTATTTAACGATAATGATCCGACTACATGCAAAGAAGCAATGATGGGCCCTGACTCCGTCAAAATGGCTTGAAGCCATAAAATCCGTGATAGTTCCATATACAAGAGATCAAGCTTTGAACTTGAAAGACCCTCTAGAAAGGTACAAGACCTTACAGTCATATTTGGATGTATAAAGAAATAGACATGGATGTTTCACATCTATGAAATTATCGACATATCGGGAAAGAGTTCACGACAATGTTCAAAGAATTGACTTTGACAAGATCTGATCTTTCATTAAGCGATATTTAGTCTAGACGGATTAATATAGCAACCACGACACATAATTTTGTTATGTGTTGAATAAACAAAACAAGTTCTTCTAATATAATGGTTACCTAGGGCGTGTGCATGACACAAGTCCAAAGGGTTTTGTTAATTCAAAGGATGCTAAAAGCATATGCAAACTTCAATGATTGAAGTAAGCATCACGGAGTTGGAATCTTCACTATGATGAAACTGTTAAAATAGTTTAATTTCATCAGAGACGAGGAAGATGCTTGCATTTGCAAGAAATTAAGTGGGAGCGCTAAGACATGTTTCTAATACATTATGTGGAAGACATATTGTTTATTGGAAATGATGTATATTTTATTAACACATATTAAGAATTTCATCCTGATGAAAGATTTAGGCAAAACCCAAATATCTGGCATCAATAGACGCTAATATGGTTGTGCCGAAAGTACATAGATGATGTATTGAATGAGTTCAATATAGAAACTACAAGAAAGGTTCTTGTCGCACAGAAAGGATTGAATGAGTTCAATATTGATGATATATTTAAGTGTATTGACACTTGGTAAGTGAAACAAAGATTCAAGTACAGATTGATACTTGATGTATGAAATCACAAAGAGTATTTATATCAATCATACTGTGATATGTACAAATCCAGGTATGTCCTATGCTCTAAATGTTATGAGCATATACCAGAATGATTCATAAGATAATTATTGGACGATAGTAAAGATATTCTTATGATCTTGTAAAAGAACTAAGAATATATTATTTAGAAGTGACAACTAGATGGTTAGTTCATTGTAAATGAATTACATTGATACTAGTTTTGTCACAAAGTACAAATTAAGTTTATCTCAATCTAAACTAAGGGTGGCACAATATAATGGAAAGTAAGTTCCATAATGAATTTGGATGAGTTCCAAAGTTAAGACATTGTGACAGATACTACAATAAAAGGTCAAGTATATAACTGCTATTATAGCAGCAAAAGAGGGCATTTGTGTCAAGTAGTTTGCTATCAAACTAGGTGTAGTTCAAAGCAGGGATAATACTATGAAGATATATTGTACGACAATATTATCAACATGTTTTAACCCCAAAGAACTAAAGGTCACACCAAAGGACCAAATTTGTACGAAGCCATCTCATTAGAGAATGAGTGATGCGTAGAGACGCAAAGACATGCAATTACACACGGACCTGGAAGTGTCAGATCCGGAGATCAGTTGACCACTAGCAATCGTGTACATACGACACCAGAAAGCCATAGGTGTTGAATACACAAAGGTTTGAAACTAGATTATTGACTCTAGTGCAAGTGGGAGACTGTTGGAGATATGCCCAAGAGGCAATAATAAAGTGGTTATTATCATATCTTCATACTTATGATAAATGTTTACATACCATGCTATAATTGTATTAACCGGAAATGTTAATACTTGTGTGATTTGTAAACATAAAAGAGTCCCTAGTAAAGCCTCTTGTTAAACTAGCTTGTTGGTTAATATATGATCATGGTTTCCTGATCATGAACATAGAGATGTTATTAACAACAGGGTCATATCATTAGGAGAATGATGTGATGGACATACTCCTATAGTTAAGCGTAGCATAAAGATCAAGTCATTTAATATAGTTCATTTGCTATAAGCTTTCTGATACATAGTAACCTAATTCCTTCGACCATGAGATCATGTTAATCACCATCACCGGAAGGATGCTTCGATGACATCAAACACCACACCGTAACTGGGTGGCTATAAAGGTGGCATTAAGTGTTCGGAAAGTATGGGTTGAGGCACATGGATCAAGAGTGGATTTGTCCATCCATATGACGGATAGATATACTCTGGGCCCTCTCGGTGGATGTCATCCAATTAGCTTGCAAGCATGTGACTGGTTCACAAGGGATCACATACCACGGGAACGAGAAAAGAGTACTTATCGGTAACGAGGTTGAACTAGGTATGCAGAGATACCGATGATCAAAACCTCAGATAAGTAAACTATCGTGAGACAAAGGGAAATTGGTATCGTATGTAAGTGGTTCATTCGATCGCAAAGTAATCGTAGAAATATGTGGGAGCCATATGAATTTCTAGATTCCTCTATTGGTTATTGATCGGAGAAGTGTCTCGATCATGTCCGCATAATTCACGAACCGTAGGGAGACACACTTAAGGATTCGATGTTGTTGAGTAGTTATGGAATGATGAGTAAGAGACCGAATGTTGTTCGGAGTCTCGGATGGGATCCGGGATATTACGAGGAGATCCAGAATGGTCCGGAGAATAAGCTTCATATAAGGAAAGTCCTGTTTCAGAGTTGGGGAATGATTCCGATGTTTTTATCGGGAATGTTCTAGAAGGGTCCGGAAGGTCCGGCACTCCGGAGGGGAAGGGTACATGAATGTGGCATAACAAGTTTGAATGGTTGCATCATGTACTAGGTGTCATCGCTGAGCAAAATAAAGGGATAAATCAAATCCTAGTTTAAAAAGTCAAACGCCAATTTGAAAAGTCAAATGGCAAGTTTGCTTGGTGGAGGGAGAGTAGGAAACCTACTTAGGGAGGAAGTCCTACTCCCTCCACCCGCCGGCCAAGGAGGAGGAGTTGGAGGAGGACTCCCTCCTCCCAACTGCGCCTCCCTCCCACCTATAAAAGGAGGGGCAGGGGTGCCCCTCTTCCCTACACCTCTCTCCTCTAAACCCTAGCCCTAGCCGCCGGCCTCCACCAAGTCGCCGCCGCCCCTAGGTTTTGCCTAGCCGCCGAGTTGGGGCCCTCCCCTTGCCCTATCCGCCGGCCTATCCCTCTCTCCTTGGTGCCTCTAAACCCTAGATCGCCAAGGCCTCTCTCATAGTCCACCATACTCTCTCCGGCTTAAGGCGAAGCCCTGCGAGATCTCCCCTCTACTTCCGGTACCACGTCGTCGTGCTGCCGGAATCGCGAGGAGAGTGCTACAACCTCCGCTGCCTGCTGGAACAAGGGAGAGGAAGGTCTTCATCGAGTACCGAACGTGTGACCGACTGCGGAAGTGCTGCCGGAACGCAGCGCCGGAAGGATCGTCTACGCGATCTTGAGATCGGAAGTGTACGACTACATCACCCACGAGAATCTGCTCTCGTTAACCGCTTTGGATCTTTGAGGGTTAGTATTCTATCGACTCGTTGCTACAATCTAGTAGATAGATCTTGGCTTGATCATATATTAGATCTTGATTGTGTGTTCATGCGGTAGAAATTTTTTGTTTTCCATGCTACGAACCCCTACAGCTTGTCCCTATTATTTACTTTCTTACATTCTCAAACTATCGATGTATTCCTGCAACACTAACTCGTAGATGCTATTCTTTCCAAGCACTCGAATGGGTCACGGGAACAGCTCATAAAGGATCCAACATTGACAATATGACGCCAAGCAAGGCTGAAGTGCGAGGTTTATGTGTGTTACTTAGTCCAGTTTCTTGTCATGTTAATAAGTTATATTGCATGTATGCATATTATGTTAATAAATCATTCTACCTGAAAACCTTCCATGACATTTCCATTCATGTTTTGTTGTGTTTCTATCTGTGAATGCTTAATTCAGAAAATGCCCATCTTGTCATTTTTAATAGTATCTTTTTGGTGTTTTCAACTGCTTTCATTCATCCAAACCAGCTAGCTAGTTTGAATCATACATATGGTCATTTTTAATGCTATCTTTTTGGTGTTTTCCAAGTGTTTTATCCTTCCAAACCAGCTAACTCGGTTTAAAATATTTTTACCTAATGCAGAGAAAGGACAATGGAGTACAAGGACTAGAGTTCCAGCTATTGGACTTAGATACTACTGGCAGATTGACCAGGAGACAAACCCACTTGAGAAGGAGCAACTGTCAGCTTGAACGAGCTACTATAAGTTCATACTTACTTAAATTTCATGCGTCACCCTTAAGCTTTTTGGCTTGTGGACAAGGTCCACTATGTATATAGATAGTATCTCTTAAGTTGCACTTTTTGGCTTATGGTGTGGTTTATTCATACATAGTGGATGTCCAGCATGTGCAGCGTTGGAGATTTGTGGTGTCTAGATTCTTTTTCACTGGCGAGGGTGAGTCTAGCAAGCTTTTGTGGACCCTGGGTCTAGTACAAGACCCATGCCTTTATTTTTTCTTTCTACTCGATGAGTGGGTCCCCAATCTGGTGTAAATGGTGGAGCAAATTTTTTTCTTAGACACGAGCCTAGTAAATTTCCTACCCACGTCTAGTATGCTTGCTCTTAAATGATCTCTAATTTATATACTACTACTTTTCCCCTTGTTCTTTGTGTTAACCCCTTTCACCTTATTATACAGGCTGTAGTTAAAACGAAGCAAGAGTCCTTGGAAGGCAGAACTGAAAGTTGTGATTCCTCTTCTCATTCATCCTCCCATTGTATTTCTGAAGCAAAAAACATATTTAACACTCCACCTAGTACAGCTCCTGCAGGTGATATATACATATGAATGCTGTGTTGCTTGCAGAAAGAAAGGGTGTGGCTGCTCTTAGATCTGTAGATGAAATGTTCAAGAAGAAGAAGACAGATGATACGTTGAAGCGAATTTCCATGTACCGATCTCTTATTGAGGATACCAACACTCTGTAATTTTTAGAATGCATATCTTGTTTAATAATGTGTTGTAATAGAATTTTATTATTGTAATAAGTAGTTTAAATTTTCGCATGTGTATTAATTGATGTCTTAGAATTTGTGTGCTGTTCTGCAAAATAAGTTGACGGTTCCAAAAAAAGGCCAAAATAGTAACATGATGTAACAGAATGATCTATGAAACAACGGATGGACGTGAACATGAACAGTAATGGAAGTAACAGTTAAAGGCCGGTGCAGTGACCGGCCTAATCAGTATGTGACCAAAATACTAATGGGATGCAAAAGTAATAGGCCTGAATACTAATAGTACAAAACAGTAATAGGCTAGATTTTTAGTAGGCCTAAACAATAAAAGGCCAGAAACGCAGCTGGCTAGAACAGTAACAGGCTAGATTTCTAGCAGACCAGAACAGTAAATGGCCCTTTACAGCTGTCCGAAACAGTTAATGGCTAGATACACATCAGGCCAGAACAATAAAATGCTAGATTGTTAGCAGGACAAAACAGTAAAATGCTAGATTTCTAGCAGGCTGGAATAGTAAATGGCCAGATTTACAGCAGGCCAGAACAGCAAATGGCCAGATACATGGCAGGCCAGAACAGTGAAAGGCTAGATTGATAGCAGGCCAGAAAAGTAAATGGCTAGATTGTCAGCAGGCTAGAACAGTAAATGGACAGATTCACAGCATGCCAGAACAGTAATAGACCAGATTCACAGTAGGCCGGAATAGTATATGGCTAGATTGTCAGCAGGCCAGAACAGTAAATAGCCAGATATACATTATGCTGGTAATAGTAAAAGGCCAGATAAACAATAGGCCGGAAGAGTAGAGGCCGGATACGCAGCAGGCCGGAACAGTAAAAGGCCAGATGCATATCAGGCTGAAACAGTGGAAGGCCAACAGCGGGCCAAAGTAGTACCAGGCCTGAATATATGATGGACTGATGACCCACAAGTGTAGGGGATCGCAACAATCTTCGCGGGTAGTATTACCCAATTTATTGATTCGACACAAGGGGAGCCAAAGAATACTTGCAAGACTTAACAACTGAGTTGTCAATTCAGGTGCACCTGGAAATACTTCTTGCTCACAGAAGTTTATCAGTAGCAACAGTTTGTAGTAGCAACAGCAAAGAAACAGCAACAGTGAAACAGGAGCAATAGTAACAGTAACAGTAAATAGTGGGATTCGAGTGCGGTAGGCATAGGGATGGACGGACGGGCGTTGCATGAACGAGTGTAAACATGTAACATCAAGATCTAGGACATTGCAGATAAATAATAACAAGCATCCAAGTACTAAACAATCCTAGGCATGTGCTCCATATATAGTCATACGTGCTCGTAATGAGAACTTGCATAACATCTTCTGTCCAGGCAGCCTGTGGCAGCGGGGCCTCTAGGGAACTACTGGAAATTAAGGTGCTCTAGGAGCACCGGAGCAAAGCATTAACACTTTGTGAACACATGTGATCCTTGTTGGGGATATGCTATATGGGTATCCTCATAGCATGTCTCTTATCCGACTAACCCGGGTGGCCCATAGTCGATAGCATGGCCTATGGCCTGCTGGGAGGCCCAGTTAGGTGGATCCAGAAGGGAGGCCCATGCCGGATAAAGGAAGGCTACGGTGGAGTCACCAGCGTACCCGGAGGCTTGGAGTGCAAGATACACAAGACTAGTAATAGACGGTGTAGAACAATGTAACCTGTCCGGCTAGGACTTTCCCTGTAACCCTAGGACCTGACGACTATATAAGCCGGGCCTATGGGAGCCTTTAGGGCACAACCTAGTATCGTTTTACACACACCTTGCACAGCGAACCTAATCTCTGTAACTCGGCGTATTGCCATTATAGTGATTTATAGCAGGAGTAGGATTCCGCCACCGTTGTGGGATCTGAACCTGGGTAAGCTGTGGTACCTCGTAACCATCAACCGTCCGCTGTATCCCACGTCTCTAAACATGCACTCTGAGGACCCCTACATGGCGTACTCGTCGGCAATACTACGACAGTTGGCGCCCACCGTGGGGCAAGAGGCGCTTCAGGCTCTTCAGCGGGCGAGGACCAAGATCTTCGCGGGAATCGGCGAAACCGTAGCCATCGGTCGCGTCCTCTTCTCCGGCAACGTTCCGATCGTCCCCCCCCCCCCCGACGAGTTCTGGATCCTGGCGAAGACGAACCGTACGCGGTGTTCGATCATTCCTATCGGAGACATCCACCTCTTCATCGGCGAAACCGACTCGGGCACTAGTTCCCTGGGAGTCGGAGGAGAATCAAGACCCGCATGGACCGCCTACGGGCATGATACGTTTGTGGAAGGATCAATGTCGGATCTCTCATCGGAGTTTGCCGACAAAGATCGGAAAAATTCAAGACCCGCACGGACCGCCTACGGGCAGGATACGTTCGCGGAAGGATCGATGTCGGAACTCTCCTCGGAGTTTGCCGGCAAAGATCGGAAAAATTCAAGACCCACCCAAACCGCCCCTGTGCAGGATATAAAGGTGGAAGATCACTGCAAATCAGCCGGCTTCGCCCGTGCGTCTGGACAGCAGAGATCCAAGTTCGTCGGCGTGGTTACCATCTTCGATCTGGCGCGCTGCGTTCAGAGAGAGGGCGAAAACCCCCGCGACTACCTCGCCAGGTGGCTCCGTATACGGGCCGACCTGGCCAATTACCCCAATGATGATGCCATATATCACTTTGTGGAAGGACTGGACCATGGCACGCTTCTCCGACATTCTCTAAGATGGCAACAGGCATCGGGACGCCTCACCTTCGAAGGCATGGTGAACACCGTCAACAACTACGCGGAGGCTGAAGCGGCAACTCAGACAGCGCTTGCGCTCATTGACGGAGCACCTCCGATTCAGCCACCACCACCGCCTCCGGTCGCCATCGTCGCAGTAGCGCCGCCACCTCCAGTCATCGTCGAGGCCGTTGCACCTCCACCGCCTGTCATCGAGGAAGTCCTGGCACCCTCCGACTCTGTCATTGACGTGCTTTATGCTGATTTAAGTGCAGATTCCGAGGAAATAGACTTCAGTCCAGAAGAGCTAGACTCTGCTATGCAGGAGATGGAGGAGGAGTACTCGCGCGACGAACAAGCTAATAACACCGTCATGTCCCGAGGGGTGTTCGTCACCATTGGGACAGCGATGGATGAAGACCAGCCCGGGCAAGCTCCGCCTACGGCGCTGGATAAGGGGAAGGGGCCACTTATTGCTGCAGACGATGATCGCGCAAGAGTCATGCCTCCTCCGCCTAAACCAGTGCAGCAGCCACAGGAACTCGGCACCGGTCCGAGCAACAACAACACCGCAAACTTGCCGCCTCCAGCATCTACGTCGGCAGCAGCACATGTTACCCCAGCTTATAGGGTGATATACGGCAACCTCCTCGTTGAGCCACTAACTGTTGATCATATCCGGAACGTTACTCAGCTTGACGAGAAGCGCCATCAACTACTGGAGGAAGCGCAAGCCATCGCGGAGCAAGGCGCTAAACTAGATCGAGATCTGGTCAACGCGCAGAAGTCCATAGAGAAAGCAAGAGCAATGGAGGCTGAGTACAAGACTCTGCTGCAGCAACAGAAGGCTAAGAAAGCTCCGGCTCGCGTTATCAACGATCCTGGTGTACGGAGCAACCTAGGATGGGCTCCCTCGAAGCCGGCACAGGCCAAACCATACATTGACAGTGAAGGCAAGCAGGTGATGCCCACCCCACTCCTCAACCTCGCCGTCGCCAAGACCCTTCTGGAGCAGGATAGATCACTTGAGGCAGTGGAACAGGTCTATGACCTAGTGGCCAAGGCGGTAAAGCAGCAGGAAAAGGCCACCTCTCAGAGGCTTGAGTCTGACCCAGCGCTCTGCCGATCTAGCCAGTACAAACCGCCAAGGGACAGATCTCCTTAGGATGTCGGATCACGGACGGGTTCATCAGAACAAAGACGGAGGGATGCGCGCAACAGGAAGGATGCTATCCCCATATCCTCCAACCACGGAGAAAGAGACCAACATCGCCGCCCATCTCCACCGCCCCGATCCCCCCGACGTCACGAAGACTACAAGGCTCACCATCGTACGGATATGCCCCCACCAAAGCAGTGTGGCATCGTCATCCACGACAACGCGGAGCAGACCCGTTATGACGGAATGCACAACGAAGGACACAAGAGCAGGTCGCGCCATGACCCTCCGCGTCCGACAAGTAACCGTGACAGGCGTGAGGCGTCGCAGGAGGGTAACAGCAAGAAGGCTAACCCACCGCCACCTCCGCCTCCGTCGCCGCCAAGCAATCACCATGGCGGAGGAGGCCCGCGTCGTTCGCGCAGACCATCCCCTGTTGACAAAAAGAAGAAGAACCCGAAGCCATATGATGCACGTTCACGGATCGATAAGATCCATGAGGCCCGGGAAGGACCATACCTGGGACCACGTTGCTTTGGACCTGCAATACGGACCATAACTTACCCCAAAGGTTTCCGGATTGACAATACCATCAAGCCCTATGACGGCACCGCCAAGCCTGCCACATGGTTGCAGGACTACGGCAACGCGGTGGAGATTGCAGGAGGCAACCCCAACGTCGCCGTCAAGTACCTCCCGTTAATGTTGGTGGGCACGGCCCGTCAATGGATCGATGACTTGCCAGAGAAATCGATCTACAACTGGTTGGACATGCAAGAAGCGTTCACCAAAAACTTTGAGGGTACATACAAGCGTCCCTGCACTATGGGTGATCTACAGCAGTGCGTGCAAGAGAAAGACGAGACATATCGCGCCTACCTCTCCCGCTGGCTGGATATGAAGAATTCCTGCGCAGGAGTGCATGCCCAGACCGCCATGGCCGCCTTCATCGATGGGTTGTAAAGAGGCATGTTACTCCGACATAAGCTAAAGCGCTTGCAGGACAACCATCAGCTTGACTTGAATCAGATGATTCAGTTAGCTAGTGAGTTCGCAGCTGCCGACGACGATGCTCGTGGCTCTTTGCCGGCAACGGCCGTTCCAACTCAAGCTTGGAGGAACAGCAGTACAAAGCGGAAAACCGCTCCAGAAGAAAATCAATCTACCGACATGGTCGCCGTGACTTTTGCAGGACGAGGAGAAGGCAGACAACGTGGCCGAGGAAGGGGAGCAGGCCGTGGGCAGCAACGAGGAAGTGAAAGCAACTCGGCGCCGCTCCGCGTTCCCCAAACCTACGAAGAGTACCGCGATATGCCGTGCCTCGTACACCTCGACGCCAACGGCAAGGCCACCCATACCAATCGACACTTCAAGTTTGTCAACTACCTCAAGGAAGACCCGGAGTCCCCCAATACCTGCGCTGGTCGGAGGTTCCAATCACTTGGGACAGGACGGACCACCCAGACCTTGTGCCCACGGAGAACCAGTACGCCATGGTCATCAACCCATTGATTGACGGCGTGGAGTTCACCAAGTGCATGGTGGATAGTGGAAGCAGCATCAACATCATGTACCTGGATACACTTCAGAAGATGAACTTGACGGATGCAAACCTAAGGCGGACCAACACCGTTTTCCATGGCGTAGTGCCTGGTCGGGAGGCTCGGTCCCTTGGGTGCATCACACTTCAGGTAGCCTTTGGCGACGTTAATAATTACCGCCAAGAGCGCATGACCTTTGAGGTGGTCCCTTTCAAGAGCGTGTACCACGTCATATTAGGCCGCGACATATTCCACACGTTCATGGCCAAGCCATGCTTCGTCTACAACAAGCTCAAGATACCCGGACCGAACGGTGTCATCACCGTATCCGGAAGCTTTACCAAGGCAAGGGACTGCGAGATCAATGAAGCAGCCATTGCAGAAGCTGTCCTCTATAGCAAAGAATTCAAGGAGATCCAAAGCAAGGTCAATGACTCAGAGATGCCCGCGTCGAAGAAGCAAATCTCCGACTCCGCTCCTGCGTTCAAGGCCGCCATCGAGACCAAGCCGGTGGAACTTGTGGTAGGCGATGCCTCCAAGGTCACCGCCATTGGGACGAACCTGGATCCCAAATAGGAAAGCGCGCTCATCGAGTTCCTCCGTGAGAATAGGGACATCTTTGCCTGGCAACCTGCCGACATGAAAGGTGTACCTAGGGAACTTGCCGAGCACAGCTTAAACATAGATCCAAAATGTAAACCAGTGAAACAACCTCTACGACGCTTCGGAGATGAGAAGAGACGCGCCATTGGCAAAGAGATAGCTAGGTTACTTAAGGCTGAGTTTATCCGAGAAGTCCTTCACACCCGATGGGTGGCCAATCATGTACTTGTCCCCAAAAAGGGAACCAATGAATTAATAATGTGCATGGATTACACCGGCTTGAACAAAGCATGTCCCAAAGATCCGTTTGCTTTGCCTCGCATTGACCAAGTCATTGACTCGACGGCTGGCTCGGAACTTTTGTGTTTTCTCTATGCGTACGGTGGAAGATTCAGCATTTCTCCGACTTATTCGTAGAAGACGGAGAAAACCTTGCAGGGTTCTTTGGGAGGACTACAAGATATTGCTTGACGATTTGCCGACATCTATCTAGACGGAGCATTCCACGAGAAGAGGCAAGACAGCGCAAGATCTCGGAGTTCTCCGGGGGCTACTGTTGGGGATATGCTATATGGGTATCCTCATAGCATGTATCTTATCCGACTAACCCGGGTGGCCCATAGTCGGTAGCATGGCCTATGGCCTGCTGGGCGGCCCAGTTAGGTGGATCCAGAAGGGAGGCCCATGCCGGATAAAGGAAGGCTACGGTGGAGTCACCAGCATACCCGGAGCCTTGGAGTGCAAGATACACAAGACTAGTAATAGACGGTGTAGAACTCTGTAACCTGTCCGGCTAGGACTTTTCCCTGTAACCCAAGGACCTGACGACTATATAAGCCGGGCCTATGGGAGCCTTTAGGGCACAACCCAGTATCGTTTTACACACACCTCGCACAGCGAACCTAATCTTTGTAACTCGGCGTATTGCCATTATAGTGATTTACAGCAGGAGTAGGATTCCTCCACCGTTGTGGGATCTGAACCTGGGTAAGCTGTGTTACCTCGTACCCGTCAATCGTCCGCCTTACCCCACGTCTCTAAACACGCACTGTGAGGACCCCTCCATGGCGTACTCGTCAGCAATACCACGACAATCCTCACATCACAACCATCCCCTCTGGTTGTCCCAATTTCTGTCACTTCGGGGCCTTTGGTCCGGACAATGATATGTGTACATAATTTGCAGATAAGATCACAAACAATACTATCATAATGATTCAATAATAAGTTCAGATCTGAGATCATGGCACTCGGGCCCTAGTGACAAGCATTAAGCACAACAAGTTGCATAAAGGCAAATAGCACTAATAGAGATACTAGACACTATGCCCTAACAATCTTATTCGATTACATGATAGAACTCATCCAATCCCTACCATCCCCATATCCTAATGCGGGGGATTACTCACTCATGGATGAGGGAAACATCGATGGTTGATGGAGAGGCGTTGGTGATGACGATGGCGATGATCCTCCCTAAATTCCCCGTCCCGGCATGGTGCGAGAACGGAGTTTCTGGTTCCGAATCTTGTCTCTGGTGGTGGCGGCGCAGCGGAACTCTTTTCTGGAAAATTTCTCCCCCCTCCTCCCGGGGGTTTTAGGTCAAGGGGTAACTTATAGGCACGGAGGGAGCCCAAGTGAGTGCCTGGGGTGGCTGCACCCCGTAGGCGCGGGTTGGGCCCACCCGCGCCTGGCAGGGGTGTGGGCCCCCCAGGCCTCCACTCCGTATCTTCTTCTGGCTCCGTGGATCTTCTGGTGAAATAGGATTTTTGCATATTTTCTAGGATTTTTCCGGATAGTTGATTTTCTGCACAAAAACTAGACACCAAGGTAATTCTGCTGAAAACAGCGTCAGTCTGTATTAGTTGTATCCAAATCACATAAGTTTAGAGGAGAAACAATAGAAAAAGTGTTCGGGAAAGTAGATACGTTTTGGACGTATCAACTCCCCCCAAGCTTAGCTTATTGCTTGTCCTCAAGCAATTCAGTTGAAAACTGAGTGCGATAAAAGAACTTTCACGAACACATTTGCTTCATATGATGTAAATATTCTCAGCACATGAGTAGATGCTTAGACAATTCATAATAAGAAGTATGCAACCAAGTCTACTCAATAGTCATTGCAAGCTATGAAGAGAAACCAACTCAATAATAATAAGTAGCACGAAACAGAAACATAAGCAACATTGCAATGCTCATAATAAGGTATGATAGAGTGGTATCTCGCTTGCCTTTGTTTGAAGAGCACAATATAAATGCCAAGGCACCTCTGAAGTTCAAGTGAAGACTAGAAGTAAAGACATCAGATACAAGCATAAAAGTCATGACATAATTAACCAAGTTTTGAGACAAACACAAGAATGACAACTATGCTCTCAAGAAGGTGCTCATAGAATAAGTGGCGACTCAACAAGGTTGTGAAAAGGTTTTGAAAAGTTTGAAAGGCTTCCAAATGCTGAAAGTAAGGTACTCATTAGCTTTGAGCTCTCATTGCCCCTATCATAGGCATCTTTATGTGGTTAAGGTGAAAGTGAGGTCCAATCTGAGTTATATGCTTGACATACCATAAATTGGAAATCCCAAGTCCCTTGAGTATGAGGGCCGCTCCACATGCTACTCAACTTTGGTTACCTGTAAGTTCTTGTCATTGTAAATACATGCATATCATAGAGAACCGCCAATGGGGTACCCCTTGCACATGATACAGGAGCTATCCCGTGATCAAAATGACAAGGCAAGCAGACAATGAGCATCTCAACGATCTTTTGATTTACTATGTGCATAGCTTTTTATTGAGGATGCTTCATAAATGCTCATTATGGTGATGCTGCAAATTTCCACCATGATTAGGCATGGCTTAGGCTAGCGGCCCAGGCGTTTCTCTAACACAGTGTATAGACTCCATAAACTCACAAGCTCCCCTTTTATTTCAGACCGACGACATTCGCAAACAAAAGAGCAAGGTATCAACTGTATATGTATCCAGAATGTGTTGAAAGCATTCCCCGTGACAGCACGGTTCTGCTGACTCCCAGCATATAATTTGCAAGCATATAACTTTCATGGACAGGTCACAATGGTTCAGGATTATTGAGTGCAAGGAATAAAGTGTGCAATCAAGTTCTTGAGAGCTTTACTAACTAACTTTCTCAAAACAGACAAACATTTTATTTGGAAGAAAACACGGCATATAAAATATGCACTGAAGTAGCAAATGATGCTAATAGGTAGGTATGGTGGACACAGTTGGCAATATTGGTTTTGGAGAGTTGGAAGCACAGGTAGAGCTCATACTCGGTGCAAGTGAAGGCTAGCAATAGAGAGGGAGTGACGAACGAGAGAGCAATAACTGTCATAATCATGCTTGCAACAAAACAGGAATAATTATGGCATGAAAGTGATACTAGAACTCTGAGGCAAAATAAATCATCGAGGCTTACTAACTATTGTTTAGTCATATGCATGCGTGAGCATGTGCCAAGTTGATTCACATGAAACTTTCAGAGGAGGATACCACAATATCATACCAAAATATGAATAAAACAATGCAAGCAAACATTCATATGACATGCTACAAACTAGTAGCAAGCTGGAGCTAATCATAAGCAAGCAAGAACAACTAAGCATTCATAATAACATACACCTTACATGAATAGACTAAGCATGCTCACAATGATGAGTATATGTACAAAAATGAAAACAAATAGAGTTCGTTACCAACCTCTTACCACACCTCAAGTTGTCTTAATCTTTATTATTGCTCTTCACTTATGTGACTTGAATAATAACATGAAACCAAACTCCACTGAGGATGGCTAAACCCTGCAAAGAACTCACAAAACCAAAGAAGAACAACAAATATTTTTGGTGTTTTCGATTTTTAAAACAAGCAAACAAAACAAAACCTAATAAAGCAAAAACAAACCAAAAGAAACAAACAAAGCAAAATCTTTTTGGATTTTTCTTTTAAGGCAAACCAAAACCAAAAGGCAAAGAAACAAACCAAGAGAAAAAACAAAAATATTTTTGGTATTTTTGTGTTTTTGAGATAGCAACAACAAGAACCAAAAAGGAAGCGAAACAACGGATATACAAAGAACCGACCGAACATGATATATAAATGAGTGTGATGTCGGTATACCTCCCCCCCAAGCTTAGGCTTTTGGCCTAAGTGGGGCTCAATAGCGCGGGTAGTAACCCTAAGCTGGTGGGTCATCATAGGAATGATCGTAGTCAGGTGCTTGCAATGAAGAAAAATACGTGCCCCAATCATAAGAAGGCTGCTGGTACGAAGACTCTCCCAAGTTGGAGGGTTGAACTGAATCATCTTTGGCATCCACTACATCATTCTCCTCATGCTGGGAGACCTCCTCCACGTATGTGTCAAACTCCTCCTCCGTGAGCGACTATCCTTGCCTGTTATAATAATTAAACAAAGCGGGTGCTGGCAAATAAACTATTTTCTCGGTCCTACCCTTTCTCCGACCTTTCTGGGCAAAATATAATTCATACGGTAAACTTCTCACATTAGCCCCCAAGGAAACAAAACCATGCTTAATCATAGATTCAAGATCAAGTCTCTCAATGGGGAACTGATAATCTGAATGGTGAGGCTCTAAACCATGGAAAGCTAGCAACCTAGAGGCAATGAGACCTCCACAAATTCCACCCTTCTCGCGGTTAGTGGTGAGACGGTAAGCTATCAAAGCACCCAGGTTATAAGATCTATCCCTATTCAAAGAAGCTGTAATAAAAGCTAGATCAAAGGAGGATAACTTCCTAGCAATCTTTCTAGCAAGAACGCACTTGGTAATGAAATAGGCAAATCTAATAGAGGGGAACTGAATGTTACGAATTTTACCACTTTCCTTTGAGAAGTCGAAACCTAGGAAAATCTCAGTATATAAATCCATAAGTAACTTGGGCCTCTCCTTGATCTTCTTTCACAAGATCCCCAACAAGGCACTCTTATAGCTGCACAGAAATCAGCAAACGGCGGGTCAACAACTATATTGTATATTTTGTAATGGACCATGGGATTATATGGAGACCAAGTAAATTGGAAGTCCTGCACAACAACCATGGTTAGATTAATATATTGAAAAGGTTCACCTTCAACAAAGTGTTCCAACCCTGCATTGGTAATCATAGTTTAGAAATCCTGGAGGATTCCCGCGGTTTTGAAAAATTTCTGGCATGGATATATGGAAGGGAAAACTCCTTCCTCACTATGAACTTTCATTGGATCAGGTACCATCAAGTCATATTGATTTAGTGGATATGCACTCATCTTCCTTGCTGAAATTTTTATACAAACGTCAAACCAAGTGATTTACATGTTGATAAATGATGAGCAACTACTAAAGGAACTTGCTAGAGGGCTACACATGCATCAAAATGAAATCTCTAAGCATAGAACAAGAATGCAAGCTCACAAAACCTGACACCTATAGCAGCAAAATACTCAAGATACAATCTACCAATCACAAATCTAATTGGACAAGTGGAGGAGGCACATACCAAGGAGCAAACTCTCCAAAAATCAGCAGCAAAGATGGGCTGAGCAAGGAGATCGAAAATCGCGAGCAATAACAGCAAGTACTCGAGCTTGAGAAAGTTTTCCGGTGTTTTTTGGGACAAAGAAAGAAGATGGCTTTGAGGAGGCACCTAGGAGGGGCCCAGGTGGGCCACACCCCACCTAGGTGCCACCTGTGGTGTGCCCGCGCCCACCAGGGGTGTGGTGGCCTGGGGTGGCCCCCTGGGTCACTCCAGGTGTCCCTCTGCCCCTTTTTCTGAGGAAAAATTTATTTTGAATTTTCTGGAATTTTTTCGGGAAACTTTATTTTTGGCCAATTTTCAGGGTATGAAAATTGATTTCCTCGCAGAAAAGATTTTTTCAGAAGAAGCAAAAGCAAACAAAAACCAAACTACAGAAGTTCTAAGACACTTTAAAAGGCAAGCAACTAGCTAACAAGAGAAAAGGCAAAGACTAGGAAGGAGAAAAGTAAAAGAAAGCAAGAATAACCATGGTGAAAACATTATTTTGTTCATTAAAATCCTTTTGTTAACAAGGTTGATCAAGTCTTATTACCAAAACAATCTTATATGAAACAAAACTTTGTATTCCACAAAGTGATTATGTTACCTCAAGCTTGATAGCAATGGTCCCAATCATAATAGTTTCAAAAAATTCTTGTGGAATGGGACAATATATTTCTCCAACCTTGATGCTCTCAATATTTTCAATGGAATTTAGGCAATAGATCTTATCAACCTTCTTGGGGAAATAAACAGTATGCTCTTTGTCATTAATATTAAATGTTACTTTTCCTTGATTACAATTGATGACAGCACCTGCAGTATTAAGAAAAGGTCTCCCAAGAATAATAGACATATTATCATCTTCGGCATTTCAAGCACAACAAAATTTGTTAAAACCAAGTAATTATGAGCTACCTGAACAGGAACATCCTCACATATACCAACAGGAATAGTAGTTGATTTATCAGCCATTTGCAAAGATATATCAGTTGGTATCAACTTTTCTAGCTGGAAAAGGCATAACACTAACTCCAGCTTCCAAATCACATAAAGCAGTTCTAACATAATTGTTCTTAATGGAGCAAGGAATAGTTGGTATACCTGGATCACCAAATTTCTTTGGAACCTTACCATTGAAGGAATAATTAGCAAGCAAAGTAGAAATCTCCTCATTAGGAATCTTCTTTTTATTAGAGACAATATCCTTCATATACTTTGAATAAGGGGGCAACTTAATAGCATCAGTCAAAGGAATTTGCAAAAATAAAGGCTTCATCCACTTACAAAACTTGTTATAGTGTTCTTCCTCCTTTGACTTGTGTTTCTTACCTGGAAAAGGCATAGGTTTCTCCACCCAAGGTTCTCTCTCTTTACCATGTTTATTAGCAATAAAGTCTTCCTTAGTGTACCTAGTGTTCTTAGTGTGCTTATCAGGTTCTTCCTCAACTTCCTCCTTATCAGGAGCATCATTTTTATCATTACCACTCTCGGTTTTAGCATCAGAGACAGATATACTATTAGGATCTACAGCAGGTTCAAGGGGTTCCTCAACTATTTTATGTTTCTTTTTCTTTCTCTTACGAGGACTACCACTACTCTCACCTTGCTGATAATCCTGCTCAATTATTTTAGGGTGTCCTTCAAGATATAAAGGATCTGGAGTAGCTATACCACTCCTAGTTCTAATTCCATAAGCATGTTTATCTCCTGAAGCATTAACTAGCATATCTTTTGTACCTTGGCAAGTTGATTAAGTTGGGTTTGAACCATTTGAAAGTGTTTACAAAGCATTTTAATATCATTTGAAGTTCTTTCCACAATATCTTTCAACTATTTAATAGCTCTAGAGTTTTCCAATAAATGATTCTGAACTTGTTTATTAAAATTACCTTGCTTAACAATACAAATGTCAAGTTCCTCTAAACATTGATCAGGAGGCTTACCATAAGGAATATCACCTTCATCAAAGTGTTGGAGAGAGTGTACCTCAATAGTAGATGATTGGGGAATTGGCTTACATAATTCTTCTATAGGAGGTAGATTCTTCACATCTTCAACTCTAATACCTTTATCCTTTAGACACTTCTTAGCTTTCTTCATCACTTCATCATTTAATGCAATAACTCCCCTCTTCTTTGGTGTTGGTGTTGGAACTGGTTCAGGAGTAATAGGCTCAGGTGTATCTAGCTCAGTTGAAGTCCAATCATCATAATTCTTGCTTATTTTAACCATTAATTCTTCAGCATCTGTAGGAGTTCTTTTCCTGAAAACACAATCAGCAAAGCTATCTAGGTATGTCCTAGAATCATCAGTTAGTACATTATAATAAATATCAAGAAGCTCATTTTTTAGGTAATGGACATCCATGATGTGCATGAATCAAGGCAGAGAACCTTATCCATGACTCAGGAAATTTCTCTTCTTCTCCCTGTTTAAAATCAAAAAGTCTCTGCAAAGCTGCATGTCTAGCACTGGGAGAAAAATATTTCTATAAGAAAGAAGCAATCAAACAATCAGGGCTATCAATGGAACCAGGAGGTAATCTATTAAACCAAGCCCTAGCTTCTCCTTTTAGTGAAAAAGGGAAGATCTTAGTATCAAAGTACTTGCGCATCTTAAAATCATCAGAGAATAAGGCACTCATAGTAGAAAGCTCATTCATATGAGCCACAACACTCTCAGTTTTAGTCCCACAAAAAGGTTCTTTCTCAACAATGTCCAAATAGGATAAATCAAGAGAGAAATCATAATATTTATCTTTAATATCTATGGGAGAGGTGGCAAACTTAGGATTAGAGGACAACTTAGGAATAATGGTGCGTCTTGCAAGGAGAATCTTAATAGCACTAGTACCATGTGTGTTTCGGCACTCTTCAACAAAATGATCAGTAAATTCAATGTAGCCATCATTAATATCATAACTCTCTCTAGACTCAGGTGAGCTAACAAGTGTAACAGTGTCTTCACTAGGAGTTTCAGTATTTCCTAGACTAGCCATATTAGCATCTAGGAAAGGACCTAATGAACCACTCGCATCAAGCACAGTAGAAGTAACATCATGAGTATCAAAAGCAGTTTCAGACTCAGCAGTAGTAGCAGCGTGTGTAGCATGTGTATGTGGTGGTGTAACAAGCTTACTTATAACAGACGGTGAATCAAGAGCAGCAGAGGTGTTTAGTACTATACCTCTTCTTGTAGTGGATGTTAAAATAGGGAACTTTCCATCACGAGACTTCCCCATGATGAAAGGAGTAGCAGTGTACAATAATAGATCCAAGTGAACTTACAAATAAAGCTATGCTCCCCGGCAACGGCGCTAGAAAATAGTCTTGATGACCCACAAGTGTAGGGGATCGCAACAATCTTTGCGGGTAGTATTACCCAATTTATTGATTCGACACAAGGGGAGCCAAAGAATACTTGCAAGCCTGAACAACTGAGTTTTCAATTCAGCTGCACCTGGAAATAGTCCTTGCTCACAGAAGTTTATCAGTAGCAACAGCAATAGTGAAGCAGGAGCAATAGTAACAATAACAGTAAATAGTGGGATTCGAGTGCGGTAGGCATAGGGATGGATGGACGGGCGTTGCATGAACAAGTCTAAACATGTAACTTCAAGATCTAGGGCATTGCAGATAAATAATAATAAGCATCCGAGTACTAAACAATCCTAGGCATGTGCTCCATATATAGTCATACGTGCTCATAATGAGAACTTGCACAACATCTTCTGTCCAGCCAGCCCGTGTTAGCGGGGCCTCTAGGGAACTACTGGCAATTAAGGTGCTCCTTTAATAGAGCACCGGAGCAAAGCATGAACACATGTGATCCTCACATCACAACCATCCCCTCCGGTTGTCCTAATTTCTGTCACTTTGGGGCCTTTGGATCCGGACAATGATATGTGTACACAACTTGCAGATAAGATCACAAACAATACTATCATAATGATTCAATAATAAGTTTAGATCTGAGATCATGGCACTCGGGCCCTAGTGACAAGAATTAAGCACAACAAGTTGCAACAAAGTCAAATAACACTAATAGAGATACTAGGCACTATGCCCTAACAATCTTATTCGATTACATGATAGAACTCATCCAATCCCTACCATCCCCATAGCCTACTACGGGGGATTACTCACTCATGGATGAGGGGAACATCGATGGTTGATGGAGAGGCGTTGGTGATGACGATGGCGATGATCCTCCCCAAATTCCCCGTCCCGGCAGGGTGCCAGAACAGAGTTTCTGGTTCCAAATCTTGTCTCTGGTGATGGCGGCGCAGCGGAACTCTTTTCTGGGAAACATCGACCCTCCCCAGCCCGGTTTTTAGGTCAAGGGGTAACTTATAGGCGCAGAGGGAGCCCGAGGGGGTGCCTTGGGTGGTTGCACTCCCCTAGGCGCGGGCTGGGCCCACCCGCGCCTGGTAGGGGTGTGGGCCCCCCCAGGCCTCCACTCCGTCTCTTCTTCTGGCTCCGTGGATCTTCTGGTGAAACAGGATTTTTGGCATATTTTCCGGGATTTTTCCTGATAGTTGATTTTCTGCACAAAAACTAGACACCAAGGTAATTCTGCTGAAAACAGCACCAGTCCGTGTTAGTTGTATCCAAATCGCACAAGTTTAGAGGAGAAACAATAGCAAAAGTGTTTGGGAAAGTAGATATGTTTTGGACGTATCACGGACCAACTTGTGGGCCCATTGCAAACAGTTCTGCTCTAAATAGTAACGGGCCTACTTACTATTGGGCTTTCATAATGGGCCGGCCCACTTAATAATTGTCAGGCCTTGGATGGACCTGGCTTTCTACCACGGTTTCCATGACAGTTAACGGCGTTAACTAGCCGTTAATGGTGTTTGACATGTGGCAGGTTGCATGACGTCAGCAGTCAACACCGCTGGCGAACAGATCTACGACGAAATGAATTTTCTTGGCTAAAGCGTGTGATCCGCCACGGTAAAAAAACCGTGGTAGATTCATTTGTGACGGGACTTTTACCACGAAGGGCATCCATCATACAAGACTCTTCAGCCACGAAAAACGGGCCTTCAACCACGAAAATTGTCCGTTGTAAAAGGACATTTTTCTTGTAGTGTATGTTGCGTATTATATGCAGGAATTATTTACAACTCAAAGTTTAGGAAAAAATCTTCGTCTTCATCTAGAATTTTACGGATAACCCGAATAGCAGGTCGACGAGCGGCTTGGTAATGAGGAGCCATGATAAAATCAGCATCTTTCAGACTGGGAAGATGATCAGATATAAAATCCAAATCCAAAGTGGGGTAATGAGCGTGAACCCACGCAAAGGCCAATTTTGCACTAGCCACTAATTGAAGCTTAACATAATGGTGAATCCTCTTGTCCCACTAAAATTTTGCCATCGGTTCAGCTAGGCCCTGAGGCTTCACATCTCGAGGAAACATGGCGTTATAAATTGTGGCCAAGGCTTGGCGACAGCATTTGACGAATTCCTCCACCTAGGATACCCGATCCTGGAGAAGAGCAAGCGTGAAGGCGCATTTATGGTTAGTCCAGAAATCATTATTAGTTCCTCGATAGGCTTCTATTAGTGCATTCATTCGAGTACACAGTCAATGACACTCTTCCACTTCGCTCAATCGGATGCCTACACAAGCAAAAAAATCTTCATGTTACAACCTCCAGTCAATGCAAAAAGACTCGGGGGCTCAGCAGGGAACACTTACAAAGCATCTTCTTGCTCACACGAGAAATTTCTTCCAGCATTAAAGCTTCACGTTCTAAGTTTTTTGGGTTTTTGACTGAGCAACATCAACCATGGCTTGCACATCTTGCAATTCAGTTTCCAGCCTTTTTATGCATTGTATCTTCTCAACGTACAAAGTAGGGTTAATTACGCGGGTGACTGTATTGGATGATGCACATACACCCGGTTCAGAGGGACCAGTCGAAGGACCAGAAATATCAGGCATCATCTAGAATAAAATATAGCAAGACGATAAAATTCAGATATTTAGCTCAAATTATGGAAACCCACATAGGGGGAGCAATGTCTACAAGGATGGAACTGTGTCTTCGACAAAAGCATGCAGCAGCACTGGCGGAAGGAGTATCAGTTGAAGCTTTGGCATCAGGGAACCCTTGACCCGTGCCAATAGTCAACAACATGCGGGAAAATTTCTTCGCCTTCTTTAAATAAGGCTTAAGTTCAATATCTCTGCCTTTGTCATTGACTGGAAAAGAGGATCTAACCTTCTTCCATTCGATCTTCTTGCCGTGGGCAAGCGCCAGCGCCATTGATATTTCTGCATCGTTCTTCACCCGAGTTAGACTGAAGCATGTTAGAGGATTCGGGTCAGTAAGAAATATTGTCGTCAAATCATTAAGGTCGGTGGCACATCCTTCTCAAGGTAGATTTCTGCAAAGAGGGACTTGAAAGCATGGCGGGAGCGAATCGGTAGATTATGCGCGCATGTTGTTTGGCTCCAAGGTGCCAAGGGCATCCGATAAAGGATCAGATTTAAGCCCCTCTTGCAGAGCCAGATATTGGCCGGTAATTTCTACAAAAAATGAGGGAGCAGATACACTTCAGGGACTCAAACAAAGCAAAAAGGAGCATAAGTGTACCAATGAAAGGAGTAGCAAAACTTACTGGTCAAGGACGAACTCAGGGCTTCCACATGGAGACGAAGATCTTTTTTGCATATCTGCATCTTCAGCTTTCTTCTGGAGAGTTTCGGCTTTGGAAGCATCATATTGCTTATCTTTTTCATGCAGCAATTTTGTCTGCTTCAGTTTGGCTTCCAGATCATCCACTCGCTTCAGTGCTGATCACGGATAACCGCAGATTCTTCAGCATCAGCTATGTCACAATGCAAATCGTCGTCATGCACAAAACGGTCAGATACAAAAACCTAGTAGTAATTAACCGGACATACCTTTAGACTCTTCGTCTTCATGGCGAATCTTGATGAAACGAGAGGCCATCTCGACCATTTCACGCATCAGCGTCTGAGCCAACAGAGATAAAGTTACTCGGGGGCTAAAATATACATGAAAACCCCAAAGAAATAAAATATATTAGGCACTTACATCTTGCATGTCGGGTTCCATGTATTTTTAGATATGGCCACACCCTTGCCGAAGGTTTTCCTTTTCTTCAGCGGCGGCTCAGAGGGTGATGAAGCCGTGTTTTCCGGATCCAACTTAGCAGTAGGCTTTTCCACAGGATCAGCCATGCTTTTTTCTGGATCCATAAACTTTGGAGGAGTAGGAACAGTAGTACGAGCTAGCGATTTTGGAGAGGCATCATCGTCCTCGTCGCTCCTAGCAAAGTAGATAAATATTTTTTCAGGTACAACAACATGAAACAAAGAAATAAAAAGTAAGAAACTTATGATCTAATATCTTGCGCCAGACGGAATAGCCCTTTACGGGGAGCGGCATGAGAAGGTCTGATATTTCGTGGCTTGGACCCTATCGAATCGTCGAAATCCTCGACCGTTTCAACAGGATCCGCGCCCTTCCGCTTACCCGCAGAAGGAACCACCTCAAAATCTTTAGCGCTAGCCGAAGGAATCGAACCGGTATCATGAGAAGAACTAACAGATGCAGTGTCATCCTCCTCGACAGTGCAAGGAACTTTGTTGTATCCCTTAGATACAGTGGCACTATCGGGTAGGTCCCCAGCCTCAGGGAGCGGGAGGCAAACAAAACAGGTGATCATGGCCCTATTAAGAAAGGGCAAACTGCAAAGTCAAAAAGAGAATCCAAAGAAACTACAAAGAAAGGGCAGCGGCAATAAGTGGATATACGAGCTAGAGAAGCTTTACCTCAGGCGCAGGATGCTTCTTGGTAAAAGGTTTAACCTGATAGTCAGAGGGTTTTATTCGTCAAAGTCGTGAAGGAGCGCACCATATTCTCTAGAACTTTCAGCGTCAGATCCTTGGGTGTATGACCGGCATAGGTCCACATGCCATCCAGTTGATCTGGAGAGGTTGAACACGGATCCAAAGAAAAATATGTCAGGATACGGATACGTGACAATCCGCCAGTACGCAGCTTCTCGATCTGGTCCAGTAGTGGCTTAATCTCCTTCATTTCTTCTAAAGAAGGGTGCTCTTCCAAGGACGCGAGCCTCCAGCAGGTCTTCGTTGGGTCAAAGGGGGCTAACCCGAACTTTTGACACTCAACCTATTGGTCCTTAATGTAAAACCACTTTATTTTATAGCCTTCAACAGAATACGTAGCTTTCACGTCAAAGTATTCTATGTCCGAGCGAAGTGATATTATTGCACCACCGACGTCATGGACGATAGTGTCAGTGGCATTTTGACGAACGAAAAAGAAATGCTTCCACATGCCCTAGTGGGGATGGATCCCGAGAAAGCACTCGCAGAAGGTGATGTAAACAGCAATTTAGAGAATAGAGTTTGGCATAAGCTAGTAGAGTTGTACGCCATAGACAAAAAGAAGCCCACGAAAAAATTCGTGGGCAGGGAGGGAGAGACCGCGGAATAGGAAGGACGGGAACATTACCCGCCATCCCGCCTCTGGCGCCGGCATGCCCTCATCGCCGAGCAGCTTACAGGAGCCATACTCTAGCAGGTAGAAGTCGCGGGCTTCCCGTAACTCACATGCAGTACACTTCGACGACATCCATCCCATAGCCCATGCCTTCTTTGTTGTGGAGGTCGCGGCAGAAAATGCTCCTTTGGATCGGCCCATGGTGGCTCGTGGATGCAGCAGAGCGA
The DNA here is from genome assembly GCA_916181665.1 of Avena sativa. Classification (NCBI taxonomy): domain Eukaryota; kingdom Viridiplantae; phylum Streptophyta; class Magnoliopsida; order Poales; family Poaceae; genus Avena; species Avena sativa. Next base: position 447,940,295 of record OV702285.1, read on the forward strand.
AAAGGGGAAAGTAAGATTGGAAGAGCGCAAGAGTGTGGAGGAGCTTTGAGCGGATGAGCAGAGGAAGAAGACGATGGCAAAGGAGGGGAAAAACAGTAAATCCCTACTTCACCTCAATATAAAGAAACACGGTGGAAATATACACCATTGATTACAAGACCTAAAGCGCTAGATGAATCAAGGTATAACCACGTGGCAGCGTGGAAAAATGGAAAATATCCCGTGCAGTTAAAATAACCGCGGTAAATATGCTGGCGGTCAAGTGACACCACGATTATTGCGTGAAAGGTGGGGCTACATAGTAACAGAAGCTCCACGATGTCTCTCACGCCTCACATTGAATATTGGGGCCCACACACGGTCAATTCCAACCAGCATAAGCTGCGGCATGCCATATTCGTCATCAATGACGTCATGAGCATTAACAAGGGAAGTTGAGCTCATCCGAGAAAAAACTTAAAGTCTATGCTCTGATGCATGCACCCGAACATAGACTCAGGGGCTACTCCCTTAGAAAAAGTATTCGGCATGAACCCGGTAAAATTCATCATAAGTATATTCCTCAAGACAAAGATCTAGTTTTGAGCCTATGCTCCGATGCAAGCATCGACACATAGCCTCGGGGTCTACTCCCATCGGGAGCGCTGTCGCGCACCTGATAGATTCAAAATCCTCCTACGAAGCCGACATTTTCAGCATAAGGAAAGCATATAATTTGAGCCTACACTCAAATCCAAGTTGAAAGAGCATTTCCTATCCTAAGTGATTTTGGTGTTTGTAACAACACACATGTCGGACTAATTATTTGCTAAGTGTACCACAGGTTTTATCAAGAAAAGACTTAGCTTGTTCCTTCACAAAAAGGGTCAATTACTGCCTTGCATTTGCCTCTGTGTTGTCCGATAGTACCAGACAAATCAACCGGTACTACCGCACAGTGCCGGCAGTACCGGACAATGCTACTGGTCTAGGCAGTGGGTTTGGGCGAACTGCCCAAAAGCTTATGTCTTCCCCGGTACCGAAAATCGATAGTACCGCATTTTGATACCGGACAAGACAGAAGGTGTGGGCGAGTTCCCCAAACGCTTCTGTCTTCTCCGGTACTGAAAAGCAGTAGTACCGCATTTTGATACCGGACAAGACAGAAGGTTTGGGCAAGTTCCTAAATGCCACTGCCCTCTCCAATACCAGGATGCGACACTACCTCCTGGGTCCGGTAGTACCGTGCCTCATGGCCGGTACTACCGCTTAGCGGTAGCACCCCATCTTTGTACCGGTGGAGTCTCGGGCTGGTTTTTTCCTTGTGGCGCATGTCCGGTACATGAACGGTAGTACCAGTGTTTTCCAGTACTACCGCTCGGAGTTACGGTAGTACCGCTACAATAAATGCTCAACGGTCAGATCTTCCCCAAGGAGTATAAATACACCCTTCACCTACCTTGAGAAGTTGCTCGTCTCACTCAAGAACACCACCTCCATTTGAGCCACGAAATCGCCAAGATCTTTTCACTCAACCATCCAAAGTCATTGATCTTTGGAGAATCGAAGGAGGAGGCCTTGATCTACAGCTTCACCAAGAGAGATCTTCATTTCCCCCTCATTCACTTGAGGGCCCCATGCTCTAGTGTTTCTTTTGAAACCCTAGCTTTGATTTGTTTCTCACAAGCTTGTCTTTGATTGTTTGACAGCTTGCTTGTATTTGGGATCCTCCAATTTGGTTGTGGATGTGTTCCCCGAACTTGTTGTAAATGTGTCGGCTTCCACCTCGAAGGTTGCTGATATAGTGGAAGAGGTGAATCGAACCCGTTGGGGTGAGGTTCATCAGAGAACAAGGGAGGCCTCTCGTGGCGTTGGTGGTTTGATATCACCCCCTCTCCAAATTCAATTGGTATCAGAGCCTCGACTAGTTCATGCGTGTTTGACATATAGTGTCATGCTAGTTCAGAGCCTCAGAGTCTCCGCGTCCACCACTTTGGTTACTTCTATCCTTTACCACACTTTGCTTACTTGTTCTTGCTTAGTGTCATGCTAGTTCATGCTTGTTTGACATATAGGCAAATTCAACTTAGTTGCATAATCTAGAGAATTTACCTTTCTTGTCAAACCCTAATTTGAAAAATAAGAAAATTTGAAGTAGCACCTATTCACCCCCCCCCCCTCTAGGTGCCCTTATGATCCTTTCAATTGGTATCAGTGCCTCGGCTCTTTATTCGGGATTTACCTCCTAAGATTACATGGGTAGCAATGATGGGGAAGGTGGTGGTGAGCCTACCTCGGTGACCATGGATGATCTCAATAACTTGGAAACAAGATTGAGCTCCACCATGGCCAACGAGATCAAACAATTCTACAAGTTACTTGAGCAACTTGTTAAAGATAACGGTGGCTCATCATCCCCTTCTCCTCAAGAGGAACCTCCACTAATACCTCAAGGGAATGCCCCGGCATCACCCGGGGGCTTAGTGGTGGGGGGTAAACAAGACAACAATAATTCCTCCACTAAAAAGGATGGTGGGAAGGGAGAGCAACATGACTCTCATGCATGGTACACTCTCGACCCTCCAATTCCTCACCCTCATATAAACAATAGAGGTGACCCACCAAAGCTAGATGCGTCTACTTTTCCTCAATGGTAATCTCTAATGAAATCTCATGTGCACAGCTCTTGTATTGAGTTATGGAACATCATTGACTAAGGACTCTATATTGGGGATCCAAACAACTTGACAAGAAGATAAGTTGTCAATAGTCAACTCAATGCCATCGCCTTGCACATGATACAACAAGGATTGGGTACAAAAGATTACCCACACATTGAGCACCTCAACACCGCTAAGGAAGCGTGGGATGCTCTCATGGAGTTGTATGTTGGGAATGAGAGCATGAAAAGGAACCGGTATGATACACTAAGCAATGAAGCCGAAGGCTTCTATATGAAGGAAGGTGAAGACCATGAAGACATGTATTGTAGACTCAAGACCACCGCCACCGCTTTTAGGAATGTGGGTGCCTCATAGGTGGATGATGCTTGGATAAAAATAAATATGTGAGTTCACTCATGCCCTCCAATGAAGTTATGCAAGAGATGGCCTCTTTCAAGGTTTTTGCCAAGAATGCCAAGGATGCCCGTGCTCCTGCCCTTGGAATGAGCAATGTTTTCAACCTTGCATTAAAGGACAAAGTTGTGGATCATGGGGGTGAACATGATAGTGATGAAGGCCTCTCCATGAGCCACCCCGATGATGTCAAGATTTCTCATGGTGAATATATGGCCTTCTATGCAAAGAACTTTTGGAAGAACCCCGCCAAGGCCAAGATGGAAATGCGACGAAGAAGCAACCCAAATGGAAGAAGAGAAAATGTCACTAAATTTAGAACTTGCTTCAATTGTGGTGACCTCTATCACTTTGTGGTGGGTTATCCCTATGAGAAGAGATAAGATCATGGTGGCAAACTTGTATTGAAGAAATCTTCCAAAGCTCCTTACAAGAAACCCTTCATCAAGAAGAATCCCATCAATAAGAAGTCAGGTGAAATTGTATTGATCACTCATAAAGAATACTCCTTGTAACATCCCAAAAATATTGAACAATGATTATCAAATTCCAATCACCAAAATTAGGGTTAACAAAAACTTTGGTTAATTCAAATCATTATGAATGCATGTGTGTATGTGATGATTGTATGAATGCATGAATGGACTTGTGTGATTGATCTAAATAGCAAGGAATGGTTTAAAGGTGAAAACAACATCATCTAAAACATTTCCAAGCAGAAACAAATCAAGAGAAAATCATAAGCAAAACAAATAAAGCAAATGGTCATTTTTGCCAATCTTGTTCACTAGACCACTTTGAGTGTTTCTAGTCCAAGATTTCAAATAGAAACTTTTCTATTTATTTTCACCTCTTGCTAGACCAAGTAAAAGTGAATCAAATCCCACCTTTCAAACTTGCAGAAACAGTTGGCAACTTGATTCAAATCACATTTCAAAATTGAATCTGATTCATATGTGACGATCACCCCTTTTGCAAAAACCAACCAAACCAATTCAACTTGACCAATCCAATTAACCAGAGACTATTGAGTATGTAACCAAACCACCCACCAAGTTTGAATCCAAAATTCAAATTTGAATAACTTTCGGCCATTTCATCAAACACCTTGCTAGCACCAGACAAACAAACCACAAACACTATTGTGAGCAGTAAAATTGTCCTAACTTGTTCCCTCTCTAGATCTCACTACACTCTCAGTAGATGATATAGCTCAATTAACAAGCTTTAGCACCACTGTGATCATGCCATAGCCATCAATGGTGACCATGCCGAGCCTAACTTGCCACCCCCATGTCGACAGCAAGCTAGGAGCAGCACCAAGCCTAGCAAGCATGTCTGGGACACTTAGCACCGTCCATCGCCACCCCCTGTCCAAGCCTCGATCACTGCCAGCCCCTGGACCACACTGCTCGAGCATGCCAAGCCTCTCTGCGAACGAGCCGAGAGCGCGCCAGAGCGCCAACCGCGACACACGCCCATAGACCGCGCGCCGCCCTCACCGCTTGCGTGCGTGATCGCCGGTACCCCAGCAACACGCTAGACAACCTCGTTCTTCGCCGCGCGGACCATAGATGTTGTGCGCCATTAAAACCACCGTCGGACCCGACCAGAGCGCCGCGACGTTCCGACCGTTTCGCACTGCCCCATGCCGTGTAGCCATGTCGTTGAGCTTCGCCAGGGAGCACAGCACCTCCCCCTATCGTCGCCCATGCCATTAGCCCACTGTGCCGACGACCACGACGAGCTCCACCTGCGCCCGTCGGTCCCCTTCAGGCACTATAAATAGAGGCCACCACCTTTCAATTTCTTCACACCATCTCACTCCCCTCTCTCTCAGAAGCACCCCCCTCACCCCTGGAGCAAGGAAAGCAACGCATCGCCAGAATTTGGCCGGGGTCCGCCGCTTCAGAGGAGGAGAGGCACCGTCGATTGGAGCCGCCCCAGGAGGAGATGCCGGTACCAGGAGGTTCGTCGTCGTCGACTTCGTCGTTCGCCCCCGTCGCCGACCATCGCCTGAGCCCCGGTGAGCCTCACACGACCCCCACTGGCCACGCTAGGGTTTTGCCTTGCCAGCGTTGCCCAACATGGATGATGAACCACACCCGTTCGATTAGAGCTTGATCGCGCGGTCCGCATCCCCTCATACCGCTTCGCGCCCCTCTGTCTCACTCACGAGTGGGGACAGCAACTTAGCCAGCCCGTGCGCACGCTGTGCGTAGTGGGCCGACCCAGTTAAACCTCCCGCTTGACCCAGTAATTTAAATTTAGGTTTATTCTTTTAGTTTCAAACTCAGCTCTGTATCTAGATGCAAAAATCAACCTAGCTTGATTCACTAAACCAAAATGCATGAAACCAATTTTGTTAGAAAGGTACTGGAATGCTTAATCCAAGACCGTTGGATTCAAACCATTCAGATTTGTAGATCACCCATGGTAAAAATAACAAGGCAGAAGCTCAAACATTTTTCAAACTTCAACCATGAAAGCTTTTGAGTTGATTCCGACTCTCAAAAATCACATTTAACCATACCTTTCAGAATATTTAAAAATATATAGGTTTACTTGAAGAAATAATGATCAAGTAATAAAAGAATGCTCCATAGGCATTTCTAGTCACTTTATCTAATTAAAATAAAAGGGTTAAACCTTATTAAATTGTGACACCACTTTAAAACACATTCCCATGTACTGAAATATGTGGTGATGACATGTGTCAACATGATCCCATGTTTTAGTTGGAGAGTATTAAATCTTAAGTAGTTTTTCAATGAGTAGAAATTACTTTTCTAAAATAAAGGAAATAAAACTATTTGCCCTAATGGTTGTAATGCTTGTGATGATCCTATATCATCTAGTGAAAACCTTGGTGTGATAAATAGAAATAGTTAAGTATTGTTTGGTGATTGTGTACCTCGTATTTATTTATAGACGCTAGTACCGACCAAGGATACGAGGAGGAAGGAGGATACTACGAGGAAGAAGCCGAGGAGAACTTCAACCACTTCTCTGCACAAGGCAAGCCTAATACTACCAGTTGACTTGGCAAGCTATTGACTTTGCAAGTTAACCCTTGCATGACAACTGTGCAAACTAGATGCCTTAAGCATATGTGATTATACCCACTTGATGATACAAAATCCCAGTTTTACTTGCAAGCTTAGTATTTTATTTATTTATCAAAGCTTTTATTTGAGTTTACTTGGTGACTTGTAGATATTAGAAGGATATTTGAAGGTAGCATAAAGAGCATAAAACTTGGCCTAAGTTAGATAATCTTGATGTCATCCTGAGGCATGAGATTGAACTTAGCTAATTCACACTTGATTACCACCCCTCATTAGTGTTTACCCCCACTTGTAGATGCTAGTGCTAAGCAAAAAACTTGAACAACTTTAGATGGGAATACTTGGTGAAAATGGTTATGAAAACCTTAGAATGATGAGTCATTCTACTGAAATGTTTTGACATGTGTTCTTGAACACCGGATGATTTTGATGATGAAAATGTTAAGAAATGAGCCTTAGCCATTTATAAAACTGATGGTTGTCTGGATGCGATACCATTCCAATTTTACCGCACAACCACAATACCCGAAATTTGGGTAGGGATTGACTGGAAACTTATATACCTTAGTATGGGTTCCCTTGCGGCCAAGGTTTAAGCTGAGGCTACCTTGTGAAGACTGTCCACATGTGCAGTTCCCAAGATGACAGTTGGTCATGGTTGGGAGGCCAAACTCATAGGAGAGATGCCTATACTAGGGCGTGTAATTGAAAGGTTGTGATTGATTATCCGCATACTGAGTATGGTGAATTCAGGATTGTTCCTGACGGATGTATCGAATGTTGTGGTGAAAGTGTACAATATCTGCAGAGTGTCAAACTATTTGAATAGCCGTGTCCGCGGTTATGGACAGTATGAGTGGCCATACTGTTCTATCATCAGATGTTTTCAAAATTACTTGTGAAATGAATCATGACTTTGACTTGATCACAACAGGGTTGTGACATGAAAATTTAAGTTCCCACTTAGGTGTTATAAAACATTCTACTAGCTTTCTTTGATTCTGAACTTAGTAGAGGTAAATCTGGCTTTTTTCAAAACAACCCTAAAGCTTAGTATCCTACTCAAAACCACTTCACTTGTTAGTATTAGTTGCGAGTACTTAAAGAGTACTCATGGCTTTGTCCATGGCTATTCCCGTGGCCAGACTATGAAGAGGAGTATCAGGAAGATGGACAGCAGGAAGGTTACGACAACTAGGATCATCTCCCATCGTCAGCATTGCATGTGACCATGAAGATGGAGCTTCGCCTACGCTATCGTTACTATTACGTTATTCCGCTGCTTGAATTGTATTAAGACTGGATCATGAGATCCTTATTTGTGTAAAACCTTATGTATGGTTTGTAATGGATGATGTACTGTGATATCCAATGTGTTATGTCTCGCAAAAATGGTAATCCTGGGATTGCGATGTATGGCATAACGGGCATCTGGGATTAAAAATCGGGTGTTGACACTCCTCCAACAATGAAGATGATGATGATGATGATGATGATGATGAAGAGGAAACATCAAGTGGTGTGGGTGCTCTTGCCACTACCTCTACTCCCACATACTTCCTCTTCGACTCTCCAAATGAGAATACTCCCAACAAAAACGTCACTTGCCTTATGGCAAGAGGAACGGAGGTATCATCATCATCCCACCCCACTCTCTTAGTTAATGATGAAATGGATAATGAAATTGATGATGAAATGTCTCTTGAGATTAAAAAGGAAATAATTTCTTTTGATGAGTTTATGAATAACTTGCAAGGGGAACACAAAAGACATTTTGTGGACCTCTTAAATCAACTTTCTCACACCCAAGAGCTTCTTGATGAAAGATGTAAATTAGTAAGAGAACATATGGTTGAGGTAGAAGCCCTAAACAATGCTCTAGAAGAAGAACAAGAGACTAGTGTCCCTTGAACTAAAAATTGAATGGCTTGATGAGGATAACGATTTAATTGTTAATAGACTCATTAAGGAACGAGACTATTCTAGTGCTAAATATAAAAGGGCTAAAAAGGACAAGATTGAGTTTGGTGTTGTTCATGAAAACTTGTCGAGGACTTTAGGTTGCTTGACAAGGCTCACAGGGCTTTGGAAAGTGAACTCTTATCTCTCACAAAGTCCCATGAAAAGCTTCAAACTCAATTGACCAATATTGCTTCACCTAGTATTTTTATTCCCTCTAGTAGTACAAATAACTTGAAGAAAATGCTAGGTTGAAGGGGGAGCTAGCAAAGGCCACCTTTACAAAAGGGAACAAGTCCATTGATGACCTTTTGAGTAAGAAAGGGACAAATGGCGACAAAGGAGGCCTTGGTTTTGTTTCCACAATATCATCGACAAAGAAGAAGAACAAGAAGAAGAAGGTTAAGCCCGCACAAGAAAAGGACAAAGACATTGTGGGTAGTAAGACCACAAGTGGCAAAATTATGTCTCATGATGATTTTGCGGGAAGTGCTAACCCCCACTATGTCCTAATGCGTGATTATTATGGTGATGTGTATGCACAATATGTTGTTTCTTTTGATGGTTACATTGCTTGGTCTATTTGGGTCCCCAAGACCCTTGTTGCTAACAAAAGAGGACCCATTCAAAAATGGGTACCTAAAAACAAGCTTGATCTTTTGTAGACTTACGTTTCTGGAGGGTCAAAATTGGTGCTTGATAGTGTTTGCACAAGTCATATGACCAGAAGCTCTACTATTGTCAAGGACTTAATGTCAAATGATGATCAAATATCCGTGTCTTACGCCGACAATTCAAAGTCTAAGGTAATGGGTTTTGGCAAGGTAGTGGTTGTCCACGATATTACACTCGTGGACATCATGCTTGTTGAGACCCTTGGTTACAATTTACTTTCAGTCTGTGCTCTTGGAAAGATGGGATTTTCCGTCTTTATTGATGATGATATTGTGGTCCTCATTTGGAGCAAGTCTCTCAAGGTCGCTTTCGTTGGGTATATGGAAAATGACTTGTATGTGGTGGACTTTTCGGGGCAAACCACTACAAGTGCGATGTGCTTATTCGGAAAGGCCAATGTGGGTTGGTTATGGCATCGCCGACTAGACCATGTCAATATGAGAACTTTGCAAAGTCTCCACAAGGATGGCCATATTGTTGGACTAAAATAAAATGTTTCCTTTGCCAAAGACCATGTTTGCAGGGCATGTGTTGAAGGAAAAATGCATGATGCTCCCGACAAGCCAAAGAACCGCATCAAGTCAACAAAGATCTTGGAGCTCCTTCATGTGGATCTCTTTGGTTCTCCATATCATGCAAGTCTTGGTGGGAAGAAATATTGTTTGGTGATTGTTGATGACTATTCAAGATACTCATGGGTATATTTCAAGTTCAAAAGTGAGACCCAAAATACCTTCATCGACTTCATCAACTTGGTTCAACTCCAATACAATCTCCCCATGTTGATTATAAGAAGAGAAAATGGCACCGAGTTCAAGAACTACACCTTGAATGATTTTCTTAGTGATGAGGGGATAAAACACCAATATTCCACTGCATATACCCCTCAACAAAATGGTGTAGCTGAGAGGAATAACCGAACTCTTATTGAGATGGCAAGGACTATGTTGGTGGAGTTTAAATCTCCATACAACTTCTGGGCCAAAGCCATCTCCACCGCTTGCCATGCATCAAACCGGCTCTACCTCCGCAAAGAAGTGAACAAGACTCCATATGAGATAATTACCGGTACAAGCCCAACATATCTTACTTCTGGGTGTTTGGTTGTAAGTGTTTCTATCTCATAAAAGGTGTTTGTTTGTCTAAATTCGAGTCCAGAGCATTAGAGGGTATTTTTGTTGGCTATGGTCTCGAATCTCACACTTATAGAATCTATTATAAGCTCTCCATAGCCGTCATAGAATCTTGTAGTGTGACCTTCGAAGAATATGATGGTCCCCAAGGGGGCGTGTTGATGCTTGTGATGCAGATGATGAAATGCCTCTGGATGCCACAAGAAGAATGGGTGTGGGATATATCCGCCCCGTTGAGGAACCCCTTATGGCGGATCGAGAAGAACTATGCTCTACTAAGTGGAGCCCTCATCTTCACAACATCAACAAGCCATCTACCGAGGAGGACAATGACCCAAGCCAAAGACAAGTTGTGGACCCTCAACATGTTGATCAAGGTGACATATCTAGTGAGGAGGAGCTTGAGTCACCATTCTCTAGAATGTCAAGTGCTACCAAGTCAATTACACAAGGAAGATCCATACAAAATGCCTTAAGACAAGCTCAACTCAATGCTAGTAATGTGCCTGATCAAGACCAAAGTCAATCTTTGTCTCTTAATGAAGAGAATGATTCCGGTGATGATCAAGGTCAAGTTTATGGTCAAGACGAGGACCAAAATGATGAATTGGTCCCCCCGAGAAAGAACAAGGAGATCCACACTCGTCGCAAAGCTAGAATAGATAGGATGTTGGAATTAAGAGAACACTCTCTAGAGAATGTGGTTGGAGATGTAAGGAGAGGAATTTCCACAAGAGCACAATTCAAGAGGTTTAGTGAACACCAAGCACACATCTCCATGATTCAACCAAAGAAAGTGTGGAAAGCTCTTGAAGATTCGGATTGGTTGGAAGCAATGCACAAAGAGCTCAACAACTTTGAGAGAAATAAAGTATGGAAGTTAGTTGAGAAGCCAAAGGATTGCCACAATGTTATAGGCACCAAGTGGATATTCAAGAACAAGCAAGATGAGCATGGAACCATAATAAGGAACAAGGCAAGATTGGTTGCACAAGGGTTCTCTCAAATTGCAGGCTTTGATTATGGAGAGACATATGCACCCGTGGCTCGCCTGGAGTCCATCTATATCCTTCTTGCTTATGTGGCACATCATAACTTTAAGTTGCAACAAATGGATGCAGAAAGTGCATTTCTTAATGGTCCATTAAATGAGTTGGTATATGTAAAGCAACCTCCGGTATTTGAGGATCCCAACTTCCCAAACCATGTCTACAAACTTGATAAGGCGCTCTATGGGCTCAAACAAGCCCCACGCACGTGGTATGAGCACCTTAGAGAGTTATTGTTTGACCATGGATTTGAGGTTGGGAAAATCGATCCCACTCTTTTTACTAAGAAGGTCAATGAGGAGCTTTTTGTATGCCAAATATATGTTGATGATATTATCTTTGGCTCATCTAACAATTTTTTAATGATGAATACTCAAAGCTTATGACTAGTAGGTTCCATATGTCTATGATGGGGGAGTTAAGGGTATTTCTTGGTTTTGAGATCAAGCAAGTGAGAGGAGGGACATTCTTCAACCAATCCAAGTATACTCAAGATATGCTCAAAAGATTCAATATGCAAGATTTAAATGGAGCTCCTGCTCCCATGGCAACAAAGACTCATCTCGAACTAAATCCAAATGGTAAAGATGTGGATCAAAACGTATACCGGTCTATGATTGGTTCTTTGCTTTACCTTTGTGTATCTAGACCCGATATTGTGTTGAGTGTAGGTGTGTGTGCAAGATATCAAGCGGCTCCTAAAGAAAGCCATTTGATGGCGGTCAAGAGAATCTTTTGATATTTGGTTCATACCCCACATTATGGCCTTTGGTATCCTCGAGGGTCAAAAATTGCTCTTTGTGGATACACGGATTCGGATTGGGCTGGTGATAAGGATGATATAAAATCAACATTCGGGGCTTGCCAATTCCTTGGTAGGTCCTTGGTATGTTGGTCCTCTAAGAAGCAAAATTGTATATCTCTCTCCACCGCCGAAGCCGAGTATGTGGCAGCTGCTAGTGCTTGCACTCAATTGCTATGGATGAGGCAAACTTTAAAGGAATACGTTGTCCATTGTGACAAAGTGCCTCTTCTATGTGATAATGAAAGTGTTATCAAGATTTCCTACAACCCGGTGGATCACACAAGGACAAAGCATATTGAGATTCGTCATCACTTCATTAGGGAACATGTTACTCGAGGTGATATTGAGCTATCATATGTGTCAACCAAATACCAACTTGCCGACATCTTCACGAAGCCACTTGATGAAGCAAGGTTTTGCTATTTGAGGAATGAACTAAATATCATAGATTCAAGGAGCTTGACTTGATCACCTTGCATACTCACCTATGTATTGACCCTTATTTGGTTTAGGTGCAGGCATGGATATAGGGGGAGTGCGGTCCTAATTGATTGGACTATCCCTCCCCCCATTATGCCCAAAGCGATAAAAATCATTTCTCTTAATATCATTTTGTGATATGTGAGATTAAATGATGAGTTTCGGTAATGGACCCAAGATATATCTTTGTGGTGCCAAGCTGAGTTTACCCAAACATGGTGCCACCGCCCTCTCACGTTCGAGAGGTTGGTGCTTACTCGTGTTTGTCATTTGTTGAGTTGTTTTAGGTATTAGGATCATGCACTCTCATTTGGTTCTTGATATGTTTTCCCTATTTTAGAGTGCATGTGTCCATATCAGTGTGACTCTCTTAACCTAAGCCTTTCTTATCCTTCTACAAACCTCATCTACTCTGTATAAGAACCTTCCCATTTATACCTGGCCTTCTGTTCTGGTGGAACCGGTACTACCGGGTAAGGGAGTGGTACTACTGATCGGGGTCAGTTTCCAGGTCGACTCCTGGAAATATCCTAGGTGCGGTACTACCGGTCTTTTACGCGGTACTATCGGTAACCGGTACTACCGGGAAAGGGAGCGGTACTACCAACCGGGGTCAGTTTCCAGGTCGATTTTTGGAAATCTCCCAAGTGCGGTACTACCGGTCTTTTTCGCGGCACTACCGGTAAGCGGCACTATCAGGTGTATGCACGGCAGTAACGCTCAGCGGTACTACCGTCCACACCCCGGTACTACCGCTCGGCGTCCTGGTTAAGGGTTTCAGACATGGGGGGGCACCTCTCATATCCCCATTGTTCCATGTCTCCACTCCGAACCGCCACCTCCGAAGCACGAATTATCGCCGGAGCCCTGCACTCTCCTCCCTTTACCGGATCCGGCCTCCTCGCGGGCTCCTCCTCAATCTCCACCGCCATGGACACCCGTACTACTGCCCTCTTCTTCTTCTCCCATGTTTTCTCCATTGAATCTAGGGAGACTTTGGTTCTTGGTCAAAACAGTTGTTTTTGAGGTTGTGCCGTGTGTAGTTTACCAGATATTACTCCTTGCCCGAAGGAATCCTTGTTTTGGATAGTTTTGTTGCCAATATATGGATCGATTCTACCGGATCTAGTCTATAGCCGCATGACCGGTACTACCGCTGTTTGCGGTACTACCGCCTATGCCATTAGGTACTACCGATCATGACTGGCAGCAAAAGTTTCTTCAAACTTGAATTTCGTCGTGAAACTTCTTTCGTTTCGGGTTCTTGTGCCCTTATCCCACTTCTATCTCCCTCTTTCTTTCACAGGTGCAAGGGGTTCCCGGGGTGCACGCAAATGGTCCAAAGCTCATCATGAAATCAAGGACTATGAGTTAGAGTCCGAATCAGAGACCGAGGAAGAGATCATGCCTCAACCTAGCAACCGTTGGAAGCTGAAATCCACTCGGGGTCGAAGTGGAGGGGGTATTAAGAAATCTGCTGGCCATGGTAGTGGTCCTCCCCCTCATCCCCCCTCGAGTCATCGCAAGAGTCAGAGTTCTGGTCCATCTAGGCCAAAGACATTGTCTGATTTGTCCGAGATTGAGTTTCACGTTGTTGGGGATATGCTATATGGGTATCCTCATAGCATGTCTCCTATCCGGATAACCCGGGTGGCCCACAGTTGGTAGCATGGCCTATGGCCTGCTAGGCGGCCCAGTTATATGGATCCAGAAGGGAGGCCCATGCCGGATAAAGGAGGGCTACGGTTGGAGTCACCGACGTACCCGGAGCCTTGGAGTGCAAGATACACAAGACTAGTAATAGACAGTGTAGGACTTTGTAACCTGTCCGGCTAGGACTTTTCCCTGTAACCATAGGTCCTGGCGACTATATAAGTCAGGCCTATGGGAGCCTTTAGGGCACGTTCACAAACAACTTCAGACAATCTCGAACAGCGAACCAATCCCTGTAACTCGGCGTATTGCCCTTATAGTGATTTATAGCAGGAGTAGGATTCCGCCACCGTCGTGGGATCTGAACCTGGGTAAGCTGTGTTACCTCGTACCTGTCAACCGTCTGCCTTCCCCCACATCTCTAAACACGCACTGTGAGGACCCCTCCATGGCGTACTCGTCGGCAGTACCATGACAGTTGGCGCCCACCGTGGGGCAAGAGGCGCTTCAGGCTCTTCAGCGGGCGACGACCAAGATCTTCGCGGGAATCAGCAAAACTGTAGCCATCGGTCGCGTTCTCTTCTTTGGCAACGTTCCAATCGTCCCTCCTGACGAGTTCTGGATCCCGGCGAAGATGAACCCTACGCGGTGTTCGATCGTTCCTACCGGAGACATCCACCTCTTCATCGGCGAAACCAACTCGGGCACTAGTTCCCTGGGAGTCGGAGGAGCATCAAGGCCCGCATGGACCGCCTATGGGAAGGATAAGTTCACGGAAGGATCGATGTCGTATCTCTCTTCGGAGTTTGCCGTCAAAGATCGGAAAAATTCAAGGCCCGCACGGACCGCCTACGGGCAGGATACGTTCGCGGAAGGATCGATGTCTGATCTCTCTTCGGAGTTTGCCGTCAAAGATCAGAAAAATTCAAGGCCCACCCAAACCGCCCATGTGCAGGATATAAAGGTGGAAGATCGCTGCAAATCCGCCGGCTTTGGCCGTGCGTCTGGATAGCAGAGATCCAAGTTCGTCGGAGTGGTTACCATCTTCGATCTGGCGCGTTGCGTTCAGAGAGAGGGCGAAAACCCCCGCGATTACCTGGCCAGGTGGCTCCGTATACGAGCCGATCTGGCCCACTACCCCGATGATAATGCTTTGTATCACTTCGTGGAAGGACTGGACCGTGGCACGCTTCTCCGGCATTCTCTAAGACGGCAGCAGGCATCAGGACGCCTTACCCTTGAGAAGATGGTGAGCACCGTCAACAACTACGCGGAGGCTAACACGGCAGCCCAGAAAGCGCTTGCGCTCATTGACGAAGATCCTCCGATTCAGCCACTGCCGCCACCAGCGTCGCAGCTGCGCCGCCACCTCCAGTCATCGTCGCTGCTGTTGCACCTCCACTGACCGTCATCGAGGAGGTCCTGGCACCCTTCGACTCTGTTATTGATGCGCTTTATGTTGACTTCAGTGCAGATTCAGAGGAGATAGATTTCAGTCCAGAAGAGCTAGACTCCACCATGCAGGAGATGGAGGAGGAATATACGCGCGACGAGCAAGCCAACAATGTCGTCACGTCTCGAGGGGTGTTCGTCACCATTGGGACGGCGATGGATGAAGACTAACCCGGACGAGCTCCGCCTACAACGCTGGAAAAGGGGAAGGGGCCACTCATTGCTGCTGACGCTGATCGCGCAAAGGTCATGCCTCCTCCGCCTAACCCAGTGCAGCAGCCACAGGAACTCGGCACCGGCCCGAGCAACAACAACACCGCAAAATTGCCACCTCCGGCATCTACGTCTGCAGCAGCCCAAGTTACTCCAGCTGATAGAGTGATGTATGGCAATCTCCTCGTCGAGCCACTGACCGTCGCTCATATCCGGAACATGACCCAGCTTGACGAGAAGCGCCAGCAGCTGCTGGAGGAAGCGCAGGCCATCACAGAGCAAGGCGCTAAGCTAGATCGAGATCTGGTCAACACGCAGAAGTCCATAGAGAAAGCTAGAGCAATGGAGGCCGAGTACAAGACTTTGCTGTAGCAGCAGAAGGCCAAGAAAGCTCTGGCTCGCGTCATCAACGATCCTGGTGTACGGCGCAACCTAGGATGGGCTCCCTCAAAGCCAGCACAAGCCAAGCCTTACATTGATAGTGAAGGCAAGCAGGTGATGCCCACCCCACTCCTTAACCTCACCGTCGCCAAGACCCTTCTGGAGCAGGATAGATCGCCTGAGGCAGTGGAACAGGTCTATGACCTAGTGGCCAAGGCGGTGAAGCAGCAGGAAAAGGCCACCTCTCAGAGGCTTGAGTCCGACCCAGCGCTTTGCCAGTCTAGCTAGTATAAGCCGCCAAGGGACAGATCTCCTCTTGATGTCGGGTCCTAGACGGGTTCATCAGAACGAAGAAGAAGGGATGGGCGCAACAGGAAGGATGCTATCCCCATATCCTCCGACCACGGAGAAAAGGCCCGACCACGTCGCCCATCGCCACCGCCTCGGTCCCCCCGACATCGCGAAGATCACAAGGCTCACCATCGTACGGATATGCCCCCACCAAAGCAGTGCAACATCGTCATCCGCGACAACGCGGAGCAGACCCGTCATGACGGAGAGCGCAACCAAGGACACAGGAGCAGGTCACGCCATGACCCTCCGCGTCTGACAAGCAACCGTGACAGGCGTGAGGCGTCGCAGGAGGGTACCAGCAAGAAGGCTAACCCACCTCCACCTCCGCCTCCGTCACCACCAAGCAGTCACCATGGCGGAGGAGGCCCACGTCATTCATGCAGCCCATCCCCTATTGACAAGAAGAAGAAGAACCCGGAGCCGTACGATGCACGTTCGTGGATCGATAAGATCCAAGAGGCCCGGGAAGGACCATATCTGGGACCACGTTGCTTTGGACCTGCAATACGGTCTGCAACTTACCCCAAGGGTTTCCGGACTGACAAGACTATCAAGCCCTATGACGGCACTGCCAAGCCAGCCACATGGTTGTAGGACTACGGCAACGCAGTGGAGATTGCCGGAGGAAACCCCAACGTCGCCGTCAAGTACCTCCCGTTAATGTTGGCGGGCACGGCCTGTCAATGGATCAACGACTTGCCGGAGAAATTATCTACAACTGGTTGGGCATGCAAGAAGCGTTCACCAAGAACTTTGAGGGTACATACAAGCGTCCCTGCACTGTGGGCGATCTACAGCGGTGCGTGCAAGAGAAAGACGAAACATCTCGCGCCTACCTCTCCCGCTGGTTGGACATAAAGAATTCCTACGCAGGAGTGCACGCTCAGAAAGCCATGGTCGCCTTCATCGATGGGTTGGAAAGGGGCACGTTGCTCTGACATAAGCTGAAGCGCTTGCAGGACAATCACCAGCTTGAATTGAATCAGATGATCCAGTTGGCCAGTGAGTTCGCAGCTGCTGACGATGATGCTCACGGCTCCTTGCCGGCAACGGCCGTTCCAACTCAAGCTCGGGGAACAGCAGTACAAAGCGGAAAACCACTCCAGAAGAAAAGCAATCTACCGACATGGTCGCTATGACTTTTGCAGGACGAGGTGATGGCGGACAGCATGGCCGAGGAAGGGGAGCTGGTCGTGGGCAGCAACGAGGAAGTGAAACTACCTCGGTGCCGCTCCGCGTTCCCCAAACCTACAAGGAGTACTGCGATATGCCATGCCTCGTACACCTCGACGTCAACGGCAAGGCCACCCATACCAATCGACATTGCAAGTTCGTCAACGACCTCAAGGAAGACCCGGAGTCCGGATACAAGCAAAGTCAAAAGAACAGACCGCGAGGCAAGGGCAAGGGAAAGAAGAAAGAGGAGGAGTCCAAGGATTCAAGTGACATGGACGAGGACATTGACCCCAAGCACGCCGCCAAGAGCAACGACAAGGGCAAGAACCCTTTCGCGAAGAAGGCTCTAGTCTACCACACTTTCCTTGGCACCCCCACCGTCCAACAACAGAAGACCTCTCTGAGGATCCTGATGGCTACTCTCCTCCCAGTTCCCCAGTACCTGCGCTGGTCGGAGGTTCCAATTACTTGGGACAGGATGGACCACCCAGACCTTATACCTATGGAGAACCAGTACGCCATGGTCATCAACCCCTTGATTGACGGCGTGGAGTTCACCAAGTGTATGGTGGATAGTGGAAGCAGCATCAACATCATGTACCTGGATACACTGCAGAAGATGAACTTGACGGAGGCAAACCTAAGGCGGACCAACACCATCTTCCACGGCGTAGTTCCTGGTCGGGAGGCTCGGTCCCTTGGGTGCATTACACTTCAGGTTGCCTTTGGCGATGTTAACAACTACCGACATGAGCGCATGACCTTTGATGTGGTCCTCTTCAAGAGCGTGTACCACATCATATTAGTCCACGACATATTCCACACGTTCATGGCCAAGCCATGCTTCGTCTACAACAAACTCAAGATACCCGGACCAAACGGTGTCATCACCGTATCCGGAAGCTTTACCAAGGCAAGGGACTGCAAGATCAATGAAGCAGCCGTTGCAGAAGTTGTCCTCTACAGCGAAGAATTCAAAGAGATCCAGAGCAAGGTCGATGACTCAGAGATGCCCGCGTCGAAGAAGCAGATCTCCGACTTCGCTCCTGCGTTCAAGGCCGCCATCGAGACCAAGCCGGTGGAACTTGTGGTAGGCGATGCCTCCAAGGTCACCGCCATTGGGACGAACCTGGATCCCAAATAGGAAAGCGCGCTCATCGAGTTACTCCATGAGAATAGGGACATATTTGCCTGGCAACCTACCGACATTAAAGGTGTACCTAGGGAACTTGCCGAGCACAGCCTAAACATTGATCCAAAATCCAAACTAGTGAAACAACCTCTACGATGCTTTGGAGATGAGAAGAGACGCGCCATTGGCAAAGAGATAGCTAGGTTACTTAAGGCTAGATTTATCCGAGAAGTCCTTCACACCCAATGGGTGGCCAATCCTGTACTTGTCCCCAAAAAGGGAACCAATGAATTAAGAATGTGATTTGATTACACCGGCTTGAACAAAGCATGTCCCAAAGATCCGTTTGCTTTGCCTCGCATTGACCAAGTCATTGACTTGACGGCTGGCTCGAAACTTTTGTGTTTTCTCGATGCATACTCAGGATACCACCAGATCAAGATGAGTAAGTCAGACCAATTGGCCACTTTGTCCACTACCCCATACGGCACGTTTTGCTATGTTACGATGCCCTTTGGGCTAAAAGATGCAGGTGCTACGTACCAGCGGACGATGCAACGTTGCCTTCACGACCAAATTGGTCGGAACGTTCATGCCTATGTGGACAATATCGCGGTGATGTCCAAAAAGTCAAACGATTTAATCTCCGACTTAAAAGAAACCTTTGATAATCTCCGGAAATACAACATGATGCTTAACCCTAAGAAGTGCGTCTTCGGGGTACCAGCCGGCAAATTGTTGGGTTTCATCGTTTCCAAGCGCGGAGTCGAGGTCAACCCGGAGAAAATCAAGGCCATCTTAAACATAAACCGTCTGACATGCCTAAAGTACATTCAACGACTAATAGGTTGTGTTGCAGCAGTTAGTCGGTTCGTCAGCCGACTTAGAGAGAAGGCCCTGCCGTTGTAAAAGTTGCTGAAGAAGGTGGACAAATTCACATGGACGGACAAGGCAGATGCAGCATTGAAGCAACTCAAGGAGATTCTTTCCTCAGCGCCTATCCTTGCAGCACCCGAGCCTGGAGAGCCCCTGTTAATCTACGTGGCGGCAACCAACCGGGTAATCAGCATCGTCGTCGTGGTAGAGCGGAAGGAACCAGGCTATGAGCACGGAGTTCAACGACCAGTTTACTATGTGAGCGAGATCTTGACGGAGTCCAAGCAGTGTTACCCGCACTACCAGAAGATAGCTTATGGAGTATTCCTTTCTTCTTGGAAGCTGAGGCATTACTGTCAGGAGCACCCAATCACAGTGGTGAGCAAGACTCCACTGTCCGACATAATCAACAACAGTGACGCTACAGGAAGGGTCGCTAAGTGGGGCATTGAACTTCCCGCCTTCGAGATCACTTACACGAGACGCGACGCTATCAAGTCACAAGCCTTGGCGGATTTTGTTGCAGATTGGACGGAGATGCCAGACACTACTCCGTTGCCGGAACCAGAGTACTGGGTGATGCACTTTGATGGATCAAAGCTGCTCAACGGCTCGGGGGCTGGTGTATTGCTACAGTCACCAACAGGAGACAAGCTACACTATGTTCTACAGATCCACTTCGAGGCTACAAACAACATGGAGGAGTATGAAGCACTCATTCACGGACTACGTGTAGCGAAGGATATTGGCATCAAGCGCATAGTTTGATCTGGAGATTCCGACTTGGTTGCCCAGCAGGTGGCTGGCACCTGGAATCGCGGAACCCTATGATGGCGACATATCGAGACGAAGTGGACGAGATAGCCAAGAGCTTTTTGGGATACGAATTCAAGTATGTTCCTAGGGAGCAAAATGAGGCGGCTGATCTGCTGTCTAAGCTTGGATCAGGGCGCAAGCGAATTCCGCCATGAGTTTTCCTAGAGCACCTGCGCACACCATCTGTGAAGGGAGCCGACATCGACAACCCGGATAGAGCTGACTCTTTCGTCAACATGGTTACCAAGGTTCCTCCGGCTTGGACAAAACCGTTCATGGAATATCTCGAACACGGAACTTTGCCCGACGACGAGGTCAAAAGACGGCAAATAGTATGACGAGCAAAGGTTTATACCATAATCAATGGGCAACTCTACAAAATAAGCGCTACTGGTGTATACCTAAAGTGTGTTTCCCAGCTAGAAGGTATGGAAATCCTACGCGAAATCCATCTTGGAGATTGCGGGCATCACGCCGCTCCTCGATCGTTGGTCGCGAAAGCCTTCTGGAAAGGATTCTATTGGCTGACCGCGAAAGCGGACACCGACAAGCTGGTTGAGACATGCATGGGATGCCAGTATTATGCCCGACAACCACATGTTCCTGCTGAAGAATTGCGAACAATACCAATAACTTGGCCGTTTGCAGTCTGGGGGCTAGACATGGTGGGACCGTTACAGACATCACCTTGTGGGTTTACGCATCTTCTTGTAGCAGTTGATAAATTCACTAAATGGATAGAAGCTAAACCCATTAGAAAGCTTGATGGGGCAACTGTCCTCAGGTTTGTCCGGAATCTAGTGGTAAGATTTGGTCTCCCACATAGCATTATCACCGACAACGGCAGCAATTTGTCACTCGGAGAAGTGGAAGCTTATTGTTGGGAGAAAGGCATCCGACTTGACCTTGCATCTGTGGCACACCCACAGTCCAATGGTCAGGTTGAGCGAGCCAATGGATTAATTCTGCATGGAATCAAGCCACGTCTTGAGGCACCGCTACATAGAGCAGCTGGAGCATGGGCTGGAGAATTGCCATCTGTGCTGTGGAGTTTACAAACTACACCCAACAGATCCACCGGCTATACCCCTTACTTCATGGTATACGGAGCAGAAGCCATCCTACCTTCCGACATCCTTCACGATGCACCAAGAGTTGCCGCCTACGACGAAGATGACGCTGAAGAATCCAGACGCTTGGATGTGGACCTTCTCGAGGAGGAGCGCGTTTTGGCATGCCAAAGATCCGCCATCTACCAGCATAAGCTACGCAGCTACCATAGTCGCCGTGTTCGGTATCGCTCGTTTAAAGAGGAGGATTTGGTGCTCCGACTTAAGCAGAAGAAGTCACACAAATTATCCCCGCCATGGGAAGGACCGTTCATCATAAGCAAGGCGCTACTCAATGGGTCTTACTACCTCGTTGACAATCGTGAACTGAAGGATAGACCCAACGAGGATCATAAGCGTAAGCGACGTGACCCGGATGATGACTAACCGGAGCTTGATCGGCCATGGAACATAGCACAGCTATGTCCTTTTTACACTTAGTAGTTTTTATCTAATTGTGTACCTCTTATATGTCAATGAAATAAAGCTCTCTGGTTCACTCATACTTCTGAGTCTTTTACCTCCTTTAGTGTTCATTTTTTGATCATGTAAAACCTTTTATGCACAAGCTTTATGATTGCACTTGTGAAAATTCCTCCTACGGGTGTTAGCTTAAGTTTTCTGGTCTACACGTTCTTTGACGTTTTTATGTGGATTCTGGAGTAGTGACTTTTGGCACTTATTGTCGGTGATTTTGTGCTTAGGTTATTGACGGTGCCATTGGGCATCATCACCTGAGCGCATGGTTCCGACAACGAGTCTTCCGACTCACAAAAAGTCAAGCATAAGAACCAAAGTAATGGATAAGCCAGCACTTGCTTAAAAAATATATACATGCTGGAAACTAGTTCTTGAGTAGCAGGAAATAACAACCATTGTTTTCCGCCTTAAGTTACATCAATAAGTTTTTTCCGCATATGCACCAAAGGTGAAACAAATATTACAAAGTTGTTCTTCATTCCTTTGGCGCAGGTGACTTGGAAGCAGCGTCATCACCAGCCGGAGAACCACCCTCGAAGATTGGCACAAAGACGTTGACGTCTACCAACTCGGCAACTCTGGTGTCATAGCCCGCGAGCGACGACAAGATGGATTCATGGTTAATCTCTTTGCCATCGTCGTCTACGTCGGGAATGCCAGAGGTCACCGTGTCGACGTCGGCATCTTCGTAGTGTGCCTTCACCATTGACAGCGCCATCCTTGCGCCAGCCTGTGCACATGAAGCTTTCCAACTTGTGATACGCTCGGGGGCTCGGCGCAGAATCTCCGAGTACTTCGCCATGGAGTCCGATGCCTTGATATTTATCTGGAGGGGCTTGGCGATCTTCTTGGCTTGCGTGATGGCGGTGTTGATAAAGTTGCCGGCAAGAACCATGCATTCCTTGGCTGGAGGAGGCGATCGGGTTAAACCCATAGGAGCTACAAATTCCGACAAGGAGCGCATGAGTTCAACAATTCAGAGTGCCCAAACTACAGAAATTCAAGACGGAGAAAACTTACTGAAAATGCTGGCCTCAGCTTGCCAGAGGGTGTCCGCCAAGGATTCTTTCTCTTGTTGGAGGAGCTTATACGCCTCGCTATGGCGTTGATTCTGCTCATCGGCAGCTCGCTTCTGATCTTTTAAGATCACAATCTCCTCCTTCAAGCGATTGATTTCCTCGGTGGCGGAGTCCTGCAGGGCCTTCATCGAATCCTCATGCATTTTCAGCATGTCCTTCCTCTCCTGCTTAAGAATTTTGTTCTCGCTATCCAGCTCTTGAATGTGCTTGGATTGCTTGACAATATTCTTGGCCTTGGCAATGGTTTCTGCAAGTCGGAGAAAGCAAAGTACACAGTGAGTACTCGGAGAATATGGGCACAAAACCAAGTCGGAATGCGAAAAAGAAAACAGACGCTTGCTCTTGGTGATCTGTTCCTTCAAGAAGGCAGTTTTACCATTTTCAGCTTCCAGGTCTGCGAGCATCTTATGGTACTTGTCATTGGCCATGCCCCTCCGAGCACTCTCGTTCTGTGGAAAAAAGGTCAAAGTTAAAACGTTGTTTGGTCTGCTTGGAGCATCCAGCCGGAAATTTTCCACCTAGACGCTCGGGGCTACAGCGAGAGTTTTTGACTTAGCATTATGCTTAGCTTTTCTTTAAGCATCTAGTCGGAACTAATTCAGTTTCGATTAGAGGCTTGGGGCTACAGTATAAAGTTTTTAACTCGAATATATGCTTAGCTTTTCTTTAAGCATCTAGTCGGAACTAATTTAGTTACAACTAGAGGCTTGGGGGCTACAGTATTGAAAATTATAACCACTGTGTATGCTACTCTTAAAAGCATCTAGTCGGAATAATTCATTCCACCTACATGCTTGGGGGCTACAGTGAGAGTTTTTCTAACTTAGTCACTCTTAGAGCATATAGATGAAAAGACCTATGGTTTTCCGTCTACATCCTCAGGGGCTACAGTGGGATACTCATATGAAATGCAAAAGGCAAATAAAACTTACAAGTGCGATGATCTTGAGGTTTGTAGCACTCTCGGCCAGCAGCTTGCCAAAGGATTCGCTATTTCCTTGCAAGATTTCTGCTTGCCGGTGGAGCTCCTCTAGACCGCACGTCGGAGATATCGGTGTCGCACCAGGGACCAAAGCAGTGCTACCCGGAGTAAGTACCGGATAGACTAACTTTGGATATGATATGGTTTTCTTGGGTGCGGGGGTGCCGCCAACGACAGAAGTACCTGCTTCCACCACCGCCTTACCGCCACCGATGGCATCCTTAGCCAGAGCTTCAGCCATTTGGTGGGCGGCACTCTCCTGCGTCGCTTGCTCGCCGACGACAGCAACCTCGGTAGAGGCACCTGAGTCCTTCCATGGCGGAAGGGCCAGATGCCTCCTTAGTTTGTGAGCTTGTCGGGGCAGACGAAGGCTTCATGAAGGGAGTGGTAGGGGCGATGGCGGGAGATGCGTCGCGATGCAGCATGTCCTTGATGGTTCTAGAAGCCCCCAATTTGGAGGTCTTCTTGAGGCTGGTCGTGGCTTTCTTCCTGAAACATGCAAAATGCATAAGTACATGAGCAAGACAGATAAATAGACAATGTCGGAGGAAGAGAAGCTTACACAAGTGGGGGTGCTTTGGCAAAGGGGATCCCGGAAACTTTTCTCTTTTCTGCCTCCAGGGCGGCGGTAGTCTTCTTGGAGGCTCCACCCTCCGTCTTCTTCTTCTTGCCTCCGTCGGCAGCGTCAGAGGTGGAGCTCTTCCGCTTTTGCGCCAATGGAGCATCATCGTCGGACACGACCGTGACTTCCTTCATCTTTGGATCGTAGATTTGGGCAGCCAGGTTGTCCTCCTCTAGATCGCTAAGCTGTTAAGTGAGAAGTCACCGTGTTAGATGAGATGACATTTGCAAGACGGAAGAACTGGAGTATATGTCATACACGGAAAATAAATACCTACCTTTGGGCACTTGCCGTCTACGAACATGTCGTAGGTGATGGTGAAGCCACGCTTCTTGTCCTTCACCTTGACGATGTCCTTAAGGCGGAGCTTGACGGAGTCGCTCGAGAAGTTGTCCACGGAGATGCGGAGGCTATCCCTTCTATCGCTGGTATACTCGTGCATGAGCTTCACGCGATGCTGCAGAGGTTGGATTCGCCTGACGAACCAGCACATGGCTACGTCCAAGCCGGTCAAACCCGTCTCTACGAACCATTCTATCTGCCTTATGGCGTGGGAAGCATCGAGGTCGGAGGTAAGGGAGGCCTAGGATCTCCATGAAGAGGCTTCAGCGGCAGCTCCGTCTACGAAGTCCAGGTACGTTACTTGTCGGCCAGCCAGAGGGATATCTGGGCCGTAGAAGTACGCCTGTTGCCAATTTTTGCAGGACTCGTGGCCGACGATGTCGGGGAACCACCGGCCAGGTCGGATCTTGAAGCTTATGGTGCCGCAGTTCCTAAGTTCTTCCTTACTAGCTTCGGCTTCACGTTTGACGGTGAATAAGTACACGAAGAGGTCTAGCCTAGGATTTATCCCTAAGTAACCCTCGCAGAGCGCCGCGTAGTTACTAAGCGCTAAGATACTGTTGGGAGAAAGATTCTGGGGCTGGACTCTGTAGTGGTTTAATACGGAGAGGAAGAAGTTGGAGATGGGCAGGGAGACACCGCATACCAGTTGGGCTTTGAGGTACACTTTTTCTCCAGCTTGGGGAGAAGGTGTCACCTCGCCGGCCGGCGCCGCTTGCAGGCGAGCCCCTCCGTCGTAGGGAGGTAGCCCTCGGCGATCAGCTCTTGGATGTCACGGTCGGTGATATCTGAGCCGCGCCAGTCGCCCTTGTGTGAATCAAGTTCCTCCTCTAACGGCTCTAGCGCCGCCAGATTGTGGTTGCCGCCGGTGGACTCAATCACCGCCGAGGCGGGGATGACCAAGCCCTCTGGGGGCACGACGATAGAGCTCGTCGGCTTCGCCGCGGCTTCGCTCGACGCCACCATGGAAGGAGAGGTGCTGCAGCTGGCCATGGAGAGAGGTTGGATGTGACTGGTGCGGATTGAGGCTAGGGTTTTTTGCGAGTTAGGCGCGGAGAGATCGAGGAGGCACGCGCTAGAGGAAGAAGACGACGCGGGGATAGAATGAGGTAAAAGGTAGAAATTCCACCACAGTTACTATTTATCATCTACAGCGTCAAGATTCGTGCAGCTTGATCGGACGGTTGCCGCGTAGACGATGTGTTCGCGAACGTGCGCGGAAATTTTGCCACTTCTCCAACCGTCGCCGCCCACGGTTCATATCGCTCGCGCGAGAAAATCGGACATGATTGCGTTCTCTGCATGTGTGAGTTAAGAGGCGTCGCTGGCCTAAGCCTACATTGTCCTAGCTGACATAGGTAGATGAGCCATCACATTAGAAGATTCCGGCATGGACGGATCCAGTCCGTCTACGGAAGAATACGATGGAAGATTCAGCATTTCTCCGACTTACGTGTTAAAGACGGAGAAAACCTTGCAGGGTTCTTTGGGAGGACTACAAGATATTGCTTGACGATTTGCCGACATTCATCTAGACGGAGCATTCCAGACGAAGAGGCAAGACGGCGCAAGATCTCGGAGTTCTCCGGGGGCTACTGTTGGGGATATGCTATATGGGTATCCTCATAGCATGTCTCCTATCCAAATAACCCGGGTGGCCCACAGTTGGTAGCATGGCCTATGGCCTGCTGGGCGGCCCAGTTAGATGCATCCAGAAGGGAGGCCCATGCCGGATAAAGGAGGGCTACGGTTGGATTCTTCGACGTACCCGGAGCCTTGGAGTGCAAGATACACAAGACTAGTAATAGACAATGTAGGACTCTGTAACCTGTCTGGCTAGGACTTTTCCCTGTAACCTTAGGTCCTGGCGACTATATAAATCAGGCCTATGGGAGCCTTTAGGGCACGTTCACAGACAACTTCAGACAATCTCGCACAGCGAACCAATCCCTGTAACTCGGCGTATTTCCCTTATAGTGATTTATAGCAGGAGTAGGATTCCGCCACCGTCGTGGAATCTGAACCTGGGTAAGTTGTGTTACCTCATACCCGTCAACCGTCTTCCTTCCCCCACGTCTCTAAACACGCACTGTGAGGACCCCACCATGGCGTACTCGTCGGCAATACCACGACACACGCCTTGTGGTCTGTCAACCCATATGTTGCTACTCGGTCTCATGCTAGGGAGCATAGCCTCTTTTACACAGACTTCCAAGAGCGTGTGTACTATGAGGTTCTTATGAAGGATGAGAAGCCTGTGGTCCCTCGGAAATGGATTGAGGTGAATCATGTGAAAAAGCACTTGGACTGCTTCGGTGAAGCTCTCGAGCTTTGCACTAAAATTGGTTTACTCATTTTTATGCCACCGCTCATTTCTCAAAAAATCAGTCTCAAACTATCACCTGGATGACTGAGGGCGTTGTCAAGCAAGCAAATTTGGCCGAGTTTGGGGATATTCTTGGGTATGAAGACCGTGGCAAGGACACTCCTATTGGCTACTGCTGTCACGACAATGATCGTCCTATGAAGAAGGATGTTCTTGCTCCATTATACATCCAGGGACACGGTATTACTGGTAAGATCAAGGGGCTTCTCCCCACATATGATATCTTGCACCGTATCTTCCATGAGACCGTGGCCCCCCGAGCTGGTAATGTTGATGAGATGCATGGGTTCATGGTAGATCTTATGATTACCACTTATCACAACCGTGATTCTGGCCACCCACTTGATGTGATGGATGTCATTTGGAATTAGATGGTTTGTGCTACTTACACTCGGAGGGTGCCTCCCTTTGATCCATACATCATGGCCCTCATCCTCAGCAAGTGCCCCTCTATTTCCAGAGACATTTCTACTCACCGCCTTACTACTCACAGGCACAAGTCTCTGTTGATCAAGACCCATCCTAAACCTCGCAATGCGGATGGTCAGCTTGTGGATGAGGATGGGAAGCCGCTTTAGGAGGTGTCTAGTGATGAAGGTAGTGCCCATGCTGCTGATTTTGTGGCCTCACGGCGCAATCAATCCCAACCATCATGGGCCAAGAGGATCGAGGCCAATCTTAAGAATGTGTTTTGCTTCCAAGTTGACAATCAAAAGCGCATGTATGAGGCTCATGTTTATGCCAAGAAATCTTGTGCTCGTTAGAAAGAAATGATGTAAGCTCAAGGATTGACCGTCTCCCAGGGTTCCGAGAACAACATCACTCCTAAAGACCAATGGGTCTCCAGGCATAGCTTCTGGGATGATGATGCCACCTCTTACTTCCGTGCTCCGCCGACTCGTCAGGATGACTTGGATGATGATGACGAGTAACCCTCGGGACGTTAGTATTGCTCTTGTCCCTTTTTGGCGTCTTGATGCCAAAGGGGGAGAAGTTGCACCTTAGGCACGCGGGATTTGCATGGGAAAGTCACAAGCTTGTCCTTACCATTGATCTTTACTTGCTTGTGAACTTTATTTGTTCCTTGCCTCTCATTATGTGTGAACCTTATGTACTAACTATTCGTGCTATTTATGTTGAGACTATGTGGTTATCCTATGGATTCATCTTATGTGTGCTATGGTTATTCTCATATGGAACGATCCTATGTGATGATATTATATATCCATTGTCAATACTACTCTCATCACACTTTATTGTGCAAAGGTATGAGTTCTAAGTGCCGGTATCATTTTGTGCACTTCTAGGTTGTTTGTAAAATAAAGGGGGGCTTGATCCTACTCATCTAGGGGGAGCCCCATCTATATTTTCCAAAACCTTGTTTGTCATCACAATATTATCATGCAAAATGTGTGTTGTCATCAAACACCAAAGAGGGGGATATTGAAAGAGCATTTCCTATCCTAAGTGATTTTGGTGTTTATAACAACACACATGTCGGACTAATTATTTGCTAAGTGTCTCACAGGTTTTATCAAGAAAAGACTTAGCTTGTTCCTTCACAAAAAGGGTCAATTACTGCCTTGCATTTGCCTCTGTGTTGTCCGGTTGTACCAGACAAATCAACCGGTACTACCGCACAGTGCCGGCAGTACCGGACAATGCTACTGGTCCAGGCAGTGGGTTTGGGCGAACTGCCCAAAAGCTTCTGTCTTCCCCGGTACCGAAAAGCGATAGTACCGCATTTTGATACCGGACAAGACAGAAGGTGTGGGCGAGTTCCCCAAACGCTTGTCTTCTCCGGTACCGAAAAGCAGTAGTACCGCATTTTGATACCGGACAAGACAGAAGGTTTGGGCAAGTTCCTAAATGCCACTACCCTCTCCAATACCAGGATGCGGCACTACCGCCTGGGTCCGGTAGTACCGTGCCTCATGGCCGGTACTAACGCTTAGCGGTAGCACCCCATCTTTGTACTGGTGGAGTCTGGGGTTGGTTTTTTCCTTGTGGCGCATGTCCGGTACCTGACGGGTAGTACCGGTGTTTTCCAGTACTACCGCTCGAAGTTCTGGCAATACCGCTGCAATAAATGCTCAATGGTCAGATCTGCCCCAGGGAGTATAAATACACCCTTCACCTACCTTGAGAAGTTCCTCGTCTCACTCAAGAACACCACCTCCATTTGAGCCATCAAATCGCCAAGATCTCTTCACTCAACCATCCAAATCATTGATCTTTGGAGAATCGAAGGAGGAGTCTTTGATCTACAGCTTCACCAAGAGATATCTTCATTTCCCCCTCATTCACTTGAGGGCCCCCATGCTCTAGTGTTTCTTTGGAAACCCTAGCTTTGATTTGGTTCTTACAAGCTTGTCTTTGATTGTTTGACAGCTTGCTTGTATTTGGGAGCCTCCAATTTGGTTATGGATGTGTGCCCCGAACTTGTTGTAAAGGTGTCGGCTTCCACCTCGAAGGTTGCTGATATAGTGGAAGAGGTGAATCGAACCCGTTGGGGTGAGGTTCATCGGAGAACAAGGGAGGCCTCTCGTGGCGTTGGTGGTTTGATACCACCCCCTCTCCAAACGTAGACGTACTTCCCCTCAAAAGGAAGGAGCTACGGGAAACAAATCCTTGTGTCTCCGCGTCCACCTCTTTGGTTACTTCTATCCTTTACCGCACTTTACTTACTTGTTCTTGCTTAGTTTCGTGCTAGTTCGTGCTTGTTTGACATATAGGTAAATTCACCTTAGTTGCATAATCTAGAGAATTTGCCTTTCTTGTCAAACCCTAATTTGAAAAACAAGAAAATTTGAAGTAGCACCTATTCACCCCCCCCCCCTCTAGGTGCTCATACGATCCTTTCACAAGTATTCATCTGTAGCCTCGGGGGCTACTCCTATCGGGAGCACTGTCGCGCACCCGATAGATACTATGAAGCAAAACCTATGAGTATTACATGCTTGTATCCTCATACGGTTACTCCCATCAGGAGCACCCGATAAAAGAAGTCGACAACTTCAGCCATTCCAACAGCCAAACAAGGCAGTTGATAAATACTGAAGGAGTCGATAACTTCAGTTGTTCTCTTAGTCCGCGTCTGTCATGATAACATGTCTGAATGCCGTGTCTACGACATGAAGATAAGACCCCAGGAAATATCCTGATGTGGCTTGGTAACCGCACACGAATGTGCTCTGCCAATATTTATCTGTATCTACGATACGATGAAAAGTACGGATGGACGTGTACCCGAAATATAAGCACTAGGATTCAGCATTAAGTAAGACCACCACAACACGAACTGAATTACGCCGGCAAATACCGAATTTAGGCATGGGGACCTGAGTTTGATGTAGGTTCACGTTGTTTTTGCCCAATAGCAATTAACTGGTTTCCGATCCATCGGATGCATCGGACTCGTTGTACCAAATCCCTATAAAAATTTAATAAACAACCTTTGCTTACAACAATAATCGTCGGTTAAACATAGCTAAACAGAATTTTGAGACTCGACCCGAATCCATGATTCAGATAGAGTCTCGGGGGCTACTGACATGGGTATGCCTATCGGGTCCCTATGTTTAGTTACCCTAGGCGCATAAAATCTTATGTCCCACGAAGGCCCAATGAAGTCTATGAAGCACCCGACGGAACAAAAGCTTTCCTTATCAGTTAAGGAATATTTAGAAACCAACATAGAGTTTGCATTGTAACATTAGCTTGTAACCTCTCTGGCTACGGATCCAGGACCCAGCCTCTCATATAAAGGCTGGGAGGACCCTACGGAGGGAACACTCTAGTTGTCCAGCAATCCGCCATAAGCTATACAGCAAATAGCGAACCGGCGACTTTGTAACCGAGGTTTTGCAATAATCAGACTACATCGACTTTCTTATTTGCCTGATCAGCAGACGAAATCCCCAACACTCTCGTTTCCACAAAACCCTAAGTCCATAACAATATACTTTGACGAGGTTACCCCTCATCACAATGGGTTGTCTGCTAACCTTAGTACCTTGGGTGCTCGTGGCAATGACAGCTTTCCAAATGATTGCATTAGAGCAGCCAAAGTGGTTGACCAAGAAAGTGAATAAAAGGATTGCTATGCGAGTATCATTTTCCTATTTTTCCTGGAGCATTGTTCTGAGAGTTTATCAAGTAGAAGTCCAAGGTAGGTGTTATGAATCGTACCTCAGATGGGGGGTCTTTCATTGGTTCGAACTCTTACTCGAACCGGTCCAAGGTATCACATGTATATTTAGTGATAAATGCATCATAATTGTATATATCTATTCTCTTCGGATATTTGAACAAGAAAGAGAGAGCCCTCACCTGCATATTTTAGGGATATATGCATCACAAGTGTACACATCTATTCTCTCCAGAGATCTGAATAATAAAGAGGGGGCTTATAGCTCCTATGCGACGTCTTTACATGGAATTGGAAGGAAAGCGACATCGTTGAAAAGAATAGCTCGCATGCGACGGTTGTGAGGCAGCTAATATCCCAGGGCCACACGGGCCTTAAAACGGTCGTAAGGACACATTTAACTTTGTTCCAATATTAGGGTTAAGCCAAACCGGTTGGTTGGGACAGCCAGTCAAACCAACCGCTTCCGACCGAGAGCGCGCGTCACACTGACTGTAGCTTCCCCGACGGCGGCGGCGGACCTCACCCATCGTTTTCGGCGCCGGCGGCGGCACGGCAATTAATTTAGGCGGCGGCGCTTTCGTTCGACGACGAAGGTGGTGAGTGCCATTTGAAAGCTAATTCCTCTCCCATTCTTCTCAATTCGAGATCTGAGCGTGCCCATTGATGCTAGATTGTGGAAGCGAGGTTGTGCTAAACGGGGCGAGGGGGAACGATATGGAGCATGGAGAGGGGACTTCTAATCGGTATATCCCGTATCTCTGCACTTAATTTCTCTAAGGTTGAGCTCTTTGTTCGCTTCCGCTAGCTCACAGTGCCCGCCAAAAACAGGGGAGACGATGTTGCCCGCCAAACCTTCGAATTTCGCATCAATTTCTTTCCCTCTAGGGTTGTTTTAGTTGATGGCAGCACGCAGATCATTGAGAGAGACACGGTTGTTAAATGGGAGGTGGAATTAGAACATGTTGATCCCCAAGAGCTAATAAACATGGGAGAGGAGGCAGTAAGGAAAATGGTGGAAAAAATTGGGGATAGTGTGGTTTGGGGGCCAGAGCAAGAAGTTTCTTTGTTACGATTTGATGATTGCAAATTTGACTATGTTAGGGTTGAGACAGGGGAACATATAGTTGATGAAATCGATGAGCGAAACGGTTGGACAAGCAAAATTGTTCTGTTTTTAGCAGAGCTCATTGATCTGAAACCTGATTCAAGGGTTGGATATGTGGCCTCGAAGCTGGCTGCTCCGATGGTCGAGGATGATTGGGCTGCACAAAGGCAAGTAATGCCTATACTTACTGAGTTGGAAGTGTTAACAGTGGAGGATGATGATGCTAATGCACAAGGGGAGGCTGCAGATGGTAATGCACAAAGGATTGTAACTGTTGATTGGAATTCAGTTGAGATACATGACCGCACTGATTTGGTCATTGCACCAATAGATGACATTGAAATGGCAAAGCTTTTTGGCATTCCTATAGATGACAGAGACAAGGAGAAGAAGAGGGATGAAGATGCAAATGATGGTGACAACCATTTAAGAGATGAAGAGGCAGATATAGATCTAGAGTTGTTGGAAAATGCTGCAGTTCATGTAGATGATGCACATGATGATGAGCTAGTAACAGTTTATGACAAAGAGGACCCAGTTATTGAAGTTGGGAGATTGTTTCCAAGCATGGATGAATTTAGGATGTGTTTCAGGACATATGCAGTCAAACGTGAGTTTGCTACCAAGACTATGTGGACTGATAAAAAGAAGTTCTATGCAAAATGCATAGGTTATGATGGTGGTGCCAAGCCTTGCAAGTGGTATATATCTGCTAGACGCCAACCTGGTGGAAGGACAATAAGAGTGAATCAAATTCCAAAACCTCATACTTGCATTACAAGTTCTCAAACAGTTACAAAGATGACATCACAATTATGGGTTGCAGAAAAGATAAAGCTCATTTTAGCCACAACACCAAACAGCACTGCAAAGAGACTGAAAATAGACTTGGAAAAGCAGTACCCCATTAAGCTGAATTATACTACAGTGTGGAAGGCAAAGCAAAGGGCAATGAAAGAGCTATATGGTGATTGGGCAAATACCTTTCGAATGCTTTATAACTTCAAAGCAGAAGTAGAGAAGAGGTCACCTGGCAGTGTTGTGGAGATAGATACGGAGGTAACAGCTGATGGGAAAGTCTTCTTCTCTAAATTCTTCATGGCTTTAAAGCCTTGCATCGATGGCTTCAAAGCAGGTTGCCGTCCATATTTGAGTATAGACTCATCTTTCTTGACTGGAAAGTGGAATGGTCAACTAGCAGCATGAAATGCTTTAGATGGACACAATTGGATGTTCCCTGTAGCTATTGGCATGTTTCAGTCTGAGACAGAGGCATCATGGACATGGTTCATGATGCAGTTGAAAAGATGCATAGGGCCAGTCTCTCCATTGGCAGTGCACACAGATGCTTGTAAAGGTTTAGAAAATGCAGTGAAGATTGTTTTCCCTCATGCTG
Source organism: Avena sativa (assembly GCA_916181665.1). Taxonomy (NCBI): domain Eukaryota; kingdom Viridiplantae; phylum Streptophyta; class Magnoliopsida; order Poales; family Poaceae; genus Avena; species Avena sativa. The sequence continues at coordinate 447,974,227 of OV702285.1, forward strand.
AGCAGAGGGAGTGCTTCGGCCATATGTGGATGAATTTGATCAAAAAATTCATAGGAGATGATTTTGGACGCATGTGGCCAGCAGCAAGATCTTACACCAGGCAGACACATTCATATCACCTTGAGAAGATTAAGGCGGCATGCTCTGAGGAGGATAGGGTCAAGTTTTGTACATGGTTGGAAACCTACCATTCTCTTTTATGGTACAGATCTGGTTTTAACACTGCCATCAAATGTGATCATATCAACAATAATTTGGCAGAAAGTTTCAACAACAAAGTGAAGGAGTTAAAAGACTTGCGTGTCCATGACATGGTTGACCAGATCAGGATCAGGATCATGAGGTTGTGGGAATTGAGAAGAAGGCTTGGTGATGTTCTTCAAGGAGATAAGCTTCCTGATGTTGTGCAGCAGGTGGTCAATAGGAGCAGAAATCTTGCACATTTGCGTGTTGAGAAATCCTCATTGTGGGGTGCTGAAGTCAGAGATACAAAGACTGGCAGGAGGCATGTTGTTGACACTCAATTGCATGAATGCACATGCCTTGAGTGGCAACACACTGGGAAGCCTTGTGAGCATGCCATACTTTTCTTGGCCTCCAAACACAAGCTAAATATGCACCCATATTTGCATGAGTATTATTCTGTAGCAAAATTCAAGGCTGCATATGGAACACCAATTCCAGCACTTACAGATCAGTCTCAGTGGCCTGAAGTGGACATTCAGTTCTCCTTGTGTCCTCCTTTGATGAAAAGAAAGGCTGGCAGGCCCAAGCAGAGTAGATTCAAGGCTTGGTTTGAGAAACGTGGGAGCAGCAAGAAGGGAAAGAAAGATGAAAAGAAAGATGCCAAGCCAAAAAGGGCCCAAAAAGGTAACAAGAATAGATGCAAACTCTGTGAAGAACTTGGACACCGAGCTGGCTCTACCAAGTGCAGATACACTGCTGAAAAGCCAAAGTATGTTCATCCAAAATCTATCCCATTTCTTGTTGATGATTTTTCTCCCCCAGCTAACTTGCTTGTTTTCAGGAGGAAGCGTGGAGAAAAAGGCCCACCTCTTGTTGTTGACGAATGCTGGCCAGTGAAAAGGGCAAGAATCAATGGCCAAAGAAAGAAGAGAACTAACCAGATCATGTTTGGTGCTGCTGAGGTGCAATCTGAACTTGTTTTGGAGGATGATGTGCAAACTGTTGAGGCTTTAGGGCACACCGTTTCTGATTTGAAAGCTCTGGTGCAAAATGAGGGGGAAAATGAGCCTGTTGTTGAGGCTCTAGTGCAAAATGAGCCTGTTGTTGAGGCTCTGGTGCAAAATGAGCCTGTTGTTGAGGCTCTGGTGCAAACTGACCAAGTTGTTGAGGCTCTGGTGCAAACTGACCATGTTGTTGAGGCTCTGGTGCAAAGTGACCATGTTGATGAGGCTCTGGATCATGATCATGAGGTTGTTGAGGAGGTGAAGGAGACTCTTGGACGTGCTGTGGGGAGGCCAGATGGTAATGGTAAGAAAAAGAAGAGCATAAACCTATTGTGTGGTGTGAAACTTGTGAAGGAGAAGAAAACGAGGGGTAAGAAGAGCCAAAAGAAATAGACATTTGTTATTGTAAACATTTGTTATTGTTGTAAACATTTGACACTTGTTGTTGTAATAATTTGGCACTTGTTGTCGTAAACATTTGTTATTATAATAATTTGTCACTTGTTGATAATTTGGACAAAATTCAAATATGATGGTAAATTTGAATTTCAACAAATGTAGCTATGTCACTTTTCTATGTTTGTATGAGATTCCAACGTTTTTCTCATATGTACAATACAACTCATCCTCACCCTGATCCCTTTTGTGAAGTACAACTCACCCTCACCCAAAATGGGGTAGAAATGGGCTCCAAAGCTAGGGTAAACCACCCCATTTCTAAGCAAGTTTTTTTTCGACCATTTCTAAAACCAAGTTAGATATTTTTCCTCAGAACTATGTCACATAACATGACACCATGCGAAGGTTTTGTATTTTTTTGATTTTTTTTGAATTAGTTATGCACATTTGAATGTCTGGTCAAACTTGAAGGGTTTTCATAAATATTCTTAGCTAGAGGCTGAGGCTCGCAAAACTAGCATTGGATCTCTGATGAAATAGCATGTTATGAACCTAAAAATTATTTTTACAAAAAATCATCAGCATGGAATCATGTACCTGTAGTTCATATCTTACCCACTTCCAGCCGATTCGGCAGGATTTGTCTTTTTCACCAGGGATGGAATAAAAGGTTTGAGATACTCAAGTTGGGAAATTGTACATTCTAGGTGGTATAGTATTTTTTAAAAATAGGATGTTACCATTTTGAAACTTCAATTTGGTGGTTGCTTCACAAATCCCCCCCTCTTTCGGCACTCAGAAAATAGAAAATGATTTTTCTGTGCGTCGAAAAGGAAAACTTTGTGCTACAACATTGTTAGTCATCCCATTATAGACATGCATGACAAATATGGGCACATTATCACAAACTATGCCTTGATTCTAGCCATATCATTGGTCATTTGACCCGAAAGCCAGAAAACCTTAGAGGAGATAGGTCATTTTGTGAAGGGTTTTTTGAAATATGATCAATAGACCAAGTTTGATATTTTTCCTCATAACTATGTCACATAACATGACACCATGCGAAGGTTTTGTATTTTTTTGATTTTTTTTGAATTAGTTATGCACATTTGAATGTTTGGTCAAACTTGTGAAACCCCGTTGACTGCATCCTAAACCCCGCTAACCCTAAGGCCGAATGAGGACCGTAGATCTAACCCTAGCGCGACACTGTGGCCGTCCGATCACATCTTCTAGAAGGATTCCGCGGGTGGCTCTGGGCGATCCGTAGAAGGGCTTGTTCTGCAACCTGATTGGTTGGCGTCTCTTAGAAGGATTTCGTGGCTAGCTCTTGGCGATCCGTGGGATGGATGATTCTGGAATCTGATTGGCTTCATCGTTTTTACGTGCAACAGCGTGGCATGCGAGCGTGGCAGACGGTTGGACCGAGCGTGGCATGCGAGGGCGCTGGGCAGGGCGGGCTGCACCATGCATGCAGCTGCCCCTAGCGTCGCAGTCTAGCTATTTTACGTGCAACAACGCTGCAGCGTATTTACTCCCTCCGTCGCATTAAATAAGTGTACGTGTAACAACTTTCTTTAGTCAAACTTACTCCCCTCAGGTTCATTGTAATAAATGAGACTTTGCATGATACCACATCTATGTTATTTTACACTATGTAGTAGTAACTTAGACTAGTAACATATGCATGATACCACATAACCTATGTATAAGGTGGAACCTTTGCTATAAGATGGGACCCACACAGCTTATGGAAATGGCTATAAGGTCAAGTTCACCATAAGCTGGGACCCACATGTCTGTTAAAAGTACACACACGGAAGAGAGAGAGGAGAGAGTAAAATAATTGTTTATTGCTTGTGGGCAACCCATAAGCTTGTAGGTCACCCTTAAGGAAAATCTTCTAAAGTAAACCTCCACTATGTATATGGATAGCCATATGGACTACTTTTTGGCTTGTGGATAGCCTTATGGACTACATAGTGGATGCCCAAATGCATTGGAAAGGTAGAAGTACATTTTTTGTGGACAAATTTTGAAACCAAACGTACACTTATTTGTGGACAGAGGGAGTATGCATGTCCCTATGACCAGCCTAAGAAAAAATATCAAAATCTAAAATATGTAATAAATATAACGTACAGCGTTGGCACACTCCATTGACCGTTAGACCGAGCGTGGCATGCGAGGGCGCTGGGTGGGGCGGGCTGCACCATGCATGCAGCATGCAGGGGCGAGGGCGGCGGTGCAGGGGTTACAGTACGTCGCATCCTAGCTATTTTTTCTCTCTTTCGCATTGATCACGTCCGCTTCCCACACGCAACACAGCGCACGCGTCTCGTCTCGGCGTCTGCGCCAACGCGACGCTGGACCGAGCGTGGCATGCGAGGGCCCTGGGCGGGGCGGGCTGCACCATGCATGCAGCAGCTGCCCCTAGCGTCGCAGTCTAGCTATTTTGCGTGCAACAGCGCTGCCCCATTAAATAAGTGTACGTCGAACAACTTTCTTCAGTCAAACTTACTTCCATCTGGTTCATGCGCCATACAAAAAGTCAATATTACTCCCACCGATTTTTCTTGCGTGTGTAAAAATGAACGAGTACCTTGGTACTAGATTCCTGCATTTATTACCGAAGTAAATCAAGGCCAAATTATATTTTCCCTTTTATTTTTCACTGCCAATGAACAACTACCTTGGACGTTTTTTTCTCTCTTTCGCATTAATGCATGCATGCATGCAGGGGCGGGGGCGGCGGTGCAGGGGTTACAGTACGTCGCATCCTAGCTATTTTTTTCTCTCTTTCGCATTGATCACGCCCGCTTCCCACACGCAACGCAGCGCACGCGTCTCGTCTCGGCGTCTGCGACAAAGCGACGCTGGATTCCCACGCCGCCCTTCACGCCCCGCCCTCAATAAATAGGCAAAACGCCTTTGCCTCCTCATCTTATCTTGCCCCTCATCTTCAACCTCGAGCCCGTCCCTTTGCCTCCTCCCAGCCCCCAAACACTCCGACCATGGCGACCTCCCCCTTCCGCCTCCCTTCCGACACCGAAGTAAGCGACGAGGACAACCACCCGGACCACAAGCAGTGGTGGGAGCAGGGGGCGCCCACGCGCCCCAAGCGTGGCAAGAAGAAGAAGTCCCCGCCCTGCCCCTGGGGGGATCAGGGCCCCATCGTCACCAACCCGGGAGTCCCCAACCTCCCCGGCGGCAGCGACCTCCCCTCCGAAGCCTACTGGGCTAAGGCGGCGAAGGACGAGGCAAAGCAGGAGGCTGCTATCGCCAGGTGGGAGGAGAAGGAGGCCCAGCGCGCCTTGAAGAAAAGGCGCAGACGACAGGAGGAGGAGGAACGGGAGGCCAATGGCCGGGCCTTCCGGGAGGAGCAGCGGAAGCGGGACCAGCGGGAGAGGCTGGCGGCGTGGAATGTCGCGAAGGCGGCTGCACTGGCACCGCCTCCACCGCCGATGGAGTAGGGTAGCTAGGGTTAGGGTTTAGGGGCTAGCCCAGGGTTTAGGCGGGCGCCTATTCCCTTCTATATTATTGTACTTTTTTCTTTTTATTGTAATGTTATCGATCCCCCTATCTAATATAAGTAATGTTATCCCAATATTATTTATCCCCTTGTTTTATTGTAATCTGTGTTTTATTGTATTGTCATTTGTCAAAACACCCAAAACAACAAGTGTATAAAACAAAAGACACAAAAACAAGTTCATATAATACTCGTGCAATATTTATATATTTACAAGTGTATAAAACAAAATACACAAAAACAAGTTCATACAACACATGGTTCATTTTCAAATAAGACATTTACATATTTACATAAGTTAAAGGAGCGCCCAAGTTATGTTAGTTAAATGGATGTCCTTGGACTTCATTTATATATTTACTTTTGCAAAAAAAAAAGATTGCAACCTGAGCACGAGTATCTGCAGATCCACACGTCCCTATTTAGATTGTAACATGAGTACCATTTCTTTGCCCAATCAACATATAGTTATTATTGGGCCTGGATACGTCCATTTTGGCATGGCTAAGTTATATTTGGGCCTGGCCTTTTTCAATCCTCGTCAATTGTTTTTTTACTTTTCAACCCCTCCCCCTCCCCTGCACACGGGCGCCCCCGCACACTGATAAAAGGAACACTGACGAAACTGACAAAACTAAAGGAACACTGATTTCGAAAACAGAGCAGCTCAAAACTAGCCCGAATTTGTGTTGTATTTTATTCAAGCCAAAGACATAGACCATTACATCCATTACAAAGCATCACTCGAACACTGACTGCGCTGTCTAATGACTAACGATGAGGAGATAAACTAATCCGAGAGAAATTACACAAAAATAAAAAAACCGGCCATCAGATTGTCCTGCTTCTTCAATTCGATGATTTGCCTTAGCTGCTTGTTCATCTTCTTTAGCTCGGCCTTCACTTCCGCATCCACCGTAGTACCAGCGGAAATGGGGTTGCCACATCCCAATTGCTCCACCACGGACGGGTTTTCGAGCTCCCGGGATGCTACCTCCACCCCAATTCGCTCGATGTACTCATCAAGCCACTCAAAATGCCCACATTTGGCAATTCCTGAAATCCCAGAGATGAACCCTAAATCCCAAATTCGATGAAATACATGAAATTTCGAAAGAAAAGGCGAGAAATTGGCGCTCAGAACACTCAGATCTCACCTTTCCCGGCTCGGGCTTGCTCTCACACTTCACAAATTCCCGGCCAATGTTGCCGTTTTTGTCGGTGGATGTGACAAGCCGCTTCAGGGGCGCGGTACGGGGGCAATCGGGGCACCTCCTCATCGGCACCGCACCATACCGAGGCCATGAGCGGTGGGAGGAAGCAGAGCTCGACATCCCTCGCCGGCGTTGCCGCACTTGCTCGCCGGAGAAGAAAACGGAAGGGGATGAGATGCTGGAACGGTGGCGGGAGTGCTCGGGTGCGGGGACGGATCGGGGCCAACGGCTCTCTTCGACCACAGGGTGGGTCCCACGATATGAGGTGGACATCAGGTGAGTTCCGCCGTGACGTGGAGAGGCTGTGGGTCCTACTGTGCTCAGCTGATTCGAATTCGTTGACGGTCTCGTAGGGTTAAGTAGAAGTGTCGCACGGGAGCTATTTGCCGCCTCACAACCGTCGCATGCCAGCTATTGTTTGCAACGATGTCGCTTTCCTTCCAATTCCTTGTAAAGACGTCGCACAGGAGCTATAAGCCCATAAAGAGGAAAGTCCTAACCTACATTATATGTCTATTTTGTGTGTTTCATCGAAGTCATAACAAGAGAGAGAGAGAGAGAGAGAGAGAGAGAGAGAGAGCCCTGACGAACATCATGTATCTACTTTCTTGTGTTCCATGAAAGTCTCAACGGAGCGTACATATTAGATATTGAACACTAGTAGAAAACAGACCAACAGTTCCGGTTTGTAAGGGTTTTTAGTCCCGGTTTTGCAACCGGGGGACTACGGAATCAGGACTAAAGGTCCCCCTTTTTAGTCCTGGTTGTGCCACAAACCGGGACTAAAGGCCCTCCCGGGGCGACGGTCGATCGCGAGACCCTTTAATCCCGGTTTGTAATAGAAAAAATTCGATTTTTTCAAAAAATCATTTTTTTTATTTTTTTTAACTTTTGAATTATCTGACTCTCTTCCTCTCTCACTTGGAACATTTTTAACACTAATTATACTTAATCTTAGGTTAAATCATAGACTTTTTGGTCGGTCACCCATCCTAGCACTACTCCACCCCAGCATGCTTAACTTCTCTGTTCCATCCGGATGTTCTTGCGCGAAGCCCATTAGTACTTTGTTGTTAACACTACCATATCAATCCTATTAGCTCATATCAACATGTCACAAGTCTTTATATTTCGAAACTACAAACAACTATTTAAGTAAACAACAATAAATAGCTAATAATAATATTTCAAATCCAATAAAAGTAAAAAAAACTAATTAAAATAATATTTTATTCACTTTTTTGCCATTTATTCATTTGATATGGCATAAATAATATCTTTAAATCTGTAAATTGAAATTCGACAAATAATATATCGATTATTATCAGAAAAATGTGAGGAACCCAAATCTGGCATAAAAAATTCAAAAAGAAATAAATTTTTAAATAATTTTTTTCCTATCGAATTTTAAAAATCTATAAAAATCCCAAACGGCTAAGGCTGTCGAAATCGAACTCCGGATTTTTTTTCCACACATTTTGATAGTCGTACGTTTTTTTCCGACATCATATGCAAAAGTTATAGCCGTTTGAAGTTTTCATGACAGTTTTTGGTAAAATATATCGAAATTTATGTTTGTTATTTTTCGTAACAACTAAATTACTTAATATAACTACAGTCTGAAGGATTTTATTTTTAGAATTTTTTAGAATTTTGTAGCATGCTTTCGAAACTAGAAATGGCGATCTCGAGGGGGGTTGTGGTGGGCAGAAATATCCTACCGTGACAGGACCAGCCAAAGTTTTTTAGTCCTGGTTGATGTCTCAACACGAGACTAAAGGTCCACCTTTAGTCCCAATTTGTGTCCATCCAACCGGAACTAAATGGTGTTTGTTCACGTCCGCATCCGTCACCACCCCTTTAGTCCCAGTTTGTATTACAAATCGGGACTAAAGCTTTCGTTCAAACCGGACCGGTTCCTAACACACCCGGGACTAATGTTCCAGAGGACTCTGAACGAAAGCCTTATTTTCTACTAGTGGAACCAATCCCCCTCCAACTCCCTACGCATACACACTATATGGCAGCTTCTGAGTGGGAAGAGAACGACACACTTGTCGGATAAAGAGAGATAATACCCTAGCCGTTTTTATATCGGGGAAAGAGCACGCCCTGGGAGTTGATTGGATTTAATCAGCATCATGTGTACGCTTTTAAATTGTTAAACTGATTTTAGATCGGTCTTTTGAGTTCGTCTAAGCAAGTACTCCCTCCGTTTCAAAATATAAGATGTTTTAGATTTGTAAAGCAAATGTATCTAGACTATTTTTAGTATGTAGGTTCATTAAGATTTAAAGTGAATCTAGACACTAAAACAAGTCTAGATACATTTTTTTCACAAATCTAAAACATCTTATATTTTGAAACGGAGGGAGTACTTTAAAATAAGATCTTATCTTAATATGTTTCAACGGAAAAGAATTTGTCACCAATTGCTAGGTTATTTTACTGTAGCTATACGTTACTAGTCACCAGATTTTTTTTACATGTTTTTCATCATATCAGTGATCTACATGTCCAAAGAGTGAGCATTCGATCCACTCTAAACACTTAAAACGATGGCATCATCATCATGCAAGGCTTACATTAGAAAGGAGCGAAGTACAGAAAACATGATAACCTAATACAGTATCTGGTAACCATCTTAACCTTACATTGTGACCAAATAACTATAATCTGACAATTAGGATAAAAAAGTTGTAAAAACATATTAACATGAATCTAGTTTTAAAATCTCTTCGAGACAAAGCTATTCATGAAAACAGATCTAAATTTAAACTTGAGGTTTAAGAGATAAAACATTTTAAAATTTGAAACCAAAAAGAATCCACGTGGCTACATGCATACATCGCTTTAGTTGACATATTTTTCGTCATGTCCACCCAAAGCTAATCTGAGGTAGTAGGTGCCATTATTAGGACCATTCTTTAATCAATAAGAATTTTCAAGAAAAACAACAGGGAAACATACTTTTATGTTTTATTAGAAGGACTTTATACTCACGGTTTTCCCAAGGAAACAATCCTTCTAATGGAATTCTTTCGAACTAATCCTACAATACCAGCATCATCATTCAGAATTTCATTTGGCCTTTTGGACAGCTCCATTAGTGTTAATATCAGACCACTAAGCTCCTGATAATATCAGACCCCTAAGCTCCATTACAGTTTCTATGGACAGCTCATCATTCAAAACTTGGCTTTTCAGCTTGCTGAGGTATTTTATTATAACAAAAAAAAATATGCACATATCAATTACACTTACAGTGGGTCTGCATGTTAACAAATAGACAAGTAATTTGAATTGGGAAGGTACATTGCAGACAGTTTGTGCAGACCTTGTAAGCATCATGGACCCTTTATAAACTGAGATTTGAATAATCAATAAGAGATCTTTGATACCTTCACATTCAGAGGTAGGAAAAGAAAAGATGAGTGGCATACCCAATTTATACTATCCATTACCCAGACAAACTAAAGCTTGAGCTAGATTCTAAATGACCTTGTTTGAAGACAAAGTGGTCGTGAGTACCAGCCAACCATACAAAATTTTCCTGAATATAGATCTTATATACTCCCTCCGTTTGGAAATATAAGATGTTTTAGGTTTGTGAATGAGATGTATCTAGACACCTTTTAGTGTCTAGATTCATTTGAACCTATACACTAAAAGATGTCTAGATACATCTACTTCACAAACTAAAACATCTTATATTTCTAAACGGAGGGAGTATTAGGCATCTATAAGAATATGAAAAAGCGCTGTCCTAGTCATCGTAATGGGGCCTCAGATGAGGATAATCTGCTAAAAGCTTCTCTTCGGTAAGTACGTCATTTTCTTCTTGAGGGGTCCATAAAACATGAATGCCCTGAGACAGAAGGCACAGGTTGACAAGTATGAAATTAATTATCAGCAATATTAGAAGACAAATGGCATGGAAAAATTGTCATTCCTTTGTCTCAGTTACACATCTGAAAGCAGTTGTGAATTATGAAAGGAAATATTCTCCGTACCCGAATATCTCTTGCACGTATTGAGTTGAGTTTTTTCACTACTCCTTCCAGATCTGCGGGTCTTGTGATTTCTGGGAACTTCAGTGCTCCATTGGCAGCGACTATGATGGTTACCTGGAGGAATTGGAGCAAAAAGTCATTACACAAGAAATGGAATTTGCATTCGTGAAAATAGACTATGAAATCATTAAAAGAACCGTGTTCACCAACATGTCTCAATCAACATGTAGTTCAAATCGACAAGGAAGCATAGAAGAACATTTTTCCGTAAACATTTTACTGTGAATGAAGTTCACATACCACTATATATTCGTTTCTGGAGCCATCTTGTTTTTTGGAGTACTCTTTCGTCCTCTTAATTCCTTCCAAGCTGTAGAGTGTTTCTTCATCAAATTTGCTCCTCTCTTCGATAGAAATTCCATCGAAATGCTCCTCCCAAGAATCCGTTCCATTTTTTACATCAACCTAAAGTAAATCAAACAGCAAAGTTACAACACTCGGTGAGTTCAACTTACTGCATAAAAAAATACTAGTGGTCATCTTAAAAGGATATATGACCCGTCAAGCGACATAGATTCATTATCACAAGAGGTATATATTATACTATGTGCCTTACTGATATGCTTGAAAATATGCAGCAATCCTTGTGACGGCTCAAGGAACATATGGTCTCTGCACATTGAGTCACAGGAACAGGGTAAATAAGTCAGTACTGATGAACAACTGATATCAGCCATATCTCCACAAGATGTATTGAAAGTAAAGACATCTAGGGAAAATGTACAACATTGTGCAGACGCCATGTATATATGATACTGTAGTATGGTCTGAATACCATAGCAGTCACATGGGGTCGTGCAAAAAGCACGCCAGTTTCTTTCCGTGCTAATAAGATGCATTCAGAGTAAAAGTATCTGATATCCATCACTATGTAGGTAAAGTGACAGATAATTGGTACTGTATTTATATGAAAACATAGTGCGCCCTGAATACTACTACAGTCACATTGGGTCAGTTCTTTTTATATCCGTTGAGACAATTGCACGCTGGTTTTCAATGAGCGAGTGAGCTTGAAAGCAGATCAAAACATAGGTTGAACAGAAAATACATTACATCAAGGCAAGCATGTTAGATTTGAACAAGACAAGCACAAGCAGTATGCAATCTTCATCTCTTCTACTGAAGCTGCACAATGCAGAACTTCAAAGCTAGCGGACAACCTGAAGGTACTCCACAATGAGGCATGGAAGTCAGATTGCAGAGACATCATATACGTACATCAAAGCATTTAGAGCCCCAAGAAGTTAGGAATCGCATTATACCAGTCAACATAAGTTTATACGAACGCCTGTTGGAAGCGTCCACTCTCTCAGCAATCTCGTTCAGTTCCTGCTGAAACGGTTTCGCCCAGCCCAGCAAGGCGACCTGAAACCGTTAAGAAAACACAACCTGAAACTGTTACGACCACCGTTGACTTTCCACTTAATTATGAGCAGTGGACGGTGGTGATAATAAGGGGAGGTAAATTGCTTCTGGACTGAGGAGAAGTCGGGAGTACCTGGAGCTTGACCACGGTGGTCCTCGGCCGGCCGTAGTACACCGCGGCGGCGACCAGCAAGACGAAACCGACGACCACCCCCCAGAACACCGTGCCTGGGCCGTCGCCGACGTCCGTGGCCACGCGGCGAGGCGTCGGCGTGCCGACCGACACGTAGGTCGTCCTCGAAGAGTAGTAGGAGTGCCGTTTCGAACCGGAGGAAGACGACGAGCCCGAAGAGGAGGAGGAGGAGCGGCCGCCCATGGCGCCGCCGGACGCGGCGAGCGCGGCCTGCGGGATGAACGCCGCCGCGAGCAGCAGGGCGAGGACGAGCTGGGTCCTGCGGGGCCCGGCTCCGCGGCTGCCGGCACAGCCGACTGTCGCCATTCGAGGGGGACGCGAGGGTTTAGCGAGCAGAGGGGTTTGAATTGGGGAACTGTTTTTTGCGGTTTGATTTGATCGTACGTATCGCCGCTGTCGGGCAGAGTTGGCACTAAATATAGTGCGAGATTCCGAGTGGTATTTTCCCCGAACTCGGATGTCAGAATTTTCTTGGAAGGCCCTCGAGCTCTGATAACTGAATTTCCTGGAAACCGATCTTGGCTAGGATAGATTTCCATCTAGCTTAGCATGTAAGTTTCCGAGATACTGGCATGTGGCATGGGACGTGGAATTCTAGTGGTGTTCAATGTCGTGGGAGAAGCGGACAACAATTACCATGTTTTTTTTAGCGTTAGGGTATCTCACCGACCCAAACGGCCAATTTAAGACTTTTTCTGTTTGGATCGGGCATCGGAGGATTTGATCTGTTCTATCCAACGAACTACGTCCATCTGTACGATTTATCTGTTCGTGGTTGGCCAACAGAACAATATGTACATAACGTGGCACATGCCGGAGGACGCGGCCCGGTCCGCCCGTGTTTGTGTCAGATGCATCGACAACGCAAATTTGATGAGCTGATGGGTCAAGCCGAACATGTCGGTCTAGATGGGTCATACCACTCGCATAGGCGGACGCAGCGCGTGTCCGGGCTTCGGACCCGACCAACAAGCCTAATTACTTTTCATCAAAGCTAATTTTCTGGGTCCGCCACTGAACCCGTTGGTTTGTGCATGTGAAGATCAGGTGGAGATGCGCTTAAGGTAGTAAAGTTAGTCTAGACTGAAAAAAAAAGCCAACATACATTTCGGTCTCACTTGCCGCTAAATGGAAGATCGTGTACCCACGTTAAGGGTTATGAGTGCGGATTTGCTGCCAAGGGGGATAGCTGCCCCCTTGCCATTACTGTACGATGTGTGTTGAGATTTCAAGGTCATCTTCCTATCATTTGTTGTTTCACCAATGATGTGGTATTAATCAGCAATTAGAGGACGTATGGACTGCCGTGCTATGCCGTTGTCGCCTCTTCGTCTAGCTGTAGGAAAGAAAATGATGTGACAAAACGATGCACAACATGCTCAATGTCTGCCTCGTAGACTGAATCAAAAGCCACAATGTGTACTATTCCTATTGCTGCCTCATAAGATGAATCAAAATTCACAGTGTACACTATTCCTATTGCTAGTAGTATTATTTAGCTAACACAAGCCTATATATGGATATGTTGATTTCAGTTTGCTCACAGCTGCGTAGACGGTGTAGCCTATATGACGTTGCACAAGGTGACACATAGCATGTGTGTCTCCTTCGTAATTTTCTCCCTATAAAACTGGCCAAATGACTTAGCTCCCCATAGTCAGCTCTTGTCTATTAAAAAAATACACAGCTCTTGACAAATTGGAGAAAACCTTCGTTCCTTATTATGGCCGACCAAAAACACGCTGTGATCTATAGGTGAGTTTTATAATCCAGCTTCGTTGTTTAGGGATTTGATTTTTTATTTCCTTAAGTTTTTTGTGAGCGCTATTCATTTGTAAATCCTCCAGTTGTTTATCATGAGCACGATGCCGGCAGTTGCCCCTGGTGTGGACACCTGCTTCCTTACGTACTGTGATGAAATGTATAAATCTGAGAGAGATGGAAAAGACCATAGGTTGGCCATGTACTACCGGTAGCTGTGTTTTTTTTTTGAGAAATAACCAACTATAGTTGTTGCCAGTTAAAAAAGTAGTTGTTGCGGAGGAGGTTGTTTGCGATGTTTTTCAGCTGCAAGGGCCTGAGTATGCACGTGTTCATGGTGGTAAACTACCAAACAAAATACATGAATACAAAGGAGCCTATGTGTTGGCATGAAAAATTTGTCCATATGCTCTTGTCTCGATACTCGTTACCATTTGACTGTCACCCTCGTCAGTTTTATTACAGATGAATTAATCAACTATCCCTCTTAAGATGGTTTGGTACATATCTCAAAGGCACGGGCTGGACGACATCTACCTGGGGGGGGGGGGGGGGGGGGCAGCTATCCCACTTGGTAGCAGACTATTAACCTAAGGGTTATTCCATATGAAGTTTTGGATTTAGAAATATACTAGAAAAATGCCCGTGCGTTGCACCAAAATAATAAATAATAAATAGTTGAAGCAAAATATTTAATAAATAAATATGTATTGTCATGTTTCCCCGATAATCAGATTATTTTGATTAAGAGGCGTCGCTACGCGGGTATTCAGTTTTCTTGAGAATCGGTGATATTTTTTTATCTCGCTCAATCGATCTGGACTGTTTTTTTTATGTTAGCCGAACTTATTCACCCGGATCTAGGCTCCAACTTAGAAATTCTTTGTTCCACCTATGTAATGATATAATGTGTAGATTTTTAAATAAATTTCCCTCGAGTCTTTGCTTATATCTTGGAGCGAGATTGCTTGTTAGCGGTGTTGAGTTGTAAGCCCCAAAAATTAACCCTATTTTAGAAATTACTTATTTTATTTATTGCATCATCATGTATAATAACCATCAATATTTTTGTCCATAAAACTATTTTATTGTTATCCTATTTTTTAGCATTACTCCCTCTATTTATTCCAATTAAAACTATATAATTTTTATAATTTTAAATGTCCTAAAACAGTTTCAAAAGTGTTTGAAAAAAACAGAAAATTAGAAGGAACACACTCACTGCCCGTCACGTTGCACACAACACGTACGCACTCAACTCAAAGCGCATACGCATACGCCTGCACAGGATCCCCTCATCCCCATGTTTTCCTAGATCGCCACCAAACCCCAAATTCCGAGCCCATGTTTCCCTTCTTCATCCATTCTCGCCTCCGTCCCTGAACGGAGAGCCTCTGCGCGCCGCCTTCTGCTTCTTCGACAACGGTCGTCCCTCTCGAGCGTCTGGCCGCGCCTCCTCCATCCCGAGGTCACCATGGCCCGCCTCCGCCCACCGGCAGGCATGGCACGCTTCCCGAGCTTCCTCGTCCTCGACATCCAGCAGCACGGCGCCACCCCTCGATCCCGAGTCGTGGTGCTACTCCTCCGGCTCAGGGACAAGCTCTGACGCCTCCAGGCTCCCCTGCAGCGTGTAGCGACCACGCCTCCAACCTCAATACCGTCCCCGTCCCCTTCGCCGCGCGCCCCGTCCCCTTCTCTGGCCCTCCTCGCCTGCCTGCGACCCCCGTCCACCTCGACCTGATCCCCGCCGCCCTCTCCTCTGCCCGCTCGCCGGCCTCGACCACCTACCTCACCTTGCGCGCGCCCAAGTCTCCAGAGTCTGCTAGTATCTGCTATCTCTTCTCATTCTTCATTAGATCTTAAATCACAATGCACCTATCGATTTAGAGGCGTATATAAATTGGTGAAAATCCTTGCAAGAAATCAAGGTGGTACTATTTAGTAGTACAAACTATCCAATCCGTCTCTGTTTACCGGCAAAGAAAAATCTGGCCATCTCGGGCCGGCGCTGTGATCGGATCGAGTCAGCCCATATTTATTATCGGTGGTGGCTGTCGGGGCAATTGGGCAATCGGTGGTAGGATAAATTTGTCTAAAACCGGTGATGGCGGTCAGGGCAATTGGTGAGAGGGTAAATTTTTCTAAAAAAGTGTTACCGCAAAAAAAACACTTCGTAAAACATTTCGTGCTTTATTATTAGATATAGATATAACATTTGTTTGGTTCGAGGGATTAGGAACAATTGAAATTTTTGCTAAATCCGCCTGCAATTTCATAGGACAAATTTCCTTAGTTGTAACCTTGGGAGATTTTTTCTTTGTCGAAATGACAACTATGGATGCACATATTTCTTCGGATAATTTGATGCCCTTTCACAATTCACTAAGGTGCAACTAAACAGTCAATTGTGCATTCGTGTGTTTCCAATTCTAGCATTATTCAACTTGACGTACCATCCAAATCATATGTCCTCAAAATCATGTGAACCAAAGAAGCAATAAGGACAGGGAACTTCCCCCTTTAGAAGGCTATATGTTCTCATCATACTTTTAGCATTTGTTTTGTTTAAATTGGAATCAAATTAAGCACCAACCAATTTAAGTTCACAATGTATGCCAAGTCAGTTTGCTTGCACACTAAACGGAAAGACACTATTCTACCAAAAATTTGGAAGAGCAATTGCTATAATCCAACAAACACCACCTTACCAAAATTTTGGAGTGCTAGCAGGGGCACAAACCTTACACACCCTATATGAATGAGAAAAGCTCATCTGTAGTTTCAGCATACGATTAGGCTATATCACAGCTTTGGACCATAGGTTCTAGGCTAACTTTTGATCCATTCAGCTCTCCCGGCTGAGAGGCTTCCCGCGTGGATGAGAAATCACGTCACATAAAACCCCGTTTAGAAATGCGGCAGCAGCTAACACAGCACCAAAAAAATGCAGCAGCTAACAACCCCCACAAAAATGCAGCAGGTAATACAACAAGATTCTTCGCACAGCAGAACAAAGGTACTCAAAATGATAGCTAGCTAGATAAATTCTTCCTGAGTGTCATTATCTCTAGTAGGCAAAAGCTACCATCCTTTAATTCCAGATTTTACAGGGTTCGAACTTTGATGGCGGAATATACTGATCAAACCGATAATAACCTCAGGAGAATGGCGTCGATGGAAGTACTTTTGGGCCACCTTAGACACAGATTGTCTCAAAAATATTTGTGGGGAACTGAGTCAAAGTCATCGTAGTCAAATCCTCTTCCACGTTCCCTTCCACTCTGTTGCACCACATTCAAACTTAGAAAACAACAAATGAAAGTGACAATGGAGAGGAGAAATACATCTACAAGTATGTGCTAACCTTCATCAAAAACGCATGATCGCACGAGATGTTCTCATCAATTGAGGTCAGCTTCTTGGACAAAGCCATCAACCTGGAGAATATTTGTTAGAGCATTGAATCAGTCACAAAAAAATCTGCTCCATGTTTAATCTGTACTCATATTTTAGACAACACATTGTCCATGACGGCGTGTGCCTCCGAATGAATTCTCGGAAAACCATGATAGTAATTCCAATTACACAAGTCCTCTACCTCTACTCAAAAGAAGTTAAGCAATGCATTAGCTATATCTCTGATTCTCAACTGATCCTCCAAAGCCAAGACGATGCATAAGGTCCCATTAGTGACTATAGAGGCCAACGCCACCGATAAATTTGAAGTATGCACATATTATATTTAACAGATATAATGGTTGCAAATACAAGGAATGTACCTTTGAATCGACGAGTCAATATGCTCCACCATCTCACTACTCTTATATTGCTCAGGATCCTCATGAAAGCTGACCATGCCATCCTTCTGGTTTATCGTTGCATGTATCTCACCATCTTCAATCTGAATTGATAAACAGTCAAACTGTGTGATTCTATTTTTCATAGATACTAAACACCACCAGCCTGCAAATAAACAACACCTACCATCCTAAGTACATGCATCTCAGCTTCTTTTGGGGTGTTAAGTTGAACAGAGCTGGCAATGTCTTCAAGTGAGAGAGTTAGGTAGGTCTGGGTCAGCCTCTGGATGTTTCGCTTGTACATTGAGGAGAGCACTTGCTTTACAAGTCCAAGGTTGTTATCCTGAAACAAAGGAGGAAAGAACGCAACAATCAGACAAATCAACACATACTACTTTGCCATGAAAAAACTATTGGCGAATAATATATAGCATGGAAAGACAAATAAATACAAGTAGTTCCCAACAAGGAAGTAGCTACAGCCTACAGCTCCGCGTATCCTGGTAACAGACCGACCAGTTCCTAAGAATGATAGACAAAGCAGGAAAGAGAAAATACTCACAGCTTGGAACTTCTCGGTGTTTGACTGGATGAACGCCTCCAACTCAGAGTAGCTGCCATTGCCATAGCATGTAGACAGATCGGCGTAAATCTGAAAATTAAACAGTGTATACAGCATGAATGCTTTCTGAAATACCTATAAAAGGATTGTCATGTAATTAAAAGAAAAACACATTAATAGCACAATTTTAGCATCTATTAGTAAAGATGTATTAGTGTACCACTAACAAAAGGTAAAGATGTATTAGCGTTAGGCTGTCACATCTGGCAATACATAATTGTGTTAGGCTTATCACATGTAGTTAGTTCATTTTCAGAGGTGTAAGAAATGCACATAGTACAAAGAACCAACCAAATGTAACTGATAGTGTAAGGCGATGCAATGGGTGAATAACCACCATGAATACTTATCAGAAATAATCAATTTGACCACGGTGGCACTAAAACTAATGAATGCGCTAGGAAGGGCAAGAAAGCCACCATAAACAAATATCAGAACTAAATTACTTGACTACAGCGACACAAAAACTAATGAAGAAACTAGGAAGCGCAAGTGACTCCATATTGCATCCAACAACTTGAAAACAAGAGCATAATTTATTTCACAGGATACATTGCAAATTATGACTCGCGGGATGCAAGTATACCTGAGCATGATTTTTCAGATTCCTCTGAGCAGCCGAAGATGCATACTTCGGGAATGATGGGACCTGTTAAGCAAATTTAATATTCCCACATAATCTTCAATTAAATCAATTAAGAATGTAACAAGGTATCTCAATATCTATATGAGGGAATCACCAATAGAGCAAAATGCAAAATTGATGGAAAATCGTCAACGATTTGTATATTTGTGCAGTGATGCGGGGATCAAGAGCATATTAGCAACTTTTATTTATCCACTAGCAAAAATTATATTCTTCTGATCCCTACTTGTACTAACGAAAGATAAAAGTACAAAGGATTTGAATTTATGGTCATCAAAACCAGTTAATGCAGTAGATCTAGACTATTATGCCATCAAGAGAAAATATGTTCCAATACTAATCAAGGAGGGCATGCATATCAATATGGAATGCTAATGTACTTTTGCCTCTTTACAAGGACAAAAATATGTTCCTACACTAATCTACTATTCGAGATCTCATCTGGTGCAATGCCTTTTACATACTGGTCTTATATAAACAACTACCTTAATCTAGTAAGTGCTGTAGGAAGCATATATGATCAATTTCTTCTCCAAGTTGGTCTGTTTGATCAAATTACTATTCTCTATTATATGCCATCAAGAGGAGAAAAGAGGAGGGCATCCATATCAACATGGAATGCTAATGTATTTTTGCCTCTTTACAAGGAAAAAAAATATGTTCCTATACTAATCTAGTATTCAAGATCTCATCTGGTGCAATGCCTTTTACATTCTTATATCTTATATAGAAAAGAACTACCTTAATCTAGCAAATGCTATAGGAAGCATATAGGATGAGTTTCTTCTCCAAGTTATTTGTTTGATCAGATAACTATTCTCTATATGTTGTTGTGGTCTTAAGTTACATTTTCATTTTCCCTAAAAGGAAATAATTGATCTGAACGCAGTCCCATAAGGCAACTTTTCCCTAAAAGTAGCATCATTAAGCAGTATAGGATGCAAGTGAAATACCTGCCCGTTCTGAATGAGTGAAACTAGGACATACTTCTTGTAAGCCTCGATAGTGATTGCGTTCAATGACGACATCGGGGCAGTGACAGCCTGAAAAAAGGAAACATATATATCGGTAAGCGATAAATGGGCAAGCAAGTAGCAACAAAAGAAACTAGGATAGGTGGAAGCCTCACATTGTGAAGAAGCTCCAATGCTTTATGGAACTTTTTCAGCCCGATATAAATCATCCCCCTGCAGAAAGAGAAGGCAAGCCAGTAAGCATGCCGCCCATAGTCAAAGAGACCATAAGGCCTCGCTTGGATCGTTGTATTTTAGTCCGGTCGTTTTTATTTTTTGAAGAGGTTAAGGAGGAGAGGTCCGTATAATCCGGTGGTTTTGGCTAAAAAACGACATTCCAAACAGGGCATAAGCCATAGAGCAAACTTGATCCAGACCCATAGTAGCAGTAGAGGAAGAAGTCCTTTGGCTGATCAACTTCAAATACATCGTCCTCCAGGACACAGAGGCCAGCCTTGTACTGCTTCGCCAGCAGGCAGAGGGTAAGGTATTCGGCGTGGAGCGAGGTCAGCTGCTCCGACGACGGCTGGATCTTGCGGATTGCCGCACGCAGCGGGGCGATCCCTCTGATGGGCGCATTGAGCTGTGTGACCTCGTTCTTGAGCACCTTGCACACATTCAGAACTGCACGACAGCAAACAGATGAATTTTTTTTTTTTGAGAAATTCCTGCCCACTCAGAAACAAAACGAAACGATCTGATATATATGTAAAATCTGACGGCGCGCACATTTGTCAGGCGCTAGGCGTATCTGGTCGGCCGAGCAGGAGATGAGGAAATTGGCCACGGTCGCGAGAAGGTCCCCGCCGGCGTGCGCCCTCAGATTAGCAGGCGCCGACAGGAAAGCGTCCCTGCAGAGGGGAAACATACAAGCATAAGCGGGGATCGTCAGATGCGCAAGGGATCGGTCGACGGGAAGGGGAGAGATTAGGGTAGCGTGGCGCGATGGATTCGGAGGGGGTTAGGGTTTTGATAAACGGGGGGGAGAGGAGGGGAGGGGAGGAGAGGCGGAGTCGCGTACAGGAGATAGAGGTAGCCGAGGGAGTGGGCGCCAGGGTGGAGTTGGGAGAGGAAGGGGAGGAGGCCGGCGGAGTGGGCGCGCAGGGCGTCGCCTTCCGCCTGCTTGAGCTGGCCGTGGAGCTGCGCCAGATCCTCCGGGCTCCCGGAGAGCGCCTGGATATGCGCCACGAGCGTCTCCACCGACTCCATCGCCGGATTCGCCGCCGCCGCCGCCGCTAGAGGTGGGGTTTTGCCCTTGCTCCTCCTCGCCTCGCTCTGGTTCGGGGTTTGGTTCGGTTCTCTCGTTCGCGATGCGGCTTTTCGCCTGGGCTTGGTTTCGGGCTATGAGGGAGACGAGACGAGACGGGACGAGCAGATGGTGCTTTTGTGGGCGGGGCGGGGCACGGGACGGAGCGGGACCGTGTGTTCTGCTTAGGATTTTACATCTGAGGAATCCGGACCGTTCATAAGTTTGGAGTGTAATCTGCGCCGTTTACAGACGTAGGACGTACTATCTCCAAGAAGCTCATGTTTCCACGGGATCTCTCCCTCAACACCACCGGCCACCGGCGCCACCAACGACAAGTCCGTCACGGGCAGTGTGGCCGCGTGAGGAAGTTCTGTAAAAAAAAAGGACAGGAAAGAGAAGCCGATGTATAGGATGAAGAGAACACATGTTTCGATCTGTCCATAGTGTTGTGCGAAAAAAAATCCCCATTAATAATCCTTTAAATTTTGGGAGGCATGCCTTTTACCATTTGTCATGCTTGTTCATCTCATTTCCTCTCCAAAGGAAATTCGTGCTCGATTTCTCAAACCAGTTAGGAGTTGTAAGATGCATTCTCATGGCACACATATTCAAACTTAACATAGCTGAGATGCTAGACTTGATCAATACAAATATTGTACAATACTAGCAGAATGCTCGTGCGTTGTTACGGTATCACACATGTCTGAAATGTATATATAAAACACACAAAAGTGTTCATGGATAGTAATCTTCTCTTATTTTTCCGCTATCAAACTATTTCGACAAGCATAATCATGGTCATGTCTTACTCGATTTTTATCTGAAATAATTGCAATTAGTTGTCTTCGCTAAGCCATCATCGTAGATGAATTGCTTATGATTGTTTATTCGATTCTATGTAAATCAAAGATCACGCAAAGAAAAGAATTAATCACCTTGGAAAGGCAAAACAAGGTAAAACGGGGACTTTGAACAGTACGCGCAAGGTTGAAGACACTACTTTTTTTAATCTATAAATGTGTCGCCACGTCGGTCTTTTGTTTCTTAGAAACATATTATTTTATTTTATATAGGAAGGCTTCCAAGTGTCGATCTTGATTCAATTAGAATATTTATCTGATATTTTATTTTGTACTGCCAGCCCATGAAAAAATAACCAATATGATATCTTTAAAGACCATGCAGGATTGATGTTTTGTGGGCACGATATTGTTTGCGAGCCTTGCTTCGGTATCCCCCTGAAAAACTTTGATGGGAAAACCGGCTTTTTTTGAGAGAGAGTGGGTTCTGGTTAGATTAGGAACCGGTATAGTCCTGTTATTTTTTTCTGGTATACGTATCGAAGGTGTTATGTTGTGGGTAGGGAAAAAAAGATTTATCAGCTCCGCGTGCAGTTCTAAAGTAAATGCATGGACTGTTAGTTGGATGAGTTCGGCTGCTAGGGTTTGGGTACTCCGTGACTAGTCAGACTCAATTCCGGTGTTATTTAGCGCCGGATGAATGTAACATTCGACCTAAGGACGTCTAGTTTTCATTCACATTCTCAGGCCGAGTTCTCAATTTTGGCTAAATTTCGAATAAATTCGGTAAAATTTAGACGATTTTGTTTAAACATAAACGAGTTAATACATATTATGTCAAATTCGGATATATACTCAAATTTTTACTCGATTAGGCTAAAGAAAAGTAAAAAACATAATAATAATTATTGGGCGATGTTAATGTCGATGTTGATGCCGATGCAGACGTCGATGCCGCCGGGCGCACCGCTCGCATGCCGGAGTGGCGGTAGAAGCATGTGTAGTCAGCGTCCTGGGTCCCGTCGTCGTTGCTCGGCGGCTGCGCGTGACCTCGTCCTCGGCGGCGAGCGCACCGACAACTCCACCTCCAGCTTCACCGGACGGAGCGTAGGCGTGGCGACTGTGTTGACGCCGAGCCGGACGAGCGCGAAGCCGAGGACGAGGAGCTGAGGCCTCCCATCCTCCTCAGAAGCCAATTCACCACCAAACGGTGTCAGATGGCCGACAGTGGCGAACGAGAAGGGTAGCCTAGCTTGGGGCGTTTTCCGGGAGCGATGTGCTAGAGGACGGCCGCAACCGTCTTGGAGCGCTCCACCGCCGACAGCGCGCCGTGGCGTTGTGCCGCTTTGGCGGCATGCCGACGCCGTCGTGCCTGGCTAGCTGCTGGTTCCGACTCTCGGCGAAGAAAGTCTCCCAGTACAGCAAGTTGCCTTGGTCGTCGGCGAGTATCGGGTCCTCCATGGCCGCAATGATGGCCTGGATCTCCTCCACCATGTCGGCGCCTGACGAGGTTTAATCTCGTCAATGCCCATTGTTATGGACTTGGGTTTTGGAGAAGATGGGGATGCTGGAGATCGTGGCACGGTTAACAGACAAGCAACCAGAGGACACGAGATTTACCCAAGTTTAGGCCCCCGGAGGGAAAACCCTACTCCTGCTTGTCTGCTCTTGATTACGGCGGAACCGAAGGTTACAGGGTGCGCAGATTCGATCTGGTGTGGATGCGTGTGCGAGAGTATGAGTCGAGGGATCTAGGACGTGCCCTCCTGGCCTTTATATAGACTTAGGCAGGTCCCGGACATAGTCCTAGTCGGTTACAAGTTCTAGGGTTTTACCCCTTTGAATTTCCTATCTCCGCTAGTCTTGCTCTCCAAGGATCCGAAGGCGTCATGGGCCTTGGCCACCCGAAAATCTTCATGGATCAGTGTATATCTGTTGTGGGCCTTCCTTGGGATGGACTAGGTATGCTAAAGTCACGTACCCGTAGGGTATAACCATGTCAGTAGCCCTCGAGTGTTCAGTCGAATCGTAGATTCGGCTGAGGACTCTTCCATCCTTCGGGTGCAGTTATATATTAATAGTATATGTGTATAGGGATCTTTGATGCGTGTGCCTGACTCACCCGACGGATCAGGGTCAGTTAACTGTCTTAGGACGAAACGACACGATCTTCTTCAGGTTCGGGTCCCTCAAGCCGGACCTGGAACATATGCTGGCGTAATTTGACTCAGGCCGCGGAGGACTTACAGGAGTGGAATTCCAGTGGTTTTAATCGGTGTACCCAACGCGTCCGTCGAGATTTTCATCGTACCTGCTGGTACGAATTCATACTAGCAGAGCGCAGTCAGGTGCGTTGCCAGGCCATCAGATGATATCTGCAGGTCTTATATTTGCATCGCAGACGCAGCATCCGAACATTTATCACCTCGGAGGTGTTTCGGGTGGCCAAGGAGATTGTCACTCACTTAGCGTTTTGTTGGGGCAGAGTTGCCAAAAAAGTTTCTGCGTGTGGATCCGGAAGATCGCAGTCAAAGATTTCATAGGGTGCGCGACCAGCGCTCCCTATGGGAGTAGCCCCCAAGTGTCTGTTCGAGTCGTAGACTCGAACGGAGACTTTAGTTCAAGCGTTGTTTCAGTCGTTAAGTCCGAAGGACTCGAAAATTTTCGGATGTTTAAATCCATCCTCCCTATGGGAGTAGTCCCCGAGTCCGTAGTGGAGTCGAAGACTCGACGTAGGACTCAGAGAAGTAATTTGTCCTCATTTGTCTGTCGGGTGCGCGGCCAGCGCTCCTGATAGGAGTAGCCCCCGAGTACTTAGTCGAATCGAAGATTCGAGTGAGTACTCTTAGCTGTGGAGCCGAAGTGGTGCTAGTATAGCTTTTGATGACGTCAGTGCTTACGATTGATGACCTCAAGCGTCTGCTACACAAGAGATGACTTGACTGGACGAACATGGGTCCCACTTGCTGACTTTGAATTGACCGGTCACGCGGGGCGTGGAGATAATTACGGCGTCTCCTTGATTTCCGCGCGTAGTGGACGGCGTGGTAACGACGGTTCGTTGTGGTGTTGACACGTGTACGGCCAGATCTACCGTTGGCGTTAGGTCTTCTCGATGGACGGCTAGCGTGCGTCGTCTTTGCTGTTATAATCCTTGGTGAAATCGTGGTTTGTTTTTCACCGCACCAGTTCATCTGTTCACTGCCTCCTTGTTCTTGAGCGATTCTTGTTGCGCGCTGAGCTTTCCTTCCACATTTCCTTCGTTCTTTCTGCGTTGTCATCGTCACCACCGTCGTAGCGCCATGGGGAAAACAAAGAAGTCCTCATCTGCAGTTGGGACCAACGCCGCCGCAGGCAAGAAGGGCACCGCCGCTGCTCGCGTCACCGATGGTGGCTGGCGGCGATCAGAGACGCGGGAGAGCGATCTCCGCAAGCTACGTGAGCGGGGCTTGATCCCGGAGGACAGGGAGGCCGTTAAACTCCCCGGTAATGAGGTAATCCCCCGTCCCCCATCTGGGTACCGGGTTATGTTTGTCGCCTTCGTTTTGCGTGGGTTTTCGTATCCAGTCCATGACTTCCTTCGTGGACTGCTCTTCTTCTATGGGGTTCAGCTGCATCATCTGTCCCCCAATTCTCTTCTCCACATTGCTTGTTTTATCACTTTTTGCGAGTGCTGGCTTGGTATTGAGCCGCACTTTGGCCTCTTCCGGAAGCTCTATTCCGTGAAGAGGCAATCTGGTTCGGATGGTGTTTATCCTATTGGGGGTTTCATCATCTCCCTCAGTCCCAATCTACAATTCTTTTCCTTTTCCATGTCCGAATCTATCCAGTACTGGCGGAGGCGATGCTTTTACATCCGTGACTCCGTAGTGCCCGGGCAAGATTTTGGTCTTGTTCCCTTTGACCCCTCCCAATTGATTGAGAAGAAAAGATCCTGGAAAAACCAAATCTTAGACGGTGAGGTGGCGGAGATAGAGGCCCTGTACCGTCGGGTGGAGGATCTCCAATTGATTCTGGAGAAAGAGGTGAACGGCGTGGACATCATCCAGACATTTCTTGAGCGTCGGGTGCAGCCTCTCCAAGCGAGGGCGCACCCGATGTTTCTTTATTCTGGGCGCCGTGATCCGACGAGGGTTTCGAGTGAGAAAATCTCCGAGGTGGAACTTGAAAAGGCTCTTCGCGCGCTGTTGAAGTTCAAGGCCGACGAAGAAATCCCGGGGAAGTCGCTGACTCCTCCCTTTTCTTCGACGTTGGTCGTGCCAAAGGTGTATATTTGTGCACGTAGTGCTCCCCCTTTGTTTTTGTCGGCTGTGTATTTGTTTCCTTTGTTTGCTAATCAAAGTTCCTTCTCATCTTGCAGAGCTTCAAAGTGCCGGGCATGGTACCACCGTTGCCCGAAAGGTATCCGAATGCCCCGGATAATGAAGTGGTGGATTCCGTGTCCGAGCTACCGTCAGCGCGATCTCCAGCGGAGGATGCCGACGAGTCGAGTGAGGACCATTCGCGCAAGCGATCACGGAGCTCCAGCGAGTCTTCGGATGCCTCGACTCCTCCGACACCCAGAAATCCTATGGGCCTTGAGCGTCATAGTGGTGTCCACGGAGGTTCTTCATCTCCCCTTCCTGCCATTCCTGTGCGGGCTGTTGCGCCGCACCCGCCAGCAAAGCGGAAGAAGGAAGAAAAGAAGGAGGAGAAGAAGGAAGAGAATAAAGAGGAGAAGAGGGCCCGAAGGGCTTCTCCTATCTTCGACCTGAGCGCATTGGGCTCGTAAGTTTTCTTGTTGCACCGTTGTCCTTTTCCCTTCATGATTTTTGTACCTGTGTTGATTGGTTCGTATGCAGGCAATCCTCCGACGGCTCTAGTGATGGTGCGCGGGAGATGATGGGGGAGTCGAACATTGCGTCGCCTCCTCCTCAGACGGTGGTGACTTCGGGTGACGCCGCTCCAGTTCCTCCTGTGCGGGAGGGGCTGGTGGTTGCGCCTCAGAATTTCGCAGGTGGGCCTTCGGGGTCGCCATCGGAGCATGTAAGTTTTTCTGCTTCATGTCACGGGGGGAGCCCCCGAGTGTCTTCGTGTGCTGATGTTGCTTTTGCTTCTTTGTGTTGGGCGTAGCCCCCAAGTCCTGTTCTTACTGATATTGCCTTTTTCTGCAGCCTTTTGTCCAAGAGGCCAAGCGGCTGGTGGAGGAGCGCCTGACGCTGGAGGCGAAGCTTCGGCAGCTTCAAGGTATCTGTCTGCCTTTTAATACCTCTCTTGTTTATCCTTGACTTGTTCTTTGACACTTATTTGTCTTAAATGCAGAGGAGCATAACGACTCTCTCCGTGAGGTCGACGCTCTCAAGAAGAGCCTCGGTCAGTCGGAGCAGAAGGCCGAAACCGCCATTGGCGCGAAAGAGCGCCTCAAGCTGGAGCTGACTGAAGCAGACGAAGCGAAGGAGCGTCTGCGGCAGGAGGCAGCGGATCGTGAGGAGCAGCTGGCCACGGTTGCGGCTACTCGCGAAAAGGAAGTGGCGGCAAAGCTCATGGCTGCTGCCAAGGCTATTTCGGGTGAGTGCTTAGTTTTGCACTTGTTTCTTTTTCTCCGGGTTTTTATATGCTACTTTCCTTCATGGTTTTTCTTCTTTGTGTCTCAGATGCCGCAGGCATCGAGTTCGACCGCGGTGCTCTGGAGCACGGGAGTGCTCTGGATGATGCCACTGTGGTGGTCGAAGACCGCTGCAGCACCGTCGTCAACTCCCTCGCCAAGGCGAAAGAGGTCCTTGGTCGCTTCTACCAGGAGCTTTTCCCGAAGGGCGCATCCCTTGAAGATGTGGATGCCCTGGCAGAGGCTCTGTCAGCCGAAGCGCCTGCGGCGTACAAGCGCAAGCAGAAGGGCATCGGCGCGTCCGTCGGGCTGGCGATGGCCATGGCGGCTGGGGCGGAGCTGTACTTGCCCCAAATCACTTCTCGGATGCCAACGGCTGCGGATGGATCCGAGGTAGCCTTCGCTGCCTACTTCGCTCGCTGCAGACGATATGGGCCCAAGCTCATTGACTTGCTGTCTGAGTACGCACTGCGGCAGCAAGGCGAGGCCAAAGCTAGGCGGTCTGGCTCTAAGGCGACTCAGTGTCCTGCACCTTAGGCATAGTAGACGTAGGGTAGTATGTAGTCTTCTTTTGTTGTAAATATCTTTTGTAGTACCATCCTTGTGCCACGTAGTGGCCTTATATATTTTAATGAATTCCTCCGAGTTGTTCTCTATTCTTGGCTGAAATGTCTGTGTGCCTTCTTTTTTTCTGCTGCTTATAGGTTCCTTCGGGTGCTGACCCAGTTGACCCCTCATCCGCAAGGCCCTTGCGACCATCGTTGGATGATTCCTCGCAGCTCGCTTTCCTTCGAGATCGCGTGCGCAGCTTGGAGAGGGAATTGCTCGGTTTGCGTGGTCGCGCCGACGTTTGGAAATCCAAGGCAGATCGTGGTGCAGCCAGAGAGGAGTACTTGATGGCGGAGCTGGGTCGGCTGTCCGAGCAGCTGCAATGTAAGTTGATCCTTCTTTCGGGTTGTAGCTCAGTTCTTCGGGTGAGCTTGCTGGCCTTATTCTTGTTTTGTGCGGTTGTCGTAGGTGCCAATCTTGCTCCGAGGGAAGAGAAGGAGCGTATCGCTGTTCGAGTCAATTGCTTGACTCAACAGGACATGGAGGCCAGCGGCTTCTTCTGGATGGATCGCGATCGCGCCATGGTTCTGGCGACGGTGCAGGATCGTGTCTATCAGGTTTCGCGGGTGCTCCGCCAGGTGCAGACATCACTGTCCTCGGTGTTGCACGTCATGTTTCCTTTGGATGCCGTGCCGATGACCCTCGCAGGTCTTCTGTCGAGGTTTCGGAGTGCCAGCAATGTCAAGGAGCTGGTGCGGCAGCAGCTCGTCGCAGGGGTGAAGGCTGCCTTGTCTCTTGTGAGGGTGCACCGCCCTGACATAGATTTGGCTGTTGTGGCAACTGGGCCACCTATTCGACCAGATGGTGGCGAGTGGAACATGCGTCCGCATTACGCGGTTGTAAGGCAGTATGCCGAACAGATTGTAGATTTGTTTGAGCAGCGTGCTCAGGTTATTCTTCAGAATAGGTAGGACCTGAAAATAAACAGATAGATGTAAAATTTGTATATTGCGGCTGGGCGTTTTGTGCCCTTTGTTGTAAAGGTTTGCTTGTTTGTGAGCACGTAGTGCTTTGATTGAGTACGTGTCCTTTTTGTTTGCCTGACGTGGTCAGCTACTCAGGTGTACACGTTTGGCCCTCAGTCGATGAAATCGTGAGGTGGGGGGAGCCCCCGAGTGCGTATGTAGCATGTAGTAAAGTTGCAGAAAAATAGTCAACCGAAGGTTGGGGGCGAGACACTTAGATTTATTTATATCATAATGGAGGAGGTACATGGTTCGACTGAGTAGCCTTGGCTGAAAGCCTTATTGAAAGTAAAAGGGGCTAGGTTGCTACGGGTAGAATCGTCGCAGGTGCGAGATGTTCCATGGGTTGGAGTATGCGACTCCAGACTCCACGTGCTTGAGGCGATAGGCGCCACCTGGGATGACTTCGGTGATGACATAGGGTCCTTCCCATGGTGACTCGAATTTATTCGGTCGCTTTTGCTTGAGCCGTAAGACGAGGTCTCCTTCGACGAAGGACCTTGGGCGCAGCCGGCGGCTGTGGTAGTTGCGGATATTTTGCTGGTACACCGCGGATCTAGCTGCTGCTATATCCCGTGCTTCGTCGAGTGTGTCGACGGCATCTTCGAGTGCAGCCGTGGATTCGGCTTCGCTGTAAGCGACGACTCGTGGAGCCTGGTGGCGTACTTCGGCTGGTAGCACGGCCTCAGCTCCGTGCACCATGAAGAACGGTGTGTAGCCGGTGGAGCTGTTTGGCGTAGTCCGTAAGCTCCACAGGACAGACGGTAGCTCTTTCGTCCAGTTTCCAGCTTTGTGCTCGAGTGAGCTCCTGAGGCGCTTCTTGATGCCGGCGCCGATTAGGCCGTTGGCCTGTTCCACTTGCCCGTTTGTTTGCGGGTGTGCCACTGAGGCATACGTGATATTGATCCCGAGGCCTTCGCAGAAGTCCTGGAATTCTTCGGAGATGAAGTTCGATCCGTTGTCGGTGATGATGCTGTGTGGTACGCTGAACCTGTAGACAATGGATTCGAAGAATTTGACGGCGGTTTTGCCCTTCTGGTTGGTGACTGGCATGGCCTCGATCCACTTGGTGAATTTGTCGACTGCGACCAGGAGGAAGATGTGTCCCCCTTTCGAGGACTTTGGCAGTTTGCCGATCATGTCGAGGCCCCATTGGGCAAAAGGCCAGGCTATGGGTATGGGTCGAAGTTCGGACCCAGGTGCGTGCGGTTTGTCGGCGAACCGTTGGCACCAGTTGCATCTTCGGACGATGTCCTTCGCGTCGCTCATGGCCGTTGGCCAATAGAATCCTGCTCGTAGAGCCTTGGCGACAAGGGAGCGGCTGCCTGCGTGGTGGCCGCAGATGCCCTCATGGATATCTTGGAGTATGGCCTTACCGTCGTCGATGGTGAGGCACCGTTGTAGTACACCCGTAATGCTGCGTTTGTACAGCTCGCCGTTGATGATGGTGAAGGCTTTTGACCGACGAGATATGCGTCGGGCATCTGTCGGGCTATCAGGCAATTCTCCGTTTATCAGGAACTGAAGGTATGGACGTGTCCAAGTTTCTTCGACTGCCATGACCTACATCAGGTTTACCATGGCAACTTCGGTATCCAACTTTTCGGGTCCTTCATGACCTTCGGGTAGCGTAGCCCCCGAGTGTTCTGCTTCTTCGGGTGATCCCTTGGGGAATTTCCGCTTGATGGATGGCACGCAGATCTGTTCGAGGAACACACCTGGTGGTACCTTTGCACAAGTGGAGCCGATGTTGGCGAGTCTATCGGCCTCCTCGTTGCTCTCTCTCTTCCAACGTGCCGAAGTTCCCAGCCGTCAAATTCTCCTTCGAGTGCGTTGTATAGCGCGCAGTACGCGATCATGTTTTTGGCGTGTGCGTCACACTCATTCATCGTCTGCTGTACGACAAGGTTGGAGTCACCGTAGATGACCAGGCGCGTTGCGCCGCATAGTTTTGCCATCTTCATGCCATGGATGAGGGCTTCGTATTCGGCCTCGTTGTTGGAGGCTCTGAATTTCATCCGAAGAACGTACTTCATTTTGTCACCTTGCGGGGAGGTCAGTATGACTCCTGCCCCTGCTCCGGCTTCGCGCTTGGAGCTGTCGAAATGCATTGTCCAGGACTGCGACATGTCTGGGGTGTCAGGCAGCTGCAGCTCCATCCAGTGCACCAGGAAGTCCGGAAGGACTTGAGATTTGATTGCGTGTCGCTTCTCGTAGACGATGTCCAAGGGTGATAGTTCAATGCCCCACAGGGCCACGCGTCCTGTGGCCTCTGGGTTATTCAGGATGCTGTTCAGGGGTGCCTCGTTGACGACCATCACCTGATGCTCCTGGAAGTAGTGGCTCAGTCGTCGAGCCGTCATGAACACGCCGTAGGCTAGCTTCTGGTAGTGCGGGTACCGCTGTTTTGTTGGAGTGAGTACCTCGCTGAGGTAGTAAATTGGGCGCTGGACCCCGTGGGTCTTTCCTTCTTCGGGTCGTTCGACCACGAGTACGGTGCTGACCACCTGGTGTGTGGCTGCTATGTACAGCAGCAGGGGTTCGCGCTCCTTTGGCGTGACCAAAATGGGCGAGGTGGAGAGGAGCCGCTTGAGGCTTTCGAATGCGTCGTTAGCTTCTGGTGTCCACTCGAACTTGTCTGCTTTGCGCAGCAGCTGGTAGAATGGTAGGGCCTTCTCGCCCATGCGGCTGATGAACCTGCTTAGTGCCGCTACTCTCCCTGCGAGCTGCTGAACGCCCTTGAGGTTTTTCGGCTTCTCCATTGTTATGATGGCTTTGATTTTCTTCGGGTTCGCCTCGATCCCTCGTTGAGAGATGAAGTACCCGAGCAGCTGACCCGAGGGGACGCCGAAGGCGCACTTTTCTGAATTGAGCTTGATCCTGTATCGATCAAGGTTGTCGAACGTCTCGCGGAGATCGTCGATAAGTGTCCTTGCCTCCTTGGTTTTTATTACTATGTCGTCGACATAGACTTAGACGTTGCGACCGATCTGGTCCTTGAGGCAGGCCTGCATGCATCGCTGGT
This sequence comes from Avena sativa, assembly GCA_916181665.1. NCBI lineage: Eukaryota > Viridiplantae > Streptophyta > Magnoliopsida > Poales > Poaceae > Avena > Avena sativa. The sequence continues at coordinate 448,006,270 of OV702285.1, forward strand.
ACGTGGCACCCGCGTTTTTTAGACCGAAGGGCATTGTGTTGTAGCAGAATACTCCGAACGGTGTGATGAACGCCGTTTTCTCTTGATCTTCGACCTTGAGTCGAATCTGGTTATAGCCTGAGTAGGCATCGAGGAAGGAGAGTTTCTCGCAACCTGCAGTCGAATCGATTATCTGGTCGATCCGTGGAAGAGGGAAGTGGTCCTTTGGGCAATGCTTATTTAGTGACGTGAAGTCCACACACATCCACAGGATGTCCGTGTCCTTCTTCGGGACCATCACCGTGTTCGCAAGCCACTCGCTTTCTTTGATTTCCCTGATGAAGTCTGCAGCGAGCGGTCTATTGATTTCCTTGTCGATAGCTTCGGCTCGTGGCTCCGACAGTCTTCGGATGGACTGCTTGACCGGCTTGGTGTCTGGAAAGACATTGAGTGCGTGCTCGGTGAATTCCCTGGGAACTCCTGGCATGTCCACAGGACACCAGGCGAAGATTTCCCAGCGCTCACGGAGGAATTCGACGAGCGCGCCTTCCTATGCGGTGTTGAGGTCATTGGCGATCAGCGCCGTCTTGGAGGCGTCCGTCGGATGGACCTGCACTTTCTTGGTGTTGACGGTGGAGTCGAAGGACATGTTAGGTGCGTTCTGCCTTGTGACTGGGGGTAGCCATTGTCCGTCACCTCGCGGAGCCTTACAAGCTCGTCTTGCATGCCGAAAGACTGGGAGATTTTGTTGAAATCCCTGTCGCATTGGTCCGATCGGGTGAAGCTCCCGTGTATTGTGATGACGCCCCTTGGTCCTGGCATCTTGAGTAGTAGGTATTCGTAGTGTGGGACGGCCAGGAATCTTGCAAATGCTACACGCCCCAGGATGGCGTGGTATTGCGACGGCCAGTCCACCACTTCGAATTCTAGGCGCTCCTGCCGAAAGTTGTCCGGCTTCCCGAAGATGTCGTCGAGCCCTATTTTGCCCAGGGGGAATATGCCCTTCCCTGGGACAATGCCGTGGAACGTTGTGTCTGATTGTTCCAGGCTGCATTGCGGGATCCGCATAGCCACTAGAGTGCTTGCGAACATTAGGTTGATGCCTCTGCCGCCGTCCATGAAGACGCGACTCATCTCGAAGCCTCCGATCTGCGCCTCCAGTACTAGGGCAGCATGACCTGGGCGAGGGATCTGGCAAGGGTGATCCGCGCGAGTGAATGTGATGCAGGACTCCGATCCGCTAAGGTACTCAGGGATTGCAGGCGGAGTTGCCACGGCCAAGTTGATTTGTCGGGTGATTTTCTTCTGCACCCTGTTTGTGGGGCGTCCCTTCTGGATCATATTTAGTGCTCCTTTTGGTGGGGGGTATGCGACCCCGGCGTTGTTTTGCGCTGGTGCGACTGGTTGATTTGGGCCTCCAATAGGCGGCGGTGGAGGAGCTCCGTGTGCTATTTCACCTGGCGCAGGTGCGTTTCCGAACGCAGGAATTGGAGCTTGTTGCCTCATCTGCACCATGCCTTCGCTGAGTCCTTGAGCATGTGGCTGGCTTTCTTTTTGCCATCCCATTTGTCGATGTAGAAGTGGATGGTGCATGGACCCGAAAGTTTGTCGAATGCTGAGGGTCCGTTGTCGCGGTCGCGGCGTTGCCACGACTGCGTTGGTCGTCCGTTGTCGCGGAAGTTTCCGCTGCGGTATCCTCCGCTGTTGCGGCTGTTGTCGTTACGGCGGTCGGCGTAGCCGGCCGCGACCATGTCGGGTCTGTCGCGGTCCTCGTAGACGCGCGATCTCCTCTTGCTGCGGCGTTCGCGTCTTCGGCCGTAGTCGTCCTCTTCATCTGATTGCGCTCGCTGGATGCAATCTTCGCCGTCTGCCCAACTGTTGGCGATTTCCATGAGGTGGTCTAGTGTCTTGGGCTTTACACGCCCAAGTTCCTCCTTGAAGCTGAGAGGCAATAATAAAGTGTTTATTATGTGTATTCCAAGTATATGATAGATGTTTATTTTGCATGCTATAATTGTATTAATACGGAAACGTTAATACATGTGTGTTTAATAAACAAACAGAAAGTTCCTAGTTATGCCTCTCTCATAAACTAGCTCGTTGATTAACAAGATGATCAAGGTTTCCTGATCATGGACATTGGATGTTGTTAATAACGGGATCACAACATTAGTGTAATGGTGTGATGAACATTCATCCGAAGTATAGCATTACGATCAAAGTCATTGAGTTTATATTGCTATAACAACTTACGAAGTGATCCTAATCCTTAGACCATGAGATCATGTCAATCACTAACACCGGAAGAGTTTCTTGATAACATCAAACGTCACACCGTAACAGGGTGATTATAAAGATGGATTCAGAACTAATAAAGTGTTATGTTGAGGCTCATGGATCGAGAGTGGAATTTGTTCATCCCGATGACGGATAGATATACTCTGGGCCCTCTCGGTGATATCACATTGATTAGCTTGCAAGCAAGTGATTTGATCACTAGAATGTTATATCACAGGAACGAGAAAAGAGTGCATGTTGGTAACGAGATCAAACTAGGTATGGAGATACCGATGATCGAATCTCGGACATGTAATATATCGTGAAACAAAGGGATTAAGATACTAGCGTAAAAGGTTCCGACGATCACAAGAAAGTCATCGTTGAATGTGTGGGAGTCAGTATGGGTCTCCAGATCCTGCTTCTGATTATTGATCCGAGAGGGGTCTCGATCATGTCCGCATTATTCACGAACCGTAGGGTGACACACTTAAGAGACACCGACATCCAATTGGAGCAAATGTTTCATGCCGAAAGAATGAACAAGCGCAGGAATTTATTTCACTAGATACCGAAACAGGTTTTCGGGTGAAATTGCATAAAGTGGTTATGCACGTGAAATAGAATTCTAGCAAGGGGTTATTTGTGAATGTTTGTCATTAAAGTAATTGACAAAATTCTGAATAAAAATAAAAGAGTTTTATTTAATGAGAGTTTGCATTAAATTTGGTGGAAATTTAATGGGCATTTGAGTGGACTTTTGAGTGGAGGGAATTTAAAGGAGATTTGTGAGTGGAGTGTCCACCCACATGAAGAGGGGAGGGCAAGGGGGCAGCCCCATGCGCCGGCCACCCCCTTGGGGTTCCCCCCTCCTCCTATAAAAGGAGCCCCCCTCCTCACTTGTCTCTCACACCTCCTCGTGAAGGATCTCTCTCCCCCTCTAGAATTTATCCCCCATGGTCTCGGACTAGCGAGATACATGTTTCCGGTGGCTATTCGGCAAGAAAGAGTTGTGCTTCCGCTGCATCGCTGGAGCGAGGAGGCGGAGGTTGCTCGGTGCCTCGAACGTGTGTGCGAGCACGGATGCGCTGCTGATTTGCGGCGCTAGGACTTCCTCTCGATCTTGAGATCGGCAAGAGATCGTCTACATCAACCACGAGTTGAACTCGTTAAGCTTTGTCGGTCTTCAAGGGTATGTTCTCTACGGATATACATCCGCCCGTTGTTTGTATCTAGTAGATAGATCTTGGTATATAGTTCACATCGTAGGAAAAATTTTGTTTTCTATGCTGCGAACCCTACACTTCTTCCTTCGAGGAAGATCGTGCTCCTCTTCCTCTTCGGATGAGGGGGTGGGACTCCGGTCGCGCCTGGCCGGAGCTTTCTTCTTCGGCTCCGCAGGAGCGTCTTCGTGGAGCGCAGCTCCGATTAGTCCTAGTCCGGTAAGTGCGGACCTATGCATGGCCCTTTTCGGGTCCCCCTCCGGAGGTGGGTGAGCCGCGAGATACGCAGTGGCTGCCATGATCGCAGCTTGTGGAGTCTTTGGGATGATGTTGCCGTCGGCATCCATATCCATGAACGATGTGTGGAGAGTTCGGGTCGCGTCGCGCCGCTCCTTGGGATCCATGTTTTCCACCCGTGAGCGGTGCTTGTTTCCCTGATTTCCGTTTGTGCTAGAGCCGGGTGCGATGGCGGAGAGCGCAGCTCGTCGCGCGCTGGACTCGGAGGCTGCTTGCTTGCGCTTGTCTAGCGTCTCCTGCATCTTGACTTGTTTCTTGTGTTCCTCGATGAGGAGATAGTGGTATGCCATCAGTAGGTCACGTGAGGCGTCTGCAGGTAAGACGATGTCGCCTGCGACGGCACGGCGAGCCTGGACCCATCCTTCTTTGCTAAGTTGGATGACGTGGCCGTTGCTTTCCCTGTTGGGTGGGGGGACTGGCTTCTTCTGTTTTCGCCGTTTTCGCCATTTCGATTGGGCGGCGGGTTAGGCGTTTCCTCGTCGGTTTGGATGACTGCGGCGCACAGATAGCGCTTGCAGATTGGTCGGCTGCTGCCGCAGCTTTCGGATCCGGAACCGTAGGTCCCTTCATCCGAAGGTGGATCGCACAGATCGGAGTTGCAGCTGTTGCTGCTGTAGAGCTCATCTGTCGATGGTGACGTGCGTAGCACGGGGTGTGGAGCCCACGAAGCGGGCCTGATTGACGGCACGGGCACCCGCTCAGGGAGGCGGAGGGTGCCAGTTTGTCCCACCTGGAAGCAGAAGCTCCCGAACAAAATTTCGAGTTCGTCGCCTACGGGCTCGAAATCCTTCATGGTGGCCGGCGTGTGGGCGGTGAAGTCGAAAGCGCCGAAGAGGAGGTGATTCTCCGTCTCCGCGGAGTTGTAGATCGATCGGGTCGGAACCGTCACGACCGCACAATCAGCAGCCCCAATTCCCACAGACGGCGCCAATTGACGAGGTTTAATCTCATCAATGCCCATTGTTATGGACTTGGGTTTTGGAGAAGATGGGGATGCTGGAGATCGTGGCACGGTTAACAGACAAGCAACCAGGGGACACGAGATTTACCCAGGTTCAGGCCCCCGGAGGGAAAACCCTACTCCTGCTTGTCTGCTCTTGATTACGGCGGAACCGAAGGTTACAGGGTGCGCAGATTCGATCTGGCGTGGATGCGTGTGCGAGAGTATGAGTCGAGGGATCTAGGACGTGCCCTCCTGGCCTTTATATAGACTTAGGCAGGTCCCGGGCATAGTCCTAGTCGGTTACAAGTTCTAGGGTTTTACCCCTTTGAATTTCCTATCTCCGCTAGTCTTGCTCTCCAAGGATCCGAAGGCGTCATGGGCCTTGGCCACCCGAAAATCTTCATGGATCAGTGTATATCTGCTGTGGGCCTTCCTTGGGCTGGACTAGGTATGCTAAAGTCATGTACCCGTAGGGTATAACCATGTCAGCGCGCTCAGACATCGGCGGCACCGGCACGCCGACGACGCTGAGCTCCAGGTCGGCAAGCACCGAAAATCCGGCGGCGCCATGTAGCCAGCGTTGTGCAGCATCTGCGCCTCCCACGACTACAGAGACCGCCGGCCGAAGCCGTTCACCGTTGTAGGGTCGCCCGGATACCTCTCCGCCATTACTACCACCGAGCTCTTCTTAGAGACGTGACTGGAAAAAAAATTGTCGTCCAGATAAAAAAAAAAATGGGCCCGAAAACGTCCTCCTAAAAACGCGGGTAGAGATGTTCTAACTTTTAAGATAATTTGAGAAAACATCCGATGGAGACGAAGACGACAAAGATGAGGATTTCCTTTTATGTTGACCCACCGCTCGGTCTCCCGGTCCACGTCACGCGTATTCTACTCTGTAAGTATACGTATGTCCTCGTGGTACAAAAGACCCGGTCTTACCTTAAACCCGGGTGAAACGGACCCAAACTTGGTTTTTCCCTCAACGTTCCCTCAAGGGGGATACCGAAGCATAGGTCATTGTTTGAAATGATAATGAAATGAAATCATGAGATTCCACACGATATAAAACAAACTTGTTGAAAAGAAATAATGATCTTTCAAACAAAAATTATCTGAAGTTCTCGGTCTGACGATTGAAGAAGCGACCTTGTAAACATATACAGTACTATATATTTTGTAGTAGGAAAAAGAAATACACTATCTTTACACCGTATCAGCAAAGGGAGGAAAAATCAAAGAAGGGACACCGGTAGGTTTAGTAGGAAAAAGAAGCGACAACCAGCTTCACTGGTTCAGTAGACACAAAAAGCGACAGCCGTAAAAGACGAATATGTAGTTCCATAGCAAAGCTAGCTACCATGTCAATCTAAAAGGCAAAGCAAGCTGTAAAATTAGTTCAATCTAATCAGCGGTCCACCATGCGAAAAGCATGAACTGTAGGATGAATAGATTTTGATATCGGGGAAGGGGAGGAACTCAACTAAAGGCCCCGCACTACATGAATAATACTCCCTGGCCCCGCACTACATGAATAATACTCTCTCCGTTTCAGGGCTTAAGGCGTCCTCGTTTTGTGTGTTTTTTCTTTGACCAAGAATTACTCTAAATACGTAAAGAGTTTTGGTATAAAACTAGTATCACTAAAAAGTATTTTTCAATACAAATCCAACGGTACTAATTATGTATAATATAATCAAAATTTTGTTGTTTAATTCTTTTAGTTAAACTTTGCTTTGAAAAACGTGTGCGTCTTAAGCCTTGAAACGGAGGTAGTAAGAAACGCCGACGGCCTTTATACCGACGGCTAAAGGTCGGGTCTGTCGGCGTAACAGGACGGGCTCGTAAGTTTTCACTTTTATTTTTGCAAAATATGACAAGTCTCGTATTCCCTAGTTGAATCTTTATTTCTGCAACGCCTCACATTTAAACTATCTTGCGGCTTTTGGAGAGGTTTTAAGGCACTGGAGAGCGAGCCACTCTACCGTCACGGCCACCTAGGCCAGGGCTGTTTGACACGAGAAAAACTTCTAGAAAAGTAGAAGTAGGCTACTCGAGGGGAGAAGAATGGTAGCGTGTTTTTCTCATGCGCCGGGCAAAGAAAAAGAAATGCGGGCATGCCAGTGTACCTACACAAGAAAAAAGTAGGAAAGATGCATTTCATTAATCTCTCATGGAGAAACAAAGTACAAATCCCTAATACAGTATGCTCCGTGGCCTGCTTGCGCGGCCAGCCTGACTATGGTGATTGCGATCTCATGGTTCCCGGGGCCTCGGAAGGCACCCGGTTAATTACTCCCGCGGGTTACGCCGCGAGACACCTACGATTAAGCCGTGCGGTCGTCTTCGTCGTCTTCACTTCGCGTTCTCCATGCATGATGTGGTGGCAGTGTGTGTGTGTGTGTGTGTGTGTGTGTGTGTGTGTGTGTGTGTGTGTGTGTGTGTGTGCGGCGGCAGCGCCGGTGTCCTCGTCGGTACACGCGCCGCGAGTAGCGTGGCCTTTGCTCCGGCCACGCCCGCCCTCGCCGTCGTGCCTCGTCGGTCTTGACGGCGTCGATGTAGTTGGAGTTGGAGTAACATGGGTCCGCTCAGCTGGGACTTCTCGACGACCAGCAACCTCGTCGGGGTGCGCAAGGGGTATGCCTCGCGGGAGTAAGTGTTGGTGGAGATCGGTGCCGGTGCAAAACCGACGCGCGCCTACAAGTCGTGTAGCTAGCGTGGTCGACACCTCGTCTCGGTCCGACGTCGAGTTCACGGCTGTCGTCCTAGACAAGAGCGTCGTCTCATGGGCTCTTGGAGATGAGGTGGGGTATGCCGCCAGATTGCAAGTCGGCAGCGCTTTCGCCTATGCCCGCCGGCTTCACGGAGATGGAGCTAGCACCGGGCTGTCTGATGAACACCCCGACGCTATCGCCTATGGCTCGCGGAGGTGGAGATGGCGCCGGCTTGCATACTAGCAGCCCGCCATCACTCGGCTTCGGCACGCCTAGCCGGAGTAAAGAAAGCACCGGGCTCGATGGGAGAAGATATGGCACCAGGCTGTGCGCTGGCAGCCACGCGTCCTCGAGGGCGTCGCCTTGGTGGAATCGTCGGCAGCCTCGTGTCCTCGAGGCCATCGTCTTGGCAGCGGCGGAGATGGAGATGGCGCCGGGTTGCACGTCGGCAGTCGCGCCGTCGGAGCCGTCGTCTTGTTGGCGTTCGTAGGAGGTGAATAGAAGGTCGGGCTGCACGCCGGCAGCCCCGCCGCCATCGTCTTCGGTGCCGCCGTAGAGCGTGGCTCGATGGAGGAGGAGATGGCGCCGCTGCGACACGCCGGCATTCGTAAGACCGCCGTCTTTGGCGCGCCACACCGGAGTGGAGATGGCGTTGGGCTGCACGCCAGCAGCCGTGTGCCCTCGAGGCCGTCATCTTGAGGCCGCCATCGTCTTGGCAGCGACGTAGATGGAGATGGAGATGGCGCCGGGCTGCACGCCGGCAGCCGCGCGCTCTCGAGCCGTCGTCTTGGTGGTGTTGGAGATGAACGTGGTAACGGAGATGGAGATGGCGCTGGGCTGCACGCCGGCAGTCGCGTGCCCCCGGGTCGTCGACTTGGTGGCGTTGGAGATGGCGCCGGGCTACACGCCGGCAGCCGTACGCTCTCGGGCCGTCGTCTTGGTGGCGTTGGAGATGAACGTGGTGACGGAGATGGAGATGGCGCCGGGCTGCATGCCGGCAGCCGCGCACCCCCGGGTCGTCGACTTGGTGGCGTTGGAGATGGCGCAGGGCTACACGCCGGCAGCCGTACGCTCTCGGGCCGTCGTCTTAGTGGCGTTGGAGATGAACGTGGTGACGGAGATGGAGATGAAGATGGCGCCGGGCTGCACGCCGGCAGCTGCGCGCCCCCAGGTCGTCGACTTGGTGGCGTTGGAGATAGCGCCGGGCTACACGCCGGCAGCCGTACGCTCTCAGGCTGTCGTCTTGGTGGCGTTGGAGATGAACATAGTGACGGAGATGGAGATGGCGCCGGGCTGCATGCCGGCAGCCGCGCGCCCCCGGGTCGTCGACTTGGTGGCGTTGGAGGTGGCGCTGGGCTACACGCCGGCAGCCATACGCTCTCGGGCCGTCGTTTGGTGGCGTTGGAGATGAACGTGGCGCCGGATACACGCCGACTGCCTTCTCGCCGTCTTCACCATGGCGCGGAAGTTGGAGACGGCCCGGCCGCTCCTGTGAGCACGCCGACACCATCATCGCCGGCTACGTTTGAGGCAGCTAAGGCTTCCCGATGGTTCTCGGCAGCGCCTGGACGTGTGCGGGCAGCTCGCCGGCCACACCTTGATTTCATCGTCGCCTCCGACATGACCCACGGCTGTGGGCTGCGCACCGGTAGCCCCGTCCATCACGCGGCAGTGAGCGGAACCTTTGCTCCCTCGAAACGCATGTGTGCATGCATGCTGGAGAGAGAAAGAAAAAGAGAGATTCAACCCATATACTCACCATTAATGATCACAGATTTCTCCTCCATGGCAGCTTTTGCTTGCTCCTGACCGGTGGGTGCGTCGGCTTTGGTTGGTTTATGGTGTTTTGAATATGTGGATGGATGAATGGGCAGGTGAATGGAGATTAGATGGATCGGCTATGGTGTGAAAGAGCTAAGCTGATTCTTGATACGATCTTCTTCTTCTCCTCCTCCGGCTGCGCAGAGCAGTACGTCCGTGTGGACTGTGGCCTCCGGGTATGAGCGTCTGGGGTGTGTCTTCAGGCGTGGCGTTGTGAGTCTGGGTTCTGGCGTGGTAAGTCTCGGTCTCCTCTCCCGAGTGTCGTTCTGCGTGTAGCTTTTATAGGCAGAAGCTAACAGGCGGCAGCGACTAGATAGAGACGGAAGCCGTTCCCTCCAAGAGTTTGTTGCGGTGGATATCCTTATCTTGACACCGGCACGCGTTGATCGTTCGGTAAAATCGTGGCCGGCCGAACAACTCTTTCGGTCTGACCTTTATCACCTCAATGGATCAGTATTAGCTAGGTCAATAAATTTTGTTACATGCGTCCAGTAGCTAGCACGATACACGCACGCACGCGGCCGGCCGGCCGTATGTACCATGACGTGACACGTTTTAACTGTGCCAGACCACGCGTACACCATAGTATTTCGGCTGTATACGTTCACCTGCAAAAATAGACTATAATTTATTAAGTTAATTAGCTTAGCTACCTTTGTTTAGTATTGTTTAGGCGCTCGTGTATGGCTGTAGCTGTCGATGGTGAGCATGGCTCATGCACGTTGAATTGATCACAAGACCTATGCATGCATCATGTACACGGCCTGCTCTTGGAATACTTGTTTGATTAAGATCTTCCCGCACCTTTAAGCTATCAACGTGTCCACCTGCTCTATAACTTTGTACAAAAATTTGTCGAACAAGGGCCGCAGTCAATCTTTTCATCAAAGGACGAATATGCTTTGACCTTCTACTCAGGACCCTGGTAAATTATTTGCCAAACCAGTTGTTACAACAAACCTGTGCCTTGGTGGTTGCTAACTCTGCGTCAAACATGTAGGGACCGGGATGCTCCGGCAATACACACTTTGGTCGTCTTGATGCCTCGCCGACTATCTCGCGCGCGATGACACCGGTTCATACCGGCCGTGCTTCTCCAGGTGCTTCCGCTGGTGGTGGTTTTGGCGGTGGCGGTGGCGATGGCGGTGATTCTCCTTCTTTCCATCGTGTTGAGGGTGGCAGTGCTTCTCCTTCTACCGGTGGTGGTGGTCATGGCGGTACTTCTCCTTATTCCGGTGCTGGTTCGACGTCGGCTACTCGACGTCAAGCTTCACCTTTCTTCGCGCGGGGAGACATGGGTCTCTCGAGCAGCTCTCCGGAGGTGTAGGGATGTGCATGTGTTAGGATGCACTTAGAGATGTACCTATGTGTGGATGTACTAGCTATATATGTTGTTTGGATGAGGATGTATCTATGTATGGATGATCTAGTTATGTTCTTTTGACGATGATGATCTTATGTTTGTGCATGTGCTGTGTCTGAAATCTGTGTCTGGAATCTGGGAATATATAATTTGCAGGAAATGAATAAAACAAAATGAAAAAATAAAATTACCAAGGCCTAAGCTGACGGCAATGCCGTCGGCGTAGACTAGACCATATGGCACATATTATGTTTGCCCAACGGCGTTGCCGTCGGCGTCCGTGCGCGTTTGGTCGTAGTCCTAGACGACATCTTCTCTCGCGCTCTAGCTGTTACGATGGACGAAAACGCGGAGACGAAAACCACCTTAACGAAAATAGAGGTTGAAAATGTATTTTTAGCTGATAAAAATGTATTTGACTAATCTACCTCAAGGAAAATTAGTAGATATAAGATCATATGATAAGATGGCATTGCCGATATGCCACTTCAGTTCTATGACTAAGAGCATTCCTAACCCATCCCAAATAAGTTAGAGGATTAAAAGCCTCCCTATTGCTCCTCTAAAAAATATCCGGTAGAACCGATCCCCAATAATTTAGAGGACTAAATTTTTCTCAACATAATTTGCAAAATTGAGCACACGAATACGTGAGAACATATACATAATTCATACAGATCGATAGATTAGTCATACAAATTAACATCATCATCATAATTTGCGATGGCTTAATGGAAAAGCATAGTCATAGTGTTCAAGAGCACATAAGCATGTTCCCCCTACATACCCGATATATCTGATAGATTAGGCATATCGTATAGCGTTAGAGTGTGTCATTACTAGAACGTGCCACCTACTCATAATCGATGTTAACGATGGAGCTTTTCCACTAGTTCTTTGTTTGAAGGTTCTTTGTTTGAAGTTTTCATGAATCATTTCCCAAAAATGTTGAAACGGTTGGTTAGGCCCAACAAGTGTTTGACGATGCCATGTGAAATACAAATCATTGTCCTCATCCTCTGACCATTTTGCTTCTTTCTTCTTTACCTTACTACAAATGTAAATAAAGAATCATCGTTCTCATCCTAGTAAAATTATGAGCTTTAAAATTAAAACTGAGGGAAAACTCACCTTGTTCTGCCGGAGTTTCCAGCGGGCACAACGCCGCCAGAATCGACCAACGCAGGTGCGGGTGTAGGTGTTGGTGCCGGTTCCGCCAACGTTGGTGCCCATGCCGATGCTGGTGCGAACGCGACATCGGCGATCCTACGACCTTTTTGGAAACTCCAAAGCTGAAAACTTGCGACAACGAAGCGAGGACGAAGACATGCCAGAGGTGCTCGGCCGCGTGGATCCGGTTGTAGCTCGACGAACCACGGTTGCGGGCTAATCGAATCCAGCAGGCTAGATTGGGCTCGATGCGGAGGCTCACGAGAGCGATTCCGGTGGTGGTTTGCACCAACGAATGAGGGCGGAGGTGGGGAATATGGCGGTGGGTGTTTCTGTCTATCAGCGGAGGTGGTCGATGGTGTCGATGTCAGCGATAATATGGTGGCAGAGCGACGAGGCTCCCAAGCGGCGAGGAGGGAGGGAATATGAGAGTCGAGGCCACAGGCGTCTATATTCGGCTTTGGTTAGGTGTTGCTTTGGCCGTTAGAGAAGAAAATAAAGTCCTCTAACAGACTATTGGGGATGGGTTATAGATGTTCTAACTTGTCACGGTTGGAATAACCGAGTAAGTTACAATCTCAAGTGGATTTTTACTCTTATGGCGGGTTTGTTTGGGAGAGTTTGAAGATAGGAATTTGGAGTAATCAACATTCCAACCTCATCCCTAATTAATTTCCTCGTGTAACCTCCTATTCCTTTTCCTAATTTTACCGAACACGCAGTTAAAACCCAGTTTATGAAACAGACTTGTGGTTCAAAATTCAAGGATATTTGATCATTTGCCACATTTACTTTAAAATTTAATTATTTGTTATAGTGACCACCACATGTTAGTAACACAAGGTGTGATGAATAATCAAATTGTAAAATAAAGTTTGGCAAATCGTCAAATTCCCCCAAATTCGAAAGACTGGCCGGACAGACACTTCACAGTCGCACGCCCACGACACAACCAGAACCGAGCCGAACCAGATCGAGCCGCCGTCGTGCCATCGCCATGGACCCGGCCGGCAGCTCTGGGTCGCGGCACCTTCCTCTCCTCCTCCGCCCACGCCGTCGACGCCATCATCCTCATCGCATTCTTCCTCCCGCCCCTCGCCCTCTCCCTCTCCCTCTCCACACTTACTCATCCTCCCCCACTCGCCGACTCCCATGAAAACAAGGAGCAGGACCGCGACCTCTCCTCCCCGCTGGACTGCGCCGACCCGCGCCTCTTCCACCTCATGATGCGCAGCGCCATAGACGCCTCCACTGCCATCCAATTCACCCGCTTCGGCCGCCCCGTCACCGGCGACCCGCCCTCCGCCTCCTGCGTCATAGCCTGGTGAACCCGTTCCAACTCCTCCGCTGCCGCCGCTTCACCATCTCCCTGAACCCTCGCACCTGCACCTAGTCCGTCGTCTCCATCGGCGACTACCACTCCGGCCCCAACGCCCGCAAGCCCCGACCCGGCCCCAACGCCTCCTACCTCTCCTACCACGGCGGCTGCGACCTCTGCAAGCCCATGCCGCACTACACGCGCAGCCTCCTCTGCGCCCTCGCCGAGGTCCGCCACCTCAACCGTCAGGAAATTCAGGGACGTCGAGCCAGGGAATTACTGGCACCATGTGTGTGAGGGCGAGGCAGAGCGTGCGCTCGCCCCGCCACACCTTGCGATACTCGGCGCCAAGCAGGCAAGCATGATGAGCATCGTTGATGCGATCATCTCAAGTATGCAACCAGATTTCGATTCGGTCCATGCTGATACCAATGCCGTTGAGGACCTCAAATGGAAAATCGAGGAGAGCGTTGATGCAGGGCGGCAGGTGTATCTGGCGGAGGAGGGGGTTAACATGGTCCTGGTGGAGGCACTTAAGGCAAATCACAACAACCTGCATTACGTGGATCAGTTTCAGGGCTCTGGATGAAAGATATCAAGTGGTTCTTGGTATTGAAGAGGCTCATTGGCGGAATTACCGTGGAGTTTGATGGGTACATGCAGCTTGATCTGGTCGACAAGGAGCCAAGGAGGTCTTCCTGAAGGGGAGGAAAAGGATCCAGGTGCAGCTCTGATTTCTTCTCCATGATAAGGTGTTGAAGAACACGAACATGCTTTTTTCAAGCGAGTTTTATATAGATCGTGTCTAAGGATAGCAATTTTACCCATGGTTACGGGTACCCGCGGGTACCGTACCCGCATGGGTAGGGTATGGGCACACTTTTATACCCATGGGTAATACCCAAACCCTACTCGTTAAGTCACGGGTACGGGCATGGGTATATACTTGTACCCATGGGTATACCCATACCCTCCCCGTTTAAACTGACATGTCAAACTTACCTATAGAGTTTGAACCTATATGGCCAAGAAGCCTATTGACGAGTATGAGATTGCGACTTATAAACTTTAATTTGATACTTTTATGTACTTGTCTACTATTAGTAAGTAGAGATTATTGACTTTTTTCAAATATGCTATTGATGAAAGTAAATTTTAAATAACTTGTATACTATTGGATATACCCGCCGGGTACCTAATGGGTATGGGTACCCGCCGGGTATGGGTATGGGTAAACTTTTATACCCGCGGGTATGGGTATGGGTAAGCTTTGGTACCCATTGGCTACATGGGTATGGGTATGGTATTGATCTACCCTGCCCATACCCTGCCCATTGCCATCCTTAATCGTGCCTCAGTTTTGTTGTTAGGTTAGTCTATAGTTGATTCAGTAAGTATCACTTTAGTTTGAGAGAAGTTTTGGTAACCAGCAATGTATAGCCCGGTGCTGCTAACAGTACCTGTTCCACTCAATCGATTAGTTTCTTAGCTCTAGTAGTCACTGCTCATTTCCTGTCAGGAAATATTGTACCAATTCATATTGACATATCCTTTTGACTATTTAGTTCCTTTCATGACTTTGTATTTCTCCAGTGCATTTCAACATATGTAGTTATGGCTTGTCCATGGTTTATAGCTTTATGATCCACATGGGTGTTGGCATCTGTTCTTTAGGTGATGCCGAAAATACAATCTGTGTCTTAATTTTATTGTCAGGTTCACTTATAGCTGAAGGAAATTCTGGCAACTACCATTGTATAGCTTGGTGCTGCTAAGAGCACCTTTTCCATTCAATCAATTGGTTTCTTAGCATCGCTGACATCTGCCCATTTTCTGTAAGGAAACATCGTACTATTTCACATTATTATATCCTTTGATCTATTTAGTTCATTTCATGACTTTGTGTTTCTGGAGTGCATTTCAACTTATGGTACGTATGAGTGGTCCACGATTTATAGCGTTATCATCTACTTGGGTTTTAATTATGGGCATCTATTCTGAAGTGACGCACAGATGTACAATCCACATAGGGTGTATGTATTATGGATCTCCCTAGGAGCATTTGCTTGCTTGTTGCAACAATATGATATCTTCCTTGGTTAATTAAGGTTTTGGAATATAACAGCAAGGCTCTGGTTTCTATCCTTAATGGGAAAAAAATCATCTTAAGTCATGTAACATTGCTGCTCCACTCGCAGTCCTGGTAAGCAACAGACATTTCTTTTGTAAGTAAGGAACATTTCTGCTGTGGTCTGACTGAAACAGCACATGGTGACATATTGACATGCATTCTGTTTTATGGGACCTTCTCTGATCAAGGCATACTATCATATCTTTCCAGGTATGAGTTGATTATGTTAGCCGGAGCAAGCACATTTTTTACATTATAACTAGCTTCTGTTGTTTTTGTTTCTTCACTATGCGCTATCTCCTCGATAGAGTAGATACCGTACAGAAGAGAGATAACTGCAAGAAAGCACATGTTTCAGATGTTAAGCTTCTTTGTTTCGAGATAAATAATATCTGATCCTCACTGAAATGATAGGCCATATTTGCTGTATGGCTTCTCGTAAATTCCTGATAAATAGAACTTATTGCTTGAGAAAACAACCATATTACCTGGACCGAAATATACTTACCCTCATGGGAACCTTTAAGCTCGGCTCCAACTTTCAACAGAGATCGTCCAGCATGTCACGGTCTAACAAAAACAACAACAAATAACTAGATTCAAGGACATTGCTGATGTGATATTATGGCAGACGTGCATTAGGTTGACTAAACATGCTGCTTAGTTGACATTCCATTCAGCCAAAAGATAAAGTGAGATCACCAACAATAATTCTGCCCTTTTTAGGAATCCTGAAAGGGGTTATACCAAACACATCAGGTCCTTCTCACGGAATTGCTCTTTGCAGAACATCATGATGCAAAGATCGTCATCTAAGTCACTCATATCTGCTAGAGTGGTTAGCACCTTATGTCTTTGCAGGTATGCTAGGACCAGGGATAAATATGAGATACTGTCAGGTAAGAGTTTAGATTTTTTACCTGATTAAAAATAATCTCATTTATTCAAGATAACAGCGAGGCTGTTCCGGTAAATCTGAGATTTATCTCTCCCCAAATCCCCGGACTCCCATGCCTTGTAGATAGTCTACTTTGCGCATCAAATATCTATCTTCCATGAAAATTTGATCAACATTTTGTTTGAAAATTTGAACCTAACTTTAGTAATGCTGAGTATATAAGGATCACATTTTACTTGTATTGTATTACCTCCAGATCAGGGGAATCAAAGATCCCAGAGCCAGGAGGAGCTCCACTAGGCTGCACTTGAAGCATCGGTGTGTGGAAAAAGCTGGAGATGCAAAGGCAAAGCAACGCTCAGGAAAGAAGAAAGGTGTGTGCACTGCATTGCATGGAGTAAAAGTAAAACGACCAACCAAATCACACGTACAACACCCAACAGGCAGAGCAAGTAAGTCTAACTGTACTCTGCCCATCCTACATGTGCCCCATGTGGGCAGCAACACCAGCTCTTCCCCGTATCTCTTTCTTACCCAGCACTCCTCTCCTCCTACCCTGGCCGTGCACCACACACCCTGTACAAAAGGCCTCTCGCTTTCTTCTGAACCCAGAGGGAAGCACAACAATACCTGATAATCCATCTCCAGTTCTATCCTTGAGACGCGAAGAGAAGGCAGCAGGTTTGTTCTTTGTTTCTCTTACGATTTCTTGCTTGCGGAACCACACCATTTCACCAACACAATGTCGCCGCCCACATTCCACTTCTGCTTACTTGCCTTGTCTTGTTCATATCTTTGATCTCCGATTCTTTTGTTTCTGATATGACTGCAGTGTAAGTTGATCAGATTGATACACCCGTACATGTCAGAGGAGCCACTAAACACAATGGAGGGGAGGGCAAGACGGCGTGCCAGCCCAGCCGGGGTACGTACCAGACCTGCCAAGGCGGAGCCGGAGCCGTCGTCAACCAAGAGGCACGAGAGAGGGATGACGAGGGTGGCGGTGGTGTACTACCTGTGCCGCAACCATCACCTGGAGCATCCACACTTAATGGAGGTGCCCCTCGCCTCCCCACAAGGCCTGTACCTGCGAGGTTAGTCCCCGCTGGCGCTCGATCAGTATTGCTAGCTGCCATTCTAGAGTGCCTTACCATAATTGCAATGTGTTCAGATGTGATTAGCCGACTGGATGCCCTGAGAGGGAAGGGCATGGCAGCAAAGTATTCCTGGTCCTGCAAAAGGTATGCACAACATACCCATCCTTTACCCAACATTGTATTGATAACAGAACGATGTCATGCAGGAGATACAAGAATGGATTTGTGTGGCATGATCTGTCCGAGGGGGATCTGCTGCTGCCCGCACAAGGCACCGAGTATGTCCTCAAGGGCTCCGAGCTCCAACTCGACCAGTCGACACCAGGTATTAAATCCACGAATAAGGAACAACTGTATTTTTTTTCTGGACCCGCCGCTTATAAGTAGATTCCCTTTTTTCAGATAGTCGGCAGGATAGTATTACATACAATGCAAAGGTTCAGCTTCCCAAGCCAGCTCGACAACAAGAGTCGCCTCGTTCTCCTGGATCAAATCGAGGATGGCCTTCAACGTCTCCATCTCGTGCTCCTACCACTGATCCTGCTGCTCCAGTATTTAAAGAAGCGGCAGTACCACCGTCGCCTCCTCATGTTGCTGTTGTTTCAGCCATGAAAAAGGCACTGCCACCACCGGTTCTCCAACCAGCATTGCTGTCATCACCATCTGCTTCCACCATCGGGTACGACGAGCAATGCAGAATGCCACATTCAGGCTCCTCAAGCGACTCGTCCCCCAAAACAAGCATGCCGTCCTCAGGCACATGCTCGCCTGGCCTTAACAATCACATGCCAGTGCACGACGTGGCCACACAAACAGATGGTAAAGCGAGAGGGGACAACACGAAGCTTCAACAGGGACAAGACATGGCAGGATTAACCCCGGAAAATCCAGAAATCGTCGACGAGTCCCACTCCAAGCGTCGACCTGCAGGAGAGTGCTCTTCTGGCAGAAGAAGCAGCACACTGCAGTCGCTGATAAGGGCTGAAGCAGCTGGCAGGAGGAGAGGTCTACTGGAGGATGATGAAAGAACTGCCACAATCTCTGCCAGCGGCAGGCTGAAGCCGGCCAACCTGCTCATGCGCCTCATGGCCTGTGCGCCGCACAACCCTGGCTTTGGCCTCGCTGGAACCTCCTATAAGCCGCCGTTCACGCGGCTTGAGTCCCTGCCATCGTCTCCAGAGCTGTCCCCTCTCGGCGTTCTGAAGTCTGGGACTACTAGCACGTCCACCGTCAGATCTTCAGAAACAGAGAGTTCAATGGGTAGTCTGCTTGACAGTGCTGCGAGCAAGCTTAAACCCTGTTCTTCGTTTCGCGGTCACCAGGACGGGTATGTGCACCCATCGCCCTGGACGTCGTCTGTCCTGACATATTCACACTGATTTATCCCTACACCCAATTGATTCGCATTTTAGATCCTGAAGCGTGCGGCATGTTGCAGAGTTTGCGACGAAGCACACTTGTTGAAAGGGGACTCGGTTAACCTGTCCAGGAGCGTGAGCAACAGGACTTTGAAGGCCGTGTCTTTCCACCTTGAAAAGGAGAATGCGATCAAGATGGAAAAAAGGTATCACATCTGTAGTAGTATTACTCTTTTTTATATTTATTATGTTGTCTGTATTTGAAAATATATGTAACACTGACCATGAACTACTACTACTACTGCAGGATTGCTTCCTGAGGTTGCGATCCACTAGTTGATTGCTCCAAGAAACATAGTGCATTGTTTCGGTGCCAACGCAATGAAACTGGGCGCGGTTCCCTTTTTGTTTCGTTGTCAATTAGGTGTGCAGGAAATAAGATAACCAGGAAGTACTTGGGTTTTAGTAACTAGCACGAGTCTGCTGTTGGTAGTTGTTACAAAGTGCACCTATATTTGTAACCAGAAAATAATAGTTATGATCTTTGCTTTGAGAAGAAGTTACTCCTGATAAGTGGAGTTTGAGAAGGCTGTATAGTGCAATTCAGATCTGACACCCAGCTATCACTACATCAGAGTACTATAGATCTACCAGTAGTCTTTCACCAAATCAATGAGGCCGTAGAGTGTACCTGAATCCTCTCCCAGGCTGCACGACTGTGCCCACACATTTATACTCACGCAATACAGGACTGGCTCCCTTACAAGAGTATTACACCTGTTCAAAAATAAAATGTAAGAAGTTTTGGTAGGCTATTTTAGCCTACTCCCTCCGGTGCATATTAATGGTGACTCTTAATCTAGATAAAATTGAGCCCATTAATATGGAATGGAGGGAGTACTAAAACATCAGGAATGAAGTTAATACATACAACTGCTTGACCGCTGGCACAAACACGTCATAAAGCTTAAACCCAGAACTGCTCCAGGATAAAACTGATACGTATGTTCACAAAAATGTAGTTTCAAGCGCATGGGAGCAGAGCAACAAGCTATACAGCCCAGTGCAAGGTACCGGTGGAACTCTAGGAAAAAAACTAGTAACAATTTTGATGCTTACCATACACTTCTTAATCTCATGGTCTTTCCTGGTATATTAAGGGGTTAAAAGCCCACAGCAGGAGATGATACATGTGCACAACAACTTGCTTTAGGGTGTTTGCACAATAAACTATATTGAGCGAAACTGGTACTCAAAACAACAGCACAGCAGAGCCTGTCACACTTGCATTTGCAAGTTCTATACTCAGTTACAAACATATAAGCAAGCGCGTCTACAAAATCGCTTACATTTTATCTATAGCAAAAAAGAACAAAGCACCATAGCCGACTGACTCCTCACGGGCCAGAACTCTCATAAGCATATAATTATAATGCGTACGCCGCACACAGGGATCGGAATGTAGACCCATGGACTCGGTTGATACTATTTACACAGTGAGTTTGTGTGGCACTGGGGATGGGTCTAGATGCTGGAGGTGCAGGGCAGAGACGAGCTCCTGCCAGGTTTCCCCAGGGCGAGCCGATGTCTTCAACTCCACAAGTTTTCTATGTTTCCTGTAGTAATCTTCCAGCTGCTTGGCCTGCACATTGAGGGTTCCATATTATTACTAGAAGTAATCACACATTCACACCATCATTAAAGTTGTAATAGCACAAACCCCTATATATATATATATGTCTAAGAGTTGTCTTTGTGAGAGCACAAGATAAATACTGGTTTTGTCAGATAAAGTTTCAAGTCATATGATCCCTTAACTGCAAAGCAAAGTTGAGATCTATCCTAACTAGCCGTATGAATTCAGAAGGTTCGGCTAAGATGAATATACCTGTTCAGCGTAAGCACGCATCTTCTCCATCCTTGAGTTCTCCAGACCTATAATAGGCATAGCAGACGGTTGTGCCTGAGCATGCCATGTAGAGCTTCCAAAGGACAGATTACGCTCCCTAGAAACCGGATTGCTGGCATCAAAAAGCTGCCCACAGTGGGTACAGATGTCGCCCCCAGACCGTTTCTTCATAAAACAGTTATCAGCACATTTGAAGTTCAGAACCAAGTCGATATCCACGATCTCATCAAGAATCTCCTGCAATATGAGACTAGTCACAACGCTGAAAGTATCTAAGCACCAAGGTGATATCCACGCTCTCATCAAGAATCCATTGTCTAGGCTAACTGGTTAACCACATGGTAACAATAAGTGTTATTTTGTTCAAGCATACAAGGTAGGAGTAACTAGGAACGTACAGCTTGCATACGAGAGCGTGGGATTCCATCGAGGATGAATCCAGTTTCACCCTTGTTGTATCCCTCCTCAAGACGCTTTGTCAGCAATCCGAATATGATATCCTCCGGCACAAGCTTCCCTTCATTCACCGAATTAGCAATCTGTTGATATGAAATGAAAAGGAAATTTAGCACAATCCAATAACTGCAAAGCAACAAACAATTGTCGTTACATTTTCAAATTACTAGTCCAATCTTTATATAATAGTGCCCATTTGTGAAATGGTTCTCCTTGTCTACGATTAGGAAACTCTACCAACTATTCTCCAGCTGTTCAAGAAAGGTAGAGCCAAAAGGCCAGACAAATGGAGGGCAAAGTTGGAAGCATGTATATGCAGGCGGCCGCCCTCCAGAAGACGCCAGAACTGAATGTTCCAAACTTTCTTATGAAACCCAAGCAAATGTGGATTTCCCGAGTTACCCCCAGAATGCTATGTAAACATAAGCAATTACGGGGTTGCCTACAGTCGTCTACGAGGAAGGACGCTGAGAAAGACATGGCCGCCACACTCCTCTCCCAGGATCATACGGTCTAATGTAAGCATGAAAAAATGTGGAAGAAAATACTCGTGAAATGTAATCATGAAAAAAATGTGGAAGACAATACCCGTAATATATTGTTCGAAACGTGGCCTTTGATTAAGGACTAGGAAATTGTGACCACGAAAAGTCTTCTGATTTGTGTAAATGCTCCGTGGGGAAAATGAGGAGAAGTTAAAAGAACTTTCTAGTTCAAAGAAAGTTGTGGCCTCGGAGAACTTGGGGGCAAATACCACATAGTAGATCACGTGAGTACAAAGGCGACTGACGATAAATTTCTAAAACGCGCAGGAAACTGACCACTTGGGCTAAGTGAAGAAAAGACTAGCCTTTCTCATCAATTAGGCGAATGGAAATGTTTTTAAATAAACGAAACGCCTTGGGGATCTCCAAAATTATTCAAATCGAAAGAAACCTCCAGAATTAATGGCCCCAATCAGACTCAGGTGGTCCAGGCGAGAAGGATCCCTGGAGAATTGGTAAAGGGGGAACGAAGGGCAGCTCAAGCCCAAATCATAACAAATGCAGTAAAGACAATCGAAAATTCTACACGAATCGGAGCGAAGACGAGGGCGGACCTTCTTGTAGAGCGAGGATGTGGGGCTGAGCTCCTGCCTGACGAGCGTGCCCATGGAGATGTAGGGCACCGCGAGCACCTCGGCGAGGCGCGCGGCGTGGGCGTGCTTCTGCGGGCCGGGGCGGCCCATCACCACCCACTGCACGCCCGTGG
The DNA here is from genome assembly GCA_916181665.1 of Avena sativa. Classification (NCBI taxonomy): domain Eukaryota; kingdom Viridiplantae; phylum Streptophyta; class Magnoliopsida; order Poales; family Poaceae; genus Avena; species Avena sativa. The sequence goes on from OV702285.1 coordinate 448,028,475, forward strand.
GTCCGCCGCCGGCCGGGCAAGACTCCGCGGCTGGCGCCGAGGCGCGGGCCCGTTGCCGCCGCGCTTCCTCCTCCTCCTCCCACTCAGTCCAGCAGTCGTCCTCTGCCAGGGCGGCCGCCGAGGCCGCGAGCCTCCGGTGGTGCGGCGCGGCCGGGGCCAGCGCGCGGGAGAGGGATCGAGCGGCGCCGGCGAGCCGCAGGAGGCCGGCCATTGCAGATGTGGAGGCGGCGGCGGCTAGGGTTTGCACGGCGTGGGGGTTTTGGGGGCGGGATGGGTCGGTGGTGGGTGCGCGTGGGGAGATCGTGGGGATGGCGATTCGGCAGCACCTTTGAGATGGATGGAAATTGCAGGGAGCTGCTTCGTTTCTTTATGTGCGGGTGGCCTATGGAGCTGCGAAAAGGACAAGCGAGACTTCTCCTTTTTTTTAGGAGAGGCGAGATTTCTCTTCGATTTGCGTGGCCATCGAATGGTGTCTGCTTTCAAAATCACGTGGAATTCAAATGTGGAAGCAGGCCTACAAAACATTCTGGGTATATTTAGTTTTTGCTTGGTACATTTTGTTATACTCTCTCCGTCTAAGAATAACTAAAATGGGTTTATTTAGATTTAAATGTATCTATACACTAAAATACGTTTAGATACGTTTGAATCTGGCCAAACTCAAGTCAGTTATTTCTAGATAAAGGGAGTAGTATTTTAATCTCTTTTAGTACAATAGGTTTTGGTTTTTTCTTTGATGGTTGCCACGGTCGTGTGATGCGAGTGTGTTTTAACCCAATTAGGTTTATTTTGGCTTTCTTATCAAAAGTCAAAACTTCATGCATATTGACTCAAAACAAACACGCTCAGGTGTTTCGGTTTTCATGTCCTCCAGAAAGCTATCTCTGATTTATTTCAAATTTCTTGTTTGAGACATAAAAATTACACTATTTTCTAGGGGCAGAGTCACACCCCTCGCAACAGGGGCCATGGCTCGGGACGTAAGGAGGAATCATGATCCCTGGTTGTAGCAATTTGCAAGAGTAGTTTGGTACTACTCCCTCCATTTCATAAAGGATGTCTATATACATTTGTTCTACAAAAGGTAAAACATCTTATATTTTAAAAGAGAGGTAATATATGACACTATTTTTCACTATTTTGTATTGTTTGGTCCTGATCTTGCCACAACTTTCCCTATCTAAATTACAATTCACTAGTAGCGACACTAAGGATACTCCTAGCAGAAACTATAACGATACGGCCCATGGAGAAATGAAATGCACGTGGCCGACAAGGTCCTCCCGATATGGGTCGCACATTGTATGCATCAGACGAAGGTGCCTACATTGCCGATAGATTGGCAACCATTGATTTTGTAGGCTCATTTCCAAATGTGACTGTTAAAATGATTTCTTTCTGCGGGCCTTCCTGATGTGTCCGGCCCTCTATTTAATGCCCTGTAACCCTCGGAGAAAATCCTACCTCTCATTCTCTCCCCACATCTCGAAGCGGCGACGCGGCCTCCACCCTTCCCATAGGTGCGTGAGAAAGTGCATCCTCCTTGTCAAGGAACAACGCGGCTCCTTGTCCTCATATCATGTTCTCCAAACCTAGTCATGCCAGGTAGGAAGTGCCCTAGCAATTGACATCGAAGAAGAAGAAGCCTCCTTCTATGGCAGCATCCGGCCAGCGTCGGGTGCATCCGACCCGGATTGCCGGTTTTTGGCCCAGATCAGGCGCATCTTACCGATATCGATCGTGCATCTAGATTTCGTTGTTCTTCCTCACGCTCTGTCCGTCTTTTTCTCGACACCGTTACGTTGCTTTTTTGGGGAGAGGCCTCAACGGTGTCAAAAATATGGATAAAGCAAAGGGGTAGAATCACCCTGCTCACCCATGTGGAAGAGGTCGGCGCAAACATGAAGGTATGATTTTTTGGGGACCAACCGTCGTGTTGATGAATTAGGGTTTCTTCATAATTAGGGTTATTGGTTTTAAGCGGTCTAGGTTATTGTCATTGTTGTGTTTACTTGTTTTAATCTGTGTTTATATTTAGGTTTTTATGATTGTTTTTGTTTGGATTTCTTGTGATATTTAGGGCTATTCATAATTTCTTTGTTCGCATAATTCGGGTTATGCTATAGTGAATGTGTTATTTACGTTAGTGTTAATGTTGTGTTTAAATGTGGTTCTCTTTTGTTTCTACAATTTTCAAGATGATTAAGTAGCTTATTGGTTCTAATATAGGACTCTAGGAGTCCACTTCTGTTACACTGCATAAAAAATAATTGTGCACATCCAAAATTGATATCTAGAGAAGTTAGATTAATTATGGATGCAGTTGTTGCAAGTAAAGGCGAAAATAACCATCATTATTCACAATGTATCCAACGGTGGTTGTGTACAAACTTAGCAACACGGTTACATGAACATATTTTTTTTAGTTTTGATTATCTTGTTAACACACTCATCATAAAAGTAACTAAATTCTTTATATCCATATAAAGAGATATATCAAGCCATTATTATTCATGAAGCTACATAAACATCCACTCGTCACTATTATGATGCTTTGTAACACCGCTTAAAATATTTTAAGTCAGAGTGTTTTATGCAGTGTTACCGAATTACCACTCATGTGATGTATTAGATTATATTTCGGTTACACCCATAACAATGCCAAATTGGTTGTTTGCTTACATGGCAACAAATATTGTTGTCAAGACATCGGTCGGCTACTCATGTTCGTCATCCAAAGCCACCTCAAAACCTGGGTAAGTATTTCTATATCCAGTTGCTCATATTGAATCATACATTTACTTACTATTATATGTTGGAGATATGTCCAAGAGGCAATAATAAAGTGGTTATTATTATATCTTTATGTTTATGATAAATGTTTACATCCCATGCTATAATTGTATTAACCGGAAACATTAATACCTTTTTGTTTTGTAAACATAAAAGAGTCCTTAGTAAGCCTCTTGTTGAAACTAGCTTGTTGATTAATAGATGATCATGGTTTACTGGTCATGGACATTGGATGTTGTTAATAACAATATCATATCATTAGGAGAATAATGTGATGGACACACACCCATAGTAAGCATAGCATAAGATCAAGTCATTAAGTTCGTTTTGCTACAAGCTTTCAGATACATAGTAACCTAATCCTTCGACCATGAGATCATGTTAATCACCATCATCGGATGAGTAGTTTGATGAAATCAAACACTAATTCCGTAACTGGGTGGTTATAAAGGTGGCATTGGGTATTCTGAAAGTATGTGTTGAAGCACATGGATCAAGAGTGGGATTTGTCCATCCATATGACCGATAGATATACCTTGGGCCCTCTCGGTGGAATGTCATCCAATTGGCTTGCAAGCATGTGACTAGGTCACAAGGGATGTCACACCACAGTACGAGTAAAGAGTACTTATCGGTAACGAGGCTAAACTAGGTATACAGATACCGATGATCAAACCTCGGATAAGTAAAGTATCGCGCGACAAAGGAATTGTTATCCTATGTTAAATGGTTCATTCAATCATGAAGTCATCGTTGAATATGTGTGAGCCACTATGGATCTCCAGGTCCTGCTATTGGTTATTGATCGGAGAGGTGTCTCGATCATGTCTGCATAGTTCACGAACCATAGGGTGACACACTTAAGGTTCGATGTTGTTTAGGTAGATATGGAATATGAGTTGGAAACCGAATGTTGTCCGGAGTCTCGGATTGGATCTAGGACATCACGAAGAGATCCGAAATGTTCCGGAGAATAAGATTCATATAAGAAAAGTCAATTTACGGGGTTCGAAAATGTTTTCGGTATTTTGACCGAAAGTTTCTAGAATCTTCTAGAGGGACCACCAGTGGGTCCACCACCCCGGGAGGGGACACTTGGGCTAAGGCATGCCACAGGGGAACACTAGGTCCAGCCGCACCAAAACTCAAAAGGGTAAAATCCGGCTACCAAAAAATTGGGGTCAAACCCTAGTTTGGAAAGGAAGGGAAAACTTTTGGGGGAAGTTTCCAACTCTCCATCTTGGCCGAGTTGGGGAAGGTTTCAGCCAAGGGATAGGAACCTTTTGGCTGCACCACCCCCTCCATATAAGGAGGGGTGGGGGCGCACCCCCTCTAGTCCCTTGCCCCTTCACCTCTAAACCCTGGCGCTACCTAACCCTAGGCGCCCCCTTCTCCCTCCTCCATCGCCCTGCTCCGGCTTAGGCAAAGCCATGCAAGGATTCTCCTCCACCACCACCACCACGTCGTCGTGCTGCTGGGATTCCGAGGGGATCTACTACCTCCGTTGCCCGCTGGAACAGGGAGAGTAAGGTCATCATCGACTCCATACGTGTGACCGAGTGCGGAAGCGCTGCCGGAACGCAACGCCGGAAGGATCGTCTATGCGATCTTGAGATCGGCAAGTGATCGACTACATCAACCACGAGAATCTAATCTTGTTAAACACTTTGGATCTACAAGGGTTAGTTCTCTTCAATCTCGTTGCACCGATCTCGTGGATTAGATCTTGGCTTTGCCATAGATTGGATCTTGGTTTTATGTGTTCTTGCGATAGAATTTTTTGTTTTCCATGCAACGAACCCTACAGCGGTATCAGAGCCAACTCTATGCATAGATCTGTTGCACGAGTAGAACACAATGGTTTTGTGGGCGTTGATGCTTTTGTTGTCGCTTGCTTTTCATGTACTTTGCATCTTGCGGGATGGTGGTGTTGGAGATATGCCCAAGAGGCGGTAATAAAATGGTTATTATTATATCTTTGTGTTTATGATGAATGTTTGCATAACATGCTATAATTGTATTAACCGGAAACATTAATACTTATGTGTTTTGTAAACATAAAAGAGTCCCTAGTAAGTCTCTTATCAAACTAGCTTGTTGATTAATAGATGATCATGGTTTCCTGATCATGGACATTAGATGTTATTAATAACAAGACCATGTCATTAGGAGAATGATGTGATGGACACACTCCTATAGTTACCATAGCATAAGATCAAGTCATTTAGAGTTTGTTTGCTACAAGCTTTCAAATACATAGTAACCTAATCCTTCGACCATGAGATCATGTTAATCACCATCATCGGATGAGTACTTTGATGACATCAAATGCCACTTCCATAACTGGGTGGTTATAAAGGTGGCATTGGGTATTCTAAAAGTGTGTGTTGAAGCGCATGGATCAAGAGTGGGATTTGTCCATCCATATGACAGATAGATATACTCTGGGCCCTCTCGGCGGAATGTCATCCAATTGGCTTGCAAGCATGTGACTATGTCACAAGGGATGTTATATCACGGAATGAGTAAAGTGTACTTACTAGTAACGAGGTAGAACTAGGTATAGAGATACCAACGATCAAACCTCAAATAAGTACAGTATCACGTGACAAAGGGAATCAATATCATATGTAAATGGTTCATTCGATCACGAAGTCATCGTAGAAATATGTGGGAGCCATATGGATTTCCAGATCCCTCTATTTTGTATTGATCGGGGAGGTGTCTCGATCATGTCAGCATAGTTCACGAACCGTAGGGAGACACACTTAAGGATTCAATGTTGTTTAAGTAGATATGGAATATGAGTTGGAGACTGAATGTTGTTCAGTGTCTCGGATTGGATCCAGGATATCATGAGGAGATCCGGAATGGTCCAGAGAATATGATTCATATGTATAAGGAAAGTGGTTTTCCGGGGTTCGGAAAAGTTTCAGTGTTTCGACCGGAAGCTTCTGGAATGTTCTAGAGGGACCACCGGTGGTTCCATCACCCCGGGAGGGGGTCACTTGGACAGTGGCATGCCCTAGGGGCTGGCCGCACCAAACCCTAAAGGGTCGATTCGTCCAACACTAATAAAAGGGTCAAACCCTAGTTTGAATAGTCAAATCCTAGTTTGAAAAGTCAAGCTCTAGTTTTTGGTAAGAGGGAAGACTTGGTGGGAAAGGTTCCAAATCTCCCCTTGGTGGCCGAGTTGGGGGCACGACCTGGGCTGGGAACCCTTGGCCGGCCGCCCCCACCTATATAATGAGGGGTGGGGGCGCACCCCCCACACACCCCTTGTCCCTTGGCGCCTAACCCTAGTCGCCGCCTCTCTTCTCTCTCGTCCACCGCCCTGCTCTGTCTTAGGCGAAGCCCTGCAGAAATCTCTCCTCCTCCACCACCACCACACTATCGTGATGTTGGGATTTCAAGGAGATCTTCAACCTCCGCTTCCCTGCTGGAATAAGGGAGAGGAAGGTCTTCATCGACTACCGTACGTGTGAGCGACTACGGAAGCGCTACCGGAACGCGGCGCCGGAAGGATCGTCTACACGATCTTGGGATCGGCAAGTGATCGACTACATCAACCATGAGATCCGAATCTTATTAAACGCTTTGGATCTACGAGGGTTAGCTATCTACAATCTCGTTGCACCTATCTCGTAGAATAGATCTTGGATTTCCATAAATTATATCTTGATTTTGTGTGTTCATGCGATAGAATTTTTTTGTTTTATATGCTACGAACCCTATAGTGGTATCGGAGTCGTGTCTATGTGTAGATCTGTTCCACGAGTAGAACACGATGGTTTTGTGGGCGTTGATGCTTTTGTTGTCACTTGCTTTTCGTGTACTTTGCATCTTGCGGTATGGTGGGATGAAGCGGCCCGGGCTAACCTTACATGTTGTCGCACATGAGACTTGCTCCACGCTCAACGTGCAACTTTCATTGCACAAGTGGCTTTGCGGGTGTCTGTCTCTCCCACCATAGTTAAGATTCAATTTACAACGGGCACTTGATAATACTTGTATCAGCGTTGTGGTTCTTGTTCGTAGATAAGAACGGTTCTTATTTGAAATCCCCAAGCCACGTAAAACATGCAAAGAAAATTAGAGACGTCTAACTTGTTTTTACAGGGCATGTGATGTGATGTGATATGGCCATGATGTGATCATGATTATATTTGATGTATGCAATGATCCTTATTGTAAGTTGGCAACCGCAGGAGCCTTATGGTTGTCTTTAAATTCGTCAAGACATGCGTGTCTATTCATCATGTAATAGTTTTATTCCAAGTAGTTGTAATAATTGATGTTGGTGATGGACAACCATGAAGCGGCGCCATTGACCTTGACCCCCCACTGGTGATGATGGAGATCATGTCCGTGCTTTGAAGATGGATATCAAAGGCACAAGAAGAAAGGTCATATCATTTCACATATTATGAATTGCATGTGATGTTAACCCTTTTTATGCATCTTGTATTTCTTAGATCACGACGGTAGAACTATAAGATGACCCCTCTCAGTAAATATCAAGTAATAAAGTGTTCGTACTTAGTAGGTACTGTTGTTAAGACTCGTCGTTTCGAAGCATCACGTGATGATCGGGTGTTATAGATTCTACGTGTTCATACAATGGGTGCAAGACAGATTTGCACATGCAGATACTAAGGTTAACCTTGACGATCTTAGCATGTACATACATGGTCTTGGAACACGGAATACCGAAAGGTAAAGCATGAGTCATATGGATGATATGATGAACATATTGATTGTTCGCCTTTGAAGCTACATCATCTCTCGTGATGGTCGTACTTGGTGTAGTGTATTTGGTTCGTGTAATCACAAAAATGACTCGAGGGATGTTGTTTTGAGTGGGAGTTCAAATAGTAATATGATAAAAGTTGAATACAATTTATCATAAATTAAATCAAAGTGAATTTGCATAATTTGTTGTAGTCATTGGCATCCGTTCACCACCTTATACTTAGTTATAATTGAGATAATAGAACTATAGAATTCTGAATAGTTACTTTATGAACTGGTATCGTATTGTTTCGAGTGTCAATCTAAAGTTTAAAAGTCCTATTGCAAACTTTCAGCAAAATCCGTTTACTCCATGAAGTTTAATAATTGGTATTGAATCAAGAGTAACAATTCTAGTGTTAGTATATAAGTATCATGTTTGCCTCCATGATTCTTTATATTCAAAAGATTGTTTTAAATATCAAGGTTATCTAGGAGCTAAAAGAATTAGCTCATAAACCATCATGTGTGGAAGATATTATGATATCTGAAACAATGTTTTGATTGCAACATGATAGAGTATAATTTGGCAAAATGTATGTTCTCATATTTGATGAGAATTAGCGAAGGTTAGAGATGCTAGACATCCTAATCCTCCAAAAGGTTTTGGAAAGCAACGTTATACTCGCGATTCACCTTTATAAGCTATAGTAGTTAGATCATGAAAGTTGTCATGATAAGGATGAATAGAAGATGTAGGTAAATTTTTGTAAGATCCCTCCCTTTATAAAGGTAAGGATCCCTGTGATTGCAATGCTAGTCCCTAGATCAATGCTAGCATCCACAGTTTAAGATGAAGTACACATAAACAATGGTCATTATTACATATCATTCGAGAGACAAACATAGTCTTTTACAAACTCCATGGCCACAGGCCTAATACAAGAGTTCAAATATATAATAAGATAATAAGTCTTCATCTTCATGTGCCACAGGCAAGCATGTTGAGTGTAGACTCATAACCCCTAATCATCATCAAAATAACCTACAACATCACAAGTTACAGCCACAGTGGGTCAATACATTGGAATAGTATTGGCAAGTGATACCTTAGTAGAATATTGGTAGACTAGATACTATATGCATTTTGGCTAAGTGTAGCTTAGGCTTGCTTTGCTCAAAATAGGTTTTACCTATTAGTTGAAAACACTAAGTTTTTCTTTGACAAAACTCTCCCAAGGAAACACCAATAGAAATTGGTGAACCTTCACCCTTGTTCACCCACAAGTTTTAACTTAGAAATTGGGATGAGGAGATTCTTGATAGCTTCCATGTCTTGATGCTCAAGTTGTCCAATACCAGGGACATGGCTAAGTACTTAGATTCTTCCATCTGCAGAGGTTATGCACTTTCCCCACAAGACTTGGTTTTCACCAAGACAGGACCTTCCAGAAGCCTCCCTTAGACCAAATGGACGCGCTCCAACCTATCATCCCACTACCACCAACTGTCCAAACGGCTAAGTTATTGCAACCTATATGATCCAGGCAGAGCCCATAATGCCAAGTGGCTGCACTAAAAGCTTCTTAACATTTGGCATCTCAAATCCCTTTGTTCCTGGGTGGCTTTCCACAAGTGAGATACACAAGGTAAACCATAGAAATGGGCCTTGTGTAACCACTCAACACAAACCATTCCTTCCATTCCACCCAGGTGTTTCATTCACTTAGTTGTTTTATTAAGCAAAACACAAGTCCAAAGACTTAGAAATATTTTATCATAGCATGAATATATAACCACCCTTGGTTGCTACTAGCTAGGCTCAGCATGGCATAGATAAGCATCTTAACTTAGAAATTTCTAGCAATACTACAACTACTAGGCTTTCCCAAGCATAGCATATAGATCAAAATATCCATGCAAGTCTAGCAAAATATTTCTAGTGCATAGTTGAAAATAGGAATAAATCATGAAACACCACTTGCCTTGGTAGTTTGGAGAGTGGCAACAATCCTCACAATCACTATTTGCACAAAAATCTACACATAAAATAATAGCACCAAAATCACATACAAAATATATACAAGCAAAAATATATGGATGCATGCAAAATGCCATGTGATGATTTTCTACACCAAACAAGACAAGTGCACAGTACTGAATCATAAACAAGTTCAAAACTTGTGAAAGAGCATTTTTCTATCCCTCGGATTTTGATGTTTGATAACAATACACTTATCGATTTAACTGCGTATTAAGTTTATCACAGGATTGATAAAAGGAGGCACAAGTTATGGCATGACATTTCCCCTTGCAAAAACTTCTGTGTCAACCGGTAGTACCGGATCTGCAACCGGTACTACCGCTTGACACCGGTACTACCGGTTCCAGTACCGGTTGGCACTGATCAAAAGAGAGAAGGGTGCGTACTAGTCAGTACCCACCGGTACCTCGAAGCGGCACTACCGGCCCAACCGGTAGTACCACTTGGCACAAGCGGTACTACCGCTTGAGGCGGTCGTACCGCTCGTCGGTACCGCTGCATACTGACTAGCACCCACCCCTCTCTGTTTTGGTCAGTACCAAGCGGTACTTGGGACCGGTACTACCGCCCGAACCGGTAGTACCGCTTACTACCTCCGGTACTACCGCTTGGGGGTAGTACCGCAAGGGCGTACCGCCCAAAGACTGAAGAACAAGGTCACCACCGGTACCTGGTCCGGTACTGGACCGGTAGTACCGCTTGCAAGCGGTACTACCGCTTGAGTACCGGTACTACCGGTCATTAAATGCTCCAACGGCCATATATTTCGTGGAGGGGTATAAATACCCCTCCACCTACCTTGGGACAAATGGCTCAGCACATTAAAGTCATTGCCCACCATTGGAGTCCATTGGAACCACTCAAATTCTCAAGATCTCCTCATCCAACCACCCAAAGTCCTTGATCTTTGGGGGATCGAAGGAGGAGGCCCCGATCTACTACTTCACCAAAAGAGATCTTCATTTCCCCCTCATTTCATTGAGGGCCCCTTTTGCTCTAGTGTTTTGTTGGAAACCCTAGCTCTTGTTTTTGTTCTTACAAGCTTGTCTTTGATTGCTTTGACAACTTGCTTGTATTTGGGAGCCTCCGATTAAGTTGTGGATGTGTGCCCCAAACTTGTAACGGTGCCGGCTTCCACCTTGAAGGTTGCCGATATAGTGGAAGGTGAATCGATCCCGTTGGGGTGAGATTCATCGGAGAACAAGGGAGACCTCTCGTGGCGTTGGTGGTTTGAAACCACCCCCTCTCCAAACGTAGACGTACTTCCCCTCAAAAGGAAGGAACTACGGGAAACAAATCCTTGTGTCTTCGCGTCCACTTTTCGGTTACCTCTATCCTTTACCGCACCTTACTTACTTGTTACTACCTTGTGTTGTGGTAGCTCTTGCATATTTGTCATATAGGTAAATTCACCATAGTTGCATTATCTAGAGAATTTACCTTATTGTCAAACCTTAATTTGAAAAAGAAGAAAATTTGAAGTAGCACTTATTCACCCCCCTCTAGGTGCCCATACGATGCTTTCAATTGGTATCAGAGCCTCGGCTCTTTATTCGGGCTTTACCGCCTAAGAGAATATGGGTAGCCAAGAAGGGGATGGTGGTAGTGAGTCAACCCCGGTGACCATGGAAGATCTCAGAAACTTGGAAACAAGATTGAGCTCTTCCTTGGTCAACGAAGTCAAGAAGATGCTTGAGCAACTTCTTAAAGACAAAGATGGCTCATCACCCCCATATCCTCAAGAGGAACTACCATCCGTACCTAAAGGGAATACTCCGGTATCCCCCGAAGGTATGGTGGTAGGGGATAAACTAGACAATGCTAATTCCTCCACACGACTTGATGGGGGGAAGGGCGAGCACCGTGATTCTTGGTACTCTCCCGATCCTCCCATCCCTCACCCTCATGTGTACAATAGAGTTGACCCACCTAAGCTAGAAGAGTCTGCTACTTTTGCTTAATGGCAATCACTAATGAGAACTCATATGCGCAGCTCTTGCATTGAACTATGGAACATCATCGAGCATGGACTCTTTATTGGGGATCCAAACAACTTGACAAGAAGAGAGGTTGTCAATAGTCAACTCAATGCCACTGCCTTGCATATGATTCAACAAGGATTGGGAACAAAGGATTATCCACACATTGAGCACTTTAGCATTGCCAAGGAAGCTTGGGATGCTCTCACTGTGTTGTTTGTTGGAAATGAGAGTATGAGGAGGAACAGATATGATGCTCTAAGCAATGAAGCTGAAGGTTTCTACATGAAAGAAGGTGAAGATCACGAAGACATGTATCGAAGGCTCAAGACCACCGCCACCGCTTTTAGAAATGTGGGTGCCTCATATGTGGATGATGCATGGATAAAAAGGAAATATGTGAGTGCACTCATGCCTTTTGAGCCCACCGACTTGAAGAGCTTACAAGGAAGACACAACTACCATCTCGTGACCTCAAACGAAGTTATGCAAGAGATGGCCGCTTTCAAGGTCGCAGCCAAGAACGCCAAAGATGCCCGTGCTCGTGCCCTCGGTATGAGCAATGTGGTCAATGTTGCTTTAAAGGCCAAAGTTGTGGACTTTGAAGATGAAGATGATAGTGATGAAGGCCTCTCCTTGGACCATCCCGATGATGTCAAGATTGCTCATAGTCAATATATGGCTTTCTATGCAAAGAACTTTTGGAAGAATCCCGCCAAGGCCAAGATGGAAATGCAACGAAGAAGCAATCCAAATGGGAAAAGAGAGAATGCCACTAGGTTGAGAACTTGCTTCAATTGTGGTGACCGCTACCACTTTGTGGCAAGCTGCCCCTATGAGAAGAGAGAAGATAATGGTGGGAAGCTTGTGTTGAAGAAGACTCTCAAGGCACCCTACAAGAAACCTTTCATCAAAAAGAACCCCATCAACAAGAAATCGGGAGAAATTATCTTGATCACTCATGAAGAATACTCCTCCGATAATGAAGATGATGAAGATGAGGAAGAAGAAGAAACCTCACATGGTATGGCTGCTCTATCCACCACCTCTACTCTGACACTCTCACTCTTCGACTCTCCAAATGAGAACTCTTCCTCCAAGGACGTCACTTGCCTTATGGCAAGAGGAACGGAGGTATCCTCATCATCCCACTCTACTCAATTAGATAATGATGAAATTGATGATGAAATGTCTCTTGATGTTAAAAAGGAATTAATTGCCTTTGATGAGTTCATGACTAACCTAGAAGGTGATGCTAAACTAAATTTTGGGAACATCTTAGATCAACTCTCCCACACTCAAGAGCTTCTAGATGTTAGATGTAAACTTGGGCATGAACATATGATTGAACTAGAGGCTTTAAGCAATGCTCTAGAAGAAGAACAAGAGACTAGGTTGTCCCTTGAGTCAAAACTTGAAGGGCTTGATGAGGCCAATGACATCATTGTTAACAAACTCATTAAAGAGCGTGATCATGCTATTGCTAAAAACAAAAGAGCTAAAAAGGACAAGGTTGAGTTTGGTGTGGTTCATGAAAAACTTGCCGAGGACTTTAGCTTGCTTAACAAGGCCCACAAAGCCTTGGAGAGTGAACTCTTGTCTCTCACAAAGTCCCATGAAACGCTTCAAACTCAATTGGCCAATTTTCCTTCACCTAGTAACTTCATTCCATCAAGTAGCACGACTATCCTTGAAGAGAATGCTAGGTTGAAGGGGGAGCTTGCGAAGACCACATTTCCACAAGGTAACAAGTCTATTGATGATCTTTTGAGCAAGCAAAGGCGTAGTGGTGATAAAGGGGGCATTGGTTTTGTCTCCAAAACAAAGAAGAAGAACAACAAGAAGAAGAAGGACAAGCCCGCACAAGAGACCAACAAGACCATTGTGGGAAGTAAGACCACAATTGGCAAAACTATGTCTCATGACGATTTTGCGGGAAGTGCTAACCCTCACTATGTTCTAATGCGTGATTACTATGGTGATGTGTATGCACAATATGTTGGTCCTTATGATGGTTATATTGCTTGGTCTATTTGGGTTCCCGAGACCCTTGTTGCTAACAAAAGAGGACTGAAAAATGGGTACCTAAAAACTAGCTTGATCTTTTGTAGACCTATGCTTCCGGAGGTTCAAAATGGGTGCTTGATAGTGGTTGCACTTGTCGTATGACCGGAAGCTCGTCTATTGTCAAGGACTTGGTGTCAAATGAAGATCAAATCACCGTCACATATGCCGACAAGTCAAAATCTACGGTAATGGGTTTCGGCAAGGTAGTGGTGGCTCACGACATTACACTCGTGAACGTCATGCTTGTTGAAACCCTTGGATACAATTTACTTCCTGTCCGTGCTCTTGGAAAGATGGGCTTTGCCGTCTTTATTGATAATGATATTGTGGTCCTCATGTGGAGCAAGTCTCTCAAGATCGCTTTCGTTGGGTACGTCGAAAATGACTTGTATGTGGTGGACTTTTCGGGGCAAGCCACTGCAGGTCCGATGTGCTTATACGGAAAGGCCGATGTGGGTTGGCTATGGCACCGCCGACTAGCCCATGTCAATATGAGAACTTTGCAAAGTCTCCATAAAGAGGGCCATATTGTTGGACTAAAAGAAAATGTTTCCTTTGCCAAAGATCGTGTTTGCAGGGCATGTGTTCTAGGGAAGATGCATGACGCTCCTCATAAGCCCACGAACCAAATCAAGTCTAACAAGATCTTGGAACTCCTTCATGTGGACCTATTTGGTCCTCCATCTCATGCAAGTCTTGGTGGGAAGAAATATTGTTTGGTGATTGTTGACGACTTTTCAAGATACTCTTGGGTTTATTTCTTCAAGTTGAAGAGTGAAACTCAAAGGACTTTTATCGACTTCATCAACTTGGTTCAACGGCAACACAATGTTCCCGTGTTGATTATAAGAAGTGACAACGGCACCGAGTTCAAGAACTACACCTTGAATGACTTTCTTAGTGATGAGGGGATTAAGCATCAATATTTCGCCGCATACACCCCTCAACAAAATGGTGTGGCCGAAAGGAAGAACCGGACTCTTATTGAGATGGATAGGACCATGTTGGCGGAGTTTAAATCTCCATACAACTTCTGGGCCGAAGCCGTCTCCACCGCTTGCCATGCTTCAAACCGGCTCTACCTCCGCAAGAAAATCAACAAGACTCCATATGAGATACTTACCGATAACAAGCCCAACATATCTTATTTCCGGGTGTTCGGTTGTAAGTGTTTCTATCTCATCAAAGGTGTTCGTTTGTCTAAATTCGAATCTAAATCATTAGAGGGTATTTTTGTTGGCTATGGTCTCGAATCTCACACTTATAGAATCTATGACAAGCTCTCCGGAGCCGTCATAGAATCTTGTAGTGTGACCTTCGAAGAATATGATGGTCCCCAAGGGGGGCGTGTTGATGCTTGTGATGCAGATGATGAAATGCCTCAGGATGCCATAGGAAGAATGGGTGTGGGTTATATCCGCCCCATTGAGGAACCTCTTATGGCGGATCGAGAAGAACTATGCTCCACTCGAGTGGAGCCCTCATCTTCACAACCTCAACATGCTCCATCTACCGAGGAGGACATTGACTCAAGCCAAAGACAAGAAGTGGACCCTCAACATAGTGATCAATGTGTGAACTCTAGTCAAAGGGAGCTTGGTCCATTTGATGGGGTGTCAAGTGGAGTCAAGTCAATTTGCCAAGGAAGATCCATCCAAGCTGTTTTGAGGGGTGCTCAAGTTGAGGCTAGAAGATCACTTGATCAAGACCAAGGTTAATCCTTGCCTCCCAATATAGAGGATGAATCCAATGATGATCAAGGTCAAGTTGATGGTCAAGACGCAAAATGATGAAGAGGGTCCTCCAAGAAACAATGAGGAGATCCACGCTCGTCGTGAAGCTAGAAAGGAAAGAATGTTGGAAATAAGAGACCACACCCTCCAAAATGTTGTTGGAGATTTAAGGAAAGGAATTTCCACACGAGCACAATTGAAGAGGTTCAGTGAACATCAAACTCACATTTCCATGATTGAACCAAAGAAAGTGTGGGAAGCTCTTGAAGATTTGGATTGGTTAGGAGCTATGCACAAAGAGCTCAACAACTCTGAGAGAAATAAAGTGTGGAAGTTAGTTGAGAAGCCAAAGGATTGCCGCAATGTTATTGGAACAAAGTGGATATTCAAGAACAAGCAAGATGAGCATGGGATTATTGTAAGGAACAAGGCTAGATTGGTTGCACAAGGTTATTCCCAAATTGAAGGTTGATTATGGAGAGACTTATGCACCCGTGGCTCGCCTTGAGTCCATCCGTATCCTTCTTGCTTATGCGGCACATCATAACTTCAAGTTGCAACAAATGGATGTAGAAAGTGCATTCCTTTATGTTCCTTTGAATGAATTGGTATATGTTAAGCAACCCCTAGGATTTGAGGACCCCAACTTCCCAAACCATGTCTACAAACTTGATAAGGCACTCTATGGGCTCAAGCAAGCCCCACGCACGTGGTATGAGCACCTTAGAGAGTTATTGTTTGACCGTGGCTTTGAGGTTGGGAAAATCGACCCCACTCTTTTTACTAAGAGGGTTAATGGGGAGCTTTTTGTATGCCAAATCTATGTTGATGATATTATCTTTGGCTCATCTAACAAAGCTTTTAATGATGAATTCTCAAAGCTTATGACTAGTAGGTTCCGGATGTCCTTGATGGGGGAATTGAAAGTATTCCTTGGCTTTGAGATCAAGCAAGTTAGAGGAGGAACATTCTTCAATCAAGCCAAGTATACTCAAGATATGCTCAAGAGATTCAAAATGCAAGATTTGAATGGAGCCCCTACTCCCATGGCAACAAAGACTCATCTAGAACAAAATCCAAATGGTAAAGATGTGGATCAAAAGGTATACCGGTCTATGATTGGTTCTTTGCTTTACCTTTGTGCATCTAGACCCGATATTGTGTTGAGTGTAGGTGTGTGTGCAAGATATCAAGCGGCTCCTAAGGAAAGCCATTTAATGGCGGTCAAGAGAATCTTTCGATATTTAGTTCATACCCCATTTTATGGTCTTTGGTACCCTCAAGGCTCAACATTCGCTCTTTGTGGATACACGGACTCGGATTGGGCGGGAGACAAGGATGATAGAAAATCAACATCCGGGGCTTGCCAATTCCTTGGTAGGTCCTTGGTATGTTGGTCTTCTAAGAAGCAAAATTGTATATCTCTCTCCACCGCCGAAGCCGAGTATGTTGCTGCTGCTAGTGCTTGCACCCAATTGCTATGGATGAGGCAAACTTTAAAGGAATACGGTGTCCATTGTGACAAAGTGCCTCTTCTATGTGACAATGAAAGTGCCATCAAGATTGCATACAACCCGGTGGATCACACAAGGACAAAGCATATTGAGATTCGACATCACTTTATTAGAGATCATGTTGCTAGAGGTGATATTGATCTATCCTATGTATCAACCAAAGATCAACTTGCCGATATCTTCACGAAGCCACTTGATGAAGCAAGGTTTTGCTACTTGAGGAATGAACTAAATATCGTAGATTCTAGGAGTTTGACTTGATTATCTTGCACTCTCACCTAATACTCGACCCATGTTTGGTTTAGGTGTAGGCATGGACATAGGGGGAGTGCGGTCCTAATTGATTGGACTATCCCTCCCCCCATTATGCGCAAATTAAACAAAAATCATTCCTCTTAATATCATTTTGTGATATGTGAGCTCAATGATGAGTTTCGGTAATGGACCCAAGATATATCTTCGTGGTGCCAAGCCGAGTATACTCAAATATGGTGGCCTAGGCCACCGCCCCCTCTCAATCGAGAGGTTTGATGTGCTTACTCATGTTTGTCACTTAGTTGATTTGGTCTTCACTCTTAATTGCCATCTATTTGAATTGTCTTCATCTTTCTTAGTCTCATGCACTCTAGTTTGGTATTTATTTGTTTCTTCCATTTGTTTTTAGAGTGCATGTGCTTCTCAGCTCACCTGTCTTAACCCAAGCCCCCGTACTCCCTCACGAAAACCCTCTCTCTATCCGCACAAGAATCATCCTTGATCCCTGGCTTTGGACTCAGATGGGACCGGTACTACCGGATGTGCGAGCGGTACTACCGGACCTGGGAAGGTCCCAAGTCGTCTCCTGGCAAAACTACTCCAGGAACGGTACTACCGCCCGCATGTCCGGTCCTACCGGTCACCGGTACTACCGGTCGTGGACCGGTACTACCGCTTCCAAGCGGTAGTACCGCTCCAACAACCGGTACTACCGGTTGACGGTTCCAGGTATATATTGGGCGCGTGGGGAGAGGCACCCCTTAGTGCCTCATTATTTCCCACGTCCTCCATTCCAACCTGCGCCGCCACCGGCAATTTTGAAGCCACCGGAGCCCTGCCGCGCCCTCCTCTCTCCGGATTCTCCTTGGATTCGGCCTCTAGGCGGGCTCCCCCTACTTTCCACCGCCATGGATCCCGGTACAACCGCCCCTTCTCTTCTTGCTTGATTTCCCCATTAGATCTAGGTTTTGGCTTAGATTTGTGGAGAAATTGACTACTTGCAAGGTTTCACTGCCATATTATTCCTTATTACCGCGTAGAATCGCCAATTTAGCAGTTCATACCGTCAATTTGGCCCGTTCCCATCAGATCTGACAACTGATGTGTCGCTCAACCGGTAGTACCGGAACTTTTTCCGGTACTACCGCTTGAAGCGGTACTACCGGTTGTCAGGTCCGGTACTACCGGTCCACTCTGACCACATTGTTCTGCCCAAATTGTAGATTCTCTTGGTTTTTTCCTTCTTGATTCTTGTGTCCTTATCTCCTTGCTGTCCTCCCTCGTGCTTTCACAGATGCAGGTGGTTCTCGGGGTGCACGGAAGCGCTCCAAGTCTGACTGTGAGATTGTTGAGGAAGAGACTGAGTCTAAGGAAGAAGTTATGCCACAGCCAAGACGCCGTTCCAAGTTGCCTACCAATCGAGGTGGTCGTGGGGGTCGCGAAGGGGTTACCAAGCGCTCAGCTGGGGGTGGCAGAGCCCCTCCCTCTCTCCCCCTTCCACTGGGCGTACCAAGAGTCTCAGCTCTGGGCCATCTGGGACAAAGACACTCTCTGACATCTCTGAGGCAGACTTTAGGGCTCTCCGAGTGGACAATGCATACTCCCACAGCAGGAGCACGTCAAGGGCAGACAGTCTTTTCTATGATGACTTCCAAGAGCGTGTGTATCATGAGGTTCTTATGACCAATACCCAGCTGGTGGTGCCTCAACAGTGGATTGACATGGGACACATTGACAAGAACTCTGACTACTTTGCTGAAGCTAAGGAAGTCTGCTCAGACCTTGGCATGTTCCCCATTATGGAGTTTCAGCATGACTATGATCCCCTACTCATCTGCCAGTTTTATGCCACTGCACACTTCCACAATGGCCGCAATCGGAAGATTACCTGGATGACTCAAGGTGCTGTCAAGGAAGCTACACTTGCGGAGTTTGCTGCCATCTTGGGGTATGAGGACCGCGGCCGGGACGTTCCGTGTGGTTTCCGCTGTCACATGCGGGAGCATCCCTCCAAAAAGGATGTTCTCAGACCTTTGTATATTCGAGGCCGTGGGATTGCTGGCAAGATTAAGGATCTCCTCCCCACATATGACATTCTCCATCGCATTTTCCGTGAGACTGTTGCTCCTCGTGCGGGCAACAAGGACGAGATACATGGGTTCTCCGTTGACTTGCTGTTCAACACCTTCCTCAACAGAGAATCTGGCCAACCTCTTGATGTGGTGGACTTCATTTGGAATGAGATGGTTGCTGCCGCACACACTCGGAGGGTTCCACCATTTGCTCCTTACATTATGGCCCTCATTGTGTCCAAGTGCCCCGTCATTGCTAGGACGCTCTCCTCTCGCTCTCTCGTTGTGCACAAGCCAAAGGCACTCAAGATCAAGACACATGCTAAACCTCGCGCTGCGCTAGGTGAGGAGGATGAGGATGAGGACGACTCTGAGCATGCTGATAGTGGTCATGACACTGACAATGTTGTCTCTCGCCGCAAGAATGCCAAGCCCTCTTGGGCCAAAAGTATGGAGGTCAAGCTCAAGAAGATCTTCTGCTTCCAGGTTGACAACCAGAAGCGTATGTATGAGGTGCACGTGTATGCAAAGAAAGCCTGTGCTCGTCAGAAGGAACTCATGTCTGCTCAAGGGTTGACCATCTCCGAGGGATCCGAGAACAATATCACTCCAGAAGATCAGTGGATTTCTCAACACAGCCGTTGGGACGATGATGTCTCTTCCTCGCACCGCGCCCCACCTACGTATGATGATGAGGAGGACCTTGAGGATGAGGATGAGGAGGACCTTGAGGATGAGGATGAGGAGGAGGAGGAGTATGATGATTGACCTTTGGGGCGGTAGCTCTGCACTTGTCCCTTTTTGGCGTTTTGATGCCAAAGGGGGAGAAGTTGCACTTAGGCACGGGTGTTGCAAGGGAAGTCACAAGCTCGTTCTTCCCTTTGATCCTTTTATTGCTTGTGAACTTCAATTTCCCTCTATTTTATGTGTGAGACTATGTGTTTATGTCCTGTGAGACTATGTGGTTTATGTCGTGTGAAACTATGTGGTTGGATCCATCTTATGTGACTATGTGGTTTATCTCTTTGGATCCATCTTGTGATGTTTTGCAATATCTATTGTCCATATATTCCTCATCACATGTTTTGTGCAAAGGTATGTTCTCAAATGTTAGTATCCATACTTGTGTACCCATGTTGGGTTTGTAAAATAGAGGGGGAGGTTTGTCTCTACACATCTAGGGGGAGTCTCTTCTCTATTTTACAAATATCATTTGCCTATTGTTAAAATCATCCTGCAAAAGTGTATTGTCATCAAACACCAAAAAGGGGGAGATTGAAAGAGCATTTTTCTATCCCTCGGATTTTGATGTTTGATAACAATACACTTATCGATTTAACTGTGTATTAAGTTTATCACAGGATTGATAAAAGGAGGCACAAGTTATGGCATGACATTTCCCCTTGCAAAAACTTCTGTGTCAACCGGTAGTACCGGATCTGCAACCGGTACTACCGCTTGACACAGGTACTACCGGTTCTAGTACCGGTTGGCACTGATCAAAAGAGAGAAGGGTGCGTACTAGTCAGTACCCACCGGTACCTCGAAGCGGCACTACCGGCCCAACCGGTAGTACCGCTTGGCACAAGCGGTACTACCGCTTGAGGCGGTCGTACTGCTCGTCGGTACCGCTGCATACTGACTAGCACCCACCCCTCTCCGTTTTAGTCAGTACCAAGCGGTACTTGGGACCGGTACTACCGCCCGAACCGGTAGTACCGCTTACTACCTCCGGTACTACCGCTTGGGGGTAGTACCGCAAGGGCGTACCGCCCAAAGACTAAAGAACACTAAAGAACAAGGTCACCACCGGTACCTGGTCCGGTACTGGACCGGTAGTACCGCTTGCAAGCGGTACTACCGCTTGAGTACCGGTACTACCGGTCATTAAATGCTCCAACAGCCATATATTTCGTGGAGGGGTATAAATACCCCTCCACCTACCTTGGGACAAATGGCTCAGCACATTAAAGTCATTGCCCACCATTGGAGTCCATTGGAACCACTCAAATTCTCAAGATCTCCTCATCCAACCACCCAAAGTCCTTGATCTTTGGGGAATCGAAGGAGGAGGCCCCGATCTACTACTTCACCAAAAGAGATCTTCATTTCCCCCTCATTTCATTGAGGGCCCCTTTTGCTCTAGTGTTTTGTTGGAAACCCTAGCTCTTGTTTTTGTTCTTACAAGCTTGTCTTTGATTGCTTTGACAGCTTGCTTGTATTTTGGAGCCTCCGATTAAGTTGTGGATGTGTGCCCCAAACTTGTAACGGTGCCGGCTTCCACCTTGAAGGTTGCTGATATAGTGGAAGGTGAATCGATCCCGTTGGGGTGAGATTCATCGGAGAACAAGGGAGGCCTCTCGTGGCGTTGGTGGTTTGAAACCACCCCCTCTCCAAACGTAGACGTACTTCCCCTCAAAAGGAAGGAACTACGGGAAACAAATTCTTGTGTCTCCGCGTCCACTTTTCGGTTACCTCTATCCTTTACCGCACCTTACTTACTTGTTACTACCTTGTGTTGTGGTAGCTCTTGCATATTTTTCATATAGGTAAATTCACCATAGTTGCATTATCTAGAGAATTTACCTTATTGTCAAACGATATTTGAAAAAGAAGAAAAATTTAAGTAGCACCTATTCACCCCCCCTCTAGGTGCCCATACGATCCTTTCAACTTGCCAATTAAACTTTATTTGAACAACAAAACATTTTTCAAATAATTATTATACACAAATTATGCCTACAAATGTTTATGTGAAAACAATCATTTTAACAGAGGCAAAACATTAAACACATTGCATAAATGGAAAGGATTTTCTCTCCTGATTCCAATGATATAATTTTTTTCAAATTTGGACGTGGGAATCAAAAGTTATGATTTAAACAAGTTTAAACATCTAATAGATCTAATTCATATTTTTAAAACGAAATACATGCCACACGGCAGCATCTGGTTGGACGATACCGGTTCGGGCGGATCACGCTTGCGAGCCGTAAGATCTAAGTGACGATGCACGACTCAGATTAAATCATACCGCTTCGCCCTCTAATCTAATCCTAGCCTCTAGATCTGGATCCAACGATCCTCGATGCTCTGACCAAAGATGGGCGGCGCAAATGGCTGCTGGTGGCAGCGACGGCTCTGCTGGCGATGGATCAGAGATTCTAGCGAGGGCTGGGGACAGTGGTGATGCTTACCGGTGTCGCAAAGTTGCGAGGAAGCTCGAGATGTTGCTGGCGTGGACAGGGGCGCGTTGATGTGGCCGTAGGAACTCGTCGGAGTTGAGCGCAGCGTCGGGTGCTCGGTGACGAAGACGTTGGCGATGTTCTGGATCACCCTAGCATGAACCAGTTGTATCAGGGGGTGCGCAAGGCTACGACTAACATTACTGGATCAAGGAGAAGTCGAGGGGCGGTCGGGTTTTACCTCAATCGCTCGTCGTAGTCGAGCGACGGTTCTGATGTTTGCGGGCACGAACGGTGACGGCAACCTGGGTCACGAGAAAGCAACCAAAAGGCATCAGGGAACGCGCAAGGACATGCTGGTCACGTTTGTTTTAACCATAGACAGGGGGGCGGTCGGAGCTCACCGGAATCGGTCGCCGGAGTGGTTCGAGACAGCGGCGGTGCGAGCTCAATTGTGGACAGCCTAGCGGCACTCTGTGGTTGGTGAGTGAGGGGAATGGAGCGGAGTGAGGAGGGGTTTAAGTAGCCGTGGAGAGAGAGGGAGTTATGCCTGCAGCAACGCGTAATCAAGCGCGAGATCGCCGGGAAGAAACGGCCGCGGCAGAGCTGGTCGCGGGCGTGATTTGGGGACGAAGGGGTGACGTGGAGGTGGGTCCAGGGCGTCAGCGAGAGGGGGGGTGCTTGCGTGGGTGAGAAACAGAGGGAGAGGAAAACCCCGGGTGGGCTGGTTGTTGGGCTGGATCCAGTGTTGGGCCAGATTGGCAACGCTGGCCCTTTTTCTTTTCTTTATTTCTTTTCTATTTCTGTTTTGATTTTTCTGGATTCATTTTCAAATGAATTCAAATGCAATTTGAATTCAAATCTTTTCTGGATTTTTGTAGAGTGTAACACTCATATTTTTGGGCATAAAACCATGTGGTCTCTCTGTACTAGCTTGGTCCCTTTGATAAAACAAAATAAACAGTGCTATAGCACTTGACTTGAATAAGTTTTGAAAATGGTTTTAAAACCATTTCTATTTTGTAAATTTTGGTCCAAGCACTAACATTCAACCAAAACAAGAGAGCAAGCAAAGCTTGGTTAAAACAAATAATCTCTCATTGGAGAGTAACATTGGATCAATGCTTTGTCTACATAAAATAATAGCACTTAGTGCTTCTGTTTACTTGAAATGAGTTTGATATTTGGTCCCTAAATGATATGCATGCATGGATGATATGCAAACTTTGAAACATGATTTTAGGGATGTTACAAATCTAACCCCCTTAAGGTGAACCTCGCCCTCGAGATTCGGATTGGCTAGCAAATAGGTGAGGGTGGTCTTTCCGAAGATCATCTTATCTTTCCCATGTTGCTTCTTCTTCGGAATGATGGTTCCATTGAACCTTGCAGAATTTGATAGTCTTAGTCCGAGTAACTCTTTCTGCAGTCTCAAGAATCTTGATAGGTTTCCCTTCGTAAGTGAGATCACTTTCCAATTGAACCTCCTCCAAAGGTATGGTATCCTTCAAAGAAGTCTCCTCCATTTCTGGATGGCATTTCTTAAGTTGACTCACATGAAACACATTGTGAACGGCAGACAATGATTCTGGAAATTCAATCTCATAAGCTACTTCTCCTTTACGACTCAGAATCTTAAACGGTCCAACATATCTTGGGGCCAATTTTCCTTTGACTCCAAATCTCTTCACTCCACGAAGTGGTGACACTCTAAGATAAGCTCTATCACCTACTTCATAGGTGACTTCTCTACGCTTAGGATCTGCGTAGCTCTTCTGTCGAGACTGTGCTATCTTCAATCTGTCCTTAACTAGCTTGACTTTCTCTTCAACTTCTTTGATTAGTTCTGGTCCGAACAGACTTGTTTCTCCCACACCATTCCATAGCAATGGGGTGGTACACTTTCTCCCATAGAGAAACTCAAATGGTGCCATCTCAATACTAGCTTGATAGCTGTTATTGTAAGAGAATTCTGCGTAAGGCAGACTTTCATCCCAACTGGCTCCATAGTCCAGGGCACATGCCCTCAACATATCTTCAAGTATCTGGTTGGTCCTTTCTGTCTGTCCATCAGTCTGAGGATGAAAAGCAGTGCTGAATTCCAACCTTGTTCCCAATGACTCATGTAGTTGCCTCCAAAAATGAGAAGTGAATTGAGTTCCCCTATCAGACACAATACTCTTGGGTACTCCATGTAGACATACAATTCTACTCATATAGATCTTGGCTAACTTAGCACTTGTATAGGTTGTCTTCACGGGTATGAAATGAGCCACTTTAGTTAAGCGATCCACTACTACCCAAATAGAATCATATCCTGACCGGGTCCTTGGCAATCCGGTAATGAAATCCATGCCAATCTTGTCCCACTTCCAATCAGGAATAGGTAGTGGTTGTAGCAACCCTGCTGGTTTCTGATGTTCCGCTTTCACTCTACTACATACACCACACAAAGCAATATGTTCGGCGATGTCCTTCTTGAGATTATTCCACCAAAATCTTTCCTTCATATCCATGTACATTTTGGTGTTACCCGGATGAATGGAATATGGTGAGTTGTGGGCTTCTTGTAAAATCAGTTTCCGAAGCTCCGGATCTTGTGGAACACAGATACGTTTTCCATGCCATAAAGTACCATGTTCGTCTTCATGGAATCCTTTGGCTTTTCCCTTGCCAATCTTTTCCTTAATCTCTTCAATTTCCTTATCTGTCTTTTGGGATCCTTTGATCTTGTCCAACAAAGTGTGTTGAACATCTAAAGACATGAGATGTCCCTCAGGCACAATCTCCAATCTGAGATTTCTGAATTGGGTACACAGATCATCAGGCAATTCTCCCTTAGTAAGGCCATTCACAAAAACTTTACGGCTTAGAGCATCCGCTACAACATTTGCTTTACCGGGGTGGTATTGCAGACTCAAGTCATAGTCCTTGATGAGTTCTAGCCATCTTCTTTGTCTCATGTTAATTTCTTTCTGGGTGAAGATATACTTCAAACTTTTGTGATCTGTAAATACTTCACATCTCTTTCCCAAAATATAGTGTCTCCATGTTTTGAGTGCATGGACAACATAGGCTAACTCTAAATCATGAGTAGGGTAATTTACCTCATGAGTTTTGAGTTGTCTCGAGGCATAAGCCACAACTTTCCCTTCTTGCATAAGTACTGCACCTAATCCATGATGAGATGCATCACAATATACTTGGAAATCTTTCTCCAAATCTGGTAAACATAAGACTGGTGCTGTCACTAGTCTCTTCTTCAATTCTTGAAAACTGAGTTCACATCCTTCAGACCAAGCAAATTTCTTGTCTTTCTTTAGCAATTCTGTCATAGGCTTAGCAATCTTGGAGAAATTCTCAATGAACCTTCTGTAGTATCCTGCCAAGCCGAGGAAACTACGAACCTCTTTCACTGACTTAGGAGATTCCCATTCATTTACAGCTGAAACTTTAGCAGGATCAACTGCTACACCATCTCCTGACACAACGTGTCCAAGAAATCCAACTTCGTTTAACCAAAACTCACACTTGCTGAATTTTGCATACAGCTTATGCTCTCTAAGCTTCTCAAGTATCAAACGGAAATGTCCTTCATGCTCTTCTTTGCTCTTGGAGTATATTAAAATGTCATCGATGAATACGACAACAAACTTTTCAAGGAACTCCATGAACACCTTGTTCATCATATTCATGAAGTATGCTAGTGCATTGGTCAAACTAAATGGCATCACGGTATACTCATACAATCCATACCTTGTGGTGAAAGATGTCTTAGGTATGTCTTGTTCCCTTCTCTTGAGCTAGAAATAACCTGATCGGAGATCAATCTTTGAGAACACACAAGCTCCTTCTAACTGATCAAACAAGTCATTGATTCTTGGCAAAGGATACTTGTTCTTGATAGTCACCTCATTGAGTGAACGGTAATCTATGCATAACCTTTGACTTCTATCTTTCTTTTCCACAAATAAAACTGGTGCTCCCCAAGATGAAGAACTTGGTTGGATAAAACCTTTCTACAATTGTTCTCCAAGTTGCTTCTTGAGTTCTTTCAACTCATCCACTGACATCTTGTACGGTCTCTTTGCTATTGGTCCAGATCCTGGTAGCAAATCAATAAGAAATTCCACATCTCTATCTGGTGGCATTCCCGGCAATTCTTCCGGAAACACATCCGGATATTCACTCACAATTGGCACGCTGTCTATGCTAACCCCCTTAAGAGAATTAAGCTTACTCCCTTTCGATTCAAAATTGGACTTGAATCTTATCCGTTTCTTTTCTAGGGTTATGAGTGCGACAGTACGATTGGCACAATCTAGTATTCCCTCATATTTGGTCATCCAATCCATTCCCAAAATTACATCTAGTCCTTGGGAATCTAAGATTATCAGACTCACTGGAAACTTATGCTTTCCAAACTCTATCACTAGATCCCGGCATCCAAGACTTACTATCATATCTCCACCTGGAGAACTTACTTTTATTGGACACCCAATGTTTTCAGTTGAAAACCCATTTCTATCAACAAATGCTTTTGATATGAATGAATGCGATGCTCCAATATCAAAAAGAACAAGTGCTGGAATAGAATTGAGTTTGAACTTACTAGCCACAACATCAGGTTCCTCATAGATTTCCTCCACGTTGATGTGGTTCACTTGTCCCTTTTGGAAAGGGTTGGGCTTGTTGGGTCCTTCAACTTTCTTTTCTGGGCATTAATTTGCATAATGCCCCATCTTTTTGCACTTGAAACATTCAACCCGACTAAGATTCTTCTTGACAGGCTGGCTTCCACTACCACTTCCACTTCCATTTTGGTGGCTCTTATATCCACTCTTGTGATTCTTGTACTTGTCGTTGTCATGACTACGGTGGTGCTTGTTGTCATGATAACGGTTGTGGTTATGGTGCTTGTTGTACTTCCCATGCTTGTGGGATCCAGAATTCCCACTGTCATCATAATGGGAACGCTTGTGAGACGATCCCGAGCTGTGCTTGTCAGAGTGCTTCCTCTTCCTTCTTTCTACTTGCTTCATCTTGCTCTCCAAGATAGCAGCCTTGTCACAAAGAGACTGATATGTGGGGACATAGGCCACAACTAACTGAAGGTTCAATTCATCATTTAATCCTTCAAGGAACTTTTCTTTCCTCTTAGCATCAGTGTCAACTTCATCCGGTGCATAACGCGCCAGATTGTTGAACTCCTCAATATATTCAGCCACGCTGCGGTGGCGCTGCTTCAAGTTATGAAACTCCTTCTTCTTCAAATTCATCACTCCGGATGAGATGTGAGCAGTACGGAAACCATCTTCAAAGATAGCCCATGTCACATCCTCAATGGGAGTGGTGATCTGGAAGTTATCCCACCAAGTAGCTGTTGGTCCTTCCAACAAGTGAGCTGCAAATCTGACTTTCTCTTCATCATTACAGCCAACAGTTACCAAATCCTTGTTTACTGAGCGTAGCCAATCATTGGCCACCATGGGATCAGTAGTTCCTGAGAACTTTGCTGGCCTCAGTCTTAAGAACCTGGTAAGCATGTCAAAACCCGGTGGGTTGTTCTGATTGTTGTTGTTGTTATTATTATTATTATTATTATTGTTGTTGTTGTTGTTGTTGTTGTTCTGATTCTGGATGAACGTGGTCATCATTTGCATCAGCTGAGTCTGAGCTGTCATCATCTGCTGCATCTCAGGAGTGATGTTGTTGTTGTTGGGGTTGGGATTGGCATGTCGGGGAGGCATCTGTGGTTGTTCAATGGAGATAAGAATGAGATACCCATAGATGCTAACATGCACAATACATCACATAAACAATCACCATACATGCATCATAAAAATAAAAGTTCAACAACATAAACAACAAGTTCTGAAAAGTAAACACACCAATAGCAAGCCATCCACATGTTGGATGGTCATTGCGACTCAATAATCAAAGGCATGATAAATAAAGGTAAATGAGTAGTCATCACTACTCCTTTGCATCAACCTCCTCATCAACAAATGTAAGACCTGCATTCTCCATAGCGGTCTTGTACTCCTCGACATTGGTGGTCAAGGTCTCTACTTTGGCTTTGAGAGCCCTCTTCTGTGAACGAAGCCTCTCAATCACACCTTGTTGATGCTCGAGCTCGAAGTCCTTGGCCTCTAGTTCTGCAGTCATGTCTCTAATCCTCTTGTTCCTATCTTGGACTCTCTTCTCTTGACTCTTGAACTTTTTATCTTGACTCTCAAACTTGGCCTCCATTTCTTTGACTATTTCTTATTGCTCTGCGAAGAGCTTGTCCTTCTCACGAAGCTGCACCTGGAGTTCGTCATTGCTGAGCATGACGTTGGTCCTATCAGTATCTAGGTGCCTAAGAAGAACCTCTAAGTCATGGAGGTATAGACTAATCGGCTCTGCCGTCTCTCTCGAAGCATCCTCGAAGTCAATGGCCTCACCATCCTCATCACGTCTATCGAAGGCGTGGAAGTGAGTACCTCTAATCTCTCGAGAGTGTCTCCCTAGTAAACGTCCAAGCAAATCCTGCATGACTACCTCTAGGCCTCTCTCCTTGTCATCATGCATGAGCTTGAAGATGATTGCCTCCGTGGTAGGCTCAGTCTGGCGTCCTGGCTGATTAACCTTGAAGCCCCAAAGGTCTTTCCTCTCAAACTTGGTGAGGGGAAGCATCATGATGGTAGGAAGTGGGAGATTGAGCAAACTAGTGAGCTCAATAATACGAGTGCCAAAACGAGTTCCCCTGAACTCTTCAGCCGTGCTGATAGTAACATTAGGCATCTATTTAATAAGATAGAAAAAGTTAGAATCAACACAACTTAAGATAAATCACAAGACAAGGCATCACATGCATAACTTTGGAAATCAAAACACACAAGTCATGGCATACATGGATCCATTACAAACAACCAAGGTTCAAGTTATTTTAAACAACATTTGGGAAATAAAATGATAAGTGTGGTGGTCCAACTAACGAAGTACGTTACAATCCCATCTCACTTGCCAAGTTGGCTAACAGGGCATCCCTAGAGGCAATCTGTCTATCTAGA
This sequence comes from Avena sativa, assembly GCA_916181665.1. NCBI lineage: Eukaryota > Viridiplantae > Streptophyta > Magnoliopsida > Poales > Poaceae > Avena > Avena sativa. The sequence goes on from OV702285.1 coordinate 448,057,903, forward strand.
TCACATGACTCCGTTGCTAAGTCTATGATGTCCTTCCTTAAACTTTGTTTGGTAGCCTCTAACTCTTGGGTATGCTTCTTTTCTTCCCTAAGGTCATTCTGGGTGTTGAGCATTCTGCACTTGATTATATCACCAAGTTCTTTGATGGCCTTCCAAGCTGCATCCCTTGCTGAATCAAAGAATGTGGTGTGCATCACTGAGTTGGTGACCATGCAGAATCCTGAGTCCTTGTGGTTGTCTTCCTTGTTTTTATACAAGTGAAGTTGCACCCACCAGTATTCAACTCCTTCATCCATCACAGGAAAACCTTTGTACACAGCTGCACCATGTATTCCCATGGCAACCATGAGGTCCTTGAGAGCCTTGGGAAATTCTGTCTCACATTCCAAAGTCATAGTCATGAGTGGTCCCTTCTTCACGGCTTCGTTGATGGAGTTCATCTACAAATCGAGATGAGAAAGAAGATTAGAAAAGTTTACGAGAAGAAAAGACAAGTGTGGAAGTTGTTAAAAATTTTCCTTAGTGGTTTCCAATCCTAGGGTCATAATCCTATAGGCAACACAGTGCTCTGATACCATCTGTAAGATCCCTCCCTTTATAAAGGTAAGGATCCCTATGATTGCAATTCTAGTCCCTGGATCAATGCTAGCATCCACAGTTTAAGATGAAGTACACAGAAACAATGGTCATTATTACATATCATTCGAGAGACAAACATAGTCTTTTACAAACTCCATGGACACAGGCCTAATACAAGAGTTCAAATATATAATAAGATAATAAGTCTTCATCTTCATGTGCCACAGGCAAGCATGTTGAGTGTAGACTCATAACCCCTAATCATCATCAGAATAACCTGCAACATCACAAGTTACAGCCACAGTGGGTCAATACATTGGAATAGTATTGGCAAGTGATACCTTAGTAGAGTATTGGTAGACTAGATACTATATGCATTTTGGCTAAGTGTAGCTTAGGCTTGCTTTGCTCAAAATAGGTTTTACCTATTAGTTGAAAACACTAAATTTTTCTTTGACAAAACTCTCCCAAGGAAACACCAATAGAAATTGGTGAACCTTCACCCTTGTTTACTCACAAGTTTTAACTTAGAAATTGGGATGAGGAGATTCTTGATAGCTTCCATGTCTTGATGCTCAAGTTGTCCAATACCAGGGACATGGCTAAGTTCTTCCATCTGCAGAGGTTGTGCACTTTCCCCACAAGACTTGGTTTTCACCAAGACAGGACCTTTCAGAAGCCTTCCCTTAGACCAAATGGACGCGCTCCAACCTATCATCCCACTACCACCAACTGTCCAAATGGCTAAGTTATTGCAACCTATATGATCCAGGCAGAGCCCATAATGCCAAGTGGCTGCACTAGAAGCTTCTTAACATTTGGCATCTCAAATCCCTTTGTTCCTGGGTGGCTTTCCACAAGTGAGATACACAAGGTAAACCATAGAAATGGGCCTTGTGTAACCACTCAACACAAACCATTCCTTCCATTCCACCCGGGTGTTTCATTCACTTAGTTGTTTTATTAAGCAAAACACAAGTCCAAAGACTTAGAAATATTTTATCATAGCATGAATATATAACCACCCTTGGTTGCTACTAGCTAGGCTAAGCATGGCATAAATAAGCATCTTAACTTAGAAATTTCTAGCAATACTACAACTACTAGGATTTCCCAAGCATAGCATATAGATCAAAATATCCATGCAAGTCTAGCAAAATATTTCTAGTGCATAGTTGAAAACATAGGAATAAATCATGAAACACCACTTGCCTTGGTAGTTTGGAGAGTGGCAACAATCCTCAGAATCACAATCGCTATTTGCACCAAAATCTACACATAAAATAATAACACCAAAATCACATACAAAATATATACAAGCAAAAATATATGGATGCATGCAAAATGCCATGTGATGATTTTCTACACCAAACAAGACAAGTGCACAGTACTGAATCATAAACAAGTTCAAAACTTGCCAATTAAACTTTATTTGAACAACAAAACATTTTTCAAATAATTATTATACACAAATTATGCCTAATTTTTTTCTGTGAAAACAATCATTTTAACAGAGGCAAAACATTAAACACATTGCATAAATGGAAAGGATTTTCTCTCCTGATTCCAATGATATAAAATTTGTCAAATTTGGACGTGGGAATCAAAAGTTATGATTTAAACAAGTTTAAACATCTAATAGATCTAATTCATATTTTTAAAACAAAATACATGCCACACGGCAGCATCTGGTTGGACGGTACCGGTTTGGGCGGATCACGCTTGCGAGCCTTAAGATCTAAGTGACGATGCACAGTTCATATTAAATCATACCGCTTCGCCCTCTAATCTAATCCTAGCCTCTAGATCTGGATCCAACGATCCTCGATGCTCTGACCAAATATGGGCGACGCAAATGGCTGCTGGCAGTGGCGACGGCTCTGCCGGCGATGGATCGGCGATTCTAGCGAGGGCTGGGGACAGTGGTGATGCTTACCGGCGTTGCAAAGTTGCGAGGAAGCTCGAGATGTTGCTGGCGTGGACAGGGGCACATTGATGTGGCTGTAAGAACTCGTCGGAGTTGAGCGCGGCGTCGGGTGCTCGGTGACGAAGACGTTGGCGACATTCTGGATCACCCTAGCATGAACCAGTTGTATCAGGGGGTGCGCAAGGCTACGGCGAACATTACTATATCAAGGAGAAGTCGAGGGGCGGTCGGGTTTTACCTCAATTGCTCGTCGGAGTCGAGCGACGGTTCTGATGTTTGCGGGCACGAACGGTGACGGCAACCTGGGTCACGAGAAAGCAACCAAAAGGCATCAGGGAACGCGCAAGGACATGCTGGTAACGTTTGTTTGAACCAGAGACAGGGGGCGGTCGGAGCTCACCGGAATCGGTCGCCGGAGTGGTTCGAGACAGCGGCGGTGCGAGCTCAATTGTGGATAGCCTAGCGGCGCTCTGTGGTTGGTGAGTGAGGGGAATGGAGCAGAGTGAAGAGGGGTTTAAGTAGTCGGGGCGAGAGAGGGAGTTATGCCTGCAATAACGCGTAATCAAGCGCGAGATCGCTGGGAAGAAACGGCCGTGGCGGAGCTGGTCGCGGGCGTGATTTGGGGACGAAGGGGTGACATGGAGGTGGGTCCAGGGCGTCAGCGAGAGGGGGGGGGGGTGCTCGCGTGGGTGAGAAACAGAGGGAGAGGAAAACCCCGGGTGGGCTGGTTGTTGGGCTGGATCCAGTGTTGGGCCAGATTGGCAACGCTGGCCCTTTTTCTTTTCTTTATTCCTTTTCTATTTCTGTTTTGATTTTTCTGGATTCATTTTCAAATGAATTCAAATGCAATTTGAATTCAAATCTTTTCTGGATTTTTGTAGAGTGTAACACTCATATTTTTGGGCATAAAACCATGTGGTCTCTCTGTACTAGCTTGGTCCCTTTGATAAAACAAAATAAACAGTGCTATAGCACTTGACTTGAATAAGTTTTGAAAATGGTTTTTAAACCATATCTGTTTTGTAAATTTTGGTCCAGGCACTAACATTCAACCAAAACAACAAGAGAGCAAGCAAATCTTGGTTAAAACAAATAATCTCTCATTGTAGAGTAGCATTGGATCAATGCTTTGTCTACATAAAATAATAGCACTTAGTGCTTCTGTTTACTTGAAATGAGTTTGATATTTGGTCCCTAAATGATATGCAAACTTCGAAACATGATTTTAGGGATGTTACAATTTTTTACTACACTAAAATATTACTAAAAAATGGATTTAGAAAGAATGCCAAACATTTGATGATGGTGATCTACTTCAAAGTGCAAGTCTAAAGGTATTAGTATTTGACTATACACACTTTGTACTATGTGTCATGTGAATGACTCCACTGTTGATGTTGATAGTGTAGGGTTCACAGCATAGAAAACAAAAAAATTCTTACGATGGAAACAACTATGTACCAAGATCTATCTACTAGATACAATCAACAGGCGGATATACATCCGTCGAGAACATATCCTTGAAGACCGACAAAGCTTAACAAGTTAAACTCGTGGTTTATGTAGACGATCTCTTGCCGATCTCAAGATCGAGAGGAAGTCCTAGCACCACAAATCAGCGACGCATCCGTGCTCGCACACACGTCCGAGGCACCGAGCAACCTCCGCCTCCTTGCTCCAGCGATGCAGCGGAAGCACAACTATTTCTTGCCGAATAGCCACCGGGAACATGTATCTCACTAGTTTGAGACCATGGGGGATAAATATTACAGGGGGAGAGAGATCCTTCACGAGGAGGTGTGAGTGAGAAGTGAGGAGGGGGGCTCCTTTTATAGGAGAGGGGGGAACCCCAAGGGGGTGGCCGGCGCATGGGGGCTGCCCCCTTGCCCTCCCCTCATTCATGTGGGTGGACACTCCACTCACAAAAATCCCTTTAAGTTCCCTCCACTAAAAAACACACTCAAATTCCCATTAATTTTCCACCAAATTTAATGCAAACTCTCATTAAATAAAACACCTTTTATTTATTCAGAATTTTGTCAATTAATTTAATGACAAACATTCACATATAACCCCTTGCTAGTATTTCATTTCACATGCAAAAACACTTTTAGCAATTTCACCCGAAAACCTGTTTCGGTATCTAGTGAAATAAATTCCTGCGCTTGTTATTCTTTCCGGCATGAAACTTTTGCTCCAAATGGATGTCGTTATCTCTTAAGTGTGTCACCCTATGGTTTGCGAATAATGCGGACATGATCGAGACCCCTCTCAGATCAATAATCAGAAGCGGGACCTGGAGGTCCATACTGACTCCCACACATTCAGCGATGACTTTCTTGTGATCGCGAGAACCTTTTACGCTAGTATCTTAATCCCTTTGTTTCGCGATATATTACATGTCTGAGATTCGATCATCGGTATCTCGATACCTAGTTTGATCTCGTTATTGACATGCAATCTTTTCTCATTCCCGTGATATTACATTCTAGTGATCAAATCACTTGCTTGCAAGCTAACCAATGTGATATCACTGAGAGGGCCCAGAGCATATCTATCTGTCATCGGGATGAACAAATTCCATTCTTGATCCATGGACCTCAACATAACACTTTAGTAGTACTGAACCCATATTTATAATCACCCTGTTACGATGTGACATTTGATGTTATCAAGATACTCTTCCGGTGTTAGTGATTGACATGATCTCATGGTCTAAGGATTAGGATCACTTCTTATGATGTTATAGCAATATAAACTCAATGACTTTGATCGTAATGCTATACTTCGTATGAATGTTCATCACACCATTACACTAATGTTGTGACCTCGTTATTAACAACATCCAATGTCCATGATCAGGAAACCTTGATCATCTTGTTAATCAACGAGCTAGTTTATGAGAGAGGCATAACTAGGAACTTTCTGTTTGTTTATTAAACACACATGTATTAAAGTTTCCGTATTAATACAATTATAGCATGCAAAATAAACATCTATCATATACTTAGAATATACATAATAAACACTTTATTATTGCCTCTCAGGGTATATTCCCTTCAGTCTCCGACTTGCACTAGAGACAATAATCTAGTTACATAGTGATAAATCTAACACCCATGGAGTTCTGGTGTTGATCATGTTTTGCTCTAGGGAGAGTTTTAGTCAACGGATCTGCTACATTGAGATCCGTATGTACTTTACAAATCTTTATATCTCCATCCTTGACATGCTCGCGGATGGAGTGAAACCGGCGCTTAATATGCTTGGATTTCTTGCGAGACCTTGGTTCTTTGGCATTGGCAATGGCACCATTGTTTTCACAATAGATAACCATTGGGTCCAATGCACTCGCAACCACACCTAGTTCGGATATGAACTCCTTCATCCAAACCGCTTCCTGAGCCGCTTCCGAAGCAGCAACATATTCGGCCTCCATTGTTGATCCCGCCACCACAGGTTATTTGGAACTCCTCCAACTAACCGCTCCGCCATTCATGAGAAATACGTATCCGGATTGAGACTTAGAGTCATCCAGATCGGTGTCAAAGCTAGCATCGACATAACACTTAGCGACGAGCTCTTCTTCACCTCCATACACAAGAATCACATCCTTAGTTCTTCGCAAGTACTTAAGGATATTCTTGACCGCTATGCAGTGTTCCAAACCTGGATTCGATTGGTACCTACTAGTCAAACTAATAGCATGTGCCACATCCGGTCTTGTACATAGCATGGCATACATTGTAGAGACTATGGCTGAAGCATAGGGGACTTTGTCCATTATCTGTAACATCCCTAAAATCATGTTTCAAAACTCATGCATATCATCCATGCATCCATGATCATTTAGGGTTTCATTTTCAAAACCATTTCAAAAATAGGAGCAAATGTTGCTCAATATTTTATATGCTCTAAGCCTTAGTGCTACTTTCTAATGAGAAGAGTACTTGTTTTGTTTAGTAATGTTTTGAATTCAAACTTAAGTACTTTCCAAAGCTTGAGCAAAGTTTTCAAAACAAAGTGTGAAAATAAAACTATTTTATGCCTATTGTTTATATCACATTAAGGCTTGGTTTTATTTTTATTTTCAAACGATCTTAGTGTGTTTGAGTAAACAGAGGAGTTTTGACACACATTTGAGTGCAAAGTTACTGTATAGAAACCTAGAGAAGATTTGAATTCAAACTGATTTGAAATAGAGTTTGAAAACCATTTCTAGAAAATCAAACAGAAAAGGAAAAGAAGTAAAGAGGAAAAAAAAGCAAACAACCAATCTAGCCTAACCCAGCCCAATTCGACCCAGCTAGCCCAGCATCCCCTCCTCGTGAAACGTTTTCTTTCACTCGCAGCCGCACCCACAGAGTCACTGACCGCCTGGACCCATCCCCTCTTCTTTACTCTCGCTGACAACCACGGCCCACACGTCTGTCTTCGTCTCCACCCCCAGCGACTGGTTCATCCCCAAATCATGCCGGGCGTTTCCTATTTAATTCGCGGCTTCGATTCCCGTTCAATGCTTGAGTAATTCACGCCCCGTCTCGCCTACTTAAGCACCATGCTCCCCTCCTCCTTTTCCCCCAAACCACACCTCACCGGAGCCACCAGGCTGCTCGAATTTCTCTCTGGACGCTCGCTGCTCCGACGAGTTCGTCGTCGAATTCCGGTGAGCACCGCGCTCCCCTCTGCCTATGGTTCATACTGGCTTGTTCTACATATCCGTGCGCACCTACTGACACTCTCCGTTTGCTCGCGCATGATCTGTTGCCTCGGCAGCGTCAACGACTGAGCTTCGCCACCCTCTGCTCGAACTCCGGCGATCGTTCCCCGTAAGTCCAAGCCTCCCCTCTCCCTCTGGTTGACACGCGTGTGATCCCCAGCCTTCTATGCATCTAACTACATCCTTATCTCGTCTTAGCGTGGCCCAGACTGTCGCCTTCGTCATCAACCGAGAGCACCGTCGCCAGGGACTACTCCGACGAGCAATCTACGACGACTCCGAGCGCCCCTTCGCCAATCGAGCACACGTTGAGCATCTCCTCGTCACGGCGATTCTGGTGAGCATCCTCCCACCTCCCCGCGCGACCTAGTTCGCCGGCTCCGCCGCTGACAGAGCGCACCGCCGCCTCCGCTAGCGCCGCCACTTGTTGGTCAGTTGCTTAGGGTCGTTCGATTTAGATCCAGTGGATGCGATAGAAGATAGCCGAAGGGGTAAGTTTAGATCTGAGCCGTGCATTTTAGTTAGATCTAACGGCTCGGAAGCGCGATCCAGCGTGAAGCGGTACCAGCCAATTAGAAAGCTCCGCGTGGCTGTGAGTTAGATTTAAAATCAGAAATTTGATCTATTAAATGTTTAAACTTGTTTAATTCATAACTTTTGATTCCCACGTCCAAATTTGACAAATTTCATATCAATGGAATTAGGAGAGAAAGCCCTTTCCATTTATGCAATGTGTTTAATGTTTTGATTCTGTTAAGATGGGTGTTTTTGCAGAAACATGTGTAGGCATAATTTGGATCTAATAATTGTTTGAGAAATGTTTTAATGTTCAAATAAAGTTTGTTTGGCAAGTTTTGAACTTGTTTATGTATCAATACTGTGCACTTGTCTTGTTTGGTGTAGAAAATCATCACATGGCATTATGCATGCATCCATATATTTTTGCTTGTATTTGTTATGTATGTGATTTTGGTGTTATTATTTTATGTGTAGATTTTGGTGCAAATAGTGATTGTGATTGTGAGGATTGTAGCTACTCTCCAAACTACCAAGGCAAGTGGTGCTTCATGATTTTATTCCTATGTTTTTCAAATATGCATTAGAAATATTTTGCTAGTCTTGCATGGATATTTTTGATCTATATGCTATGCTTGGGAAATCCTAGCAGTTGTAGAATTGCTAGAAATATTTCTAAGTCTTATCAATGCCATGCTTAGCCTATCTAGTAGCAACCAAGGGTGGTTATATTCATGCTATGAATAAATTTTTCTAAGTCTTTGGACTATGTTTTTGTTTAATAAAAGAACTAAGTGAATGAAACACCTGGGTGGAATGGAAAGAACGGGTTATGTTGAGTGGTTACACAAGGCCCATTTCTATGGTTTACCTTGTGTATCTCACTTGTGGAAAGCAACCCAGGAACAAAGGGATTTGAGAGGCCAAATGTTAAGAAGCTTCTAGTGCAGCCACTTGGCAATATGAGCTCTGCCTGGATCACATAGGTTGCAATAACTTAGCCATTTGGACAGTTGGTGGTAGTGGGATGATAGGTTGGAACGCGTCCATTTGGTCTAAGGGAAGGCTTCTGAAAGATCCTGTCTTGGTGAAAATCAAGTCTTGTGGGGAAAGTGCACAACCTCTGCAGATGGAAGAATCTAAGTACTTAGCCATGTACCTGGTATTGGACAACTTGAGCATCAAGACATGGAAGCTATCAAGAATCTCCTCATCCCAATTTCTAAGTAAAAACTTGTGGTTGTACAAGGGTGAAGGACCCCAATGTCTATTGGTGGTTCCTTGGGAAAGATTTTGACAAAGAAAAACTTAGTGTTTTCAACTAATAGGCAAAACCTATTTTGTGCAAAGCAAGCCTAAGCTACACTTAGCCAAAATGCATATAGTATATAGTCCACCAATATTCTACTAAGGTATCACTTGCCAATACTATTCCAATGTATTGACCCACTGTGGCTGTAACTTGTGATGTTGCAGGATATTCTGATGATGATTAGGAGTCATGAGTCTACACTCAACATGCTTGCTTGTGGCACATGAAGATGAAGACTTATTTATCTTATTACATTTTTGAACTCTTGTACTAGGCCTAGGGCCATGGAGTTTGTAAACGACTATGTTTGTCTCTGGAATGACTTGTAATAATGACCTTTGTTTCTGTGTACTTCATCTTAAACTGTGGATGCTAGCATTGATCCAGGGACTAGCATTGCAATCACAGGGATCCTTTCCTTTACAAAGGAGGGATCTTACACTCTCTTTCTTCCGTCGTAGCTGGACTTTGAGTCTTACTCAATGTCTTTCCTTGCAACATAGGTAAGAACCCCTTTTTACTTCCGTCCATTTTAAACTTCTTTAAAATCTTATCAAGGTATGTACTTTGCGATATCCCTATTAGGCGCCTAGATCTATCTCTATTGATCTTTATGCCTAATATGTATGACGCTTCACCTAGGTCCTTCATTGAAAATTTGTTGTTTAGATAACTTTTAACACTATTTAAAAGAGCTATATCATTTCCAATCAATAATATGTCATCCACATATAATATCAGAAATGCCACATTGCTCCCACTCACTTTCTTGTAAATACAAGCCTCTCCATAAGTTTGGACAAATCCAAACTCTTTGATCACCTCATCAAAGCGGAGATTCCAACTCCGGGATGCTTGCTTTAGTCCATAGATGGATTGCTGAAGCTTGCACACCTTGTTAGCATCCTTAGGATCAACACAACCCTTTGGTTGTATCATATACAACTCTTCTTCAATATTGTCATTGAGGAACACGATTTTGACATCCATCTGCCATATCTCATAATCAAAATATGCAGCAATTGCTAACATAATCCTAACTGACTTTAGCATCGCTACGAGAGAGAATGTCTAATCGTAGTAAACTCCTTGAATTTGTCAAAACCCCTTTGTGACAAGTTGAGCTTTATAGACGGTCACATTACCATCAGCATCAGTTTTCCTTTTGAAAATCCATTTATTCTCCACGGCCTTTCGGTTGTGAGGTAAGTCCACCAAGTTCCAAACTTGGTTTTCGTACATGGATTCCATCTTAGATTTCATGGATTCTAACCATTTGTTGGAATCCGGGCTCATCATCGCTTCTTCATACGTCGCAGGGTCATCAATTTCATCAACCATGCAATTCATAACAGGGTTTCCGTACAGCTCGAGAGCTGTACATGTACTGCTAGACCTGCGAGGTTCGGTAGTACTCTCTTTCAGAGTTTCATGATCATTATCATTAGTTCCCTCTTCAATTGGTGAAGCCAACTCCGGAACGACTTTCGGCGCTGTGCTACTTGCCATACTATGAAGAGAAGGTTCTACAACCTCTTCGAGTTCTACCTTCCGACTACTCACACCTTTCGCGAGAAACTCTTTCTCTAGAAAGGATCCTTTCTTGGTAACAAAAACGTTGCCCTCAGATCTATGATAGAAGGAATACCCAATAGTTTCCTTAGGGTATCCTATGAAGACGCATTTTTCTGCTTTGGGTTTGAGTTTATCCGGTTGAAGTTTCTTCACATAAACATCGCATCCCCAAACTTTAAGAAATGACAGCTTAGGTTTGTTTCCAGACCAGAATTCATATGGTGTCTTTTCAACGGATTTAGATGGTGCCCGATTTAAACTGAATGCAGCAGTTTCTAGTGCATAACCCCAAAATGATAGTGGCAAGTCCGTCAGAGACATCATAGATTGAACCATATCCAAAAAAGTACGATTACGTCGTTCCGACACACCATTTCGCTGCGGTGTTCCGGCAGGTGTGAGTTGTGAAACAATTCCACTCTTTCATATGAGTGCTAAACTCGTAACTTAGATACTCGCCTCCACGGTCAGACCGTAGAAATTTGATCTTTCTATTACGATGATTTTCCATTTCACTCTGAAATTCCTTGAACTTTTCAAAGGTTTCAGACTTTTGTTTCATCAAGTAGATATAACCGTATCTACTCAAATCATCTGTGAAAGTTACAAAATAACGATATCCACCTCGCGCCGACACACTCATTGGACCACATATATCAGAATGTATGATCTCCAATAAATCTGTCGCCCGTTCCATTGAACCGGAAAACGGCGTTCTAGTCATCTTGCCCATAAGGCATGGCTCACATGTATCAAATGATTCAAAATCAAGTGATTCCAAAAGTCTATCCGAATGGAGCTTCTTCATGCGTTTAACGCCAAATATGACCTAGACGGCAGTGCCACATATATGCGGATATATCATCATTAAGTTTAATCCTTTTAGCATCAACATTATGAATATGTGTAACACTATTATCGAGATCCAGCAGAAATAAACCATTCATCATAGGTGCATGACCATAAAGATTTCATTCATATAAATAGAACAACCATTGTTCTCAGATTTAAATGAATAACCACTTCGCATCAAACACGATCCAGATACAATGTTCATGCTCAGTGCTGGCACCAGATAACAATTATTCAAGTTTATTAATAATCACAATGGTAAGTGGAGAGGTAGCATTCCAACGACGATCACATCAACACTTGATCCATTGCCGACATGCATCTTGACCTCACCCGTTGCTAGCGGTCGCTTGTTCCGCAGCCCCTGATTCGAGTTACAAATATTAGCAACTGAATTGGTATCAAATACCCAGGTGCTACTGCGATTACTAGTCAAGTACACATCAATAACATGTATATCATATATACCTTTATTTTCCTTGCCGGCCTTCTTGTCTGCCAAATACTTGGGGCAGTTGCGCTTCCAGTGGCCAGTCCCCTTACAATAATAGCACTCGGTATCAGACTTAGGGCCAACTCAGGGTTTCTTTTCAGGCACTGCAACTGGCTTGCCGCCCTTACTTCCCTTCCGTTTTCCATTATTGTCTTTCTTGAAACCAGTGGTCTTATTGATCATCAACACTTGATGTTCTTTCTTGATCTCCACTTCTGCAGTTTTAAGCATTGATAGAAGCTCGGGGAGAGACTTCTTCATGCCTTGCATATTATAGTTCATCACGAAGCTATTATAGCTAGGTGGCAGAGACTGCAGAACACGATGGATGCCTAAGTCAACGGGAATCGTTATTCCCAAGGACACAAGCTCATCGGCGTAACCCGTCATATTGAGTACATGCTCACTTACGGAGTTGTTCTCTTCCATCATGCAGCTAAAGAACTTTTATGAAGCATTGTAGCTCTCTACAGCAGCATGTGTGTCAAAAATCATTTTCAACTCAACCATTGTATCAAATGCATTGCCATTTTCGAAACGCTTTCGAAGTTCTGGCTCTAGCCCATACAATATGCCACACTGAACTAAGTTGTGGTCCTCCTGACGAGTCTGATAGACATTGTCACATCCCAAGATTTTACAAATCTTGTTATGTAAAAAATAAATGAATAAAATAAAACTTTGTTGATTTTCAGGGCGAGAAGAAACTTTTTGATTCCAATTGGAAACCTTCAAACCTATTTGATCAAACAAATCCTAAAGGGATTTGAAAAGATAAACAATTAATAAAGAAAATATTAAATATGTGAAATTACTATTTTTGGATCTTTTAATAAATTTTTTTGTTTTTTATAAAGCAAAGGTAGAAATAGAATAAGGATTATTTTATAAGCCAAATTAAAACTTGGCCAAGCCTTTGAAATAAAATATTTCTATTTGATAAAAATAGTAAATGTTTATTTAAATAAAATAATGGGGATTTATTAATACCCAATTTTGTTAAAGCAAAGGCTTTGCCATTTTAATTAAGTATCAAAACTTACTAATTTATTTTAAATAAGTTTTCCAAGTATTTTATATTCTCAAATAAAACCTACTGAAGTGTTTTTGGTTTTATTTTAGATTTCAAATAGAGTTTTGAATAAATCAAATCCTATTTGATTTAATAACTAAGGACTATTTTAATTAATTAATAAATGGATCCTAAAAAGATTAAAAATATTATTTTATTTTGGGACTTGGATTATTGTTGTTAAAACAGAACTAAACTCAATACAAAGTGTGGTGGAAGTTTGATTGATTTGAATGTTTGAATTGTTTGATTGAATTTCAAAACAGAAAATCAAATGGAAAAAGGAAAAAGATTCAGTACAAAAAAAAGAAACAAAACGACCCAACCCAACAGGCCCAGCAAGACCCAGTCCAGCCCACCAACTCTCCCCAGCGAAACGTTTTCCTACACTCAGTCTCGCACCCTCAAAGTCGCAGACAGGTGGACCCCGTGCCTCTTCTCGCTCTCTAGCTGACAGACGGACCCCACTGCCACGCAGTCATCTTCAACCCCGCGCCGGCCGTTTCCTCCTCCCTCAACGTCGCTCTGCTGCGATTGAATTCGATTAAATTTGCGTTGATGACAGGCTTAATTCTCCCAGATACCACGCACCCATAAACACCTCCCTCTTCCCTCCATTTCCCCTCAGAAACCACTGCAAAGAGCGCCCTCGTGCTCTCGTTATTTTCGTTTGCACCGCCGCTGCTCCGGCAACCTTCTCCGAGCAATTCCGGCGCTGTCCAGCCTCCCCTCCCCTCCCTCTGCACACGAGCGTGCTCGCCACCCCCTCACGAACCTGCCGGTACCTCCCACTCGCCCGCGCGTGACCCAGGAGCTCGCCTCGGTCTGCCTCTGAGCATCGCCGTCCTCTGCCGAATCTCCGGTGAGTCTTAGCCCTCAACCTCATGCGCGCCTCGAGTTGTGACTTACGCCATTTGGTTCGCCTGTTTCCTGTGCATCTCCAGGTGCCTTCCAATAACCCGTGCGTGGCCTACAAGCTCGTCTCCGAATTCAATAGAGAGCGCCCGTCGTCAGGAGCTACTCCGGCGAGCAATCCCTGACATCACCGTGCGCCCCTTGGATTATTACGACCACGTCGAGCTTCTCTGCACCCTTGCGAACCCTGTGAGCATCTCCTCTCCCTCCCTTCCTTCCTGCTTCTCCAGAACCACCGCGAGCAGAGCCGCGCCGCCAGTCGCCGCCGCGCAGCGCCGCTAGTTACTGGTCAAGCTGCTATGAGCCATTGGATCGTCATCCAGTGGCTACGATATAACAACTTAACGAAGGGGTATCAGTCGATCTGCACCGTGTGATCTAAATGAGATCCTACGGTCTGTAACAGTCGATCCAACCAAACCGTTTTCAACCAATAGGAAACAGCCACGTGGACGAAGTTTGATTTAAAACAGAATTTAGAATCTGATTTAAATACAAACTTGTAACTTGCATAACTTTTGATCCACACGTCCAAAATTTGCAAATTTTATATCAATGGATTCAGAAAAACAAGCCCTATCCAACCATGCACTTTGTTTAGTAAAAAGCTTCTGGTAAAATGTTTGTTTTTGCAGAAACTTGTGTATGCTTGTTTAGGATATAAATTTTTTTCCAAAATGATTTTGGGGTTGAAATCTTTGCAAAACGGTTTTTTGTGAACCTACTGACCTTAGGAACCAACTTATGGATTTAAAAATGTATTTTGTGAAGATTAGGATTGAATAATTGAATTATCTCATTTCTAGTCAAATAAAAATATTGATTTTGATATGGAAATGATTTTTGAGCAAAATCTTTGGAAAATGTTTTGATTCATACCTACTGACCCTAAACACCAAGTTTTGAGAATTAACAACTTATTTGGTGATCAATATAAAATTGTTGCTTTGCTAAAAACATTTTCCACCACTTGAAATAATGATTGATGTAAAAATGGTTTATAGATAAAACCCTTTTACAAATGGGTTTGACACTTTAGAAAATGACCACTTTGAACCTTACAATGCCTAGAACCTAGTAGAAACCACCTTTGCAAATAAAACTATCTTTTGCATGCTTGCATGCATGACTTTGTTTCTATTATTTTATGTGTGTTAAATTGTTTGAATATTGGTTGGAATGCTAGTTGAATCTATGTTTGCTTGATTGATTTGTAGTGAAGTTAAAAGAGTGTGATATTAGCAAGATCAAGAAGTGAACCAACATCCTCTACCAAAAAGGCAAGTGACACTATCATCCATGTCCTACTATTTTTCATTACACTTAGTGGATTTTGAAACATGGATGATGAGGTCTACTATATTTTGCTATGCTAAATCCTAATAGGATACCCCTATATATTCCTTAGTGAAAACAATGTAGTTGTAATATGCTTAGCCCTGCTATATATATTGAGATGAGATACATGTTGAGATTATATGAAGTTGGGAAAAGACTTGTGTTTTATATAATAAAACAAGAACTCAATGAACCACCTGGGTGGACAAGGATACTCAAGTTTTGGACAAGGTGGCAACAAAAGGAACCATGTTTATATGGCAATCTCTTTTTGTATGTGCACTAAAATAAAACCACCCAGGGACTTAGAGATTGAACATGTTTCTCGTACAGTGGCTTCCGTGTACAGCCACATGCTAAATGGGCACTGGCTTAGTCAACTACATAGTGGAAGACCCATGCATTGGCCTCTTCAGGTTAACTGGAATGAGGGAACTAGGAACCCTACATTGGTGCGTGAAGACAAGCTAGCATTGTGTATTGGGAGGAACCTATGGAAAGAGTTCGTCACATTCTCAATCTGCCAGTACTCCATCTTGGTGAGTACTTATCCAGCGGCCACTGGTGGCATCAAGATGAGAATGTGTCATGTGGGTAAAGTGTACAACTTCTGCAGAAGATAAAAATCTAATTACTTAGACGTGTCCCCGGTTATGGACAATACTGAGCAACTAAGGCCTGAAGCTATGGGAAATCTCGACATTCCAATTTCTAAAAGAAAAACTTGAAAGTGACAACAAGAGACTTGAAGTACTTGGTGGATTCCAAGGAGTTCAGAAAGATTTGACAAAAGATCAAAACTATTTTGAAAAGATAGGATAAAACTATATTGCTTTCTGCAAATGAGCCTAAACCCCACTTAGCCAAGTATGAATGTATTGATAGGATCCACTCATATTCTACATAGTAGTGAAACTTGCCAATACAATTCAAATGTATTGACCCTTGTGGCTGTAACTTGTAATGTTGCATGTTGGTTTGATGTTAGTGAAGTTTATTGATTAGGATTACAAGTCTACAACCAACATGTTTGCCTGTGGCACTTTGAAGATGAAGGACCCCATGCTTATAGATATTCTTCTGCAATGTAATGTAATATCCAAATGAGCTATGTAAGATGTAATAAAATTATGTTATTCCTGGTTATAAAGTTGTATTATGACCTTTGTTTCTTGGTATTACATATTAACTGTGGATGCTAGCTATTGATCCAGGTACTAGCATTGTAAACACATGGATCTCTACCTTATTGAAGGTTGGGACCTCTACAGATGGTATTAGAGCATTGTGTTGCCTGTAGGATTTGTAAACCTAGGATTGGACAAAAACCCTTAGAAAAATAGGAGTTGTATTTGTTCCAAAACTTATTTACAAACAATCTTGTAAACTCTTTCCTCAACCATTTTTGGTTTTGATTCTACATCTTATCTATTTCAAACTTGATGGATAAAGCCTACCCCATGGCCAAAGACTTCACCATGAGCTAAGGACTTCATCAACCCTAATGACTTCAACATCTTCAACTCTAATGACTTCAACATCTTCAACTCTAATGACTTCAACATCTTCAGCATTTTCACCAAGGACTTCAACCTTGGATATCACTAAGGACAAGTGAGACAAGAAATCTTGCTCAAGGATTTGGAAACTAAGGAAACACAACTTAGAAGGAGCCATCAAAACCTTTGAAGTTTTTGTGACCAAGAATTTTTCCCAAGGAAACCATGATCTCATGCAAGATAAAACAACCAAAAAGGAGGAAGGAAAGATCTCAAGTGAACCATATAGATGGACCACCATATTTAGTTAAGTCAAACACACCAATTTATGTGGTGTAACAAAAATATTTTTGGTTGCCCAAGTATATGCTTGAAAACATGTTGTTTGAGTGGAATGTTGATTGTGATTGCTTGCACATTGCTTGTGTGAATTGTTGTGTGTGAGTAGGCTTCTTCCCTAGAAATATTTTTCCCATTCTAATCTCAATTCAACCCAAACAGATGACTACTCCGAGAGAGTCCAACATCAAGGTTGATGACAACAACAACAACCAAGAGGACAACATGAGAGAACTCATAGCAACCCAAAACCAGTTGAACCAAATGACATCTCAATTCATAGCCAACACCAGTGGGGAAGATCCAACCATGCAAAGGTTTTTGGAAACTCAAGCCCAAATGTTGCATAAGGTGACAGATCAAATGATCAACATGGAAAGCAACTCTTCCAAAGGAGTTTGTGACAACAAGGATGACAAAGATGTTATTCTAGAAGGAACCAAAGCTTGCAATATTTGTGGAGACAAGGATCACACTTCCAAGGAGCATGGAGATCAATGCCCCAACTGTGAAGAAAAACATCCAGTTGGCCAATGTCCCACCTCTCAAGCTACTTGTTACCTATGTGAAGGAAATAATCATGTCCCTATCCAATGCCCCATCTATTCCATAGTTGAACAAAGGAAACAAGGTGGAGTGCAACAACTAATTGCAGAAAATCAAGAGGGAGCTAAGTCTACCAAGAAGGATGAGGACAAAGGAAAATCTCCACTTGTACCTCCATGCAATACGACCCAATTTAAAGGACCAAAGAAGAGGCATATGAATTATCCAAGGAGCAATGGAAGGTCAAAGAAACCAGTAGACATTCCTATCTATGAGATAACATATGAAGATCATGAACTAGAAGCACTCCTAGCTTTGGAGAAACCCAAGAAAAAGAAAGACAAAAGCCATGTACAATGTAATCATTGTAAAGAAATGGGACACTATTCCAGTGAATGTCTAGAGAAGAATAAGTATAAGGAAATTGGCCAAGTATGGTGCAACAACTGCAAAGAGCTAGGCCAATATGTGGCAACCTGTCCACAAGAGATACGTGAAGAACTCAAACTTATCACATGTTACAATTGTGGTAACCAAGAACATTATGCAAGCAACTGTCCAGAAAAGATGAAGCACAAGATAAACAAGCCTATGAAGGATCTCAGCCTTGTCACACGTTTCAAGTGTGGAAACAAAGGACACTATGCAGATGTTTGCCCAGAGAAGTTTCCCCAAGATCCCAAGCAAGCCAATATGTAATCTAGTTGGAATTGTTTTTAAGGGTGGTAGTACCCTAGATGCTTTGAACCAACTCGTAACCCCTATCCTCCCCAAATCTCGGGACGAGATTTATTTTAAGGGTGGTAGCCTTTCACATCCCAAGATTTTCCAAATCTTGTTATGTGAAAAATAAATGAATAAAATAAAACTTTGTTGATTTTCAGGGTGAGAAGAAACTTTTTGATTCCAATTGGAAACCTTCAAACCTATTTGATCAAACAAATCCTAAAGGGATTTGAAAAGATAAATAATTAATAAAGAAAATATTTAATATGTGAAATTACTATTTTTGGATCTTTTGATAAAAAAATTTGGTTTTTATAAAGCAAAGGTAGAAATAGAATAAGGATTATTTTATAAGCCAAATTAAAACTTGGCCAAGCCTTTGAAATAAAATATTTCTATTTGATAAAAATAGTAAAGGTTTATTTAAATAAAATAATGGGGATTTATTAATACCCAATTTTGTTAAAGCAAAGGCTTTGCCATTTTAATTAAGTATCAAAACTTACTAATTTATTTTAAATAAGTTTTCCAAGTATTTTATATTCTCAAATAAAACCTACTGAAGTGTTTTTGGTTTTATTTTAGATTTCAAATAGAGTTTTGAATAAATCAAATCCTATTTGATTTAATAACTAAGGACTATTTTAATTAATTAATAAATGGATCCTAAAAAGATTAAAAATATTATTTTATTTTGGGACTTGGATTATTGTTGTTAAAACAGAACTAAACTCAATACAAAGTGTGGTGGAAGTTTGATTGATTTGAATGTTTGAATTGTTTGATTGAATTTCAAAACAGAAAATCAAATGGAAAAAGGAAAAAGATTCAGTACAAAAAAAGAAACAAAACGACCCAACCCAACAGGCCCAGCAAGACCTAGTCCAGCCCACCAACTCTCCCCAGCGAAACGTTTTCCTACACTCAGTCTCGCACCCGCAAAGTCGCAGACAGGTGGACCCCGTGCCTCTTCTCCCTCTCTAGCTGACAGATGGACCCCACTGCCACGCAGTCATCTTCAACCCCGCGCCGGCCGTTTCCTCCTCCCTCAACGTCGCTCTGCCGCGATTGAATTCGATTAAATTCGCGTTGATGACAGGCTTAATTCTCCCAGAGACCACGCACCCATAAACACCTCCCTCTTCCCTCCATTTCTCCTCAGAAACCACTGCAAAGAGCGCCCCCGTGCTGTCGTTATTTTCGTTTGCACCGCCGCTGCTCCGGCAACCTTCTCTGAGCAATTCCGGCGCTGTCCAGCCTCCCCTCCCCTCCCTCTGCACACGAGCATGCTCGCCACCCCCTCACGAACCTGCCGGTACCTCCCACTCGCCCGCGCGTGACCCAGGAGCTCGCCTCGGTCTGCCTTTGAGCATCGCCGTCCTCTGCCGAATCTCCGGTGAGTCTTAGCCCTCAACTTCATGCGCGCCTCGACTTGTGACTTACGCCATTTGGTTCGTCTGTTTCCTATGCATCTCCAGGTGCCTTCCAATAACTCGCGCGTGGCCTACAAGCTCGTCTCCGACTTCAACAGAGAGCGCCCATCGTGAGAAGCTACTCCGGCGAGCAATCCCTGACATCACCGTGCGCCCCTTGGATTATTACGACCACGTCGAGCTTCTCTGCACCCTTGCGAACCCTGTGAGCATCTCCTCTCCCTCCCTTCCTTCCTACTTCGCCAGAACCACCGCGAGCAGAGCCGCGCCGCCAGTCGCCGCCGCGTAGCGCCGCTAGTTACTGGTCAAGCTGCTATGAGCCATTGGATCGTCATCCAGTGGCTACGATATAACAACTTAACGAAGGGGTATCAGTCGATCTGCACCGTGTGATCTAAATGAGATCCTACGGTCTGTAACAGTCGATCCAACCGAACCGTTTTCAACCAATAGGAAACAACCACGTGGACGAAGTTTGATTTAAAACAGAATTTAGAATATGATTTAAATACAAACTTGTAACTTGCATAACTTTTGATCCACACGTCCAAAGTTTGCAAATTTTATATCAATGGATTTAGAAAAACAAGCCCTAGCCAACCATGCACTTTGTTTAGTAAAAAGCTTCTGGTAAAATGTTTGTTTTTGCAGAAACTTGTGTATGCTTGTTTAGGATATAAAATTTATTCCAAAATGATTTTGGGGTTTAAATCTTTGCAAAATGGTTTGTTGTGAACCTACTGACCTTAGGAACCAACTTATGGATTTAAAAATGTATTTTGTGAAGATTAGGATTGAATAATTGTATTAGCTCATTTCTAGTCAAATAAAAATATTGATTTTGATATGGAAATGATTTTGAGCAAAATCTTTGGAAAATGGTTTGATTCATACCTACTGACCCTAAACAGCAAGTTTTGAGAATTAACAACTTATTTGGTGATAAATATAAAATTGTTGCTTTGCTAAAAACATTTTCCACCACTTGAAATAATGATTGATGTAAAAATGGTTTATAGATAAAACCCTTTTGCAAATGGGTTTGACACTTTAGAAAATTACCACTTTGAACCTTACAATGCCTAGAACCTAGTAGAAACCACCTTTGCAAATAAAACTATCTTTTGCATGCTTGCATGCATGCCTTTGTTTCTATTATTTTATGTGTGTTAAATTGTTTGAATATTGGTTGGAATGCTAGTTGAATCTATGTTTGCTTGATTGATTTGTAGTGAAGTTAAAAGATTGTGATATTAGCAAGATCAAGAAGTGAACCAACATCCTCTACCAAAAAGGCAAGTGACACTATCATCCATGTCCTACTATTTTCATTACACTTAGTGGATTTTGAAACATGCATGATGAGGTCTACTATATT
This sequence comes from Avena sativa, assembly GCA_916181665.1. Classification (NCBI taxonomy): domain Eukaryota; kingdom Viridiplantae; phylum Streptophyta; class Magnoliopsida; order Poales; family Poaceae; genus Avena; species Avena sativa. Next base: position 448,079,123 of record OV702285.1, read on the forward strand.
TTGCTATGCTAAATCCTAATAGGATACCCCTATATATTCCTTAGTGAAAACAATGTAGTTGTAATATGCTTAGCCCTGCTATATATATTGAGATGAGATACATGTTGAGATTATATGAAGTTGGGAAAAGACTTGTGTTTTATATAATAAAACAAGTACTCAATGAACCACCTGGGTGGACAAGGATACTCAAGTTTTGGACAAGGTGGCAACAAAAGGAACCATGTTTATATGGCAATCTCTTTTTGTATGTGCACTAAAAGAAAACCACCCAGGGACTTAGAGATTGAACATGTTTCTCGTACAGTGGCTTTCGTGTACAGCCACATGCTAAATGGGCACTGGCTTAGTCAACTACATAGTGGAAGACCCATGTATTGGCCTCTTCAGGTTAACTGGAATGAGGGAACTAGGAACCCTACATTGGTGCCTGAAGACAAGCTAGCATTGTGTATTGGGAGGACCCTATGGAAAGACTTCGTCACATTCTCAATCTGCCAGTACTCCATCTTGGTGAGTACTTATCCAGCGGCCACTGGTGGCATCAAGATGAGAATGTGTCATGTGGGTAAAGTGTATAACTTCTGCAGAAGATAAAAATCTAAGTACTTAGCCGTGTCCCCGGTTATGGACAATACTGAGCAACTAAGGCCTGAAGCTATGGGAAATCTCGACATTCCAATTTCTAAAAGAAAAACTTGAAAGTGACAACAAGAGACTTGAAGTACTTGGTGGGTTCCAAGGAGTTCAGAAAGATTTGACAAAAGATCAAAACTATTTTGAAAAGATAGGATAAAACTATATTGCTTTCTGCAAATGAGCCTAAACCCCACTTAGCCAAATATGAATGTATTGATAGGATCCACTCATATTCTACATAGTAGTGAAACTTGCCAATACAATTCAAATGTATTGACCCTTGTGGCTGTAACTTGTAATGTTGCAGGTTGGTTTGATGTTAGTGAAGTTTATTGATTAGGATTACAAGTCTACAACCAACATGTTTGCCTGTGGCACTTTGAAGATGAAGGACCCCATGATTATAGATATTCTGCTGCAATGTAATGTAATAGCCAAATGAGCTATGTAAGATGTAATAAAATTATGTTATTCCTGGTTATAAAGTTGTATTATGACCTTTGTTTCTTGGTATTACATCTTAACTGTGGATGCTAGCTATTGATCCAGGGACTAGCATTGTAAACACAGGGATCTCTACCTTATTGAAGGTTGGGACCTCTACAGACATTCTTCTCCTCGTTAGGGGAATCATCAAACGGTGGGGGGCCTAGCGGCGCTTCTATCACATATTGCTTTTGTGCAGCAGAGAGGAGAATCCTCAAATTCATGGCCCATTCGGTAAAGTTGCTACAGTTCGTTGCAAGTTTCTCTTTCTCCATGAACACATTGAAATTAAAAGCAGGTGGTGCCATCTACAACAGAATTTGTAAAGTTTAGACTAAGTTTATGATAGATTGAGTTCAACTAATCCAAATTAAGAATGAACTCCCACTCAAAAACGACATCTCTTGTGCCTTTTTGGTGATTACATGAACCAAATCCACTACACCAAGTCCGATCATCACGTGAGTCGGTCTAGCTTCAAAGACTCATGCTTAACCTTTCGGTCCGTGTTCCGAGGCCATGTATGTACGTGCTAGGCTCGCCAAGTAAGAACTTTAGTATTTGCGTGTGTAACTGTCTTACACCCGAAATATGATCGTGGATCCAAGAACACCCGATCATCACGTGATGTCTTGGAGCGACGAAACATAATCGGTGCATAATTAAGCAAGAACACATTCTTATCTTGATATTTAAATGAGGGATCATCTTATTATGCTAATAAAATGCCAAACAAGCAATATAAGATGCAATCAAACATCACATGTTTATAAGTGAAATGATATGGTTCTTGCACTTGATCTCCCTCATGTGCATCGTGGTATGATCACTATCATACCTCTATGTGTAAGGCCAAGGTCTATGGAACTTACACGTTATATGTGTTGTAAGAGTATCAACTTATACTTCTACTTACAACATCACCATATCATGACACTAGCCCAATAACAATCTAAACTAGACGCCTCTAATTTATCCATTACAAGTTTTACGTGGCTTAGGGCTTTCGAAGATAGTAACGTTCTTACCTACGAACATGAACCACAACGAGGATAACCAAATTGTGTACAACTCGTTGAAAATTAGTTATTGATTATAGTAATAGATACAAACACCCGCTAGCCACTTATGCAAAACTAGTTGCATGTCAAGCGTGGAACAAGTCTCATGTGCGAGGACATGTAAAGTTTGTCCGGGCCGCTTCATCCCACTATGCCACCAATATCCAAAGTACAACCAAGAAGCAATAACATGATCATCATCGCCCACATAATCATATGTGTACTACCCGTGCAAAGCATCTACGCATAGATCTGACTCTGATACCACTGTAGGGTTCGCATCATAGAAAACAAAAAATTTCCTACGATGGGAACAACTATGTACCAAGATCTATCTACTAGATACAATCAACGGGCGGATATACATCCATAGAGAACATACCCTTGAAGACCGACAAAGCTTAACGAGTTAAACTCGTGGTTGATGTAGACGATCTCTTGCCGATCTTAAGATCGAGAGGAAGTTCTAGCACCGCAAATCAGCGGCGCATCCGTGCTCGCACACACGTCCGAGGCACCGAGCAAACTCCGCCTGCTCGCTCCAGTGATGCAACAGAAGCACAAATATTTCTTTCTGAATAGCCACCGGGAACATGTATCTCGCTAGTCCGAGCCCATGGGGGATAAATACTAGAGGGGGAGAGAGATCCTTCACGAGGAGGTGTGAGTGAGAAATGAGGAGGGGGGCTCCTTTTATAGGAAAGGGGGGAACCCCAAGGGGGTGGCCGGCGCATGGGGGATGCCCCCTTGCCCTCCCCTAATTCATGTGGGTGGACACTCCACTCACAAAAATCCCTTTAAATTTTCTCCACTAAAAAACACACTCAAATTCCCATTAAATTTCCACCAAATTTAATGCAAACTCTCATTAAATAAAACACCTTTTATTTATTCAGAATTTTGTCAATTACTTTAATGACAAACATTCACATATAACCCCTTGCTAGTATTTCATTTCACATGCAAAAACACTTTCAACAATTTCACCCGAAAACCTGTTTCGGTATGTAGTGAAATAAATTCCTGCGCTTGTTATTCTTTCTGGCATGAAAATTTTGATCCAAATGGATGTCTTTGTCTCTTAAGTGTGTCACCCTACGGTTCGCGAATAATGCGGACATGATCGAGACCCCTCTCAGATCAATAATCAGAAGCGGGACCTAGAGGTCCATACTGACTCCCACACATTCAGCGATGACTTTCTTGTGATCGCGAGAACCTTTTACGCTAGTATCTTAATCCCTTTGTTTTGCGATATATTACATGTCCGAGATTCGATCATCGGTATCTCCATACCTAGTTTGATCTCGTTACTGACATGCACTCTTTTCTCATTCCCGTGATATAACATTCTAGTGATCAAATCACTTGCAAGCTAACCAATGTGATATCACCGAGAGGGACCAGAGCATATATATCCGTCATCGGGATGAAAAAATTCCACTCTCGATCCATGGGCCTCAACATAACACTTTAATAGTACTGAACCCATCTTTATAATCACCCTGTTACGGTGTGACGTTTGATGTTATCAAGATACTCTTCCGGTGTTAGTGATTGACATGATCTCATGGTCTAAGGATTAGGATCACTTCATATGATGTTATAGCAATATAAACTCGATGACTTTGATCGTAATGATATACTTCAGATGAATGTTCATCACACCATTACACTAATGTTGTGACCTTGTTATTAACAACATCCAATGTCCATGATCAGGAAACCTTGATCATCTTGTTAATCAACGAGCTAGTTTATGAGAGAGGCATAACTAGGAACTTTCTGTTTGTTTATTAAACACACATGTATTAACGTTTCCGTATTAATACAATTATAGCATGCAAAATAAACATCTATCATATACTTGGAATATACATAATAAACACTTTATTATTGCCTCTCAGGGCATATTCCCTTCAGATAGATTCTTTTAAAAGGAAAGGAAATGCTAAAATAGAATCTTTGAAATATTTGGCAAAAAGATAAAAGGTTGGAAATGTCCAGCTTAGCTATATAGAAGATGTACATGTTATGGTTGTATTCTTTGCTTGTTAAACAATGTGGTTCTTGGGTATTGGATACCGAATTGGTTGGTGTCAAATGTCATATAGGACAACACAATTCTTGAACTGCAATGGCCTAAGTAACCAGCAAGAGAATATGTGATGATGTTCATCAGAAACAAACAAGGTGTTGTTGTGTTTCTCGTTGACATCAAAGCTTACCTTCAATATTTGTTTCAATAATTTTTATTTCGATCAGGTATTATGAGAACAAAAGGTTGTTCAAATAATTACCGTGTTTCATATAAGATGAATGATTTACAAGTCTGGCTGGATAAATCACGTCCATAAAACTAAATGCTAAAAATGTCGAAAGACAAATGATTAAAAGATCACTTAAGAAGTGACATCGCTGTTTAAATTATATTGGACAAAAAATATGTAGAAACTCCATGTTGATGGAATTTTGGAGTCTTTTGATTTTGATCAAATGATGCTTGTGATACTTTCCTGGAGATAATTAAAACTCCATCCATAGGCCAAAAGGAACAGATGACTAACTTATTGGAATTTGTATATATTTATGTATGTAGTCCATTATGTGTAGTCGTGAGCGATGGATTTCAACTTCATATGCTTTCTCTGGTAATTTGAGTGAATACATGTGTATATTTACTTAATGAGGAAGAAGTGTGAAATATTTGAAAATGTTCAAAGACTTTCAAGATGAAGTGGAAAATCATTGTAACAAGAAAATAAAGAATTTATGATTTGGTGTCACATCCCAAGATTTTCCAAATCTTGTAATGTGAAAAATAATTGAATAAAATAAAACTTTATTTGATTTTCAAGGCCAGAAGAAACTTTTTGAGTTCAATTGGGACTTCAAACCAGTTGGATCAAATAAAATCCTAAAGAAATGTAAAAGAGTAAACATTTGATAAAATAAAATAAAATATTTTGGTATTACTATTTTGGAATCTTTTTATAAAAGATTTAGTTTTCAAAAGAAAGGTGGATTCATAAATAAAGATTATTTTATAAAGCCAAATTAAACCTTGGCCAAGCTTTGGATTTAAAACATTTTGTTTTGAATAAAAATAGCAAAAGTTGATTTAAATAAATTAATAAGGATTTAATATCCAACTTTATTTAAATAAAAGGTTTTACCAATTTAATTGAAACATCAAAACTTATTAAATGATTTAAAATAAGTTTTCCAAATATTTGATATTCACAAATAAAACCTACTGAAGTGTTTTGGCTTTATTTTAGATTTCAAAATAAATATTTTAAATAAAATAAATCCTAATTGATTTAATAATGAAGGTCTATTGAATTTAATTATTAATGGACCCTAAAATAAAAGGTTATTTTATTTTATTTTAAACAAGCTTTCCAAGTATTCTTTACTTTCAAATAAAACCTACTGATTTGGTTTTGAAAGTATTTGGAATTCAAATGAAGATTTTATTAAATAAATCAAACCATATTAAATAAATAAAGGTCCATTTTATTTAATTAATGAATGGATCTTAAAATGAATTAAAATATTATTTTATTTTGGAAATTTGGTATTTGTTACTGAACAGAACCAAGTTCAAAAGTTGTGAAGTGTGGTGTTTGTTTGAATTTATTTGGTTGATTGGATTGTTTGTTTGAATTTCAAAACAGTAAATAGAAATAGAAAAGGAAAAAGTTTCAGACAGAAAAAAAAATGAAAACAGACCCAGCCCAACAATCTGGCCCAACTAAGCCCAGCAGCCCAGCTTTCCCTCACCCCGAAAGAAAACGTTTCGCACCCAGATTCTGACCCACACAGAGTATGACCAGTGGACCCTACCCTCCTTTCTTTTCCCACTGACCGGTAGGCCCACTTTCCACTGTTCTTCCTCCCCACCCCCACGACCCGTTCTTCCTCCCTCGTCATCGTTGCAGGCTTTGATTTCTCCGGCTTAATTCGCCTTAATGCCGCGAGTAAAACCTGCAGTGATCACGCACGATAAATTGTCTTCCTCTCCTCTCTCGTTTCCCCCTGACTCCTCCCCCAATCCCGCCCCTAGGTCGTCGAATTTTACTCGAACACCGCCTCTGTCCGACGATGCTCCGACGCCGATTCCGGCAGCCCCTCGCCGCCCCTCTCCTCCCCGACCAAGCTCACACCTTCCCCACTCCCAGGAGCATCTCCCAGCGCTTTCCATTTACCCGCGGGCGCCCCAGAACGCCGTCTCCAACAAACCACTGAACGCCGCCGCGACTGGTCTTCTCCGACGACGTCCCCCAGGTAAACCAGACCGCCCCTCTTCTTCTCGTTCATGCACACAGCACCTCCATGATCTCCTGCGTCTAACCATACCCTCGGTTGTTCTTCTCGTGACCTGTAGCGACGTCTTCGACCACGACTGAGACCACCCGACGTTGTCCTCCACTCCGGCGAGCAATCCTGCTAAGACCAGAACGCCCCTCGCCCGACCAACGCCTCCTCGAGCTTCACCACGACCTCCTGCACCTGGTGAGCCTCTTCACTTCCCTCCTTGGATCCTGTATTGCTGGCACCGCCACTGCCTGGCCGTCGCCGCCGCGCGCAGCCGCCGAGCGCCGCCAAACTTTGGTCGAGTGCTACAGACCGTAGGATCTTAATCCGACGCTTACGATAGATCATTTTAAGTCGCGAAGAGGTATGCGCTCTGGACCACACGATCGATTAGATCCAACGCACCGCAACGCTGATCCGCGCGAAGCGGTACCGTCCAGTGAAATCCTGCCGCGTGGCACTAGATCTGTTTAAAAGAATTTTTGAATCAGATTTATTTGCAAACTTCAAACCCTTATAACTTTGGATCCACACGTCCAAAAATTACAAATTTTATGTCGTTGGATTCAGGAGAACAAGACCTAGCCAACCATACCCTTGGTTTAGCAAATAGTATCTGTTAGATTGGTTGATTATGCAGAAACATTTGATTGCTTGTTTAGTTTAGAAAAATGATTCAAAAATGATTTTGAGTTTGAAACCTTGGCAAAATGGTTTTTGGTGAACTTACTGACCCTAGGAACCAACCCATGGTGTTAAAAATGAATTTGGTGAAATTAGGATAGATTAATTGAATTAGTCCATTTATAGCCAAATGAAAATAAAGATCTTGGTTATGAAAATGTTTTTATAAAGAAAACTTTGAGAAAATGTTTTGATCATAACTACTGACCCTAAACACCAAGTTTTGGGAAACAACAACTTATTTGGTGAACAACTTAAAGTTGTTGCTTTGATAAAAATATTTTTCACCACATAAAATGATGAACGGATTTAAAAATGGTTCATGGACAAAACCCTTTTGCTAATGACTTTGCCACTTGACAAAATGACCATTAGGAGTTTTCAAATGTTTATGACCCATAAGGAACCACTTTTTCAAACAAAACAAAGCTTGGCATGCTTGCATGCATTTCTTTGACTTTGTCATTTTATGTGTTGTTTTGCTTGATTGGTAGATTGAGTTTGTGCCTTGCTTGATTGATTTGTAGTGACTTGAAGAGTGTGATTGTTGCAAGGACAAGGAGTGAACCTATACCCTCTACCAAAAAGGCAAGTGATGCTTCATACTCTTTGTCCCATTACTTTCTCTATGCATTAGTGATTTTTCTAAGTAAAACTTGCATGGATTTTGCTAAGTATAGACCTTGCTATAAGAAAACCTAGTAGATGAATCCTTAGTAGGATTTTCCTAAGTTAAAGATTCCTACTACTATCAAGCTTAGCCTAGCTAATAGAAAACATGGGTGGAAAATATATTCACACTATGGAAAAATCTCTAAGTCTGAGGACTTATGTTTTTGTGTAATAAAACAACTAAGTTAATGAATCACCTGGGTGGAATGGGACTTGCTTGGTGGTTTTTGGTTGAGTGGTTCACAAGGCCCATGCTTATGGTTTACCTTGTGTATCTCACTTGTGGATGGCCACCCAGGAACAAAGAGATTTGAGATGTCAAATGTTGAGAAGCTTCAAGTGCAACCACTTGGCAATATGGGCTCTGCCATGATCATATAGGTTGCAAGAACTTAGCCATATGGACAGTGGGTGGTAGTGTTTGATAGGTTGGAACGCGTCCATTTTGGTCTAAGGGAAGGCTTCTGAAAGATCTTGTCTTGGGAAACCAAGTCTTGTGGGGAAAGTGCACCACCTCTGAAGAGTGTAAAAATCTAAGTACTTAGCCATGTCCCTGGTAAAGGACAATTTGAGCATCAAGACATGGAAGCAATCAAGGATCTCATCATTCAAATTTCTAAGTTAAAACTTGTGGATTGAACAAGGGTTGTTTGAAATCTTCAATTTTTGATTGAGAGATGCCTTGTAAAGGATCTTCAATCTTTGATTGAGAAAAATTATTTTATCAAAGCAAAAACTTAGTATTTTCAAATGTTAAGGAAAAAATCTATTTTGAGCAATGCAAGCCTCAACTCCACTTAGCCAAATTCATGTAGATGATAGACTCCACTATATTACCATAGTATCACTTGCCAATACAATTCAAATGTATTGACCCTTTGTGGCTGTAACTTGTATGTTGCAGGTTTGATTGTTTTTAGTGAAGATTGATTGATTAGGATTACAAAGTCTACAACCAACATTTGCCTGTGGCACTTTGAAGATGAAGGACCCATACTTATAGTTATTCCGCTGCAATGTAATGTAATAGCCAAATGAGCTATGTAATGATGTAATAAAATTATGTTATTCCTGGTTATAAAGTTATATTATGACCTTTGTTTCTTGATATTACATCTAAACTGTGGATGCTAGCTATTGATCCAGGGACTAGCATTGTAAAACACAGGAGGAATCTACCTTATTAGGTTGAGACCCCTTACAGATGGTATCAGAGCATTGTGTTGCCTGTAGGATTTGTAAACCTAGGATTGGACAAAAACCCTTAGAAAAATAGGAGTGTATTTGATCCAAAACTTATTTACAAAAACCCTTGTAAACTCTTTCCTCAAACCATTTTTGGTTTCAACTCTACATCTCTTCTACTTCAACTTGATGGAAAAACCTACCCATGACCAAAGACTACACCATGTGCAAAGGACTTTTTCAACACTTTCAACTCTAATGACTTCAACTTCTTCAACTCTAATGGCTTCAACATCTTTAGCATATTCACCAAGGACTTCCAACTTGGAAACCACTAAGGACTACAAGTGAGACAAGGAAATCTTGCTCAAGATTTAGAGACTGAGGGAATGCAAAAGTTAGAAGGAGCCTACACCACTTGAAGTTTTGTGACCAAGGAGTTTTTCTCAAGGAACCATGATCTCATGTGAGAAGAAGCAACCAAGAAGGTTGAAAAGATCACAAGTGAACCATATAGATGGACCACCACATTGTAGTCGAATCAAAACACACCAACCTATGTGGTGTAACAAAAATATTTTGTTGACTAAGTATGTGCTTGAACCTTGTTTGAGTGAAATGTTTGGTTTGTGATTGCATGTACATTGTTTGTGTGAATTGTGATGTGTGTGATTAGAAATAATTCCTTAGAAATATCTTGCCTATTCTAATCTCCCTTCAACCCAAACAGATGACTACTCCAAAAGACTCCAAGGTTGATGACACCAACACCAACCAAGAGGACAGCATGAAAGAGCTCATAGCAACCCAAAACCAGTTAAACCAACTGACAGCTCAGTTCATAGCCAACAATAGTGATAAAGATCCAGCGTTGCAAAAGTTTTTGGAGGAACAATCCCAACTGATGCTTAAGGTGACTAATCAAATGATCAACATGGAATAAAGCTATCCCAAAAGAGTCTTTGACAACAAGGATGACAGAAATATTGTTCTAGATGGAGCACCAGCTTGCATTATATGCGGAGACAAGGATCATACTTCCAAGGAGCATGAAGGTCAATGCCCTAACTGTGAAGAAAATCATCCTGTTGGACAATGTCCCACCTCTCAAGCCACTTGTCACCTTTGTGAAGGAAACGACCATGTTCCTATCCAATGCCCCATCTATGCCATTGTTGAACAAAGGAAACAAGAAGGATCCAAGTATGCCAAGAATGTTGATGGCAAAGGAAAAGGACCACTTATACCTCCAAACAAGACAACCCAATTCAAAGGATCAAAGAAACCCAAGAAACCAAGACCAGGCATGAACCTTGTGCAATGTCGTAAATGTAAGGAAATGGGACACTACTCCAGTGAGTGCCCAGAGAATAAGAAGAATAAAGAGATTGACCAATTGTGGTGCAACAACTGCAGAGAGTTAGGCCACTATGTAGCAACTTGTCCACAAGAGCCACGTAAAGAACTCAAGGACATCCATTGTTTCAACTGCAAGAATCCAGGACATTATGCAAGCAACTGTCCAGAAAAGATGAAGAACAAGTTGAACAAGCCTATGGAGAAACTCAACCTTGGCCCATGAGTCAAGTATGGAAACCAAGGATTCAATGCAAAAGTTTACATGAGAAATTTCCCCAGGATCCCAAGAAGGACAATATGTAATTTTTGTTTGAAATTTTTTAAGGGTGGTAGTACCCTAGTTGTTTTGAACCTACTTGTAACCCTAGCCTCCCCAAATCTCGGGACGAGATTTATTTTAAGGGTGGTAGCCTGTCACATCCCAAGATTTTCCAAATCTTGTAATGTGAAAAATAAATGAATAAAATAAAACTTTATTTGATTTTCAAGGCCAGAAGAAACTTTTTGAGTTCAATTGGGACTTCAAACCAGTTGGATCAAATAAAATCCTAAAGAAATTTAAAAGAGTAAACATTTGATAAAAGAAAATAAAATATTTTGGTATTACTATTTTGGAATATTTTTATAAAAGATTTAGTTTTCAAAAGAAAGGTGGATTCATAAATAAAGATTATTTTATAAAGCCAAATTAAACCTTGGCCAAGCTTTGGATTTAAAACATTTTGTTTTGAATAAAAATAGCAAAAGTTGATTTAAATAAATTAATAAGGATTTAATATCCAACTTTATTTAAATAAAAGGTTTTACCAATTTAATTGAAACATCAAAACTTATTAAATGATTTAAAATAAGTTTTCCAAATATTTGATATTCACAAATAAAACCTACTGAAGTGTTTTGGCTTTATTTTAGATTTCAAAATAAATATTTTAAATAAAATAAATCCTAATTGATTTAATAATGAAGGTCTATTGAATTTAATTATTAATGGACCCTAAAATAAAAGGTTATTTTATTTTATTTTAAACAAGCTTTCCAAGTATTCTTTACTTTCAAATAAAACCTACTGATTTGGTTTTGAAAGTATTTGGAATTCAAATGAAGATTTTATTAAATAAATCAAACCATATTAAATAAATAAAGGTCCATTTTATTTAATTAATGAATGGATCTTAAAATGAATTAAAATATTATTTTATTTTGGAAATTTGGTATTTGTTACTGAACAGAACCAAGTTCAAAAGTTGTGAAGTGTGGTGTTTGTTTGAATTTATTTGGTTGATTGGATTGTTTGTTTGAATTTCAAAACAGTAAATAGAAATAGAAAAGGAAAAAGTTTCAGACAGAAAAAAAAATGAAAACAGACCCAGCCCAACAATCTGGCCCAACTAAGCCCAGCAGCCCAGCTTTCCCTCACCCTGAAAGAAAACGTTTCGCACCCAGATTCTGACCCACACAGAGTATGACCAGTGGGCCCTACCCTCCTTTCTTTTCCCACTGACCGGTAGGCCCAATTTCCACTGTTCTTCCTCCCCACCCCCATGACCTGTTCTTCCTCCCTCGTCACCGTTGCAGGCTTTGATTTCTCCGGCTTAATTCACCTTAATGCCGCGAGTAAAACCTGCAGTGATCACGCACGATAAATTGCCTTCCTCTCCTCTCTCGTTTCCCCCTGACTCCTCCCCCAATCCCGCCCCCAGGCCGTCGAATTTTACTCGAACACCGCCTCTATCCGACGACGCTCCGATGCCGAGTCCGGCAGCCCCTCGCCGCCCCTCTCCTCCCCGACCAAGCTCACACCTTCCCCACTCCCAGGAGCATCTCCCAGCGCTTTCCATTTACCCGCGGGCGCCCCAGAACGCCGTCTCCAACAAACCACTGAAAACCGCCGCGACTGGTTCTTCTCCGACGACATCCCCCAGGTAAACTAGACCGCCCCTCTTCTTCTCGTTCACGCACACAGCACCTCCATGATCTCCTGCGTCTAACCATACCCTCGGTTGTTCTTCTCGTGACCTGTAGCGACGTCTTCGACCACGACTGAGACCACCCGACGTTGTCCTCCACTCCGGCGAGCAATCCTGCTAAGACCAGAACGCCCCTCGCCCGACCAACGCCTCCTCGAGCTTCACCACGACCTCCTGCACCTGGTGAGCCTCTTCACTTCCCTCCTTGCGTCCTATATCGCTGGCACCGCCACTGCCTGGCCGTCGCCGCCGCGCGCAGCCGCCGAGCGCCGCCAAACTTTGGTCGAGTGCTGCAGACCGTAGGATCTTAATCCGACGCTTACGATAGATCATTTTAAGTCGCGAAGAGGTACGCACTCTGGACCACATGATCGATTAGATCCAACGCACCGCAACGCTGATCCGCGCGAAGCGGTACCGTCCAGTGAAATCCTGCCGCGTGGCACTAGATCTGTTTAAAAGAATTTTTGAATCAGATTTATTTGCAAACTTCAAACCCTTATAACTTTGGATCCACACGTCCAAAAATTACAAATTTTATGTCGTTGGATTCAGGAGAACAAGACCTAGCCAACCATACCCTTGGTTTAGCAAATAGTATCTGTTAGATTGGTTGATTATGCAGAAACATTTGATTGCTTGTTTAGTTTAGAAAAATGATTCAAAAATGATTTTGAGTTTGAAACCTTGGCAAAATGGTTTTTGGTGAACTTACTGACCCTAGGAACCAACCCATGGTGTTAAAAATGAATTTGGTGAAATTAGGATAGATTAATTGAATTAGTCCATTTATAGCCAAATGAAAATAAAGATTTTGGTTATGAAAATGTTTTTAAAAAGAAAACTTTGAGAAAATGTTTTGATCATAACTACTGACCCTAAACACCAAGTTTGGGAAACAACAACTTATTTGGTGAACAACTTAAAGTTGTTGCTTTGATAAAAATATTTTTCACCACATAAAATGTTGAATGGATTTAAAAATGGTTCATGGACAAAACCCTTTGGCTAATGACTTTTCCACTTGACAAAATGACCATTAGGAGTTTTCAAATGTTTATGACCCATAAGGAACCACTTTTTCAAACAAAACAAAGCTTGGCATGCTTGCATGCATTTCTTTGACTTTGTCATTTTATGTGTTGTTTTGCTTGATTGGTAGATTGAGTTTGTGCCTTGCTTGATTGATATGTAGTGACTTGAAGAGTGTGATTGTTGCAAGGACAAGGAGTGAACCTATACCCTCTACCAAAAAGGCAAGTGATGCTTCATACTCTTTGTCCCATTACTTTCTCTATGCATTAGTGATTTTGCTAAGTAAAACTTGCATGGATTTTGCTAAGTATAGACCTTGCTATAAGAAAACCTAGTAGATGAATCCTTAGTAGGATTTTCCTAAGTTAAAGATTCCTACTACTATCAAGCTTAGCCTAGCTAATAGAAAACATGGGTGGAAAATATATTCACACTGTGGAAAAATCTCTAAGTCTGAGGACTTATGTTTTTGTGTAATAAAACAACTAAATTAATGAATCACCTGGGTGGAATGGGACTTGCTTGGTGGTTTTTGGTTGAGTGGTTCACAAGGCCCATGTTTATGGTTTACCTTGTGTATCTCAGTTGTGGATGGCCACCCAGGAACAAAGAGATTTGAGATGTCAAATGTTGAGAAGCTTCAAGTGCAACCACTTGGCAATATGGGCTGTGCCATGATCATATAGGTTGCAAGAACTTAGCCATATGGACAGTGGGTGGTAGTGTTTGATAGGTTGGAACACGTCCATTTTGGTATAAGGGAAGGCTTCTGAAAGATCTTGTCTTGGGAAACCAAGTCTTGTGGGAAAAGTGCACCACCTCTGCAGAGTGTAAAAATCGAAGTACTTAGCCATGTCCCTGGTAAAGGACAATTTGAGCATCAAGACATGGAAGCAATCAAGGATCTCATCATTCAAATTTCTAAGTTAAAACTTGTGGATTGAACAAGGGTTGTTTGAAATCTTCAATTTTTGATTGAGAGATGCCTTGTAAAGGATCTTCAATCTTTGATTGAGAAAAATGATTTTATCAAAGCAAAAACTTAGTATTTTCAAATGTTAAGGAAAAAATCTATTTTGAGCAATGCAAGCCTCAACTCCACTTAGCCAAATGCATGTAGATGATAGACTCCACTATATTACCATAGTATCACTTGCCAATACAATTCAAATGTATTGACCCTTTGTGGCTGTAACTTGTATGTTGCAGGTTTGATTGTTTTTAGTGAAGATTGATTGCTTAGGATTACAAAGTCTACAACCAACATTTGCCGGTGGCACTTTGAAGATGAAGGACCCATACTTATAGTTATTCCGCTGCAATGTAATGTAATAGCCAAATGAGCTATGTAATGATGTAATAAAATTATGTTATTCCTGGTTATAAAGTTATATTATGACCTTTGTTTCTTGATATTACATCTAAACTGTGGATGCTAGCTATTGATCCAGGGACTAGCATTGTAAAACACAGGAGGAATCTACCTTATTAGGTTGAGACCCCTTACATTTGGTCATAAAGGAAGATATTTGAGTTACAAGTTTAGCATAACATCTAAGATTTGAGAAATCGTTCCACAGATTTGCATTTCCGGAAACACCATAGGAGTATGGAGTGTTCGAGATATGTAATGAAACCTTGTTTGACATGGTAAGATCAAAGGTGTCATTCATAAAACTGTCATTATATTTTAATGATTAAAGCTTTATAGACAACTGCTTTTACACTCAAAAGAGCTCCATCGTGATCCGTTGAAATGACACCATATAAGTTATGGTTTGGGATAAAACCCAAGTTGTCCTTTCTTAAAATTTTGGTATGCTAGAAATAAGTAAAATGTTTACAACCAAAGTCGGATGAGCCTTTCTTTGTATGTTATTTCGAATAACCGTTGGGTATTCCTCCATAACACCGAATACAAAAGTGTTTATCGCTTAGAGCATCAAGTTTCTTGAGAAGGAATTTTTCGTGAAAAGTTAAGTGGGAGGACAATAGAACTTTGATAAGATTATTGAACCTTAGCTATATGTGCGGAGTTGCACAGCATCGGAAAGTGTCCCGGAGGCGGAAATAATGCTCATGGCTCACGTACCTCAAAGGTTATGGTCACAGAGGTCTAAGTTCCTATTGAACCAAGTAGGTCGGGTAAACAATCAAATACTAAGATTTTAGAGTAATTCATTGTTGTTTGACAATGATGAACCGACTATATACAAAGAAGCGATGATGGGCCCTAACTCCGTCAGATGGCTTGAAGCCATAAAATCCGTGGTAGTTCCATACACGAGAAATCAAGTTTTTGAACTTGGAAGACCCTTTGGAAAGGTATAAGACCTTACAGTCATATTTGGATATATAAAGAAATAGACATGGATGTTTAACATCTATGAAATAGTCGACAAATCGGGAAAGAGTTCACGACAATGTTCAAGGAGATGACTATGACAAGATTTAATCTTTCATAGCGATATTTAGTCTGGACAGATTAATATAGCAACCACTACATATAATTTTGTTATATGGTAGTTGAACAAATAAAACAAAGTTCTTCTAATAGAATGGTTACCTAGGACATGTACATGGCACGATCCAAAGGGTTTTGTTAATTCAAAGGATGCTAAAAGTGCATACAAACTTCAATGGTTGAAGTAAGCATCGCGGAGTTGGAATCTTCATCGTGATGAAACTATTAAAAGAGTTTAATTTCATCGGAGACGATGAAGATGCTTGCATTTGCAAGAAATTAAGTGGGAGCATTAAGACATATTTCTAATACATTATATGAAAGACATATTGTTGATTGGAAATGATGTATATTTTATTGACACGGGTTAAGAATTTTATTTCGATGAAAGACTTAGGCAAAACCCAAATATTAGGTATAAATGTCTATAGGGATAGATTGAGACGCTAATATGGTTGTGCCAAATGTACATAGATGAGATATTGAATAAGTTCAATATGGAAAAGACAAGAAAGGTACTTGTCGGACGGAAAGGATTGAATCAAGATTCAAGTGTTTTGACACTTGGTAAGTGAAACGAGATTCAAGTGTTTTGACACTTGGTGAGTGAAATCACATGAATATTTTGATCAATCATGTCATGATATGTACACATCCAGATATGTCCTATGCTCTAAATATTATGAGCATATACCATAATGACTCATAAGATGATCATTGGACGATAGTAAGGATATTCTTACGATCTTTGGAAGAACTAAGAACATGTTATTTATGTAGAGGTGACAAATAGATAGAAAGTTCATTGTAAAGTGTTACATTGATAATAGTTTTGTCATAATATAAAAATTAAATTTATCTCAATTTAAACTATGGGTGGCAAAATGTAATGGAAAGGAAGTTCCATAACGGATTTGGATGAGTTCCAAAGTTAAGACATTGCGACGAAAACTACAACAAAAGGCTAAGTATATGACTGCTATTGTAGCAGCAAAAGAAGGCATTTGTGTCAAGTAGTTTGTTATCAAACTAGGTGTGGTTCACAGTGGTCTATTACTATGAAGATATATTGTACGACAATTGTATCGACATGGTTTAACCCCAAGGAACTAAAGGTCTCACCAAAGGACCAAATTTTTACAATGCCAACTCATTGGAGAATGAGTGATGTGTAGAGATGCAAAGACATGCAAATACACACAGGCCTGGAAGTGGCAGATCTGAAGATTATGTTTAACACTTGTAATCGTGTATATACAACACCATAAAGCCATAGGTGTTGAATGCACAAAGTTTTTCAAACTAGATTATTGACTCTAGTGCAATTGGGAGACTATTGGAGATATGCCCAAGAGGCAATAATAAAGTGGTTATTATTATATCTTTGTATTTATGATAAATGTTTACATCCCATGCTATGATTATATTAACCGGAAACATTAATACCTTTGTGTTTTATAAACATAAAAGAGTCCCTAGTAAGCCTCTTGTTGAAACTAGCTTGTTGATTAATATATGATCATGGTTTCCTGATCATGGACATTGGATGTTGTTAATAACAAGATCATATCATTAGGAGAATGATGTGATGGACCGATACGTCCAAAACGTATCTACTTTCCTGAACACTTTTGCTATTGTTTATCCTCTAAACTTGTGTGATTTGGATACAAGTAACACGGACTGACGCTGTTTTCAGCAGAATTACCTTGGTGTCTAGTTTTTGTGCAGAAAATCAACTATCAGGAAAGATCCCAGAAAATATGCCAAAAATTATATTTCACGAGAAGATCTACGGAGCTAGAAGATGAAATGGAGTGGAGGTCTGGGGGGCCCACAACCCTGCCAGGCGCGGCTGGGCCCTGCCCCGCACCTAGGGGGTGCGGCCACCCCAGGCACCCCCTCGGGCTCCCTCTACGGCTATAAGTTGCCCCTTGACCTAAAAACTGAGGGGGTTTCAACGTTTTCCAGAGAAGAGTTCCGCTTCGCCGCCACCATCATAAACCAAGATTCGGAACCAGAAACTTCGTTCTGGCACCCTGCCGGGACAGGGAATTTGGGGAGGATCATCGCCATCGTCATCACCAATGCCTCTCCATCAACCATCGATGTTTCCCCCATCCATGAGTGAGTAATCCCCTGCCGTAGGCTATGGGGATGGTAGGGATTGGATGAGTTCTATCTTGTAATCGAATAAGATTGCTAGGGCATAGTTCCTAGTATCTCTATTAGTGCTATTTGACTTTGTTGCAACTTGTTGTGCTTAATGCTTGTCACTAGGGCCCGAGTGCCATGATCTCAGATCTGAACTTATTATTGAATCATTATGATAGTATGGTTTGTGATCTTATCTGCAAGTTGTGTACACATATCATTGTCCGGATCCAAAGGCCCCGAAGTGACAATAATTGGGACAACCGGAGGGGATGACTGTGGTGTGAGGATCACATGTGTTCATGGAGTGTTAATGCTTTGCTCTGGTGCTCTATTAAAAGGAGCACCTTAATTGCCAGTAGTTCCCTAGAGGCCCCGCTGCCACGGGCTAGCTGGACAGAAGATGTTGTGCAAGTTCTCACTGCGAGCACGTATGACTATATATGGAGCACATGCCTATGATTGTTTAGTACTTGGATGCTTGTTATTATTTATCTGCAATGCCCTAGATCTTGAAGTTACATGTTTAGACTCGTCCATGCAACGCCCGTCCATCCATCCTTATGCCTACCTCGCTCGTATCCTACCGTTACCGTTACTGTTACTATTGCTCCTGTTTCACTGTTGTTGTTGCTTTGCTGTTGCTACTTCAAACTGTTGCTATTGATAAACTTCTGTGAGCAAGAACTATTTCCAGGTGTAGCTGAATTGACAACTCAGTTGTTAATGCTTGCAAGTATTCTTTGGCTCCCCTTGTGTCGAAACAATAAATTGGGTAATACTACCCGCGAAGATTGTTGCGATCCCCTACACTTGTGGGTCATCATGGACACACACCCATAGTAAGCATAGCATAAGATCAAGTTATTAAATTCGTTTTGCTACAAGCTTTTAGATACATAGTAACCTAATCCTTCAACCATGAGATCATGTTAATCATCGTCACCGGATGAGTACTGATACGTCAAATTTGCATCACCATTCTACATCATAATTTTCCTCTATTCATTGATATATTTCACATTAAGAGGTGTTACTTATGTCTTTTCATCTGTTTTTGCATGTTGGATGATTCTTGGAGGATGAACTGCCGGAGTCAGGATTTTGATGGAAAAAGCGGTGTTTTGATGCAATTTCGCGAAGATCGGAAAAATACCAGAAAAACTACGGAAAATCCTATTTTCCCAGAAGACGAAGAATGCCAGAAGGGGTGGCGGAGATGGGCCATAGGGGGCCCACACCTCCCAGGCGCGAGCCACCCCTAGGCCGCGCCTACAGGGGGTGTGGCCCACCTGACCCACATCTAGCTCCGCCCTCTCGCATATATCTTCTCCTCTAAACCCTAATACACGGGGGAGCGACCATAGAA
The DNA here is from genome assembly GCA_916181665.1 of Avena sativa. Taxonomy (NCBI): domain Eukaryota; kingdom Viridiplantae; phylum Streptophyta; class Magnoliopsida; order Poales; family Poaceae; genus Avena; species Avena sativa. The sequence continues at coordinate 448,098,518 of OV702285.1, forward strand.
ATATTTTGCTGCCTCTGCAGGGCGAAAAACACCGAGAGAGAAAGAGCTCTTCGGCACACAGATTTCTGTCGGGAAAATTCCTTCCCGGAGAGGGGAGATCATCGCCATCAACACCATCATCAAGCTAGACTTCATCGGGATCATCATCATCATCCACGCCATCATCTCCACCAGCACCCCCATCATCACTCCATCCCACTGTAACAATTGTGTTGAATCTTGCGTAGTTCTTAGGGGAAACTTTTCCGGTGTTGATTACTATTGTAGTTGATGCTTGTGAGTGGAACCTTTGGATTATTGTTTATGTTCAGATTGTTATTCATCACCATATAATCTTTGATCTTGATCTGTATGATGTCTCATGAGTAGTTCGTTTAGTTCTTGAGGACATGGGAGAAGTCATGTTGTTAGTAGTGGATTTGTGTTGAGATATTATTCAATGGTTTAGTATTTAAGTTGTGGTGCTATTCTTCTATTGGTGTCATGTGAACGTTGACTACATGATACTTCACCATTTATGGGCCTAGGGAAATGCATTGTGTATTTGGATACTAATTGTAGGGTTGCTAGAGTGACAGAAACCTGAACCCCCGTTAGGACACCATCGTACAAGGGAGTGTAGGATCTCAGAGTTTAAGGCCGTGGTTTGGTCTATACCTTAATTTATTTATTGTAGTTGCATATGCTTGCAAGGGGTTTAATCACAAGTATGTATTAGTCCAAGTAAGGTCGGTACATTAGCACAGGTTCACCCACACAACACTTATAAAACCAAAGAAGACTACTTAGCTATTTGAAGCGAAAGCACTTGACAGAATTATCATGTGTCCTCGAGTACGTTTGGCCCTCATAAGTATTTCCACGGGCTTGTCCTATGCTAAGAAAGGATTGGGCCACTTGCTGCAACTGTTTGCTGTTTCATTTACTTGCATTTTATTTCCTTGCTTTATCAGAAAACCCCTAAATATCCGTTTGCTAAGTATTTACAGAGATTTCCTGCTCCATACCACTAGTCAACACCTTTTGCTCCTTGTTGGGATCGACACTCCTATTTATCGGAAGTACTACGATACACCCCATATACTTGTGGGTCATCAAGACTATTTTTCTGGCGCCGTTGTCGGGGAGTAAAGCGCTATTGAAGAGTGGAACTGCTAAAGGAAACTTCTACTATGAGTATTGTTTTTTTTATTTTTGTTTGTTACTTTGTTTCCAATATGGATAACCCACTTGGTTTTCTGTTTGGGAAAACTACTACTACTGTTAGGGTAGTAGATGAACCACCACCAGTTGAGATAGATCCTTTTAAGGTACCTACAAGTATTGTTGATCGTATTGTGGATAATTATTATTTAGGGGGTGGAACTGTCCACCCCGGTGATCACTTGCTTTTTATCCATGAATTATGTGGGTTGTTTAAGTGTGCACGTATCACAACTGAACGGGTGAAGAAGAAGTTACTCTCTATATCATTGAAAGGAAGAGCTGAAGAATGGTATAAGCTGCTAAAGAATGGACAATTTATGGAATGGGAGGAAATAGTACCTCTCTTTTATTCTAAATTCTATCCTCCTAGTGAGATTCATAAGGATAGGAATATAATATATAACTTTTGGCCTCATGATAGAGAGAGTACAGCTCAAGCTTGGGGGAGATTGAAGTTACTAATGCTTAAATGTCCTATTCATGAACTCCCTAAAAATATTATTATCAATAACTTTTATGCAAGGCTTTCTCTTCATGATAAAGATTTACTAGATGCTTCTTGTGCTGGATCATTCACACGTATGAAGGAATAAGCTAAATGGGGTCTCCCAGACCGTATTCAAGAGAACACCGAAGCATGGGAGAATGACAAAGGAAGAAAGTCTGGTATAAACTATGATTACGAATGCATTAAATCCTCTATGGGAACTGATGACTTCCGTGATATTAGTACTGAGTATGGTATTGGTTCTCAAAGTATTGCCAATTGTTTTAAGGACTTTGCCTCTTACATAGAAATTCCTAAAAATAAGTGGAGTAAGTACCATGCACCTTATAAAGATGTTAATTAGGTTCCTGTTAGAAATACCGAAGTTTGTACTACTACTAATATTTTTCCTGAACCTTATGTTGAGAAAACACCTTTCGCAACTAAGGTAAATGAGTATTCTATGATAATTAGTGCGAATAACAAAAGTACAAAGGAAACTGTGGAACCTGATGAGCAAATAAACAATGAACCCGTGGTAGCTATTGTAAAAGATTTTGTCACTAGAAATATAGAGGATGAGCACATTGTCTTATGTGAAGACGCTTCTAATATTATCTCTCATCCTAGGAAATCTATAAAAGCTAGTGTCCTTGTGCTTTCTGTTAGAATTGGTGATCATTGCTATTATGGTTTATGTGATATTGGTGCTAGTTCTAGTGCTATTCCTTATGAGCTTTAAAGGGAAATTATGCATGAAATTGGTCCTTGTGAGCTTGAGGACATTGATGTGGTCATTCACATTGCTAATAAGGAAACCATTTGACCTATTGGTATTGTAAGAGATGTGAAAGTCCTTTGCGGTAAGATTAAGTATCCTGCTGATTTTCTAGTGCTTAATTCAGCGGCTAGTAAAACTTGTCCTATCATTTTTGGTAGACCTTTCTTGAACACTTGTGGAGCTATTATAGATTGTAAAACGGAGAAACTTTTAACTAAGTTTGATGGAGATTCTAATGAGTTTAACTTTTCTAAATTTGCTAAAGCTCCTTGTGAAAATAGCTTGCCTAATGAAGATTTCAGGGTTGAACAACTTGCTTCTATTGATCCAGTTTATGACCTTGGACCTCTTTTTGATGAATGTAAGTATGCTCATTCTGATGATAAAGTTGTTTCTTGTGAGAGTTATATTGTCAACTTTATTCAAAGTGCTACTGAAAGTTATTATGAGAGAGAGAAACATGATTTTATGCATCTCAATAATATTAAGTTTCCCCGTTTTATGTTGAAAGCTTTGAAGTTGCATTTGTTTTGTCTTCCTATGCTAGTGGCCTTTTGTTTCAATAATTTGTTTTCTCATGAGACTCCTTTTCATAGGAAGTGGGTTAGACTCAAATGTGTTGGATATTTTCTTCTTGATGCTCTCTTTCACTTCAAATATATATCTCCTATGTGAGCATCTTTGAAATTATCAAGCCTAACTTAAAGGCATTAAAGAAAAGTACTTCTTAGGAGATAACCCAATAGTTTTGTTGAGACTTGGAAATTATTACTTCAGTAATAACTGCTCCTTATCCTTTTTGTTTTGGTTTTTGTGTCAAGATCAACTACTTTTGAGAAGTAGATGATTTGTGAAAAGTGGCTGTCCTAGGACAGATTTTTGTGATGCATTGTAAAAATTTGTAAAGGAGCTCAGTATTTCGGATGAAGCTGTAATTTGTTGTGCTTGTTCTACAAGTTGTTACCCAACTTTCATTAGTTTTGCACTTTTTGATTTGAGCAACATAAGTTTTTCGAAAAAATCAATCTTTACCTGTTGGTCTGTTTTGACAGATTCCTGCCATCATTTGCATTTGCTTCTTATATTGATTCCCTTTCAGATTATTATTGAGCTTTTGGAAAGGAGTTGCTATAGTAGCTTTTGTTTTGATGGATCTTAGTTGAAGTTTGATCCTAAAGGTTTATTGTTTTTGCATACACTAATGTTGCCATTGAGGTTTGTGTAAGGCCTTGTATGAAGGGAATTTCCAGGAGAAGGAGAAAAGGAATCTGCAGAGTTCGTCTTTGAGTAGGTAAAAAGTGGTGAAAACAGAAGGTTCGTGAAATCCTTATCTTTTTATATTTTTGATGTTTTTATTACATACGAAAGGTTACGCGACAAAATAGAGGAGGAAACGGAGTCCAGGGTGGCCACACCCACCCTAGGCACGGGCCCCAGCTAGCCGCGCCTAGAGGGGGAGTGAGCCCCCTGAACTCCGTCTTCGCCTCGTTTTCGCATAGTAACTTCCTTATGCATTGAAACTTCGTAATGTATAGCCCCCCGGATCCCCCGAGGTTCGTATATCGTGTTCTCGTCGTGTTTTTGTTTCGATATGTTTCTGTCAGGAAATCTTCTCAAGTTTAGAGCACCATGGTCTCCACCAACGACAAAGGAAAGAAGCTCGTGGAAGATGATTCTCAAAACCCCAACGAGGAGGAGATATTGGTTGAGGATGAAGAATACATGAAGTAGGAAGAGCATCCGAACACCCGTGCTACCGTCGCAAGTATTGGAGTGGTGGCAAACCATATCAACCTTAGGAGGACAACACAGATGTCTACAGGAGGGAGAACTCCGCGTCATATCCTCGCTCCATGGTCATCTCCTTCACGCACCAAGAACCCCTTCCATACTCTCTTAATTGAGCGACATTACCAAAAGGTGCCCAAAGGGAATTTGCCCTCTGTTTGGGATCTGCCTCGTTCTAACCATGCAGGGAAGGAGCACACTAAGAAGGAAGAGTGGCAAAAGAATAACAAAGACTGGGATTCTCGGTCCGACATGATCATGAACCGCATTGAGCATAATTCGGAGTTGATTCGTACTCTAACCTTCGAGATTAAGGATTTGAGGGAACTGATTGAAGAGCTTATCAAGAGAACACCACCACCACCGAAGGAGTAATTCGTCATTAGGTTTGGCATCCCCTTGGCTTGTTCCAAGCTTGGGGGAGTGCCGCGGTATCACATCATGATCTTTTATCTTTTACCTTTTTAGTAGATTCATATCTTGGATAGAGAAGTTATTTTATAGGTTGGTTTGCATTGTGGAAGTATCTCTCCTTTAGTTGGTTATCTATGTATCCCTTGGTGTGAGTTCCTTTATGGAATATTAAAGAGAAGTCTCATCTTTTACTTTTTGCACTTCTTATTTTAGTTTGCAATCTCTATTATATGATTGATCTTGTTGATCAGTATTGGCATCACTTTGGGATCATCAAGTAGATCTAAATTGGTTTTGGCAAACCGAGCTCTGGTCAGTAGCAACAGTTTTCGAGGTTTGAAAGGAAAAGAGAAAAAGCTTACAGATATTTTGTATCGTTTATTTTCTTTCTTGATTGGATCATAAGCTTAGTATTCTTTATTTAAGATCTTTTGTGTCTTCAAGGAAGATTGCATGTTGGGCTTTATTACTTGTATTTTTGCTTGTTTCTTTCAACTCTTTTGCTTGCTACCCAGCCTTGCTAGCCAAAAACCTGTTTTGAGAGGGCACACTTCTCATGCATCCAATCCCTTTGAACCAAAAACCCGTGTCATTTGTGTCCACCATATCTACCTATTAGCATTATTGCTATTCCAAGTAAATTCTCAAGATTCATCTATCTTTCGAATTAAGAACTATTTTGTTATGTGAAAACTAGTTAGTAAAGCTCTCACAAACTTGAAAGCATACCTTATTTTCTTGCCCCTAATAATCTTGAACCATTGTGTCATCAAAGTTGTATATGCTTGCATCTATATGTTGGAATTAGCAGAACTGTGCTGTCACGGGGAACACTTTCAACATTGCATCTATACATTGTACACAGTTGATATCATTCTCTTTTGTTTGCGGATGTCATTTGGTGTGAAATAAAAGGGGAGCTTGTAAGTCCATGGAATTATGTATGTGTGTTAGAGAAACGCATGGGACGCTAGCCTAAGCCATGCCTAATCATGGTGGAAACTTGCACCATAACCATAGTGAGCAATCTGTTAAGCATCCGCAATAAAAACCTATGCAAATAGCAAATAAAAAGATTGCTGAGATGCTTGTCTGCTTGCCTTATCATTTTGATTATGGGATAGCTCCTGTATCATGTGCAAGGGGTACTTCGTTGGCGGTTATTTATGATACACATGTACTTAAAATGACAAGAACTTACCAGTAACTAAAGTTGAGTATCATGAGGAGAGTCCCTCGTACTCAAGGGACATGAGATTGCCAACTTATATTTCGCCAAGCATATACTCCATCTTTGTTCACTTTAACCTTAATCACCTCAAGATGTGATGCAGCCCGACCTACGGTCATTACTACATCAAGGTCTCCAACTTACGCCAAGTCGTCATGGACTCCAAAGGTGAATCCGTTCCTCTATGCGAGCCCCCTTCCTACCCTATTGAATGGTATGCTACTTCATACTCCGTCACATATGCATGATAGGTTCACATTGACAAGTACGGAGGCAAGGGAGGAAGCCCGAAGCATCAAGCCCGACAAGACGGAGGCTTGGAAGAGGAGGCGGAAGAAGACAGATCGCCAAATGCTCTCTGTCTCCAGCGGTACTACCGGATCTGGACCTGGTACTACCGGTCAGCGGTACTACCGTCCCCTGATACCGCTCGCTACAGACGGCTCCAACTGACGCTCCAGGACCGCAAGCGGTACTACCGGTCCTAGAGCGGTACTACCGGTGTTGACCGGTACTACCGGTCCCAAGTCCGGTACTACCGGTCATGTCAGTGCCTGCGCGCACTAGTTGGGCCACCGCCCATGTATCCCCCTTTACTTACCTATTCGCCTAGTTTATCCCCAAACTACCCTTGTTTAGTGGTTGGCCTATAAATAGAGCCCCCACCCCTCATGTATCCCTTAGGCATAGATGATAGACTAAAGACAACCCCCATTGTGGAATCTCTAGTTTTGCCTCATCCCCTTACAAGGGGACCGACTATCGTCACCAACCTCGATTGGACTTTGCATCACGCATCCATCGTTGAACAAGGCCTTGGAGTTCGGTGTCTCGTCTCCAAGTTGTAAAGACCCTCCCCAAGGTGTTCTTCCCTCTCCGATGTGGATTTGAGGGAGCACGTTGACCGATCTTTCCTTGCGAGGATTCTATCGGACCGGTGGCCGCCGTTCGGGAGCAATCGGCCATGTATCGTGTGAGTTTTGCATGTGTTCATCGTGTTCTTCGCGAGGTGTGTGTTCGCTTCCGCTACCTTCTCCCTTTCCACTCGCTTTCCCATCGATTTGACCACGAGATCCGTGAAGATCGGGCCACCCAAGAGGTTAACCCCTCCATCATCTGAGTTTTGGGAGCGGTGCGCCGGGTATGAGGTCGATGCGGTGCTCGATCCCACGAAGAGGAGGTAGTCCATGAGGAAGCTCTTCGGGGAATACATCTTGGAATTCCTGCAAAATAGCCATCAAAGAAGGAGGAACATTTGTCAAGTCATTAGTTCCTTGCGCTAGTCCCTTGCAAATAAGGACATAGTGCAAGATGGATGGGTTGTTCCGCACTTCTCTCATCTCACTTTTGGTGGCAAGAAGAACACTCTTAGTTTTTCCACTCGAGTTTGTCTTGTGGCACTCACTCACTATGATGTGGTTCTCTCGCTCACCACTCTTCTCACAAGGTGTTTTTGTGTATTGCGCCCTCGCTAAAGCCTTTGCATTGTCCGCAATTATTTGGCTAGGAGTCATTGGTTGCAATACACAAGTTTTATCAAGCCATTTGAAGGTATAAGTGTTTGAGTGACCATCATGCAAAGCACGCTTGTCATATTGCCACGGCCTTCCGAGCAACATATGGCAAACCGTCATTGGGACCACGTCACATTCCACCGTGTCCTTGTAGGGTCCAATTGAGAACGTTACCGAGACGGTGTGCTTGATCTTGACGGATCCATGGTCACTTAGTCATTGTATATGGTAGGGGTGTTTATGCAGATGGAGGGTGAGGTTGAGTTTCTCACACAATTCCGTGCTTGCAAGATTGTGGCAACTCCCTCCATCGATGACAACTTTGATGGACTTCCCATTGATGCCGGCACGAGTTTGGAAGATGTTCGAGCGTTGGTCTTCATTCTCATTGGCTTGTGTAGTTAAGACCCTTGTGACCACAAGCGATGGACTTGCGTCATGCTCACACACAAGAAGTTCTTGGTCCTCTTCCAAATGTTGCCTTGCCATGGATTCCTTGACCCTTGCATCAAACTCTTCTTCCCTCAAGTATTCTTCATCGCCGTTGTTGTGGATGAACAAAACTTTCTTGTTTCCACAAGCGTTCGACTTGTGCCCTTTGCCTCCACACTTGTAGCATTCACCATTGAATGGTTGATCATCCCTTGTATGTTTGCCACTTGGGGGCTATTTTCCTTGAGGGAGAGTTGGCTTGAAGGGAAGCTTGGTGGTACTTGAGGAGCTTCCACTTGGTGTTGTTGGAGTAGTGGTTGGTGCTTGCTTGTAGGTGAAGTACGTCTTTGGCTTGTTGTACTTGATGTCCTCTTGCACTTGACGCTCGGCCTTCGAAGCGATGTGCACAAGCTCAACCATGTTGTTGTACTTTTGGAACTCGGTGATGCGCTTGATGGGATGGTTCAAGCCATTGAGGAAGCGTGCCATTGTTTGTTCATCTCGCTCTTCAATGTTGGCACGGATCATGTTGAGCTCCATTTGCTTGAAGTACTCTTCCACGGTCTTTGTCCCTTGACTAAGCGTTTGAAGCTTGTTGAAGAGGTCACGCGTGTAGTGTGAAGGAACAAAGCGGGATCTCATATGAGCCTTCATATCTTGCCAAGTTGCGATTGGAGGCTCTTCTTTTGCTTCGCGAGCGAGTTGGACTTCTTCCCACCAAAGGTTGGCATACTCATCGAACTTGAGGGATGCCATGGCCATCATCTTCTCATTGCTATAGTTGTGCATGCGGAAGATCTTGTCGACCTTGAGTTCCCACGAGAGATATTCCTCGGGTTCATTGGAACCGGTGAACTTGGGCATGGTGAATTTGAGCTTGCCGAAAGTTTCTTCTCCATTGCGGTTCCGGTTGCGGCGGTTGCCATGATTTGGGCGGTCATCATCATCGTCTGAGCTCTCATGTCTTGATGGGTGATGGTTGCGTTGCTCTTGCGGTTGTTGAGGAGCCGTGTTTGGTGGTGGAACTTGGTTTTGACGACGAGCTTGGGGAGCTTGCTCGTGTTGTTCTTGTCGCGGTTGAGGACGAGGAGGAGGTTGTGCATCTTCACGACGAGCTTGGGGAACTTTCTCTTGTTCTTGCCATGGTTGATGCCGAGGAGCATTGGCTTGTGCCATGTGGCGAGGAGGACGTCGAGCCGCATGCGCGATGGGCTGCTCTTCTTCTTCTTGGTGTAGGGGAGGCTCGTCATGACCATCATGTTGCCGACGTGGCCGATCATGTCGATGATGACACCTTGGAGGATCTTTGAGCGCTTCACGTCGACGGTGATCTTGTTCGTCCTCTTCGGGTGCTTCACTTGTTGTTGAAAGGACATGTCGACGGCGATGGGCTTGGTGGTCCATGCGAGGTTGCTCTTGTTGAATCACAAGTGCCCTTGGTTGTGGCCGGTTCGCTTCACGTCTTGGAGGTCTTGCGGAGAGGTCACCTGTTGGAGATATGCCCAAGAGGCAATAATAAAGTGGTTATTATCATATCTTCACACTTATGATAAATGTTTACATACCATGCTATAATTGTATTAACCGGAAACATTAATACTTGTGTGATTTGTAAACTAAAATAAGAGTCCCTAGTAAAGCCTCTTGTTAAACTAGCTTGTTGGTTAATATATGATCATGGTTTCCTGATCATGAACATAGAGATGTTATTAACAACAGGATCATATCATTAGGAGAATGATGTGATGGACATACTCCTATAGTTAAGCGTAGCATAAAGATCAAGTCATTTAATATAGTTCAATTGCTATAAGCTTTCTGATACATAGTAACCTAATTCCTTCGACCATGAGATCATGCATATCACCTTTACCGGATGGATGCTTTGATGACATCAAACACCACACCGTAACAGGGTGGCTATAAAGGTGGAATTGAGTGTTCAGAAAGTATTGGTTGAAACACATGGATCAAGAGTGGGATTTGTCCATCCATATGACGGATAGATATACTCTGGGCCCTCTCGGTGGAATGTCATCCAATTAGCTTGCAAGAATGTGAATGGCTCACAAGGGATCACATATCATGGGAACGAGAAAAGAGTACTTATCGGTAACGAGGTTGAACTAGGTATGCAGAGATACCGACGATCATAACCTCGGATAAGTAAACTATCATGAGACAAAGGGAAATTGGTATCGTATGTAAGTGGTTCATTCGATCGCGAAGTAATCGTAGAAATATGTGGGAGCCATATGAATTTTCAGATTCCTCTATTGGTTATTGTTCGGAGAAGTGTCTCGATCATGTCCGCATAATTCACGAACCGTAGGGAGACACACTTAAGGATTCGACGTTGTTTTGAGTAGTTATGGTATTATGAGAAAGAGACCGAATGTTGTTCGGAGTCTCGGATGGGATCCGGGATATCACGAGGTGATCCGGAATGGTCCGGAGAATAAGATTCATATAAAGAAAGTCCCGTTTCGGAGTTCGGAAATGATTCCAGTGAATGTTCTAGAAGGTTCCGGAATGTCCGGCACTCCGGGAGGGGGGAGGGGTACATGAATGTGTCATTACATATTGGAATGATTGCATCATGTACTAAGTGTTATTGCTGTCCCAAATAAAGGATTAAATTGAATCCTAAAACAGAAAAGTCAAATGTCCAGTTTGAAAGTCAAACGGCTAAAACAAGAAACTGTGGGAAACAAGCAAGAGGAGTTGGGAACCGACTTGAGGGAGGAGTCTCCTCCCCAAGCCGGCGCGCCACCCAAGGCCGACTTGGGGAGGGACTCCCCTCCCCTGGCCGCGCCTCCCACCTATAAAAGGAGGGGCAGGGCCTCCTCCTCTAGACACACAAGTTTCTACCTCTAATCTCCGGTTTAGAGCCGTTCTGGTTTAGAGCTTCTAATTGCTTTAGCCTGCGGTTTAGAGCCTTCTAATTGGTGTGTCTAATCTCTAGACCACTAATATCCCTCTCTCATAATCCACCATACTCGCTCCGGCTTAAGGCGAAGCCCTGCGGGATCTCCCCTCTACTTCCGGTACCACGCCGTTGTGCTGCCGGAATCGCGAGGAGAGTGCTACAACCTCCGCTGCCTGCTGGAACAAGGGAGAGGAAGGTCTTCGTCGAGTACCGAACGTGTGACCGACTGCGGGAGCGCTGCCGGAACGCAGCGCCGGAAGGATCGTCTACGCGATCTTGATATCGGAAAGAGTACGACTACATCACCCACGAGAATCTGCTCTCGTTAACCGCTTTGGAATCTTCGAGGGTAAGTTATTCCATCGACTCGTTGCTACAATCTAGTAGATAGATCTTGGCTTGTTTGTTTGTATGCGATAGAAATTTTTTGTTTTCCATGCTACGAACCCCTACAGTGGTATCAGAGCCGTGTCTATATGTAGATCTGTTGCACGAGTAGAACACAATGGTCATTGTGGGCGTTGATGCTTTTATTGTCGATTGCTTCTTGTGTACTTTGCATCTTGCGGTATGTTGGGATGAAGCGGCCCGGGCTAACCTTACATGACATCGTTCATGAGACTTGCTCCACGCTTAACATGCAACTTGTATTGCATAAGTGGCTTTGCGGGTGCCTGTTTCTCCTAGCATAGTTAAGATCCAATTTACAACGGGTGATTGACAATACTAGTATCAATGTTGTGGTTCTTGTTCGTAAGTTAGAACGACACTTATTGAAAGCCCCAAACCACGTAAAACATGCAAAGAAAATTAGAGGCGTCTAACTTTGTTTTGCAGGGGTGTACAGTGATGTGATATGGCCATGATTGTGATTATATATGATGTATGCAATGTTCCTTATTGTAAGTCGGCAACCGGCAGGAGCCATATGGTTGTCTTTAATTTTGTTAAGACCCGCGTGTCTATTCAAAGAGGTTGTAATAGTTGAAGCCGGTGGACGACAACCATGGTGAAGCTTCATTGACCTTGATGCAATGCCGGTGATGATGAAGATCATGTTCGTGCTTGAAGATGGAGATCGGAAGCACAAAGAAGAAAGGCCATATCATATCACATATTATGATTTGCATGTGATGTTAATCCTTTATGCATCTTGTATTGCTTAGTAGACGACGGTAGCATTATAAGATGATCCCTCATGCACATGAATTTCAAGTCATAAAGTGTTCACCCTTAGTTAGCACCGTTGCTAAAGCTTGTTGTTTTGAAGCACCACGTGATGATCGGGTGTGTTAGATTCTACAAGTGTATACAACGTGAGCAAGCCAGATTTGCTCATGCGGAAACTAAGGTTTGATCTTGACGAGCCTAGCATGTATAGACATGGCCTCAGGAACACGGATTACCGAAAGGTAGAGCATGAGTCATATAGTAGATATGATGAACATGTTGATTGTTCGCCATTGAAGCTATATCAACTCTCGTGATGATCGGTTTTGATGTGGTGGATTTGGTTCGTGTGATCACTAAAACAATGTGAGGGATATTGTTTTGAGTGGGAGTTCACCTAGATTAGTTTAATTAGAACTCAATTTATCATAAATTAAATCAAAGTGAATTTGCATAGTTGTTGTAGTCATTGGCATCAGTTTACCACCTTGCGCTTAGTTATAATTGAGATGATAGAACTATAGAATTCTGGTTAGTTACTTTACGAACTGGTATCGTATTGTTTTGAAGTGTTAATCTAAAGTTTAAAAGTCCTATTGCAAACTTTCAGTAAGTTCCGGTTACTCCATGAAGTTTAATAATTAGTATTAAATCAAGAGTAACAATTCCAAGTGTTAGTATATAAGTATCATGTTTGTCTCCATGATTCTTGATATTCAAAGGATTCTCCTAATATCAAGGTTATCTAAGGATCTGAAAGAGTTGTTTCAGAAACCATGATTTGTGGAAGATATTGTGATATCTGAAACAAAGTTTTGGTTGCAACATGATAGAGTATAATATGGCAAAAGTCATGTTCTCATATTTGATGAGAATTTGCAAAAGGTTGGAGACACTTGTTGTCCTAATCCTCCAAAAGGTTTTGGAGAGCAACATTATACTTGCGATTCACCGTTACAAGCTAAAAGTAGCTTGATCATGGATAAATCCATGATGAGGGTGAATATTTGATGTAGGTAAGATGTTTACTACACCAAGAGATTACTAAAGAAAGGAATTTGAAAGAACACCAAACATTTGATGATAGGTGATCTACTTCAAAGTGCAAGTCCAAAGACATTGGTATTTAATTATACATGCTTTGGATTATGTGTCATATGTTTGACTCCACTATTGATGTTGATAGATTCTTTCAAACAGAAAAGGAAATACTGAAAGAGAATCTCATAAATATATGGCAGAAAAGAAAAGACTAGAATTGTTCGGTTTAAGTATATAGATGATATACATGTTATGGCTATATTCTTTGCTTATTAAACAATGTGGTTCTTAAGTATTTGATACTGAATTTGTTGGTGTGAATCGTCATACGAAACAACACAATTCATGAACTACAATGGCCTAAGTAACTAGCAAAAGAATATGTGATGATGTTCATCGAGAACAAATAAAAGGTTATTGTGTTGCTCGTTAAACATCAAAGCTTGCCTTCAAGATTTGTTTTATCAGGTATTATGAGAACAAAAGGGTTGTTCAAATAATTGCTGTAATCCATAAAAGATGGATGATTCACAAATCTCGTTGGAGAAATCACATCCATAAAACTAGTGCTAAAAATGTCGAAAGACAAATTGATTGAAAGATCACTTAGGAAGTGACATCGCCGTTTAAATTATATTGGAAAGAAAAACATGAAGAAAATCCATATGGATGGAATTTTGGAGTCTATTTGATTTTGATGACGCTTGTGAAACTTTCCTAGAGATAATTAAAACTTCGTTCATAGGCCAAAAGGGAACGAATGACTAGCTTATTTGAACTTGTACATATTGTTGTACAAAGTCCATTATGTGTAGTCAAGAGCGATGAATTTCAACTTCATATGCTTTCTCCGAAAATTTGAGTGAATATATGAATATTTACTTAATAAAGATAAAGTAAGAAACATTTGAAAAGTTCAAAGTTTTTCAAGATGAAGTGCAAAATCATTGTAACAAGAATATAAATAGTTTATGATAAGATCATAAAAGAAGATATTTGAGTTACGAGTTTAGCATAATACCTAAGATTTAAGGAATCGTTCCATGGGTTTGCATTTCCCGAAACACCATAAGGGTATGGAGCGTTCGAGGTATGTAATTAAACCTTGTTTGACATGGTAAGATCAAAGGTATAATTCATAAAATGCCATTATATTTTAAAGATTAAAAGCTTTAGAGATTACCGTTTTTCCACTGAAAAGAGCTCCATCATAATCCGTTGAAATGACACCATATAAAGTTATGGTTTGGGATAAAACCCAAGTTGTCCTTTCTTAAAACATTGGTATGCTATGCATAAGAAAGATGTTTGCAACCAAAGTCGGATGAACCTGTCTTTGTATGTTATTTCGAATAACTGTTAAGTAATCCTCCATAACATCGGAGACAAAAGTGTTTGTCACTTAAAACGTCAAGTTTCTTTGAGAAGGAATTTTTTTCGTGAAAAGTTAAGTGGGAGGACAATAGAACTTTGATAAGGTTAAAAGAACCTTAGCTGTATGTGCAGAGTTGCGCAGCGCCGAAAAGTGTTCCGGGGGCAGCAACAAAGCTCATGGCTCACGTACCTCAAAGGTTGTGGTCACGGAGATCTAAGTTCCTATTGAAACAAGTAGATCGGGTAAACAATCAAATACCAAGATTTGAGGGTTGAATCATTATCTGAGAATAATGAACCGACTACATACAAAGAAGCGATGATGAGCCCTGACTTCGTCAAATGGCTTGAAGCCATAAAATCCTTGATAGTTCCATACACGAGAAATCAAGTTTTGAACTTGAAGGACCCTCGAGAAAGGTGTAAGACCTTACAGTTGTGTCTGGATCTATAAAGAAATAGACATGGATGTTTTACATCTATGAAATAGTCGACATGTTGGGAAAGAGTTCACAACAATGTTCAAAGGTTGTATATGACAAGATTTGATCTTTCATAGCGATATTTAGTCTAGACGGATTAATGTAGCAGCCACTATATATAATTCTGTTATATGGTAGTTGAATAAACAAAACAAGTTCTTCTAATAGAATTGTTACCTAGGACGTGTGCATGACACGGTCCATAGGGTTTTGTTAAATCAAAGGATGCTAAATGCATATGCAAACTTCAATGGTTGAAGTAAGCATTGCGGAGTTGGAATCTTCACTATGATGAAACTGTTAAAGGAGTTTAAATTCGTCGGAGATGATGAAGATGCTTGCATTTGCAAGAAATTAAGTGGGAGCGCTAAGACATATTTTCTAATACATTATGTGGAAGACATATTGTTGATTGGAAATAATGTATCTTTTATTAACACATATTAAGAATTTCATCCCGATGAAAGACTTAGGCAAAACCTAAATATTTGGCATCAATAGACGCTAATATGGTTGTGCCAGAAGTACATAGACAAGATATTGAATGAGTTCAATATAGAAACTACAAGAAAGGTTCTTGTCGCACAGAAAGGATTGAAAGAGTTCAAATGTTGATGATATATTCAAGTGTATTGACATTTGGTAAAGTGAAACAAATAATCAAGTATAGATTGATACTTGATGTATGAAATCACAAAGAGTATTTATATCAATCATACTGTGATATGTACAAATCCAGATATGTCCTATGCTCTAAATGTTGTAAGCATATACCAGAATGATTCGTAAGATGATCATTGGACAATAGTAAGGATATTCTTATGATATTTTGGAAGAACTAAGAGTATAATATTTGTAGAAGTGACAAATAGATGGTTAGTTCATTGTAAAAGTACTACATTGATACTAGTTTTGTCACAAAGTACAAATTAAGTTTATCTCAATCTAAACTAAGGGTGGCACAATATAATGGAAAGTGAGTTCCATAATGGATTTGGATGAGTTCCAAAGTTAAGACATTGTGACAGATACTACAACAAAAGGCTAAGTATATGACTGCTATAATAGCAGCTAAAGAGGGCATTTGTGTCAAGTAGTTTGTTATCAAACTAGGTGTAGTTCACAGCGGGATAATACTATGAAGATATATTGTACGACAATATTATCAACATGTTTTAACCCCAAAAGAACTAAAGGTCACACCAAAGGACCAAATTTGTACGAAGCCATCTCATTAGAGAATGAGTGATGCGTAGAGACCCAAAGACATGCAATTACACACGGACCTGGAAGTGTCAGATCCGGAGATCAGTTGACCACTAGCAATCGTGTACATACAACACCGGAAAGCCATAGGTGTTGAATACACAAAGATTTGAAACTAGATTATTGACTCTAGTGCAAGTGGGAGACTGTTGGAGATATGCCCAAGAGGCAATAATAAAGTGGTTATTATCATATCTTCACACTTATGATAAATGTTTACATACCATGCTATAATTGTATTAACCGGAAACATTAATACTTGTGTGATTTGTAAACTAAAATAAGAGTCCCTAGTAAAGCCTCTTGTTAAACTAGCTTGTTGGTTAATATATGATCATGGTTTCCTGATCATGAACATAGAGATGTTATTAACAACAGGATCATATCATTAGGAGAATGATGTGATGGACATACTCCTATAGTTAAGCGTAGCATAAAGATCAAGTCATTTAATATAGTTCAATTGCTATAAGCTTTCTGATACATAGTAACCTAATTCCTTCGACCATGAGATCATGCATATCACCTTTACCGGATGGATGCTTTGATGACATCAAACACCACACCGTAACAGGGTGGCTATAAAGGTGGAATTGAGTGTTCAGAAAGTATTGGTTGAAACACATGGATCAAGAGTGGGATTTGTCCATCCATATGACGGATAGATATACTCTGGGCCCTCTCGGTGGAATGTCATCCAATTAGCTTGCAAGCATGTGACTGGCTCACAAGGGATCACATATCACGGGAACGAGAAAAGAGTACTTATCGGTAACGAGGTTGAACTAGGTATGCAGAGATACCGACGATCATAACCTCGGATAAGTAAACTATCGTGAGACAAAGGGAAATTGGTATCGTATGTAAGTGGTTCATTCGATCGCGAAGTAATCGTAGAAATATGTGGGAGCCATATGAATTTCCAGATTCCTCTATTGGTTATTGTTCGGAGAAGTGTCTCGATCATGTCCGCATAATTCACGAACCGTAGGGAGACACACTTAAGGATTCGACGTTGTTTTGAGTAGTTATGGTATTATGAGAAAGAGACCGAATGTTGTTCGGAGTCTCGGATGGGATCCGGGATATCACGAGGTGATCTGGAATGGTCCGGAGAATAAGATTCATATAAAGAAAGTCCCGTTTCGGAGTTCGGAAATGATTCCGGTGAATGTTCTAGAAGGTTCCGGAATGTCCGGCACTCCGGGAGGGGGGAGGGGTACATGAATGTGTCATTACATATTGGAATGATTGCATCATGTACTAAGTGTTCTTGCTGTCCCAAATAAAGGATTAAATTGAATCCTAAAATAGAAAAGTCAAATGTCCAGTTTGAAAGTCAAACGGCTAAAACAAGAAACTGTGGGAAACAAGCAAGAGGAGTTGGGAACCGACTTGAGGGAGGAGTCTCCTCCCCAAGCCAGCGCGCCACCCAAGGCCGACTTGGGGAGGGACTCCCCTCCCCTGGCCGCGCCTCCCACCTATAAAAGGAGGGGCAGGGCCTCCTCCTCTAGACACACAAGTTTCTACCTCTAATCTCCGGTTTAGAGCCGTTCTGGTTTAGAGCTTCTAATTGCTTTAGCCTGCGGTTTAGAGCCTTCTAATTGGTGTGTCTAATCTCTAGACCACTAATAGCCCTCTCTCATAATCCACCATACTCGCTCCGGCTTAAGGCGAAGCCCTGCGGGATCTCCCCTCTACTTCCGGTACCACGCCGTTGTGCTGCCGGAATCGCGAGGAGAGTGCTACAACCTCCGCTGCCTGCTGGAACAAGGGAGAGGAAGGTCTTCGTCGAGTACCGAACGTGTGACCGACTGCGGGAGCGCTGCCGGAACGCAGCGCCGGAAGGATCGTCTACGCGATCTTGAGATCGGAAAGAGTACGACTACATCACCCACGAGAATCTGCTCTCGTTAACCGCTTTGGAATCTTCGAGGGTAAGTTATTCCATCGACTCGTTGCTACAATCTAGTAGATAGATCTTGGCTTGTTTGTTTGTATGCGATAGAAATTTTTTGTTTTCCATGCTACGAACCCCTACATCACCATCATAGCTTGATGTTGCGGCGTGTCGCGGAGATGGTACCGCTTGAGAAGAGCTCATGGATTGAAGAACGGGTCCATCCCGGTGCCTTGAAGCGTGACGGCGAGGTGCACTTGATTCACTTGATGAGTGCCGAGATGAGCTTGATTCGCGCGAGCGTGGCCTTGCTAGTCCATCAATGAGGCGTTGAAGCTTCTCATCCGTTGAGGCGAGTGCACGACCAAGAGCTTCATTTTGATGACCGAGGTTGTGTTGCATGGCATGCATTTGGCCACGGACTTCTTCGAAGCGGTTGTCGATGTTCTTGAATTCCACACGGGCCTCGCTAAATTGTTCATCTTGGCGCCGCTCGAGAGCTTCACAACGGTAGTTGAATTCTCCTCGGACCTTCCAATGGTCCCATCTTGTCATGAATTGTGTGTCGTCCTCCGGGGGTGGTGGTTGGAACGGCTCGCCATTCCTGTCCATGATGCAAAGCCAACAAGGGTTGTATATGGAGAAAAAGGGTGTGAAGAGTTAGCCTTTTACCTCACCTTGGAGATTATATCAAACTAATTGCCACACAAATGAGCGAACAGCGTGCAAAGTGAAATGGGAAGAAACTCACACACAAATATGCTACAACTCTCAAAAGCTTTTGGTGGAAGTTTAGGATTGGTGTATGATAGGGGAAATGAGAGCTCAAAGCTAGAAAGTACCATAATCTTTTGGAATCTCTTTATTAACTTGAAATCCCTTCTTCCCTCTACGAATGGCCTTTCTTCTACTTCTAAGTTGAGTCAGTAAACCTACTTCCTCTCTATCTCCAGCAAGCATTTCAATTGTTGTGTTTCAAGCATTCATATGATGATTTATTCAATCATGTTCTTTATCTTGTTTGCACAAGACTCTTATTTAATGAGTACTACTTTGAAATCCTTCATTGTGAAAAACCTTTTATGTTTGAGCAAAGGGTACTCTTGTTGTGAAACTTCTACAAAAGCTTTATTTGTGAAACTATTTGCCAGCTGTTCTCTGACCAAGAACAAAGTTTGCCAATCCCAATTATGATTCATCTTTATGCATCTCTATTGTGACTCCTATACTTGTTGCAAGCTAAGTTATATAATGGTGAGTTGCTTTCTTCTATGAGTTGTGTAATGGTAAGTGTGATGCTTTTTGTCCGTATTCTTTTATCGACACTTCACTCCATAAACATGTGGACATGTTTACTGAGCTCAGTTTTTGCTTGGGGACAAGCGAAGGACTAAGCTTGGGGGGAGTTGATATGTCCAATTTGCATTACCATTCTATATCATAATTTGCCTCTATTCATTGATATATTTCATATTAAGAGGTGCTACTTATGTCTTTTCATCTGTTTTTGCATATTGGATGATTCTTGGAGGATGAACTGCCGGAGTCAGGAATCTGATGGAAAAAGCGGTGTTTTGATGCAATTTCACGAAGATCAGAAAAATACCAGAAAAACTACGGAATATCTTATTTTCCCAGAAGACGAAGAATGCCAGAAGGGGAGGTGGAGATGGGCCACAGGGGCCCACACTCCCAGGCGTGGGCCACCCCTAGGCCACGCCTATAGGGGGTATGTCCCACCTGGACCACCTCTGGCTCCGCCCTCTCGCCTATTTCTTCTCCTCGAAACCCTAATACACGGGGGAGCGACCACAAAAAGATTCCGCCACCTCTGCGGGGCGGAAAACACCAAGAGAGAAAGAGCTCTCCGGCAGACATATTTCTGTCGGGGAAATTCCTTCCCGAAGAGGGGAGATCGTCGCCATCAACACCATCATCAAGCTAGACTTCATTGGGATCATCATCATCCACACCATCATATCCACCAGCACCACCATCATCACTCCATCCCGATGTAACAATTGTGTTGAATCTTGCATAGTTCTTAGGGGAAACTTTCCTGGTGTTGATTACTATTCTAGTTGATGCTTGTGAGTGGAACCTTTGGATTATTGTTCATGTTAAGATTGTTATTCATCACCATATCATCTTTGATCTTGATCCATATGATGTCTCGTGAGTAGTACGTTTAGTTCTTGAGGACATGGGAGAAGTCATGTTGTTAGTAGTGGATTTGTGTTGAGATATTATTCAATGGTTTAGTATTTAAGTTGTGGTGCTATTCTTCTAGTGGTGTCATGTGAACGTCGACTACATGATACTTCACCATTTATGGGCCTAGGGGAATGCATTGTGTATTTGGCTACTAATTGTGGGGTTGTCGGAGTGACAGAAACCTGAACCCCCATTAGGACACCATTGCACAAGGGAGTGTAGGAACTCAGAGTTTAAGGCTGTGGTTAGGTCTATACCTTAATTTATTTCTTGTAGTTGTGGATGCTTGCAAGGGGTTTAATCACAAGTATGTATTAGTCCAAGTAAGGTCGGTACATTAGCACATGTTCACCCACACAACACTTACAAAACCAAAGAAGACTACTCCGCTATTTGAAGCGAAAGCACTTGACAGAATTCCCATGTGTCCTCGAGAATGTTTCGTCCTCATAAGTATTTCCACCGGCTTGTCCTTTGCTAAGAAAGGATTGGGCCACTTGCTGCAACTGTTTGCTGTTTCATTTACTTGCATTTTATTTCCTTGCTTTATCAGAAAACCCCTAAATATCCGTTTGCTAAGTATTTACAGAGATTTCCTGCTCCATACCACTAGTCAACACCTTCTGCTCCTTGTTGGTATCGACACTCCTATTTATCAAAAGTAATACGATACACCCCTATACTTGTGGGTCATCAAGTACTTTGATGACATCAAACACCACTTCCGTAACTGGGTGGTTATAAAGGTGGCATTGGGTATTCTGAAAGTATGTGTTGAAGCACATGGATCAAGAGTGAGATTTGTCCATCCATATGACAGATAGATACACTCTGGGCCCTCTCGGTGGAATGCCATCCAATTGGCTTGCAAGCATGTGACTAGGTCACAAGGTATGTCACATCACAGTATGAGTAAAGAGTAATTATTGGTAACGAGGCTGAAATAGGTATAGAGATACCGATGATCAAACCTCGGATAAGTAAAGTATCGCGCGACAAAGGGAATCCTTATCGGATGTTAAATGGTGCATTCGATCACGAAGTCATCGTTGAATATGTGGGAGACACTATGGATCTCCAGGTCCCGCAATTGGTTATTGATCGAAGAGGTGTCTCGATCATGTCTGCATAGTACGCGAACCATAGAGTGACACATTTAATGTTCGATGTTGTTTAAGTAGATATGGAATATGAGTTGGAGACTAAATGATGTTCAGAGTCTCGGATTGGATCCAGGACATCACGAGGAGATCCGGAATGGTCCGAAGAATAATATCCATATAAGGAAAGTAAATTTCCGGGGTTTGGAAATGTTTTCGGTATTTTGACCGAAAGCTTCTAGAATGTTCTAGAGGGACCACCAGTGGGTCCACCACCCCAGGAGGGGACACTTGGGTTGAGGCATGCCGCAGGGGAACACTAGGTCCAGCCACACCAAGGCCCAAAAGGGGGAAAATCCGGCTACCAAAGAATTGGTGTCAAACCCTAGTTTGGAAAGGACGGGAAAGCTTTTGGGGGAAGTTTCCAACTCTCCTTCTTGGACGAGTTGGGGAAGGTTTCAGCCAAGGGCTAGGAACCTCTTAGCTGCACCACCCCTCCATATAAGGAGGGGTGGGGGCGCACCCCTCTAGTCTCTTGCCCCTTCACCTCTAAACCCTGGCGCTACCTAACCCTAGGCGCCTCCCTCCTCCATCACCCTGCTCCAGCTTTGGCGAATCCCTGCAGGGATTCTCCTCCACCACCAACACACCATCGTGCTACTGGGATTCCGAGGGGATCTACTAGCTCTTCTGCCCGCTGGAACTGAGAGATGAAGATCATCATCGACTCCGCACATGTGACCGAGTGCGAAAGCGCTGCCGGAACGCGGCGCCGAAAGGATCGTCTACGCGATCTTGAGATCAGCAAGTGATCGACTACATCAACTATGAGAATCTGATTTCGTTAAACACTTTGGATCTACGAGGGGGTAATTCTCTTCAATCTCATTTCATCGATCTCATGGATTAGATTTTGGCTTTATCATAGATTGGATCTTCGTTTTATGTGTTCTTTCGATAGAAATTTTTTGTTTTCCATGCAACGAACCCTACATTATAGTCTGTCTACATTCAGGTCGTGTATATGGTGTACGCCCTTGCGAGGATTGGCGGAATCGATTTTGTGTAGAAACATTTATTTCCTTTCGCCCTTTTACCTAGGCAATGAGACATTTTCTTTGCACGACCACAACTATTTGTACTTGGTCATATTGTCATGGAAATATACACGATAGATTTAGCCCTTTTTTGTGCGAATGTATAGATTTAGCCTATTGACTATGTACTTGGTCATATTGTACTGTAGATGTAAGGGTGACGGTTGTTTTGTGATATGAATGAATAAAATATTTTACTATTTTAGTTCTTGTGTTTTGTAATATTTTAGTGTTGTATAAATAATACTCCCTCTGTTTCAAAATATAAGATGTTTTAGCTTTATGAAGAAAATGTATCTAGACTTCTTTTGGTATATAGGTTCATTCAGTTTTGGAGTGAATCTAGACACTAAAAAAGTCTAGATACATTTTCTTCACAAAACCTAAAACATCTTATATTTTGAAATGGAGGGAGTATATTCTAAGTATAGAAAAACTCAGTGCAAAAGAGTGAAAGCAAAATGACTGTAACCGATGAGATGCACTGTAAGAAAACAGGTATTAGGCGATTACCAAAAGTGCCCCTTACTGGCGACCCTTTTTTGCTCTATTGCCATAGATGCCTTTTATTTATTTATTTAATTTGCTTTGTTGCCATAGATGCCTTCACATCAGCGACCCTTTACCACTGAAGCTTTTTTAACCCTTGTCCATAGTGTCTCTGTACTAGCTAGTGCCTTCATTATTTTCATAGATATAAAATGTGACACCCCCGGGATCAGGGCTAAACAAATCCCAGACCTCCGTCTGATATAAGCTTAATCTTGAGCTTGAGGATATCCAGTGAAGAATTCAGTAACACAACAGTGACCCTACGACACAAAATTTATTACAGCAAGCTCATAACTGACCAGAGAACCAAATTATTACGAGCAGAGGTCACTGACCATAAACATCAAACAACGGAAGGCAAATTATGCTATTAAGTACAGCAAACTTAACAAATGGCCTAAGCGGCCTGAAGCATAACGATGACGTCCCAGCCCATAGATTCCAGGCTGCCGGCCGGGAACCCCAAGCTACTCGTCGATGTCGATGTAGTAAGGAACTTGTCTTTAGGTGAACACTTACTCCGCAAAAAGTATCAACAAAGCAAGGGTGAGTACATGGTGTACTCCGCAAGACTTATGGCTGGTGGAGTTGTTTTGCATAAAGCCACTTTTGTTTATAAAACAAGAGGGAGAAGAAGCTCGTCTAGTCAGAGTATTTTAAAAGGGGATAAGAGAGCGACGTCTCTGAAATATTGAAAATCATCTTTTGATATCCACCAATCATCATCATCTACCAACTAGGATCACTCCCTCGTACCCATGAGGAAGCATCCTTAAGCACACGTTGATCTGCCAAGTTTTACGATTAGGTTATAGTTCTCTATGATCTTGAGTCCGGTCGCCAAGTCGTTCATAACCGTGAACACGACTTTTCGAAAAGATTAATACCCTGCAATGGTATACAACTTTACCCACACGTACTAACCTTCTCTTAATTCCACTAGATAAGCCCTCTTCCTTGGAAGGCCGACAGAGGGTGGTTAGACACGACCTTTACCTTGCTTTCGCCGAGACCATGAGTCACGCAATAAGTATGGTTCCGCCGTAACGGGTCAAATCCCGAAGCCGGTACTTAAAGATGTGAGGTGAGGTTGGTTTACCAGGGGCGCTATCTACCCCAAGCAACCCCGGCCATGCTTACCTACCTGTTATGAATGCACCAACTTCACCCGGCAAATCTTTCAAAAGATTTTCGATGCATATGTCGAATGGAACGCTCGAACTATGTGACTCATGGAATCTACTAGGCAAGTTAGTTGCTTGTGAGGTTGTCCAGGCCCCGTGTGGTTGCACGCTCGTCTTGGTTCCAAAGGCAAGAACTCAGTTCCTAGTGGTGGCGAGCATGGGACTAGAAAAACCACATCCCACTATGGCCTCCCATACAAGCCTTAGCATGTTTAATCTCATATCACTGATCACATCTCATCACGTTCTCCTGTCATACTAGATTCTCTGCATCTAATACATCATTTGGATGAACCAGACTCGACAACTAAGCATGGCTAAGCAAGACACAGATATAAGCTCTAGCAGTGCACACAAGCCAAACCTAGTTATGCTAGGAGAAGTGGATCAGGTAATATAAGCTCAAAAGGAGTATGCAATAGATAGGATACTCTATCTATCGATAAAAGACCACAGTAGAATCGTATGCAGCATGGCAGAATTGAAATGCTTTCGAAATCATTGGGTTATATCATGGTGGGGCTATGCTTGCCTTTTCCTGTTGATAGCCGATAAGCAGATCTTCGGACATCTGGCACTTGACTTGGTTTCAGTTGGTCAAGTATTGTTCGTCGATCTTCAAGCTTCGACGGTTTTGATCTCTGACTTCAATCTCGATCTCGACATCGTATTCTATCGGAAAGAACCAAATACCGGAAAGAAAGGGGGAAACAATCAACACATGGCATCGATGCAATGCTCAAGTAAGGATGATGATATGACAAGTTAATTTGCATTGAATTGAAACCCTAAAGCATGCTCGACAACTTAATCGGGGTTCCGAGGGGTGAAAACCCTAATTCGAAGAAACTCCGGAACATATGAGAGGGTTGGATTTTGTTCTCTAACTAAACTTGCCATTTAAGTTGTTGAACAATGCATGATTATAGCTCTATTAGATAGTTCTCATTTTTCTTAACATTTTGATATATTACTTGTATTTTTCTGACTTATAAATTAAAAGTTATTGAATTTACAATATTCAAAACAATTTCTAAAATTAATAAAACAATTGGTTAAACTTTTTATACCCAGACATCACCTAGCCGTAGTGGCTGACAGAGGGGCCCCAGGGCCACCTCAGCGTCCACGCGGGCAGGTGGGACCTGGGTCGGGGTTGACTCGGTCAGACCCTAACCCTAACCTTTTGCACCGCAGAGGCATCTAGCCTCTAAGGCCGATGGGTGGGCCTAGGACACGTCAGTGGCCATGTCGACAAGGAGAGGCCCGCCTCAGGTGGACTCACGCGGTGGACGGTGGCCGACGTTGGTGACCATCTGGCAGCGGCGCTACGGCACGCGCGTGGACTCGATATTACACCTACGGGAAGCGCCTTTGCGTGGGCTACCAGACAAGGGCGGCGCGGGGCTCTATGGTGGTCGGAAACCACGCCGGCGACAAGCACGTGCAGCAGCGGACGATGGAGCACGGCGTGAGGGCGAAGCAAAGCGAGAGAGAGGAGGGGAGGGGTTCATGACAACCATGAGCTCACCACGAAGCTGAATGAAGGGTCGGCGAGATACGGGGTGGTCGGTGGTGACCGAATCGAGCGGCGGAGCTTCTGCCGGACACGGAGAAGATGGTGGCAATTGCAGCGATTCAAGCCGCGCCTACTTGCATACGTCGGCGAGGAGGAAGATAGGAGCAAGGCGAAGCTCGTGGCGTGCTCGGCTGGCCTCGGGGGTGGCCAGAAACATCGACGACAAGCGGCATCGGCGACAGGTAGGGTTCGGCTAGAGGGGAATTGCGAGAGGGAGGTCGGGAGAGAGAGCGGAGGAGGATAAGGACGTGAGAGACGTGTGGGACGGGCTCTTATCCATCTCTACGCAGCGACGAACGACGGGGAGCAGGCGGCGCGGATCAACGGCCGGCGGCATGACAGAGAGGAGGTTGCCGCCAATGGGGAAGACGACGAACATGGGGCGAAGGGGTAGCGGGACGCGGGCGGGCTGCCTGGGCCGAGGGTGCTGCGGGTGTGCGGCATGCAGAGGGGAGAGGAAAACTGGGCTGCTGGGCTGCACGGCCTGGAGGCTCTGGCTGCTGTTTTTTAGCAAATCTTTTTCTCTTTTCTATTTTTAATTTATGCTTTGAGTTTTAGCATTTTCAATCTGTGTTTGAACCATTCAAAATTACCAGAGTTTTTGTAAAATATATAAGATAATCAGGGTACCCTAATATCCATTTGGGATCCACACTTTTGTATTTTTTTCTCAAATATTTCAAAACCATTTGAATGCTTCAAAGAGAGGGGGAATATTAGGGTTTTTAGGGTTTTACTTGGATTTTCTTTAATGCACAATGTAAGGCATGATGCTCATGATGCACAAACAAACCCTAAATAAAGATTAGCTAAAACTGGGGTGTTATAGCTCTATCCCCCTTACGAGAATCTCGACCCGAGATTCCAAAGGTAGGAAGAGAGATAAAGAGAGAAAAAGAACAAGGTCACTCTAAAGATAAGAGGGAAACACACTAAACAACACACCGAGTATCTCATGGTCAACTCATGGATGGAGTGTTCAGAAACAACTCTGAGATGACGAACATGAAACACATCAAGGTAACGGAGGGTACAAGAGGAGATGGTTTCTAGTTGTTAGACAACTGGTCTTCATAAGGATTGATACCATGGAACTTACATGAGATTTTGAAGCTTATGAAAAGGAAAGCTTCCAAAGGAAAGAACATAACACAGACTTCGATGAGGAACCTCTACTAAATGGCTTAAGTAGAAATATTAGGTTGCAGAGATATGGATCAACAAAACCAAGCTGTTGAACTACTTTTGACACAGAAGGGTCACTCTTTAATTCAACAAAAGGCCAAGACATAAAGGTGTTTTGTGGAGAGGACTCGTAAAAGTCACAAGAAACATGTATCCAGAGAAACTACTGATTACCAAAATCATAGTCACTCTTAAAACATGGCTGAGAAAAACGAAGGAAACTCTTTATTCATCCAGATTTATGAAAACCTTTGACAAGATCATGATATTACTTTACACCACTATATGGATAGTTAAGAAGATTCCTGATGACACGAGAAGAAAGAAACTTCATTATCAGACTTCAATTACTTGGCACAACAAAGTGTTTGTCAACATAAAAGAGTCTGAAGGATCGACCGAGAGACATTTAGCAACACTACTTTAAATGTTCTCCTTGATGTTCGAGACACGAAGCATCAAGTAATGGTCGGACTTCGGATACAAGGAAACCATAAACACAACTCCTATAATTAATTATAGAGGAAGCCTCATGAAGAGTGGCTGATATTGCTGAGTTCAAGAGAATATGGCAAAGGTCTTTCCGGCTAAGTTGTGTCAACCATTACATCAATCTTGCCAGATTTACAAAGGGACCTATGTCAAAACCTTGGGGAACACCAACCATCTTTGTTGCTTGAGATTCAACTTTGGTTCGGTGGAATGATACTTTAGACTTAACATGTCCGAATAGAAAGTTCGCAACATTTACCACAAAGGTAAAGTTACTAGATTCTCAAGATATGGACTACAGTGTGAAGCTCCAAAAGATGAGCTAGATTGCTAGACCCATGTATTTAGCAACTTGTCGAAAGACAACTGCATACACATAAAGTACTAACAATAAAACACACACATGTCCTTTAAGAGAAAAGGGATAACTCTTCTCGAATTCACGGCGACATCTTTCAACAATTGCACATGAACCAGAGAAGTTTACTTCTAACATCCAGAACACATACTTCGAGATGACTCGAATATGGTTCCCAAAAGTTTGGAACATTAATGCCAACTGTTCCATAAGAATTTGGTCTAACATGGAAAATATAAGGATGTTGTCGATGGGCTCAACAGCAAACTTACCAGGGCACTCCAAGAAGATGGACTCATATGTTGTATAACAAGGCAAGGGTATTGGTCAGACCAAAGACATGAAAATGTACCCAAGTGAAACATCACAAGAAGAAACATCATCAAGATAGTCCTTGGAACTGAGTTTGATCTGTCGATAACCCAAATCAAATCAAATGTGGGGAAAGATAATATATCCATAAAGGAAATACTATCCTTCTTTAACACTAACAAAACTAGACATCCTTTTAAGAAGGAACATGGTTGGATAGAACTTTTGTCTTACAACTCTCCAAGTTGTTGTTTAAGCTCAACCAAATAGTTTAGGGGTATCCAGTACGGATCCTTGGAGAAAATAGCAGTTCAGAGAACTTGCTTGCTCAAGAACTTGACAACACGGTCATGTGGCAACATGGCGATACTTCTAGTAGACATCTAGAATATCACGAACCATCGATATGTCACTTAGTTCGAGAGGAAACTTGCTTGGTAAGGCAAGAAGACACAATCTCAGAGCTTCGGCACAATCCTAACTCTTTGACCGAAGAGAGTGCACTAGAATAGCGGACTTGGTAGCACAATCAAACTTCGCTTAGTGATAGGGTTAACCAATCACGCTAAGTATGACTCAAATGTCCTTTGAGTTCAAAATAATGAAAATTGTTAAGAATCTCAGATAGCCACATTATTACGCACACGCATCACTCACGAGCGCGAAAGCTCGAGGAAGGTAGGTAAATATGTGTAAGAGCATCACTTCATTAAGGGGTCAGAAAACTCAGCACGACCTCTTAGTATAAAAGAGTGTGACACTTTAAGGTAGAACAAACAGAAGCTAAATACCACTTCTTGATCTACGGATTACAACACTTTGACCTGGTCCTAGATACGACGAGGTACTGGAGTTTGTTTCTCCTAACATCCCGAAATAGGTTGTCTTGACGGACCACAAGAGTATCTTACATCGGAAGACACCGATGCACATTACTACTTGGCTACCAACTGGTAGACAAAGGTCAGAAAACAACAAGAGCAGAAGAACATGCTTAGGATATAATCCCGAGATGTGGATGCATAAGTCAACAATCTTCCGAAAACCAATGCAGAGAAGGGTAAGATGTGGCAGAGTCACGAGTATAGATGCGAGACTCTCGAGGAGTACTCTTATCGTGATCTATTTGGTTCCATTAAATAACATCTGCCATAGCATGTGGTAGGGTAAGTCCTTAATTGTCACAATTCAATCGTGACAAAAACCACAAGTTTGAAGGCTAGAATGGTAGTACCAGCCATCCTGAGGTAATGTGTGAACATTGATAACAAGGGTCAAAGGAATGGATCTTGGGTTAAAGGTCAGCTTCATGTACAAGATTCACAACACCCGAATCTAGCACAATCAGGGATCTTAGCTTCAAGTCCAAGGGTTAAAACCCAAAGAAAGAGTAACTACTACTTGAGGGACAAAGCGTACACTACAAGATAGCAATCACAAGGTAGCTTCCAAAAGAAGAAATGACTTCTGAAGTACCCAAACAAATAAAAAGGAGGCACACGAGGCGAAAAGAAACTTCGTGGCCTAGAACAGAACATTGAAGAACCATCAACATCATTTTGTGGACCCATAAAATAGATAGATTATGATAGAACGAAATCTCTCAGAAGAAACAGAACAAATGGAAACAAGGAACACACACTACTGACTCTAGAGAACTCAACACTAGGTCAAATGGTTGAGAACCGGCATGCCTGAAGAGGCACCTAAGTTTTTGAAAGATGAGATGAGATAGCAAAACTATTCCAAATCAACACAAGGTAAGATAACCCAGAGTTAGAGCGAAATTGGATAAGGAGAAAAAGAAGCATACTAGAGTTTTTGCACATAATTTTCATCTTTGAAAATATTTTTCACAAACTCTAGACTCAACATCGACCAATAGCAAGGGTTTCCTACAGTCGGTACTGCTCTGATACCAAGAACCATGACACCCCCGGGATCAGAGCTAAACAAATCCCAGACCTCCGTCTGATATAAGCTTAACCTTGAGCTCGAGGATATCCAGTGAAGAATTCGGTAACACAACAGTGACCCTACGACACAAAATTTATTACAGCAAGATCATAACTAAGCAGAGAACCAAATTATTACAAGCAGAGGTCACTAATCACAAACATCAAACAATGGAAGGCAAATTATTCTATTAAGTATAGCAAACTTAACAAATGGCCTAAGCGGCCTGAAGCATAACGATGACGTCCCAGCCCATAGATTCCAGGCTGCCGGCCGAGAACCCCAAGCTACTCGTCGATGTCGATGTAGTAAGGAACTTGTCTTTAGGTGAACACTTACTCCGCAAAAAGTATCAACAAAGCAAGGGTGAGTACATGGTGTACTCCGCAAGACTTATGGCTGGTGGAGTTGTTTTGCATAAAGCCACTTTTGTTTATAAAACAAGAGGGAGAAGAAGCTCGTCTAGTCAGAGTATTTTAAAAGGGGATAAGAGAGCAACGTCTCTGAAATATTGATCATCATCTTTTGATATCCACCAATCATCATCATCTACCAACTAGAATCACCCCCTCGTACCCATGAGGAAGCATCCTTAAGCACACATTGATCTGCCAAGTTTTACGATTAGGTTATAGTTCTCTATGATCTTGAGTCCGGTTGCCAATTCGTTCATAACCGTGAACACGACTTTTCGAAAAGATTAATACCCTGCAGGGGTGTACAACTTTACCCACACGTACTAACCTTCTCCTAATGCCACTAGATAAGCCCTCTTCCTTGGAAGGCCGACAGAGGGTGGTTAGACATGACCTTTACCTTGCTTTCGTCGAGACCATGAGTCACGCAATAAGTATGGTTCCGCTGTAATGGGTCAAATCCCTAAGCCGGTACTTAAAGATGTGAGGCGAGGTTGGTTTACCAGGGGCGCTATCTACCCCAAGCAACCCCAGCCACGCTTACCTACCTATTATGAATGCACCAACTTCACCCGACAAATCTTTCATAAGATTTTCGATGCATATGTCGAATGGAACGCCCGAACTATGTGACTCATGGAATCTACTAGGCAAGTTAGTTGCTTGTGAGGTTGTCCAGGCCCCGTGTGGTGCACGCTCGTCTTGGTTCCAAAGGCAAGAACTCAGTTCCTAGTGGTGGCGAGCATGGGACTAGAAAAACCACATCCCACCGTGGCCTCCCATACAAGTCTTAGCATGTTTAATCTCATATCACTGATCACATCTCATCACGTTCTCCTGTCATACCAGATTCTCTGCATCTGATACATCATTTGGATGAACCAGACTCAACAGCTAAGCATGTCTAAGCAAGACACATATATAAGCTCTAGCAGTGCACACAAGCCAAACCTAGTTATGGTAGGAGCAGTGGATAAAAGACCACTGTAATATAAGCTCAAAAGGAGTATGCAATAGATAGGATACTCTATCTATCGATAAAAGACCATAGTAGAATCATATGCAGCATGGCAGAATTGAAATGCTTTTGAAATCATAGGGTTATATCATGGTGGGGCTATGCTTGCCTTTTCCCGTTGATAGCCGATAAGCAGATCTTCGGACATCTGGCACTTGACTTGGTTTCAGTTGTTCAAGTATTTTTCGTCGATCTTCGAGCTTCGATGGTTTTGATCTCTGACTTCGATATCGACATCGTATTCTACCGGAAAGAACCAAATACCGGAAAGAAAGGGGGAAACAATCAACACATGGCATCGATGCAATGCTCAAGTAAGGATGATGATATGACAAGTTAATTTGCATTGAATTGAAACCCTAAAGCATGCTCGACAACATAATCGGGGTTCCGAGGGGTGAAAACCCTAATTCGGAGAAACTCCGGAACATATGAGAGGGTTGGATTTTGTTCTCTAATTAAACTTGCCATTTAAGTTGTTGAACATTGCATGATTATAGCTCTATTAGATAGTTCTCATTTTTCTTAACATTTTGATATATTACTTGTATTTTATGACTTATAAATTAAAAGTTATTGAATTTACAATATTTAAAACAATTTCTAAAATTAATAAAACAATTGGTTAAACTTTTTATACCCAGACATCACCTAGCCGCAGTGGCTGACAGAGGGGCCCCAGGGCCACCTCAGCGTCCAAGCGGGCTCGTGGGACCTGTGTCGGGGTTGACTGGGTCAGACCCTAACCCTAACCTTTTGCACCGCAGAGGCATCTAGCCTCTGAGGCTGATGGGTGGGCCTAGGACACGTCAGCGGCCACGTCGACAAGGAGGGGCCCGCCTCAGGTGGACTCACGCGATGGACGGTGGCCGACGCCGGCGACCATCTGGCGGCGGCGCTACGGCACGCGCGCGGACACGATATTATGCCTATAGGAAGCGCCTTTGCATGGGCTACCAGACAAGGGCGGCGCGGGGCTCTGTGGTGGTCGGAAACCACGCCGGCGACAAGCACGCGCAGCAGCGGACGGCGGAGCACGCCGCGAGGGCGAAGCAAAGTGAGAGAGAGGAGTGGGAGGGGTCCATGACAACCAGGATCTCACTACGAAGCTGAATGAAGGGTCGGCGAGAGACGGGGTGGTCGGTGGTGACGGAATCGAGCGGCGGAGCTTCTGCCGGACACTGAGAAGACGGTGGCAATAGCAGCGATTCAAGCCGCGCCTGCTTGCATACGTCGACGAGGAGGAAGAGAGGAGCAAGGCGAATCTCGTGGCGTGCTCGGCTGGCCTCGGGGGTGGCCGGAAACATCGACGATAAGTGGCATCGGCAACAGGTAGGGTTCGGCCAGAGGGGAATTGCAAGAGGGAGGTCGGGAGAGAGAGCGGAGGAGGATAAGGACGGGAGAGACGTGCGGGACGGGCTCTTATCCATCTCTACGCAGCGGCGGACGCCGGGGAGCAGGCGGCGTGGATCGAAGGTCGGCGGCTCGACAGAGAGGAGGTTGCCGCCGATGGGGAAGACGACGAACAGGGGGCGAAGGGGTAGCGGGCCGCGGGCGTGCTGCCTGGGCCGACGGTGTTGCGGGTGTGCGGCAGGCAGAGGGGAGAGGAAAACTGGGCTGCTGGGCTGCACGGCCTGGAGGCTCTGGCTGCTTTTTTTTAGCAAATCTTTTTCTCTTTTCTGTTTTTAATTTCTGCTTTGAATTTTAGCATTTTCATTCTGTTTTTGAACCATTCAAAATTATCTGAGTTTTTGTAAAATATATAAGATAATCAGGGTACCCTAATATCCATTTTTGATCCACACTTTTGTATTTTTTTCTCAAATATTTCAAAACCATTTGAATGCTTCAAAGAGAGGGGGAAGATTAGGGTTTTTAGGGTTTTACTTGGATTTTCTTTAATGCACAATGTAAGGCATGATGTTCATGATGCACAAACAAACCCTAAATAAAGATTAGCTAAAACTGGGGTGTTACATAAAATTGGAGAAGTATATATCGCAAGTTATAGTTAGACTATTCTAGTAAAAAATACCACGAATGAACAAATACAATATCTTTAGCATGTAAGGATGTCCTCGTCAAAAAAATAATGTCACCAGATGTAAACACAACAATGCAATCCATGTCACGATGACTAGTTGAGTCCATGTCACCACAACGATCTGGTAAATTAGAAATGTAGTCTTACTTTATTTGTATACTGTAACATCCCTAAAATCATGATTTCAAAGATTGCATATCACTCATGCATGCATATAGATTTGAGATCAATTTCAAACTCATTTCAAGAAAACAGAAGCACATAGTGCTATCATTTTATGTGAGCAAACTTAAATCAAATGCCCATCCTCATTTGAGAGCTTAGTGTTTTAAAAACCATGTTTGTTTGCTTCCTTGTGGATTGGTTTGAGTGTAGAGTTTGAACAAAGTTTTACAAAATAAAAATGGTTTCAAAACCATTTTTCAAACATTTGCAAATCTAGTGCTATGGCACTGTTTATTTTGTTATTTCAAAAGAACCAAGCTTGAACAGAGAGACCACCTGATTTTGTGTCCTAAAATGTGATTGATGCACACTGCAAAAATCCCAAAGAGATTTGAATTCAAATAGAGTTTGAATTCATTTGAAACTCAAACCAGAAAATCAATTTAGAAAAAGAAAAAGAGAAAGGAATTGGAAAAAGGCCGGCGCTAGGATTTGAGCCCATCAACAGAAGCAGCCCATCTAGCCCACCCGGGCCACCTCTCTCTCCCTCGCAGGCATAGACGCACCCGCGGAGTCACTGACGCCAGGACCCCACCGCCCTTCTGTCTATTTCGCTGACAAGTGGACCCGTGACCCCGTCGTCGTCTTCGTCAATCACGCGCGCCTGGGCCGCTCACGCCGCCGTTACTCGCCGCAGTCACTGCCGCGTTGAATCCCCTTCATTCCGCGAGTAACTCCACGCCCCGCTCCGGCTATAAGAACCTCTCCCCTTCGCGGTCATTTTCCCCCACACTGCACACCCTTCTCGCCACCAGGCTGCCAGTATTCGCTCTCGCGCCGCCGCAGACAGAGCCTACTCCGGCGATCAATTCTGGTAAACCTCGTGCGCCCCTTCCTCTCTGGTTCATACGAGCAGCTTCACAACTTCCTTGCGCACCTCCTGATCCTCTTTGCTCGTCTGATTGTGATCCAGAGCTTCGTCTTCGACGAGCACCGTGAGCAACCGACACCGTCTCCAACTCCGGCGAGTGATTAAGGTAAAATCCGACCGCCCCGTGCCTCCCCTTTGACGCTGACTTGTTCGCCTGACTTATGCGCACACACTGATGCCCTCCGTTTGTGTTAGGGCGAAACAGAACGTCGCCAACATCGCCGTCCACCGGAGCCCGACCCTGTCATCCACTCCGACGAGATCCTACGGCCACTACAGCGCGCCCCTTGCCAAGCCACCGCCACGTTGAGCTTCGCCTCGTCACTGTGATTCTGGTGAGCACACTCTTCCCTCCCCGGGCGACCTAGAACGCCAGCACCACCACTGGCAGAGCGCACCGCCGCTCGCCGTCGTCGCGCGCCGCCAGAACTTGGTCGTTTAATCAATAGCCATTGGATCTAGATCCAACGCGTGCGATAGAATCACTTAAACGAAGCGGTACGTTAGATCTGAGCCGTGCACGTTCACTTAAATCCAATGATCTGCGTCGATCGATCCGCCCGAACCGGTACGGGCCAATAGGAAACAGACGCGTGGCTAGGGTTTGTTTAAAAACAGAATTTGAAAACAGATTTGTATCCAAATTTGATTTAGCTATAACTTTTGATTCCCACGTTAGATTTTAGAAAATTTTATACCGTTGGAATCAGGAGGACAAGCCCTTTATGTTTATGCAATGTGTTTAGTGTTTAGCTTCTGTTAAAATGATTTTTATTGCAGAAACTTGTTTAGGACTATTTTAAGTATATGAATTGTTTAAGAAATTGTTTTAGTGTCAAATAAACTTGGTTTAGCAAGTTTTTGACTTGGTTATGATTCAGTACTATGCACTTGCTTGGTTGAGTTTTAAAAATCATCACTTAGCATTTTTGCATGTATGCATATGTATTTTTGTTTGTTTGTATATGTTGTGTGTAATTTGTTGCTACCATTCTTTGTGTAGACTTTGGTGCTAGTGATTGTGATTGTGAAGAGTGCTACTCTCCCAACTACCAAGGCAAGTGGTACTTTATGAATATTTCTATCCCTATATTTTTATACAAGCATTAGAAATATTTTGCTAAGTCTTGCATGATACTATTTTTGTCAAATGCCATGTTGGGAAATCCTAAGTAGTTGTAGAATTGCTAGGAAATTTCTAAGTTAAGTACTATCTATGCCATGCTTAGCCTAGATAGTAGCAAACAAGGGTTGGTGAAATATACATGCTATGATGAAAATATTTCTAAGTCTTTGGACTTATGCTTTTCTTAATAAAATAACTAAGTCAATGAATCACCTGGGTGGAAAGGGACTTGATTGGTGGTTTTTGGTTGAGTGGTTACACAAGGCCCATGGCTATGGTTTACCTTGTGTATCTCACTTGTGGAAAGCCACCCAGGAACAAAGGGATTTTAGAGGCCAAGTGTTGAGAAGCTTCTAGTGCAGCCACTTGGCAATATGGGCTCTACCTGGATCACATAGGTTGCTAGAACTTAGCCATTTGGACAGTTGGTGGTAGTGGGAATGATAGGTTGGAACGCGTCCATTTGGTCTAAGGAAAGGCTTCTGAAAGGTCCTGTCTTGGGAAACCAAGTCTGGTGGGGAAAGTGCACAACCTCTGCAGATGGAAAAACTAAGTACTTAGCCAAGTCCATGGAAATGGACAACTTGAGCATCAAGACATGGAAGCTATCAAGAATCTCATCACTCCAACTTCTAAGTAAAACTTATGGGTGAACAAGGGTGAAGGACCTCAATGTCTATTGATGGTTCCTTGGGAAAAGTTTTGACAAAGAAAAACTTAGTGATTTCAACTAATAGGAAAAACCTATTTTGAGCAAAGCAAGCCAAGCTACACTTAGCCAAATTGCATATAGTAATATAGTCCACCTAAATTTTACTAAGGTATCACTTGCCAATACTATTCCAAGTATTGACCCAGTGTGGCTGTAACTTGTGATGTTGCAGGTTACTCTGATGAGGATTAGGTGTCATGAGTCTACACTCAACATGTTTGCCTGTGGCACATGAAGATGAAGACTTATATTTATTTACTTATTCAAACTCTTGTATTAGGCCTGTGGCCTTGAGTTGTAAAGACTATGTTTAACTCTGGAATGGATGTAATAAATGACCTTTGTATCTGTGTACTTCATCTTAAACTGTGGATGCTAGCAATGATCCAGAGACTAGCATTGCAATCACAGGGATCCTTTTCCTTTACAAAGGAGGGATCTTACAGATGGTATCAGAGCACTGTGTTGCCTGTAGGATTATGACCCTAGGATTGGAAACCACTAAGGAAAATTTTTCAAATACTTCTACACTTGTCTATTCTTCTCGTAAAACTTTTCTAATCTTCTCTCTCATCTCTATTTGTAGATGAACTCCATCAACGAAGCCGTAAGGAAAGGACCACTCATGACAATGACTTTGGAGTGTGCGACAGAATTCCCCAAGGCTCTCAAGGACCTCATGGTTGCATTAGAGATACAAGGTGCAGCTGTGTACAAGGGTTTTCCAGTGATGGATGAAGGAGTGGAATACTGGTGGGTGCAACTTCACTTGTATAAAAACAAGGAAGACAACCATCAGGAAAAATGATTCTACATGTTCACCAATTTAGTGGTGCACCCTACATTCTTTGAATCAGCAAGGGATGCAGCTTGGAAGACCATCAAAGAACTTGGTGATAGAGTCAAGTGCAGAATGCTCAACCTCCAAAATGAACTAAGGAAAGAGAAGGAACATACCCAAGAGTTGGAAGCTACCAACCAAACCTTAAGAGGAGATATTATAGACTTAGTGATGGAATCATGTGATCAAGATAGGCTGATTGCTTCTAGAAACATTGTGTTAGCCAACAGATCCAATGAGATAGGATTGTAAACGTACTTCGTTAGTTGGACCACCACCTATCACCCTATTTTCCAAAATGTTCTTAAAATAAGATTGAACCTTGGTTGTTGTAATGGTTTCATGTATGCATGACTTGTGTGTTTTGCTTTCCAAGGATATGTATGTGATGTTATGTCTTTTGTTTTATCATGATTGTGTTGTTCTAACTTTTCTATCTTATAAATAGATGTCTATTACCATCAGCACTGTTGAGGAGTTCCAGGTTACCCGCTTTGGTCCTCGTATCGTTGAGCTTACCACTTTGCTCAATCTCCCTCTTCCCACCATCATGGTGCATCCCCTCACCAAGTTTGAGAGGAAGGACCTCTGGGGCTTCAAGGTGAACCATCCCGGACGCCAGACAGAGCCTACTACGGAGGCCATCGTCTTCAAGCTTATGCACGATGACAGGGAGAGAGGCATGGAGGTAGTTATGCAGGATCTGATAGGACGTCTTCTAGGACGACACTCCCGACAGGTTAGAGGCACGCACTTCCACGTCTTCGGAAGACGTAATGAGGATGGAGAGTCCATCGACTTCGAGGACGATTCGAGGGACGTAACAGAGCCGATACGCCTGTACCTCCAGGACTTAGAGTCTCTCATTAGGCACGTGGACACGGAAAGGACCAATGTCATGCTCAGCAATGATGAGCTCCAGGTGCAGCTTCGCGAGAAGGACAAGCTCTTCACGCAGCAAGACGAGATAGTCAAGGAAATGGAGGCGAAGTTCGAGACCCAGGACAGGAAGTTCAAGAGTCAGGAGAAGCGTGTCCAGGATAGGAACAAGAAGATCCGGGATATGACTGAAGAACTGCAGTCCAAGGACTTCAAGCTAGAACAGCAGCAGACGGTGATAGAGAGGCTTTGTTCCCAGAAGAGGGCTCTCAAGGCCAAGATAGAGTCCTTGACCACTAGCATTGAGGAGAACAAGACCGCGATGGAGAACGCATGTCTTACCTTTGTCGATGAGGAGATTGATGCCGATGAGTAGATTTGACTACTCGTTTATCTTTTATTATCATACTTGTTATTTGAGAACTTGTTATTGGACCATCCGACATGTGGATGGCTTGCTACTTGTGTGTTTTACTTTGTGAACTTGTTATCTTTTTGTTCAACTTTTATCCTTGTGTTGCATGCCATGTGTTTGCTTATGTGATGTAATGTGCATGAAAGCATCTATGGGTATCTCATTCTTATCTCTATTTTAACAAACCACAGATGCCTCCCCGTCGTGCAAACCCCAACCCCAATAACAACAACAACATCACTCCAGAAATGCAACAAATGATGACTGTTCAAACACAACTGATGCAGATGATGACAACGTTCATCCAGAACCAAAACAATAACAACAACAACAACCACAACAACAACAACAACAATAACAACAACAACAACCCTCCGGGCTTTGATATGCTCACCAGTTTCTTAAGATTGAGGCCAGCTAAGTTCTCAGGGACGACTGATCTCATGGTGGCCAATGATTGGCTACGCTCAGTAAACAAGGACTTGGTAACCGTGGGCTGTACGGATGCTGAAAAAGTCAGATTTGTAGCACATATGCTGGAAGGGCCAGCCGCCACTTGGTGGGACAACTTCCAGATCACCACTCCCATAGATGAAGTGACATGGGATATCTTTGAGGATGGGTTTCTGTTGGAGATATGCCCTAGAGGCAATAATAAATGTAGTTATTATTATATCTTTGTGTTTATGATAAATGTTTACATTCATGCTATAATAGTATTAACAAGGAAACCATTAATACTTGTGTGATTTGTAAACTTAATTTGAAGTCCCTAGTATAGCCTCTATACTTCACTAGCTTGTTGGTTGATTAATGATTGTGGTTTCCCTATCATGAACATTGAGATGTTATCAACAACAAGATCATATCATTAGGAGAATGATATGGTGGACATACTCCTATAGATAAGCGTAGCATAAAGATCAAAGTCATTTCAATAGTTCAATTGCTATATGCTTTCTGATACATAGTAACCTAATTCCTTCGACCATGAGATCATGCATATCACCTTTACCGGATGGATGCTTTGATGACATCAAACACCACACCGTAACTGGGTGGTTATAAAGGTGGCATTGAGTGTTCGGAAAGTATTGGTTGAGACACATGGATCAAGAGTGGGATTTGTCCATCCACATGACGGATAGATATACTCTGGGCCCTCTCGGTGGAATGTCATCCAATTAGCTTGCAAGCATGTGACTTGGTCACAAGGGATCACATATCACGGGAACGAGAAAAGAGTACTTATCAGTAACGAGGTTGAACTAGGTATGCAGAGATACCGACGATCATAACCTCGGATAAGTAACATATCGTGAGACAAAGGGAAATTGGTATCGTATGTAAGTGGTTCATTCGATCGCAAAGTAATCGTAGAAATATGTGGGAGCCATATGAATTTCCAGATTCCTCTATTGGTTATTGTTCAGAGAAGTGTCTCGATCATGTCCGCATAATTCACGAACCGTAGGGAGACACACTTAAGGATTCGACGTTGTTTTGAGTAGTTATGGTATTATGAGAAAGAGACCGAATGTTGTTCGGAGTCTCGGATGGGATCCGGGATATCACGAGGTGATCCGGAATGGTCCGGAGAATAAGATTCATATAAGGAAAGTCCCGTTTCGGAGTTCGGGAATGATTTCGGTGTTTTCATCGGGAATGTTCTAGAAGGTTCCGGATTGTCCGGCACTCCGGGGGGGGGGGAGGGTACATGAGTGTGTCATTGAATGATTGCATCATGTACTAAGTGTTCTTGCTGTTCCAAAAACATGAAAGTCAAATTGCTAGTTTGAAAGTCAAACGGCTAAAACAGGAAACTGTGGGAAACAGGAAACTGTGGGAAACAAGCAAGAGGAGTTGGAACCAACTTGGAGGAGGAGTCCCACTCCTCCAAGCCGGCGCCCAGCCCAAGGCCGACTTGGGGAGGGACTCCCCTCCCCTGGCCGCGCCTCCCCACCCATAAAAGGAGGGGCAGGGCTCCTCCTTGAGACACACAAGTTCCTATCTTCTACCTCCGGTTTAGAGCCGTTTTGGTTTAGAGCTTCTAATTGCTTTAGCCAGCGGTTTAGAGCCTTCTAATTGGTTTAGAGCCTTCTAATTGGTGTGTCTAATTACTAGACCACTAATAGCCTCTCTCATAAGCTCCACCATACTCGCACCGGCTTAAGACGAAGCCCTGCAGGATTTCCCCTCTACTTCCGGTACCACGCCGTTGTGCTGCCGGAATCGCGAGGAGAGTGCTACAACCTCCGCTGCCTGCTGGAACAAGGGAGAGGAAGGTCTTCGTCGAGTACCGAACGTGTGACCGACTGCGGGAGCGCTGCCGGAACGTGGCGCCGGAAGGATCGTCTACACGATCTTGAGATCGGAAAGAGTACGACTACATCACCCACGAGAATCCGCTCTCGTTAAACACTTTGGAATCTTCGAGGGTAAGTTATTCCATCGACTCGTTGCTACAATCTAGTAGATAGATCTTGGCTTGTTTGTTTGTATGCGATAGAAATTTTTTGTTTTCCATGCTACGAACCCCTACAGTGGTATCAGAGCCGTGTCTATATGTAGATCTGTTGCACGAGTAGAACACAATGGTCATTGTGGGCGTTGATGCTTTTATTGTAGATTGCTTTTTGTGTACTTTGCATCTTGCGGTATGTTGGGATGAAGCGGCCCGGGCTAACCTTACATGACATCGTTCATGAGACTTGCTCCACGCTTGACATGCAACTTGTATTGCATAAAGTGGCTTTGCGGGTGCCTGTTTCTCCTAGCATAGTTAAGATCCAATTTACAACGGGTAATCAACAATGCTAGTATCAATGTTGTGGTTCTTGTTCGTAAGTTAGAACGACACTTATTGAAAGCCCCAAACCACGTAAAATATGCAAAGAAAGTAGAAGCGTCTAACTTTGTTTTGCAGGGGTGTGCAGTGATGTGATATGGCCATGATTGTGATTATATTTGATGTATGCAATGTTCCTTATTGTAAGTTGGCAACCGGCAGGAGCCATATGGTTGTCTTTAATTTATGTTAAGACCCGCGTGTCTATTCAAAGTAGTTGTAATAGTTGAAGCCGGTGGACGACAACCATGGTGAAGCGTCATTGACCTTGATGCAATGCCGGTGATGATGGAGATCATGTTCGTGTTTGAAGATGGAGATCGGAAGCACAAAGAAGAAAGGCCATATCATATCACATATTATGAATTGCATGTGATGTTAATCCTTTATGCATCTTGTATTGCTTAGTAGACGACGGTAGCATTATAAGATGATCCCTCATGCACATGAATTTCAAATCATAAAGTGTTCGCCCTTAGCTAGCACCGTTGCTAAAGCTTGTTGTTTCGAAGCACCACGTGATGATTGGGTGTGTTAGATTCCGAAAGTGTATACAACGTAAGCAAGCCAGATTTGCTTATGCGGTGGCTAAGGTTTGATCTTGACGAGCCTAGCATGTACATACATGGTCTCAGGAACACGGATTACCGAAAGGTAAAGCATGAATCATATAGTAGATATGATGAACATGATGATTGTTCGCCATTGAAACTATATCAACTCTCATGATGATCGGTGTTGATGTAGTGGATTTGGTTCGTGTGTTCACTAAAACAATGTGAGGGATATTGTTTTGAGTGGGAGTTCACCTAGTTTAATTTCATTAATTAATTTGAACTCAATTTGTCATAAACTTAGTCTAAACTATTGCAAATATGTTGTAGATCAATGGCAGCCCCTACCATCAATTTTAATGCGTTCCTAGAGAAAGAAAAGTTGAAAAACAATGGAAGCAACTTCGCGGATTGGTTCCGCAATTTGAGGATTGTCCTCACAGCTGGTAATTTGACCTATGTGCTGGATGCACCGCTGGGTGACCCACCTGCAGCTGATGCTCCCGATGAAGTAAAGAATGTTTACCTCGCTCGGAAGAATCAGTACTCCATAGTTCAGTGTGCTATCTTGTATGGTTTAGAATCGGAGCTTCAGAAAAGGTTTGAAGAGTCAGACCCATATGATATTGTCGAGGATCTCAAATTGATTTTTGAGACTCATGCGGCAATTGAAAGCTATGAGGCTTCTGAAAAGTTCTTTAACTGCAAGATGGAAGAGGGCAGCTCCGTCAGTGAGCATGTGCTTAAGATGTCTGGGCACGCAAACAAACTTCAAAGCTTGGGTATAGTGATTCCTAATGCTTTGGGGGTTTACCGCGTCCTCCAGTCATTGCCACCAAGTTACAGGAACTTTGTGATGAACTACAACATGCAGAACATGAACAAAGAGTTGCCAGAACTATTTGCTATGTTAAAATCTGCAGAAGTGGAGATCAAGAAAGAGCACCAAGTGTTGATGGTCAATAAGACCACCAAATTCAAGAAAGGCAAGTCTAAGCAAAAGGGACACTTCAAGAAGGGTGGTAAGAAAGTTGCCACGCCGACGAAGAAAACCAAGGCTGGACCAAAGCCTGAAACTGAGTGTTTTTACTGCAAGGGAGAAGGTCACTGGAAGCGGAATTGCCCAAAGTACTTGGCGGATTTGAAGAACGGCAACATCAAGAAGAAAGGTATATCTGATATACATGTTATTGATGTGTATCTCACTAGTATTCGTAGTAGTGCCTGGGTATTTGATACTGGTTCGGTTGCTCATATTTGTAACTCGAAACAGGTGCTGCAGAATAAACGGAAGCTAGCGAAGAATGAGGTGACGATGCGCGTGGGAAACGGATCAAAGGTTGATGTGATCGCGGTCGGCACGCTACCTCTTCATCTACCATCGGGATTAGTTTTATACTTAAATAATTGTTATTTAGTGCCTGCGTTGAGCATGAACATTATATCAGGATCTTGTTTATTGCGAGACGGTTACTTGTTTAAGTCAGAGAATAATGGTTGTTCGATTTATATGAGTAATATGTTTTACGCACATGCACCTTTGATAGATGGTCTATTCTTATTGAATCTCGATAGTGGAAATACACATATCAACAATATTGAAGCTAAACGTTTGAAATCAAGCGATAATTCGACCTATATGTGGCACTGTCGTCTTGGTCACATTGGAGTGAAGCGTATGAAGAAACTCCATTCCGATGGACTTCTTGAATCACTTGATTTTGAATCACTTGATAGATGCGAAGCATGTCTGATGGACAAAATGACTAAGACTCCATTTTCTGGTATGATGGAGCGAGCTACGGACTTATTGGAAATCATACATACCGATGTATGTGGTCCAATGAGTGTAGCATCGCGCGGTGGTTATCGTTATGTTCTTACCTTCACAGATGACTTGAGTAGATATGGGTATATCTATTTCATGAAACATAAGTCCGAAACTTTCGAGAAGTTTAAGGAGTTTCAAAGTGAGGTAGAGAATCAACGTAACAAGAAGATTAAGTTTCTACGTTCTGATCGTGGAGGTGAGTATCTAAGTTACGAGTTTGGCGAGCATTTAAAGAAGTGCAGAATACTTTCACAATTGACACCGCCGGGAACACCACAGCGTAATGGTGTGTCCGAACGTCGTAATCGAACTCTCTTAGATATGGTTCGTTCTATGATGTCACTTACAGATTTACCGCTATCATTTTGGGGTTATGCATTAGAAACAGCCGCATTCTCTTTAAATAGGGCACCGTCTAAATCCGTTGAAACGACACCGTATGAATTATGGTTTGGGAAGAAACCTAAATTGTCGTTCCTTAAAGTTTGGGGATGCGAAGCCTATGTAAAGAAGTTACAGCCGGACAAGCTTGAACCCAAAGCGGAAAAATGCGTCTTCATAGGATACCCGAAGGAAACTATTGGGTATACCTTCTATCATAGATCCGAAGGCAAAATCTTCGTTGCCAAGAATGGATCCTTTCTAGAGAAGGAATTTCTCTCGAAAGAAGTGACTGGAAG
This sequence comes from Avena sativa, assembly GCA_916181665.1. Lineage (NCBI taxonomy): Eukaryota > Viridiplantae > Streptophyta > Magnoliopsida > Poales > Poaceae > Avena > Avena sativa. The sequence continues at coordinate 448,143,022 of OV702285.1, forward strand.
GAAAGTAGAACTCGACGAGGTTGTCGAACCTTCTCTCGAAATTGCGAGTAGCACAGCACCGGAAGAAGTTCCTGTGGTGCCTGCACCAATTAGAGAGGGAGCTAATGATGGTGATCATGAAACTTCGGTTGAAGTTGCTACAGAGCCTCGGAGGTCAACGAGAACTCGTACCACTCCAGATTGGTATGATTCCGTTATGAGTGTCATGTTGGTGGACAACGCCGATGACCCCGAGACATATGAGGAAGCGATGATGAGCCCAGATTCCAATAAATGGCAAGAAGCCATGAAATCCGAGATTGGATCCATGTACGAAAACCAAGTATGGACTTTGGTGGACTTACCGGATGGCCGGAAGGCTGTCGAGAACAAATGGATTTTCAAGAAGAAAACAGATGCTGATGGTAATGTTACTGTCTATAAAGCTCGACTTGTCGCAAAAGGGTTTCGACAAATTCAAGGAGTTGACTACGATGAGACTTTCTCACCGGTAGCGAAGCTAAAGTCTGTGAGGATTATGTTAGCAATCGCTGCATATTATGATTATGAGATATGGCAGATGGATGTCAAAACAGCATTCCTCAATGGAGACATTGATGAAGAGTTGTATATGATGCAACCCAAAGTTTTTGTCGATCCTAAAGATGCTAACAAGGTATGCAAGCTTCAACGGTCCATCTATGGATTGAAGCAAGCATCCCTGTAGGGGTCCCAACCTAAATAGGTTGATCCCTCCTGTGTTTTACAATGCTAGTCCCTGGATCAATAGCTAGCATCCACAGTTAAGATGTAATATCAAGAAACAAAGGTCATAATATAACTTTATAACCAGGAAAAATGTAATATCATTACATCTTACATAGCTCATTTGGCCATTATATTACATTGCAGCGGAATAACTATAAGCATGGGTCCTTCATCTTCAACGTGCCACAGGCAGATGTTGGTTGTAGACTTTGTAATCCTAATCAATCAATCTTCACTAAAATCAATCAAACCTGCAACATACAAGTTACAGCCACAAAGGGTCAATACATTTGAATTGTATTGGCAAGTGATACTATGGTAGTATAGTGGAGTCTATCATCTATATGCATTTGGCTAAGTGGAGTTGAGGCTTGCATTGCTCAAAATAGATTTTTCTTATCATTTTGAAAATACTAAGTTTTTGCTTGACAAAATCATTTTTCTCAATCAAAGATTTCAAGATCCTTGTACCAAGCCATCTCTCCATCAATGATTGAAGAATTCAAACAACCCTTGTTCAAACCACAAGATTTTAATTTAGAAATTTGAATGATGAGATTCTTGATTGTTTCCATGTCTTGATGCTCAAATTGTCCTTTACCAGGGACATGGCTAAGTACTTAGATTTTACACTCTGCAGAGGTGGTGCACTTTCCCCACAAGACTTGGTTTCCCAAGACAAAATCTTTCAGAAGCCTTCCCTTAGACCAAAATGGACGCGCTCCAACCTATCAAACACTACCACCCACTGTCCATATGGCTAAGTTCTTGCAACCTATATGATCATGGCAGAGCCCATATTGCCAAGTGGTTGCACTTGAAGCTTCTCAACATTTGACATCTCAAATCCCTTTGTTTCCTGGGTGGCCATCCACAAGTGAGATACACAAGCCAGGTCCATGGTCTTGTGTAACCACTCAACATAACCCAATCCTTCCATTTCCACCCAGGTGATTCATTAACTTAGTTGTTTTATTAAACAAAACCTAAGTCCTCAGACTTAGAATATTTTTCCATAGTGTGAATATAAATTCCACCCATGTTTTCTATTAGCTAGGCTAAGCTTGGTAGTAATAGGAAACTTAACTTAGGAAATCCTACTAAGGATTCATCTACTAGGTTTTACTATAGCAAGGTCTATACTTAGCAAAATCCATGCAAGTTTACTTAGCAAAATTACTAATGCATAGAGAAAGTAATGGGACAAAAAGTATGAAGCATCACTTGCCTTTTTGGTAGAGTATAGGTTCACTTCTTGATCTTTGCAACAATCACACTCTTCAAGTCACTACAAATCAATCAAGCAAGGCACAAACTCAATCTACCAATCAAGCAAAACAACACACATAAATAACAAAGTCAAAGAAATGCATGCAAGCATGCCAAGCTTTGTTTTGTTTGAAAAAGTGGTTCCTAGTGGGTCATAGACTTTTGGGTACATCTAATGGTCATTTTCTATAGTGGCCAAGTCATTTGCAAAAGGTTTCACTTTAAAACCATTTTCAAAACAAGTGTTATTTTATGTGGTGTAGAAATATTTTTATTAAGGCATTAGCCTATAGGGTTCACCAAATGAGTTGCTATTGCAAAACTTGGTGTTTTGGGTCAATAGGGTTGGTCTAAACCATTTTTCTCCAAAGTTCTTTACTCATAATCATTTCCATAAACAATCCATTATTTTTATTTGGCTAGAAATTGGCTAAGTCAAATAACTCAACCTAAATTTCACCAAAATCATTTTTAACACCAAAGGTTGATTCCTAGGGTCAGTAAGGTCACAACAAACCAATTGGCAAAGGTTTTAATTCAAAAATCATTTTTAAACAATTTTTATACCCTAAACAAGTGCACAAATGTTTCTGCAAATTCAAACAAGCTAACAGTTACTATTTGTCAAACTAAGGCCATGGTTGGCTAGGGCTTGTTCTCCTGAATCCATTGATATAAAATTTGTCAAATTTGGACGTGTGGTTCAAAAGTTATAAGGGTTTGAAAATGGCATCAAATTCTGATTTCAATTTCTGTTTTTAAACAGACAGGTGACACGCGGCGGCTTCTTATTTGTCGGTACCGTTTTGGTTGGATCGCGGCTGTGGGGCGTTGGATCTAGTTAGATCGAGTGGCTCAGATCGAGTACCCCTTCGCGTTTAAGTCGTTCTATCTCATCCACTCGATTGATATCGGACGACTCCTATCAAACGGTCACAAACTGGCGGCGCGATAACAACGGCGAGCGGCGGAGCGGCCAGTTGGCGGCGGCGCTAGCGAAACAGGAAACGAGGATGGAGGTGAGGGTGCTTACAGTGATCGCGGTGACGCTCTGAAGCTCAAGGTGCTCGTTGTTGGGCAGGGGGCGCACGGGGACGGCGGTGATTGCTCGTCGGAGACGTCGTCAGCGTCGGGCTTGCTCAGGCGTCGTCGAGGACGAGGCTACAACGCGTACCAGGGCAAACGGAAGGCAGGTTAAGATGCGTACAGTCCTGGCGAGGATGCGTGCATGAACGAGAGTGAAAAGGGGCGGACGGAAACCACCTGGGGTACTCGCCGGAGTGAGGCAGACGCGGCGGCGCGGCCAGATGTTGTCGAGGTCGGTGCTCTGGGCGCCCGCGGTTGATTGAATGGCACAGAAATATGCGCTAGGGTGCGGTGAGCATGCTCGTGTGTTCGGGGAGGCAGGAGGTGGTGAGAGGCTGCCGGAATCGGCGTCGGAGCGTCGTCGGAGACAGAGTCAGTCGAGGAGGGATTGTGGCGGCCTGGAGGCGTGCTCGGGGAAGAAGGCAGAGGGGAAACGGAGAGGAATCAGGGGCGATTAAAACAGCGTGCTCGCGGCGAGAGATTACTGCTGCAATAAAGCGTATTGATGCCGTCTTTCAAAGCTTGCAACGGCGACGAGAGGTGGAAGAATCAGTCGCGGGGTGGGGGAAGAAGGGGGCGAGGTGTGGGGTCCTCTGTCAGTGAGAAAAGGAGAGAAAGGGGGAGGTCCACCTGTCGGTTGCTGGGTGGGTGCGATTCTGAGTGAAAAAGAAAACGGTTCGGGGGGGGGGGAAAGTTGGGCTAGATGGGCTGTTTGGGCCGGGGTAGTGGGTTGGGTCTGTTTTCTTTTTTTTTTTCTGTCTGATTCCTTTTTCTTTTTTCTATTTCTATTTCCTGTTTTGTTATTTCAAACAATTATTCAAACATTCAATAATTCAACAATTCAAACAATCATTAAACTTTGCATTTGTGTTTTTGGTTCTGTTCACCAACATAATCCAATACTCCAAAATAAAATAATATTTTCATTCCTTTTAGGATCTATTTACTTATAAAATAGATCATAGTTATTTAATCAAATATGATATGATTTATTTAATAAAACTCCATTTAAATTCCAAAATATTTTCCCAAACAAAACTAGTAGGTATCATTTGGAAATAAAGAATATTTGGAAAACTTGTTTAAAATAAAATAATCCTTTTACTTTAGGGTCCATTAATATTTAAATAAGAATGGAACTTAGTTATAAAATAGGATTTGATTTTATAAATAAAATCTTTATTTGAAACCTAAATATTTTCAAAGCCAAATCAATAGGTTTTATTTGGAAATATTAAATACTTGGAAACTTGTTTTAAAACAAAATAACATTTTATTTTAGAGTCCATTATTAATTAATATAATAGACTTTCATTATTAAATTCAATGGGATTTGTTTTATTGAGATATTTATTTTGAAATCCTAAAATAAAGTTAAAACACTTTAGTAGGTTTTATTTGTGAATAACAAACATTTGGAAAACTTATTTTAAATAATTTAATAAGTTTTGATGTTTCCATTAAATTGGTAAGACCTTTTATTTTAAAAGAGTTTGGATATTAATTCCCTTATTATTTTATTTAAATAAACCTTTACTATTATATTTAAAATAAAATGTTTTTAATTCCAAAGCTTGGCCAAGGTTTAATTTGGCTTTATAAAATAATCTTTATTTAAATCCATCTTTTCTTTTGAATACCAAATCTTTTATTTTAAAAGATCCAAAATAGTAATTCCAAAACATTTTTAATTTCCTTTATTAAATGTTTATCTTTATGAATCCCTTTGGGATTTTATTTAATTCAAATGGGTTTGAAGTTCCAATTGAATTCAAAAAGTTTCTTCTGGTTCTGAAAATCAAACAAAGTTTTATTTTATTCATTTATTTTCACATTACAAGATTTGGAAAATCTTGGGATGTGACAGGCTACCACCCTTAAAATAAATCTCGTCCCGAGATTTGGGAAGGTTGGGGTTACAAGCAAGTTCAAAACAACTAGGGTACTACCACCCTTAAAAATTTTCAAACAAAAATTACATATTGGTCTTCTTGGGTCCTGGGGAAAACTTCTCTAAGCAAACATTTGCATGGTGTCCTTGGTTTCCATACTTGACTCATGGGCCAAGGTTGAGTTTCTCCATAGGCTTGTTCAACTTGTTCTTCATCTTTTCTGGACAATTGCTTGCATAGTGGCCCAGTTCCTTGCATTTGAAACACATCACTTGGCTGATATCTTTCTTTTCCTTTGGTATCATTGCCTCTTGTTTGTTTCTTTGGTTCTTCTTCTTCTCTGGGCATTCACTGGCATAGTGTCCCATCTCTTTGCAATTGTAACATTGCAACAGGCTTTTGTCTTTCATCTTCTTTTTGGGTCTCTCCAAAGCTAGGAGTTCTTCTAGTTCATGTTCTTCATAGGTGGGAGATCTTTCTCTCTTCTTGGGGCATTGATCTTCATGCTCCTTGGATGCATGATCCTTGTCTCTAAGACTATTGTTGGCTTGGGTTCCTTCTAGATTAACATCTTGGTCACCCTTGTTGTCATTAGCTCTTTGGGAAAAGTTTTCTCTCATGTTGATCATTTGAGTAAGGAGTCCTTGCAACAATTGGGATTGAAGTTTCAAAATCCTTTGTATGGCTGGGTCTAGTCCATTGTTGTTGGCTAAAAGCTGAGTTGTCTCTTGGCTCAACTGGTCTTGGGTTGCTATAATATCTCTCATGTTGTCCTCTTGGTTGTGGTTGTCATCAACCTTGATGTTGGAGTTTCTTGGAGTAGTCATCTGTTTGGGTTGAAGGGAGATTAGAATAGGCAAGATATTTCTAAGGAATTATTTCTAATCACACACATCTCAATTCACACAAGTAATGTGCAAGCAATCACAAACAAACATTTCACTCAAACAAGGTTCAAGCACATACTTAGGTAGCAAAATATTTTTGTTACACCACATAAGTTGGTGTGTTTTTGACTTAACTAAATCTGGTGGTCCATCTATATGGTTCACTTGTGATCTTTCCATCCTTCTTGGTTGCTTCTTCTTTCTTGGGCTCATGGTTTCCTTGAGAAAAACTCTTGGTTACAATACTTCAAAGTTGTTGATGGCTCCTTCTTATTTTGCATTCCCTCAGTCTCTAAATCTTGATTAAGATTTCCTTGTTTCACTTGTGGTCCTTAGTAGTTTCCAAGTTGGAAGTCCTTGGTGAACATGCTGAAGATGTTGAAGTCATTAGAGTTGAAGAAGTTGAAGAAGTCCTTTGCACATGGTGTAGTCTTTGGTCATGTGGTAGGCTTTTCCATCAAGTTGAAGTAGAAGAGATGTAGAGTTGAAACCAAAATGATTGAGGAAAGAGTTTACAAGTTTTTGTAAATAAGTTTTGGAACAAAATACAACTCCTATTTTTTTAAGGGTTTTTGTCCAATCCTAGGGTTTACAAATCCTACAGGCAACACAATGCTCTGATACCATCTGTAGGGGTCCCAACCTAAATAGGTTGATCCCTCCTGTGTTTTACAATGCTAGTCCCTGGATCAATAGCTAGCATCCACAGTTAAGATGTAATATCAAGAAACAAAGGTCATAATATAACTTTATAACCAGGAAAAATGTAATATCATTACATCTTACATAGCTCATTTGGCCATTATATTACATTGCAGCGGAATAACTATAAGCATGGGTCCTTCATCTTCAACGTGCCACAGGCAGATGTTGGTTGTAGACTTTGTAATCCTAATCAATCAATCTTCACTAAAATCAATCAAACCTGCAACATACAAGTTACAGCCACAAAGGGTCAATACATTTGAATTGTATTGGCAAGTGATACTATGGTAGTATAGTGGAGTCTATCATCTATATGCATTTGGCTAAGTGGAGTTGAGGCTTGCATTGCTCAAAATAGATTTTTCTTATCATTTTGAAAATACTAAGTTTTTGCTTGACAAAATCATTTTTCTCAATCAAAGATTTCAAGATCCTTGTACCAAGCCATCTCTCCATCAATGATTGAAGAATTCAAACAACCCTTGTTCAAACCACAAGATTTTAATTTAGAAATTTGAATGATGAGATTCTTGATTGTTTCCATGTCTTGATGCTCAAATTGTCCTTTACCAGGGACATGGCTAAGTACTTAGATTTTACACTCTGCAGAGGTGGTGCACTTTCCCCACAAGACTTGGTTTCCCAAGACAAAATCTTTCAGAAGCCTTCCCTTAGACCAAAATGGACGCGCTCCAACCTATCAAACACTACCACCCACTGTCCATATGGCTAAGTTCTTGCAACCTATATGATCATGGCAGAGCCCATATTGCCAAGTGGTTGCACTTGAAGCTTCTCAACATTTGACATCTCAAATCCCTTTGTTTCCTGGGTGGCCATCCACAAGTGAGATACACAAGCCAGGTCCATGGTCTTGTGTAACCACTCAACATAACCCAATCCTTCCATTTCCACCCAGGTGATTCATTAACTTAGTTGTTTTATTAAACAAAACCTAAGTCCTCAGACTTAGAATATTTTTCCATAGTGTGAATATAAATTCCACCCATGTTTTCTATTAGCTAGGCTAAGCTTGGTAGTAATAGGAAACTTAACTTAGGAAATCCTACTAAGGATTCATCTACTAGGTTTTACTATAGCAAGGTCTATACTTAGCAAAATCCATGCAAGTTTACTTAGCAAAATTACTAATGCATAGAGAAAGTAATGGGACAAAAAGTATGAAGCATCACTTGCCTTTTTGGTAGAGTATAGGTTCACTTCTTGATCTTTGCAACAATCACACTCTTCAAGTCACTACAAATCAATCAAGCAAGGCACAAACTCAATCTACCAATCAAGCAAAACAACACACATAAATAACAAAGTCAAAGAAATGCATGCAAGCATGCCAAGCTTTGTTTTGTTTGAAAAAGTGGTTCCTAGTGGGTCATAGACTTTTGGGTACATCTAATGGTCATTTTCTATAGTGGCCAAGTCATTTGCAAAAGGTTTCACTTTAAAACCATTTTCAAAACAAGTGTTATTTTATGTGGTGTAGAAATATTTTTATTAAGGCATTAGCCTATAGGGTTCACCAAATGAGTTGCTATTGCAAAACTTGGTGTTTTGGGTCAATAGGGTTGGTCTAAACCATTTTTCTCCAAAGTTCTTTACTCATAATCATTTCCATAAACAATCCATTATTTTTATTTGGCTAGAAATTGGCTAAGTCAAATAATTCAACCTAAATTTCACCAAAATCATTTTTAACACCAAAGGTTGATTCCTAGGGTCAGTAAGGTCACAACAAACCAATTGGCAAAGGTTTTAATTCAAAAATCATTTTTAAACAATTTTTATACCCTAAACAAGTGCACAAATGTTTCTGCAAATTCAAACAAGCTAACAGTTACTATTTGTCAAACTAAGGCCATGGTTGGCTAGGGCTTGTTCTCCTGAATCCATTGATATAAAATTTGTCAAATTTGGACGTGTGGTTCAAAAGTTATAAGGGTTTGAAAATGGCATCAAATTCTGATTTCAATTTCTGTTTTTAAACAGACAGGTGACACGCGGCGGCTTCTTATTTGTCGGTACCGTTTCGGTTGGATCGCGGCTGTGGGGCGTTGGATCTAGTTAGATCGAGTGGCTCAGATCGAGTACCCCTTCGCGTTTAAGTCGTTCTATCTCATCCACTCGATTGATATCGGACGACTCCTATCAAACGGTCACGAACTGGCGGCGCGATAACAACGGCGAGCGGCGGAGCGGCCAGTTGGCGGTTGCGCTAGCGAAACAGGAAACGAGGATGGAGGTGAGGGTGCTTACAGTGATCGCGGTGACGCTCTGAAGCTCAAGGTGCTCGTTGTTGGGCAGGGGGCGCACGGGGACGGCGGTGATTGCTCGTCGGAGACGTCGTCAGCGTCGGGCTTGCTCAGGCATCGTCGAGGACGAGGCTACAGCGCGTACCAGGGCAAACGGAAGGCAGGTTAAGATGCGTACAGTCCTGGCGAGGATGCGTGCGTGAACGAGAGTGAAAAGGGGCGGACGGAAACCACCTGGGGTACTCGCCGGAGTGAGGCAGACGCGGCGGCGCGGCCAGATGTTGTCGAGGTCGGTGCTCTGGGCACCCGCGGTTGATTGAATGGCACAGAAATATGCGCTAGGGTGCGGTGAGCATGCTCGTGTGTTCGGGGAGGCAGGAGGTGGTGAGAGGCTGCCAGAATCGGCGTCGGAGACAGAGTCAGTCGAGGAGGGATTGTGGCGGCCTGGAGGCGTGCTCGGGGAAGAAGGCAGAGGAGAAACGGAGAGGAATCAGGGGCGATTAAAACAGCGTGCTCGCGGCGAGAGATTACTGCTGCAATAAAGCGTATTGATGCCGTCTTTCAAAGCTTGCAACGGCGACGAGAGGTGGAAGAATCAGTCGCGGGGTGGGGGAAGAAGGGGGCGAGGTGTGTGGTCCTCTGTCAGTGAGAAAAGGAGAGAAAGGGGGAGGTCCACCTGTCGGTTGCTGGGTGGGTGCGGTTCTGAGTGAAAAAGAAAACGGTTCGGGGGGGAAAGTTGGGCTAGATGGGCTGTTTGGGCCGGGGTAGTGGGTTGGGTCTGTTTTCTTATTTTTTTTCTGTCTGATTCCTTTTTCTTTTTTCTATTTCTATTTCCTGTTCTGTTATTTCAAACAATTATTCAAACATTCAATAATTCAACAATTCAAACAATCATTAAACTTTGCATTTGTGTTTTTGGTTCTGTTCACCAACATAATCCAATACTCCAAAATAAAATAATATTTTCATTCCTTTTAGGATCTATTTACTTATAAAATAGATCATAGTTATTTAATCAAATATGATATGATTTATTTAATAAAACTCCATTTAAATTCCAAAATATTTTCCCAAACAAAACCAGTAGGTATCATTTGGAAATAAAGAATATTTGGAAAACTTGTTTAAAATAAAATAATCCTTTTACTTTAGGGTCCATTAATATTTAAATAAGAATGGAACTTAGTTATAAAATAGGATTTGATTTTATAAATAAAATCTTTATTTGAAACCTAAATATTTTCAAAGCCAAATCAATAGGTTTTATTTGGAAATATTAAATACTTGGAAACTTGTTTTAAAACAAAATAACATTTTATTTTAGAGTCCATTATTAATTAATATAATAGACTTTCATTATTAAATTCAATGGGATTTGTTTTATTGAGATATTTATTTTGAAATCCTAAAATAAAGTTAAAACACTTTAGTAGGTTTTATTTGTGAATAACAAACATTTGGAAAACTTATTTTAAATAATTTAATAAGTTTTGATGTTTCCATTAAATTGGTAAGACCTTTTATTTTAAAAGAGTTTGGATATTAATTCCCTTATTATTTTATTTAAATAAACCTTTACTATTATATTTAAAATAAAATGTTTTTAATTCCAAAGCTTGGCCAAGGTTTAATTTGGCTTTATAAAATAATCTTTATTTAAATCCATCTTTTCTTTTGAATACCAAATCTTTTATTTTAAAAGATCCAAAATATTAATTCCAAAACATTTTTAATTTCCTTTATTAAATGTTTATCTTTATGAATCCCTTTGGGATTTTATTTAATTCAAATGGGTTTGAAGTTCCAATTGAATTCAAAAAGTTTCTTCTGGTTCTGAAAATCAAACAAAGTTTTATTTTATTCATTTATTTTCACATTACAAGATTTGGAAAATCTTGGGATGTGACAATCCCGAAGTTGGAATCAACGTTTTGATAAGGTAATCAAAAGTTTTGGTTTTATACAAACTTATGGAGAAGCTTGTATTTACAAGAAAGTGAGTGGGAGCTCTGTAGCATTCTTAATACTGTATGTGGATGACATATTGTTGATTGGGAATGATGTAGACCTTCTAAATAGTGTCAAGGAATATTTGAATAATAGTTTTTCAATGAAGGATCTTGGCGAAGCAGCTTACATATTAGGCATAAAGATTTATAGAGATAGATCGAAACGCCAAATATCATTGTCACAGAGTACATATTTGGACAAAGTTCTAAAGAAGTTTGGAATGGAAGAAAGCAAGAAAGGGTTCTTGCCCATGTTGCCCAATACGACCTTGAGTAAAACTCAAAGTCCAACATCGGCAGAAGATAGAGAAAGGATGAGTAAGACTCCCTATGCCTCAGCCATAGGATCTCTAATGTATGCCATGCTATGTACTAGACCCGACATTGCATATGCTGTTAGTTTAACTAGCAGATATCAAAGTGATCCAGGAGTGGATCATTGGACAGCGGTCAAAAACATCCTTAAGTACTTGAGAAGAACTAAGGATATGGTTCTTTCTTATGGAGGTGATGAACAGCTCGTTGTTAATGGTTACACCGATGCTAGTTGGAACACCGATCCAGATGATTCTAAATCACAATCTGGGTACGTATTTATTTTGAATGGTGCAGCAGTTAGCTGGAGGAGTGCAAAGCAAAGCGTTGTGGCGAGATCTTCAACTGAATCGGAATACATGGCTGCTTCGGAGGCTTCACAAGAAGCAATATGGATGAAAGAGTTCATTACAGAGCTGGGTGTGGTTCCAAGTGCGCTGGACCCAATGTCTATCTACTGTGATAACATGGGCGCCATAGCCAATGTGCAAGAACCAAGGTCACACAAGAAGCTGAAGCATATCAAACTGCGTTTTCACGCTATTCGAGAACATATCCAGGATGGGGATATAAAGATTTGCAAAGTACACACAGATCTGAATGTGGCGGATCCGTTGATTAAACCTCTCCCGAGGGCAAAACATGACCAACACCAAACTGCCATGGGTGTTCGGTATATTACCATGTAATCTAGATTAGATGACTCTAGTGCAAGTGGGAGACTGTTGGAGATATGCCCTAGAGGCAATAATAAATGTAGTTATTATTATATCTTTGTGTTTATGATAAATGTTTACATTCATGCTATAATAGTATTAACAAGGAAACCATTAATACTTGTGTGATTTGTAAACTTAATTTGAAGTCCCTAGTATAGCCTCTATACTTCACTAGCTTGTTGGTTGATTAATGATTGTGGTTTCCCTATCATGAACATTGAGATGTTATCAACAACAAGATCATATCGTTAGGAGAATGATATGGTGGACATACTCCTATAGATAAGCGTAGCATAAAGATCAAAGTCATTTCAATAGTTCAATTGCTATATGCTTTCTGATACATAGTAACCTAATTCCTTCGACCATGAGATCATGCATATCACCTTTACCGGATGGATGCTTTGATGACATCAAACACCACACCGTAACTGGGTGGTTATAAAGGTGGCATTGAGTGTTCGGAAAGTATTGGTTGAGATACATGGATCAAGAGTGGGATTTGTCCATCCACATGACGGATAGGTATACTCTGGGCCCTCTCGGTGGAATGTCATCCAATTAGCTTGCAAGCATGTGACTTGGTCACAAGGGATCACATATCACGGGAACGAGAAAAGAGTACTTATCAGTAACGAGGTTGAACTAGGTATGCAGAGATACCGACGATCATAACCTCGGATAAGTAACAGATCGTGAGACAAAGGGAAATTGGTATCGTATGTAAGTGGTTCATTCGATCGCAAAGTAATCGTAGAAATATGTGGGAGCCATATGAATTTCCAGATTCCTCTATTGGTTATTGTTCAGAGAAGTGTCTCGATCATGTCCGCATAATTCACGAACCGTAGGGAGACACACTTAAGGATTCGACGTTGTTTTGAGTAGTTATGGTATTATGAGAAAGAGACCGAATGTTGTTCGGAGTCTCGGATGGGATCCGGGATATCACGAGGTGATCCGGAATGGTCCGGAGAATAAGATTCATATAAGGAAAGTCCCGTTTCAGAGTTCGGGAATGATTTCGGTGTTTTCATCGGGAATGTTCTAGAAGGTTCCGGATTGTCCGGCACTCCGGGGGGGGAGGGTACATGAGTGTGTCATTGAATGATTGCATCATGTACTAAGTGTTCTTGCTGTTCCAAAAACATGAAAGTCAAATTGCCAGTTTGAAAGTCAAACGGCTAAAACAGGAAACCGTGGGAAACAGGAAACTGTGGGAAACAAGCAAGAGGAGTTGGAACCAACTTGGAGGAGGAGTCCCACTCCTCCAAGCCGGCGCCCAGCCCAAGGCCGACTTGGGGAGGGACTCCCCTCCCCTGGCCGCGCCTCCCCACCCATAAAAGGAGGGGCAGGGCTCCTCCTTGAGACACACAAGTTCCTATCTTCTACCTCCGGTTTAGAGCCGTTTTGGTTTAGAGCTTCTAATTGCTTTAGCCAGCGGTTTAGAGCCTTATAATTGGTTTAGAGCCTTCTAATTGGTGTGTCTAATTACTAGACCACTAATAGCCTCTCTCATAAGCTCCACCATACTCGCACCGGCTTAAGGCGAAGCCCTGCGGGATTTCCCCTCTACTTCCGGTACCACGCCGTTGTGCTGCCGGAATCGCGAGGAGAGTGCTACAACCTCCGCTGCCTGCTGGAACAAGGGAGAGGAAGGTCTTCGTCGAGTACCGAATGTGTGACCGACTGCGGGAGCGCTGCCGGAACGTGGCGCCGGAAGGATCGTCTACACGATCTTGAGATCGGAAAGAGTACGACTACATCACCCACGAGAATCCGCTCTCGTTAAACACTTTGGAATCTTCGAGGGTAAGTTATTCCATCGACTCGTTGCTACAATCTAGTAGATAGATCTTGGCTTGTTTGTTTGTATGCGATAGAAAATTTTTGTTTTCCATGCTACGAACCCCTACAGTTTCGCACTGCTCATATCTCATCAGGAGTGATGAGTCTGAAAAAGAAAGAGTTCCACAATCTGAAGCAGCGCCACTGCAGCGTGGCTGAATACATTGAGGAGTTCAACAATCTGGCGCGTTATGCACCGGATGAAGTTGACACAGATGCCAAGAGAAAGGAAAAATTTCTTGAAGGCTTGAAGATGAGCTGAATCTGCAATTGGCTGTGGCATATGTTCCCACTTATCAGTCGCTCTGTGACAAGGCTGCTATTGAGGAGAACAAAATAAAGCAAGTTGAGAGTAGAAAAAGAAAGCACTCCGACAATCACAGCTCGGGATCGTCTCACAAACGATCTCACTATGATGACAGCGGAAGCTCAGGATCCCACAAGCATGGGAAATTCAACAAGCACCACAACCACAACCGTCATGACAACAAGCATCATCGCAGTCATGACAACGACAAGTACAAGAACCACAAGAGTGGACATAAGAGCCACCACAGTGGTAATGGAAGTGGAAGTGGAAGTCAGCCTATTAAGAGAGACATCAGTCAGGTTGAATGCTTCAAATGCAAGAAGATGGGGCATTATGCAAATGAGTGCCCTGAAAAGAAAGTTGAAGGACCTATCAAGCCCAATCCTTTCCAGAAAGGACAGGTGCACCACATCAATGTGGAGGAGGTCTATGAGGAGCCTGATGTTGTTGCTGGTAAGTTCAGACTCAATTCCATTCCAGCATTTGTACTCTTTGATACTGGTGCATCTCATTCATTCATATCCAGAGCATTTGTCGAAAGAAATGAACTACCGGTAGAAACTATTGGGTGTCCTATAAAAGTTCTCCTGGTGGAGAAATGATAGTGAATTATGGATGTCATGATCTAGTCATAGAATTTGGGAAGTATAAGTTTCCCGTTAACTTGATAATTCTAAACTCCCAAGGATTAGATGTCATTCTGGGAATGGACTGGATGACTAAGTACAAAGGAGTGATAGATTGTGCCAACCATACTGTCTCACTCACAACTCCAGAAAATAAAAGGATCAGATTCAAGACCAACTTTGAAGCAAAAAGGAGTATGCTTAATTCTCTTCAGGGGGTTAGCATGGACAGTGTGCCAATTGTGAGTGAGTATCCGGATGTGTTTCCGGAAGAATTGCCGGGAATGCCACCAGATAGAGATGTGGAATTTCTGATAGATTTGGTACCAGGGTCTGGACCAATTGCAAAGAGACCGTATAAAATGTCAGTTCATGAACTGAAGGAACTCAAGGAGCAACTTGGAGAACAGTTGCAGAAAGGATTTATTCAACCAAGTTCTTCATCTTGGGGAGCCCCAGTTTTGTTCGTGGAGAAGAAAGATAGAAGTCAAAGGTTATGCATAGATTACCGTTCACTCAACAAGGTAACTATCAAGAACAAATACCCTTTGCCTAGAATCGATGACTTGTTTGATCAGCTAGAAGGAGCATGTGTGTTCTCAAAGATTGATCTAAGGTCAGGATACTTTCAACTCAAGATAAGGGAACAAGACATACCTAAAACAACCTTCACTACAAGGTATGGATTGTATGAGTATACCGTAATGCCTTTTGGCTTGACCAATGCTCCAGCATACTTCATGAATATGATGAACAAGGTGTTCATGGAATTCCTTGACAAGTTTGTTGTCGTTTTCATCGATGACATCTTAGTCTACTCCAAGAGCAAAGAAGAGCATGAAGGACATTTGCGTTTGATACTTGAGAAGTTAAGAGAGCATAAGCTTTATGCCAAATTCAGCAAGTGTGAGTTCTGGTTAGAGGAAGTTGGTTTTCTTGGTCATGTTATGACGAAGGATGGTGTAGCAGTTGATCCTGCTAGGGTTTCAGCTGTGACTGAATGGGAATCTCCCAAGTCCGTGAAAGAAGTTCGTAGTTTCCTTGGCTTAGCAGGTTACTACAGAAGGTTCATTGAGAATTTCTCTAAGGTAGCTAAGCCCATGACTGAATTGTTAAAGAAAGACAAGAAGTTTGCTTGGTCTGAAGGTTGTGAACTCAGCTTTCAGGAATTGAAGAAGAGACTTGTGACAGCACCAGTCTTGTGTCTGCCAGATTTGGAAAAAGATTTCCAAGTATATTGTGATGCATCTCATCAAGGTTTGGGTGCAGTACTTATGCAAGACGGTAAAGTTGTGGCATATGCCTCGAGACAACTCAAAACTCATGAAGTAAACTATCCTACTCATGATTTAGAGTTAGCCTCTGTTGTCCATGCACTCAAAACATGGAGACGCTATCTTTTGGGAAAGCGTTGTGAAGTGTTCACAGATCACAAAAGTCTGAAATATATTTTCACCCAGAAGGAAATTAATATGAGACAAAGAAGATGGCTAGAACTTATCAAAGACTATGACTTAAGTTTGCAATACCACCCCGGTAAAGCAAATGTTGTAGCAGATGCTCTAAGTCGTAAGGTATTTGTGAATGGCCTTACCAAAGGAGAATTTCCAGATGATCTGTGTACCCAATTTAGAAAACTCAGATTGGAGATTGTGCCTGAAGGACATCTCATGTATTTGGATGTTCAACCCACTTTGTTGGACAAGATCAAAGAAGCCCAGAAGACTGATAAGGAAATCGAAGAGATTAAAGAAAAGATTGGCAAAGGAAAAGCCAAAGGGTTCCATGAAGACGAACAGGGTACTTTATGGCATGGAAAATGTATCTGTGTTCCACAAGACCAGGAGTTGTGGAAACTGATTTTGCAAGAAGCACACAACTCTCCGTATTCTATTCTTCCGGGTAACACCAAAATGTACATGGACATGAAAGAAAGATTTTGGTGGAATAATCTCAAGAAGGACATCGCCAAACATATTGCTTTGTGTGATGTGTGTAGTAGAGTGAAAGCGGAGCATCAGAAACCAGCAGGTTTGCTTCAACCACTACCTATTCCTGATTGGAAGTGGGACAAGATTGGTATGGATTTCATTACTGGATTACCAAGGACCAGGTCAGGGTATGATTCCATATGGGTAGTAGTGGATCGCCTAACTAAAGTGGCTCATTTCATACCCGTGAAGACAACCTATACGAGTGCTAAGTTAGCAAAAATTTACATGAGTAGAATTGTATGTCTACATGGAGTGCCCAAGAGTATTGTGTCTGATAGGGGAACCCAATTCACTTCCCATTTTTGGAGACAGCTACATGAATCATTGGGAACGAGGTTGGAATTCAGTACTGCTTTTCATCCTCAAACCGATGGACAAACAGAAAGGACTAATCAGATTCTTGAAGACATGTTAAGGGCATGTGCCCTAGACTATGGAGCCAGTTGGGATGAAAGTCTGCCTTATGCGGAATTTTCTTATAACAACAGCTATCAAGCCAGCATTGAGATGGCACCGTTTGAGTTTCTCTACGGAAGAAAATGTACCACCCCATTGTTATGGAATGGTGTGGGAGAAAGAAGTTTATTCGGGACAAATCTTATCAAAGAAGACGAAGAGAAGGTCAAGTTGGTTAAGGACAGGTTGAAGATAGCACAGTCCCGACCGAAAAGCTACGCAGATCCTAAGCGTAGAGAAGTCACCTACGAAGTCGGAGATAGAGTTTATCTTAGAGTGTCACCACTTCGTGGAGTGAAAAGATTCGGAGTCAAAGGAAAATTGGCACCAAGATATGTTGGGCCATTCAAGATTCTGAGTCACAAAGGAGAAGTTGCCTATGAAATTGAACTGCCAGAATCTTTGTTAGCTGTCCATAATGTGTTTCATGTGAGTCAGCTTAAGAAATGTCATCCAGAAATGGAAGAAATTTATTTGAAGGATACTATACCTTTGGAGGAGGTTCAACTAGAAAGTGATCTCACTTATGAAGAGAAACCTATCAAGATCCTTGAGACTGCAGAAAGAGTCACAAGGACAAAGACTATCAAGTTTTGCAAAGTGCAGCGGAATCATCATTCCGAAGAGGAAGCAACATGGGAAAGAGAAGATGATCTTCGGAAAGACCACCCTCACCTATTTTCTAGCCAATCCGAATCTCGAGGGCGAGATTCACCTTAAGGGGGTTAGATTTGTAACATCCCTAAAATCATGATTTCAAAGATTGCATATCACTCATCCATGCATATAGATTTGAGATCAATTTCAAACTCATTTCAAGAAACAGAAGCACATAGTGCTATCATTTTATGTGAGCAAACTTAAATCAAATGACCATCCTCATTTGAGAGCTTAGTGTTTTAAAAACCATGTTTGTTTGCTTCCTTGTGGATTGGTTTGAGTGTAGAGTTTGAACAAAGTTTTACAAAATAAAAATGGTTTCAAAACCATTTTTCAAACATTTGCAAATCTAGTGCTATGGCACTGTTTATTTTGTTATTTCAAAAGAACCAAGCTGGAACAGAGAGACCACCTGATTTTGTGTCCTGAAATGTGATTGATGCACACTGCAAAAATCCCAAAGAGATTTGAATTCATTTGAAACTCAAACCAGAAAATCAATTTAGAAAAAGAAAAAGAGAAAGGAATTGGAAAAAGGCCGGCGCTAGGATTTGAGCCCATCAACAGAAGCAGCCCATCTAGCCCACCCGGTCCACCTCTCTCTCCCTCGCACGCACAGACGCACCCGCGGAGTCACTGACGCCAGGACCCCACCGCCCTTCTGTCTATTTCGCTGACAAGTGGACCCGTGACCCCGTCGTCGTCTTCGTCAATCACGCGCGCCTGCGCCGCTCACGCCGCCGTTACTCGCCGCAGTCACTGCCGCGTTGAATCCCCTTGATTCCGCGAGTAACTCCACGCCCCGCTTCGGCTATAAGAACCTCTCCCCTTCGCGGTCATTTTCCCCCACACTGCACACCCTTTTCGCCACCAGGCTGCCAGTATTCGCTCTCGCGCCGCCGCAGACAGAGCCTACTCCGGCGATCAATTCTGGTAAACCTCGTGCGCCCCTTCCTCTCTGGTTCATACGAGCAGCTTCACAACTTCCTTGCGCACCTCCTGATCCTCTTTGCTCGTCTGATTGTGATCCAGAGCTTCGTCTTCGACGAGCACCGTGAGCAACCGACGCCGTCTCCAACTCCGGCGAGTGATTAAGGTAAAATCCGACCGCCCCGTGCCTCCCCTTTGACGCTGACTTGTTCGCCTGACTTATGCGCACACACTGATGCCCTCTGTTTGCGTTAGGGCAAAACAAAATGTCGCCAACATCGCCTTCCACCGGAGCTCGACCCTGTCATCCACTCCGACGAGATCCTACTGCCACTACAGCGCGCCCCTTGCCAAGCCACCGCCATGTTGAGCTTTGCCTCGTCACTGCGATTCTGGTGAGCACACTCTTCCCTCCCCGGGCGACCTAGAACGCCAGCACCGCCATTGGCAGAGCGCACTGCCGCTCGCCGTCGCCGCGCGCCGCCAGAACTTGGTCGTTTAATCAATAGCCATTGGATCTAGATCCAACGCGTGCGATAGAATCACTTAAACGAAGCGGTACGTTAGATCTGAGCCGTGCACGTTCACTTAAATCCAACGATCTGCGTCGATCGATCCGCCCGAACCGGTACGGGCCAATAGGAAACAGACGCGTGGCTAGGGTTTGTTTAAAAACGGAATTTGAAAATAGATTTGTATCCAAATTTGATTTAGCTATAACTTTTGATTCCCACGTTAGATTTTGGAAAATTTTATACCGTTGGAATCAGGAGGACAAGCCCTTTCTGTTTATGCAATGTGTTTAGTGTTTAGCTTCTGTTAAAATGATTTTTATTGCAGAAACTTGTTTAGGACTATTTTAAGTATATGAATTGTTTAAGAAATTGTTTTTGACTTGGTTATGATTCAGTACTATGCACTTGCTTGGTTGAGTTTTAAAAATCATCACTTAGCATTTTTGCATGCATGCATATGTATTTTTGTTTGTTTGTATATGTTGTGTGTAATTTGTTGCTACCATTCTTTGTGTAGACTTTGGTGCTAGTGATTGTGATTGTGAAGAGTGCTACTCTCCCAACTACCAAGGAAAGTGGTACTTCATGAATATTTCTATCCCTATATTTTTATGCAAGCATTAGAAATATTTTGCTAAGTCTTGCATGATACTATTTTTGTCAAATGCCATGTTGGGAAATCCTAAGTAGTTGTAGAATTGCTAGGAAATTTCTAAGTTAAGTACTATCTATGCCATGATTAGCCTAGATAGTAGCAAACAAGGGTTGGTGAAATATACATGCTATGATGAAAATATTTCTAAGTCTTTGGACTTATGCTTTTCTTAATAAAACAACTAAGTCAATGAATCACCTGGGTGGAAAGGGACTTGATTGGTGGTTTTTGGTTGAGTGGTTACACAAGGCCCATGGCTATGGTTTACCTTGTGTATCTCACTTGTGGAAAGCCACCCAGGAACAAAGGGATTTTAGAGGCCAAGTGTTGAGAAGCTTCTAGTGCAGCCACTTGGCAATATGAGCTCTACCTGGATCACATAGGTTGCTAGAACTTAGCCATTTGGACAGTTGGTGGTAGTGGGAATGATAGGTTGGAACGCGTCCATTTGGTCTAAGGAAAGGCTTCTGAAAGGTCCTGTCTTGGGAAACCAAGTCTGGTGGGGAAAGTGCACAACCTCTGCAGATGGAAAAATCTAAGTACTTAGCCAAGTCCATGGAAATGGACAACTTGAGCATCAAGACATGGAAGCTATCAAGAATCTCATCACTCCAACTTCTAAGTAAAACTTGTGGGTGAACAAGGGTGAAGGACCTCAATGTCTATTGATGGTTCCTTGGGAAAAGTTTTAACAAAGAAAAACTTAGTGATTTCAACTAATAGGAAAAACCTATTTTGAGCAAAGCAAGCCAAGCTACACTTAGCCAAATTGCATATAGTAATATAGTCCACCTAAATTTTACTAAGGTATCACTTGCCAATACTATTCCAAAGTATTGACCCACTGTGGCTGTAACTTGTGATGTTGCAGGTTACTCTGATGAGGATTAGGTGTCATGAGTCTACACTCAACATGTTTGCCTGTGGCACATGAAGATGAAGACTTATATTTATTTACTTATTCAAACTCTTGTATTAGGCCTGTGGCCTTGAGTTGTAAAGACTATGTTTAACTCTGGAATGGATGTAATAAATGACCTTTGTATATGTGTACTTCATCTTAAACTGTGGATGTTAGCAATGATCCAGGGACTAGCATTGCAATCACAGGGATCCTTTTCCTTTACAAAGGAGGGATCTTACATATACGAAGATAAGACACATCCACTGACATGAATATGACTTATCGGTTACCTATGTTTCATCCTGTTGGCCAAGTAGATTTTGAATTATGTCAACACCCGGATTTTTAATCCCAGATGCCTGTTATGCCATACATCGCAATCCCAGGATTACCATTTTTGCGAGATATAACAGAATTGGATACCACAGTACATCATCCATTACAAACCATACATAAGGTCTTACACAAATAAGGATCTCATGATGCATTTCTTAATACAACTCAGGCAGCAGAAATACGTAATAATAACGGTAGCGAGGCGAAGCTCCATCTTCGGGGTCATAGGCAATGCTGACGATGGGAGATGATCCTAGTTGTCATAACCTTCTTGGGGTCCTTCGTCCGGGTACTCCTCTTCATAGTCTGGCGAAGGGAATAGCCAGGGACAAAGCCATGAGTACTCTTTAAGTACTCGCAAACTAATACTAACAAGTGAAGGGGTTTTTTGTAATAGGATACTAAGCTCTAGGGTTGTTTTGCAAAAAGCCAGATTTACCTCTACTAAGTTCAGAAGCAAGAAAAGCTAGTTGAAATTTTATAACACCTAGGTGGGAACTTGTATTTCATATCACAACTCTGTTGTGGTCAAGTCAAATTCTCAATCCATTTCACAAGTCATTTTGAAAACATCTGACGGGGGAAACATTATGGCCACTCCAACTGTCCATAACCGCGGATGCGGATATTCGAATAGTTTGACACTCTGCAAAGATTGTACACTTTCACCACAACATTCGATACATCCGTCAGGAACAAATCCTGAATTCACCATACTCAGTATGCGGATAATCAATCCTAACCTTTCAATTACACGCCCTAGTATAAGCACCTCTCCTGTGAGTTTGGCCTCCCAACCATGACCAACTGTCATCTTGGGTACTACAGAGGTGGACAATCTTCACAAGGTAGCCTCAGCTCAGACCTTGGCCGTGAGGGAACCCATACTAAGGTATATAAATTTCCAGTCAAGCCCTACCCAAATTTCGGGTATTGTGGATGTATGGTAAAATTGGAATGGTATCGCATCCATACAACCATCAGTTTTATAAAGGGCTAAGGCTCATGCCTCAACATTTTCATCATCAAAATCATCTGGTGTTCGGAAACACATGTCAAAACATCTCAGTAGAATGATCCATCATTCCAAGGTTTTCATAACCATTTTTCCACCAAGTATTCCCATCTAAAGTTGATCAAGTTTTATGCTTAGCACTAGCATCTACAAGTGGGGGTAAGAACTAATGAGGGGTGGTAAACAAGTGTAGTTTTAACTAAGTTCAATCTCATGCCTTGGGATGACATCAAGATTATCTAGTTTAGGCCAAATTTAATGCTCTTTATGCAACCTTCAATTATCTTTCTAGTATCTACCATTTACTTAAGTAAACTCTTAGAGAAAGCTTTGATAAAGAAATAAAGTATAAAGCTTGCAAGTAAACTAGGAGGGGGTATCAAGTGGGTATGATCACATATGCTTAAGGCATCTAGTGGTCATGATAACAAGCAGGTATTAGCTTGCATCAGTATTAGTATAGGCTTGCATAAGTAGAGTATCTTGCAAGTGTTAGCTTGCCTTGTGCAGAGCAGTGGTTGAAGTTCTCCTCGGCTTCTTCTTCGTAGTATCCTCCTTCCTCCTCGTATCCTTGGTCGGTACTAGCGTCTATGAATAAATACGAGGTACACAATCACCAAAAAATACTTAACTACTTTCAATCATCACACAAAAGGGTTCTATAGATGATTTAGCATCATCACTAATATTACAGAATTAAAGCATTTGTCTTATTAATTTTATTTTTAGAAAAGTAATTTCTACTCATTGAAAAACTACTTAAGATTTAATATTCTCCAACTCAAAAATGGGATCATGTTGACACATGTCCTCACCACATATTCAGTACATGGGAATGTGATTTAAAGTGGTGTCACAATTTAATAAGGTTTAACCTTTTTATTTTAAGTAATTAAAGTGACTAGAAATGCCTATGTGGCATTCTTTTATTACTTGAACATTATTTCTATAAGTAAAGCCATATATTTTTATATATTCTGAAAGGTATGATCAAATATGATTTTTGAGAGTTGGAATCAACTCAAAAGCTATTATGGTTTAAATTTGAAAAATGTTTGAATGCAGAAAAGCTTATGCCTTGTTATTTTTACCAAGGTTGATCTATAGGTACAAATGATTGGAATCCAACGGGCTTGGATTAAGCATTTCAATACCTTTCTAACAAAATTGGTTTCATTCAATTTGGTTCAATGAATCAAGCTGGGTTGATTTTTGAAACTAGGTACAGAACTAAGTTTGAATATAAATAGAAAAAGCTAAATTCAAACGAGTGGGCTGCGTGGGAAGGGGTAATGGGCCGGCCCAGTGTCACTCCGCAGCGCGGGGCGCAACTGACAGAGGGGGGGTCTACTAGTCAGTGACTCTTTAAACGCGAAGCGGTACGGGGCGATGTGGTGCGTTGGATTAGAATGAAGATCGACGGCTGAGGGTCGTCGTCGACGATGAACAGGTCACCGACGAGCTCGAACCCTAGCGGCTCAGTGGGGGCATACCGGGGCTCCAGTGACGACGGCGAGGAGGGCAAACGGCAAAGTCGACGACGGCGAACTCAGGGGTGGTCGCGGCAGCTCCTAGGGTGGACGAAATCAACGGCTCCTCTTCTCCTCTGCAGCGGCAAGCTCCGGCCAAATTCCGGCGATGCGCTGCTCGCCTTGCTCCGGCTAAGGGGTGGAATGATCAGTGAGGTGAGGGGAGTGAGATGGTGTGAAGAAATCGAGCTAGGATCGTCTCCTTTTATAGGCCCGATAGCGAAACCGAGAGGGATGGGCAGGCGACGATGGCGACACAGCTACGGGCGGCTAGAGGCATGGCCGAGGTTGGCGATCGACGGGTGGTCTCCTGGCGATGCTCTATGGTATAAATGCGCGTGTAGGGGCGGTGGAAAACGGTCGGGAACGCGCGGTGATCTGTGCGGCAGAGGCGGCGTCCTCGACGACAAGCGGTGGCTGTGAGGCATGGGGCGGCGAACGGGGGTGTCTGCGAGGTTGCTGGGGCGGTAGTGATCACGCGTGCACGCGGCGAGGGCAGCGCGTGGTCTGTGGGCGTGTGTCGAGGGTGGCGCTCTGGCACGCTCTCGGCACGCTTGCAGAGCGGCTTGGCATGGCTTGGGCGTGTGGTCCAGTGGCTGGCAGGGTTCGAGCGCTGGACAGGGGGTGGCGGTGGACGGTGACCTGTGTCCTAGACATGGTGTTTAGGCTTGGTGCTTGCTCTGGCTAGCTAGCCATGGTCGGCTGGCAAGGGTTCCTTCCGGTTGGCATGGCATGGTGCAAGGGGTAGGGGATAGGGGTGGTCAAGGCACTGGTTGGCACTGGAGAGACAAGGGTGATCAATGGTGAACATTGCTTAGCCAAATTACTGCTCAAAACAGTGAAGTTTGGCCAGTTTGATTTGTTGTCTCCAAGTGTTTGATGAAATGGCCGCAAGAACTTGAGTTTTGAATTTTGAAAAGATTTTTGGTGGGTGTGCTACGCATGTGCTGGTGATACTGTGGATGCTTGGGTTTTGAAAATTGAGCTTGTTTGAGTGGTTTTTGAAATAGTAGGATCTTCCCATATGAAATAGATTCAATTGTAAACTGTCATTTAAACTAAGCATTTGAATGTTTTTGGATGATCACAAAGTGGGCCTTGGTACCTTTTTATGAGTACTATCAAGGGGTGCAAAGATCCATACATGTTTCTATTAAGTTCTGAAAGTTAGAGATAGCCAAAGTAGGCATGGGAGTTAAATTGGCCAAAGTGACCATTCACTTAATTTGTTTGTTTTGATTTTTTTGTCTTTGGAAAAGTTTGGGGATTGTTTAGATGATGTTTATTTCCTCTAATAATCATTTTACAAGAAAATAAACACAGAATCATGGCAATTCAAAAGAATCCAAATTTTAATACACACACATGAATGCTTTCATATTTTTAATTAGAAAAGTTTTTGTTAACCCTAAATTTGATGATTAGAGTTTGATGATCCAAGTTTAGTATTTTTGGGATGTTACAAATTAGAATTTGAATAGCAGGTTTATATGGATGCACCTTGCTACATGATTGTTCCCTTTCACTAGAATGTGAAGAGGTCCTAGAGTAACCAATCCGCTACTCTGAGCAAGAAATTAGATAAGTTGACAAGAAGTGGGTTATATCTCTAGGGGAGCAAACACTTGTTTAATTTATGAAGAGTAGAGTTGCATAGTGGCTTGAATAAAATAGTTTGTCTAGAGAGGACGCAACGATAAAAAAAAAGCTTACGAATTTTTATTTGTTAAATCAGGCCTCGTTAAACCCTTCATTCCAAACACATATAAAATGTAGTTGAATAGGGGTTTCCTGCCTCCCATAGGCGCCCCCGCCGATCTGTCTTGCCTCTTGTGGTCTTAGGGCCATGGAGGCACGATGGATCCCGGTTCTTGTCTATGGGAGGCTCCATTTCTTAATGTTTTTATTCTAGTTTAATTTAGGTTTGTGTTCTACTTAGGAAGGCGTGGTGACGGCTCCCTGAAGATGGAATAAATTCCTCCTCACCTAACACCCATTTTGGTGATGCATCCATCGGAGGGCATGTGGAGGTGTGTCTTCAGCAGATCTCGCTGATTATGGTCAGTGTTCCCTTTGAAATATGTCTAATCATCATCGATGATTGCTGCTCTCATGCGCTGGTCTTTTCGGGTCTTAACACGACGATATCTCATCTGTCTACTATAACAAGCTTTATAACGACAAGTTTTTCCTAACCACGGGAAGGGAGTGGCGAGGACGGAGGCGTGCCTTCGGCTCGCTCGAGTGCTTGTATATGTCGCAAGGTGGTCCAAGGACCTATTTGTATTTTTATTACTCTTGGGATTTGTTATAATGTTGTTGAGGATTATGAATAGACTGATGCAGTTTTCGCAAAAGAAAATCAGGGATATCCCTTTTCCTTATTTGTTGGCATTTATTTTATGAAATATACACTAATATTTTTACGGACACCACCTGACGGTCATTCTTAACAAGATCTACAAAGTTCCAGATGCATTCACCTAAAGTTAGGAGGGAATGCACAAGTATGGATCGAACAAACATTTGATAAAAATACATAGCAGCATGTTTGAGTTTTCGGCCTATAGACCAATTATTACTTTCAGCACGACAATCACTATGGAGGGAGTTCAATGATCACTAAACTAAGAGGCGAAATAACTACCATAATATGCATCGTGTTAGACCAGCCACACTGTTAAACCGATTCAAAAAAAATGTTAGACTAAGAATCGGTACAATTTTGCTGCACTGTGTGGACCGTACGTAGGGCCCTCAAGTAAACAACAACCTACTTTTTACTCTTTCCAGGCCTTCTTCATCACAAGCCTGCAACGATGGTCCACACATGCATGCAAAGAAGCGGACCATAAAATTGAGTCGCTTTTGTTGTCAAGTCTGAGGAACCGATGTCCTCACTGTATTGAGTCGATTCAAATCTAGGAGAGAGAGTGCTAGGAATCGCTTCTTCCTCACAGTGTGGCTGGTCTTAGAGTCAACTACGTGAGTGCTAAGCTCTATAAAAAATTTAAGAGGGAGGTTGTGGAGATGCACGCATTCTACCTAAGCACGTCAGAGAAGAACTCCGACATAGGAAAGCTAAGCCCGCGGTCGACATGCGTGCCAAAGTGGACGCGCTCACCAGAGCGTAGCGTCGGAACAACTTATCCAAAACCGCACCCATGAATTGATGGGAACGTATCCCTCATCCTCCAACTGCTACAGCTTCTCGTCGTCGAGGACGCATGGGATCTAGGTCCAGCGCCATTTCTTCTCCACCGTCGTGCTTGACGTCGTTGCTACGCTCGTCGTAGATGAAGAGTCACCGGCGGCGTTGTGATTTTGATGGTGGAGAGAAGGAGACGAGGAGGCTCGAAGCAACATGGGGAATAAGACACTGGCGCAGAAGATGAAGGTAATGAGGAGATATTCTTCTCCTTATAGCCTCTCTGCACCAAGATTCGCGCTAATCGCGTCGGATCCTCGCCACGCGTCATGGAACGGTCAAGGCAGCTTCCTTCCGAAGCCTTCGCCTCCTTTATCTCCGTGTATGAATTTAAAGTGTCTCGGTTCCGCACGACGTGGGACCCACTAATGGTCAATATGATAGAATATATGTCAGTGACGTGATAAGTTCAGAAAAGTTGTTAGGATGCGTCACCCAGGATATTTTCGGCTCGGTTTGAAATGAGCATGGATATAAGAATGATGAATCAATAGATCTGACTCAATAGTGACTCAGATCCTACAGTTTTGTTTGATTATGCAGTCGAGTACCAATCAAGCTAGACGAAGAAATCTGACTTCGGATTTTGGAGACTTCCGGGGGATACTATTGGGGATATAATTTCCAGGTATACCCACGGCTACTCACTAAATAGGGTGGCCCACCTCTAGGTTAGAGATTTGCTTCACGGGCGGCCCAGTCAGGGAAATAAGATGGAGGCCCATCCAGCTACACGAAGTCTCAAAAGAGTTACCGACTTAGACATATAGATTGACTTGTAGTCCAAGTTGTACTTTGTACCGATTTTGTATTGTAGCCGGTTAGAACTCTCCTGTAAACCCTAGGTCGGATGACTATATAAGCTGACCTAGGGGCCAACATTTAGGGCATTGACATACGTAACTCGCAAAAACGATACCATCTCTTGTAATCCTCTATAAGCATCCGGCTGTGCCGATATAGTGGATTCTAGCAGGAGTATAATCCGGCCACCGTAGTCAGATCTGAACCTAGATAAACTTGTGTGAGCACCGTCCCGGACAACTGTACATCTCACTCCACACCTTTTCCCACGCCTCGAGAACCCCCTCATGACGTACTTATCATTAATCCGACGACACAACTACTAGTGCCATACATGCAACAAACATGTTTGTGTTGGACACTTTTTGTAAAGCAACTAAATCGCTAAAATTGTTATAATTGCGACAGGAAGATAACGAAGAACGAAAAGAAATCACAGCAAGGGGACACATATTTAATATGGAAAAACCTCTCCAACAAAGAGAGGAAAAAACCACGGGCGCTAGCCAGCGAAACTTCACTATATCAGGGAGTGTTTACAAATGCCGGAGATTTCACAGATGCAACTCATCCCAACCAACGACTTACAAGGGATTTATATATCGGCGGGTCTTCGACGATCCGTACCGTGCCGTAGGGGGCTGTCTCCCCCTGCACCCCCACAGGCGTCCCCGTTGGGCACGGAGTGGGCGGGCCTCGCTCCACTCGTCAGAAGTTATCCTATACTTTGTAGAATTAGGATCAACATATAACAAAAATCAACATCACGATCCCGTGTCCATTTGCTAGATTGCACATTCCCCTAGTATTGATGCGCAAAAACCCATGTCATCAACGCCCCCTCTAGGATCCTCCTTCCCTCATGAAGACCAACAAATATGTCCATCGTTAACCATCAACAAACCACCTCACCGGGCACCGCATATATGCACCCAGAGCCGTTGTGCGGAGAACTCTAGTGTCGCTCCAACTCCGGGAGAACCCCACACATCGCGTGAAAGCACACACAAAGGGAACATGGATGGAGGAGCAATTGATGCATCGAACACGACACAGACTGAAATCATGGAGTACATACTGGTGTGCGTGTTGATGACCCACAAGTATAGGGGGTGTATCGTAGTACTTTCGATAAATAGGAGTGTCGATCCGAACGAGGATCAGAAGGTGTTGACTAGTGGTATGGAGCAGAAAATATCTATAAATACTTAACAGATGGAATTTTAGGGGTTTTGTGATAAAGCAAGAAAATAAAGTGCAAGTAAATAAATACAACAAATAATTGAAGCAAGATGCTCAATCCTTTATTAGCAAAGGACAAGCCGGTGGAAATACTAATGAGGACCAAACATTCTCCAGGACACATGGGAATATCATATAGCTGATTAATATTCTTTGGTTTTATAAGTGTTGTGTGGGTGAACCTGTGCTAATGTACCGTCCTTACTTGGACTAATACATACTTGTGATTAAACCCCTTGCAAGCATCCACAACTACAATAAAGCAATTAAGGTATAGACCTAACGACAACCTTAAACTCTGAGATCCTACACTCCCTTGTTCAAAGGTTTTCTAACGGGGTTTCAAGTTTCTGTCACTCCGGCAACCCCACAATTAGTAGCCAAATACACAATGCATTCCCCTAGGCCCATAAATGGTGAAGTATCATGTAGTCGATATTCATATGACACCACTATAAGAATAGCACCACAACTTAAATATTAAACCATTGAATAATACCTCAACACAATTCCACTACTAACAACATGACTTCTCCCATGTACTCAAGAACTAAATGAACTACTCACGAGACATCATATGGATCAAGATCAGAGATGATATAATGATGGATAACAATCTGAACATAAACAATAATTCAATGGTTCCACTCACAAGCATCAACTACAATAGTAATCAACACCGGGAAAGTTTCCCCTAAGAACTATGCAAGATTCAACACAATTGTTATAGTGGGATGGAGTGGAGATGATGGTGTGGATGATGTGAAGGGAGTATGCCCTAAGAGGCAATAATAAAGTGGTTATTATGTATGTTCCAAGTATATGATAGATGTTTATTTTGCATGCTATAATTGTATTAATACGGAAACGTTAATACATGTGTGTTTAATAAACAAACAGAAAGTTCCTAGTTATGCCTCTCTTATAAACTAGCTCGTTGATTAACAAGATGATCAAGGTTTCCTGATCATGGACATTGGATGTTGTTAATAACGAGGTCACAAAATTATGGGAATGGTGTGATGAACATTTATCTGAAGTATAGCATTGCGATCAAAGTCATTGAGTTTATATTGCTATAACATCATACGAAGTAATCCTAATCCTTAGACCATGAGATCATGTCAATCACTAACACCGAAAGAGTATCTTGATAACATGAAATGTCACACCATAACAGGGTGATTATAAAGATGGATTCAGTGCTACTAAAGTGTTATGTTGAGGCCCATGGATCAAGAGTGTAATTTGTTCATCCCGATGATGGATAGATATACTCTGGGCCCTCGCGGTGATATCACATTGGTTAGCTTGCAAGCAAGTGATTTGATCACTAGAATGTTATATCACGGGAACAAGAAAAGAGTACATGTTAGTAACGAGATAAAACTAGGTATGGAGATACCGATGATCGAATCTCGGACATGTAATATATCGCGAGACAAAGGGATTAAGATTCTAGCATAAAAGGTTCTCACGATCACAAGAAAGTCATCGTTGAATGTGTCAGAGTCAGTATGGATCTCCAGGCCCCGCTTCTGATTATTGATCCGAGAGGGGTCTCGATCATGTCCACATTATTAGCGAACCGTAGGGTGGCACACTTAAGAGACACCGACACCATTTGGAACAAATAGTTTCATGCTGAAAAGATTAACAAAGCACAGGAATTTATTTCACTAGATACCGAAACTGTTTTTGGGTGAAATTGCTGAAAGTGTTTCTGCATATGAAATGAAATACTACCAAGGGGTTATATGTGAATGTTTGTCCATTATGGTAATTGACAAAATTCTGAATAATAAAAGGATTTTTATTTAAAGAGAGATTGCATTAAATTTGGTGGAAATTTAATGGGAATTTTGAGTGAGATTTTGAGTGGAGAAATGAAGGGGATATTTTGTGAGTGGGATCTCCACCCACATGAATGGAGGAGGGGAGGGGGCAGCCCCCATGCGCCAGCCACCCCCTTGGGGTTCCCCCCTCCTCCTATAAAAGGAGCCCCTCTCCCTCTCACTCACACCTCCTCGCGAAGGATCTCTCTCCCCCTCTAGTTTTTATCCCCCATGGTCTCGGACTAGCGAGATACATGTTCCCGGTGGCTTTTAGGCAAGAAAGAGTTGTTGCTTCTGTTGCATCGCTGGAGCGAGGAGGTGGAGGTTGCTCGGTGGCTTGGACGTGTGTGCGAGCACGGATGCGCCGCTAATTTGCGGCGCTAGGACTTCCTCTCGATCTTGAGATCGGCAAGCGTTCGTCTACACCATCCACAAGTACAACCTCGTTAAGCTTTGTCGGTCTTCAAGGGTATGTTCTCCTACAGATGTATATCTTCCCATTGCTTGTATCTAGTAGATAGATCTTGGTACATAGTTGTTCCCATCATAGGAATTTTTTTGTTTTCTATGCTGCGAACCCTACATGATGATGATGATCCCGATGAATTCTAAATGGATGACGGTGTTGATGGTGATGATCTCCCCTCTCCGGGAAGGAATTTCTCTCGAAGAAATCAGTCTGCCGGAGAGCTCTTTCTCTCTCGGTGTTTTCTGCTCCGCAAAGGCGGCGAAATCTTTCTGTGGTCTCTCCCCTGACTTTAGGGTTTCGAGGAGAAGATATAGGCGAGAGAGCGGAGCCAGAGGTGGGCCAGGGTGGCCACACCCCCTGTAGGCGCGTCCCAGGGTGGCCCGCGCCTCGGGGGTGTGGCCCCCTGTGGCACAACTCTGCCTCCCCTTCTGGCATCCTTCGTCTTTTGGGAAAATATAATTTTCTGTAGTTTTTCTGGTATTTTTCTGATCTTCACGAAATTGCATCAAAACACCGCTTTTTCCATCAGAATCCTGACTCCGTCAGTTCATCCTCCAGGAATCAACCAACATGCAAAAATAGATGGAATAACATAAGTAAAACCTCTCAATATGAAATATATCAATGAATAGAGGCAAATTATGATATAGAATGGTGATGCAAATTGGATGTATCAACTCCCCCCAAGCTTAGACCTCGCTTGTCCCCAAGCGAAAACTGAGCTCAGTAAACATGTCCACAGGTTTATGGAGTGAAGTGTCGATAAAAAGAATACGGACAAGAAGCATCACACTTACCAATACACAACTCATAGAAGAAAGCAACTCACCATCATATAACTTAGCTTGCAACAAGTATGGGAATCACAATAAAGATGCATAAAGATAAATCATAATAGGGATTGGCAAACTTTGTTCTTGGTCAGAGAACAGTTGGTAAACAGTTTTCAAGCAAAGCTTTTGTAAAGAAGTTTATAACAGCAGTCCTCTTTGCTCAAACATACAAGGCTTTTCACAAAGATGGCTTTCAAAGTAATACTCATTTAGATAAGAGTCTTGTGCAAACAAGGAAGATAAGGAACATGATTGAATAAATCATCATATGAATGCTCAAAACACAACAACTCAAATGCTTGCTGGAGATAGAGAGGAATGGTTTTACTGACTCAACTCAGAAGTAGAAGAAAGGCCCTTCATAGAGGGAAGCAGGGATTTCAAGTTCATAAAGAGCTTTCAAAAGATTATGGTACTTACTAGCTTTGAGCTCTCATTGCCCCTATCATAAGCATCTTGAGGTGATTAAGGTTAAAGTGAACAAGGATGGAGTATATGCTTGAAGAAATATAAGTTGGCAATCTCATGTCCCTTGAGTACGAGGGCCGCTCCTCATGCTACTCAACTTTAGTT
This sequence comes from Avena sativa, assembly GCA_916181665.1. Classification (NCBI taxonomy): domain Eukaryota; kingdom Viridiplantae; phylum Streptophyta; class Magnoliopsida; order Poales; family Poaceae; genus Avena; species Avena sativa. The sequence continues at coordinate 448,175,660 of OV702285.1, forward strand.
ACCGGTAAGTTCTTGTCATAGTAAGTACATGCGTATCATAGAGAACCGCCAATGGGTTACCCCTGCACATGATACAAGAGCTACCCCATATCAAAATGACAAGGAAAGCATACAGTGAGCATCTTAGCGATCTTTTTATTTGCTATTTGCATAGGTTTTTATTGAGGATGCTTCACAGATAGCTCACTATGGTTATGGTGCAAGTTTCCACCATGATTAGGCATGGATTAGTCTAGCGGCCCATGCATTTCTCTAACACACATACATAACTCCATGGACTTACAAGCTCCCCTTTTATTTCACACTGATGACATCCGCAAACAAAATAGCATGATATCAACTGTGTACAGTGTACATGTGCAATGTTGAAAGCGTTCCCCGTGACAACACGGTTTTGCTAATTCCAACGTATAGGTGCAAGCATATACAACTTCGATGACACAATGGTTCAAGTTTATTAGGGGCACGGAAATAAGGTGTGCCATCAAGTTTATGAGAGCTTTACTAACTAGTTTTCACATGACAAAATAATTTTTAATTTGAAAGATAGATAAAGCTTGAGAATTTACTTGGAATAGCAATAATGCTAATGGGTAGATATGGTGGACACAAATGGCATAGGTTTTGATTTGAAGGGTTGGATGCATGAGAAGTGTTCCCTCTCAATACAGGTTTTTGGCTAGCAAGGCTGGATAGCAAGCAAAAGAGTTGAAGGAAACAAGCAAACATACAAGTAATAAAGTCAAACATGCAATATTCCTTGAAGACACAAAAGATCTTAAATAAAGAATACTAAGCTTATGAGACAATCAAGAAAGGAAATAAATGATACAAGATACTTTAAGCGCTTTTCTGTTTTCCTTTCAAACCTCAAAAAATGTTGCTACTGACTAGAGCTCGGTTTGCCAAAACCAATTTAGATCTACTTGATGCTCCCAAAGTGATACCAATACTGATCAACAAGATCAATCATATAATAGAGATTGCAAACTGAAATAAGAAGTGCAAAAAGTAAAAGATGAAACTTCTCATTAATATTCCATAAAGGCACTCACACCAAGGGATACATAGATAACCTATTAAAGGAGAGATACTTGCACAATGCAAACCAACCTATAAGAGAACTTCTCTATCCAAGATAAAGCTCTGCTAAGAAGGTAAAAAGATAAAAGATAATGATGTGATACCATGGCACTCCCCCAAGCTTGGAACAAGCCAAGGGGATGCCAAACCTGATGATGAATTACTCCTTTGGTGGTGGTGGTGTTCCCTTGATGAGATTTTCAATCAGCTTCCTCAAATCCTCAATCTTGAAGGTTAGAGTACGAATCAACTCTGAATTATGCTCAATGCGGTTCATGATCATGTCGGATCGAGAATCCCAATCCTTGTTATTCTTTCCCCACTCTTCCTTAAAGTGTTCCTTCCCTGCATGGTTAGAACGAGGCAAATCCCAACTAGAGGGCAACTTCCCTTTGGGCACCTTTTGGAATTGTTACTCATGTATAAGAGTATGGAAGGGATTATTCGTACATGGAGGAAGTGACCGTGGAGCGAGGCAATGACGCGGAGGTTTCCCTCCTATAGACATACGTGTTGTCCTAAGCTTGGTAGGGTTTGCCACCACTCCAATGCTTGCAATGTTAGCGCGGGTGTTTAGATGCTCGTCCTCCTTCACGTCCTCTTCTTCCCTAACTAGGATCTCCTCCTCCTTGGGGTGTTGAGGATCATCTTTCACGGGATTCTTGCCCGTGTCGTTGGTGGAGACCATGGCGCCTCTAAACTTGAGAGTATTTCCTGACAGAAATAGATCGAAACAAAAACACGATGAGAACACGATATACGAACCTCGGGGGATCCGGGGAGTTATATATTACGAAGTTTTACAACATAAGGAAGGTACTGTGTGAAAATGAGGCGGAGACGGACTCCAGGGGGCTCACACCCCTGGTGGCGCGGCCAGCTGGGGGCCGCGCCACTGGTGGTGTGGCCCACCTGGGCTCCATTTCCTCCTCTGTTTTGTCTCATAACCTTCCATATGTAATAAAAACATCAAAAATATAAAAAGATAAGGTTTTCACGAACCTTCTGTAAGCAACACTTTTGACCTAATCAAAGACAAACTCTGCAAATTCCTTCTCTCCATCACCTGAAAATTCCTTTTTGCAAGGCCTTACGCAAACCTCATTGGCAACATTAGTGTATGCAAAAACAATAAACCTTTAGGTTCAAACTTCAACTGAAATCCATCAAAACAAAAGCTAATGTAGCAACTCCTTTCCAAAAAAACCAAAAATAATCTGAAAGGGAAACAATATAAGAGGCAAATGAAATGATGGCAGAAATCTGTCAAAACAGACCGGCAGGTAAAGATTGATTTCTTTGAAAAACGTTTGTTGCTCAAATGAAAAAGTGCAAAACTAATGAAAGTTGGATAAAAACTTGGAGAGTAAGCACAGAAAATTATATCTCCATCCGTTGTACTGAGCTCCTTCACGAATTTTTACAATGCAGCACAAAAATCTGTCCCAGGACAGCCACTTTTCACAACTCCTCTACTTCTCAAAAGAGGTTGATCTTGACTCAATAACCAAAACAAAAAGGATAAGGAGAGGTTATTACAAGTAATAACTTCCAAGACTCAATAAAACTATTGGGTTATCTCCCAAGAAGTACTTTTCTTTAATGCCTTTAAGTTAGGCTTGACAAATTTCAAAGATGCTCATATAGGAGATATGGATTTGAAGTGAAAAAGAGCATCAAGAAGAAAATATCCAACACATTTGAGTATAACCCACTTCCTATGCAAGGGGGTCTCATGATAAAACAAATTATTGAAACAAAAGTCCACTAGCATAGGGAGACAAAACAAATGCAACTTCAAAGCTTTCAACATAAAGTGGGGAAACTTAATATTATTGAGATGCATAAAACCATGTTTCCCTCTCTCATAATAACTTTCAGTAGCACTTTGAATAAAGTTGACAATATAACTGTCATGAGAAGCAACTTTATCATCATAATGAGCATACTTACAATCATCAAAAAGAGGTCTAAGGTCATAAACTGGATCAATAGAAGAAAGTTGTTCAACCCTGAAATCCTCATTAGGCAAATTATTTTCATAAGGAGCTTTAGAAAATTTGGAAAAATTAAACGCATACGATTCTCCATCAAACTTAGTCACAACTTTCTCCTTCTTACAATATATAATAGCGCCACAAGTATTCAAGAAAGGTCTACCAAAGATAATAGGACAAGTTTTACTAGCTTCTAAACTAAGTACTAGGAAATCAACATGATATTTAATCTTACCACAAAGAACCTCCACATCTCTTACAATGCCAATTTGACATTCTCTCTATTAGTAAGGTGAATAACCACATCAATGTCCTCAAGTTCACAAGGACCAATTTCATGCATAATTTCCATGTAAAGCTCATAAGAAATAGCACTAGAACTAGCACCAATATCACATAAACCATAAAAGAAATGATCACCAATTCTAACAGAAAGCACAGGGACACTAGTTTTCCTAGCTTTTCTAGGATGAGAGACAATATTAGAAGCGTCTTCATAGAAGAAAATGTGCCCATCCTCTATATTTTTGGTGACAAGATCTTTCACAGTGGCTACTATAGGTTCAATGTTTATTTGCTCATCAGGTTCCACCGTTTTTTTGTACTTTTGCTAACCACATTAGCTATGATAGAATGTTCCTTTACCTTAGCAGGAAAAGGGAGTTTCTCAATATAAGTTTCATGCAAAATATGATCAATAGTACAAACTTTAGTGCTGCTAACAGGAACATGATTAACAACATCTTTATAAGGTGCATGGTACTTGTCCCACTTCGTTTTAGGAATCTCAACATAAGAGGCAAAGGCCTTAAAACAATTGGCAATACTTTGAGATCAAGACCATACTTAGTACTAATATCACGAAAGTCATCAGTTCCCACAAAAAATTTAATGCATTCATAATCATAGTTTATACCTGACTTACTTCCTTTGTCATTCTCCCATGCTTCAGTATTCTCTTGAATACGGACTAGGAGATCCCATTTAGCTTGTTCCTTCATACGTGTGAATGATCCAGCACAAGAAGCATCTAGTAAATATTTATCATGAAGAGAAAGCCTTGCATAAAAGTTATTGATAATAATATTATTGGGAAGTTCATGATTTGGATATTTAAGCATTAGTAACTTCAATCTCCCCCAAGCTTGGGCTGTACTCTCTCCATCACGAGGCCAAAAGTTATATATTTGATTCCTATCCTTATGAATCTCACTGGGAGGATAGAATTTAGAATAAAAGAGAGGTATTATTTCCTCCCATTCCATGGATTGTCCATTCTTCAACAGCTTATACCATTCTTCAGCTCTTCCTTTCAATGATATAGAGAGTAACTTATTCTTCACCTGTTCAGTTGTGATACCTGCACACTTAAACAACCTGCATAATTCATGGATAAAAAGCAAGTGATCACTAGGATGGATAGTTCCATCCCCAAAATAATAATTATCCATAACACGATCAACAGTAATTGTAGGTATCTTGAAAGGATCTATCTCAACAGGTGGTGATTCATCTACTAGCCTATAAGTGGTAGTAGTTTTCCCAAATAGGAAACCAAGTGGGTTATCCATATTGGAAACAAAGTAACAAATAGAAATAAAAAAGCAATACTCATAGTAGAAGCTTCCTTTACCAGTTCCACTCTTCAATAATGCTTCACTCCCCGACAATAGCACCAGAAAATAGTATTGATGACCCATAAGTATAGGGGGTGTATCATAGTACTTTCGATAAATAGGAGTGTCGATCCCAACAAGGAGTAGAAGGTGTTGACTAGTGGTATGGAGCAGGAAATCTTTGTAAATACTTAGCAAACGGATTTTTAGGGGTTTTCTGATAAAGCAAGGAAATAAAGTGCAAGTAAATAAAGACAACATAATTGCCGCAAGTGGCCCAATCCTTTCTTAGCAAAGGACAAGCCGGTGGAAATACTAATGAGGACCAAACGTTCTCGAGGACACATGGGAATACCGTCAAGTGCTTTCGTTTCATATAACATCTTCTTTGGTTTTATAAGTGTTGTGTGGGTGAACCTATGCTAATGTACCGAACTTACTTGGACTAATACATACTTGTAATTAAACCCCTTGTAAGAATCCACAACTACAGGAAAGCAATTAAGATAAAAACCTAACAACAACCTTAAACTCTGAGATTCTACACTCCCTTGTGCAAAGGTTTCCTAACGGGGGTTCAGGTTTCTGTCACTCCGGCAACCCCACAATTAGTAGCCAAATACACAATGCATTCCCCTAGGCCCATAAATGGTGAAGTATCATGTAGTTGACGTTCACATGAAACCACTAGAAGAATAGCACCACAACTTAAATATTAAACCATTGAATAATACCTCAACACAATTCCACTACTAACAACATGACTTCTCCCATGTCCTCAAGAACTAAACGAACTACTCACGAGACATCATATGGATCAAGATCAGATATTATATAATGATGGATAACAATATAAACATAGACAATAATTCAATGGTTCCACTCACAAGCATCAACTACAATAGTAATCAACACCGTGAAATTTTCCCCTAAGAACTATGCAAGATTCAACACAATTGTTACAGCGGGATGGAGTGGAGATGATGGTGCTGGTGGAGATGATGGTGTGGATGATGATGATGATCCCGATGAAGTCTAGCTTGATGACAGTGTTGATGGCGACGATCTCCCCTCTTCGGGAAGGAATTTCCCTAGCAGAAATCTGTCTGCCAGAGATCTCTTTCTCTCTCGATGTTTTCTGCCCCGCAGAGGCGACGGAATCTTTATGTGGTCGCTCCCCTGACTTTAGGGTTTCAAGGAGAAGATATAGGCGAGAATGCAGAGCCAGAGGTGGGCCAGGGTGGCCACACCCCTGTAGGCGTGGCCCAGGGCGGCCCGCGCCTGGGGGGTGTGGGCCCCCTATGGCCCAACTCTGCCTCCCCTTCTGGCATCCTTCATCTTCTGGGAAAATATAGTTAACTGTAGTTTCACTGGTATTTTACTGATCTTTGCAAAATTGCATCAAAACACCGCTTTTTTCCATCAGAATCCTGACTCCGGCAGTTCATCCTCTAGGAATCATCCAACATGCAAAAACAGATGGAATAACACAAGTAACACCTCTTAATATCAAACATATCAATGAATAGAGGCAAATTATGATATAGAAGGGTGATGCAAATTGGACGTATCACGTGTCATGTATGCCCTTGCGGTGGTCGAAATGTATCGAAAATGCTGTCGGGATGGTCCTCTCCCACCAGAGATCAGGACGAGCGAGACCCCCCCCCTAGAAATCAACGTCCCGGTTGCGCTCGTGATGCTGATGTAGATCTCGTTTGGGGCGCGCTAGACCCTCCACCTGAACGGCTCCGCCTCCACCTCTAACCTCCGCTTCCGCCTCCGCGCCGGTGGTTGCGCCCGGGAGAAGCAGACAAAGAACCAGAGAGAGAGACGAATTATGTCTACGCACTTCTATTATTGTAGACAGTTGTTGGGCCTCCAAGTGTAGAGGTTTCTAGAACAGCAGCAAGTTTCCCTTAAGTGGATTACCCAAGGTTTATCGAACTCAGGGAGGAAGTGGTCAAAGGTATCCCTCTCAAACAACCCTGCAATCAAGATACAAGAAGTCTCTTGTGTCCCCAACACACTCAATACACTTGTCAGGTGTATAGGTGCACTAGTTCGGCGAAGAGATAGTGAAATACAAGTGGTATGAATGATTATAAGACAACGGAGCCAGAAAAGTGCTTGACGGCATGGAAGAGACTGGAATCAAGTAAACATGCAACATATCTAGTTGTAAATGGTGTTTCAATGTTTGAAACAATGCCTAGGGATCATACTTTCACTAGTGAACACTCTCTCATATAAATATATTCTCTTAATGATACTACTCTTAACTACTCTCTGGTTGGACACTCTAATCCATGGTAGGTCTATAACAGCATACCTCAAAGTCGTCTTTCCCATCTAGATAACCCCACACCATCACCTTGAGCGCTAGATGGTTCCAACAAACACCACAATTTCATAGAGACAACCAACTCAAAATATACTCATGATAAATATATATGTAACCTAGCTTAAGTGCCACACACGGTGTGCACGCTGTCACTTTCACACACGTGGGGAAACGCATAGATCTATTAAAGCACGATGAGTATTTATGTAGACTCTAGCCTAAGTGCCACCATGGCGTGCATGCTGTCACTTTCGCACACATGGGTAGAGCATAGATCTATTGAAGCACTTGAGTAGCAAGGTAGATCTACTTGATTACAAACCTCATGACCACAACAAGATCATGCATAGAGAGAGAGAGATGAACACATAGATACCGATAGAGCCCTTAGCCTCGAGGAAGAACTACTCCCTCGTCATCATGGGAATCAGCAACGACAATGGAGATGGTGATGGAGATGGCTCCAGGGGCAATTCCCTATCCCAGCAGGGTGCCGAAATAGAGACTTATGCCCCCCCCCGAATCTCCCCTTCGATGGCGACGGCGCTGCGGAAATTTTCATGGCTTTGTGGTCGATAATTTAGGGTTTCTGAGTCGGGGGCTTCTTATAGGCGAAGGAGGAAAGGTCGGTGGAGGGCTAGGGGGCCCACACCCCCTGTGGGCGCCACCAGGGCTGGCCCGCGCCCACCTAGGGTGTGGCCACCCTGTTGTCCTCCTCCATATCTGCTTCGTGGTTCCGTGTTGCTCCGGAAAAAATAGGAAGATTGGCTTTTGTCCCGTCCAATTCCGAGAATATTGATTTTCTGCCTTTTCTGGAACCAAAAACAGAAGAAAACATGCAACTGGCACTATGGCATCTTGTTAATTGGTTAGTCCCAGAAAGTGTATAAAAATACCTCAAAGTATAGACAAAACATAACCAAGTTGATACTAAACAAACATGGAACATCAAAAATTATAGATACGTTTGCAACGTATCAACGAAGCAGAGAGTAAATGTGGGTTCGAAACGACAGTTCTAGACAAAAATCCACCTGGTCCCCTACGGTGACCCAGCATACCACTGCATGATGTAGTATACTATAGTCGTTGACGTAACACCAATGAAACACCCTTCACTAGTATTACATCCCTCAGAGTGGTACAACAGAAACACAGCAGGTCCAATACATGGCTAAAGGTTACAACTTGACTCTTTACATAAGATCCTGAGAATACTCTAGGTTAAAGAGAGAGAAAGAAACTTCTTTCAAAGAAGAATCAGAAACAAACAACTCAAAAATTATCGTACTAACGACTAGTATCCGAACTATGGTTCACGCATTGCTGCTATTGCAATACCCTATAGAGGTAGGTTCTAGGGTTAGAGATTATACTCCTATCTAATCAGCAACTTCGTCTTCACTTTAGTTCATGTATATATTGACTTCCTTTACTTTATTGAAGAGCCTTTGATGATTACTCCTGGAGCATAACTTGATGTAGACGTCATCTTAATGGCTTCAGAATCTAGCAAGGGTTAAGAAGATAAGTTGAGTACGAGCGTACTCAGCAAGTTTACTAAAAAGAAGTGTTTGATGCACTATATCTACAGCCGCAGACCATAGGTCGTAGGCAATGCAAGTTTTCGTAAACATTTCTTCAAAGGTTGCTTTTATTCTAAAAAGCTATGTCCATCAGCCTTCACGGGTTTACCAAAACTTTCATGGAGTTCCTTTCCCGCCGCGTTCGTAGATCCTTCCCGGAATAGGGAGTAACAAGGTACAGTACTTACACTCTGCAGAGGTGCGTCACTTTACCCATGAGAGATCTTAGCTTTGTTGCACATCCGAGTTATAGGCTCGTTCACACTTCCTTGGTGTGAGGCCCAGACTAAGATCCAAGCCAATCACTGCCTTCTCCGCGACCCTGCATGTCTCCTTGGTGTATGCTAGCCCACCTATTGAATTACGACAATTAGCAGTACAGACCGTTCAGATGCTGGAACTATCATGGGACATTGAGGGTTCCCACCCATATGCTCCATATCCTCTACGAATTACCAATATATGCATGCTACGAGTGATAACAGCCACGACCCGCACATCTGGATCCATGCGAGAGGGAAAAGATACATCTGACTTCTCTGTCCCATTCCAAATCTCATGGTCAACGCGTAATATACGGCGCAAGAATCACTAGCGACATTGGTTTTTAAGTCCTAGGTGATATAGTCATGTGTAGTGGTATTCCAACTGCCAGACTTAATAGATTAGCTCATCACCCTGGATCAGTAACCGATAGTACACATTATTATAAAAAATAGTGTTTTCTGACCTTTTTGAAATGCAGGTGATGACAACACTGGATTTGCAAAATACTTTACAGAAAATAATCAAAGGACATGAGCAAGTGTAACTTGCCTTTTGTGATCACAAGATTATGCACTCACTGTCTTCGAGACAATATAGGATCCAATATCTGAAATCAGCATCATTGGTCCGGTAAGGACTAATGTTTAAAGAAGCAACATGCAGTTATGCATAAGTAATGCTATGCATTTTGTAAAACTCCCAAAGTGAATCCCCACTACTTTGAGTGAATTAAATTTAGGTGATTCCTTTAAGAGTTGGTTTATCTTTAAATTTTACTTTATAAGTAATGACCTTTATAAGGAACTTATGTGTTAACAACCCAAAATATACAAGTAAAGTATAAAATAATGTGATTATATTTATTTTTCATTTGGTGACTATGATAAAAGTCTTTGGGTTGAGTTATTGAGAGTTGGAGAACTTATTATGAGATTGTTGTTTGAACTGGCAAAAAGAATAACATTTGAAGAAAATATTTCCTTTCTAAGGTTTAAACAATCTTTATTGTTAATAGGATGTGATTAATGTCTTTTGTGTGTGATTGATTAGTTTGGACTTGATATGCTTTTTGTCTTAATTGGAATAAACCAAAGTTAACTATAAAAACATAAGTAGTTTATTAGACATAATGTTTATAATCCTTGAGACTAAAGTTAACTTTAAAAGTGTACTAAACTTAAAGTGTAACATGCTTTAATTATTCCCAAGTTTTAAATTTATGATAAGTATGACTAAAGTGTGGAATTATTCACTTTATATTTAAGTGAATGATTAGATTAAATTTATTTTGTTGTTATGAAAATAATATTTATTTATTTAATGGAAGCATAATTGGATGATCTTAGTAATTTGTTAGAATTTGAAGTTATGTTAAGAATGGTTAAAATATAATGATTACTCACCATATTATATATGAGTGATACACAATGTTTATTTAAGAGGGTTTTTAATAAGAGTTTTAAAAGAATAATTTTAAAATTAAAAGTTATACTTTAAGCTTGATTATGAATTCAAGTTATGGGTTTGGAATTAGTACTTAAATACTAATTGCCCAAGGTTTTATAAAAATTGTGATTACCTCTTACTTAAGAATTGTTTTCAAAGAATTTACAAAATAGATATTCGATAAGGATTTATTATTTTAAATTATTAAAAACTTTTCTAATAATATATTTAATATTTTTCTAGTGTAATATGTTTATTCAAGACCTTAAAGATGATTTTTATTTATTTTTTTAGTATTATTTTTATGTTTATAAAATTCCATAAAGGATTAAATGTATTTTAAATACTTCCTTTAATTTTTATTTAACAAAAAATAAGTTAGTATCTTTATAAAATAGTGGACTCATTTTTATACATAAAAACTATTTTTATTAATTTTTTTGGACTTTTCTTCTATTTTATGAAATTTCACTAAGGCTTTAGTGGTGTTAATATTTATTTGCATTTTATTTAACTTGAATAAGTAAGATTATATTTTTCTTAGGTGGATATTATTTTTGTGATGATTTTTATATATCATATGTATTTTTTAGTATTTTTATATATTTTTCTAGAGATGAAGTAAGTTTAGGGGTAATATGATTATTTATTTATTCTATTCCTTTTTATGTTAAATTCTAATTAATTATTTTGGAACTAGGCTCGGCCCGTGAGCCAGCCCAGTCCAACAGCCGATTTAGCCCAGTCCAACAGCCGATTCAGCCCATTAGACTTGGGTCAACCCAGACCCAGGTATATCTCTCTCTCGCCCACATCGCGCACGCGACTCTCACACTCTCCCCCTCTCATTCCTCTCTGGTCGTTGTCGCTGTCATTACCCATCGATTCCGGCGGTATGGGCGGTTTTGGTTACCGCCACCGGTCGCCGGAGCTCCGTCTCCTTCTAGCTGACCTGGTCCTGTATATTGATTTGTTTCTCACGCTTTATCCAGCTCGCCCCCTTCCATTTTGTTGGTGCTAGGGTTTCGGTGATGTGCCTCAGCCGCTCGCTGGGTTCACTCTGGTGCCTTCTTGCTCGGTGTGGTTGTCATTCTAGGGCAGGCGCAGGATGTTGTGCCCTTCGTGGGTGCTCCCTGTGCCTCCCCGGTGGCGTAACGCATCCCATAGGAACGTGCTAGTGCTAGTGCCGCTGCTGCCACGCCGGTGCCGCTCATTTGAGGTCACCATCGACTCCCTTGTACGTCTTCCTCTACCTCTCTTCCTTCTCTCTTTTTCTACCATACATTCTCACTAGTGGCACATTATCTGTACCATAATTATGTTTCTATCCTCTGTTGTGCTATTAAAGCCTGCTAAGATTTGTCCAACCATAATTGGTTATATTTAGATTCAATTCACTGGTTACATCAATTGCCGTAATAGGCTATACCGAAACTTGGTTTGTGGATTAACTGAGCTTTGCCTAGTGGTACTGTTATTTGATTCTGTATGGTGCAAGTAAGGTTGATACAAATTCAATTTTCTGAATTTTTTGGGATAATGGCTTCCAGTGGTACTACCCATGTATTAGCAATTTAAGATTGCAAAAGGGTTATTTATACTGAAGCTATCTGATAAAGTAGCTTAGGTTATCTGGATGTAATATTATCACTAAATGGTACTGTCAATTTGACAGTTCATTGATCTTATAAGATGGTTCCTAGATTGGTGGCTAGGCCATATTCTTTTATGAGATATATTTGATGCCCTAAATCTGATTCATTGATGATCTTGGTTCCCTCTTGAATATAGTTGCATCATTCTTTTTAAATGATTCCTAGCAAAAGATAGCTAGGAAAATGATTTAGATTCTTGTTTGGTTGCTTGCAGATGGTTTTGAATGAGTTGGTGTGGATCAGATCATGCACATGCATGATCTTGGGTCAGACAAGAATTGGAATATGCAAAGTAGATCCTCTTTGGCTACTTAATGGCTTGATATCTAGAAAAAATGATTCCTAGAAAGAATAATTTGGGAAAATGATTTGAAACCATTGGAGATACATAGGTGGGTTGTATAAAATGTAAGGATGTTTGTATATGATGGTAATTGACCATCTAGTCTACTAGAATCTTGCTTTGGAATGTTTCCTAGCTAGAGTAGCTAGGAAGATGATTTGAGTATCTTGGTAAAGCTGGCTAATGCATATAGCAGAAACAATATGCTACTCCACTTCTGAGTTGGCATCAAACTAGAGTGGATTTAGTTGTTGGAAACCTGCTACTATGATGCCTCTTTGGAGTGTACATAGTAGTAGGTCACAGCCATTGTGATGTGCTACTGGATATACTGTTTTAGTGGCTTCTCTTGCTTTGATTCTTTTTGTGGTGCCTCCATACAGGAGTGTGCACAATATAACCTCAGGTAGGATAATCTACTGCTTATAATGCTAAGCAAAATTACTTAAACCTGAAATGCTTGTGCTGCTGGTCTGAAGCATAGGTTAGTACAAATATTTCCCTTCATTACTTAGCCCTGCCTAGGATGCAAAGGCTGAGGCTTTGATGATGTTTGTATACAAAAGCTACTGCTTGCTTATGAAAACTATCCAATGATGATCTAGTACTCCATTTGAGTATAGATCTGAGGATTTTCTATTGCCCCGTCTATTTTCTTTAAGATGCAATAGTAAGAACAGATGCAAAGACATGATCTTGGATGGATAACTTGTTGTTTTGGACTTGTGGTTGCTCTTGTGTTTATTATGAATCACTACTGTGCCAACCCCCCTCTTCTCATCTCCTGACCTGATCTCTTGGATTTTCTACTGCTTCATTTCTGGTAAACCTGCTCCTCCTAGCTCTTGGCCTTCTTCTGGTGCTCCTGGATGGCTTCCCCAAGCAACCAGGGTGCTGGTGGGGTTTTAGTGCTGAACCATGTACTTTGGAGTTGTGGATATGGACTGGTTGGATGTGGAATGGTATGGTTTTGCTAGCTGTGGCGTGCTCTTTGTCTATTTGGTACCCTCTTGTGGTGTTGACAACACATATGCCTGCATGCATGTGTAAGCTACCTTCTTGTGTGCTGCTAGTCCAGGGAACCTCCCCTTGTCCAGGTTTCATCTGTGGGATATTTTTGCTAGGGATGTGCTCGGCTGGTTTGGTATTATCTGATCTTGACCTTTATTTTTAGTTGCCAAGTGGAATATTGACTCTATGCTAATGATGCTCAAGGCTGAAGCTCAAATTTGATAAGAACAGATCCTATTTGGCCCTTTTAACCATACTCAATGATGATCCTAGCATAGCACCACTATGCCAGTCTGAGAGTAATATTAGCCTAAACAATTCCCTTTATTTATTTTTTGTTTTGTTATCTTTTGTGTTGTTTTGCAGGAAATGAGAAGAAGAAAGAAAATGTCAGATGATGAAGGGGACAAAGGAACAATAGCTTAGGAATTTCTTTGTATTAAGTATTGTAATTTATTTTCTATTTAAATATTGTAAAACTTTGTATTGTTGTATTTTATTCAATAAAGTTTACTAGTTTTCTTTTTCTTTTATAATGCATTTGCAAAGACAATGTAATATTTATATCTGCTTGTAATAAAGAATCCTTTTAGTTATTCATTTATGTAAATCATTTTTATATTAATTTGTTTTATAGTAGTTTACTTTTATTCTTTTATTGTAACAACAATGAAACATTGTATTCTATAATAAAGGGTTCCACTATTCTTGGAACTAATTGAATATTTATATCTTAGTTATAAATACGAATTCCATTCTTATTTATTATTATAATTCATTTCATTCAATTTTGTTTATTATTTGAGACTTGTAATTATAGTATATTTTCATAAATAAGAGTTCACCTTGTATTTCTTATTACAATTTAATTTCCAATTATTAATCTATCTCAAATTCTTATAGTATTCAAATCTATAAGTTAAATATTGAAATTTGAATTGTCTTTCCCTCAAACACAAAAGTACAGTGGAGGTCGTCTCGAAATCCATCGCACTTGTCCTGATGTTTCTATCAGAACAAGAGAGATCTCGATCCCTCTAAAGCTCTTTTAGTTTTGCCCGAAATTTCCCGGATTTTCTTATGCATGAATGCAATGCACAACCCTGTGTCCTCTCTATTTATAGGTGCTACTCCTGGGATATTACATCCCCTGACCCCACGATGCCACGTTGGAAAATTCAGTTACAGCCGCTCTGTGACGTGCGGCTAGGACAGAGCATTAGAATTTGGGTTATTTTTTGAGGGTGGTACGTTTATTATTTCTGTTTTGCAACCCTTGCTGGCTGGCCGGTCCCGAGGATGCTCCACAACTGAAAAATAAGACTAGAGTCTAAGGCACACAAGATTCACACAAGAATTGACACAGGGAATAAGCAGGTGCTTTTATTGATCTGTCTCTAGAAGTGAACGTACAATGATTGCTCCTCTATTTATAGACTAAAGGGGATAGGATACCCACATGGGATAACCCTAGCCTAGTAGAAGCCACACCGAATGGGCCTCTATCGGCCCAGTTTCCCAACACTCCCCTGGGTATCTTATCTGTATAACCATGTCTCAAAACTCCGAAAAACCCAATGGAAAAAATATGGAGAAAAGTACAAGGTATACCTCTTGCTATGTTGCACGAATTGCCTCATTAAAAACCTAATGTGAGAAACTACATAAAAACTCACTAAGGGAAAAAGAGTACAATTCACTTAACTATAAAGTTAAGTACTCAATCGTCGGGATCGAGATTTCAGCGATGAGTTTGTGAAGATTCTCCCCCTAAACCTTGCATCTTCCTAAGTCTCATCATGCCAATTCCACTAACACATCTCTCGAAAGAAGATGATGGCAATGATTTAGTGAATAAATCAGCGATATTTTCACATGACTTAGTATGCAAGACTTTTATTTCGTTCAACTTTTGCAGTTCATATGCATAGAAGAACATGGGGTTTATATTCTTTGTGAGATTGCTCTTCACGTAACCCGTCTGGACTTGTACAACACAAGAAACATTATCTTCATAGATAATTGTTGGGGTTTGTATGGTGTTCAGCCCACATGACATCTGGATGTGGCTGACTACTCGTCGAATCCATACACATTATCGTGATGCTTCATATAATGCTATGATTTCTGAGTGGTTTGTCGAAGTTGACACAAGAGTTTTCTTAGACGATTTCCAGGAAATCGTTGTTCCACCACAAAGGAAAACATATCCAGTATGTGACTTGGATGTGTGAGGGTCCGAAAGGTACCCAACATCTGCATAGCCTACAACAGATAGGTCTTGGTTCTTTTGGTAAAACAAGCTAAGGTCGTTGGTCCCTTGTAGGTACCGAAATATGTCCTTAACGCCTTTCCAATGCCTCTTAGTAGGCTCAGAACTATACCTAGCAAGCAGATTGACGGCGAATGCAATATCCGTCCGTGTACAATTTGCAAGGTACATAAGTGCGCCAACTGCACTTAACTAGGGGAATTCTAGTCCCAGAAGTTCCTCCCCTCTTCTTTAGGCCTGAATGGGTCCTTGTCTTTCTACAAAGATCTTCCGACCATCGGGGTCTTAGAAGGATATGCTTTATCAAACCCAAATCGTTCCAACACCTTCTGGGTGTAGGCCGACTGGTGAACTAGAATTCCAGCAGGGGAATTCTCAAGTTGCAGACCCAGGCAGAACTTAGTTTTGCCTAAGTCTTTCATCTCGAATTCCGACATCAGGTAGGAACTCGCTTCCTCAATATCGTCAGGTGTACCGATTATATTCAAATCGTCCACGTACACCGAGATAATATAGAAACCATACTGGGATCTCCGTATAAAAACACATGGGCAATCTTCATTGCTCGCGTAGCCCTTCTGATAACGGAAATCAATTAAACGATTATACCACATCCTACCTGACTGTTTTAGTCCATAGAATGACTTCTTAAGCTGAACACTGTATAAGCTCTTGTTTGCTCCATGCTGGTTCGGGACAGGGATACCTTCTGGTACTTTCATGTATATGTCCGAATCCAAGTTACCATATAGCTAAGCGGTGACAACATCCATCAGTTTCATTTTAAGTCCATGTTTACTGCCATTGAGATCAAATATCTAAAGGTAATTCCATCCATGACCGGGGAAAGTTTCCTGAAAGTCAACACCTGGTCGCTGGTGAAACCTTGAGCAACGAGCCTTGCTTTGTACCTTACTACTTCATTATTCTCGTTTCTCTTTCGAACAAAAACCCACTTATGGAGAACGGGGTGAATGTGCGCCCAAATGGAGGTTCAAATACCTCTCTTTTGTTTAACGATAATAATTCAGCAGTGATTGCCTTCTGCCAATATTTCCAATCCGACCTTTTCTTACAATCAGTGAGCGTGTTAGGCTCAGGGTCAATATCTATGATTGAGACAATTTTCTTGGCAAAATTAACGTCGACATTTGCCATGGCTCGGTTGTATGACTCGCTCGAATTAATATAGTTAATGGCCATTTTGTCATGGAGTGCATCAGGCACGTCCTCTTGCTCCACCGGATTTCCCAATCCAGGGGCTAGGTCCTTTAGCTTTCCTGCTCCGATGTGTGCGCACACAACTTTGCTGGGTATTTCCGCTATAGGAAAATTCAAGTCCGGAATTTCGTGCACTGAAATATCCGTACTTGTGCCAGGTCTCAACTGGCTCCCCTCAATAGGGGCAGACTACTATCTTAGTGTAGCACAACCCATTAGCTAATGAAAGGAGTCTTTCGACAACATGTTTACCATTTTCGTCGCGCTTGTTAATGAGTAGGAACTCCTTTCTATTATCATTATCATTAGTCTCTACATGGAAACCATTAGCGCGAATGTCTCCAAAACTCAAGAGAGTACGAGTCGACTCCGAGTACAACAATGCCTCTTCAATGATCAGAGTTGTCCCATTCAGGAGTATGATAGTTGCTCTTCCGGAGCCAACTACATTCGGACCGCAGCCGGCGATCGTCATTATGTTACCGGGGGTTTTGGTAATAGACTCAAAGTACTTCTCTCAAGGTGGTATTTATGGTGCCGCTATCAGCAAGGCACGTTTCCTCCATTTGGGCGCCACACACGTTCTAAAATATAGTGTCTAACTAATATAATGGAGCGAGGAAGGTGCTACATCAAGTAAGTAAAACACATAAACATTTTAGAACATAACACAACCATCTCATAATAAATAATGGAATAAATGAATGAAATAAATGTTATCCAATCGCCGGAAACAAATAAATGTTTGCTCTCATAGAGCTTACAACCATATCAAAAGATTGTATCAGATTATTTGTGGAAATAAATCATGAAGTAAATAACAACAAATAGGAGCTCAGGTGGATTCTGCAAAGAAACCATCAATCTCAGCTGCTATCTCCAGCTCGCTAAGCTTCTCTTCGTTCGCTATCATCACCGAGGCAGCAGTAATGTCTAGATGGGGCATGGGAGGGGGTACGACGTGCTCAACCTCCATAGGCATAGTGGCGTTCGTGGGAATCGCCGAAGGTGCTGCCACATGTGCTACGTCATGCCATTACGGGTGCGGCGTTGTGCACGGGCGGCGCTCTGGGCGTCAGTGGTGCCTCACCTGGACGAGGTGCACCTCGCGCGCCTTCTTGTTGGCCATGAACGCGTCCACAACGTCCTTGGGGGCCAAACACTGCCTGGATAAGTGAGTCTTGGAGCCAGAACGGAAGCAGTCCCGAGGCCTTGCCTCCCCCTTGCCTGCCTTGCCTTGCATGGCCGGGTTGGAGGAGTTGGGGCCCTTCTTGCCCTTCTTGCCTCGCCTCTTGTGTATGGGCTTGCGCACCTTGTAGGCGCCTAACTAGATTCATGACTTGGTCCCCCTGCGAAGGGTTGCACGGAGAAGTTCTTTTTCAGAACATTGTCCTGCGCCTCGGCCACTTGGAGAACATAAATAAGCGTTGCATGGTAGCTGGTGCTTGACGAGGAGGAAAAGGTTTAAGATGTTCTATATATGTCCCCAACAACGGCAACAGAAAACTTGTTGATGACTCCATGATGGCGCCAGAGAACTTGGTGCTTGATGTGGAGTCTGTTGGGAACCCCAAGAGCAAGGTGTGAAGCAACACAACAGCAAGTCTTCCCTCAGTAACAAACCGAGGTTATCGAACCAGTAGGAGGAAGGAAACGTCACACAGGTGTTGCTAGCAACGCGGAGACCTGCACAACACAAACTCAAGACTTTGCCCCAACAAATCAGTGAGGTTGTCAAGCTCACCGGTTTGCTGTAACAAAGGATTAAATGTATGGTGTGGAAGGTAATGGTTTGCAGCAAGTAAACAAGTAACAGTGGAGGATGTATCAATGGCAAAGATTGGACCGGGGTCCATAGTTCACTACAGGTGCTCTCCTTAGATAAACAACATGGCATGAAGGGTAAACAAATTACAGCAAGGCAATTCACAGGAACTGAGCAAGGCATAGCAATTCAATTACTAGTCAGAAAGATCCTATGAGATTCGATTGGGCAATACAACAAGATACATAGACCGCCATCCAACTTCATCTATCACTAGAAGTCCACCTTCAGGTTATCATCCGAACCCCCTCCAGTATTAAGTTGCAAGCAACAGACAACTGCTTTAAGCAAAGTGTAAGGTAAACAGTCCACATGTTCCATGAACAAGAGACCATTGTTTTCTCCCTAGTAGCAACATCACATCTACAAACGAAGAGATTATTGTCACTTCCCTTGGAAACTAGAGGCATGAACCCACTATCGAGCATAAATACCCCCTCTTGGAGTCACTAGAAACTACTTGGCCAAGATAGATACTAACAACGGAGAGCATGCAAGATCACAAACAACACAGACATGAAAGAATCATAAAGACAAAACCATTAATCAAACCAACATAATAATCTCAATATCCATCGGATCCCCGCAAACAAAACATGCATGATTACAAATAGATTAGATCTTGATCATGAACAGAGCTCACAAGATCTATACATGAAAGAACAAGGAGGAGATACAACCATATAGCTACTACATGGACCCATAGTCCAAGGTGGAACTACTCACACATCATACCGGAGAGCCTCCGGGATGATCTCCCCTCCGGCAGGGTGCCGAGAAGAACTTCAGACCCCCCGATCTAGGCACGATGGTGGCGGCGGCTACAAACGGTTTCGTGGAATATTGATCGGGTGCTTAGGGTTTCTGCATCGGGGGCTTCTTATAGGCGAATGGGGAAGCCGAGGAGGCGACCAGGGGGTCAAACCCTACCCAGGCGCGGGCCCACCCCTGGCCGCGCCTGGGGGAGGGGGGTTTGGCCGCCCTGGCACGCTTCCTCGTCTCCCCTCTGGACTTCTTGTTCCCCACAGAAAGTAATTGACTTTGACGTTTGTCCCGTCCAATTCCGAGAATATTTATTTACTAGCTTTTCTGAAACCAAAAACAGCAGAAAACAGGCAACTGACACTGTGGCAACTTGTTAATAGGTTAGTACCAGAAAATATGTAAAAAGCACCTCAAAGTGTAGACAAGCAAAGCCAAATAGATACTAAACAAGCATGGAGCATCAAAAATTATAGATACGTTTCCGACGTATCAAGCATCCCCAAGCTTAACTCCTGCTCGTCCTCGAGTAGGTAAGTGATAAAAAGAATAATTTTTGAGGTGACATGCACCCTCACAATAAAGATCCAACCATTGCAAGCATTGAAAGCTGGGATCAAAGAACTATAAACATGTGCATGAAAGATGGAGTTCTAACAATAGGACATAGTAACTATGCATGCAATATGACAAGCTACAAACAAAGATCATGAATAACATGCATTGAAAAATGTTTGTTTGTTTCTCATACAGAAAACATAGCATAGTGGCAATCAGCTTGTCCCTCATAGAGTAGCAAATAGATGCATACGACACCTTCAAAGTTCACAAGGGTGACTAGAAACAAATAGCACAAGAACAAGTAATATCACAATATGCATCAATCAATAAGCTTTGGGACACTACACACAGAATGACAACTATGCTCTCTTAATGGTGCCTAAAGATAGAAGGTGGAGACTCAATAGTGGTGGAAGAAAGGCCTTTTGTAAAGGAAGCAGGGATTACAAGTTCCAAAAAGAGCTTCCAAAAATTATGGTACTTATTAGCTTTCAGCCCTCATTGCCTCTATCATAAGCATCTTGAAGTGATTAAGGTTAAAGTGACAAAGATGGAGTATATGCTTGACAAAGTATAAGTTGGCAATCTCAAGTCCCTTGAATATGAGGTCCACACCTCATGCATACTCAATTTCAGTCACAGGTAAGTTCTTGTCATTGTAAGTATTTGCATATCATTGAGAACCACCAACGGGGTACCCCTTGCACATGGTACAAGAGCTTTCCCATAACCAAAATGACAAGGCAAGCAGACAATGAGCATCTCAACAATCTTTTTTATTTACTATATGCATAGCTTTTTATTGAGGATGCTTCATAGATAGCTCACTATGGTGATGCTACAAGTTTCCACCATGATTAGGCATGGCTTAGGCTAGCGGCCCAGGCGTTTCTCTAACACAGGATACAAACTCCATGGACTTACAAGTTCCCTCTTTAGTTCACACCGGTGACATCCATAGACAAAAGGAGCATGATATCAACTGAGTACAAAGTACAAGTGCAATGTTGAAAACGTTTCCCGTGATAGCACGGTTCTGTTAATTCCAACGTATAAGTGCAAGCATATACAACAAACATGTCACAATGGTTCAAGTTTATTAGGGGCAAAGAATATAAAGTGTGCCATCAAGTTCGTGAGGGCTTTAATCACTAAGTTTTCACATAATAAAATAGTTTTTAATTGGAAGATAGCTGAAAACAAGAATATACTTGGAATGGTGTAACACACCATGCATAGGAGTTTATAGTGGACACTTTGGAATAACTTGGTTTCTTGGGAGTTGGAGGCATGAGTAGAACTTACTAAAACAAGTGGAGGCTACCAAAAGACTGGGAGCAACCAACTAAGAGAGCATAATCGCCATAATCATGCAGAGCAACAAAGCATTACTAATCAAAGCATAGACTGGTACTACAAGTCAAGGACTAAATGATCATAGAGGCTAATGGTGACTTGTCATAGTCATAACATGGTGTGAGCATGTGCCAAGTCAACCCAATACTATCATCACTATGCTCAAGCACTTTGGATTTGGTGACAAAATCATTGGATGGATCAGCAAGATACTTAATAGTGCTAACACTTCTGTGATACTAAATGGAGTACCTGGAAAAAATATAAGATGCAAGAGAGGTGTAAGACAGGGTGACCCACTATCACCATTACTATTTGTTGCCACTGCTGAACTTCTACAAATTATTGTTAATCATGCTTGGCATACTAATGGGTTAGATCTCCCTGTTGATCATGCATATGGGCAGAATTACCCAATTCTCCAGTATGCAGATGACACACTACTCATCTTACCTGCAGTTTAGGAGCAACTCATCTATCTGAAGAATCTGCTTATGGACTTCTCCAAATCAACTAGACTTAAAATAATTTTTCATAAATCTTCTATGGTCCCTATTAATATGATAGCTGACAGATGCAGAACATTTGCTAATAGTTTTGGATGCAGATTAGAGTCTCTACCCTTCACATACCTAGGTCTTCCAATGGGAACCACTAAACCAAGTGTAGGTGACCTTACACCCTTGATCAGCAAGGTTGATAAAAGGTTGGCTGGCATCTCCAATTTACTATCACACTGCTCAAGAGTTGTTGTCATCAAATCAGTAATATCTGCTGTGCCCAATTATATTATGTGTGCCATGAAATTGCACTACTCACATATTGACCATGTGAACAAATCTACAAGAACTTTTCTATGGCATGGAAATGACATTGAAAAAAAAGGAAAATGTCTGGTGGCCTGGGACAAAGTTTGCTTATCTAAAAAAGCAGGTGGACTAGGAATTTTAAACTTCAGGCAACACAATAAGGCAATGATGATCAAAAATCTTTATAAATTATTCAACTGTCTGGATATACCTTGGGTCAACCTTATCTGGCAAGCATATTATCAGAATGGCTCCCTGCCAGATTGCAATACATATAAGGGATCTTTCTGGTGGAGAAATTGCCTCTCATTTCTGGCTGACTTTAAGAATATGACCACTATTGTTCCTAGTCAGGGAAATATCACTATGTTTTGGCAGGACAAATGGCATGACACTAAACTGTGCAATAAGTTTCCTGAATTATTTTCTTTTTCCAAAAAACCAAAAATCAGAACCCAGGAAGCCAAACAATATCAGCTTGCAGGGGAGTTACTGGGTATGTTTCAACTGCCACTATCACTTATTGCTGAAAACCAGATGAACAGTTTATATACAATCCTCCAGAATTCAAATGATATTGAGAAAGACAAATGGACATTCCCATGTGGAGGTGACAGATTCTCTACTAAAAAGGTATATGACCTTCTTGTCAAAGCACCTGATGCACCAAAGCCTTTTGAATGGATTTGGAAATCCCATGTCTTCCCAAGCACAAGTTTTTCTTCTGGATGCTACTAAATGATAGATTAAATATCAGAGAACTTCTTGTCAGAAAAAATTTCAACATTGAGGACGACACTTGTTTCCTTTGTGAGGAAAGCACTATTGAATCAGTTGATCATCTCTTCTTCAGATGTGACTTTAGTCAAAATTTCTGGTGGAAACTTGGAATTGAATGGAACACTGATTATCCATTGATTAGTATGATCGAAGAGGCACATGATAGAACATTGAATCAGTTCTTCAACATCACTATGATGACAGGATGCTGGAGCTTATGGAATCACAGGAATAACATCATCTTCGAGCAACATACTAGGTGCATGGATAACTGTTATGGCATATTCAAATTGTCAGTGGCTGATATTAGACATAGAATCAAACCCAGCTTACTTGAAGGCATGCAGGCTTGGTTAGACACTTTGTAATTTTCTTATTCACTTTCTGTGATTCACACCATGTATAGTGCCCTATCTATAAAATGAAAATTACACAGTGGGGGACTTCCCCACTGTCTTTGTGTAAAAAAACAACTCCTAGCATGTCATGCTAAAGTCTAAGTCATAGTCAATGCAAGCTCATCTTGCACTTCAAGCAATAACTTACTACTCCTTTCCAACACCAAGCAACTTATTTGCAAAACAACACAGCGAGAACTAGGGTCCAAACTAATTTATTCAAGCAAACTAAACAACCTAAGCAAAGCAAACGAAAACTAAGACGCTCCAAGAACAACACAACTGTGCATGAAACAATAAAAAACAAAGTGTCTAGACAGACCTGAGCTTTTTATTGATGAAGAAGGGGATGCCCAAGGCATCTCCAAGCTTTGACGCTTGTACCTCTTGGATATTTCTTGGGGTGACACCATGGTGGCATCCCCAAGCTTGAGCTTTTGTCCATTCTTCATCTCATTGCATCATCCTCTCTCTACACCTGAAATTTTTCCTTCATACAAAACTTCACACAATCTTCATTAGCAACATTAGTGTATTCAAAAGATATTAGACCCCTGGCAAAGCTTTGGAACAGCAAGGATTTTCTCAATTCACCTAAAGAGAACTCAAAAAGGAATCAATAAGAAGCAAATGCAAATAATGGCAGAAATCTATCAAAACAGACCAGCAGGTAGAAACCGATTTTTTCGAACATCTTCTGTTGCTCAAATCAAAAAGTGTTGAGCTAACGAAAGTTAGCTAACCTACTGGTGGATGTATTCCTAAATTTTAAAATTAATCCGAGTTACAGAGACTCCTCACGAAATTTTTTGGTGGAGGACAGAAATCTTTTTTGGGACAGCAACTCCCCAAATCTTACTTCCCTCTCATTAGAGGTCATTCTTGGCACAAAAAGCAAACAAAAAGGATAAGGAGAGGTCATTACTGAAGTAATAACTTCCAAGACTCAAGGAAATTCTTGGGTTATCTCCCAACGAGTACTTTTCTTTAACGCCTTTAAGTTAGGCACAGGAAGCAAGAAGAATCAAGTATTTTCAAATGAGGCATTAATATCCATACTTGCAAAGTCTTCAAATATGAAAGGTATCTCATCCAAATGGGTTTTGGAGGATCCCTTCTCATCTCTCTTTGGTCTATTACTTTCATCAAAAAGATTTTCAGGAGCAATCTAATCAAAATTCTTTTCAAAGGCTTCATGCATTCCAACAAGCTTAAAGGGTATGGGTGTCTTAAATTCTTCTCTAGGCTTAGTTTTATCAGAAATACCCACAACATCTACACTTGATCCTAGCATATTGAAACGCTCAAAGACCTTTTTGGCTTCTCTAGCAACATCATGAAATTCTTTTGATAAAGTTTCAAGGATAAATTCTCTCTTTTCAACATTATTTTCTTCTTTTAGTTTTAGGAACAAGAATTGTATGAAGGGGTTAAGGCTAACAAACCTTGCCTCCAACATATGAACTAAAGAAGCTACAGCAATCTCATAATTAGGAGCAAGTTCTGCTATAGATTTATTCTCAATATCCTCATGCTTTCTAACATGATTAAAAAATTCTTCAATATTATCTTTCCCAATTATGGAGCCACTACCTATTGCAAGATCCTTCAGGGCGAACTTGGGGAGAAACATGGTGAGCTAGAGCAAGGTGGCAACTAGAGTAGGAACTAATTTTTTGTGTGTTTTTGAATAAAGCAAGCAAACCAAACTAGACTAATTCTTTTGGGTTTTTTGGAAAGAGGCAAATAAAACCAAACAAAAGAAACAAAGAAACTAAAAACAAAGTAAAGAGAAAGGAAGTGAAGGACTCCCCTAGTGAAGACGTCCTTAGCCTCCCTGGGAACGGTGCCAGAAAACTTGTTGGTAGCTGGTGCTTGACGGGGAGGAAAAGGTTTAAGCTGTTCTATATATGTCCCCGGCAACGGCGCCACAAAACTTGTCGATGACTCCTTGGTGGTGCCAGAGAACTTGGTGCTTGATGTGGAGTCTGTTGGGAACCCCAAGAGCAAGGTGTGAAGCAGCACAACAGCAAGTCTTCCCTCAGTAAGAAACCGAGGTTATCGAACCAGTAGGAGGAAGGAAACGTCACATAGGTGTTGCTCGCAACGTGGAGACCTGCACAACACAAACTCAAGACTTTGCCCCAACGAATTAGTGAGGTTGTCAATCTCACCGGTTTGCTGTAACAAAGGATTAAACGTATGGTGTGGAAGGTAATGGTTTCCAGCAAGTAAACAAGTAACAATGGAGGATGTATCAATGGCAAAGATTGGACCGGGTTCCATAGTTCACTAGAGGTGCTCTCCTTATATAAACAACATGGCATGAAGGGTAAACAAATTACAGCAAGGCAATTGACAGGAACTGAGCAAGGCATAACAATGCAATTACTAGTCAGAAAGATCCTATGAGATTCGATTGGGCAATACAACAAGATACATAGACCGCCATCCAAGTGCATCTATGACTAGAAGTCCACCTTCAGGTTATCATCCGAACCCCCTCCAGTATTAAGTTGCAAGCAACGAGACAACTGGTTTAAGCAAAGTGTGTAAGGTAAATAGTCCACATGTTCCATGAACAAGAGATCGTTGTTTTCTCCCTAGTAGAAACAACACATCTACAACCGAAGAGATTATTGTCACTTACCTTGGAAACTAGAGGCATGAACCCACTATAGAGCATAAATACCCCCTCTTGGAGTCACTAGCAACTACTTGGCCAAGATAGCTACTAACAACGGAGAGCATGCAAGATCACAAACAACACAGACATGAAAGAATCATAAAGACAAAACCATTAATCAAACCAACATAATAATCTCAATATCCATCGGATCCTCACAAACACAACATGAATGATTACAAATAGATTAGATCTTGATCATGAACAGAGCTCACAAGATCTATACATGAAAGCACAAGGAGGAGATACAACGATCTAGCTACTACATGGACCCATAGTCCAAGGTGGAACTACTCACGCATCATACCGGAGAGCCTCCGGGATGATCTCCCCTCTGGCAGGGTGCCGAGAAGAACTTCAGATCCCCCCGATCTAGGGACGATGGTGGCGGCGGCTATAGACGGTTTCGTGGAATATTGATTGGGTGCTTAGGGTTTCTGCATCGGGGGCTTCTTATAGGCGAAGGGGGAGGCCGAGGAGGCGACCAGGGGGGTCAAACCCTACCCAGGCGTGGGCCCACCCCTGGCCACGCCTGGGGGGGGGGGGGGGGTTGGCTTCCCTGGAATGCTTCCTCGTCTCCCCTCTAGACTTCTTGTTCCCCACGGAAATTAATTGACTTTGACGTTTGTCCCGTCCAATTTCGAGAATATTTCTTTACTAGCTTTTCTGAAACCAAAAACAGCAGAAAACAGGCAACTGGCACTATGGCAACTTGTTAATAGGTTAGTACCAGAAAACATGTAAAAAGCACCTCAAAGTGTAGACAAGCAAAGCAAAGTAGATACTAAACAAGCATGGAGCATAAAAAATTATAGATACGTTTGCGACGTATCACTGCATATTCCGTAAATCCTTCTTGGCAGTAGTTCCACAAGGACTGGATAGTGGAAGGATGGAATGTGGAGAGAGTGAAAGGACATTTACTGTCGTAATCACTTTTGGTGTTTGTTAACAACAAGAAGATCATTTTACAGTATGTTAATGTCTACAGGTTGATATAATGCAAAGTCAAAAGGACCCTTGACTTACGGAATTAGTTCTGATCACATCTGCAAGTTCCTAGAAAATCCAGACCGGAGTCTCCGATCGAGTGGATCGGAGTCTCCAGTGTGGTCCAGAGTTTCCCCAGGAGTCTCCGGAGGGGGCTCCAGAATGCAACCTGGGACAGTCTGATGGGTGGTCCGGAGACTGACCGGAGTCTCCGGTCCAAGCCTCAGACCGGAGTCTCCGGTCCACTTGGTTCCCAGAGGCGCTGGGACAATCTGATATGTGGTCCGGAGCCTGGTCCAGAGATTGGTCGGAGTCTCCGGTGTAGACCGGAGTCTCCGGTCCGCACACCTGAGTCTTCGGTCTGACTTTTCCCCAACAGTCATAAAACGGTTCAGTGGAGTGAAGGGCTATAAATAGAGGACCTTATCCCCTTCCTCCACTCCTTGACCCACTCAAGAACACCATCCCCATTTGAGCCACCAAATCAACAAGATCTCTTCATCCAACCATCCAAAGTCATCGATCTTTGGAGAATCGAAGGAGGAGGCCTTGATCTACAGCTTCACCAAGAGAGATCTTCATTTTCCCCTCATTCACCTGAGGGCCTCCATGCTCTAGTGTTTATTTGGAAACCCTAGCTTTTGATTTGGTTCTTACAAGCTTGTCTTTGATTGTTTGACAGCTTGCTTGTATTTGGGAGGCTCCAATTAAGTTGTGGATGTATGCCCTGAACTTGTTGTAAAGGTGTCGGCTTCCACCTCGAAGGTTACCGATATAGTGGAAGAGGTGAATGGAACCCTTTGGGGTGAGGTTCATCGGAGAACAAGGGAGGCATCTCGTGGCGTTGGTGGTTTGAAACCACCCCTCTCCAAATGTATATGTACTTCCCCTCAAAAGGAAGGAAATACGGGAAACAAACCCTTGTGTCTCTGTGCTCCACTTTGGTTACTTCTATCCTTTACCGCACTTTACTTTGCTTGTTCTTGCTTAGTGTTTGTGCTAGTTGGTGACATATAGGTAAATTCACCTTAGTTGCATAATCTAGAGAATTTACCTTTCTTGTCAAACCCTAATTTGAAAAAGAAGGAAATTTGAAGTAGCACCTATTCACCCCCCTCTAGGTGCCCAAACAATCCTTTCAATTCGTATCAGAGCCTCGGCTCTTTATTCGGGCTTTACCGCCTAAGAGTATATGGGTAGCAACTTAGGGGAAGGTGATGGTGAGCCTACCAACGTGGTGACCATGGAGGATCTCAATAACTTGGAAACAAGATTGAGCTCCACCTTGGGCAACGATATCAAACAATTGCACAAGTTACTTGAGCAACTTGTTAAAGATAAAGGTGACTCATCATCCCCTTCTTGTCAAGAGGTAGCTCCATCATTACCAAAGGTGAATGACCCGGCATCACCCGTGGTTGTGGAGGTGGGGGATAATCCAAACAACATTAATTCTTCCACAAAAAGGGATAGTGGGAAGGGAGAGCACCATGAGTCTCAAGGATGGTACTCTCCCGACCCCCCAATTCCTCACCCTCATATAAACAATAGAGGTGGCCCACCAAAGCTAGTGCATCTAATTTTGCTCAATGGCAATCACTAATGAAATCTCATGTGCGCTGCTCTTGTATTGAGTTATGGAACATCATTGAAGGACTCCATATTGAGGATACAACCAACTTGACTAGAAGAGAAGTTGTCAATAGTCAACTCAATGTCACCACCTTGCACATGATATAAAAAGGATTGAGTACAAAAGATTACCCTCACATTGAGCACCTCAACACCACCAAGGAAGCTTGGGATGCTCTCACAAAGTTGTATGGTGGAAATGAGAGCATGACAAGGAACCGGTATGATGCACTAAGCATAAAGCCGAAGGCTTCTATATGAAGTATGGTGAAGATCATGAAGACATGTATCGTAGGCTCAAGTCCACTGCCACCGCCTTTAGGAATGTGGGTGCCTCACATGTGGATGATGCTTGGATAAAAAGGAAATATGTGAGTGCACTCATGCCTTTTGAGCCTACCAACTTGAAGAGCCTACAAGTAAGACACAAAGACCACCTCATGACCTCCAATGAAGTTATGCAAAAGATGGCCTCTTTCAAGGTTGCCGCCAAGAATGCCAAAGATGCCCGTGCTTGAGCCCTTGGAATGAGCAAGGGTGTCAACCTTGCATTAAAGGCCAAAGTTGTGGAGCATGTGGATGAAGATGATAGTGATGAAGGTTGTCTATGAGCCATCCCGATGATGTCAAGATTGCTCATGGTGATTATATGGCCTTCTATGCAAAGAAATTTTGGAAAGATCCCGCCAAGGACAAGATGGAAATGCAACGAAGAAGCAACCCCAATGGACGAAGAGACAATGTCACTAAATTGAGAACTTGCTTCAATTGTGGTGACCGCTATCACTTTGTGGCGGGTTGTCCCTATGAGAAAAGAGAAGATCATGGGGGTAAACTTGTGTTGAAGAAAACCTCCAAAGCTCCTTACAAGAAACCTTTCATCAAGAAGAATCCCATCAACAAGAAATCGGGTGAAATTGTATTGATCACTCATGAAGAATTCTCCTCCAACAATGATGGTGATGATGATGAAGAGGAAACATCAAGTGGTGTGGCTGCTCTTGCCACTACCTCTACTCCCACATTCTCCCTCTTCGACTCTCCAAATGAGAATATCTCCAACAAGAACGTCACTTGCCTTATGGCAAGAGGAACGGAGGTATCATCATCACACCCCTTCCCTTTGATTAATGATGAAATTGATGATGAGATGTCTCTTGAAGTCAAAAAGGAAATAATTGATTTTGTTGAGTTCATGAATAACTTGCAAGGGGAACACAAGAGACATTTTGTGGACTTCTTAGATCAACTTTCTCACACACAAGAGCTTCTTGATGAGAGATGTAAACTAGGGAGAGAACACATGATTGAGGTAGAAGCTCTAAACAATGCTCTAGAAGAAGAACAAGAGACTAGGATGTCCCTTGAACTAAAACTTGAATGGCTTGATATGTGTATTGTTAATAGACTCGTTAAGGAACGATACCATGCTATTGCTAAATATAAAATGGCTAAAAAGGACAAGGTTGAGTTTGGTGTTGTTCATGAAAAACTTGTCGAGGACTTTAGGTTGCTTGACAAGGCTCACAAGGCCTTGGAAAGTGAACTCTTGTCACTCACAAAGTCCCATGAAAATCTTCAAACTCAATTGACCAATATTCCCTCACCGAGTATTTTCATTCCCTCTAGTAGTACAAATATTCTTGAATAAAATACTAGGTTTAAGGGGGAGCTAGCTAAGGCCGCTTTCCAAAAGGAAACAGGTCCATTGATGACCTCTTGAGTAAGCAAAGGTCGAATGGTGAGAAAGGGGGCATTGGCTTTGTCTCTAAAGCCAAGAAGAAGAAGAACAAGAAGAAGAAGGCCAAGCCCGCACAAGAAAAAGAGAAGGCCATTGTGGGGAGTAAGACCACATGTGGCAAAACTATGTCTCATGATGATTTTGCGGGGAGTGCTAACCCTCACTATGTTTTAATGTGTGATTATTATGGTTATGTGTATGCACACTATGTTGTCCCATTTGATGGGTATATTGCTTGGTCTATTTGGGTTCCCAAGACCCTTGTTGCTAACAAAACAGGACCCATTGAAAAATGGGTACCTAAAAACTAGCTTGATATTTTGTAGACTTATGCTTTCGGAGGGTCAAAGTGGGTGCTTGATAGTGGATGCACAAGTCATATGACCGAAAGCACATCTATTGTCAAGGAGTTGAGACCAGATGATGATCAAATATCCGTGATATACGCCGACAAGTCTAAGTCTAAGGTAATGGGTCTTGGCAAGGTTGTGGTTGCCCACGACATTACACTCCTGGACGTCATGCTTGTTGAGACCCTTGGTTATAATTTACTTTCAGTCCGTGCTCTTGGAAAGATGGGCTTTGCCATATTTATTCATGATGATATTGTGGTCCTCATGTGGAGCAAGTCTCTCAAGGTCGCTTTCGTTGGGTACGTCGAAAATGACTTGTATGTGGTGGACTTTTCGGGGCAAACCACTACAAGTGCAATGTGCTTATTCGGAAAGGCCTATGTGGGTTGGTTATGGCATCGCTTCCTAGCCCATGTCAATATGAGAACTTTGCAAAGTCTCCACAAGGAGGGCCATATTGTTGGACTAAAAGAAAATGTTTCCTTTGCCAAAGATCGTGTTTGCAGGGCTTGTGTTGAAGGAAAGATGCATGATTATCCCCACAAGACAAAGAACTACATCAAGTCCAAGAGGATCTTGGAGCTCCTTCATGTGGATCTCTTTGGTCCTCCATCTCATGCAAGTCTTGGTGGGAAGAAACATTGTTTGGTGATTCTTGATGACTATTCAAGATACACATGGGTATACTTCTTCAAGTTGAAAAGTGAGACCCAAGAAAACTCCATCGACTTCATCAACATGGTTCAACGTCAACACAATGTCCATGTGTTGATAATAAGAAGCGACAGCGACACCAAGTTCAAGAACTACACATTGAATGGATTTCTTAGTGATGAGGGGATAAAACACCAATATTTCGCTGCTTATACCCCTCAACAAAATGGTGTAGCCAAGAGGAAGAACCGGACTCTTATTGACATGGCAAGGACCATGTTGGCGGAGTTTAAATCTCCATATAATTTTTGGGCCAAAGCAATCTCCACCGCTTGCCATGCATCAAACCGGATCTACCTCCGCAAAGAATTGATCAAGACTCCATATGAAATATTTATCAGCAACAAACCCAATGTATCTTACTTTCGGGTATTCGGTTGTAAGTGTTTCTATCTCAAAAAGGGTGCTCGTTGGTCCAAATTCGATTCCAAAGCATTAGAGGGTATTGTAGTGTGGTTTTCGAAGAATATGATGGTCCCCAAGGGGGGCGTGTTGATGCTTGTGATGTAGATTATGAAATGCCTCAAGATTACATAGGAAGAATGGGTGTGGGATTTATCCGCCGTGTTGAGGAACCCCTTATGGCGGATCAAGAAGAACTATGCTCTACTCAAGTGGAGCCCTCATCTTCGTAGCAACAACAAGCTCCCTCTATCAAGGAGGACAATGAACCAAGCCAAAGACAAGTTGTGGACCCTCAACATGTTGATCAGGAAGATACCTTTAGTGAGGAGGAGCTTGAGTCACCATTCTCTAGAATGTCAAGTGTTGCTCGGTCTATTACACAAGGAAGATCTATACAATCTGCCATGAGAGAAGCTCAAATCCAGTCTAGTAATGTGCCTGATCAAGACCAAGGTCAATATTTGCCTCTTAATGAAGAGAATGTCTCCAATAATGATCAAGTTCAAGTGGATGGTCAAGACGAGGACCAAAATGATGAAGAGACCCCCCAAGAAACAACAAGGAGATCGAAACTCGTCGCAAAGCTAGAATGGATAAAATGTTTGAATTAAGAGACCACTCTCTGGACAATGTAGTTAGAGATCTAAGGAGAGGAATGTCCACAAGAGCACACTTGAAGAGGTTTAGTGAACACCAAGCACACATCTCCATGATTGAACCAAAGACAGTATGGGAAGCTCTTGAAGATTCAGATTGGTTGGAAGCAATGAACAAAGAGCTCAACAACTTTGAGAGAAATAAAGTATGGAAGTTAGTTGATAAGCCAAAGGATTGTCGCAATGTCATAGGCACCAAGTGGATATTCGAGAACAAGCAAGATGAGCATGGAATTGTTGTAAGGAACAAGTCAAGATTGGTTGCAAAAGGGTTCTCTCAAATTGAAGGCACTAATTATGGAGAGACATATGCACCTGTGGCTCTCCTTGAGTCCATCCGTATCCTTCTTGCTTATGCAGCACATCATAACTTTAAATTACAACAAATGGATATAGGAAGTGCATTTATTAATGGTCCATTGCATGAGTTGGTATATGTAAAGCAACCCCCGGGGTTTGAGGATCCCAACTTCCTACAAACTTGATAAGGCGCTCTATGGGCTCAAACAAGCCCCACGCACGTGGTATGAGCACCTTAGAGAGTTATTGTTTGACCGTGGGTTTGAGGTTGGGAAAATCGACCCCACTCTTTTTACTAAGAAGGTCAATGGGGAGCTTTTTGTATGCCAAATATATGTTGATGATATTATCTTTGGCTAATCTAACAAAGCTTTTAATGATGAATTCTCAAATCTTATGACTAGTAGGTTCCGGATGAGATCAAGCAAGTAAGAGGAGGAACATTCTTCAACCAAGCCAAGTATACTCAACATATGCTTAAAAGATTCAACATGAAAGATTTAAATGGTGCTCCTACCCCCATGGCAACAAAGACTCATCTTCAACTAAATCCAAATGGTAAAGATGTGGATCAAAAGGTATAACGGTCTATGATTGGTTCTTTGCTTTACCTTTGTGCATCTAGACCTGATATAGTGCTGAGTGTAGGAGTGTGTGCAAGATATCAAGCGACTCCTAAAGAAAGTCATTTGATGGCGGTCAAGAGAATCTTTTGATATTTGGTTCATACCCCACACTATGGTATTTGGTATCCTCGTGGCTCAACGTTTGCTCTTTGTGGATACACG
Organism: Avena sativa; assembly: GCA_916181665.1. NCBI lineage: Eukaryota > Viridiplantae > Streptophyta > Magnoliopsida > Poales > Poaceae > Avena > Avena sativa. The sequence goes on from OV702285.1 coordinate 448,209,257, forward strand.
GACTCGGATTGGGATGGTGATAAGGATGATAGAAAATCAACATCCGGGGCTTGCCAATTTCTTGGTAGGTCCTGACATCTTCACGAAGCCACTTGATGAAGCAAGGTTTTGTTATTTGAGTAATGAACTAAATATCATAGATTCAAGGAGCTTGACTTGATCACCTTGCATACTCACCTATGTCTTGACTCTTATTTGGTTTAGGTGCAGGCATGGAAATAGGGGGAGTGTGGTCCTAATACATTGGGCTATCCCTCCCCCCATAATGCCAAAATTAAGAAATTCAATTCTCTTAATATCATTTTGTGATATGTGAGCTTCATTAATGAGTAGTGGATATGCACCCAAGGATAATTCTTCGCGGTGTCATGCCACAAACTCTTACATGGTGGCCTCGGCCACTGTCCTCTTCTTAGTGAAGAGTTGGTTCTTGGTTTGTGTCTATTTGGAGCTTTCTTGAATATTTTAGTGGATTTCTATGGTTCTTCTTTATTCTTCACAGTGTGTCATCTTAACCCAAGCCTATACCTTGTCTTAAATCACACACTCTCTCTCATATATGTCCCCAAACACAAAACCCGGTGTTTTTGGTCGAGGAGGACCGGAGTCTCCGGTGTGCTCACTCTGGAGTCTCCGGTGTAGACCAGAGTCTTCGGTACAGACGGTTTTTGGGCCACTTAAGGGAGGTTGGGGTGAACTGAAATAGGCAATTTCATTCATCCACACCCGACCTCCGCTCTCAACCTCATCGCCTCCTCTTCCAAAACTCCTCCCCGGAGGTCAAGAAGCCCCCGGGATCCGCCGTGCCGCCGGCCAGCCTCCTTCCCTCCACCATTGGGTCATTCCCACCAGTGGAATCGATCCCATGGATAGATCTTGTAACATCCCAAAAATATGAAACAATGATCATCAAACTCTAATCACTAAAATTAGGGTTAACAAAAACTTTGATTAAATAAAAACCAAATGAATGCATGTGTGCATGTGATGATTTGATGAATGCATGACTGGACTTGTGTGATTAACCTAAATATCAAGAAATGGTTTAAAGGTGAAAATAACATCATCTAAAACATTTCCAAGCAGAAACAAATCAAGAGAAAATCACAAACAATTCAAATAAAGCAAATGGTCATTTTTGCCAATCTTGCTCACTAGGTCACTTTGAGTGTTTCTAGTCCAAGATTTCAAACAAAAACTTTTCCAATTCTTTTCACCCCTTGCTAGACCAAGTAAAAGTGAATCAAAGCCCACCTTTCAAACTTGTAGAAATATTTAGCAACCCCATTCAAATGACAATTCAAAATTGAATCTTTAACATATGTGAAGATCACACTTTTTCAAAACCCAACAAAACCAGTGCACCTTGACCAATCCAACTAACCAGATACTCCCTAGTATGTGCCTAGTAAACCCACCAAGTTTGAATCCAAAATTCAAATTTGAATTTCTTTCGGCCATTTCATCAAACACCTTGTCAACAACAAACAAACAAACACAAAACACTATTGTGAGAAGTGATCAGTGCCTAACTTGTCCCCTTTCTATCTCACTCTACACTCTCAGTAGATGATCAAACTAATCTAACTAGTTTTAGCACCACTGTGAGCAAGCCTAGCCATCAATGGTGACCATTCCGAGAGCAAGCTTGCCACCCCCATGTCGCCAGCGAGCTAGAGGAAGAACTAGCCTCGCCAACCTTGTCTGGGACACGCAGCACCGTCCACCACCACCCCTGTCCAAGCCCCGAGCGTAGCCAGCCACTGGACCACCCGCCAAGAACGTGCCCAGTCCTTCTGCGTGCGAACCAAGAGCGCGCCAGTGCGCCGTCAGCGACACCAACCCACAGACCATGCGCCGCCCTCGCCGCTTGAAGACGTGATCGCCAGCACCCCAGCACCTCGCCAGACAACCTCGTTCGCTGGCGCGCGGACCACGCACGCTATGCGCCATTAAAATTGTCGTCGGACCCGCCCAGAGCGCTGCGATGTTCCGACCATCTCGCACCGCCCTACGCCTCGCCACCATGCCGTTGAGCATCGCTAGGGAGCACAACACCGCCCCCTATCGCCGCCCATGCCAGTAGCACTCTGTGCCATCAACACTGACGAGCTCCATCCGCGCCATTCGGTCCCCTTCAGCCACTATAAAAGGAGGCCTCCCCCGCTCGTTTTCTTCACACTAGTTCACTCCCCACCTCTCACTGATCAGACCCAATCACTCCCAGAGCAAGGCGAGCACTAGGTGGCCAGAATTTCATCGGAGTTCGTCGCTGTAGAGGAGGAGAGGCATCGTCGATTGGAGCCGACCTAGGAGAAGTTGTCGGTACCAGGAGAATCGCCGTTGTCGACTTTGTTGTTCGCTCCCTTCGCCGACCATCGTCTGAGACCCAGTGAGCCTCCCATGACACCCACCGGTCGCGCTAGGGTTGTGTTTCGCCGGCGCTGCCCGGCGTGGACGATGAACCAGAGCCGTTCGATTAGAGTTAGATCCTACGATCCTAGTCACCCCATACTGCTTCGCCCCTCGCTGTCTCACTGACGAGTGGGGTCGCTCCCTTAACCAGCCCGCACATGCACTGTGCGTAGTGGGCTGGCCCAGTTAAACATCCCGCGCAACCCAGTAATTCAAATTTAGATTTATTCATTTAATTTCAAACCCAGTTCTGTACCTAGATTCAAAACTCAACCCATCTTGATTCACTGAACCAAAATGCATGAAACCAATTTTTTTAGACAGGTACTGGAATTCTTAATCCAAGCCCGTTGGATTCAAACCATTTAGATTTGTAGATCACCCATGGTAAAAATAACAAGGCAGAAGCTTTTTTGCATTCAAACATTTTTCAAAATTCAACCATAAGTGCTTTTGAGTTGATTCCAACTCTCAAAAATCACATTTAACCATACCTTTAAGAATATATCAAAATATATAGGTTTACTTACAGAAATAATGATCAAGTAATAAAAGAATGCCACATAGCCATTTCTAGTCACTTTAATTAATTAAAATAAAAAGGTTAAACCTTATTAAATTGTGACACCACTTTAAATCACATTCCCATGTACTGGAATATGTGGTGATGACATGTGTCAACATGATCCCATGTTTGAGTTGGAGAATATTAAATCTTAAGTAGTTTTTCAATGATTAGAAATTACTTTTCTCAAATAAAATAAATGAGACAAGTGCTTTAATCCTTGTAATGTTAGTGATGATGCTAGATCATCTAGTGTGAACCTTTGTGTGATGATTAGAAATAGATAAGTATTGTTTGGTGATTGTGTACCTCGCATTATTTATAGACGCTAGTACCGACCAAGGATACGAGGAGGAAGGAGGAGACTACGAGGAAGAAGCCGAGGAGAACTTCAACCACTGCTCTGCAAAAGGCAAGCTACAACTTGCAAGTTATCTTACTGAGCAAGACAATACTTGCAAGCTACTCTTTAAGCAAGCTAACACTTGCAGCTTAACAAGCTGCTACTTGCTTGTTACTATGCCAACTATATTCCTTAATCATATGTGATTATACCCACTTGACACACCATCCTAGTTTTACTTGCAAGCTTAGTATTTTATTTTCTTTATTAAAAGCTTTCTATCAAAAGTTTACTTAGTGACTTGTAGATTCTAGAAAGATAATTGAAGGTAACATAAAGAGCATAAAATTTGGCCTAAGTTAGATAATCTTGATGTTATCCTGAGGCATGAGATTTTACTTAGATAGGATACACTTGTTTACCACCCCTCCTTAGTATCTACCCCCACTTATAGATGCTAGTGCTAAGCATAAAACTTGATCAACTTTAGATGGGAATACTTGGTGAAAATGATTATGAAAACCTTGGAATGATGAGTCATTACATGTGTTATGAACACTATATGATTTGATGATGGAAATGTTAAGGCATGAGCCTTAGCCCTTTATAAAACTGATGGTTGTCTGGATGTGATACCATTCAAATTTTACCGTACAACCACAATACCCGAAAATTGGGTAGGGCTTGACTGGAAATTTATATACCTTAGTATGGGTTCCCTTGCGGCCAAGGTCTGAGCTAAGGCTACCTTGTGAAAATTGTCCACCTTAGCAGTACCCAAGATGATGGTTCGTCATGGTTGGGAGGCCAAACTCACAGGAGAGGTGCCTATACTAGGGCGTGTAATTGAAAGGTTAGGATTGATTATCTGCATACTGAGTATGGTGAATTTAGGATTGTTCCTGACGGATGTATCGAATGTTGTGGTGAAAGTGTACAATCTCTGCAGAGTGTCAAATTATTCGAATAGCCATGTCCGCGGTTATGGAAAGTTGGAGTGGCCATACTATTCCATCGTCATATGTTTTCAAAAGGACTTCTGAAATGATTTGTGGCTTTGACTTGACCACAACAGTGTGGTGACATGAAATTCAAGTTCCCACTTAGGTGTTATAAAACTTTCAACTAGCTTTCTTTGCTTCTGAACTTAGTAGAGGTAAATCTGGCTTTTTGCAAAACAACCCTAGAGCTTAGTATATCCTATTCAAAACCACTTCACTTGTTAGTATTAGTTTGTGAGTACTTAAAGAGTACTCATGGCTTTGTCCCTGGCTATTCCCATGGCCATACTATGAAGAGGAGTATCAGGAGGACGGACAACAGGAAGGCTACGACAACTAGGATCATCTCCCATCGTCAGCATTGCCTGTGACCCTGAAGATGGAGTTTTTCCTACGCTAACGTTACTATTACGTTATTCCGCTGCTTGAATTGTATTAAGAACTGTATCATGAGATCCTTATTTGTGTAAGACCTTATGTATGGTTTGTAATGGATGATGTACTGTGATATCCAATCTGTTATGTCCCGCAAAAATGGTAATCCTGGGATTGCGATGTATGACATAACGGGCATTTGGGATTCAAAATCCGGGTGTTGACAGATCTGGTACCTCTCGTCCTCTTTCTCACCTAGGGTTCATCCCTTGACTTGTTTTTGAGGTTTGGTGCTGATTTTCCCACGAGAATCACTTGTATGCGTGCACACTATCACATTAGCCTTGTTTCCTTGCCCGATATGTTCGAATCACCCCCTCTAGTAGCCTCCCAGTTCATGCCCGAGTCTCCTGACCGGAGATTCTGGACCCTAGGGCCGAAGACTCTGGTCCGTCTAAGCCGGAAACTCTGTTGTGGACTGCGGAGACTCTGGTGTGGGGTGCATCAAACAGATCCAGTAATGTCTCTAGGATCTTATGTTGCACTCTTGGGACATATATGCTTACCTCCATGCTATCTCCCTCATTGATGTTAATAGGTTCTGGTTCTCGTCGTCCTCCTTGCACCAAGGCCAAGTCAAAGAGGGCCGATCCACGATATGATGAGACCGAGGGTCAGTATGTTGTGCCCCATCCAACCGGAGACAGCATGCCCGTGATGCAGCATACATGAGGAGGGAGCAGGACAGGGTTGAGGAAGAGAACCATGCCAAGAGGGAAAAGTACGACAATCTTCAATCTTTGGCCCACATGTCAAAGAAAGAGTATCATGAGTTGTGGAAGACTGATTTCTATGCCTTGCCACATACTAGAGAGGACCCATGCTATTGGAGGAAGGAGTTTACAACGTGCTCAAGAAGTCACCTGTGTGCCCCCAAAAGTATATGAGTGTAGAGCAGATGAGGAACAACTCCTACTTCTCTGATACACTGTGGATTTGTGAGAATTTAGGGCTGTTCGGGTTGATGGAGCTCTGTGAAGATTACAACATCACCCTTGTGCAGAAGTTCTATGCCACAATTGTGTTTGGGTCTGACCAGGCAAGGACTATGACCTGGATGACTGGAGACCACCGCTGCTCTGCGACCTTCTACAACTTTTTTGATGCCATCTTTGAGACCTTTCAGGGTGTGTCCACTCATGTTGGGGTGCACATGCACTCAGCATCTCTTGGGGAAAACAAGAACAAGCTTGCCCCTTTGTATGGCATCGAGGGTGTTGTGGGTGGGTCCAAGGGACTCAAGCCCCTCTGCAATATGATGTTAAGGATCTTCCGCCATACCATTTCCCCTAGTGCTGGAAATGATGATGACCTCAGATGTGGTTTGGTCAACTTGCTATACCATACCCACAGGATTCACATGGCTGGCCCCGAGGCAGATGTGGATCCTATTAATATCATGGATTTCATATTTGAGGAGATGTACCATGCCATATTGTACAAGAAGGCTCCTCCATATGCACCACTTGTCATGAGGCTCATCAACTCCCATGAGCATGGTTCACCTCTTGCTTTGGCTCCCAAACTTACAGAGCACACTCTTGTATCACTGCAGTAGAAGGGATGCATGGGGCCTCCTCCTAGACGCTCCTATGCCAATGAGGAGGAGGAGATCACTAAGACCGAGAGGGCCCCCTCTCCTACTAGGGCTTGGAGGAAGAGTGCTTCCAATGCACCCATGCCTCCCATGACACGAGAGTATGTTCATGAGAGGGTCAAGAAGGCCTCATTCTGGGAGACGACTCTTTGTTGCATGAATGTGGACATCCGCAAGAAACAGCATGCCTCCTACAAGAGCAACCGTCGCATAGAGAAACTTCTCAAGGAGATTAAGGCTCAAGGAGAACATGATGATGAGGAAGGAGAGGATGAGTACACTGATGAGCATGGCACTCAACAATCCACTGAGTCAGACTACACTCTTTCTTTTGGGGCATGGAATGCCCAACATGACAGTTTGGTGGATTCGAAGACCTTCTCTGATGTCACCTCTGGATATGGGTACTGTTGCATGTTGATGCTTGTAACACCCTCAGAATCGTCCCTATGCAAGTTTCAGCGATCCCCGCCAAACCCGCATAGAAACGATTCAAAGGTGTTACAACGCTTCGTCGAGAAACCCCAAGAGGAAGGTATGATGCAGCATAGTAGCAAGTTTTCCCTCAGTAAGAAACCGAGGTTATCGAACCAGTAGGAGGAAGGAAACGTCTCAAAGGTGTTGCAAGAAATGTGGAAACCTACACAACACAAAATCAAGACTTTGCCCCAACAAACAGTGAGGTTGTCAATCTCACCGGTTGCTGTAACAAAGGATTAACTATATGGTGTGGAAGGTGATGAAGGTTTGCAGGAAGTAAATAGTAACAGTGGAAGATGTATCAATGGTAAAGATTGGACCAGGGTCCATAGTTCACTAGAGGTGTTCTCCTTAGATAAACAAACATGACATGCTGGGTAAACAAATTACAGCAGGGCAATTGACAGTACTGAGCAAGGCATAACAATGCAATACTAGACATAAAGATCCTATGAGATTCGATTGGGCAATACAACAAGATACATAGACCGCCATCCAACTGCATTTATGACTAGAAGTCCACCTTCAGGTTATCATCCGAACCCCCTCCGGTATTAAGTTGCAAGCAACAGACAACTGCTTTAAGCAAAGTGTGTAAGGTAAGCAATCCACTTGTTCCATGAACAAGAGACCATTGTTTTCTCCCTAGTGGCAACAGCACATCTACAACCATAGAGATTTCTGTCACTTCCCTTGATTAAGTAGAGGCATGAACCCACTATCGAGCACAAATACCCCCTCTTGGAGTCACTAGCAACTACTTGGCCAAGATAGCTACTAACAACGGAGAGCATGCAAGATCACAAACAACACAGACATGATAGAATCAATAACACAAAGCCATTAATCAACCTGACATAGTAATCTCAATATCCATCGGATCCCCGCAAACACAACATGCATGATTACAAATAGATGAGATTTGATCATGAACGGAGCTCACAAGATCTAGACATGAAAGCACAAGGAGGATATACAACCATCTAGCTACTACATGGACCCGTAGTCCAAGGTGGAACTACTCACGCTTCATACCGGAGGCTGGCATGATGAAGAAGAAGGCCTCTAGGATGATCTCCCCTCCGGCAGGGTGCCGGGAAGAGCTTCAGATCCCCCCGATCCAGGACGATGGTGGCGGCGGCTACAGACGGTTTCGTGGAATTTTGATCGGGTGCTTAGGGTTTAGGCATCGGGGGCTTCTTATAGGCGAAGAGGCGAGGCAGGGGGCCACCAGGGCGGCTGCACCCCCCAGGCGTGGGGTGGGCCCACCCGTGCAGCCAGGGGGGGTGGCCCCCTGGTGGGTCTCCTCCGTCTCGTACTCCGGCTTCGTGTTCCCCACGACAAAATATTGATTTTCTGCCTTTCTAGAACCAAAAACAGAAGAAAACAGGCAACTAGCACTATGGCATCTTGTTAATAGGTTAGTACCAGAAAACATATAAAAACACCTCAAAGTGTGGACAAAGCAAAGCAAAGTAGATACTAAACAAGCATGGAACATAAAAAATTATAGATACATTTCCGACGTATCAGGTACCAGGGTACCTCCTCTTCTCGCCCTCACGGCAAATGACCTGCAGCTCCATATGGTGATGATGACTATGAGGATGATGAGGAGGTGGATTAGGATATGGATGAGGAGGACGAGGATGATGATGACGAGGACTACTGATCCGTTGGGGCGCTAGCTTAGGTATTTTCCCTTTTCGGTGTTTCGATGCCAAAGTGGGAGAAGACATTGTCATCGGGATTTGCATGGGATTGGACTTGCTATTTATTGCTTTTTATTTGCCATCTCGAACTATTTTCTATTTGTGTGATGACATGATTGCTCCTACATTATTGTAACTCGTGTGATGACTATGTTTTATTATCCATCTACTACCTATCGTGCATGCTTTACATTGTTTATCTTAGTGCACATAGTCAAGGGGAGCATTACTATACACTATCATATCTTATTGCAATTATTTCCATGCAAAATCACTTGTTGTCATCGAACACCAAAAAGGGGGATATTGAAAGTACATTTACTATCATAATCACTTTTGGTGTTTGGTAACAACAAGAAGATCATTTTACAGTATGTTAATATCTACATGTTGATATAATGCAAAGTGAAAAGGACCCTTGACTTACGGAATTAGTTCTGATCACATATGTAAGTTCCTAGAAACTCCAGACCGGAGTCTCCGGTGTGGTCTGGAGTTTCCCCAGGAGTCTCTGAAGGGGGCTCCAGAATGCAGCCTGGGACAGTCTGATGGGTAGTCCGGAAGAAGGACCAGAGACTGAAGTCTCCGGTGTGGTGGGACCAGAGTCTCCGGTGTGGTTGGACCGGAGTCTCCGGTCCACTTGGTTCCCAGAAGAATTGTGAAAATCTGATAGGTGGTCCGGAGATTGGTTAGAGCCTCGGGTGTAGACCGGAGTCTCTCGTCCACACACCGGAGTCTCCGGTCTGACTTTTCTCCAAAGGCCAGAAAATGGTTCAGTGGAGTGAAGGGCTATAAATAGAGGACCTTATCCCCTTCCTCCAGCTGCTCGATCCACTCAAGAACACCATCCCCATGTGAGCCACCAAATTAACAAGATCTCTTCATCCAACCATCCAAATTCATTGATCTTTGGAGAATCGAAGGAGGAGGCCTTGATCTACAGCTTCACCAAGAGCGATCTTCATTTCCCCTCATTCACTTGAGGGCCCCCATGCTCTAGTGTTTCTTTGGAAACCCTAGCTTTTGATTTGGTTCTTACAAGCTTGTATTTGATTGTTTGATAGCTTGCTTGTATTTGGGATCCTCCAATTAAGTTGTGGATGTGTGCCTCGAACTTGTTGTAAAGGTGCCAGATTCCACCTCGAAGGTTACCGATATAGTGAAATAGCTGAATCAAATCCTTTGGGGTGAGGTTCATCGGAGAACAAGGGAGGCCTCTCGTGGCGTTGGTGGTTTCCCCCTCTCCAAATGTAGACTTACTTCCCCTCAAAAGGAAGGAAATACGGGGAAAAACCTTGTGTCTCCGCACTCCACTTTGGTTACTTCTATCCTTTACCGCACTTTACTTTACTTGTTCTTGCTTAGTGTTTGTGTTATTTGGTGCTAGTTTGACATATAGGTAAATTCACCTTAGTTACATAATCTAGAGAATTCACCTTTCTTGTCAAACCCTAATTTAAAAAAGAAGAAAATTTGAAGTAGCACCTATTCACCCCCTCTCTAGGTGCCCATACGATCCTTTTAGAGAGTCTTGCCTATCTTCTGCTGATCAGTGGTAGTGGTTCCACACAGCTGAAAATGGTACAAATCCGGTGTAACGCGGAGTTGTACTCCCCCACAGTCTTGAAGTCCACAAACCTCAGACGAATCCAATCCGCCTCCGACTCTGGCTGAATAGTGTACATAATCCTAGAGAACCGCTTGTTGAGGGCGGTCCAAAGGGGAGAAGCACTCCGTTCTGCCATGTACTCATTTTTGAGAGTCTCACACATGTGATGGCGGAGGAAATGCAGTGCTTTGGCATTGTCCACCGGGGTGGTGCTGTTGGGGGCTGTCGGGGTCCCCGCACTCAGCGCCCTCTTGATGCATCGACACTCGAGGACGATCTCCATGTCTGAGGTCCGAGCCTCCAATCAACTTCGGGAACTCACGGCTCACGGTTCCGGTCATCTGCAATTTATGCAAAGTGTGTAAGATTACAACAGGTAATCGGTTGCACAAATGCGATAATCGATACAATTATTCAAATATGACGATGTTCCAAAATTTAAATAAAAAGGGTACATGATAATTATGAATTTGCAAAGAATTAAATCATACAACATTTAATTACTGCAGAAAATATAGTACAAAAACATGTACAAATAGATGGTATTAAGATGCGTTCTAAACATAGAAATGGTATGAAAAGACGATTCATGTTGCTATTTTAACACATTCTGCGTCCCTGTTTTTTCCCGACTTGGCAGCATGCCAAATTTGTGCAAAATGGGCCAGTCGACCGCGCCACTTCATCTCCTCGAATTGACTTTTTGTGTGGGTAGATTTTGGCCCTTACTGGGCCGAATGCATGTGTTGTCCCACCCTACAGTTCCTGCCCACTAGTGAGGGAACGACTGTTGGGTCGCGGGCCGATAAATAAAACTTTTATCTAACGCGGTGCTCCCAAGATCCACCTCAGGTAATAGGCCACGAGATTTACCACTAGACGTGCAGGTGCAGATTATCAATGTAGCGCGCCAATTGATGAAGTGCCAATCGATCTCACGAACAGCTCCTCCAGATCCCTGCGAACTTCTTCACCAGATCCCTTTATCTCCAGCGTCGCACGTGCAACACCTCTACCGGTATCCACACGTACAAGAAGGAGCTCGGGCAAGGGACTTCTAGATCCTGTCTAACCCGATTTAGGAGTGGAGAAAGTGACGGCTCGGACAGGGACTATCCCTTGTCGCTCCACTTATATACATACCTAGTTGGGCTCAACTCTTGAGGCCCATCTAGGCTGTACCCCAACGACCACATGGATCTCATCCACATGGTCTCCTTACCCTTAAGCGTGTGACCCTGTAGGTTCACGTACACATGGACACGACATGCCCTACACCTCCAAGTATCCCGTCATGGCTTTGAGTCACACCCACTCCCATGAACAGTTGGTCTCAAGTCGATAGATGGTAGAGGCCTCTAGCAAGACGTGTCATCTCCCAAGTGTTGTAAATTTCAGAAGACAAACCTTCAATGTGACTTTCGTCCAAGTCCCTTTGCCACACGATATACCTTGTCAAGCTATAGGCGAGTAGTTTCCATCCCTTTAATAGCTCAACCTCTCTTCCCGTACCATGATATACGATTCACTGGACTAACCCTTAGTCCGACTCCTCAGTTAACACTTACCGAGTCGCGCATGGCCATGCTTCTGAATCATATCACACGAGAGGGCCCAGAGAATATCTCTCCATTGCGGAGGGGCAAATCTCATCTTGGTAATCCATGTCACGCAGCTTGATTCACAACCAACCCGAACTCTACCTTTATAACTGCCCATTCCACAACTCGGATCATGCGATCACCTCAGGTCAAAGGATTCCATTGTATGATACTGCAAATGACAACATGCTCATTGCATCTCAATTGTGGGTCAGTCTGACTCGCTAAACTCTTTAGCTGAGTCCGTGCAAGTTGGAATAGCATCACCATGCCCATGACAAGTGGAACCGAGTCATCAAGCCAACTTCACATTAGTCTAAGTTGTGAACAACATGAATATATAGTCCCACAACTGAATCACCTATTCGATGATATATATCAGATGTTCACATAATAGACTATATAACTTTACGAATACATTAGGGAATATCATCAAACATGATTCCATCTAGGGCATATTCCCAATAGTATCCCACTTGCACTAGAGTCAATCATCCCGACATCACATGTCTAGGCATATAATGCCCATTGCTCTTATGTGCGCCTCATGCTTAGGCTGTGGACGTGGCTTTGTCAACGGATCCACAACATTTGCATCCGTGTGTACCTTGCATAACCCGATATCACCTTGATCCACGAACTAGGGAATCAGATGGTATCACATGAGTATATGTTTGTTCTTATGGTGTTGTCTAGGTTCCTTGGCTTGAGCTATAGCACCATTGTTGTCACAATACATGTCTTGGACGAGACCTAAACCACACCAAGATCCATGAGGAAATTCCTCATCCAAACAGCTTCCTTTGCTGCCTCCGAGGCGGCAATATGCTCAGCATCTGTTGTAGATGCTGACACAGTCTCTTGCTTGGAACTCTTCTAGCTCACATCCCCTCCGTTTATAATAAACACGTATCCAGATTGCAAACGAGAATCGTCTGAGTCCGTGAGATAACTCGCATCCATGTAACCCCTTACACTGAGTTCATCATCACCTCCATAAACTAGAAACACATCCTTAGTCCTTCTCAAGTACTTTAGGATGGTTTTCACTACTGCCTAGTGGATTTCTCCAGGGTCAGCCTGGTATCTTCTCACAACACTTAGAGCATAGGAAACATCTGGCCTAGTACAAATCATGGCATACATGATGGATCCTATTGCCGAAGCATACGGAATCTCGCTCATCCTAATCATACGAAATCTCACTCAATCGAGTCTTGCTTAGTCTTACACCATGGGACATCGGTAAGAACCCCTTCTTAGACGATTCCATGTTGAACTTCTTCAACACTTTGTCCAAATACGTACTCTGACTCAATCCAATGAGCCGCCTAGATCTATCTCTATAGATCCTTATTCCTAGAATATATGTTGCCTCACCCAAGTCCTTCATTGAGAAACACCTAACCAATGACTCATTGGTTTCTTGCAACATCTGGACATCATTTCCAATCAATAATATGTCATCCACATATAAGATTAGAAAGTTTATTTTGTTCCCACTAAACTTCTTGTATAAACAAGAATCATGATCGCTCTTGATGAAGCCAAACGATTTGACTACCTCATCAAAGTGAATGTTCCAACTCCGAGATGCTTGCTTCAACCCATAAATGGATTTCTGAAGTTTGCATACCTTGTTAGCATTATACAGATCGACAAAACCCTCGGGATGTATCATATACACGTTCTCGATTAATTTTCCGTTAAGGAAAGCCGTTTTGACATCCATCTGCCATATCTCATAATCTAAATAGGCTTCTATAGCTAACATGATCCGAACTGATTTAAGCATCTCTACGGGTGAGAAAGTCTCATCGTAGTTAACTCCTTGAACCTGTCGGAACCCCTTCGCGACAAGCCGTGCTTTATAGACAGAAACATTTCCATCCACATCATTTTTCCTTTTAAAGACCCATTTGCACTTGACGGGTCTTGCACCGTCTGGCAAATCAACCAAGTTCCAAACTTGATTCTCATCCATGGACTTTCACTCGGATCTCATGGCTCCAAGCCATGATTCAGAATCAGAACCCACCATCGCTTCTGAATAAGTTGCCGGTTCATCACTGTCTATCAACAATACATCACGAACACTTCGCAATCTGGCAGATCTTCGCGGCTCAGGTGCAGCTTCCGGCCTAGCTACCATGACGGGCTCAACCTCCAAGGCTTTTGTAGAGATGCTACTAGCCAGTTTCTCTCGAACATATTCAAGCTACACCGTGCTCCCACTAACTCCCCGACTTAGAAACTCTTTCTCAAGGAAGACACCGTTCCGAGCGATAACTACTTTGCCCTCTTCTCGGTTGTAGAAGTAGTAACCCAAAGTTTCCCTTGGATACCCCACGAAGATACACTTATCCGACTTGGCTGTAAGCTTGTCGGACTGAAGTCGCTTGACAAATGCTTCACAACCCCAAATCTTAAGAAAAGACAACCTGGGCTTTTGGCCCATCCACATCTCATGTTGTGTCTTCTCCACCGATTTAGATGGTACTTTGTTTAGTGTGAAAGATGCAGTGTCTAGACAATAACCCCAAAATGATAAAGGTAGATCTATCCAACTCATCATTGATTGTACCATGTCCAACAAGGTCCGATTCCGCCTTTCTGAGACAATGTTCCTCCATGGCGTTCCCGGCGGAGTAAGTTGTGGAACTATTCCGCAAACTTTCAGATGGTCATTAAACTCATGGCTCATGTACTCGCCTCATCGGTCTGACCGAAGAAACTTTATTTTCTTTCCGAATTGATTTTGTACTTCATTCTGGAATTCTTTGAATTTTTCAAAGGCTTCTGACTTATGTTTCATCAAGTAGATATGTCCTTACCTACTTAAATCATTAGTGAAGGTAATGAAGTACTCATAGCCACCCCTGGATGTCGTGCTCATTGGACCACATACATCACTATGTACTAGTACCAACAAGTCAGACACCCTCTCACAACTCCTTGTGAAAGGTGTCTTGGTCATTTTGCCGAGTAGGCAGGATTCACATGTCTCGAACGACTCCAAGTCGAACGAAGTTAGGAGCCCATCATCATGGATCTTCTTCATGCGTTTCCAACTTATATGACCAAGCCGATAGTGCCAAAAGTAAGTCATATTCAAATCATTTGGTTTCAACCTTTTAACATTTATGTTATAGACCGACCCACCATCAAGATTCAAAACATATAACTCGTCCTGGATGGGTGCAAAGCCGTGAAACATATCATTCAGATATATAGAACAACCATTGTTCTTAATATTAGACTCATAGCTGTGTATCATCAAACATGAGGCATAAATGATGTTTCAACTAAGCACTAGAACATAATAACAATTATTTAGTTCCATTAAGAATCCTGAAGGTAAATGAAGTTGCATCGTGCCGACTTCCAAAGCAGCAACTCTTGCTTTGTTGCCGACCCGAATGTCAACCTCGCCTCTTGCTACGCTCCTAGTTCTTACCAGTCCCTGCAACGAGTTGTAGATGTGAATGACTAATCCGGTATCATATACCCAAGAACTACCAGGTGCATCAGCAAGATAAATGTCTATAACATTGCACACAAGTGTACCCGAGCCGGAAGTCACACCTTCGTGTTTGGCTTTATGGGCCAAATACTTGATGCAATTCCTCTTCCAATGGCCATCCTCCTTGCAATAGAAGCAAGTGGATCCGGCTAAAGTAGATGACTTAGTCCCTAAGGAAGCGCTTGGGATCACATCCTGAGTGTTACCTCCTGACTTAGCCTTCTTCTTCTTAGTCCAAGAACTCTTCTTGAACCTAGCCTTATTCTGCACCATCAACACTTGATTGGTACCTTTCATGAGATTAGCCTCTGCCTACTTGAGCATCCCATGTAATTCAGTGAGATTCTTATCCATACCATGCATGTGGTAGTTTGATATGAACTGACTATACGCACTAGGAAGGGAGTTCAGAATTATATCTGTAGAAAACTCTTTGCTGATGGGGTAGCCAAGCCTTTCCAGAGACTGCACGTAACCAACCATCTTGATCACCTGCGGGCTCAGTGGATCGCCATCCTTAAGCTTGAAACTCAGCAGATCCTGAGAGACTTGATACCTCTCAGTCTTAGCTTGAGCCTAGAACATACTTTTGAGGCTTTCGATCATATCGTAGGCCTCAACATTCTCGAACTGCTTCTGCAAGTCCGGTTCCATGTGAGCAAGCATAAGACAACTGATATATGTGGACTCATCCTTAGTCCGACGGTAGGCATTGGTGACAACAACACTTGAATTCTCATCCGGCTCATCTGGAAGTGGGTTATCTAGAACATGGCCCTTCTTTTCTTGTTTGAGAACAATTCTCAAATTACGATACCAGTTGGTAAGTTAGTGTAATTCAGTTTATCTTTCTCAAGAATGGTTCTCAACACAAAACCAAATATCAGAGGGAGACCGCCACTAGGTGCCATAATCTATAACAAAAAAATGTAATAACACTTAAGACATGTATTCATAAAAGAGCAAGCATATTAAAACATTTTAATACTTATGCTCCCACTAGAACTAACACCCCTCCGATGGTTACTAAGTGATTCAGGATCCTAAATAAGCAAGTCGACTAGTGAGCTTTAGCATCACAGCTAGCTGTCAAGTGATCTAGGTAGGCAACTCCTTTCCAATCGCATCTCATGCGACTCATGTTGGTCGAGTGGCATATCATGCCCCGGCTACGACCGACCTCTCCCCGAGCCCCACAACCGTTGTGATAGACCCATCTAGCTTACCAAGTGCTTCCTCTGTAAGAGTCCGACTCGAACCAACCTAGTCGAAAAGAATTGGCAGCACCTCAATTTTATGATCCCACTAACCTAGAATGTCCGACTTGTGATGTTGCAGAACTGGCGGGGAGAACGACTATACCTTCTTTGAGGGATTAAAGTTTACCAACTATCCAATAGAGGTAAAACTAGAGACATAACAATATCACAAATAATCTCATTATAATGTGAAATGGTATGGCTCTCTTCATGGCGATCTCCATCCCTATGAACCTGTTCGTCATGCCTCTGGCTGCCGTGTCCTTCCGATCCTCCAAACATGGTACACTAGCACTAAGGAACTTACAATAATATTGTATCACATGCCGACACACAGGTCATTATACAATAACATTGACAACACTTTGGATCCAGCGGGCTGACAAATCCGTGACACGCAGATCACGTATGGATTATACACATACATCACATGCATATGAACCATACCATTCATAACTTCCTGCAAAAATAAGTTACGCATAGATACACTATCTACCGGCATTATGAAACCCACAACGACCTATAAGGCGGTACAACAGGGCGGAGCCGGCGGATTCCTTTATTGATAATCCGGACAAAATTCCCGAAATCGTAGATCTCATCTATAATCCGGACCATGGATTCCTTTATTGGATAAAACAGTTTTACCCAAATCTGATTCCTGTACAGATCTGACAAATCTCATTGACCAGCCGCACCTGATCATCCATGAACCCTCGAGTGCGATTGATCCAATCAATCATGCACAAAACCGATCTATCTCATAGATCGACCACCATAACCCTAAGTAGATCCGATCTACCACCGCATGCATATCTCATATGCACAGATCAAGAGCCTAAAACCAGAAGCTTTCGCTCTAATACCATTGTTAGGCTGCGGGCCGATAAACAAAGATTTTATCTAACGCGGTGCTCCCAAGATCTAGCTCAGGTAATAGGCCACGGGATTTACCACTAAGCAGTGTCGATCGATCTCACGAACATCTCCTCCGGATCCTCGCGAACTTCTTCGCCAGATCCCTTTGTCTCCAGCGCCGCACATGCAATGCCTCTACCAGTATCCACACGTACAGTAAGGAGCTTGGGCAGGGGACTGCTAGATCCTGTCTAACCCGATTTAGGAGTAGAGAAAGTGATGGCTCGATCAGGTACTATCCTTTGTCGCTCCACTTATATACATACCTAGTTGGGATCAACTCTTCAGGCCCATCTAGGTTGTACCCCAACGACTACATGGATCTCATCCACATGGGCTCCTTACCCTTAAGTATGTGACCCTGCAGGTTCACGTACACATGGAAATGACATAAGCTACACTTCCAAGTATCTCGTTATGGCTTTGAGTCTCATCCACTCCCATGAACACTTGGTCTTAAGTCAATAGATGGTAGCGGCCTCTAGCAAGACATGCCATCTCCCAAGTGTCATAAATTCCAGAAGACACACCTTCAATGTGACTTTCGTCCAAGTCCCTTTGCCACACGATATACCTTGTCAAGCTATAGGCGAGTAGTTGCCATCCCTTTAATAGCTCAACCTCTCTTCTCGTACCATGATATACGATTCACTGGACTAACCCTCAGTCTGACTCCTCAGTTAACACTTACCGAGTCGCGTATGGCCATGCTTCTGAATCATATCACACGAGAGGGTGCATCGCGGCCAGGGGCAGCTCCTGCCCTTGGCTAGATGGCGGCAGTGGCCAGAGACGGTGCGACAGGAGGCTGGCGGCAGCGGCGGAGGCGGCTAGCGGGGCCGGGCTGCTGCGACCATGCGCGGCGGCAACCTGCAGACTTGACCATGCGCGGCGGCAACCTGCAGACTTGACCATGCGCGGCGGCGGCGGGCACGTAATCAACATAAAATTAACGCAAAGAAAAAAACATATACTGTAGATTTGTTAAAAATCGTCCAGATCGGCACAGCAGGTGCACGCAATGGTACTGCGATTAATCATACCTGTACAATCTTTGACATGGTTATACCCTGCGGGTACACGGCCTCGGCATACCTAGTCTAGCCCAAGGAAGGCCCACGACAAATATACACCGGCCCATGAAGATTTTCGGGTGGCCAGGGCCCATGACGCCTTCGGATCCTTGGAGAGCAAGACTAGAGTAGATAGAAAATTCAAAGGGGTAAACCCTAAAACCTGTAACCGACCCGATCTGTGCCTGGGACCTGCCTAACTCTATATAAAGGCTAGGAGGGCACAACGAGGAAGGTACCTCATACCACCGCATACACACCTCCACGCCAGATTGCATCTGCGCACCCCTGTAACCTTTGGTTCCGCCGTAATCAAGAGCAGACAAGCAGGAGTAGGGTTTTCCCTCCGGGGGCCTGAACCTGGGTAAACCTCGTGTTCTCGTGTTGCTTTTTTGCTAACCGTTCCGCGATCTCCAGCATCCCCATCTTCTCCAAAACCCAAGTCCATAACAATGGGCATTGACGAGATTAAACCTCGTCAATTGGCGCCGTCTGTGGGAAGTGGGGATGCTGATTGTACGATCGTGATGGTCCCAACCTGAGCGATCTACAACTCCGCGGCGACGGAGAGTCATCTCCTCTTTGGCGCCTTCAACTTCACCGCCCACACACCGGCCACCATGAAGGACTTCGAGCCCGTTGGCGACGGAATCGAGATCCTGTTCGAGAGCTTCTGCTTCCAGGTGGGGCAGACCGACACTCTCCGCCTTCCAGAGCGGGTGCCCCTGCCATCGATCAGGCCCGCTTCATGGGCTCCACACCCTGTGCTACGCACATCACCATCGACAGACGAGTCCTATGACAGCAGCAGCTGCAACTCCGATCTGTGTGATCCACCATCGGACGAAGGGACCTAAGGTTCTGGATCTGAAAGCTGCGGCAGCAGCAAGTCGATCTACGAGCGCTACCAGTGCGCTGCGGTCATCCA
This sequence comes from Avena sativa, assembly GCA_916181665.1. Classification (NCBI taxonomy): domain Eukaryota; kingdom Viridiplantae; phylum Streptophyta; class Magnoliopsida; order Poales; family Poaceae; genus Avena; species Avena sativa. The sequence continues at coordinate 448,228,716 of OV702285.1, forward strand.
GGATCAGGAACACAATCCGCCACCCAACCCGTAGGGAAGAAATGGTGGAAACAAAAGAAGCCAATCCCCCCACCCAACGGGGACAACAATGATCGGGTCATCCACCTCAACGAGGAGGGATGGGCTCAAGCACGCGAGTTTGTAGCAGGCAATAAGATCCTGCCCTCTGATGCCTCACGATACCTGCTGATGGCATACCACATGCTCCTCATCGAGGAGCACAAAAATCAGATCAAGATGCAGGAAGTGCTTGACAAGCGCAAGCAAGCAGCCTCGGAGTCTAGTGCGCGACGAGCTGCGCTCTCTGCCATGGTCATTGGCTCCAGCTCACACGGCAACAACGGCAACAAGCACCGTTCTCGGATGGAGAACATGGACCCCAAGGAGCGTTGCGAGGTGACCCGAGCCCTCAATGCGTCCTTCATGGAGATGGACGTCGACAGCAACGTCATCCCGAAGACGCCACAAGCTGTGATCATGGCATCCACCGCGTACCTCACGTCCCACCCACCTCCGGAGGGGGACCCGAAGAGGGCCATGCACAAGTCCGCGCTTACCGGACTCGGACTCATTGGAGCTGCGCTCCACGGAGAAACTCCTGTGGAGCCAAAGAAGAAGGCTGCGGTCAGATTCAACCGTAGTCCCACGCCTTCATCCGAAGACGAAGAGCACGACCTTCCTTGAAGGCACAAGAGCTCGCGCCATCGCAGCCGCGATTACGATGCCCGAAGCAATCTCACCCAGTGCAAAATCGACAAGGCGCGCGCCAAGCGCGCATGCTCGTCTGAATCCAAGCTGGATGAAGATGAAGGAGAACTCTGCGGAGCCCGATGCTTCAGCAGATCTGTTCAATGGACAAGGATGCCGTGAAACTTCAAGCTTCCTTCGGACACTCCGAAGTTTGATGGCACACAGGACCCCAAGGCGTGGCTCAGCGACCACTTGTCGTCCGTCAAGCTGCATGGCGGAAGCAGGGAAACCGCCATGCAATGCCTTCAGCTGCAGCTGACAGGCGCAGCTCGGATCTGTCTGAGCAGCCTATCCTCAGGATCCATCCGAAGCTGGGAGGAGCTGGCGGACAGTTTCGTCCAAAACTTCAAGGGCACCAGCAAGAGGCCTGCCTCAATCGAAGAGCTGCGGGCCTGCACTCAACGAACGGGCGAATCCATTCGCTCGTACATACTGTGCTGGTCCAACACCAAGAACTCCGCGGCGCACATCTCTGAGGAGAGGGCTATCGACGCCTTCAAGGACGGCGTCAAGCGCCAGGACTTCAAAGAAGAACTTGGGCACGTCAAGCCCAAGACACTTGACCACCTCATGGACACCACCAACAGGTGGGCCGATGGCGAGGATTCCATCCACCGAGCGCACTCAGAGGAACAAGACGACTACGGCCGGCGACGTGAACGATGTAGCAAGAGAAGATCGCGCGTCTACGATGATCGCGATGGACCTGACATGGTCGCTGCTGGCTACGCCGACCGCCGCAGAGACGGCAACCGCAACGACGGACCCTCAGCAATTTCCGCGATGAAGGACGCCCAGCACAGTCGTGGCAGCGCCGCGGTCGCGACGACGGACCCTCAGCATACGAAAAACTGTCGGGTCCATGCACCATCCACTTCTACATCAACAAGCAGGATGGTAAGAAGAAGGCAAGCCACATGCTGAAGGACTGCCGCGAGTTCCAGAAACTCAGCGAAAGCATGGCTCAGATGAGGCAGCAAGCCCCGAACCCTGGATACGGGAACACACCCGCACCAGGCGAGATCGCGCATGGAGCTCCTCCACCACCACCTGCAGGAGGCCCGAACCACCCAATCGCACCCGCACAGAATAACGGTGGGCACGGGCATCCCCCGCCGAAAGGAGCGCTGATGATCCAAAAAAGGGCGCCCAACGAATAGGATGCAGAAGAAAATCACCTGTCAGATCAATCTGGCCGTGAAAACACCACCCTCCATCCCTGAGTACCTCAGCGGATCAGAATCTGCATCACGTTCATCCATTCGGATCGCCCTTGCCAGGTCCCTCGCCCAGGTCATGCTGCCCTGGTGCTTGAGGCGCAGATCGGAGGGTTCGAGATGAGCCGCGTCTTCATGGACGGCAGCAGCGGCATCAACTTGATGTTCGCCAGCACCCTAGCAGCAATGCGGATCCCGCTATGCAACCTAGAACAGTCAGACACAACGTTCCATGGCATCGTCCCAGGAAAGGGAATATTCCCCTTGGGAAAGATATGGCTCAACGTCATCTTCGGCAAGCCAGATAACTTCCGATGCGAGCGACTCAAGTTCGAAGTGGTGGACTGGCCATCACAATACCACGCCATCCTCGGACGTGTGTCATTCGCAATGTTCCTGGCAGTACCGCACTACACGTACCTGCTACTCAAGATGCCAGGACCCAGGGGCGTCATCACGGTCCACCGGAGCTTCACCCGATCGGACCACTGCAACAGGGACTTCAACAGAATCTCCCAGTCATTCGGCATGCAAGAGGAGCTCGTAAGGCTCCGCGAGGTGACGGACAATGGGGCACCCCCAGTCGCAAGACAGAACGCACCTGACATGTCCTTCGACTCCACCATCAACACAAAGAAGGTGCAAGTCCACCCGACGGACGCCTCCAAGACGGTGCTGATCGCCAACGATCTCAGCCCCGCATAGGAAAGCGAGTTCATCGAATTCCTCCGTGAGCGCTGGGAAATCTTCGCCTGGTGTCATGCGGACATGCCAGGAGTTCCCAGGGAATTCACCGAGCATGCACTCAATGCCTTTCCAGACGCCAAGCCCATCAAGCAGTCTATCCAACGACTGTCCAAGCCCCGAGCATAAGCCATAGGAGTTGAAGTCAACAGACTACTCGATGCAAACTTCATTAGGGAGATTAAGGAGAGTGAATGGCTCGCCAATACAGTGATGGTCCCCAAAAAGGACACGGACATCCTGCGGATGTGCGTGGACTTCACGTCGCTGAACAAGCACTGTCCGAAGGACCACTTCCCTCTCCCTCGGATCGATCAGATCATCGATTCGACTGCAGGATGCGAGAAGTTCTCCTTCCTTGACGCCTACTTAGGCTACAACCAGATTCGACTGAAGGTCGAAGATCAGGAGAAAACGGCGTTCATCACGTTGTTCGGAGTGTTCTGCTACAACACAATGCCCTTCGGGCTAAAGAACGCGGGCGCCACGTACCAACGGTGCATGCAGGCATGCCTGAAGGACCAGATCGGTCGCAATATCCAAGTCTATGTTGACGACATAGTCATCAAAACCAGGGAGGCGAGAACGCTCATCGACGATCTCTGTGAGACGTTCGATAATCTTGACCGCTATAGGATCAAGCTTAACCCTGAAAAGTGCGCCTTCGGCGTCCCATCTAGCCAGCTGCTTGGCTACTTCATCTCCCAGCGAGGGATCGAGGTGAACCCGAAGAAAATTCGGGCCATAATGGCCATGGAAAAACCAAAGAACCTCAAGGGCGTCCAGCAGCTCTCCGGGCGAATCACGGCATTGAGAAGGTTCATCAGCCGCATTGGCGAAAAGGCTCTGCCGTTCTACCAGCAGCTACGCAAAGCAGCAAATTCGAATGGATGCCTGAGGCGGACGATGCATTCGAAGATCTAAAGTGGCTGCTCTCTACCTCGCCGGTCCTGGTCATGCCAAAGGAACGCGAGCCTCTACTGCTATACATAGCAGCCACACACCAGGTGCTCAGCACCGTATTGGTGGTCGAGCGACCCGAGGAGGGCAAGACCCATGGGGTCCAACGCCCAATCTACTACCTCAACGAGGTATTGACGCCGACAAAGCAGAGGTACCCTCACTACCAAAAACTCGCCTACGGCGTGTTCATCACGGCTCGTCGGCTGACCACTACTTCCAGGAGCACCAGGTGATGGTCATCAGCGAGTTATCCCTGAACAGCATGATGAACAATCCGGAGGCCACAGGACGCGTGGCCCTGTGGGGCATCGAGCTGTCACCTCTAGACATCGTCTATGAGAAACGCCACGCGATCAAGTCTCAAGTCCTCCCGGACTTCCTCATACACTGGATGGAGCTGCAGCTGCCAGACACCCCAAACATGACACAGTCATGGACGATGCACTTCGACGGCTCCAAGCGCGAAGCCGGAGCAGGAGCCGGGGTCATACTAACCTCCCCACAGGGCGATAAGATGAAGTACGTCCTCCGGATGGAGTTTCGAGCTTCCAACAACGAGGCAGAATACGAGGCCCTCATCCACGGCATGCGGATGGCCAAGATCTGCGGCACAACACGCCTCGTCATCTACGATGACTCCAACCTCGTCGTCCAACAGATGATGAACGAGTGCGACGCGCACGCCGCCAACATGATCGTGTACCGCGCACTCTACAACGCACTCGAAGGAGGCTTCGACGGCTGCGAGCTTCGGCACGTTGGTAGAGAAAGCAACGAAAAGGCCGACAGACTCGCCAACATCGGCTCCACCTGCGCACGGGTGCCACCAGGTGTGTTCCTCGAACAGATCTGCGTGCCATCCATAAAACGGAAATTCCCAAAGGGATCACCCGAAAAAGTAGAACACTCGGGGGCTGCGCTACCCGAAGGACAGGAAGGACCTGAAAAGCTCGACAGAAGTCACTGTGGTCAACCTGATGTAGGTCATGGTAGTCGAAGAAACCTGGACGCAGCCATACCTGTGATACCTGATAAACGGAGAGTTTCCTGATAGCCCGACAGATGCCCGGTGCATATCTCGCCGGTCCAAGGCCTTTACCATCATCAATGGCGAGCTGTGCAAGCGCAGCATTTCGGGTGTACTCCAAAGGTGCGTCACCATCGGTGACGGCAAAACCATACTCCAAGACATCCACGAGGGCATCTGCGGCCATCATGCAGGCAGCCGCTCCCTTGTCGCCAAAGCTCTACGAGCTGGATTCTACTGGCCAACGGCCATGAACGACGCCAAGGACATCGTCCGAAGATGCAACGGGTGCCAAAGGTTCGCCGATAAACCAAACGCACCCGGATCAGAACTCAGGCCCATACCTTTGGCCTGGCCCTTCGCCCAGTGGGGCCTCTACATGATCGGCAAGCTGCCAAGGTCCTCGAAAGGAGGTCACGTCTACCTCCTGGTCACAGTCGACAAATTCACCAAGTGGATTGAGGCCATGCCAGTCACTAACCAAAAGGGCAAAAACTGCCATCAAGTTCTTTGAATCCATTGTCTACAGGTTCGGAGTGCCGCACAGCATCATCACCGACAATGGGTTGAACTTCATCTCCAAAGAATTCCAGGACTTCTGCGAAGACCTCGGAATCAACATCACATACGCCTCCGTGGCGCACCCACAAACAAACGGGCAGGTCGAGAAGGCCAACGGCCTCGTCGGTGCTGGCATCAAGAAGCGCCTAATGAGCCCACTCGAGCGACTTGCGGGTGCCTGGACACAAGAGCTACCTTTGGTCCTGTGGAGCCTGCGCACAATGCCAAACAGCTCAACTGGCTACACGCCTTTCTTCATGGTGCACGGAGCCAAAGTCGTACTACCAGCAGAAGTACGCCACAAGGCCCCACGGGTCGTCGCTTACAGCGAAGCCAAATCAACGGCTGCACTCGAAGACGCCGTCGATACACTCGACGAGGCGCGCGACATAGCAGCAGCTCGATCCACGGTGTACCAACAGAGTCTCCGCAACTACCACAGCCGATGGCTGCGCCCAAGGTCCTTCGTCGAAGGAGACCTAGTCTTACGACTCAAGCAAGAGCGACCGAAGAAATTCGAGTCACCATGGGAAGGACCCTACATCGTCACTGAAGTCATCCGAGGTGGCGCCTATCGCCTCAAGCACGTGGAATATGGAGTCGCATACTCCAACCCATGTAACGTCGCATAGCTGCGACGATTCTACCCCTAGCTACCTCCCTCTTTTACTTTCAATAAGGCTATTCAGTCAAGGCTACTCAGCCGAACAATGTACCCCTCCATTACGATATGAATAAAGCTAAGTGTCTTGCCCCAAAATTTTGATTACTGTTCGCATTTTACTCCATGCTACAACGCACTCGGGAGCTCCCCCCACCTCACGACTTCGTCGACTGAGGATAACGCGTGTATACCTGAGTAGCTGACCACGTCAGGCTAACGAAAAGGACACGTATACAAACAAAGCACTACGTGCTAAACAAAAACACAACCTTCACAACGAAGGGCAGAACACGCTTAGTCAAATAAATACAAAATTTTACATCTATCTTTTTTACAGGTCCTACCTATTCTGAAGAATAACCCGTTCACGCTGCTCAAACAGATCTACGATTTCTTCGGCATACTGCCTTACAGCCGCGTAATGCGGACGCATATCCCACTCGCCACCATCTGGCCAAAGAGGCGGCCTAGACGCTACAACAGACAGATCTACATCAGTACGATGTAACCGCACAAGGGAGAGCGCGGCCTTCACCCCCGCGACGAGCTGATGCCGCACCAGTTCCCTGACACGATGCACACTCCGAAACTTTGACAGCAGGCCAGAGAGAGTAGACGACGCATCATCCAGCGGAAACATTACATGCAGAACCGACGCCAGTGAAGACTTCACTTGACGCAGCACCCGCGATACCTAGTGGACACGATCCTGCACTGTCGCAAGGACCATGGCACGGTCATTGTCCATCCAGAATAACCTGCCAGCCTCCATGTCCTGCTGAGTCAAGCAGTTGATCCGAACAGCAACACGCTCCTTTTCCTCCCTCGGAGCAAGGTGAGCACCTGCAATACTTGCAAAGAGTAAGGTGAAAGGCCAACAGGCGCATCCGATGTAATGGGCAACAGCTCGAAAAACTCACACTCAAGCTGTTCGGACAAACAAAGCAACTCCGCCATCAGGTACTCCTCTCTGGCAGCGCCCCGATCCGCCTTGGATTTCCAAACATCGGCGTGGCCACGCACCCCAAGAAACTCTTTCTCAAGGCTACGGATGCGGTCTCGAAGAAACACAAGCTGCGACGCACCATCCAGGGATGGCCGCAGCTGCGCCGCAGACGAAGTGTCAACGGGATCTTCACCCGAAGGCCCCTAGAGTAAAAGAAGACAAGGATATGAACAAGCAGACGAAGGAGCACAGAACTCGAAAATTCATTACGTACAGCAAAAGCCACTACGTGGCACAAGGATTGTTCATCAAACTAATTACAACAAAAGAAGCTAAAACTATCCTACTACTACAAAGCCTACGAAGCTGCATCCTGAGTAGCTTCGGAGCCGGACTGCCTCGCCTTGGCCTTCCCCTGCTGCCTCAGCGTGTACTCGACCAGCAGGTCAATCAACTTTGGCCCATAATGCTTACAACGAGCAGCATAGATGGCGACGGCTACCTCGGATCCGTCAGCAGCCGTCGGCATCCGGGAGGTGATCTGAGGAAGATCCAGCTCAGCTCCAGACGCCAAGTGTAGGGGTTCGTAGCATGGAAAACAAAAAATTTCTACCGCATGCAAACAAACAAGCCAAGATCTATCTACTAGATTGTAGCAACGAGTCGATAGAGGAACTCACCCTCAAAGATTCCAAAGCGGTTAACGAGAGCAGATTCTCGTGGGTGATGTAATCGTACTCTTGTCGATCTCAAGATCGCGTAGACGATCCTTCTGGCGCTGCGTTTCGGCAGTGCTTCCGCAGTCGGTCACACGTTCGGTACTCGATGAAGACCTTCCTCTCCCTTGTTCCAGCAGGCAGCGGAGGTTGTAGCACTCTCCTCGCGATTCCGACAGCACGACAGCGTGGTACCGGAAGTAGAGGGGAGATCTCGCAGGGCTTCGCCTTAAGCCGGAGCGAGTATGATGGACTATGAGAGAGGCCTTGGTGATCTAGGGTTTAGAGGGCACCAAGGGGAAAGCTCGGCCGGCGGCTAGGGCTTGGGGAAGCCCCAACTCGGCAAGTTGGAGGAACCCTAGGAGGCAGCGGCGACTTGCAGGAGGCCGGCGGCTAGGGCAAGGGTTTTAGGTGTGTTGTGTGTGTGGGAGAGGGGCAGCCCTGCCCCTCCTTATATAGGTGGGAGGGCGTGGCTTTGGAGGAGGGAGTCCTCCCCCAAGTTGGCCTCCTTGGCCGGCGGTTGGAGGGAGGGGAACTCCTCCCCAAGTAGGTTTCCTACTCTCCCTCCACCAAGCAAACTTGTCGTTTGACTTTTTCAAATTGGCGTTTGACTTTCAAACTAGGATTTGATTTCTCCCTTTATTTTTCCCAGCCAAGTGAACTATTACATGATGCAACCATTCCACATTGTCATGACACATTCATATACCCTTCCCCTTCGGAGTGCCGGACCTTCCGGACCCTTCTAGAACATTCCCGATGAAAACACCGGAATAATTCCCCAACTCCGAAACAGGACTTTCCTTATATGTATCTTATTCGCCGAACCATTCCGGATCTCCTCGTGATATCCCGGATCCCATCCGAGACTCCGAACAACATTCGGTCTCTTTCTCATCATTCCATAACTACTCAACAACATCGAATCCTTAAGTGTGTCTCCCTACGGTTCGTGAATTATGCGGACATGATCGAGACACTTCTCCGATCAATAACCAATAGAGGAATCTGGAAATTCATATGGATCCCACATATTTCTACGATTACTTTGTGATCGAATGAACCACTTACATACGATACCAATTTCCCTTTGTCTCACGATAGTTTACTTATCCGAGGTGTTGATCGTCGGTATCTCTGCATACCTAGTTCAACCTCGTTACTGATAAGTACTCTTTTCTCGTTCCCGTGGTATGTGATCCCTTGTGAGACAGTCACATGCTTGCAAGCTAATTGGATGAGATTCCACCGAGAGGGCCCAGAGTATATCTATCCGTCATATGGATGGACAAATCCCACTCTTGATCCATGTGTCTCAACCCATACTTTTCGAACACTCAATGCCACCTTTATAGCCACCCAGTTACGGTGTGGTGTTTGATGTCATCAAAGCATCCTTCCGGTGATGGTGATAAGCATGATCTCATGGTCGAAAGAATTAGGTTACTATGTATCAGAAAGCTTATAGCAATTGAACTATTAAAATGACTTGATCTTTATGCTATGCTTATCTATAGGATTATGTCCATCATACCATTCTCCTAATGATATGATATTGTTGTTAATAACATCTCAATGTTCATGATAGGGAAACCACAATCATCTATTAACCAACAAGCTAGTATTATGAAGAGGCTTTACTAGGGACTCTAATTTAGTTTACAAATCACACAAGTATTAATGTTTCCTGGTTAATACTGTTATAGCATGAATGTAAACATTTATCATAAACACAAAGATATAATAATAACTACATTTATTATTGCCTCTAGGGCATATTTCCAACAGTCTCCCACTTGCACTAGAGTCAACTAATCTAGATTACATGGTAATATACCGAACACCCATGGCAGTTTGGTGTTGGTCATGTTTTGCCCTCGGGAGAGGTTTAGTCAACGGATCCGCCACATTCAGATATGTGTGTACTTTGTAAATCTTTATGTCACCATCTTGGACATGTTCTCGAATAGCGTGAAAACATAGCTTGATGTGCTTCAGCTTCTTGTGTGACCTTGGTTCTTGCGCATTGGATATGGCACCCATGTTATCACGGTAGATAGACATTGGGTCCAGCGCACTTGGAACCACACCGAGATCTGTAATGAACTCCTTCATCCATATCGCTTCTTGTGAAGCCTCCAAAGCAGCTATGTATTCCGATTCAGTTGAAGATCTCACCACAATGCTTTGCTTTGCACTCCTCCAGCTAACTGCTGCACCATTCAAAGTAAATACGTATCCAGATTGAGATTTAGAATCATCCGGATCGGTGTTCCAACTAGCATCGGTGTAACCATTAACAACGAGCTGTTCATCACCTCCATAAGAAAGAACCATATCCTTAGTTCTTCTCAAGTACTTAAGGATGTTTTTGACCGCTGTCCAATGATCCACTCCTGGATCACTTTGATATCTGCTAGTCAAACTAACAGCATATGCAATGTCGGGTCTAGTACATAGCATGGCATACATTAGAGATCCTACGGCTGAGGCATAGGGAGCTTACTCATCCTTTCTCTATCTTCTGCCGTTGCTGTACTTTGAGTTTTACTCAAGGTCGTATTGAGAAACATGGGCAAGAACCCTTTCTTTCTATCTTCCATTCCAAACCTCTTTAGAACTTTGTCCAAATATGTACTTTGTGACAATGATAGTAGGCGTCTCGATCTATCTCTATAAATCTTTATGCCTAATATGTAAGCTGCTTCGCCAAGATCTTTCGTTGAAAAACTATTATTCAAATATTCCTTGACACTATTAAGAAGGTCTACATCATTCCCAATCAACAATATGTCATCTACATATAGTATTAAGAATGCTACAGAGCTCCCACTCACTTTCTTGTAAATACAAGCTTCTCCATAAGTTTGTATAAAACCAAAGCTTTTGATTACCTTATCAAAACATTGATTCCAACTTCGGGATGCTTGCTTCAATCCATATATGGACCGTTGAAGTTTGCACACCTTGTTAGCATCTTTAGGATCGACAAAACCTTTGGGTTGCATCATATACAACTCTTCATCAATGTCCCCATTGAGGAACGCTGTTTTGACATCCATCTGCCATATCTCATAATCATAATATGCAGTGATTGCTAACATAATCCTCACAGACTTTAGCTTCGCTACTGGTGAGAAAGTCTCATCGTAGTCAACTCCTTGAATTTGTCGAAACCCTTTTGCGACAAGTAGAGCTTTATAGACAGTTACATTACCATCAGCATATGTTTTGTTCTTGAAAATCCATTTGTTCTCGACAGCCTTCCGGCCATCCGGTAAGTCCACCAAAGTCCATACTTGGTTTTCGTACATGTATCCAATCTCGGATTTCATGGCATCTTGCCATTTATTGGAATATGGGCTCATCATCGCTTCCTCATATGTCGCAGGGTCATCGGTGTTGTCCACCAACATGACACTCATAATGGGATCATACCAATCAGAAGTGGTACAAGTTCCCGATGACCTACGAGGTTCTGTAGCAACTTCGACCGAAGTTTCATGATCATCATCATTAGCTTCCTCCCTTATTGGTGTAGGCGCCACGGGAACTACTTCCGGTGCTACACTACTCGCAAGTTCGAGAGAAGGTTCAACAACCTCGTCGAGTTCTACTTTCCTTCCCGTCACTTCTTTCGAGAGAATTTCCTTCTCTAGAAAGGATCCATTCTTGGCAACGAAGATTTTGTCCTCGGATTTATGATAGAAGGTATACCCAATAGTTTTCTTAGGGTATCCTATGAAGATGCATTTTTCCGCTTTGGGTTCAAGCTTGTCCGGCTGTAACTTCTTTACATAGGCTTCGCAACCCCAAACTTTAAGGAACGACAATTTAGGTTTCTTCCCAAACCATAATTCATATAGTGTCGTTTCAACGGATTTAGATGGTGCCCTATTTAAAGTGAATGCGGCTGTTTCTAATGCATAACCCCAAAATGATAGCGGTAAATCTGTAAGTGACATCATAGAACGAACCATATCTAAGAGAGTTCGATTACGACGTTCGGACACACCATTACGCTGTGGTGTTCCCGACGGTGTCAATTGTGAAAGTATTCCGCATTTCTTCAAATGCTCACCAAACTCGTAACTTAGATATTCACCTCCATGATCAGATCATAGAAATTTAATCTTCTTGTTACGTTGATTCTCTACCTCACTTTGAAATTCCGTAAACTTCTCGAAAGTTTCGGATTTATGTTTCATGTATACCCATATCTACTCAAGTCATCCGTGAAGGTAAGAACATAACGATAACCACCGCGTGATGCTACACTCATTGGTCCACACACATCGGTATGTATGATTTCCAATAAGTCCGTAGCTCGCTCCATCATACCAGAAAATGGAGTCTTAGTCATTTTACCCATCAGACATTCTTCGCATCTTTCAAGTGATTCGAAATCAAGTGATTCAAGAAGTCCATCGGAATGGAGTTTCTTCATGCGCTTCACTCCAATGTGACCAAGACGACAGTACCACATATAGGTTGAGTTATCGCTCAATTTCAAACGTTTAGCCTCAATGTTATTTATGTGTGTATTACTACAATCGAGATTCAATAAGAATAGACCATCTATCAAAGGTGCATGTGCATAAAACATATTACTCATATAAATCGAACAACCATTATTCTCGGACTTAAACAAGTAACCGTCTCGCAATAAACATGATCCCGATATAATGTTCATGCTCAACGCAGGCACCAAATAACAATTATTTAAGTATAAAACTAATCCCGATGGTAGATGAAGAGGTAGCGTGCCGACCGCGATCAAATCAACCTTTGATCCATTTCCAACACGCATCATCACCTCGTTCTTCGCTAGCTTCCGTTTATTCTGCAGCACCTGTTTCGAGTTACAAATATGAGCAACCGAACCAGTATCAAATACCCAGGCACTACTACGAGTACTAGTGAGATACACATCAATAACATGTATATCGGATATACCTTTCTTCTTGATGTTGCCGTTCTTCAAATCCTCCAAGTACTTTGGGCAATTCCGCTTCCAGTGACCTTCTCCCTTGCAGTAAAAGCACTCAGCATCAGGCTTAGGCCCAGCCTTGGTCTTCTCGCCGGTGCGGAAACTTTCTTACCACCCTTCTTGAAGTTTCCCTTTTTCTTAGACTTGCCTTTCTTGAATTTGGTGGTCTTATTGACCAACAACACTTGATGCTCTTTCTTGATCTCCACTTCTGCAGATTTCAACATGGAGAAGAGTTCTGGCAACGTCTTGTTCATGTTTTGCATATTGTAGTTCATCACAAAGTTCTTGTAACTTGGTGGCAGTGATTGGAGGACACAGTAAATCCCCAAAGCATTAGGAATCACTATACCCAAACTTTGGAGTTTGTTTGCGTGCCCATACATCTTAAGCACATGCTCACTGACGAAGCTGCCCTTTTCCATCTTGCAGTTAAAGAACTTTTCAGAAGCCTCATAACTCTCAACTGCCGCGTGAGCCTCAAATATCATTTTGAGTTCACGGACAATATCATGTGGGTCATGGTTCTCAAAACTTTTTTGAAGCTCCGATTCCAAACCATACAAGATAGCACACTGAACTGTGGAGTACTGATTCTTCCGAGTGAGGTAAACATTCTTTACTTCATCAGTAGCATCAGCTGCAGGCGGGTCACCCAGCGGTGCATCCAGCACATAGGTCAAATTACCAGCATTGAGGACAATCCTCAAATTGCGGAACCAATCCGCAAAGTTGCTTCTATTGTTTTTCAACTTTTCTTTCTCTAGGAACGCATTAAAATTGATGGTAGGGGCCGCCATTGATCTACAACATATTTGCAATAGTTTAGACTAAGTTTATGACAAATTGAGTTCTAATTAATGGTTAAATTAATCTAGGTGAACTCCCACTCAAAACAATATCCCTCACATTGTTTTAGTGATCAGACGAACCAAATCCACCACATCAAAACCGATCATCACGAGAGTTGATGTAGCTTCAATGGCGAACAATCAACATGTTCATCATATCTACTATATGACTCGTGCTTTACCTTTCGGTGATCCGTGTTCCGAGACCATGTCTGTACATGCTAGGCTCGTCAAGATCAAACCTTAGCTTCTACATGAGCAAATCGGTCTTGCTCACGTTGTATACACTCGCAGAATCTAACACACCCGATCATCACGTGGTGCTTCGAAACAACGAGCTTTAGAAACGGTGCTTACTAAGTATGAACACTTTAAAACTTGAAATTTATATGCTTGAGGGATCATCTTATAATGCTACCATCGTTAACTAAGCAATACAAGATGCATAAAGGATTAACATCACATGCAATTCATAATATGTGATATGATATGGCCTTTCTTCTTGTGCTTCCGATCTCCATCTTCAAGCACGAACATGATCTCCATCATCACCGGCATAGCGTCAAGGTCAATGGCGCCGTTTCATGGTTGTCGTCCACCAGCTTCAACTATTACAACTACTTTGAATAGACACGCGGGTCTTATCATAATTTAGAGACAACCATATGGCTCCTGCCGGTTGCCAACTTACAATAAGGAACATTGCATACATCAAATATAATCACAATCATGGCCATATCACATCACAGCACACCCCTGCAAAACAAAGTTAGACGCCTCTAATTTTCTTTGCATATTTTACGTGGTTTGGGGATTTCAATAAGTGTCGCTCTAACTTATGAACAAGAACCACAACGTTGATGCTTGAACTATCAAGTGCCCGTTGTAAATTGGATCTATACTATGATGGAAGAGATAGGCACCCGCAAATCCACTTATGCAATACAAGTTGCATGTTGAGCGTGGAGCAAGTCTCATGAACGATGTCATGTAAGGTTAGCCCGGGCCGCTTCATCCCATCATACCGCAAGATGCAAAGTACACAAAAAGCAATTGATAATAAAAGCACCACCGCCCACAATGACCATTGTGTTCTACTCGTGCAACAGATCTACATATAGACACGGCTCTGATACCATTGTAGGAGTCCGTAGCATGGAAAACAAAAAAATTCTATCGCATGCAAACAAACAAGCCAAGATCTATCTACTAGATTGTAGCAACGAGTCGATAGAGGAACTCACCCTCGAAGATTTCAAAGCGGTTAACAAGAGCAGATTCTCGTGGGTGATGTAGTTGTACTCTTGACGATCTCAAGATCGCGTAGACGATCCTTCCGGCGCAGCGTTCCGGCAGCGCTTCCGTATTCGGTCACACGTTCGGTACTAGATGAAGACCTTCCTCTCCCTTGTTCCAGCAGGCAGCGGAGGTTGTAGCACTCTCCTCGCGATTTCGGCAGCACGACGGCGTGGTACCGGAAGTAAAGGGGAGATCTCGCAGGGCTTCGCCTTAAGACAGAGCGAGTATGGTGGACTATGAGAGAGGCCTTGGTGATCTAGGGTTTATAGGGCACCAAGGGGAAAGCTCGGCCGGCGGCTAGGGCTTGGGGAAGCCCCAACTCGGCGAGTTGGAGGAACCCTAGGAGGCAGCGGCGACTTGGAGGAGGCCGGCGGCTAGGGCTAGGGTTTTGGGTGTGTTGTGTGTGTGGGAGAGGGGCAGCCCTGCCCTTCCTTATATAGGTGGGAGGGGCGGCTTGGGAGGAGGGATTCCTCCCCCAAGTCGGCCTCCTTGGCCGTCGGGTGGAGGGAGGGGAACTCCTCCCCAAGTAGGTTTCCTACTCTCCCTCCACCAAGCAAACTTGTCGTTTGACTTTTTCAAATTGGCGTTTGACTTTCAAACTAGGATTTGATTTCTCCCTTTATTTTGCCTAGACAAGTGACCTAGTACATGATGCAACCATTCCACATTGTCATGACACATTCATGTACCCTTCCCCTCCGGAGTGCCGGACCTTCTGGACCCTTCCTGAACATTCCCGATGAAAACACCGGAATCATTCCCCAACTCCGAAACAGGACTTTCCTTATATGTATCTTATTCTCCGGACCATTCCGGATCTCCTTGTGATATACCGGATCCCATCCGAGACTCTGAACAACATTCGGTCTCTTTCTCATCATTCCATAACTACTCAACAACATTGAATCCTTAAGTGTGTCTCCCTACGGTTCGTGAATTATGCGGACATGATCGAGACACTTCTCCGATCAATAACCAATAGAGGAATCTGGAAATTCATATGGCTCCCACATATTTCTACGATTACTTTGCGATCGAATGAACCACTTACATACGATACCAATTTCCCTTTATCTCACGATAGTTTACTTATCCGAGGTTTTGATCGTCGGTATCTCTGCATACCTAGTTCAACCTCGTTACTGATAAGTACTCTTTTCTCGTTCCCGTGGTATGTGATCCCTTGTGAGCCAGTCATATGCTTGCAAGCTAATTGGATGACATTCCACCGAGAGGGCCCAGAGTATATCTATCTGTCATATGGATGGACAAATCCCACTCTTGATCCATGTGTCTCAACCCATACTTTCTGAACACTCAATGCCACCTTTATAGCCACCCAGTTACGGTGTGGTGTTTGATGTCATCAAAGCATCCTTCTGGTGATGGTGATAAGCATGATCTCATGGTCAAAGGAATTAGGTTACTATGTATCAGAAAGCTTATAGCAATTGAACTATTAAAATGACTTGATCTTTATGCTACGCTTATCTATAGGAGTATGTCCATCATACCATTCTCCTAATGATATGATCTTGTTGTTAATAACATCTCAATGTTCATGATAGGGAAACCACAATCATCTATTAACCAACAAGCTAGTATTATGAAGAGGCTTTACTAGGGACTCTAATTTAGTTTACAAATCACACAAGTATTAATGTTTCCTGGTTAATACTGTTATAGCATGAATGTAAACATTTATCATAAACACAAAGATATAATAATAACTACATTTATTATTGCCTCTAGGGCATATCTCCAACACCAAGGCCATGGCCAGCCCGACAGATGCGCCGAAGTCTTTCTGTTTGTGCTTGTACACCGCAGGTGCTTCGACTGACAGCGCATCCACCAAGGCACCGACATCTTCGAGGGCCATGCCCTTGGGGACAAGCTCCTTGTAGAAGCGCCCAAGGACCTCGTTGGCCTTGGCAAGCGAGCTGACAACGGTACTGCAGCGATCTTCGACCGCCGCAGCAGCATCATCCAGAGCACTTCTGTGCTCCAGAGCACCGCGATCAAACTCGATGCCCGCGGCATCTAAAGAAACAAAGGAAGCAGCATAAATAAAAGCACTACAAGGAAAGACAAGGAAGCCGAAAGGGGAAGACGGAGAAACTCACCCGAAACATCCTTGGCAGCTGCCATCAGCTTGTCGGCTACCTCTTTCTCGCGCGAAGCCGTGGCGGTGGCGAGCTGCTCCTCGCGGTTCGTAGCCTCCTACTGCAGGCGCTCCTTGGCCTCGGCCGCGTTGGCTAGATCCAGTTCGAGGCGCTCCTTCGCACCAACGGTGACCTCGGCCTTCTTCTCCGCTTGCACAAGGATCTTTTTGAGAGCATCAAGCTCACGGAGAGAGGTATTGTGGTCCTCTGCAGTCAGCAACACGCCTATTAGATCGAAGGAAAAATAAATACAATAAGAAGCAAAAAGACCAGGTCGTAAACATACCTTGAAGCTATTTGAAGCTGGCCTCCAATGCCAGGTGCTGCTGCACCAGCTGGTTGGCGCCTTGCGCAAAAGGCTGCAAAAGGAACTACTCGTCAAAAGAACGGCTCGGGGGCTACGCCCAAAAGAACGAGCAGAAGCAAGTTACGCATACAAAAGATGCTCGGGGGCTCCCCTCGAGACTCAAAGAAAAATGATCAGCAGATCCTCCAATAAACGCTCGGGGGCTCCCCCCGAGACAAGAAGCAAAAAACAAGGTTCAGCAGATCATCCGAAAAGGCTCGGGGGCTCCCCCTGTGGCAGAAAACAAAAATTACTTACGTGGTTAGACGGCGACTCCGAAGGTCCGCTCGCAGTCTTATGAGGGACAACCACCCGATCCTCCTGCGGGGAAGGGTTCGGAGCAGCGCCCTTAGAGGTGGCCACCGTCTGAGGAGGAGGAGGAACAACCTTCGACTCCCCCATCATCTCCCGAGCACCATCACTGGAGGAGCCGTCGGAGGAGTGGCTACAAAAGAAAAAATCAGCAAAGCTCAAAAGCAAACAGACAAGAGAAAGCAAAAAAGGACTGAGGAAACTTATGAGTCAAGCTCGCTTAAGTCAAAGACAGGAGGGGTCTTCCTGCCCTTCTTCTCCTCTTTCTTCTCTTCCTTCTATTCTTCCTTCTTCCGCTTCGCCGGCGGGTGCGGTGCCACAGCCCGCACAGGAACGGCAGGAATTGGAGAAGAAGATCCCCCATTGTCCCCGCTGTGACGTTCGAGGCCTAGCGGATTCCTAGGCATTGGAGGAGTCGAAGCATCCGACGATTTGCTGGAGCTCCTCGTCCGCTTGCGGGTGTGATCCTCGCTCGACTCGTTGGCCTCTTCAGCTGGAGATCGCGTCGACGACAGCTCAGACATGGAGTCCACCACCTCATTGTCCGGAGCATCCGGGAATACTTCAGGCAATGGAGGCGACATGCCCGGCACCTTGAATTCCTGCACAAAATATAGCAAAAAATTTCAGCACAAAAGGTGGAAAGGCAAAAGCAGTCGAAAAATAGCGCTACGCGCATATCCCAGCTCTACACCTGCGGAACCAGACGAGAAGCAGAGAACGGAGAAGTCAGCGACTTCCCCGGAAGATCCTCTCCAGCCTTGTACTTCAGCAGCGGGCGAAGGATCTCGTCGAGATCCCCCTTGGAGAATTCCTCAGCCGAAACCCTAGTCGGATCACGGCGACCCGAATAAAGGAACATCGGGTGCGCCCTGGCCTGGAGCGGCTGCATCCGACGTTTGAGAAAAGTGCGGATGATGTCCACACCATTCACCTCCTTATCAGGAGTCAGTTGAAGGTCCTCCACTCGACGATAGAGCCCTTCAATCTCCGCCACCTCGCCATCCAAGATCTGGTTTTTCCAGGACCTTTTCGGCTCGATTTTCTGGGAGGGGTCAAAAGGATCAAGCCCAAAATGTTGCCCAATCACCGTGGAGTTGCGGATGTAAAACCATCCCCTCCGCCAGTACTCGACAGATTCAGACATAGAAAAGGAGAAGAAAAGAATATTGGATTTGAGGGAGATGATGCAACCCCCAATGGGATAAACACCATCGGAACCAGATTGCCTCTTCACGGAATAGAGTTTTCGGAAGAGGCCAAAGTGCGGCTTGACACCGAGCCAGCACTCGCAAAAAGTGATGAAACAGGAGATATGAAGAAGAGAGTTGGGAGAAAGATGATGCAGCTGGATACCATAAAGGAAAAGCAATTCACGAAGGAAATCATGGACTGGGAAAGAAAAGCCCCGAAGAACAAAAGCGAGGAACATAACCCGAAACCCAGCGGGGGGCGGGGAATTACCTCGTTGCCAGGGAGTTTGACGGCCTCCCTATCCTGCGGGATCAAGCCCCGCTCACGGAGTTTGCAGAGATCACTCTCACGCGTCTCCGATCGCCTCCAGCCACCGTCGGTGACACGGACAGCGGCAGAACCCTTCTTGCCACCAGCAGTGCTGGTACCAACTGCAGAGGAGGACTTCTTCGGTTTCCCCATTGCAGTGCGGCGGCGCCGGCGGAGAGCACGCAAGATCAAGGAAGGAAATGCTCGAGGAAATTCCAGCGCGCAGCATGAAAGCTCAGAGAAGATTGGAGCAGTGAAACAAGAACGGCTGCGGTGACAACAAATTAACTTCCCCCAATGATTATAAGGACGAAGACGACGCACGATGACCATCCATCGGGAAGACCTAGAGCCAACTGCAAGATCTGGCCGTCCACGTGTCAGCACAACATCGAACCGTCGCTCACACGCCGTCCACTACGCGCGGGAATCGAGGCGACGCCGTAATTATCTCCATGTCGCGCGTGACCGGTCAACTCAAGGTCAGAAGGTGGGACCCATGTTCGTCCAGTCACGTCAGCTCTGGCGCCGCAGACGCTTGAAGTCACCGATCGTCAGCACTGATGTCATCAAAATCTATGCTAGCAACAGTTACAATTCGTCGGCTATACAATTAAGAGTACTCACTCGAATCTACGATTCGACTAACTACTCGGGGGGCTACTCCTATCAGGAGCGCTGGCCGCGCACCCGAAAAGTGAACAAAACACTATATCACTGAATTATTTCTTCGAGTCCTACGTCGAGTCTACGACTCTACTACGGACTCGGGGGCTACTCCCATAGGGAGAACGGATTCAAGCATCCGAAAAATTTGTGTCCTATGGACCTGAAGCCGAACAACGGCTGAATTAAAGTCTCTGCTCGAGTCTACGACTCGAACAGACACTCGGGGGCTACTCCCATAGGGAGCGCTGGTCCCGCATCCTATGAATTCTTCGACTGCGATCCTACGGATCAGCATGCAAAACTTTTTTCGGCAACTCTACCCCAATTAACGCTAAGTGAGCAACATTCTCCTTGGCCACCCGAAACACCTTCGCGGTGATAAACATTCGGATGCTGTGTCTGCAACGCAAAGATAAGACCTACAGATATCATCTGATGGCCTGGCAACGCACACGACTGCGCTCTGCTAGTAAGAATCCGTGCCAGCAGGCATGATGAAAAATCCCGACGGACGCGTTGGGTACATCATTTAAATTCACTGGAATTCCACTCCTGTAAGTCCTCTGTGGCCTGATTCGAATTACGCCAGCATATGTTCCGGGTTCGAGTCGAGGGACTCGAATCTAAAAAAGATCGTGTTGTTTTGTCCTAAGACAGTTAACTGACCCTGATCCGTCGGGAGAGTCAGGCACACGCATCAACAATCCCTACACATTTCACTTGAAAGACAGAGATAATTGCACCCGAAGGGTTAAAGAGTCCTCAGCCGAATCTGCGATTCGACTGAACACTCGGGGGCTACTGACATGGTTATACCATGCGGGTACACGACCTCAGCATACCTAGTCTAGCCGAAGGAAGTCCCACGACAAATATACACCGGCCCATGAAGATTTTCGGGTGGCCAGGGCCCATGACGCCTTCGGATCCTTGGAGAGCAAGACTAGAGTAGATAGAAAATTCAAATGGATAAACCCTAAAACCTGTAACCGATCCGATCTGTGCCTGGGACCTGCCTAACTCTATATAAAGGCTAGGAGGGCACAGCGAGGAAGGTACCTCATACCACCGCATACACACCTCCACGCCAGATTGCATCTGCGCACCCCTGTAACCTTCGGTTTCGCCGTAATCAAGAGCAGACAAGCAGGAGTAGGGTTTTTCCTCCGGGGGACTGAACCTGGGTAAACCTCGTGTCCCCGTGTTGCTTGTTTGCTAACCGTTTCGCGATCTCCAGCATCCCCATCTTCTTCAAAACCCAAGTCCATAACAATAGGCATTGACGAGATTAAACCTCGTCAATCTTTCTATGGTACAGTCAACAAAATCCTGATCCGGAGTGATTAAATCGACATTGGCCGACGAGAGCAGGTCAGCTCGATTCTCCGGAGGAAAATCCGCACCATAGATGGGATCTAAAAAATGTTCCGAACGCAAAAATTGAAAGGAAAACGCGTAACGAATCCATTTTTGTGGTCAATTTCAGACTACCTTCAATGAAAGCCTGCGTGATGCAGGCTCGACGGTGACTTGACGGGGCCTCGACAGAGAGACACGTGATGATAACGTGTTTCGCAACCCCTGCCGGCTGGCCGGTCCCGAGGCTGCTCCACAACCGAGAAAAAAACTATTGATCTATCTCTAAAAATGAACATATAATAATTGCTCCTCTATTTATAGACTAATAAAGAGATAGAATACCACGTGGCTTAACCCTAGCATGGTAGAGGCCACATCGAATGGGCCTCTGTCGGCCCATTTTTTCAACAATTTCCTTCCTAGTTTCTGTTATTTTACTTCCTAGTATGTGTTATTTCCTTCCTAATTTGAACTAGCTGCAAAGAAAAAACTGCAAAATCTATATGAACACAGGCAATGATGTTTGATATTTGCACCGTGGATCTGCAACCCAACGATACGGATCCATACCTTCGCAGCATAAAGAAAACCCAGCCGCCGCGCAACCGATCGATCCGCGCCTGCCAACAACGGCGGCACGACCAGGACCTTGGGCACGACGAAGTATGTCGACAGACGACGCCGGCAGTTCCAGCCTCCCGGCGCCGGACGTACTGGCTAACATCCACGACCGCCTGAGCTTCGAAGACCGCCTCGCCTTCGCGGCCGTCTTCGGCGCGTCGTGCCGCCGCGGCGACCTGTTCAAGCCGGGGTCGCCATGGCTCGTCCTCCCCGGCGAGACAAAGGGCACCGCCAGGCTCTTCTCCCTCGCCGACCGTCGCGCAGCCACCGTGCGCGTCCCGGGCGATCCCGAGCACGCCGTCCTGGGCTCGTCGGGTGGGTGGCTCGTCACCGTAAGCGCGCGCGGCCGAGTGCACGCTGCGAACCCGGTAACCGGCGAGCGGCACCGTCTGCCGGCCGTCACCACCGTCCCCTTCGTCCGCGCGCTCCGCCACCTGCATCTGGGCATTGACATGCAGACCTTCCTGCGGATCCGCTTCGCCGGCGACAGCAACGAGGAGGGCGCCGCGCCGAGGCTGACCACGGGCGAGATGCGGGAATGGCTGTATGGCAAGGTGGTGCTGTCCGCCTCGCCGTGCCCGGGGAGCTACGCGGCTATGCTCATCCTGGAGCGCTGGTTTGGAGCGCCGGCGTTCGCGGCGGCGGGGGACGCGGCGTGGAGGCTGGCGCCCTCGCGCGATGGCGTCGAGGATGCCGTCCACCACGGCGGCAGGTTCTACTCCGTCACCTACTCCGGCGTCGTGGAGGCCTGGGACCGGGAGGAGCCGGACGACGGGGGCAGTTGTAGGTTCACGAGCACAGTAGTCGCGCCCAGGCTGCCGCCCGACGACATCCTACATCAGGCGGGCGGCGGGCGGCGGAAGTACATAGCCACGGCGCCTGACGGGCGGCTGATGGTGGTGCTCAAGAGCTCGAAGCAGAGGATTTTCTCCAGCGGGCCCGGGAGGATGTGGTGGTTCAAGGTGCTGGTCCTGCTCGACGATGGCGAGGACGCGGGAGGGCGGTGGTGGGAGGAGGACACCCTCGGCGAGGCGGCGGTACTGGTGGGGCTGAACAGCTCGATGTGCTTGTCTACGAGGGAGCACCCGGAGCTGAAGGCCGGCTGCGTCTACTACACTGACGACGAGTTCGGCTCCGGGGAGTCGGCAGCGTCCCTGCGGCGGCGTGACAACGGTGGCCGTGGCTTGCCGCGCGTCCGCTACCAACCCGGGGACGGCGGTGACGGATACGGCGGTAAGCGGGGCATCGGGGTCTACAGTCTCAAAGACGGCACGGCGAAGAAAGTGCCGGCGCTCGGGAAGCACAGGACCTGGCCGCTGCCTGTGTGGTTCACGCCCACGGCCCACCGCGTAGCACGCACGCCGTAACATACATCGAATGTGTGATCAGTCGTTTCGTCCATAGGTGAATGGTTGTTTTTTTTCAGAGTAGCAATTCTAGCGTACATGGTATCTACCACGTATGTTCCACCTTCTCTCTCCTATCATTTTCTATACGATTTATGTCAGCTCATTCTCTCACCTTTATTACTTTATAGATTTAGCTTTAAATCTTCAAACTTTTATAGCTCTTAAACTAAAAGTCTTATTTAAAAACGGTTTAAATATTTGGATTCCCGCGATAGAGAGTTTTATAACAAGACCAATATTGAATATATTTTGACAATATTTAAAATTTGAATTATAAAACATAATAAAATTTTGAAAACCTTAATAAAACCTGGTAAAAAATATTTTTCAAACAATTTTTTTTAAACTTGATTCATCAAATTCTGAAAATAATTGACAATATTGTGTATCTACAATTTCATTGCGGTTTTCCAGAAAATTTAATTTTGCATGTATACATAGAGTTTCACTATGTTCCATAAAGTTTCATCATGTTTCATAATTCAAAATTTAAAAATTATATGAATATATTTAAAATTGGTCTTGTTTCAAAGTCTTTGGCATTTGAAACATAAATATGCAATTGGAATATAAATCGGACACTTGATTTAAAAGTTAAAGCATAAAATAAGATTTTAAGATCTTACGAAAAAAGGACGGATGATTGAGAGGAGAGAGGATACTGTGAAAGGTGTGAAAATGTGTCAGGAGATGTACTGTGGGAGACACCACTCAACGAAATGCAAATAAATACAACCGAAGCAAGCTGACTCATTTTCTAATCGCAAACTGAATGGAGGGCTCAGACAAACACGCTACGTAGCGTGCACGCTAGAAAAGCATTTTTGTTGTTTTCTTTTCTTATTCGAGAGAACCCGTGTGCTTTATTAACCTGAAATATTGGTGTTGATAATTTTGTTGATGTCGGTTGATTACTCAATGGCCGTCAATGGTCGTATGCCTGCATGCATCCTTGGCATTATGACACAAATTAAAATTATAGAAGAACCAACGTTGGTCTCGTTTGTTTTCTATATTAGTTTAGTTCGACTGACTTTAAAAAAGTGCAAGATTGTGTCATGAAAAAAGAAAGAGTACGAATACCTCGAAGATTTGTTAGTTTTTTTTAGACTTTATTTTGTAACTGTTGGAGTCATTTTATGTATCTCTACCATATACTATTTGCTTCTATTAATATAATATGATACTGATTATAAAAAAACCGTGCCAGCCGCAACTCCGTCGAACGATTTCGAGCGCATCCACCACCAGATCCACGCGATATCAAGGCGTAGCGGCAGCTACTGGCTGGGGGACGCCGTTGCAGAGGAGGGAGATGCGGCAACGACGACAAGGCCCACCGCGCCTTCGTCCGCTCGGAGGCCGCCAAGAAGCGCGCAACCCTCAAATGGACCAACCGTGATATGTCGCCGCCGTCGTCGCTCCGCGCGTACGTGCCAGCGGGCTTCATCTCTGCGAGGGCGCGGGCCGCCGGTGAGGGCTCTTTGCATGGTGACCGCTCCTCGTGCATCCATGTGACTCCAGCCTCCGACAGCAAGGACGAGTGGAGCTCACCGTCCCCTCAGCGTGCACGTGTGGTCGTCGCGGCCGGCTACGCCATGACTCAGACGAGGATCGCTGCTAATATGTGTAATTAAACAAATCACGCGGAATCCCCTCTGTCGTTCTTCGATGAATTTTGCCGTGAGTGCAAATATTTGAATATGCAGTTCGTATTACAGTTTTCATTCTGCGTCGTGTCGAGTTTGACCTGTATTCGTGTTTTTGGGAGACTGTACTCTGGTTTTATAGTTTGCGCTTTTACAGATCTCGCTAGAGATGCTCTTAGCTTGACATGTCTTGCCGCTCTAGTGTTGCCTAACCACGAGTGCTACCCCGCCGCTGATATCCACAGGCCATCACGGTGCGCTCCCTCGACTCCCATTGAATCAATGTCTTTCACCTCCATGGAAGCCCCCACACCTCAAGCACAATCTGGACCCTCGGGTGGAAGGTTTCCTTGTCCAAGGGGATGGTGGGACAAGTGGAGATGCATAAGAGATCGTCTTATATAGCGTCGACTGGGGCTCCGTCGAGCAGTTTCATGGCCGGCGGTGTCGAATCGGCAAGATTGAGACGCCAAGTATGATGGTACAACTAAGCTTATTTTGTGCATTTTTTTGATGTTTGCATATACATGCCTAAAATATGTAAGAAACACCGATGAGTTTTGTTGTGAAATCGCATGCCAGATGTTGCAATGTTTTCTAGGCGTTTGCTACGTTTATTCCTCGAATTTTAAGTTATTGCATAAGTGCTTTCAAAAATTAACTTGTATGAATTTTATTGTGAAAATACACGCAATAGGTTACAAGGTTTTTGGAACGTTTGCTGCAAGTTTATGTCTTCCTAGGTTACTTCAATGTTGCTTACGTGCGTTCAAAATGTTGGAAAAACATACTTGTTTTGCTGCATTACTTTTTTCAAAATGTTTCAGATGTTTTTTTTGCTTCCTTTTGCCTTTGCGTAACCACTTTTTTCTTGCATTTTTTAAAAAATGGTGTGGAACTATGTGCATAGTTCAGTTTAAAACCACTGCTCCCCCTGTTTAGTTTAATAGACACATACATAGTTTAAGAAAAACTTTAATTATGAACTTTGTCTATATTATCTCAGATATATGGCACAAAAATTATACCATTGCAAATTTATTTTTAATATGAACTTTAGATTTTATGACAAATATTTTATATTTTGTTAACAAAATTGGTGGTCAAAGTTTTTCTTAAACGTGTGCCTATTAAACTGAAACAGAGGAAGTAGATATCATCTCCCACTAGGTTCACAGCAGATAGCTCAGTGATTATCTTGTACAAAAACTAAAAACGAGTTACCAAGATAAAATGAAAGCACAATCTAAAAGAGTAAACGGTGAGGGGTCAAGGAGCTTACTCAGGGCCTTTGCACTTACGCTGGTTTTACACTTAAACATGCTAAACAAATTTGTTTACAACTGCTAAGAGTTTTTTTTGCTGTATGAGTCAGCCATGGTGAATTACTGAGGGTATGAACCGTGCGGCCACTAATTCTTGAAAAAAAAGAGATAATTTTGTGCGTGTCTCTTTTCTCTATGCTTGCATTCTTAGTACAAACCTTCTTTAGTAATTTCTGGTTTGTTTATAATTTGCATTGGCATGTTAATGTGCTTGCTTTGAGCTGACGTATCCTCAAACATCTGACCATGTTAAAACATCATCGGTGTACATGCTGTATGTTATTAATCATCCTACTTTTTGTTGGCTAATGCTTCTCTGATCTAAATTTAGAATCTTCTTTTGATCAGTTTCATTCTCCTTGAATACCACACTTTGCATGCATTTTATTTTGCAAGGAGGGAGCTGATAGAAAGGGGCACACCCAAGATTATATTATTGTGTAGACATATGAACCGGTACCATGGTGCTCTTTTGGTAGCTGTTCTTCAGTCCACTGAAGAGAGCAAACATTTCAAATATAATTCAATATGCCCCCTCCGTCTCAAAATATATGTCAAAAATTTGTTTAAATTTGGATGAATCTAGATACTAAATAGTGTCTTAATACATGTCTAGATACATCCAAATTTAGAAACGTTTGCAACATCTATTTTAAGACGGAGAGAGTAGGTTTCTTGCTGAGACCGAGACCTGAAGAGTCAGCAAGGTGTAGCAAAAGCATATGGCATCCTCAACATATGGAACAAGCTTGAACATGCATTGTGACAGTGCCTTGCTCCCGATTGATTAGTAGTTGTTGTCGTTGCCATACTCTGAACTTCTTCTGAAGATTGACACTGCAAAACAGAGTGCCACCGACTGGGGTTACATACAGACATCGAGTCCATTCGTCCATGAATCAGCCAGGCATATACTACTCTCTTCGTCCATAAATAACTGATTGGTTTTGTCTAGATTTAAATCTATATAGACGCATTTTAGTGTATAGATACATTTGAATTTGGACAAGCCCTTTCTAGACAGAGGGAGTAGTACTACAGATGTAATATTCATGGTATTTATCACAGGAGCTAGGTGATTAGGCAAACAATGGATACGAGCTTAACACGGTACCCCATTGCTTATCTATCTTTCCTATTTTCGTGTTTGACTATGTGCCATTTATATTTTGATCAGGCAATGATGAAAAAACAACAACACACACCATGCTTGGCTCATACTTAAGGCTAGCATTTTTATGTATATCCCTCTATTATCTAGAGATGACTGTCCTCGATCTGACATAGGTGACCAAATCTCACGGGTTTGAGCATCTACTTAGTTGTTTCGTGGATCCACGGTTACGTGTTACTGGTGTTTAACATATAAATTATAGTCACTGTGAAAAAGGGGGCCGTGGCAAGCCACGGCCCAAAATCTAGTTATAGAACACAACGATGTGCTCATACTCTCCCTAAGTCATGAAAAGTCTATATATAGGAGACAAAAGGGTAGAATTGCATTGAATAATAATCGATAACAATATTATGCCAGTTACAAGAGATTATATAGGCCTAACACAAACCGACTTAGCCTATTACAAACCGACTCAAACTCTTGACGTGTTGTATAAGAAATATTCTAACATCCCCCGCAGTGTCAACGGTAGGCTCAACGATAAGACTGAAACAAATGTCTTAAAACGGAGTTGTAGCCAGTCCTTTGGTGAAGATATCAGCAAATTGAGGTGTAGTTGGAACATGGAGAACTCGGACTTGCCCCAAAGCTACCTTCTCGCGAACAAAATGAATATCTATCTCAATATGCTTAGTGCGATGGTGTTAAACAGGATTCCCGGACATGTAAACTGCAGAAATATTATCACAATAAACAATGGTGGCTTGCTAGATGGTATGCTGAAGCTCTAACAGTAGCTGGCGCAACCAAACCGTGTCAGCAACAGCATGAGTCACAACATGATACTCAAGCAGACGAGCGAGAGACTGTAACCTGCCTTTTTGAAGACCAAGAAACCAAATTATTACCAGGAAAAACACAAAATCTGGATGTGGACCTACGAGTATGATGTCAAAGAAGAGGGGGACGACTTGTTGATATGAAGACCTAATTCTATAGTGCCTTTGAGATATCTAAGAATACGTTCGACATGATTGAAGTGTGGAATACGAGGATCATGCATGTATAATCAAGCTTGCTGAATAGCAAAGAAAATTTTAGGACGAGTGAGAGTAAGATACTGAAGGGCATCAGTGAGACTACGATAAAGAGAGGGATCAAAGAAAGAATCACCATCAGCAGAAAGTTTGGAACCTGTATCGACAGGGGTATGAGAAGATTGACAATCAAGCATACCAGCACGATAAAGAAGATCTAGAGTGTACTGACGTTGAGACAAGAAGAGACCGAAGGAGTCACGAATAACAACAATACATAAGTGATGTAGAAGACATAAATCCGTCATAGAAAATTCTTTGCGAAGAAGGGAAATAATGTGATCTAAAAAGTGTTGGGAAGAGGCTATGAGAATAATATCATCTACATATAGAAGGACATAGGCGGTGTCAGTGTTATGATGAAAGGTGAAGAAAAGCCGATGGTTTGAGCATAGGTGGAAAAGCGTTGGAACCAAGCCCGTGGTGCCTGTTTGAGACCATAAAGAGATTTATGGAGAAGACAAACATGATCAGGATAGGAAGAATGCTCAAAGCCGAGAGGTTGTTGACAATGAACTGTTTCTTGAAGAGATCCATGAAGAAAAGTATTTTTGACATCTAATTAATGAATAGGCCAGGAAGAAGACACGGCAATACTTAGGATAGTACAAATAGTGCAAGGATTGAAAACAAGAGAGAAAGTCTCATCATAATCGATGCCGTGTTGCTGAGAGTAACCATGACATACCCATCTAGCTTTGTAACATGCAAGACTCCCATCAGAGTGAAACTTATGTCGAAAAACCCATTTACCAGAGACTATAATTGTGTTGGAAGATCGAGGAACTAATTTCCATGTGTTATTTTGAAGAAGAGCATCATATTCATCTTTCATGATTACTGCCTAATTAGGATCAAGAAGAGCTGTTTTGTAAGATTTAGGAAGGGAGGAAGGAGAGAGAGATGTATGAAGGCTGAGATGATCTTTGGCAGAGAGACGAAAACCTGACTTTGCACATGTGCACATAGTATGATCATTGGCAGGGGCAGGAGCGGGAATAGCATGATATGGAAGAGTAGAGGTGGACGCGCCTAGCGCAACGGATGAAGCGGACGCGGGAGTCAATGATGGCAGGAAGTCTAACGCGGTAGAGTTTGGAGCAGTTTTTGTTGCCACGACATGAGTGGCGGCAGGATTTTGAGCAGTTTCCGCTACCGCTGCAGGAGGGGCGGTAGAGGTGGTCGCGACAGTATGTGCTGTCGTGGCAGAGTTTTCAGCCGCTTTGGCTGTCGCATCAGAATCCACGACAGAAGTGGGATAATGAAAAAAGGGTAAGTTGGGGCGACGTGAAGGACTAGGAGATGGCATGGGTGTGGGTGAGTCATTAGTTTGACGTTTTAAAAAAGGAAAAATATTTTCAGCAAACGTGACGTGACGAGACACATGAGTATGACCACTAAAAATATCTAAACAATGATAGCCTTTGTGCTCGTGAAAAAAACCAAGATGGACACATGGGATAGAAAAGGGTGAAAGTTTATTTGGAGAAGTAGAATAGGAGTTTGGTAAATAGAGACAACCCAAGACTCGAATGTCGGAGTAGTTGGGCATGAGAAAGAAATAAAGAGAAGGCGTAGTTTTTGGATTAACTCTAGATGGTCGAATATTAAGTAAATATGTGGCCGTGTGGAGGGCTTCATCCCAAAACTTCAGAGGCATAGAAGATTGAATAAGGAGGGTGCGAGTGATGTCATTGAGAGTATGAAGTGATCGCTCAGCCTTGTCTATTTTAGGAGAGGTGTAAGGACATGATAAACGTAAGAGAATGCCATATTGAAGAGAGAAATTGTGATTTTTAAGATTGTCAAATTCAAGACCATTATCACATTGGATGAATCTTATAGGGAGGAAAAAGTGTACAAAGACATAGCGCTGGATATGTTGCATAGAGGAAAGGTCCAAATGTAATGTATATAATCATCAAGAATCACATGATAACATTTGAAATCAGAGGCACTTTCTATTGGTGATATCCAGAGATCACAATGAAGTAACTCAAGATCACAATGAAGTAACTCAAAAGGAAACATACTAGAATATTGGGAGGAGCTAAAGGGGATATGTACATGTTTGCCTAGTTGACACGACTAACACATAGAAGGATTATGAGAATCTCTATTATACAAGGTATTGAAAATTCACTAAGAAGTGTTGTTAACACATTATTATTGAGATGGCCCAGATGTTGGTGACACAAATCAACAGAGGCCACCATCGACGTGGGAGGTGTAGCGGAAGGGAAACCATGGAGGGAATATAGATCACTAGAGCTATTGAAGCGTGCGATTTCGGCCTTAGTCCGGTAATCCTTCATAGATAAACCAAAGGGGTAAAACTCAATAGAAACAAGATTGTCAGTGGTGAATTGGCAAACAGAAATCAGATTTTTAATAAGAGTAGGAGCGACAAGAATATCACGAAGAATCAAAGGTTTGGTTGGAGATTGGATTTGTGCCTGGCCGACACAATGAATAGGAATAGATGATCCATCACCAAGAGTAATGGAGGGAAAAGACCAAGGTGTGCAAGAATAAAACAAATTACTTGATGCATACATATGACTAGAAGCACTAGAATCGAAAATCCAATCCGTACCTGAGTTCCCTTGAGAATCAAAATTGTTCATGACTTGTAGAAAAGCAACTTGGTCCCATCTCGGAGTCGAAGTAGAGGTTCGGTATAGACATGAGAGCTGGCGGTTGAGGTGGCGTCATCAGGAGAGCCGGCATCGACATGAAGTGAGAGCCACCATCATTGTAGTTCGCCATGTAGGGGGCGATGGAACGTCATAGGGTGCATAGGGCATGGCGTTGTAGATCGTGGCGCAGAGACGGGAGCAGCGTGATACGCGGTCGTCGGCTATCGAGGCGCCAGGACGGGAGAGCTAGTATGAGGACGAGCGACGGACTGCCAGGTACCGGTGTAGGAAGGCGGGGTGCCACATGGTGTAGGGGCAGACCAAGGCATAAGCCACACCTGGACAAGCCCGGTCCAAGGGTCGGGCGATGGTCGCCAACCGGGCGGAGATGGAGCGCTTGGTGGAGTTGGGGCCAAGGCCGGAGCAGGAGGAATGGGCATCGTGCGAAACTACGGTGGCCTAGGGTTTCTTCCTCGATAATTGGTACTTGGATGCCAGCCCTATGGTTGAGGTGGTGCTATCGGTGGAGGGGGCGGCGGCGGCGCAGGGGGCCGAGGTGCGGCGGTGAAGACCTGGGGAAGAGAGTCCTTGTTGGTTCATGCACGATCGTCCCATTGGAGCATAGAGCAAAACTCGGTGAAGGAGGAACACAGACGCAACATGGGGATGAAGGAGGCCTGCTTCTCGAACCGCTCGCTGAGTCCAACGAGGAGGACGTTGATGAGTTGGTGATCATCGATGGGATCACCAAGTTCACGAAGTTCATTCGCGATGGCCTTAAGACGTAGACAGTAGATACTGACTAGTGCATCACCATGCGCCGTGTTCCGAAGCTTGGTGTGGAGGTTGTTGGCACGAGCGTCGAAGTTGTCCTAGAAGAACTGATGAAGGGCCTAGAGATCGGCGGCAGTAGCACCATCACGATGCACGAGATTGAAGATCTTGGTGGAGACTCGCATGTAGATCCATTGAATAATGGCGAGTTCATCCTTAACCCACAGAGGATCATGAATCTGGGAGCAAGAGTCGTCAGCGACATGGGAACGAAGATTGTATCTCCTGGGGTGGACGTCAAAGAGGTGATGCCAATGGTAGTAATTGTGAGAAGCGAGGTCTAGGGTTACGAGGATATATGGGCTAATATCTGAGATGTTGGTAAATAAGATTGCGGGAGGTATTGGTGGAGGTAGAGCTAGAGTGGAGGTAGAAGAAGAGGAGGCTGCGACGGCGACATGGGCAGCAATGATGTCGGCACGCCGCTCGAAGTAGTTGGGCGGCGGCGTAGGGGGCTGACGTGCGGTGGTGAAGAGATGGGGACGAGAGTCCTTGTTGGTTTGGCCACGATCGGCCCATTGGATCATAGAGCAAAACTCGGCGAAGGAGGCGCACAAGCGCATAATGGGGATGAAGGAGGCCTGCTTCTCGAACCGCTCTTTGATTCCGATGAGGAGGACATTGATGAGATAGCGATCATCGATGGGATCACCAAGTTCAAGAAGTTCATCCACGATCGCCTTAAGACGTTGATAGTAGACACCGACCAATGTATCACCCTGCATCGTGTTCCTAAGCTCGGTGTGGAGGTTGTTGGCGCGAGCGTCGATGTTGTCCTAGAAGAGCTGACAAAGGGCCGCCTAGAGATCGGCGGCAGTAGCACCATCACGGTGCACGAGAGTGAAGATCTCGGTCGAGACTCGCATGTAGATCCATTGAATAATGGCGAGATCATCCTTGACCCACTAAGGATCATGAAGTTGGGAGCGAGAGTCGTCGGCAACGTGGGAACGGAGATTGCATCGCCCGAGGTGGACGTCGAAGAGGTGACACCAATGGTAGTAATTGTGAGCAACGAGGTCTAGGGTTACGGGGATATAGGAGCTAATATCTGAGATGGTTTAGTAAAGGAGATTGCGGGAGGTATTGGTGGAGGTAGAGCTAGAGTGGATGTAGACGAAGAGGAGGCCACGACAGCGACCTGGGCAGCAATGATGGTGGCGCGCCGCTCGAATTAGAGGGCGGCGGCAGCGAGTGTGATGGGTTTGCCATACCCTAGGATTGAAAGTATGATACCATGTAGAATTGTATTGAATAATAATCGATAAGAATGTTGTGCCGGTTACAAGAGATTATATAGGCCTAACACAAATCGACTTAGCCTATTACAAACCGACTCAAACTCTTGACGTGTTGTACAAGAAATATTCCCTACATTACATGCAAATGATCTCATTGTCGGACAGTAAGGTATTCTAATTATGCTAAATACTTGCCTCTGACCTCTGGAATCGCAGTATACCGCTGTTATGTCGATTAGATTTATGGGTTCGGTTGCTGTGTCAGTTGAACCCCCGCTTGTGAGGTCCGGTTTTAATACCTTCTAGTTTACACGATGAGTTTCATATTGTTACTTGACGATTCAATTTCTCACGATCTTGCTCCAATTAGATTCACGATCTTGCTCCAATTAGATTTCTCATGAGGTCCCAACCATGTAATGAGCATTTTAGGTTCATGCTGTAACCACAGTAGTGCATACAAAAACAATTAGATTGTTCCAAACAGATGCTAGACATTCAACTGATATAGTAGAAGGCAACCATATACCACCAGTTGAGTTAAACCGTGGTTCCTAAAACAAATAAAGCATAACTAAGGTTGGAGGCCAATGACCATGACCATGCCAGAAGTTGCGGATCTAAACATCCATTGTTAATAGCAGCGTTATTATAGCACACCGAAGCACATTGGACACGTAGTTCTGAAGTGCTTTTGATCTTACTTACGGGCCTCCACTTTTGATCATTTCCTTCTCATCCTCGAACTTGTACTTCTTGGCATATAGTGGCATCCTTTTGATCTCCTCTTGCTCAGTCCTAATGTCTACGCACTTCTATTCTTGTAGACAGTTGTTGGGCCTTCAAGTGCAGAGGTTTGTAGAACAACAGCAAGTTTCCCTTAAGTGGATTACCCAAGGTTTATCGAACTCGGGGAGGAAGTGGTCAAATGTATCCCTCTCAAGCAACCCTGTAATCAAGATACAAGAAGTCTCTTGTGTCCCAAACACACCCAATACACTTGTCAGCTGTATAGGTGCACTAGTTCAGCGAAGAGATAGTGAAATACAAGTGGTAGCGGTGCCATAAAAGAGCTTGACGGTGAGGTAAGGAAAAAGGACCAAAACGATGGAAGCAAGCAAACATGCAACAGATCTAGATGCAAACGGTGTTTCAATGCTTAGAAACAAGGCCTAGGGATCATAATTTCACTAGTGAACACTCTCTCATATAAATATGCTCTCTTCATGATACTACTCTTAACTACTCTCCGGTTAGACACTCTAATCCACGGTAGGTCCTTCTCCAATCTAGATAACCCCACACTGTCACCTTGACCGCTAGATGGTTCCAACAAACACCACAATTTCATAGAGACATCCAACTCAAAATATACTCATGATATATATATATATATATATATATATGTAACGTAGCTTAAGTGCCACACACGGCATGCACACTGTCACTTTCACACACATGGGGAAAAGCATAGATCTATTAAAGCACAATGAGTATTTATGTTGTTGGGGATATGCTATATGGGTATCCTCATAGCATGTCTCTTATCCGACTAACTCGGGTGGCCCATAGTCGGTAGCATGGCATGTGGCCTGCTGGGAGGCCCAGTTAGGTGGATCCAGAAGGGAGGCCCATGCCGGATAAAGAAAGGCTACGGTGGAGTCACCAGCGTACCCGGAGCCTTGGAGTGCAAGATACACAAGACTAGTGATAGACGGTGTAAGACTCTATAACCTGTCCGGCTAGGACTTTTCCCTGTAACCCTAGGACCTGGCGACTATATAAGTCGGGCCTATGAGAGCCTTTAGGGCACGATAACTTAGACAATCTAATACAACCTCGCACAACGAACCTATCTTTGTAACTCGGCGTATTGCCCTTATAGTGATTTATAGCAGGAGTAGGATTTCGCCACCGTCGTGGGATCTGAACCTGGGTAAGCTGTGTTACCTCGTACCCATCAACCGTCCGCCTTACCCCACGTCTCTAAACACGCACTGTGAGGACCCCTCCATGCCGTACTCGTCGGCAATACCACGACAGTTGGCGCCCACCGTGGGGCAAGAGGCGCTTCAGGCTCTTTAGCGGGTGAGGACCAAGATCTTCGCGGGAATCGGCGAAACCGTAGTCATCGTCCGTGTTCTCTTTTCTGGCAATGTTCCGATCGTCCCCCTTACGAGTTCTGTATCCCGGCAAAGACGAACCCTACGCGGTGTTCGATCGTTCCTATCGGAGACATCCACCTCTTCATCGGCGAAACCGACTC
This sequence comes from Avena sativa, assembly GCA_916181665.1. NCBI lineage: Eukaryota > Viridiplantae > Streptophyta > Magnoliopsida > Poales > Poaceae > Avena > Avena sativa. The sequence goes on from OV702285.1 coordinate 448,263,996, forward strand.
AGACACTAGTTCCCTGGGAGTCGGAGGAGCATCAAGACCCGCACGGACCGCCTATGGGTAGGATACGTTCGCGGAAGGATCGATGTAGGATCTCTCTTCGGAGTTTGCCGGCAAAGATCGGAAAGCATCAAGACCCGCACGGACCGCCTACGGGCAGGATACGTTCGCGGAAGGATCGATGTCGGATCTCTCCTCGGAGTTTGCCGGCAAAGATCGGAAAAATTCAAGACCCACCCAAACCGCCCCTGTGCAGGATATAAAGGTGGAAGATCACTGCAAGTCCGCCGGCTTTATCCGTGCGTCTGGACAGCAGAGATCCAAGTTCGTCGGCGTGGTTACCATCTTCGATCTGGCGCGCTGCGTTCAGAGAGAGGGCGAAAACCCCCGCGATTACCTGGCCAGGTGGCTCCGTATACGAGCCGATCTGGCCCACTACCCCAATGATGATGCTATCTATCACTTTGTGGAAGGGCTGGACCATGTCACGCTTCTCCGACACTCTCTAAGACGGCAATAGGCGTACGGACGCCTTAACTTTGAAGGCATGGTGAACACCGTCAACAACTACGCGGAGGCCGAAGCGGCAGCTCAGACAGTGCTTGCGCTCATTGACGGAGCCCCTCTGATTCAGCCACCACCTCCGGCCGCCATCGTCCTAGCAGCACCACCACCTCCAGTCATCGTCGAGGCCGTTGCACCTCCACCGCCCGTCATTGAGGAAGTCCTGGCACCCTCCGACTCTGTCATTGACGCGCTGTATGCTGATTTCAGTGCAGATTCAGAGGAAATAGACTTCAGTCCAGAAGAACTAGACTCCGCTATGCAGGAGATGGAGGAGGAGTACTCGCGCGACGAGCAAGCTAATAACACCGTCATGTCTCGAGGGGTGTTCGTCACCGTTGGGACAACGATGGATGAAGATCAACCCGGGCAAGCTCCGCCTACGGCGCTGGAAAAGGGGAAGGGGCCACTAATTGCTGCTGACGATGATCGCGCAAAGGTCATGCCTCCTTCGCCTAACCCAGTGCAGCAGCCGCAGGAACTAGGCACCAGTCCGAGCAACAACAACACCGCAAACTTGCCGCCTCCAGCATCCACGTCGGTAGCAGCCCATGTTACTCCAGCTGATAGAGTGATGTACGACAATCTCCTCGTTGAGCCACTAACTGTTGATCATATCCTGAACGTGACTCAGCTTGACGAGAAGCGCCAGCAGCTGCTAGAGGAGGCGCAAGCCATCGCGGAGCAAGGCGCTAAACTAGATCAAGATCTGGTCAACGCGCAGAAGTCCATAGAGAAAGCTAGAGCAATGGAGGCCGAGTACAAGACTCTGTTGCAGCAGAAGAAGGCTAAGAAGGCTCCGGCTCGCGTCATCAATGATCCTGGTGTACGGCGCAACCTAGGATGGGATCCCTCGAAGCCGGCACAGGCCAAGCCATACATTGATAGTGAAGGCAAGCAGGTGATGCCCACCCCACTCCTTAACCTCGCCGTTGCCAAGACCCTTCTGGAGCAGGATAGATCGCCTGAGGCAGTAGAACAGGTCTATGACCTAGTGGCCAAGGCGGTAAAGCAGTAGGAAAAGGCCACCTCCTAGAGGCTTGAGTCTGACCCAGCGCTCTGCCAATCTAGCCAGTACTAACCGCCAAGGGACAGATCTCGTCAGGATGTCGGATCACAGAGGGGTTCTTCAGAACGAAGACGGAGGGATGCACGCAACAGGAAGGATGATATCCCCATATCCTCCGACCACGGAGAAAAAGCCCGACCTCGCCGCCCATCGCCACCGCCCCGATCCCCCCGACGTCAGGAAGATTACAAGGCTCACCATCGTACGGATATGCCCCCCCCCCAAAGTAGTGTGGTATCATCATCCGCGACAACGCGGCACAGACCCGTCATGATGAAGAGCGCCACCAAGGACACAAGAGCAGGTCACACCACGACCCTCCGCGTCCGACAAGCAACCGTGACAGGCGTGAGGCGTCGCAGGAGGGTAACAGCAAGAAGGCTAACCCACCGCCACCTCCGCCTCTGTCACCGCCAAGCAGTTACCATGGTGGAAGAGGCCCGCGTCGTTCACGCAGCCCATCCCCTATTGACAACAAGAAGAAGAACCCGGAGCCGTACGATGCATGTTCACGGATTGATAAGATCCACGAGGCCCGGGAAGGACCATACCTGGGACCACGTTGCTTTGGACCTACAATACGGTCCGCAACTTACCCCAAAGGTTTCCGGATTGACAAGACCATCAAGACCTATGACGGCACCGCCCAGCCCGCCACATGGTTGTAGGACTACGACAACACGGTGGAGATTGCCGGAGGCAACCCCAACGTCGCCGTTATGTACCTCTCGTTAATGTTGGCGGGTACGGCCCGTCAATGGATCGACGACTTGCCGGAGAAATATATTTACAACTGACTGGATATGCAAGAAGCATTCACCAAGAACTTTGAGGGTACATACAAGCGTCCCTGCACTGTGGGCGATCTACAGCGATGCGTGCAAGATAAAGACAAGACATCTCGCGCCTACCTCTCCCGCTGGATGGACATGAAGAATTCCTGCGCAGGAGTGCACGCTCAGACCGCTATGGCCGCCTTCATTGATGGGTTGGAAAGGGGCACGTTACTCCGACATAAGCTAAAGCACTTGCAGGACAATCATCAGCTTGACTTGAATCAGATGATTCAGTTAGCTAGTGAGTTTGCAGCTGCCGACGACGATGCTCGTGGCTCTTTGCCGGCAACGGCTGTTCCAACCCAAGCTCGGAGGAACACCAGTAAAAAGCGAAAAACCGCTCCAGAAGAAAAGCAATCTACCGACATGGTCGCTATGACTTTTGTAGGACGAGGAGAAGGCGGACAACGTGGCCGAGGAAGGGGAGCAGGCCGCGGGCAGCAACGAGGGAGTGAAACCAACTCAGCGCCGCTCCGCGTTCCCCAAACGTACGAGGAGTACCGCGATATGTCGTGCCTCGTACACCTCGATGTCAACGGTAAGGCCACCCAGACCAATCGACACTGCAAATTCGTCAACGACCTCAAGGAAGACCCGGAGTCCGGCTACAAGCAAAGTCGGAAGAATAGACCACGAGGCAAGGGCAAGGGGAAGAAGAAGGAGGAGGAGTACAAGGATTCAAGTGACATGGACGAGGACGTTGACCCCAAGCACGCCGCCAAGAGCGACGACAAGGGCAAGAACCCCTTCGCAAAGAAGGCCCCAGTCTACCACACTTTCCTTGGCACCCCCACCGCCCGACAACAGAAGACCTCTCTAAGGATCCTGATGGCCACTCTCCCCCCACTTCCCCAATACCTGCGCTGGTCGGAGGTTCCAATCACTTGGGACAGGACGGACCACCTAGACCTTGTGCCCACGGAGAACCAGTACGCCATGGTCATCAACCCATTGATTGACGGCGTGGAGTTCACCAAGTGCATGGTGGATAGTGGAAGCCGCATCAACATCATGTACCTGGATACACTCCAAAGATGAACTTGACGGAGGCAAACCTAAGACGGACCAATACCGTGTTCCATGGCGTAGTTCCTGGTCGGGAGGCCTGGTCCCTTGGGTGCATTACGCTTCAGGTAGCCTTTGGCGACATTAATAATTACCGCCAAGAGCGCATGACCTTTGAGGTGGTCCCCTTCAAGAGCGTGTACCATGTCATATTCGGCCGCGACATATTCCACACGTTCATGGCCAAGCCATGCTTCATCTACAACAAACTCAAGATACCCGGACCAAACGGTGTCATCACCGTATCCGGAAGCTTTACCAAGGCAAGGGACTGCGAGATCAATGAAGCAGCCGTTGTAGAAGCTGTCCTCTACAGCGAAGAATTCAAGGAGATCCAGAGCAAGGTCAATGACTCGGAGATGCCCGCGTCGAAGAAGCAGATCTTCGACTCCGCTCCTGCGTTCAAGGCCGCCATCGAGACCAAGCCGGTGGAACTTGTGGTAGGCGATGCCTCCGAGACCGTCGCCATTGGGACGAACCTGGATCCCAAATAGGAAAGCGCGCTCGTCGAGTTCCTCCGTGAGAATAGGGACATCTTTGCCTGGCAACCTGCCGACATGAAAGGTGTACCTAGGGAACTTGCCGAGCACAGCTTAAACATAGATCCAAAATGTAAACCAGTGAAACAACCTCTACGACGCTTCAGAGATGAGAAGAGACGCGCCATTGGCAAAGAGATAGCTAGGTTAGTTAAGGCTGGGTTTATCCGAGAAGTCCTTCACACCCGATGGGTGGCCAATCCTGTACTTGTCCCCAAAAAGGGAACCAATGAATTAAGAATGTGCGTTGATTACACCGGCTTGAACAAAGCATGTCCCAAAGATCTGTTTGCTTTGCCTCGCATTGACCAAGTCATTGACAAGACGGCTGGCTTGGAACTTTTGTGTTTTCTCGATGCATACTCAGGATACCACCAGATCAAGATGAGGAAGTCAGACCAATAGGCCACTTCGTTCACTACCCCATACGGCATGTTTTGCTATGTCACGATGCCCTTCGGGCTGAAAAACGCAGGTGCTACCTACCAGCGAACAATGCAACATTGCCTTCACGACCAAATTGGTCGGAACGTTCACGCCTATGTGGACGATATCGCGGTGATGTCTAAAAACTCAAACGACTTAATCTCTGACTTAAAAGAAACCTTTGATAATCTCTGGAAATACAACATGATGCTCAACCCTAAGAAGTGCGTCTTCGGGGTTCCAGCCGGCAAATTGTTGGGCTTCATCGTTTCCAGCGCGGAATCGAGGTCAACCCGGAGAAAATCAAGGCCATCTTAAACATAAACCGTCCGACATGCCTAAAGTACATTCAACGACTAACAGGCTGCGTCGCAGCAGTTAGTCGGTTCGTCAGCCGACTTGGAGAGAAGGCTTTGCCTCTGTACAAGTTGCTGAAGAAGGCGGACAAATTCACATGGACAGACGAAGCAGATGCAGCATTGAAGCAGCCCAAGGAGATTCTTTCCTCAGCGCCCATCCTTGCAGCACCCGAGCCTGGAGAGCCCCTGTTAATTTACATGGCGGCAACCAACCGGGTTATCAGCATCGTCGTCGTGGTAGAGTGGAAGGAACCAGGCTACGAGCACGGAGTTCAACGACCAGTTTACTATGTAAGCGAGGTCTTGATGGACTCCAAGCAGCGTTACCCGCACTACCAAACGATAGCTTATGGAGTATTCCTCGCTTCTCGGAAGCTGAGGCGTTACTTTCAGGAGCACCCAATCACGGTAGTGAGCAAAACTCCACTGTCTGACATTATCAATAACAGCGACGCTACAGGAAGGGTCGCGAAGTGGGGCATTGAACTTGCCGCCTTCGAGATCACATACAAGAGACGCGACGCTATCAAGTCACAAGCTTTGGCGGATTTTATTGCAGATTGGACGGAGATGCCAGATGCTACTCCTCTGCCAGAACCAGAGTACTGTGTGATGCACTTTGACGGATCAAAGTTGCTCAACGGCTCGGGGGCTGGTGTACTGCTACAATCGCCAAAAGGAGACAAGCTGCACTACGTTCTGCAGATCCACTTCGAGGCTACAAACAACATGGCGGAGTATGAAGCACTCATTCACGGACTACGTGTAGCCAAGGATATTGGCATCAAGCGCATAGTTTGCTATGGAGATTCCGACTTGGTTGCCCAGCAGGTGGCTGGCACCTCGAACGCGCGGAACCCTATGATGGCGGCATATCGCGACGAAGTGGACGAGATAGCCAAGAGCTTCTTGGGCTACGAAGTCAAGTATGTGCCTAGGGAGCAAAACGAGGCGGCTGATCTATTGTCTAAGCTTGGATCAGGCCGCAAGCGGATTCCGCCAAGAGTTTTCCTAGAGCATCTACGCACACCATCTATGAAGGGCGCCGACATCGACAACCCGGATAGAGCTGACTCTTTCGTCAACATGGTGACAAAGATCCCTCCGACTTGGACAAAACCGTTCATGGAGTATCTCGAACACGGAACTTTGACCGACGACGAGGTCGAAAGACGGCAAATAGTACGGCGAGCAAAGGGTTATACCATAATCAATGGGCAACTCTATAAAAGGAGCACTACTGGTGTATACTTAAAGTGTGTTTCCCAGCTAGAAGGTATGGAAATCCTGCGCGAGATGCATCTTGGAGATTGTGGGCATCACGCCGCTCCCCGATCGTTGGTCGCGAAAGCCTTCCGGCAAGGATTCTACTGGCTGACTGCGAAGGCGGACACCGACAAGCTGGTTGAGACATGCACGGGATGCCAGTATTATGCCCGACAACCACATGTTCCTGCTGAAGAATTGCGAACAATACCAATAACTTGGCCGTTTGCAGTATGGGGGCTAGACATGGTGGGACCGTTACAGACGGCACCGTGTGGATTTACGCATCTGCTGGTAGCAATTGACAAATTCACCAAATGGATAGAAGCTAAACCCATTAGAAAGCTTGATGGGGCAACTTCCCTCAGGTTTGTCCGGGATCTAGTGGTGAGATTTGGTCTCCCACATAGCATCATCACCGACAACGGAAGCAACTTGTCACTCGGAGAAGTGGAGGCCTACTGCTGGGACAAAGGCATCCGACTTGACCTTGCATCAGTGGCACACCCACAATCCAATGGTCAGGTTGAGCGAGCCAATGGATTAATTCTGCAGGGAATCAAGCCACGTCTTGAGGCACCGCTACATAGAGCAGCTAGAGCGTGGGCGGAAGAATTGCCATCTGCGTTGTGGAGTTTACGAACCACACCCAACAGATCCACCGGCTATACCCCTTACTTCATGGTATATGGAGCAGAAGCCATCCTACCTTCCGACATCCTCCAGGACGCACCAAGAGTTGCCGCCTGCGACAAAGATGACGCTAAAGAATCCAGACGCCTAGATGTGGACCTTCTCGAGGAGGAGCGCATTTTGGCATGCCAAAGATCCGCCATCTACCAGCAGAAGCTACGCAGCTACCATAGTCGCCGTGTTCGGCATCGCTCGTTTAAAGAGGGGGATTTAGTACTCCGACTTAAGAAGAAGAAGTCACACAAATTATCCCCGCCATGGGAAGGACCATTCATCATAAGCAAGGCGCTGCTCAATGGGTCTTACTACCTTGTCGACAATCGTGAACTCAAGGATAGACCCAGCGAGGATCATAAGCGTAAGCGACGTGACCCGGATGATGACTAACCGGATCTTGATCGGCCATGGAACATAGCACAGCTACGTCCCTTCTACACTTAGCATTTTTTATCTAATTGTGTACCTCTTATATGATCAATGAAATAAAGCTCTTTGGTTCACTCATATTGCTGAGTCTTTTACCTCCTTTAGTGTTCATTTTTGGATCATATAAAACCTTTATACACAAGTCTTGCGATTGCACTTGTGAAAATTCCGCCTATGGGCGTTAGCTTAAGTTTTTTGGTCTACACATTCTTTGTCGTTTTTATGTGGATTCTGGAGTAGTGACTTTCGGCACTTATTGTCGGCGATTTTGTGCTCAGGTTATTGACGGTGCCATTGGGCATCATCACCTAAGCGCATGGTTCCGACAACGAGTCTTCCGACTCACGAAAAGTCAAGCATAAGAACCAGAGTAATGGATAAGCCAACACTTGCTTAAAAAATATATACATGCTAAAACTTAATTCTTAAGTAGCAGGATACGACAACCACTGTTTTCCACCTTAAGATTACATCAACAAGTTTTTCCCGTGCACACACCAAAGGTGAAATAGAAATTACAAAGTATTCTTCATTCTTTGGGCGCAGGAGACTTGGAGGCCGCATCATCACCAGCCAGAGAATCACCCTCAACGTCGGCACTGTGATGAGACTCGGAGGAGTCCTGGTTGACGTTGTCGATGAAGTTCCTAGGCACGAAGACGTCAATGTCCACCAACTCGGAAACCCTGGTGTCATAACCCGCGAGTGATGATAGGATGGCTTCGTGATCGATCTCCTTGCCGTCATCATCCACGTCGGGGATACCAGATGTCACCGTGTCAATGTCGGCATCTTCATAGTGTGCCTTCACCATAGACATCGCCATCCTTGCGCCAGCCCGTGCGCATGAAGCTTTCTAGCTCACGACACGCTCGGGGGCTCGGCGCAGAATCTCCGAGTACTTCGTCACGGAGTCCGAGGCCTTGATAGAAATCTGGAGGGGCTTGGCAATCTCCTTGGCTTGGGAGATGGCGGTATTGATGAATTTGTCGGCAAGAACCATGCATTCCTTGTCTGAAGGAGGCGAGCGGGTTAAACCCATGGGCGCTGAAAATTCCGACAAGGATCATATGAGTTCAATAAACTCTAAGTATCCAGACTACAGAACTACAAGGCGGAGGACACTTACTGAAGATGCTGGCCTTATCCTGCCAGACGGTGTCCGCCAAGGATTCCTTCTCTTGTTGAAGGAGCTTAAACGCCTCGCTATGGCGAAGGTTTTGCTCATCAGCAGCTTGCTTCTGATCCTTTAGGATCGCAAGCTCCTCCTTTAAGCGATTGATCTCCGTGGAGGCGAAATCCTGCAGGGCTTTCATGGAATCCCCGTGCATCTTCAGCATTTCTTCCCTCTCCTTCTTAAGGATATTGTTCTCGCTGTCCAGCTGCTGGATGTGCTTGGACTGCTCGACAATATCCTTGGCCTTGGCAACATGCTCTGCATGTCGGATAAAATAAAGTACAGAGTGAGTACTCGAAGAAGGAAGGCACAAAAGTAAGATGGAAATGCGCAAAAAGAAAACAGACTCTTGTTTTTGATGATCTGTTCCTTCAAGATGGCAGTTTTACCCTTTTCGGCTTCAAGATCTGCGCGCATCTTCTGATACTTGTCGTTGGCCATGCCCCTCCGAGCATTCTCGTTCTGTGGAAGCAAATACAAAGTTAAGTCGTTGTTTGGTCTGCTTGGAGCCCCTAGTCGGAGATTTTCCATCTAGATGCTCGGGAGCTACAGCGAGAGTTTTTAACTTATTGATATGTTTGGCTTTTCTTTAAGCATCTAGTCATAACTAATTCAGTTACAACTAGAGGCTTGGGGGGCTACAGCACTAAAAATTATGAACACTGTGTATGCTACTCTTAAAGCATCTAGTCGGAATAATTTCTTCCATCTAAATGCTTGGGGGCTACAATGAGAGTTTTTTCTAACTTAGTCACTCTTAGAGCATATAGATGCAAAACCTATGGTTTTCCGTCTACATCCTTGGGGGCTACAGTGGGATACTCATACGAAATGCAAAAGGTAAAGTAAAAACTTACAAGTGCAATGATCTTGAGGTTTGTAGCGCTCTCGGCCAGCAGCTTGCCAAAGGAAATGCTATTTCCCCGCAAGATATCTGTGTGTCGGATTAGCTCCTCAAGACCGCACGTTGGAGATGACGACACTCCTCCAGGAACCATAGTTGTGTTACTCGGCAAGAGCGCTGGGTAAACTATCTTCGGGAACTCGAAGGGTTTCTGGGGAGCAGAGGCGCCGCCTTCGGCAGAGGTACCAGCTCCCACCACCGCCTTTCCGCTACCAATGGCATCCTTAGCCGGAGCTTCAGCCATTTGAAGAGCAGTGCTCTCCTGCGTCGCCTGCTCGCCGACAACAGCGAGTTCGGTAGAGGCGCCAGAATCCACTTCCATGGCGGAAGGGCCTGGTGCCCCCTGGACTTGAGAGCTTGTCGGAGCAGTGGAGGGCCTGACGGCGGGAGTAGCAGGGGCGATGGCGGGGGAGGAGTCACGATGCAGCATATCTTTGATATTTCTAGAAGCCCCAAGAGTCTTGGAGGACTTCTTGAGGCTGGTTGTGGCTTTCTTCCTGAAACGTACAAAATGCATAAGTACAGGAATAAGACAGATAAATAAGACAATGTCAGAGAATGAGAGGCTTACACTAGGGGGGCGCTTTGGCAAACATCCCGGTGGCTTTCTTCTTTTCCGCCTCCAGGGCGGCAGTACTCTTTTTGGAGGCTCCACCCTCCGTCTTCTTTTTCTTGCCTCTGTCGGCAGCGTCAGAGGTGGAGCTCTTCCGCTTTCGCGCCAACGGGGCATCGTCATCGGACACGACCGTGACTTTCTTCATCTTTGGATCGTATATTTGGGTAGCCAGGTTGTCCTCATCTAGATCGCTAAGCTGTTAAGTAAGAAGTCACCGTGTTAGATAAGATGGCACTGGCAAGATGGAGAAACTGGAGCAATGTCATACATGGAAAATAAATACCTACCTTTGGGCACTTGTCGTCTACGTACATGTCGTAGGTGATGGTGAAGCCGCGCTTCTTATCCTTCACCTTGACGATGTCCTTCAGACAGAGCTTGACGGAGTCGCTCGAGAAGTTATCCACGGAGATCCTGAGGGTATCCTTTCGGTCACCCGTGTACTCGTGCATGAACTTCGCGCGGTGCTGCAGAGGTTGGATTCGCCTGATGAACCAGCACATGGCTAGGTCCAAGCCGGTCAAACCCGTCTCTACGAACCACTCGATCCGCCTTATTGCGCGAGAAGCGTTGAGGTCGGAGGTAAGGGAGGCATGGGATCTCCATGTGGAAACTTCAGCGGCGGCTCCATCCACGAAGTCCGGGTACGTCACTTCTCGGCCCGCCAAAGGAATGTCGGGGCCGTAGAAGTACGTCTGCTGCCAGTTTTTGCACGACTCGTGGCCGACGATGTCGAGGAACCGCCGGCCAGGTCGGATCTTGAATCTTATGGTGCCGCAGTTCCTAAGCTCCTCCCTACTATGTCCGGCTTCACATTTGACGGTGAAGAAGTACACGAACAAGTCTAACCTAGGCTTAATCCCTAGGTAACCCTCACAAAGTGCCGCGAAGTTGCTAAGCACTAAGATACTATTGGGGGAGAGGTTATGGGGTTGGACTTTGAAGTGGTTCAAGACGGACAGAAAGAAGTGGGAGATGGGCAGAGAAACGCCGCGTACCAGCTGGGCCTTGAGGTACACCTTTTCTCCGGCTTGGGGATAAGGTGTCACCTTGCCAGCCGGCGCCGCCCGCCAGGCGAGCCCCTCCGTCGCGGGGAGGTAGCCTTCGGTGACCATCTCTTGGATGTCGCGGTCGGTGATGTCTGAGCCGCGCCAGTCGCCCTTGTGCGAGTCTGGCTCTTCTTCCAGAGGCTCTAGCGCCGCCAGATTGTGGTCGCCGCCAGTGGTTTCAATCACCGCCGACGCAGGGATGACCAGGCCCTCTGGGGGCACGACGAAGGAGCTCACCGGATTCGCCGTGGCTTCGCTCGACGCCGCCATCGACGGGGAGGAGCTGCTGCTGGCCATGGAGGACTGGGAGGATGAGACTGGTGCAGAGAGAGGCTAGGGTTTCTTCGAGGTTTTCTGCGAAGAGCTCGAGGAGGTGTGCGGCTGGAGGAAGAAGATGATGACGCGAGAGAATGGGGTGAAAAAGTGGCAAGTGTCCCACGATTACTATTTATCTTACTCTGTGTCAAGATTCGTGCAGCTAATCGGACGGTTGCCGCGTAGACAACGTGTTCGTGAACGTGCGCGTTAATTTCGCCACGTCTCCAACCGTCGCTGACGAGGTTTAATCTCGCCAATGCCCATTGTTATGGACTTGGGTTTTGGAGAAGATGGGGATGCTGGAGATCGTGGCACGGTTAACAGACAAGCAACCAGGGGACACAAGGTTTACCCAGGTTCAGGCCCCCGGAGGGAAAACCCTACTCCTGCTTGTCTGCTCTTTGATTACGGCGGAACCGAAGGTTACAGGGTGCGCAGATTCGATCTGGCGTGGATGCGTGTGCGAAAGTATGAGTCGAGGTTGGTTGAGTTGTCCTAGGACGTGCCCTCCTGGCCTTTATATAGACTTAGGCAGGTCCCGGGCATAGTCCTAGTCGGTTACAAGTTCTAGGACGTTTGCCCTTTTGAGTTTCCTATCTAAACTAGTCTTGTTCTCCAAGGATCCGAAGATGTCTTGGGCCTTGGTCACCCGAAAATCTTCATGGGCCAGCGTATGCCTGCAGTGGGCCTTCCTTGGGCTGGACTAGGTATGCTGAAGTTACGTACCCGTAGGGTATAACCATGTCAGTAGCCCCCCGAGTGATCAGTCGAATCGTAGATTCGGCTGAGGACTCTTCAATCAACCGCGTGCAACTCTGTCTTTCAAGAGAATGTGTAGGGATTGTTGATACGTGTGCCTGACTCACCCGACGGATCAGGGTCAGTTAACTGTCTTAGGACGAAACAACACGATCTTCTTCAGGTTCGGGTCCCTTAACCCGGGCCTGGAACATATGCTGGCGTAATTCAACTCAGGCCGCGGAGGACTTACAGGAGAGGAATTCCAGTGATTTTAATTGGTGTACCCAACGCGTCCATCAGGATTTTTCATCGTACCTGTTGGTACGGATTCATACTAGCAGAGCGCAGTCAGGTGCGTTGCCAGGCCATCAGATGATATCTGTAGGTCTTATCTTTGCGTCGCAGACGCAGCATCCGAACATTTATCACCTCGGAGGTGCTTCGGGTGGCCAAGCAGATCGTTGCTCACTTAGCGTTTTGTTGGGGCAGAGTTGCCAAAAAAGTTTTTGCGTGCTGATCCGAAAGATCGCAGTCGAAGACTTCATAGGGTGCGCGACCAGCGCTCCCTATGGGAGTAGCCCGCAAGTGTCTGTTCGAGTCGTAGACTCGAACGGAGACTTTTAGTTCAAGCATTGTTTCAGTCTTTAGGTCCGCAGGACTCGAAATTTTTCGGATGCTTAAATCCATCCTCCCTATGGGAGTAGCCCCCGAGTCCTTAGTGGAGTCGTAGACTCGATGTAGGACTCAGAGAAGCAATTTGTCCTCTTTTGTCTGTCGGGTGCGCGGCCAGCGCTCCTGATAGGAGTAGCCCCCGAGTATTTAGTCGAATCGTAGATTCGAGTGAGTACTCTTTTTCTGTGGAGCCGAAGTGGTGCTAGTATAGCTTTTGATGACGTCAGTGCTGACGATTGATGACCTCAAGCGTCTGCTGCGCCAGAGATGACTTGACGGGATGAAGCGTGGGTCCCACTTGCTGACTTTGATTTGACCGGTCACGCGGGGCGTGGAGATGATTACGGCGCCTCCTCGATTTCCGCGCGTAGTGGACGGCGTGGTAACGACGGTTTGTTGTGGTGTTGACATGTGTACAGTCAGATCTATCGTTGGCGTTAGGTCTTCTCGATGGACGGCTGGCGTGCGTCGTCTTCGCTGTTATAATCCTGGGTGAAATCGTGTTTTGTTTTTCACCGCACCAGTTCATCTGTTTCACTGGTTTCTTGTTCTTGAGCGATTCCTGCTGTGCGTTTGAGCTTTCCTTCCACACTTCCTTTGTTCTTTGTCGTTGTCAACGCCACCACCGCTGCAGCGTCATGGGGAAGACAAAGAAATCCTCGTCCGCGGTTGGGACCAGCGCTGCCGGAGGCAAGAAGGGCGCCACAGGAAATGGTTTTACATCCGTGACTCCGTTCTGCCTGGGCAAGATTTTGGTCTCGTTCCTTTTGACCCCTCCCAGTTGATTGAGAAGAAAAGGTCCTGGAAAAACCAAATCTTAGATGGTGAGGTGGCGGAGATTGAGGCCCTGTACCGTCGAGTGGAGGATCTCCAACTGATTCCTGAGAAGGAGGTGAACGGTGTCGACGTCATCCGAACGTTTCTTGAGCGTCGGGTGCAGCCTCTCCAAGCGAGGGCGCATCCGATGTTTCTTTACTCTGGGCGCCGTGATCCGACGAGGGTTTCGAGTGATAAAATCTCCGAGGCGGAACTTGACAAGACTCTTCGCGCGCTGTTGAAGTTCAAGGCAGACGAAGAAATTCCGGGGAAGTCGCAGACTCCTCCCTTTTCTTCAACGTTGGTCGTACCGAAGGTGTAGATTTGCGCATGTAGTGCTCCCTTTTTGTTTTGTCAGCTGTGTACTTTTTTCCGTTGTTTGCTAACAAAGTTCCTTTTCCTTTTGTAGAGCTTCAAAGTGCCGGGCATGGCACCACCGTTGCCCGAAAGGTATCCGAATGCCCCGGATAATGAAGTGGTGGACTCCGTGTCCGAGCTGCCGTCAGCGCGATCTCCAGCGGAGGATGCCGACGAGTCGAGTGAGGACCATTCGCGCAAGCGATCACGGAGCTCTAGCGAGTCTTCGGATGCCTCGACTCCTCCAAATCCCAGAAATCCGCTGGGCCTTGAGCGTCATGATGATGTTCAGGGGGGTTCTTCCTCTCCCCTTCCTGCCATTCCTGTGCGGGCTGTTGCTCCGTAGCCGCCAGCAAAGCGGAAGAAGGAAGAAAAGAAGGAGGAGAAGAAGGAAGAAAAGAAGGAAGAGAAGAGGGCCCGAAGGGCTTCTCCTATCTTCGACCTGAGCGCGTTGGGCTCGTAAGTTTTCTTCGTGCCACTGTTTTCCTTTGTTTCCTTGCAATTTTGGCACCTGTGTTGATTGGTTCATGTGCAGGCAATCTTCCGACGGCTCTAGTGATGGAGCGCACGAGATGATGGGGGAGTCGAACATTGCGTCGCCTCCTCCTCAGACGGTGGCGACTTCTGGTGACGCTGCGCCAGTTCCTCCTATGCAGGAGATGCTGGTGGTTGCGCCTCAGAATTTCGGAGGCGGGCCTGCGGGTTCGCCTTCGGAGCACGTAAGTTGTCCTTCTTGATGTTATGGGGGGAAGCCCCCGAGTGTCTTCGAGTGCTGATGTTGTTGTTGCTTCTTTGTGTGGGGCGTAGCCCCCAAGTCATGTTCTTACTGCTGTTGCCTTTTCCTGCAGCCTTTTGTCCAAGAGGCCAAGCGGCTGGTGGAGGAGCGCCTGACGCTGGAGGCAAAACTGCGACAGCTGCAAGGTATTCGTCTGCCTTGTAGTACTTTTCTTGCGTATCCTGGTCTTTTCCTTTGACACTTGCTTGTTGTAAATGCAGAGGAACATAACGACTCTCTCCGCGAGGTTGATGCTCTGAAGAAGAGCCTTGGCCAAGCGGAGCAGAAGACCGAAGCTGCTGCAGGTGCAAAGGAGCGCCTTGAGCTGGAGCTGACGGAGGCAGCCGAGGCGAAAGAGCGTCTGCTGCAGGAGGCTGCAGATCGTGAGGAGCAGCTGGCCACCGTTGCGGCTGCTCGCGAAAAAGGGGTGGCGGATAAGCTCATGGCTGCTGCCAGGGCTATTTCGGGTGAGTACAAGCTTTGGGACTTGCTTCTTTTTCTTTGGGTCTTCTTCTATGTTGCCTTTCGTGATTTTTTCCTCTTTTGTCTCAGATGCCGCAGGCATCGAGT
This sequence comes from Avena sativa, assembly GCA_916181665.1. Taxonomy (NCBI): domain Eukaryota; kingdom Viridiplantae; phylum Streptophyta; class Magnoliopsida; order Poales; family Poaceae; genus Avena; species Avena sativa. The sequence continues at coordinate 448,279,231 of OV702285.1, forward strand.
TCGACCGCGATGCGCTGGAGCACGGGAGTGCTCTAGATGATGCCACTGTAGCGGTCGAAGACCGCTGCAGCACCGTCGTCAACTCCCTCGCCAAGGCGAAAGAAGTCCTTGGTCGCTTCTACCAGGAGCTCTTCCCGAAGGGTGCGTCCCTTGAAGATGTGGATGCCCTGGCGGAGGCTCTGTCGGGCGAAGCGCCTGCAGCATACAAGCGCAAGCAGAAGGGCATCGGCGCGTCCGTCGGGCTGGCAATGGCCATGGCGGCTGGGGCGGAGCTGGACCTGCCCCAGATTACCTCTCGGATGCCGACGGCCGCGGATGGATCTGAGGTAGCCTTCGCCGCCTACTCCGCTCGCTGCCGACGATATGGGCCCAAGCTCATTGACTTGTTGTCTGAGTACGCGCTGCGGTAGCAGGGCGAGGCTAAGGCTAGGCAGTCTGGCTCTGAGGCAACTCAGTGTCCTGCACCTTAGGCATAGTAGGCGTAGAGTAGTTTGTAGTCTGTTTCTATTGTAAATATCTTTTGTAGTATCATCCTTGTGCCACGTAGTGGCCTTATTTTAATGAATTCCTCCGTGTTGTGCTTTTATCCTTGGCTGAATGTCTGAGTACCTTTCTGCTGCTATAGGTTCCTTCGGGTGCTGACCCAGTTGACACGTCATCCGAAAGGCCCTTGCGAGCATCATTGGATGATTCCTCGCAGCTTGCTTTTCTTCGGGATCGCGTGCGTAGCTTGGAGAGGGATTTGCTTGGGTTACGCGGTCGTGCTGATGTTTGGAAATCCAAAGCAGACCGTGGTGCAGCCAGAGAGGAGTATTTGATGGCGGAGCTGGGTCGACTGTCCGAGCAGCTGCAATGTAAGTTGATCCTTCTTTCGGGCTGTAGCCCAGTTCTTCGGGTGAGCCTGCTGGCCTTACTCTTGTTTTGTGTGTTTGTTGCAGGTGCTAATATTGCTCCGAGGGAAGAAAAGGAGCGTATTGCTGTTCGAGTCAATTGTTTGACTCAACAGGACATGGAGGCCGGCGACTTCTTCTGGATGGACCGTGATCGCGCCATGGTTCTGGCGATGGTGCAGGATCGCGTCTACCAGGTTTCTCGGGTGCTCCGCCAGGTGCAGACATCACTGTCTTCGGTACTACACGTCATGTTTCCGTTGGATGTCGTGCTGACGACTCTTGCAGGTCTTCTTACGAAGTTTCGGAATGCCGGCAATGTCAAGGAGCTGGTGCGGCAGCAGCTCGTTGCAGGGGTGAAGGCTACCTTGTCTCTTGTGAGGGTGCACCGCCCTGGCGTAGATTTGGCTGCTGTGGCGACCGGGCCGCCTCCTCGACCAGATAGTGGCGAGTGGAACATGCGTCCGCATTACGCGGCTGTAAGGCAGTATGCCGAGCAAATTGTAGACTTGTTTGAGCAGCGTGCGCAGGTTATTCTTCAGAGTGGATAGGACCTGAAAATAAACAGATAGATGTAAAATTTGTATATTGCGGTTGGGCGTGTATGTGCCCTTTGTTGTAAAGGTTTGCATGTGTGTGAGCACGCAGTGCTTTGATTGAGTACGTGCCCTTTTCGTTTGCCTGACGTAGTCAGCTACTCAGGTGTACACGTTTGGTCCTCAGTCGATGAAATCGTGAGGTGGGGGGAGCCCCCGAGTGCGTTTGTAGCATGTAGTAAAGTTGTAGAAAAATAGTCAACCGAAGGTTGGGAGCGAGACACTTAGCTTTATTTATATCGTAATGGAGGAGGTACATGGTTCGGCTGAATAGCCTTGGCTGAAAGCCTTATTGAAAGTAAAAATAAGGGGTAGGTTGCTACGGGTAGAATCGTCGCAGGTGCGAGACGTTCCATGGGTTGGAGTATGCGACTCCAGACTCCACGTGCTTGAGGCGATAGGCGCCACCTGGGATGACCTCGATGATGGCGTAGGGTCCTTCCCATGGTGAATCGAGTTTGTTCGGGCGCTTTTGCTTGAGTCGCAAGACGAGGTCTCCTTCGACGAAGGACCTTGGGCGCAGCCGACGGCTGTGGTAGTTGCGGAGACTTTGCTGGTACACCGCTGATCTAGCTGCTGCTATATCCCGTGCTTCGTCGAGTGTGTCGACGGCATCTTCGAGCGCGGTCGTGGACTCGGCATCGCTGTACGCTACGACTCGTGGAGCCTGATGGCGTACTTCGGCTGGTAGCACTGCCTCGGCTCCGTGAACCATGAAGAACGGTGTGTAGCCGGTGGAGCTGTTTGGCGTAGTACGTAAGCTCCACAGGACAGACGGTAGCTCTTCCGTCTAGTTTCCAGCTTTGTGCTCGAGTGAGCTCATGAGGCGCTTCTTGATGCCAGCGCCGATTAGGCCGTTGGCCTTTTCCACCTGCCCGTTTGTTTGCGGGTGTGCCACTGAGGCATACGTGATATTGATCCCGAGGCCCTCGCAGAAGGCCTGGAATTCTTCGGAGATGAAGTTCGATCCGTTGTCGGTGATGATGTTGTGCGGTACGCCAAATCTGTAGACAATGGATTCGAAGAATTTGACGGCGGTTGTGCCCTTCTAGTTGGTGACTGGCATGGCTTCGATCCACTTGGTGAATTTGTCGACTGCTACCAGGAGAAAAACGTGTCCTCCCTTTGAGGATTTTGGCAGTTTGCCGATCATGTCGAGGCCCCATTGGGCAAAAGGCCAGGCTATGGGTATGGGTCGTAGTTCGGACCCAGGTGCGTGCGGTTTGTCGGCGAACCGTTGGCACCCGTTGCATCTTCGGACGATGTCCTTCGCGTCGCTCATGGTCGTTGGCCAGTAGAATCCTGCTCGCAGAGCCTTGGCGACAAGGGAGCGGCTGCCTGCGTGGTGGCCGCAGATGCCTTCATGGATATCTTGGAGTATGGCCTTGCCGTCGTTGATGGTGACGCACCGTTGTAGTACGCCCGTAATGCTGCATTTGTACAGCTCGCCGTTGATGATGGTGAAGGCTTTTGACCGACGAGATACGCGTCGGGCATCTATCGGGCTGTCTGGCAATTCTCTGTTTATCAGGAACTAGAGGTATGGACGTGTCCAAGTTTCTTCGACTGCCATGACCTGCATCAGGTTGACCATGGCAACTTCGGTATCCAACTTTTCGGGTCCTTCCTGACCTTCGGGTAGCGTAGCCCCCGAGTGCTCTGCTTCTTCGGGTGATCCTTTAGGGAATTTCCGCTTGATCGATGGCACGCAGATCTGTTCGAGGAACACACCTGGTGGTACCTTGGCACAAGTGGAGCCGATGTTGGCGAGTCTATCGGCCTCTTCGTTGCTCTCTCTTCCAACGTGCCGAAGTTCGCAGCCGTCGAATTCTCCTTCGAGTGCGTTGTATAGCGCCCGATACGCGATCATGTTTTCGGCGTGTGCGTCGCACTCATTCATCGTTTGCTGTACGACAAGGTTGGAGTCACCGTAGATGACCAGGCGCGTTGCGCCGCATATTTTTGCCATCTTCATGCCATGGATGAGGGCTTCGTATTCGGCCTCGTTGTTGGAGGCTCTGAATTTCATCCGAAGAACGTATTTCATCTTGTCACCTTGTGGGGAGGTCAGTATGACTCCTGCCCCTGCTCCGGCTTCACGCTTGGAGCCGTCGAAATGCATTGTCCAGGACTGTGACATGTCTGGGGTGTCGGGCAGCTGCAGCTCCATCCAGTGTACCAGGAAGTCCGGAAGGACTTGAGATTTGATTGCGTGTCGCTTCTCGTAGACGATGTCCAAGGGTGATAGTTCAATGCCCCACAGGGCCACGCATCCTGTGGCCTCTGGGTTATTCAGGATGCTGTTCAGGGGCGCCTCGTTGACGACCATTACCTGATGCTCCTGGAAATAGTGGCTCAGTCGTCGAGCCGTCATGAATACGCCATAGGCTAGCTTCTGGTAGTGCGGGTACCGCTATTTTGTTGGAGTGAGAACCTCGCTGAGGTAGTAAATTGGGCGTTGTACCCCGTGGGTCTTGCCTTCTTCGGGTCGTTCGACCACGAGTGCTGTGCTGACCACCTGGTGTGTGCTGCTATGTACAGCAACAGGGGCTCGCGCTCTTTTGGCGTGACCAAAACAGGCGAGGTAGAGAGGAGCCGCTTGAGGCTTTCGAATGCGTCGTTTGCTTCTGGTGTCCACTCGAATTTGTCTGCCTTGCGTAGCAGCTGGTAGAATGGTAGGGCCTTCTCGCCCATGCGGCTGATGAACCTGCTTAGTGCCGCTACTCACCCTGCGAGCTGCTGAACGCCCTTGAGGTTTTTTGGCTTCTCCATTGTCATGATAGCTTTGATTTTCTTCGGGTTCGCTTCGATTCCTCGTTGAGAGATGAAGTACCCGAGCAGCTGACCCGAGGGGACGCCGAAGGCGCATTTTTCTGGATTGAGCTTGATCCTGTAGCGATCAAGGTTGTCGAACGTCTCGCGGAGGTCGTCGATAAGTGTTCTTGCCTCTTTGGTTTTTATGACTATGTCGTCGACATAGACTTGGACGTTGCGACCGATCTGGTCCTTGAGGCAGGCCTGCATGCATCGCTGGTACGTGGCACCCGCATTCTTTAGCTTGAAAGGCATTGTGTTGTAGCAGTATACTCCGAACGGTGTGATGAACGCCGCTTTCTCTTGATCTTCGACCTTGAGTCGAATCTGGTTATAGCCTGAGTAGGCGTCGAGGAAGGAGAGTTTCTCACAACCTGCAGTTGAATCGATGATTTGGTCGATCCGAGGAAGAGGGAAGTGGTCCTTAGGGCAGTGTTTATTTAGTGACGTGAAGTCTACGCACATCCGTAGGATGTCCGTGTCCTTCTTCGGGACCATCACCGTATTTGCTAGCCACTCGCTTTCCTTGATTTCCCGGATGAAGTCCGCTGCGAGTAATCTGTTGATCTCCTTGCCGATAGCTTCGGCTCGTGGCTCGGACAATCTTCGGATAGACTGCTTGACTGACTTGGTGTCTGGGAAGACATTGAGTGCGTGCTCGGCGAATTCCCTGGGAACTCCTGGCATGTCCGCAGGACACCAAGCGAATATTTCCCAGCGCTCACGGAGGAATTCGACGAGCGCGCCTTCCTATGAGGTGCTGAGGTCGTTGGCGATCAGCGCCGTCTTGGAGGCGTCTGTCGGATGGACCTGCACTTTCTTGGTGTTGACGGTGGAGTCGAAGGACATGTCGGGTGCGTTCTGCCTTGTGACTGGGGGTAGCCCATTGTCCGTCACCTCGCGGAGCCTTACGAGCTCGTCTTGCATGCCGAAGGACTGGGAGATTTTGTTGAAATCCCTGTCGCATTGGTCCGATCGGGTGAAGCTCCCGTGGATTGTGATGACGCCCCTTGGTCCTGGCATCTTGAGTAGCAAGTATGCGTAGTGTGGGACGGCCAGGAACCGTGCGAATGCTACACGTCCCAGGATGGCGTGGTATTGCGATGGCCAGTCCACCACTTCGAATTCTAGGCGCTCTTGCCGAAAGTTGTCCGGCTTCCCGAAGATGACGTCGAGCCCTATTTTGCCCAAGGGGAAGATGGCCTTCCCTGGGACAATGCTGTGGAACGTTGTGTCTGATTGTTCTAGGCTGCATTGCAGGATCCGCATAGCTGCTAGAGTGCTTGCGAACATTAGGTTGATGCCGCTGCCGCCGTCCATGAAGACGTGACTCATCTCGAAGCCTCCGATCTGCGCCTCCAGCACCAGGGCAGCATGACCTGGGCGAGGGATCTGGCAAGGGTGATCCGCGCGAGTGAATGTGATGCAGGACTCCGATCCGCTGAGGTACTCAGGGATTGCAGGCGGAGTTGCCACGGCCAAGTTGATTTGTCGGGTGATTTTCTTCTGCACCCTATTTGTGGGGCGTCCCTTCTGTATCATATTGAGTGCTCCTTTTGATGGGGGATATGGGACCCCGGTGTTGTTTTCGCTGGTGCAACTGGTTGGTTTTGGCCTCCAATAGGCGGCGGTGGAGGAGCTCCGTGTGCTATTTCACCTGGCGCAGATGTGTTTCCGAACGCAGGGATTGGACCTTGTTGCCTCATCTGCATCATGCCTTCGCTGAGTTTTTGGAACTCGCGACAATCCTTGAGCATGTGGCTGGCTTTCTTTTTCCCATCCTCTTTGTCGATGTAGAAGTGGATGGTGCATGGACCCGAAAGTTTGTCGAATGCTGAGGGTCCGTTGTCGCGGTCGCGGCGTTGCCACGACTGTGTTGGTCGTCCGTTGTCGCGGAAGTTTCCGCTGCGATATCCTCCGCTGTTGCGGTTGTTGTCATTACGGCGGTCGGCGTAGCCGGCCGCGACCATGTCGGGTCCGTCGCGGTCCTCGTAGACGCGCGATCTCCTCTTGCTGTGGCGTTCGCGTCTTCGGCCGTAGTCGTCCTCTTCATCTGATTGCGGTCGCTGGATGCAATCTTCGCCGTCTGCCCAACTGTTGGCGATTTCCATGAGGTGATCGAGTGTCTTGGGCTTTACACGCCCAAGTTCCTCCTTGAAGTCTGGGAGCTTGACGCCGTCCCTGAAGGCGTCGATGGACCTCTCTTCGGAGATGTGTGCTGCGGAGTTCTTGGTCGTAGACCAGCGTAGTATTTATGAGCGAATAGATTCACCCGTTCTTTGAGTGCAGGCTCGCAATTCTTTGATTGAGGCGGGCCTCTTGCTGGTGCCTTTGAAATTTCGGATGAAGCTGTAAGAAAGCTCCTCCCAGCTTCGGATGGATCCTGATGATAGGCTGCTGAGCCAGACTCGCGCCGCACCTGTCAGCTGCAGCTGAAGGCATTGCATGGCGGTTTCTTTGTTGCCTCCGTGAAGCTTGACGGATGACAGATGGTCACTGAGCCAGGACTTTGGATCTTGCGTGCCGTTGAATTTCGGAGTATCCGAAGGAAGCTTGAAGTTGCGTGGCATCTGCGTTCGCCGAACAGATCTGCTGAAGCATCGAGCTCCGCAGAGTTCTCCTTCGTCTTCATCCATCTCAGATTCAGACGAGCATGCGCGTTTGGCGCGTGCTTTGTCGATCTTGTGCTGTGTAAGCTTGTCTCTGGCGTCGTAGTCGCGTTTGTGGCGATTGGAGCTCTTCTTCCTTCGAGGAAGATCGTGCTCCTCTTCCTCTTCGGATGAGGGTGTGGGGCTCCGGTCGCGCCTGGCTGGGGCTTTCTTCTTCGGCTCCGCAGGAGCGTCTTCGTGGAGCGCAGCTCCGATTAGTCCTAGTCCGGTGAGTGCGGACTTATGCATGGCCCTTTTCGGATCCCCCTACGGAGGTGGGTGAGCTGCGAGATACGCAGTGGCTGCCATGATCGCTGCTTGTGGCGTCTTCGGGGTGATGTTGCCGTCAGCGTCCATATCCATGAATGATGTGTGGAGAGTTCGGGTCACGTCACGCCGCTCCTTGGAGTCCATGTTTTCCATCCGAGAACGGTGCTTGTTTCCCTGATTTCTGTTTGTGCTAGAGCCAGGTTCCATGGCGGAGAGCGCAACTCGCCGCGCGCTGGATTCAGAGGTTGCTTGCTTGCGTTTGTCGAGCGTCTTCTGCATCTCGACTTGTTTCTTGTGTTCCTCGATGAGGAGGTAGTGGTATGCCCTCAGCAGATCACGTGGAGAGTCTAGAGGTAGGACTATTTCGCCCGCGACGGCGCGGCGTGCTTCGACCCATCCTTCTTTGCTAAGTTGGATGAGGTGGCCGCCGTTTTCCCCGTTATCGCCGTTTCCACCGTTTTCGCCGTTTCTGTCCTGCGGGTTGGGGTTGGGCGGCGGGTTAGGCGTTTCCTCGTCGGTTTGGATGACTGCGGCGCACAGATAGTGCCTGCAGATTGGTTGGCTGCTGCCGCAGCTTTCGGATCCGGAACCGTAGGTCCCTTCATCCGAAGGTGGATCGCACAGATCGGAGTTGCAGCTGCTGCTGCTGTAGAACTCATCTGTTGATGGTGACGTGCGTAGCACGGGGTGTGGAGCCCATGAAGCGGGCCTGATTGACGGCACGGGCACCCGCTCAGGGAGACGGAGGGTGCCAGTTTGTCCCACCTGGTAGCAGAAGCTCCCGAACGAAATTTTGAGTCCGTCGCCTACGGGCTCGAAATCCTTCATGGTATCCGGTGAGTGGGCGGTGAATTCGAAAGAGCCGAAGAGGAGGTGATTCTCCGTCGCCGCGGAGTTGTAGATCGATCGGGTCGGAACCGTCACGACCGCACAATCAGCAGCCCCACTTCCCACAGACGACGCCAATTGACGAGGTTTAATCTCGTCAATGCCCATTGTTATGGACTTGGGTTTTGGAGAAGATGGGGATGCTGGAGATCGTGGCACGGTTAACAGACAAGCAACCAGGGGACACAAGGTTTACCCAGGTTCAGGCCCCCGGAGGGAAAACCCTACTCCTGCTTGTCTGCTCTTTGATTACGGCGGAACCGAAGGTTACAGGGTGCACAGATTCGATCTGGCGTGGATGCGTGTGTGAAAGTATGAGTCGAGGTTGGTTGAGTTGCCCTAGGACGTGCCCTCCTGGCCTTTATATAGACTTAGGCAGGTCCCGGGCATAGTCCTAGTCGGTTACAAGTTCTAGGACGTTTGCCCTTTTGAGTTTCCTATCTAAACTAGTCTTGTTCTCCAAGGATTCGAAGATGTCTTGGGCCTTGGTCACCCGAAAATCTTCATGGGCCAGCGTATGCCTGCAGTGGGCCTTCCTTGGGCTGGACTAGGTATGCTGAAGTTACGTACCCGTAGGGTATAACCATGTCAGTCGCCGCCAACGGTTCGTATCGATCGCGCGGGAAAATCGGATATGCTTGCGTTCTCTGCATGTGTGAGTTACGAGGTGTCGCTGACCTACAGGCTACGTCGTCATAACTGACATGGTAGATGAGCCGTCCCATCGAAGATTCCAGTATGGACGGATTCAATCCGACTACGGAAGAGTACGATGGAAGATTCAGCATTTCTCCGACTTACTCATAGAAGACGGAGAAACCTTTGCAGGGTTCTTTGGGAGGACTACAAGATATTGCTTGACGATTTGTCGACATCCATCTAGACGGAGCATTCCATGGGAAGAGTCAAGATGGCGCAAGATCTCGGAGTTCTCCGGGGGCTACTATTGGGGATATGCTATATGGGTATCCTCATAGCATGTCTCTTATCCGACTAACCCGGGTGGCCCATAGTCGGTAGCATGGCCTGTGGCCTGCTGGGCGGCCCAGTTAGGTGGATCCAGAAGGGAGGCCCATGCCGGATAAAGGAAGGCTACGGTGGAGTCACCAGCGTACCCGGAGCCTTGGAGTGCAAGATACACAAGACTAGTGATAGACGGTGTAGGACTCTATAACCTGTCCGGCTAGGACTTTTCCCTGTAACCCTAGGACCTGGCGACTATATAATTCGGGCCTATGGGAGCCTTTAGGGCACGATAACTTAGACAATCTCATACAACCTCGCACAGCGAACCTATCTCTGTTACTCGGCGTATTGCCCTTATAGTGATTTATAGCAGGAGTAGGATTCCGCCACCGTCGTGGGATCTGAACCTGGGTAAGCTGTGTTACATCGTACCCGTCAACCATCCGCCTTACCCCACGTCTCTAAACACGCACTGTGAGGACCCCTCCATGGCGTACTCATCGGCAATACCACGGCATATGTAGACTCTAACCTAAGTGCCACCATGGCGTGCACGCTATCACTTTCACACACATGGGAGAGCAGAGATCTATTGAAACACTTGAGTAGCAAGGTAGATCTACTTGATTACAGATCTCATGACCACAACAAGATCATGCATAGAGAGAGAGAGATGAACACATAGCTACCGGTAGAGCCCTTAGTCTCGAGGAAGAACTACTCCCTCCTTATCATGGGAATCAGCAATGACGATGGAGATGGTGGTGGAGATCGATGGATATGGCTCCGGGGGCACCACCCCGTCCCGGCAGGGTGCCGGAGCAGAGACTTTCTGTCCCGCGAATCTCCCCTTCGGTGGCGGTGGCGCTGCGGAAGTTTTCGTGGCTTTTTGGTCGATTCTTTAGGGCTTTTGGGTCGGAGTCTTCTTATAGTCAAAGGAGGCAAGTTCGATGCAGGGCCAGGGGGCCCACACCCCCTATGGGCGCAGCTAGGGATGGCCCGCGCCTATGGGGTGCGGCCACCCTAGTGTCCTCCTCCAACTCTGCTTCGTGGTTCTGTGTTGCTCCGGGAAAATAATGACTTTGGCTTTTGTCTCGTCCAATTCCGAGAATATTGATTTTCTGCCTTTCTGGGACCAAAAACAGAAGAAAATATGCAACTAGCACTGTGGCACCTTGTCAATAGGTTAGTTCCAGAAAGTGTATAAAAATACCTCAAAGTGTAGACAAAACAAAGAAAAGTTGATACAAAACAAGCATGGAGCATCAAAAATTATAGATACGTTTCCGACGTATCAAGCCCCCCTTTGCCGCTGGTGATAGTGACCTTCTTCTTTTTTCCCGTCGTCATGTCCTCTGTAGAGACCTCCAGGGTGCCATTCTCTTCGATTTAAAAGGTCACGTTGATTCGTGGAACGCCTCTCGGTGCCCTGGGGATGCCAGTAAGGGTGAACTTGCCGAGCAGGTTGTTGTCCTTGGTACACTCCCCCTCACCCTCATACACCTGGATGAGCACACTCGGCTGGTTGTCCACGTTAGTGCTGAAGATCTGATCCTTCTGGGTGGGGATGGTGGTGTTCCTGGGAATAAGCACAGTCATCACACCTCCAATTGTCTCTAGCCCGAGAGAGAGCGACAGGACGTCGAGCAGAATCACATCCTCATTTCCACATTGTCATGATCATGGTCATTGCACTCTTTTTCCCCTATGGTGTCCCCTTGCCTTTATAGAAGGAGGTCAGGTCGAGCATAGAGAGGGGGAGAGATAGCTTAGCAAAAACCTTCCCGAGGAAGAAACCTATGTAATTGTGATCATCCTCAGATAGTCGATAGTTGCAGGACGTATGGATCTGCACATCCCGGACCTGAACCTGGGTAAAAAAACCATGTCTCTCTCTTTGTGTGTGTTCATCTAGCTCGATGGACGTTGCGCCCCTAACCTAACTAACAAAGGGGATCCCCATCCCCGATGTAGAAAATCAAGACAAGACAGTTTGCGTGATCTCTTCTTTTGGTGCCACACCATGTCTCATAGTTTCTTCAAAATTTTCTGTTGGACTCCGCGAGACATTGTTAAATTGATGCTATACTTGTTGCTTTGAGATTCATCTTTTAGTTGTCACCCACTGGAGGTGTCCACGAATCTGGCATGTGTGACACGGGTCGTATAACATTTTCCTCCCTTGATATGTGGGTCGTGCCTCTTGGGGCCACAGGCCACCCACTAGTTAGTGGGTTTTTTGTGCATGACGTCTTAGGCCTTGTTTGGAACTAGTGTCTTTCTAGTGATTAGTAGGGATAATCTCCACATGCATTGGGTGAAAACATGTAGAGGTCCCAACCTAAGGTAGAGATCCTTGTGTTTACAGTGCTAGTCCCTAGATCGAATAGCTAGCACCCACAGTTTAAGATGTAATATCAAGAAACAAAGGTCATATTACAACTTATAACCAGGAATAAAATAATTCATTACATCTTACATAGCTCATATGGCTATCTTATTACAAAGCAGCAGATAAATCTATATAGCATGGAGTCCTTCATCTTCATATGTCACAGGCAATCATGTTGGTTGTAGACTTGTAATTCCTACTCATCAAACTTCACTAACATCAAACAAACCTGCAACATAATAAGTTACAGCCACAAGGGTCAATACATTTGAATTGTATTGGCAAGTGATATCATATTGATATGGAGAAGCTATCATCTACATGAATATTTGGCTAAGTGGAGTTTTAGCTGGCCTTTGCATAAAATGAGTTTTCCCTATCCTTTGAAAATAGTTTTCTCTTTTCAAAACATTTCATCACACAATGGCACACTGGATACACACCAGGTTCTAACCTTGTTTACCCAACAAGTTTTAACTTAGAGAAATTGGGATGAGGAGATCCTTGATTGCTTCAATGTCTTTGATGCTCAAATTTTCCATTGCCGGGGACACGACTAAGTACTTAGGTTTTACCCTCTCGAGAGGTGGTGCACTTTTTCCACAAGACTCGACATGCATCGAGACGAGACTTTTCAGAAACAATCCCTCAGATCAGCACAGACGTGTTCCATCTATCATCACTACCACCAACTGTCTGTCTGTCTGTCTAAGTTCTTGCAACCTATATAGTCAAGGCAGAGCCCATATGCCATGTGGCTGCACTAGAAGCTTCTCAACACAAAACATCTCAAATCTCTTTGTTCCTGGGTGGCCATCCACAAGTGAGATACACAAGGTAAACCATAGACATGGGCCTTGTGTAACCACTCAACACAAACCATTCTCACCATTCCACCCAAGTGATTCATTCACATAGTTGTTTTATTAATCAAAAAAAATAGTCATTGACTTTGCATAATATCATAGCACGAATATTCCACCCTTGAATTCTAATAGCTAGGCTAAGCATACTAGCAAATCTTGTCTTTTTACTTAGGGAGATTCCTACCAAGATTGAAAAGATAGTCCTATCATGCATACTACAAAAATATCACTAATGCAATATTGAAAAGATAGGACTTTTGATGACCAAATTATCACTTGCCTTTTTAGTAGAGAGACTAGGTACTCTCCTTGATCTTGCAGTTGTCACACTCTTCAAGGTTCACTACAATTATCAACCAAGGCACACATTCAAAACTAGCATTCAAACAATTCACCACATAAAATGATAAAAACAAGGAAATGCATGCAAGCATGCAAAAGGTTGTTTTATTGAAAAAGTGGTTTCTAACTAGGCACTAAACATTTCAAAACACCTACTGGTCTTTTATAAAAGTGGGAAAGTCATTTGAAATCAAGTTAGTGAAAATGGCCCTTTTAAATCATTTTTGTTTTGCTAGAAATGCTTTTATTCAAAGGAATAATTTCTAGTGTTAGCCAAATATATTTTTAAATTCAAATGTTTGTGTTTATAGTCAGAGGGTTCAAAACAAACCATTTGCAAAAGATTTCACTCAAAAATCATTTTTAGAAAAAATTTTATATCCAAAATAGTCCTAATAATGTTTCCGTAAAAACACCTAAGTTTTCAGAAGAAAATGGCCAAACCAGGGACATAGTTGCAAAGTTTACATTTTTCTGAATCCATGTATATAAAATTTGTAATTTTTGTACATACAGATCAAAAGTTATAAATTTTACAAATTCAAACAACTAATAGATCAAATTCTAGTTTTTAAAACAGAGTCTGGCCACGTGTATGTTTCTAACTAGTACATACCATTTTGTGTGGATCGTGCAACGTAGGCCGTTAGATCTAACTAACATCGTGTGGATTAGATCAACAATACCGCTTCGGCTAAGTCGTCTTTTCTACAGCGTTAGATTTAGATCTAACGATCCAGAGCGCGCTGACCAGAGACTGGCGGCGCTGGCGACGATGAGCGACGGCGGCACGTCGGGTGGTGGCGTTCCGGCGAATCCAGGAAGCAAGGAAGGGGATGCGGTATATTACCAGGTTCACGAGATCGTGACGAAGCCCAACGTATTCGTGGGTGGTGAAGGGGCACACGAGATCGACGGGGATTGCTCACCAGAGTTGAGTTTGTCATCGGGCACGCACGGGCTTCGTCGGTGGCGACGCTATAGGGCACGAGAAGACACACAGACGGTGGCGTTAGACGTGTGAGAGATTGGCGAGTGTAGGAGAATCAATCAGAGGGAGAGGGGAGGACGGAACCTACCGGGAGAGTTCGCCGGAGTTGTGGGGGTCGTCGGTGGCATGCAGGTGAGGATGGAGTCGAAACTCTGGGGTGCACGCGAGCAAGCAAAGACTACTGGCAGGTGCGCACGACGAAGGCGAGCAAGTTAGTGGAAGCTAGAGGGCAGGGGGAAGTCTAGGCTCGCCGAAATTGGCGCCAGAACTCATCGGAGGCAGCGGTGGTTCGACTCGAATTGAGGGCAGCCTGGTGGCTCTCTAGGCGTGGCGACTGAGGGGAACAGGAGAGGAGAGGGAGGGGATTAATCGAGTGTGGTCGCGGGGCGGAATCTGTGCAGCAATTAATCGAATTGAATCGATTTGAATTGAGCCAGAAACGATAGAGGAATAAGGGGGGAGAACGGGTCAGCGCGGGTGAAGACGATGATGATAGCGTGGCGTGGGTCCGTTTTGTTAGTGGGGGTGTGGATACGGGTGCGGGTGAGAAAATTCCAGCGGGGAAGAGAGGGGGAGTGCCGGGTGGGCTGGTGTTGGGAAAAGGGGCTTGCTGGGCTAGCTGGGTTGGGTTGTTTCTTTTTTTTCTCTGATTCTTTTTATTTTTTCCAATTCTGTTTTCTTGTTTTCATTTGAAACGTTTGATTTCAAATCTTTTCAGAACTTTTTCAATAGGTTTAAATCATTTATGGGTTGATGAATTTGTCCAATATGAGATATTAAAATGTTTTCTTATGGTTTAATATTTATTAATTTAAATTAGGCAATTTGTCTTTTATTAAATAAAATTAAATATGGTTCAAATCCATATAATTTTATTCAAATAATCCTTTATTCTTTTATTTTATTTCAATTACTTTTATTCCATTTGCTTATGGATTTGTCCAAGATTTATATTATCTTTTAAATATTTCTTATTTATTTAATTCTTTCTTTGTCTTATAAAATTCATATCTTTTTATTTATAGTTCCAAAATTGGTGATTCCAATTTGTATAATTTTCTTTAATATTTGTTTATCTTATCAAATTCTTTTAGGATTACTTTTCTCACAATTTAGTGTTGATTTTTGTTAGGATCTTTATTAGCCTTGGAATTTACTTTCTTTTATCTTATTAAAATCATAAGTTTCTATCCATGGCTGTGTTGGAGATATGCCCTAGAGGCAATAATAAATGTAGTTATTATTATATCTTTGTGTTTATGATAAATGTTTACATTCATGCTATAATAGTATTAACAGGGAAACATTAATACTTGTGTGATTTGTAAACTTAATTTGAAGTCCCTAGTATAGCCTCTATACTTCACTAGCTTGTTGGTTGATAAATGATTGTGGTTTCCCTATCATGAACATTGAGATGTTATCAACAACAAGATCATATCATTAGGAGAATGATATGGTGGACATACTCCTATAGATAAGCGTAGCATAAAGATCAAGGCATTTCAATAGTTCAATTGCTATATGCTTTCTGATACATAGTAACCTAATTCCTTCGACCATGAGATCATGCATATCACCTTTACCGGATGGATGCTTTGATGACATCAAACACCACACCGTAACTGGGTGGCTATAAAGGTGGCATTGAGTGTTCGGAAAGTATTGGTTGAGACACATGGATCAAGAGTGGGATTTGTCCATCCATATGACGGATAGATATTCTCTGGGCCCTCTCGGTGAAATGTCATCCAATTGGCTTGCAAGCATGTGACTGGCTCACAAGGGATCACATATCACGGGAACGAGAAAAGAGTACTTATCAGTAACGAGGTTGAACTAGGTATGCAGAGATACCGACGATCATAACCTCGGATAAGTAACATATCGTGAGACAAAGGGAAATTGGTATCGTATGTAAGTGGTTCATTCGATCGCAAAGTAATCGTAGAAATATGTGGGAGCCATATGAATTTCCAGAATCCTCTATTGGTTATTGTTCGGAGAAGTGTCTCGATCATGTCCGCATAATTCACGAACCGTAGGGAGACACACTTAAGGATTCGACGTTGTTTTGAGTAGTTATGGTATTATGAGAAAGAGACCGAATGTTGTTCGGAGTCTCGGATGGGATCCGGGATATCACGAGGTGATCCGGAATGGTCCGGAGAATAAGATTCATATAAAGAAAGTCCCGTTTCGGAGTTCGGAAATGATTCCGGTGAATGTTCTAGAAGGTTCCGGAATGTACGGCACTCCGGGAGGGGGGAGGGGTACATGAATGTGTCATTACATATTGGAATGATTGCATCATGTACTAAGTGTTCTTTCTGTCCCAAATAAAGGATTAAATTGAATCCTAAAACAGAAAAGTCAAATGTCCAGTTTGAAAGTCAAACGGCTAAAACAAGAAACTGTGGGAAACAAGCAAGAGGAGGCCAAAACCGAGTTGGGGAGGGAAACCCTCCTCCAACCGGCGGCGCCTCTACCAGGCCGATTTGGGGAGGGACTCCCCTCCCTCCCCTGGCGCGCCAGCCCCCTCCCACCTATAAAAGGAGGGGCAGGGCCTCCTCCTCTAGACACACAAGTTTCTACCTCTAATCTCCGGTTTAGAGCCGTTTTGGTTTAGAGCTTCTAATTGCTTTAGCCTGCGGTTTAGAGCCTTCTAATTGGTGTGTCTAATCTCTAGACCACTAATAGCCCTCTCTCATAATCCACCATACTCGCTCCGGCTTAAGGCGAAGCCCTGCGGGATCTCCCCTCTACTTCCGGTACCACGCCGTTGTGCTGCCGGAATCGCGAGGAGAGTGCTACAACCTCCGCTGCCTGCTGGAACAAGGGAGAGGAAGGTCTTCGTCGAGTACCGAACGTGTGACCGACTGCGGGAGCGCTGCCGGAACGCAGCGCCGGAAGGATCGTCTACACGATCTTGAGATCGGGAAGAGTACGACTACATCACCCACGAGAATCCGCTCTCGTTAAACGCTTTGGAATCTTCGAGGGTAAGTTATTCCATCGACTCGTTGCTACAATCTAGTAGATAGATCTTGGCTTGTTTGTTTGTATGCGATAGAAATTTTTTGTTTTCCATGCTACGAACCCCAACAGTGGTATCAGAGCCAGGTTTATATGTAGATCTGTTGCACGAGTAGAACACAATGGTCATTGTGGGCGTTGATGCTTTTATTGTCGATTACTTCTTGTGTACTTTGCATCTTGCGGTATGTTGGGATGAAGCGGCCCGGGCTAACCTTACATGACATCGTTCATGAGACTTGCTCCACGCTTGACATGCAACTTGTATTGCATAAGTGGCTTTGCGGGTGCCTGTTTCTCCTAGCATAGTTAAGATCCAATTTACAACGGGTGATCAACAATGCTAGTATCAATGTTGTGGTTCTTGTTCGTAAGTTAGAACGACACTTATTGAAAGCCCCAAACCACGTAAAATATGCAAAGAAAGTAGAGGCGTCTAACTTTGTTTTGCAAGGGTGTGCAGTGATGTGATATGGCCATGATTGTGATTATATTTGATGTATGCAATGTTCCTTATTGTAAGTTGGCAACCGGCAGGAGCCATATGGTTGTCTTTAATTTATGTTAAGACCCGCGTGTCTATTCAAAGTAGTTGTAATAGTTGAAGCCGGTGGACGACAACCATGGAGAAGCGTCATTGACCTTGATGCAATGTCGGTGATGATGGAGATCATGTTCGTGCTTGAAGATGGAGATCGGAAGCACAAAGAAGAAAGGCCATATCATATCACATATATATATTGAATTGCATGTGATGTTAATCCTTTATGCATCTTGTATTTCTTAGTAGACGACGGTAGCATTATAAGATGATCCATCATGCACATCAATTTCAAGTCATAAAGTGTTCATCCTTAGTTAGCACCGTTGCTAAAGCTTGTTGTTTCGAAGCACCACGTGATGATCGGGTGTGTTAGATTCTGCAAGTGTATACAACGTGAGCAAGCCAGATTTGCTCATGCGGAAACTAAGGTTTGATCTTGACGAGCCTAGCATGTACAGACATGGTCTCGGAACACGGATCACCGAAAGGTAAAGCATGAATCATATAGTAGATATGATGAACATGTCGATTGTTCGCCATTGAAACTATGTCAACTCTCGTGATGATCGGTGTTGATATGGTGGATTTGGTTCGTGTGATCACTAAAACAATGTGAGGGATATTGTTTTGAGTGGGAGTTCACCTAGTTTAATTTCATTATTAATTAGAACTCAATTTGTCATAAACTTAGTCTAAACTATTGCAAATATGTTGTAGATCAATGGCAGCCCCTACCATCAATTTTAATGCGTTCCTAGAGAAAGAAAAGTTGAAAAACAATGGAAGCAACTTCACGGATTGGTTCTGCAATTTGAGGATTGTCCTCACAGCTGGTAATTTGACCTATGTGCTGGATGCACCGCTAGGTGACCCACCTGCAGATGATGCTC
This sequence comes from Avena sativa, assembly GCA_916181665.1. NCBI lineage: Eukaryota > Viridiplantae > Streptophyta > Magnoliopsida > Poales > Poaceae > Avena > Avena sativa. The sequence continues at coordinate 448,297,364 of OV702285.1, forward strand.
CCGATGAAGTAAAGAATGTTTACCTCGCTCGGAAGAATCAGTACTCCATAGTTCAGTGTGCTATCTTGTATGGTTTGGAATCGGAGCTTCAGAAAAGGTTTGAGGATTCAGACCCATATGATATTGTCGAGGATCTCAAATTGATTTTTGAGACTCATGCGGCAATTGAAAGTTATGAAGCTTCTGAAAAGTTCTTTAACTGCAAGATGGAAGAGGGCAGCTCCGTCAGTGAGCATGTGCTTAAGATGTCTGGGCACGCAAACAAACTTCAAATCTTGGGTATTGTGATTCCTAATGCTTTGGGGATTTACCGTGTCCTCCAATCACTACCACCAAGTTACAAGAACTTTGTGATGAACTACAACATGCAGAACATGAACAAGACGTTGCCAGAACTCTTTGCCATGTTGAAATCTGCAGAAGTGGAGATTAAGAAAGAGCACCAAGTGTTGTTGGTCAATAAGACCACCAAATTCAAGAAAGGCAAGTCTAAGCAAAAGGGACACTTCAAGAAGGGTGGTAAGAAAGTTACCACGCCGGCGAAGAAGACCAAGGCTGGACCTAAGCCTGATACTGAGTGCTTTTACTGCAAGGGAGAAGGTCACTGGAAGCGGAATTGCCCAAAGTACTTGGCGGATTTGAAGAACGGCAACATCAAGAAGAAAGGTATATCTGATATACATGTTATTGATGTGTATCTCACTAGTACTCGTAGTAGTGCCTGGGTATTTGATACTGGTTCGGTTGCTCATATTTGTAACTCGAAACAGGTGCTGCAGAATAAACGGAAGCTAGCGAAGAACGAGGTGACGATGCGCGTGGGAAACGGATCAAAGGTTGATGTGATCGCGGTCGGCACGCTACCCCTTCATCTACCATCGGGATTAGTTTTATACTTAAATAATTGTTATTTAGTGCCTGTGTTGAGCATGAACATTATATCGGGATCTTGTTTATTGCGAGACGGTTACTTGTTTAAATCAGATAATAATGGTTGTTCGATTTATATGAGTAATATGTTTTATGCACATGCACCTTTGATAGATGGTCTATTCTTATTGAATCTCGATAGTGGAAATACACATATCAACAACATTGAGGCTAAACGTTTGAAATCAAGCGATAATTCGACCTATATGTGGCACTGTCGTCTTGGTCACATTGGAGTGAAGCGTATGAAGAAACTCCATTCCGATGGACTTCTTGAATCACTTGATTTTGAATCACTTGAAAGATGCGAAGCATGTCTGATGGGAAAAATGACTAAGACTCCATTTTCTGGTATGATGGAGCGAGCTACGGACTTATTGGAAATCATACATACCGATGTGTGTGGTCCAATGAGTGTAGCATCGCGTGGTGGTTATCGTTATGTTCTTACCTTCACGGATGACTTGAGTAGATATGGGTATATCTATTTCATGAAACATAAGTCCGAAACTTTCGAGAAGTTTAAGGAGTTTCAAAGTGAGGTAGAGAATCAACGTAACAAGAAGATTAAATTTCTACGTTCTGATCGTGGAGGTGAATATCTAAGTTACGAGTTTGGCGAGCATTTGAAGAAATGCGGAATACTTTCACAATTGACACCGCCGGGAACACCACAGCGTAATGGTGTGTCCGAACGTCGTAATCGAACTCTCTTAGATATGGTTCGTTCTATGATGTCACTTACAGATTTACCGCTATCATTTTGGGGTTATGCATTAGAAACAGCCGCATTCACTTTAAATAGGGCACCATCTAAATCCGTTGAAACGACACCGTATGAATTATGGTTCGGGAAGAAACCTAAATTGTCGTTCCTTTAAGTTTGGGGATGCGAAGCCTATGTAAAGAAGTTACAGCCGGACAAGCTTGAACCCAAAGCGGAAAAATGCGTCTTCATAGGATACCCGAAGCAAACTATTGGGTATACCTTCTATCATAGATCCGAAGGCAAAATCTTCGTTGCCAAGAATGGATCCTTTCTAGAGAAGGAATTTCTCTCGAAAGAAGTGACTGGAAGGAAAGTAGAACTCGATGAGGTTGTCGAACCTTCTCTCGAAATTGCGAGTAGCGCAGCACCGGAAGAAGTTCCTGTGGTGCCTGCACCAATTAGAGAGGGAGCTAATGATGGTGATCATGAAACTTCGGTTGAAGTTGCTACAGAGCCTCGGAGGACAACGAGAACTCGTACCACTCCAGATTGGTATGATCCCGTTATGAGTGTCATGTTGGTGGACAACACCGATGACCCCGAGACATATGAGGAAGCGATGATGAGCCCAGATTCCAATAAATGGCATGAAGCCATGAAATCCGAGATTGGATCCATGTACGAAAACCAAGTATGGACTTTGGTGGACTTACCGGATGGCCGAAAGGCTGTCGAGAACAAATGGATTTTCAAGAAGAAAACAGATGCTGATGGTAATGTTACTGTCTATAAAGCTCGACTTGTCGCAAAAGGGTTTCGACAAATTCAAGGAGTTGACTACGATGAGACTTTCTCACCGGTAGCGAAGCTAAAGTCTGTGAGGATTATGTTAGCAATCGCTGCATATTATGATTATGAAATATGGCAGATGGATGTCAAAACAGCATTCCTCAATGGAGATATTGATGAAGAGTTGTATATGATGCAACCCAAAGGTTTTGTCGATCCTAAAGATGCTAACAAGGTATGCAAACTTCAACGGTCCATCTATGGATTGAAGCAAGCATCCCGAAGTTGGAATCAACGTTTTGATAAGGTAATCAAAAGTTTTGGTTTTATACAAACTTATGGAGAAGCTTGTATTTACAAGAAAGTGAGTGGGAGCTCTGTAGCATTCTTAATACTATATGTGGATGACATATTGTTGATTGGGAATGATGTAGACCTTCTTAATAGTGTCAAAGAATATTTGAATAATAATTTTTCAATGAAAGATCTTGGCGAAGCAGCTTACATATTAGGCATAAAGATTTATAGAGATAGATCGAAACGCCAAATATCATTGTCACAGAGTACATATTTGGACAAAGTTCTAAAGAGGTTTGGAATGGAAGAAAGCAAGAAAGGGTTCTTGCCCATGTTGCCCAATACGACCTTGAGTAAAACTCAAAGTCCGACATCGGCAGAAGATAGAGAAAGGATGAGTAAGACTCCCTATGCATCAGCCATAGGATCTCTAATGTATGCCATGCTATGTACTAGACCCGACATTGCATATGTTGTTAGTTTAACTAGCAGATATCAAAGTGATCCAGGAGTGGATCATTGGACAGCGGTCAAAAACATCCTTAAGTACTTGAGAAGAACTAAGGATATGGTTCTTTCTTATGGAGGTGATGAACAGCTCGTTGTTAATGGTTACACCGATGCTAGTTGGAACACCGATCCGGATGATTCTAAATCACAATCTGGATACGTATTTATTTTGAATGGTGCAGCAGTTAGCTGGAGGAGTGCAAAGCAAAGCGTTGTGGCGAGATCTTCAACTGAATCGGAATACATGGCTGCTTCGGAGGCTTCACAAGAAGCGATATGGATGAAAGAGTTCATTACAGACCTGGGTGTGGTTCCTAGTGCGCTGGACCCAATGTCTATCTACTGTGATAACATGGGTGCCATAGCCAATGCGCAAGAACCAAGGTCACACAAGAAGCTGAAGCATATCAAGCTACGTTTTCACGCTATTCGAGAACATATCCAGGATGGGGATATAAAGATTTGCAAAAGTACACACAGATCTGAATGTGGCGGATCCGTTGACTAAACCTCTCCCGAGGGCAAAACATGACCAACACCAAACTGCCATGGGTGTTCGGTGTATTACCATGTAATCTAGATTAGATGACTCTAGTGCAAGTGGGAGACTGTTGGAGATATGCCCTAGAGGCAATAATAAATGTAGTTATTATTATATCTTTGTGTTTATGATAAATGTTTACATTCATGCTATAATAGTATTAACAGGGAAACATTAATACTTGTGTGATTTGTAAACTTAATTTGAAGTCCCTAGTATAGCCTCTATACTTCACTAGCTTGTTGGTTGATAAATGATTGTGGTTTCCCTATCATGAACATTGAGATGTTATCAACAACAAGATCATATCATTAGGAGAATGATATGGTGGACATACTCCTATAGATAAGCGTAGCATAAAGATCAAGTCATTTCAATAGTTCAATTGCTATATGCTTTCTGATACATAGTAACCTAATTCCTTCGACCATGAGATCATGCATATCACCTTTACCGGATGGATGCTTTGATGACATCAAACACCACACCGTAACTGGGTGGCTATAAAGGTGGCATTGAGTGTTCGGAAAGTATTGGTTGAGACACATGGATCAAGAGTGGGATTTGTCCATCCATATGACGGATAGATATTCTCTGGGCCCTCTCGGTGAAATGTCATCCAATTGGCTTGCAAGCATGTGAATGGCTCACAAGGGATCACATATCACGGGAACGAGAAAAGAGTACTTATCAGTAACGAGGTTGAACTAGGTATGCAGAGATACCGACGATCATAACCTCGGATAAGTAACATATCGTGAGACAAAGGGAAATTGGTATCGTATGTAAGTGGTTCATTCGATCGCAAAGTAATCGTAGAAATATGTGGGAGCCATATGAATTTCCAGATTCCTCTATTGGTTATTGTTCGGAGAAGTGTCTCGATCATGTCCGCATAATTCACGAACCGTAGGGAGACACACTTAAGGATTCGACGTTGTTTTGAGTAGTTATGGTATTATGAGAAAGAGACCGAATGTTGTTCGGAGTCTCGGATGGGATCCGGGATATCACGAGGTGATCCGGAATGGTCCGGAGAATAAGATTCATATAAAGAAAGTCCCGTTTCGGAGTTCGGAAATGATTCCGGTGAATGTTCTAGAAGGTTCCGGAATGTCCGGCACTCCGGGAGGGGGGAGGGATACATGAATGTGTCATTACATATTGGAATGATTGCATCATGTACTAAGTGTTCTTGCTGTCCCAAATAAAGGATTAAATTGAATCCTAAAACAGAAAAGTCAAATGTCCAGTTTGAAAGTCAAACGGCTAAAACAAGAAACTGTGGGAAACAAGCAAGAGGAGGCCAAAACCGAGTTGGGGAGGGAAACCCTCCTCCAACCGGCGGCGCCTCCACCAGGCCGAGTTGGGGAGGGACTCCCCTCCCTCCCCTGGCGCGCCAGCCCCCTCCCACCTATAAAAGGAGGGGCAGGGCCTCCTCCTCTAGACACACAAGTTTCTACCTCTAATCTCCGGTTTAGAGCCGTTTTGGTTTAGAGCTTCTAATTGCTTTAGCCTATGGTTTAGAGCCTTCTAATTGGTGTGTCTAATCTCTAGACCACTAATAGCCCTCTCTCATAATCCACCATACTCGCTCCGGCTTAAGGCGAAGCCCTGCGGGATCTCCCCTCTACTTCCGGTACCACGCCGTTGTGCTGCCGGAATCGCGAGGAGAGTGCTACAACCTCCGCTGCCTGCTGGAACAAGGGAGAGGAAGGTCTTCGTCGAGTACCGAACGTGTGACCGACTGCGGGAGCGCTGCCGGAACGCAGCGCCGGAAGGATCGTCTACACGATCTTGAGATCGGGAAGAGTACGACTACATCACCACGAGAATCCGCTCTCGTTAAACGCTTTGGAATCTTCGAGGGTAAGTTATTCCATCGACTCGTTGCTACAATCTAGTAGATAGATCTTGGCTTGTTTGTTTGTATGCGATAGAAATTTTTTGTTTTCCATGCTACGAACCCCAACAGGCTGCAAATTGAATGAAACCAATTTCCATGGTTTTGTAATATTTTTGTTTACCATTTTTGATCATTTATAAATGTTTGTTGCTAAATTTTATATGGGACAAAGCCATAGTCTTAGAGTGATCTTGGAGATGATTTCTTTCATTAAGGTTTAGGGTTTTGGTTCAAGTTTTCCAAGTGTTTTAAATTCAAGATTCTTTCCATGCATGAATGCATTTGATTGTTTGGTAATTTTGTTTGTTTCCTTTTCATTCAAATTTTGTTCAAGTAGGGTTTTGATGTTTCTATTTAGAAGCAAAAAAGTTTCTTTTCACCCTAAATTTTAACATTTATTTCATTTGTTTGTTTATTTTTCACATTTCAAAATTTGGAATTTTTGGGATGTGACAAAACTCAATCTCCACCCAATACCCATTTATCTCGAATCCTTTGTCTATTGTGAAGGAATAGTGTATTGGGTTTTGAGGATTGGAGATTTACAGGGAAGAGTGGAGCTTTTGGGAATACTTGGGATTTGGGATTAGACCAGAATAATACTCTAATCCTTGCAAAAAATACAAACAAATCCTTGAATATGAACTTGGACGCTGCATTTCGCAAACCTCCTACTAGCGGACGTGGGTCAAAGAAAAGCCACAGGGTCGAGTTAAGTAACTAACATATTCTGTGGTTGTTTGATTAGACAGTTTTGCAAAAAATATGATTTTCTTAAAGAAATTATAGCATGACAAACAAAAAAAAAACATATGGTTAGTCCATGCAGCTTGGATAACATTTTTGGAGCAAAACATTGCTTTAGAGGATGGGCTCCATGGAGGCCTCTTTATTTTTATAATCGACATTTTAAAGTTTTAGAAAAAAAACACTAGATGTTGATAATGACTTATTCTATGGCCATGCAAAATCTCAGCGCAAAATAGTTTGTAGCCTAAAAAAATAACAAATCCTGATAAATTAGGTTTTCGAATTTTGCACTATTCGCTACTTGAGATCTAGAATTTTATCATTTTTGCACAGCCCGAAATATAGAAAATTTCGGATTGGTTTTTGGCACACATGTATTAAACATAAATATCGATTTTCAAAAAATTCAAACAACAAGCTCCATGGAACCCTCCTCCAAATCCCATAAACTATATATCCTATAACTTTCTCAAACATCGCTTGCCCGCACTCCACCACGGCTTTCGTCGAATCCTCGACCTGGTCCTCTGTGGTTCGTCCTCCCTAGCGCCACTATCGCGCAACACATCGCCGCCTCCTCTTTGTATTTTTGGCCGCCGCATTCCACCGCTGCCGCATCCACCCTGTCACCACCACTCCAGGGTGAGCCTCCTCCCTTTTTATGTTTTGTAATTGTTATGACCCAAGAAATTTTGTGTTAAGTGCCATGTCGGGTTTGGGAATCTATTTGATTTAGATTCAAGGTTTCGTGTTTTCGCAAAAAAAATCAAGGTCTAGTGTCCCTGTAAAAAAATGTTTCTAGTTTTAGTTTCCCTGTAAAAAAATAATGCTAGTTGATTTGGATGATAGTGGTATCCTGGATTTGCTAAGTTATGTGATAGCGTAGCCCGAAATTTGTAGGTATTAAAAATGAGTGCCAATGTTTTGGCAAAACATTGATTAAAATTTTGTTTTATCAAATTTATGACACTTAATATGTTCAATATTTAGTAAAGGTCATGCTATATTTTTTTTGTTAATTTAATAAATAGCTTTTACTTATTTGTTAGTTCTCAGTGTGAGCTCCCCTACCGTTGGACATTACGCCATACCGCGGTGTGAGGCAGAAGGGGAAGAATATGTGTGGGAAGAGATCACTCTGAATAGCCAGAAGCGCAGGCTTGGCACATGGGAGACCATAGAGCTGACGACATGAGCATACGACCACATGGTGCTCCAGTTGTTCGAGTATTCAGCGAAGCTCAATTTCCATGAGACGATCCACTTCACGAGATTCTTCGCATCAGAGAATATTAGGATACCCACCAAGGCGAGGAGAAGGGGAACCTCCATGCCCAGGCGCAGCTCTTCGACCCCTTGGTGGCGCATCTCACAAGGGAGGAGCCTAACCTTTTGGATGAGAATCACAAGATGCTAGCTCGCAAAGACGACACACGCAAGGAGGAGCACTAACATGATGATGCTAAGGATGACTAAATAGAATGGGCCGAGCTCAAGTGTGTGTCCATCGAGGAGGAGGGATGGATGGCTTGTCGTGGGGTCAGTCTACCACCGACGACTAGAAGGTTAGCCCCTCTAGTGGGTGGCTGGACAATGCAGTAGTTATTTATCCCAGTACTATCAGTCCTAGTACCCCATGAACTAATTGTATCGCAATGTTGCTAGTATTAGAGATGTTTAAACTAGGATCATAGCTAGCACTTTCAAAATTATCGTAGCTAGTACCGTTTAATTTATTATAACTAGTTTTGTTGAATTATGCAGTGAGCCTATTTGTGTTTTCTTCATGTTCCTTGTTAACATTTTTGGTTTATCATTTTTAAATCAAAATGCATGTTTATTTTTCAACATGAATGCAGCAACACGTGTGCACCACTTGTGGCTGCACCAAGTGCCAAAATAAGAAGTTTTTCATAGATCTTACAACTTTCTAACTAGCAAGGTATGTCTTAATTCAACATGTTGTGTCTTAGTTGTTCATAGTTTGTCCCAAGAAATATCTAATTGTTCTTTTCTTCTAATTTTGCTAAGACCGTCCTTTGTGAGTCAAGGCATAACTTTCTGGAGAAGGTCAACGTTGGCATTGATGACCACATCATATTTGAGGTCAACCTGTTCATGATGACAAAGGCCACTAACTTCAGTGTTCTACATACCGAACCTATATCGTTTTCTCATGTTGAAGGGATCTTGCATAAGGGCATCCACTATGTGTGCCACAAGCTATCCATAAGTCAAAAGGCTATCTATAAGGAGTTCTATATACATTGTAGAGGCTAGCCATAAGGAGTCCACAAGCTCAAAACCTTGTGGGCTGTCTACAAGCTTGTTGATCACCCACAAGCAATAAAATATCAATATTTGTACAACTATGGTACACATGATTGCCTCGAACTCGCGTAAAGAGGTTGTGAGGCGGGGTTTTTTCCTAACGATTATTCTGAAGCATAGGGTCTAGCTTATTGGGTGCTTTTGCAACATACATTGTAGAGAAGTCTGTTTGCCACAAGGCTGTTGCGTCCGTCCCATCTTATGGCCATTTCAATCACATACATAGGTGATGCCCTAAGCCCACATGATGGAAGAAGGGGGGATTTGCAAGTTATATCTCGACCATGATGACAACATCTTGTTGTATTACAATTACCGTGGTTTACATACCGTGACCATGTGTTCTTAGAGGAGGACTTTAGTTAGTACTACTCCCTTTATTTTGGTTTACTAGGCACACACGTAGTTTAAAAACCACTTTGACCATTAATTTCAGTCAACAAATTCTACATAATATATCACAAAAATTGTACTCATCGGATTGATCTTTAAAAAAGTTTCCAATGGTATATTTTTGAGACACATATTGTATATTTTATTGGTCAAATATTTTCTCATACTACGTGCGTGCTTAATATACTGAACCGGAGGGAGTATGTTATATGCTACTAGTCATAATATGTTAATTATGTGCTATTACTTCTATGTTGAAGTCTTAAATGTAAGAGTAGTGTTATACTATGATATTAGTATTGCTGGAAAACAAAAAATGCTGCCATGCAGCAGAAATCACATTAGTGGCTGGCACGCCATCAGTGGTATACATTACTTGTGGCGTGAGGCATTTCTGTTACCAGTGGTCTGGGTGGAGCTAGAACAGGAGATGGATAGAACGAAGGTGGAGAAGGAAGTCAGGAAGAGAGAAGGAGAAAAGATGAAATTGTGGGACTTCTAATTCTCGGGTAGAGCAAAATCGATTTGATTCATGTCTCCTGTGTTCTGTAAACATTGGGCTGGTTCAAAATTGGAGATGGTTTCATATTTGTTAAATCTGGGGCGCCCAATTTCCTTCTGTCCACTTCCATGTTAAGCTTCGAACTTTCTAAGGGCCTCCACATCGCCGATGTGGCCATGTGCTACTTTGCACCCATGCTCTAATCCTGTCGTGGTGCACAGCTCCAGCCCACAGTCGTCACTGCATTCAACCCTATCCCATGTAATGAGCATTTTAGGTCTATACCCTACAACGGTAGTGCATGCAGAACAGATACTAGCAGGCAACTACACATCATCAGTTAAAGAGTTAACCATGGTTCCCAAAACAAACGAAGCATAAGCTAGCTAGGAGGGCAACGCGTATGACCATGCCAGAAGTTGCAGATCTATACGAAATAGTAGTAGTACTCCTTGTAATACTAAACATCCATTGTTAATAGCATCGCGATTATACCATGCACACCGTAGCACTGGACACGCAGTTTTGAAGGGCCTTTTTATCGGCCTCCACTTCTGCTCGTTTTCTTCTCGTCCTGGAACTTGTACCACTCGGCATCTCGCGTCATCCTTCTGATCTCCTCCTTGCTCAGCCGTCCTCTGTCGCTGGTGATGGTGATCTTATTCTTCTTCCCCGTTGTCATGTCTTCTGCAGACACCTTCAGGGTGCCGTTCTCTTCGATTTCAAAGGTCACGTTGATCTGTGGCACGCACCTCGGCGCCCTAGGGATGCTGTTGGCCCAGCCCCAAATGCCAAGTGCAGTCCGGCGTGACAACGACAAAGTAGTCCGGCGAGTTGCGCGCACGTATAAGAACCAGCTAACAACGATCAGCAAGCTAGCTATCTAGCCTGATCAAAAGAACTAGCTCTCTCAACTCACACGAGTACGTACGGGAAAAACAATGTTGATGACTACAGGGCCCTCTCGGTCCTGTTGTTTGTATTGAATCTCACGGTTTTCTTACAAGGCTACTATATGGGTGTATATATACCCGGCAAGACGCAACGTCAATACGAATAGGTGTTGGACTACTAGTCCTACTCGGAACACACACGCACACGACACCGTTCCGTGTCCTATCGGGATTACTATTCCTAACAATCACCCCCCTAAGCACGATGTGCCCATCTTCACAGCTTGGACGCCGATCCTTCCTCGCATCTCCGCAAACTTCACTCGTCCCAAAGATTTAGTTAGGATATCCGCAAGCTGATCTTTGGTGCAAACATAGTTGACTTCAATCTTGCTCTCCTCTACACACTGCCGTATGTAGTGATACTTCGTATCAATGTGCTTACTCCTGTCATGATGCACCGGATTCTTGCACAATGAAATTGCAGACTTGTTGTCAAAATTGAGCACCACTTGTTCCGCCTCCCGATTGGTGAGATCACCAAGTAGACTTCTTAGCCACACACCTTGACACGCTGCAGTTGCAGCCGCAATATACTCAGCTTCACAGGATGACTGTGCCACCACCTTTTGCTTTTGTGATAGTCAACTTACTATGCTTCTTCCCAAGAAATATGCCACGCCCGAGGTACTCTTACGGTCGTCAATATCTCCTGCCATGTCACTATCACTGTAGCCAAGTAGCTTCACCTCCTCCTTCTCTTTCGAGTAGACAATACCAAAGTTTGTAGTACCTTTGATATACCTGAGTATATGTTTCACGGCTGTCCAATGCTCCATTGTGGGTGCTTCCATGAAGCGACTCACATTGCCAACGGAATAAGCCAAGTCGGGTCTTGTGTTAATGAGATACCTCAAACTTCCGACAACGCTCCTATACTCCGTTGCATCAACCGCAGGTGCTTCACTCCTTTTGCTCAGTTTAAGACGAGGTTCCATCGGAACATGAGTTGGATTGCATTCTTCCATGCCACACTTCTCGAGTATCTTCTTTGCATATGCCTCTTGGCATAGCGTGATCTCACCCAGCTTTTGATGTACCTCGATCCCAAGGTAGTAGCTCAACAAGCCTAGATCACTCATCTTGAATAACTCCTTCATCTGTAGCTTGAACTTTGCAATCTCCTTATCATCCGCTCCTGTTATCAATAGATCATCAACATAGATGCCAACTAGTAGATGATCCCTTCCTTTACCTCGCTTATACATCGCATGCTCCAGTGGGCTCTTCTCGAATCCGAGAGAGATCAATGTACGATCAAGCTTGATGTTCCACGCCCGAGGGGCTTGCCGTAGCCCGTACAACGCCTTGTGTAGCTTCAAAACCTTGTGTTCTTCTCCCTCTTTGATGTATCCCGGTGGTTGCTTCACATAAACTTCTTCTTCTAACTCCCCATTCAAAAACGCGGATTTCACATCCATGTGATGCAGTTTCCAAGATTCTTGAGCTGCGAGAGCGATAAGTAATCTCACCGATTCCATCCTTGCAACGGGAGCAAACACTTCTTCAAAATCCACACCTTGCTCTTGCACGTATCCCTTGGCCACTAGCCGAGCTTTGTGTTTCACCAACTTCCCTTCGGCATCCTTCTTGATCTTGTACACCCACTTGAGTCCTATGGCCTTGTGATTGTTGGGTAGATCGACAAGCTCCCATGTATCGTTGTCGCGGATCGACCCCAACTCCTCATCCATAGCCCGACGCCAACACTCCTCCGTATTAGCATCCTCGAATTTCGTCGGCTCCTCGGTGAGTAAACACCGACCTTGTCCTCTCCCTCGCGCACGCGCTGTACGAAGGGTCTCCGGCGGATACAACTCCAGTACACTTCGGAATTTTTCTGGAGTAGGTGGCCGTCTCCTTTCTTCCCGTGCACTTGGAGGAGACGTGGAAGCTGACGTAGTACTTGTTTCAGCGTCTACTGAATTTCCTGCAGTTTCTGTCGGTGTACTGCATGTTGGCGATGTGACATCGTCGCCCGCGTCCACTTCTGGACTGCCGCTAGTCCCTCCTGGACGGGAGTGTGCAGCTGATGGACCACTTGCGCCAGGGCTCTCGTCCGCGCGTGGACTGGATGACGACGCCGAGCCTCCAGGTGCAGCGCGTGAGCTGCTGCTCGTGCCGGGACTCCCACGCGGAGATACCTCTCCAGGCGTAGCGCTGCTGCTACTCACTTCCAGACCTCCATCTTCTGAACCAGCGCCTAAATCCGTAACGCCACGGGACGCTGTTTCTTGATCATCTGCATGCGAATCACTGTAGACTACAGTAAATATTTCATCAGAAATTGATTGTACCGGTTCCGCAGAGCCCCAATTCCATGATTTCTCCTCCTCGAAGACGACGTCACGTGTCACCACCAACTTTTTGTTCACTGGATTGTACGCGCGATACGCCTTTGAACCGTATTCATAGCCGATCATGACCATTGGAGTACTTCGATCTGCCAACTTGCTAGTATGCCCGGTCACCGTCTTCACATGCGCCACGCACCCGAAAGTGCGAAGATGATCAACCGAGGGATTGCGCCCGTACCATGCTTCGTACGGCGTCATACCAACTACACTCTTAGTTGGTGCCCTGTTTAGCAAATAGACAGCTGTACTAACTGCCTCACCCCAAAACCTGCCTGGCATGCCTTTGCTCTTCATCATGCTGCGTGCCATGGCCACCACGGTTTGGTTCCTTCTTTCCACAACACCGTTTTGCTGCGGTGAATATGGTGCGGTGAGATACCGCCGGATCCCATGAGCTTCGCAAAACTCCTTGAATTCATTGGATTTGAACTCCCCACCCCGATCGGTACGGAGGGCCTTCAACTTTGCCTCGGACTCCACCTCGGCTGCCATCTTCACAATCCTGAACGCTTGCAAAGCTTGATCCTTACTCTTCAGCAGCACAACCCACATGTATCTACTGAGGTCGTCGACGATGAGCAAAAAGTACTTGTTCCCGGCGGGGGTCGCCGGCGTGATTGGTCCGCATAAGTCTCCATGCACCAACTCAAGAACCTTACTTGCTCGATATTGTCCCTCCCTTGGAAACGGGGCTCGCCTTTGCTTCCCAATGAGACAACCGTCGCACACCTGCTCAACATGATCAACACACGGTAAGCCACGTACCATCTCCTTCTGTCCAAGTTGTCGTAGAGCTTGGAAATTTAGATGTCCGTAGCGAGCATGCCACTTCCACGCCGAGTCTTCCATGCTTGTCATCAAACATACTGGATCCGCCCGATTGAGATTGAGGATGTAGAGTCTATTCTTCGACCTCTCCACCTTCATGATGAGTTGCCTTTGGCGGTCATATCCCCACAGGAACTCGTCCTCCAACACGATCTTGCATCCACGCTCCGCGAGCTGACCAAGACTGATAATGTTGGTCTTAAGCTTGGGAATATAGTACACGTCAGTGAGTACCTTGTGACCTCCATCCTTCAACTCAAACATGATAGTGCCTCGTCCTGCAATCTCCACCTTCGACCCATCGCCGAATCGAACGGAGCATCCAACCGTGAGGTTCAACTCAGAAAACTGAGCCTTGTCGCCGGTCATGTGGTTGCTAGCGCCTGTGTCGAGGTACCAAACATCATGAGTCGTCTGCATCCTCCGCGGGAAGACCTTCTCTTCCACGAGCGTGACGATCTCCGTAGCGGACTCCTGAGGAGTTGATTCCTTGGTGGTCATTAACTCGCAAGCTTCGAGCATGAGCATCATCGGTCCATCATCTCCTTCCTTCGCCATGAGAGCCTTCTCCTTTGAACGGTTGGGACACTCCGATTTGAAGTGCCCGAGCTGATTGCACTTATGGCAGCGAAGATTCTTCTTATCGAATTTCTTCTTTGGCTTCTTCGGCTTGCTGTCCGACTTCTTCGCCGGGACCGAACCATCGCCACTGCCAGATGCCTTATCGCTCCTCTCCTTGGCGACCATTGCCTGCCACTGGGCACGTGTAATCATGAGGTGCTCATCTTGATTCGCGTCGCCGTAGGTGATCTTCATCCGCTCGTCATGCGCCTTGAACCGTCCAACCAGGTCATCCATCGTGAGGGTGGTGAGATCAACGCATTGTTCGATTGCCGACACCACAGATATGTACCGCGGCGGCGCCGCGCGAAGGAAACGCATTACGACTGAGATATCTTCCAGCTTCTCACCTTGCGCGCGAATCCCGTTGACAATTGTGGCTACCCTCGAGGCAAAAGCGTCCAGCGTCTCATCTCCTTCCATCTCAAGGTTTTCGTACTTCTTCTGCAAGGTTTGTAGGGTCGCCCTGCGGACGCGCTCGTGCCCAAGATTCAACGTCTTGAGTGTCTCCCACGCCTCCTTTGCAGAAACCTTCGAGATCAGGTGCTGCATCACGTCCGCCGGCACCACGGAGCCGATGGCCGTGAGTGCCTGTCGGTCCTTGCGGTACTTCGGCGCGCCCTTCTTGAACTCGTCGCCGCCGGGATCGACAGCCTCCCAGATGTCGTTGCCCTCCATGGCCCACTCCATCCGTTTCGCCCATGTCGTGTAGTTGCCGCGATCATACCGCGGGTACTGCGACGACACCGATGCACCCGCAGCCGCACCGGAGTACTCGCCTTGATCCTTGCCCGTCATGACCTCCCGTTACTAGGAGATCCTCCGCGAGGCTCTGATACCAATTGTTGGCCCAGCCCCAAATGCCGAGTGCAGTCCGGCGTGACAACGACAAAGTAGTCCGGCGAGTTGCGCGCACGTATAAGAACCAGCTAACAACGATCAGCAAGCTAGCTATCTAGCCTGATCAAAAGAACTAGCTCTCTCAACTCACACGAGTACGTACGGGAAAAACAATGTTGATGGCTACAGGGCCCTCTCGGTCCTGTTGTTTGTATTGAATCTCACGGTTTTCTTACAAGGCTACTATATGGGTGTATATATACCCGGCAAGACGCAACGTCAATACGAATAGGTGTTGGACTACTAGTCCTACTCGGAACACACACGCACACGACACCGTTCCGTGTCCTATCGGGATTACTATTCCTAACAGATGCCAGAAAGCGTGAACGTGCCGAGCAAGTTGTTGTCCTTGGTGAACTCCCCCTCACCCTCGTACACCTGGATGAACACGCTCGTCTGGTTGTCCAAAGTCAGTGGTGAAGATCTGCTCCTCCTTGGTAGGAATGGTGGTGTTCCTGGGAATCAGCACATTCATCACACCTCCAACTGTCTCTATCCCGAGAGAGAGAGGCGTGACATCAAGCAGAAGCACTTCCCTCACTTCTACATTGTCCTCGTCACTGAGAATGGCAGCCTGGAGGGCAGCACCATACGCAACAGCCTCATCAGGGTTCAGGCTCCTGCAGAGCTTCTTCCCCTTGAACAAGTCCTGGAGCAGCTGCTGCACCTTGGGGATATGGCTGGAGCCACCAACGAGCACGACGTCATGAATTTGGGACTTCTCCATCCTAGCATGGCGGAGGCACTTCTCGACGAGTTCGATGCACTTCCGGAAGAGGTCCATGTTGAGCTCCTCAAACCGGGCGCGGGTGATTGTCGTGTAGAAATCAATGCCCTCCTGGAGCGAATCAATCTCAATGGTGGTCTGCACCGTGGAAGACAGCAACCTCTTGGCCCTCTCGCAGGCCAACCTCAGCCGTCGGAGAGCCCGCGGGTTGCTCCTGATACCATTCCTCTTGTACTTCTTAATGAACTCCCGAACAAAGTGCTTCACCATCCACTTTTGCTTCGGTATCCCCCCCCTGAGGGCAATCGAAGAGAAAAACCGGGTCTGGGCGGGGTTCAGGGTGGTTGCTGGATCGTCACGGACCGGTCGAAGTCGTATTAGCCGTCCGTATACGTGACCGTATACCCACTTGACGTCTACGCACGAGTGTGTCGATGTACGCACGAGTGTATCCATGTGCGGTCGTCATCCTCCCCCTTCGTATATAAGGAACAGCCGAACCGTCCCCCCCCCCTTCGACGTTTCATTCCCCATCTGGATTTGGCAAAAGATCTCACCTACCCACTCCCACCGCCCACACCCAGCACTAGCCACCGGGGTCGCCTGGCCGCATCGACCTCTCTCCAACTACGACGATGGAAGGCCGCGGCCGTGCCGTGTCCGCCGCGGATCTGCAGAAGAGGGAGGAGAAGGGCGAGGCCGTGGTGCACGAGGTGGAGGTGGCCGTGGTGGTTCCGGAGGAGAAGGAGGCGGGGGTGGAGGTGATGGCGCCCGCTGCTGATCTGGAGCGGAAGAGGGCGAGGGAGGAGGATGTGGGGGGCTCTTCTTCTTGCAAGAGGAAGAAGGAGGCGGGAGACGAGCTGGAGGTGGTGCCGGAGGAGGGCGGTGCCGAGTCCTCTCTCGGTGCTGATCTGAATCAGGTGGTGTCGGAGGAGGACCGGGCGGTCGTGGATCTGGTGGTGGGCGACGATATCCTGGCGGGCGGCGATGTCGTTGTGGCGGATGTGGGGGAGCAGGTGGCGGTACAGGACGTGGAGGTCACTTCCGTGGTGGTGCCTGGCGTCATGGAGCCTGGCACCGTGGAGCCTGCAGTGCATGTTACCGAGCATCAGGTGAGTTAAATTTGACGCTCTCTTTTAGATTGTACGGTTCATATTTATGGTTTTGATTTGTACTTTGGTTTGTGGTTAGGGTTTTGATTTGTAGTTAGGGTTTGTACTTAGGCAGGGGCGAATCTACCGGCTATGCATCATTTTTCTAGATTGATTGAAACCATAGTTTTTCCCCTTCATCTTGTATTTATCTATTAGCCGCGTGATCCGGAATCGGTGATATGTTAGATGATGGAATTTCCTGTTGTAAGGAATTTGGTTGGATTGGATGAAAGCCAGATTTTGTTAAACAATGTAATGTGATATATTTATCATTTAGGAGTTCACAGTTATTCTTAAAAATAGCGTTTGAAGGCCATTTTCGGCTATCTCTCCATTCACAGAGGAGCAAATCCCACTGTTGAACCCTCAGTAATCATAATTTTCCAATTTACCGTTAAACAAAAACTTTTTGATTATCCTATTTCTATATGTTGCTAGCTATCTAGTGTAGATACTTGTGATCTGTCTATGTAAAGTTAGATGAACTGCTGCTACAAACTTGATATAGCTAATCAACCATGTTGTTGAATTGTAGCTTGTTTTTTTGGATGTTGAATAGCCTACCTTTTAAGGTTATTGTACATCCCCTAGATATTTGGCATGTTTCCAAGTTTCTCTAGCTCACCATCTTGCTGTAAATCAATTATTGGGTGTTTCTAGATTCCTTGTTTGTGTGTAGATGTGAAACCTTGCTTTCAAAGTCTCTTGTATGATGGCCAGTGTTGCTTATATGTTGTTCATGATGTTTTCTCTAGGTTGATGCCTAGATAAGTTGTATGGTGCTTGTGTGTTTGTACCACATGTCCTAGTTGTATCAAGTTTGTAGCAGCAGTGGTTTACTCATGTCCTAGTTGTATCATGTTGCATGGTGCTTATATGTTGTGATAAACAAGTTACCACATGTCCTAGTTTACTCTTTCCTAGTGGTTTGTTTCATATGATGCATGTTAATCCATCTTCAGCTAAATTTTGTGGGTTTTGAAGTGGAATATGTTATTGGTTTATTGCTTAAAGCCTGTGATTTTATCTATGGGCTTGTCAAGATTATCCTTTGATAGGAAATGCATATTGTTGACCAATTATGTCCATATATATTTGTGTTATCCATTTGTTTTTTCATATATATAGTTTATTATAAAGTCTGAAACAATTAACTTTGCATCTGTTTGTTTTAATATGGATGTACAGTACGTTGATCCATATGGTTTCCAGGAGGATGGAAGCCCACTTTCGGTGATACATTCAACTTTTTACATATTATATTACATTGCACATTCATTTTGTAATATTTTTTTTGCATTTTGTAAGATTGAATGTTTTTTGTGTGCATTGTAGTTTGACTCGCAGGACAGTGATGAGTCTGTGGACAAGAGGAATGAAACTTCCTTCATTAAGAAGGAAGTGATCCAGCTGCTAGCAAACAACCGCGGCCCATATGTGGTGAACAACAGGTACAGGTGCCCATACCATCCTAGGAAGCCTAGGGGTGGGATGCTTGTGAACCTGCTGCAGCACGTTCAGCAGCTCGCCATTGGCAGTTCGGATGGTCGTGAGAAGGCTCAGCATAAGGCTCTGTGGGAGGTGCTTGTCCAGGCAGACTTGGTGTAGTTAGTTATCTGAAATGTTATGTATGGTATGTAAGAACATCTAGTCTATGTTTGCTAGTTCTGGACATGGTAGGTATGATCTTCTGGTGCACTTTGATGTGATGAAGGTGCTCTTTTGCTTTGGATGTTGTGAACAATCTATCGTTTTAGTTATCTATGACGGTCTAAATCTGTGCTGTTAAAATGTGTGTAAAAATACCATTTAGTTTGCACTTTTGCCATTATGTTTGAATTTGTTATTTGAAAAATATGTAATGTTTTTTGAGAAACACATATGAGTTTTGAAATCATTTGATTTGAATTGAAACAGAAATTAGAATTGAAAAAACGAAAAACAAATAAGAGGAAAAAATAAATAAACGTACCTGATAACCAGGCCCAGCGAGATAATCTAAGCATTGGGCCAGCTCCCGTGCCCGTGGCAGCTCAGCATCGCTGTGGGCCGGCAGTAAATCGGCCCGTTTACGCGTGCTGCCCGCGGTGCCGAACTGCCGATGAGGGTGGGAGTTTTAGTCCCACCTCGCTAGTTGGAGGCGAGGAGGACCAGCTTATATACCCCGTTCGATGCTTACCCTCGAGCTCCTCTCAAAAAACAACTCCGATTCAGGCTTATATACTCCGTTCGATGGGCTGACCTCTGGGGCCGCCAGGCTGTACTACTCTGGTCTAGTTCGCTTGTAATGGGCTTGAGCTAGGCCAGTGTGTGGAACCCAACCTCCAGAGTGTCAAAACTTTTTTCATGATTTTTTTTTGCCAATTAATGTACTGCGTATGTCGGCCAAAACAGGGCCTTTAGGGTCGTTTTCACATTTTTTTTAGTCATACGCGCAGCGACAAATATAGCTAAATTTTGAACTAAAGCTACATAATTGAACAAGCAAACTTATAAATATTCCTCAGAATTGACTCAAACATGGCAGGGAGGTGTGTCTTGGCATGGCATACATTTCATCTTTTGGTGTCTGTCAGCAAGGATGCCTTTAAATACCATTTTCCATTTTAAAATTCAAAATTCAGCTATATTTTGTGAAGGAAGTACAAAATTTATAGTTGAAACCTTTGTTTCACCAGCATGTTTAGGTAGATGGGGACATTTGGTGGGAACATAACCACTTTGGTGGTCTTTAATTTCTATCTTGGTCAATTTGTAGCACAAGTCAAAGTTTGGTCAAATATGAGAAAACATGGAAAATTTGAACCATAGCTACACAATTGGAACCTGTAATATTTTGGGAAAAATCATTTTTAGGCCCACAGGATGTGGTTTAACCATGGATCTATTGGTAGATCAGCTAGGTTCATCCCTATGGCTACTCGGTGTTCGACGCAAAATTTGACCAGACTTTGACCTGGCAGTATAAAATCACAAAAATTCAAAAAATAGTGAAACCTTGTCCATTGGTCTTAGATTGAGCCCTATTTAGAATGAAAAATATTAAACCTTGAGTTTGTGGAAGCAAAGATGAGTTTGTTGTCTCACTCTTGGTTCCAAGTGTGAGTCTCATGGGTGTGTACCCAAATTTCATAGGACATGGCCAGCTCCATGTCATACTTCCTCAGAATTGACTCAAACATGGCAGGGAGGTGTGTCTTGGCATGGCATACATTTCATCTTTTGGTGTCTGTCAGCAAGGATGCCTTTAAATACCATTTTCCATTTTAAAATTCAAAATTCAGCTATATTTTGTGAAGGAAGTACAAAATTTATAGTTGAAACCTTTGTTTCACCAGCATGTTTAGGTAGATGGGGACATTTGGTGGGAACATAACCACTTTGGTGGTCTTTAATTTCTATCTTGGTCAATTTGTAGCACAAGTCAAAGTTTGGTCAAATATGAGAAAACATGGAAAATTTGAACCATAGCTACACAATTGGAACCCGTAATATTTTGGGAAAAATCATTTTTAGGCCCACAGGATGTGGTTTAACCATGGATCTATTGGTAGATCAGCTAGGTTCATCCCTATGGCTACTCGGTGTTCGACGCAAAATTTGACCAGACTTTGACCTGGCAGTATAAAATCACAAAAATTCAAAAAATAGTGAAACCTTGTCCATTGGTCTTAGATTGAGCCCTATTTAGAATGAAAAATATTAAACCTTGAGTTTGTGGAAGCAAAGATGAGTTTGTTGTCTCACTCTTGGTTCCAAGTGTGAGTCTCATGGGTGTGTACCCAAATTTCATAGGACATGGCCAGCTCCATGTCATACTTCCTCAGAATTGACTCAAACATGGCAGGGAGGTGTGTCTTGGCATGGCATACATTTCATCTTTTGGTGTCTGTCAGCAAGGATGCCTTTAAATACCATTTTCCATTTTAAAATTCAAAATTCAGCTATATTTTGTGAAGGAAGTACAAAATTTATAGTTGAAACCTTTGTTTCACCAGCATGTTTAGGTAGATGGGGACATTTGGTGGGAACATAACCACTTTGGTGGTCTTTAATTTCTATCTTGGTCAATTTGTAGCACAAGTCAAAGTTTGGTCAAATATGAGAAAACATGGAAAATTTGAACCATAGCTACACAATTGGAACCTGTAATATTTTGGGAAAAATCATTTTTAGGCCCACATGATGTGGTTTAACCATGGATCTATTGGTAGATCAGCTAGGTTCATCCCTATGGCTACTCGGTGTTCGACGAAAAATTTGACCAGACTTTGACCTGGCAGTATAAAATCACAAAAATTCAAAAAATAGTGAAACCTTGTCCATTGGTCTTAGATTGAGCCCTATTTAGAATGAAAAATATTAAACCTTGAGTTTGTGGAAGCAAAGATGAGTTTGTTGTCTCACTCTTGGTTCCAAGTGTGAGTCTCATGGGTGTGTACCCAAATTTCATAGGACATGGCCAGCTCCATGTCATACTTCCTCAGAATTGACTCAAACTTGGCAGGGAGGTGTGTCTTGGCATGGCATACATTTCATCTTTTGGTGTCTGTCAGCAAGGATGCCTTTAAATACCATTTTCCATTTTAAAATTCAAAATTCAGCTATATTTTGTGAAGGAAGTACAAAATTTATAGTTGAAACCTTTGTTTCACCAGCATGTTTAGGTAGATGGGGACATTTGGTGGGAACATAACCACTTTGGTGGTCTTTAATTTCTATCTTGGTCAATTTGTAGCACAAGTTAAAGTTTGGTCAAATATGAGAAAACATGGAAAATTTGAACCATAGCTACACAATTGGAACCTGTAATATTTTGGGAAAAATCATTTTTAGGCCCACAGGATGTGGTTTAACCATGGATCTATTGGTAGATCAGCTAGGATTATTTGGAAAAAATTATATGGGTTTGAATCATTTTAAATGTAACTTGGAAAAAGAGAAAATACCTAATCATAGATAAATATTAAATAACAAGAAAATTATAATTGAGTGGATTTAATAACACAGTAAAAAATCATATGAAACCTACTTAAAAGGTTTCGTAATGGTTTAAAATCAAATTGAGTTTTGAAATCATTTGATTTGAATTGAAACAGAAATTAGAATTGAAAAAACGAAAAACAAATAGGAGGAATAAATAAATAAACATACCTGATATCCAGGCCCGGCGAGACAATGTAAGCACTGGGCCAGCTCCTGTGCCCGTGGCAGCGCCGCATCCTGGTGGGCCGGCAGTAACTAGGCCCGTGTACGCGTGCTGCCCGTGGTCCCGATGTGGGTGGGAGGTTTAGTCCCACCTCGCTAGTTGGAGGCGAGGAGGACCAGCTTATATACCCGGGTCGATGCTCACCCTCGAGCTCCTCTCAAAAAACAAATCTGGTTCACCTGCTATCCTGCCCCTGTAATGGGCTGACCTCTGGGGCCGCCAGGCTGTACTACTCTGGTCTGGTTCGCTTGTAATGGGCTTGAGCTAGGCCAGTGTGTGGAACCCAACCTCCAGAGTGTCAAAACTTTTTTCATGATTTTTTTGCCAATTAATGTATACGTCGGCCTAAACTGGGCCTTTAGGGTCGTTTTCACATTTTTTTTCATACGCGCAGCGACGTGGTGGGTCAGATAGACACGACCGCGTCGTGGCTACATCGTCGCCCTACCGCCGTCTTCTCTTTCCCAGTTTACAACCGTGTTTCACGTTGACTCCTTCGAGGAGCGGCCGTCTGTACGTTGCGGCGACTCGGTGGAGTGCGCCATTCGTATAACGGCGGCGCGCGGGATAAGTAC
Organism: Avena sativa; assembly: GCA_916181665.1. Classification (NCBI taxonomy): domain Eukaryota; kingdom Viridiplantae; phylum Streptophyta; class Magnoliopsida; order Poales; family Poaceae; genus Avena; species Avena sativa. The sequence continues at coordinate 448,320,349 of OV702285.1, forward strand.
AGTGGCGGCGCGCGGGAGAAGTACAACGGCGACCGTCTCAGGTAAGATCGCATGGATCTATGATCGCACGCACCCTATCGCTTTGTGCCTAGATCTATGATCATGTAGATCTATGATCATGCTACAGATCTATGATCGCATGGTTTCGCGGTGTGCAGAGAGGGGTTGGCGAGGCCAGGGGGACGTTTTGATCTATGGCGGCGGAGGTAACATGGTAGGGTGCAGCGGTGGTGTGAATTACTAGGGTGCCAGGGGGACGTTTTGATCTGTGGCGGCGGAGGTAACATGATCGCATGGTATGATCGCATGGATCATGAGCAGCTGATTGAGTTGAGTCAAGCCTGACGACTCTTTTGATTTTCTAATATGACCATGACGATTAGTTAGAACGAGCATACTTATTTTTTAAATTGGCATTGTTTACACTTGTTTTTAATGTAGACTTTTGTTCCATTTTTTCTTTATGCCAACAATTTCCTTTACATAGTATAAACACATGCATGCACTAAGTTGACAATTGTTTTTTATTGTCATGTTGATTTTTCATGCAGCGTGATGGAACTGGATGGTGATATTGCTTGCTCTGTTGAAACATGGTGTAGACTTGTGGGCAATTTTACAAGTCAACAACGTAGTAAATTTTTGGAATCAAATATGCGAAGTATGTTACAAATTCCACCAATTCGGATGCGAGTTGTCTTGCTGCAGTACATGTTTCACATTTATGATCATGACTCTAGCACTTTTGTCCTGCATAATAAAGGCAAATTTGCATTGACTGCACAAGATGCAGAGTGCATTTATGGGTTACGAAACTATGGTCTGTCTGCTAATCGTATAATTAATGAGGAAGGTGAAGACGGAAAGTCCCGTATTCCACCACATTTTCTCAGCGCAACTACTGGCAACATTGTTATTGAAGATTTAATAGCTGATATTGTCATGAGCAAAGCTGCGGACGATGACTTCCTCCGCAAATCTGCCCTTGTTCTCCTTGGTACAGTTCTGGCGCCTATGACTAAGAGGATTGTACCGAAGGATTATTGGGTACTAGTGGAGGACATAGACCGTATGTCCACCATTAATTGGAGTGAGTTCACGGTAGATCATCTCATGGTATACTTCAGGCTTGTAACTAGATATAAACAAATTAGACAGTGGCCTAAGGGAAATTTGTCTTTAATACAGGTATTAAATCTGTTCTCAACATTATTTTTAATATGGTAGTCTTCTCATTTTATGATGCACTAACATTACACTTGGTTCACATGCAGTATGTTTATTGGGAGAAGGTCAAGCATGTAGATGATCCTTGTAGGATAAATCCAAGTTTGTCCTTGAGACCACTCATGCGTAATTGGACAGATGATGCTGCTAGGATCAGGGATACACTGGACTGTGATCATGGTCGGGGTGAAGGACCTATTCTGGTAACGATCCATGTTTCTAATATCATCTGTATATATATCATGTGGTTATGTTAACAAACTTACGCCTCTAGTTTGATTAATAACATTGAGTTATACTAATGTGTATGTATCAGGTTGAAGATAATATAACATTGGAGTATAGGATTGAAATGCTAAATAAACCGGCGCCTGTTCTCAAGCCAAAGGCAAGTTCGGCTAGGAAGGCTGTAGCCAGAAATTTAAACCAAAAAATTACTAAAAACGTGCAGGAGGTACTGACGGAGTCTATGATGGAGCGAGTGATGGATCGAGTGATGAAGCGAACAATGAATAGGATGGAGTCAACAATGGAGAAAATCGTCAAAAAAATGATGGACTCATATGCACAGGTAATCACCATGTTATTGCATGTACTATTGGGAGTTTCTATTTTTATATCTGATAGCCTACGAGTACATTATATATTTCCATTTAATTTTTCAGGAACTAATTGTCAAGTTGAATAAAAATGGCATTATGTACAAAAGCAAAGAAGTTGAAAATGGAGATGACAACCTATCATTGAATAATGGATCCTCTAGTACGGGAAAAGAATTTTGGCATGGGAAAGAGAGTGCAGGTGCTTATGCTGATCAGATTATTAAGGAAACTATTGATTCAATAAAACACACTGGGTTGAACGGTAATGCAACGCCCGACGATGGCGCACATAAGGATGGTTGTAAAGATGCAATAGGCAGCACACCTTCCAACCCAGAGTTAGTGCTTGATATTTCTACAAAAGCCGTGTCAGACCTTCCATCGGAAATGTACGGAATTAGCAAAAATGGGAAAGAGCTGGATGGAGCAACTGCGTCAGACGATTCCAACAGCATCGGTAGTAAGTTGGACGTTAACAATGAGCCGGAACAAGGTTTGGGGAAACGTAAGCGCAAAATTTCTACAAAACTTGAAGGTTTCGTGGGATATGAGCCCCCCAAACGTCGTGCACTTAAGAAAGGTACTCCCTCAGGTTCAGTTTACACGACACCTTTTATTTTTCATGCAGTTTCACTAGGAATGCTGGTTTAGGCGCATAGCAATTTATTACTGAATAATTGTGGCGTTTGCCAGCATGCAGAGGTGGAAACTGTCGCGTGCAATGTGAGAAATCAAGCGAGCATGCAACACACTCCATTTACACGAGCATGCATTGTATGTGTACCTACTAATTACATCTGTATGTAGTTCTAACGAGTTTTTTTAACCATTTTCATAGGATTATTTGTAAACCAAGATGATGATACACGAGTCCTGAGTGCTAAGAAAATACAAGCAGCCGTGACATTGGTTGAAAACGCATGTAAGGATGAATCGAATGGTAAAAAGGTTGTTTACCAACATGCAAATGGAATTATGTTGAATTCATTAAAGCTTAAAGATGTGTTGGACCATGAGTGGGTTAGCGATCGTGTAAGTTCTACTGTGTTATGATTATTTTATATCATGCTAATACATAATAATGTTACCACTCTGATAAAATTAATTCCTCTTATGGTTACAGTTAATAGACAGTTACATTGGAGATTTGTCACTTCGTGTGGGACATGATCGGTACCTTTTCAGTGCATTAAGAACAACGTTCCTTGTGAAGAAGGGTACAACTTTGGAAGAAGCGAAAAAATCCAAGCATAACATGGACTTCACTATGTCCAAAAGTGGCTCAATTGGAAGAGTCATGGATGAATATTTCTTGCGAAATAAGGTAATTAGAACGTACATCATTTGTATGTTGAAAAGTGTTTTGTTGATTACATTCTTCAATTTATGTAGGTATATTTCCCTCTAAATATAAATGACGCGCATTGGACGACTGTAGTCATGCACATACCGAAACAAGAATTTCAAGTTCTCGATTCTTTGTACTCTTTATCTACAACAAAGAAAATAATTGAAACAATGGTAATTTATTCTCTTAAATTTATCATGTACTACCTTAATACTTGTGTACATTACAATAATTTTTGCATTTTTCAGAGATATCAAATAGCGTATGACATAAAACAAACTAACATGATTACAAAATCACAATACCCCGACGTATCAAAATGGCCTATAAAACGTTATGAATTGGCTCGGCAAACAGATGGGTGAGTTTAGTTTACTTTTGTTTTTCTTGTATATTTCATGTTATCCATCATGCAAAATAAAATTAGTTCTTGTGCTGTGTTCCAGAAATTCATGTGGCTTATTTGTGTTAGAGTGTATGGAACACTGGGATGGCGATAAAATGACTAGGGAAATTTCGCAGGTTTGCATATTCTTTTAACTATCACTACCCGACCAGCTGTACTAAAAATATTTGTACTTACTTAGATTTGTCAATGCAGTCCACAGTGAATGATAACAGAAGACTGAAGGTTGCTCAGGTTGTTCTGTCCCCTTCAAACATCTGCACTGTCAGAACCAAGGTTCTTGAGGCGGCCAAACACATGAAAACCTGAGGAACGAATTATGGCTTGTAGGTTGGGTTTTAGTCCCGTAGAAGGTTTCCCACCCTACAGGTTTTTTTGTTTCTATGTTACCATGACATGCTTGTAAAATATACTGAATATTTTGGATTTATACTCAATAATTTGTCTTTATTAGTCCATGTTTCAACAAACGGCACCGGAATCGAGAGCCTACAACCCATATACTACATCAAATATTGCATCTAAACAAAAAGTTGCTACAAGCCAAAACGCTGCAACAATCGAGACCCGGTCCCCCTCTGTCTCAGGTGTTGCGGTGCCACCTACGCGCGTCCAGTTCTGCACGCGTCCCTCCTCTCCACGCTGGGACGAGGGGGAGTCTGCTCCCGCGTCACCTCGTTCCCCCCAGTTCCCGCCCAGTCCTCTCCACACGGTCCCCCCACCTAGCGATGCAAGTGGGATGGGACTTCCGGCCCACCAGTCACGCGTCCCGTCCCGCCGCTGGAGCACGATTATTATGTCCATGGGATCCCGCTAAGCATCGGAGGGATCAGCTCTTCCATCGCTACCCCCACCGTACGTCGCCAGGGCCACTAGGGTGCACTCTGTCCCCGCACAGTATGTCGCCACATGCGTGGGCTGACGCAGCAGACGAGGGGGACGCGGAAAATTCTATCTTTTTTCTACACAGAAAAGCCTGTTTTTTCTGCCGCGACATGGCTGCCTGGTTTTTCCGCCACGACAAATTTACACATCAAGTTATCATCATTGTTGTTTTGGAAACTTTAGCAATAACCATTCATACATAGCCATTGTTTTCTTCAAAACGGATTGCAACATTAATCCACCTTAATTTCATGATAACCAATAAAGATAAATAAACATAATACCCACATGTCACTATTATGTCCCTAATCAAGCATTACAACCAATCAAGATAACCAAACAACGTTCTCATAAACCAGATAAAAATCTCAACTAGTGTTTATGATCTTTTTCACTTCTGGATAATCATGATGATGAGCTCCCTCTCGTCAGCATACTTTGTTACTGCTGCTCACGTCGAACTAACATTTCTGCAAGATAACTGCAGATTACAAAGACAAAAATCATAAATAACTATATTACAATAATTAATGCCAAAATTAAATATAATGGTTACCTGTGATGGAGTTTGCATTTCACACTATTTTTGTTGTGTCCAGGCGTTTTGCAAATGCTACACAACTTTAACCGCTTTTTCTCATCATACCCGAGTGGTCTACCGTTTTTACTCACAACATTGCTCTTTCCTTTATTCTTTCCCTTTGGAGCACCTTTTGTCTTGACTTTAGTAGGATCACCTATTGGAGTAGTTGCACTTGCAGAAGGTCCTCCATCAGTATTAGTGGAATTTCTTGGACCACGTACTCCTGCATCGTACGCCACTTTTTTTGATATAACTTCCTGGTACAAGGTCTTTATTTGTTTGTACAACTCAGGATTATTGCAGGCGACATGTAATGCTTCAGACGACATCACACTGAGCTCGGAATACCGAGTCCGCTCCTCTGCCCCAGCAAATCCCCAGCCAAACAGATCGCTCGTGCGCCTCGAAGGTAACCCACTTCTGGCATTTTTTGAGAATCGTGCAAGAACAATACACCTTGGTAGTTCAACTAATTTCAGCTCCGTCAACACAAACAGAATATGCTTGCAAGGAATTCCTCTACGTACCATCCTCCGGCAATTGCAATCTATACTTTGTGCTGGATTGTTTGGTGTATAGTCCACAGAAAAATTATGGCGTCGGTTATTTGACCATGCCACAAGATACCTTACCGAATCTTCTATTCCCACACTTTTTTCTACAGTCATCATGCCTTCAATCTTACGAAGATCATCCTGCAAGATATAAAAATTAGCTGGGGTGAATGTGCTGGCCATTGCTAACTCAATTTGCTGCCATTTGGTAACAATCACAGGCATAGTTTGTGAAGCCGTGCAGTCATCTCGCGCCTCTGTTTCCCGGATACGTACAATGGCATTCTCATAGTGCACAATTAAATCCACAAGCGTCATCCCATAATCGAGGTGAAGATGAAGGGACGAGTTGAGACTTTCACTACGCTGGTTGCTTTTCATCCCTAGCCAAAATCCATCTGCGAGGTAAGCAGCCGCCCATAGGTGCTTCTTCTTGTACATTCTATTTAGCCACGTTTTTGTCTTATCTGTCTGCCATTTTCTCACATATGCGTGCCATCCTTCCTCAAACTTGGCCTTCGTGGTGGAGTAATATAATAGAGACCGAAACTCTGGCAATGATTTGGAACTTAGGTGCTTGCACATGTTCTTTTCAATGTGCCATGTACAAATACGGTGCCACACGTCTGGTAATACACTTCGTATCGCTCTCATCATCGCAGCATCCGCATCCGTGATTATAGACCGTGGCCTCTTCTGACACATTGCTTTCAAAAATGTTTTCAGGAGCCAAGCATAAGTATCCTCGGTCTCGTTTGATATGATGGCACATCCGAATACGGTAGTCTTCCGGTGATTGTTCAGGCCGACAAACGGAACAAAAGGCATACCGTATCGATTCATCTTGTAGGTGCTGTCAAACACCAAAACGTCACCATAATCTTGGTAGTCCTGACGTGACTGAGAATCACACCAGAAGAGACATTTCAAACGTCCCTTATCGTCAAGATGATGATCATAAAAAAAGTCAGGGTCCTTTTCCTTCCTGCTTTGCATAATGCCGATGGCCGTGGCCGCATCGCCGCTTGAAAGTAGCTTCCTTTTCTCTCTGGCACACATGTTATACAAATCCTTCCTCGTGAATCCAACTTGATTGTATCTACCGTACTTGCTGATGAAAGAACTCATGATCATATGCTTTCTAATCCCACTAGCTGCCATTGCTAATATCTCTGCTCTTTGGAAATCTTTGATCTTCCTATGAGACCAAAGAAAAGGCACCTCATCAGGTCTAGCTAAAATATGATTGTGCTTGTCATCAAACTTCTCAACACACCAAACACCTTTAGATTTATCTAGCTTCACGACCAGTTGCGCTGTGCATCCACAACGAGATTCTGCTCTCGGCTTGTATTTTCTGCCTTCCAAAGGCAAGTATTTGCTACTACGTTTCCCTTCCCTGGAGCATACGAACTGCCTCTTACGTATATCATGCGATACCTTTTTGTTTTCCTTATACCTGCCCTTTCTTATGTTGAATCCATGGTCTTTAGCATAGTTGTTGTAAAAATAATAAGCCGCGGGTTCAGAAACAAAAGTCATATCCATTATTTTCCAATACTTCTCCCGCTTTTCACCTGGATGCCCAATATCCCTGTCACATTCCCCCTTATATTCTTTCTCTTTAAGAACATTCCCAAACACCTACAAATCCATAACATATAACACATAAGTTATTAGCACACTGGTACAACTTGGGTATATATATCACATAAAATATAAACACATACCTCAACATTATCACATGTCTCCAAGTCTGAATCACCATAGTAGTCAAAACTTTTATCACTCCCAACTATTAACTGAACAATTCAATACGAAAATAATAGTAAGTTCTATTTTCATGCAACTAATTTCATCCACATATATACCTACAATAATGCACATACCTTATTCACGTACTCACTGTCCAATACCTCAGAATCGTTCTCCTCATTAGCAACTTCTAACTCAATCTACACAACACAAATAAAAATGAACATAATTTTATTTTGTTGTCTTCATTGCAATTACTAGTACACCACATAAAATTAAGGCCACTCACATTTTCGTCTGATGCATCATCAGGATGGACGTGCCCATCTACGTGAGAATCTGATCCATGGTGGTCAGAGGACTCGGAATCTGATCCATGGTGGTGAGAGGACTCGGCCTCATTGTCCAAGTACTCGTCATCTTCTTCCATCATACTTGAACCACTGCTATCCACCATTATCTGCAATCACTAGAAACCATGAGAGTCGGAATTATCTTACGACAACACGGAGGAGTAGGAGGAGGAGCCGTCACCGAACCCTAGAAGGCGACGATATCTCACCTCTGACGCGTACTAGGTCCAGATCGTCTCCGATCTGGAAGTGCTGCGATCTAGACTCGTACGATCTGGAAGTGCTGCGATCTAGACTCGTACGATCTGGAAGTGCTGCGATCTAGACTCGTACGATCTGGAGGTGCTCCGATCTCGATTTTTTCTAGATGACAGGAGCGGCGATGAGGTCTGTCCCGCGTCTTAGGGTGCTGCCGTGTCTAGAGGAGAGAGGAGCGACAATGAGGTGCGATCTCGTCGGCTGCTAGGGTTACGCCGCCGGTCGGATCGCCATGGATCTCACGTGGGACGTAGAACCTGGGACCTAAACCGGCTGCGTAGAGGTTCTGAGTAACAGCACCTCTACAACGTGGGACCTAAACTTTTTTTCCCCTAAACACACCCTATACAAAACGGATACGTACACCGATACAAAAAACATACAGTGCTAAACCGGCTCCTAAACTAACCCGGGACATGCCGTCGAACCACCCAGACCCGGTTTTTCTCTTTGATTGCCCTCAGGGGGGGGGGGGATACCGAAGCAAGCCTCTTCACCATCAGGCTAGTAAAATCCTCCCCGCCAAGGTGGGTGTCACCAGCCGTACCCTTGACCTCGTAGACGCCCATATCGATGTCGAACCCGGGGTCAATTTTGATGACCGATATATCCAAGGTACCGCCACCGAGATCAAATATCAGCACCGTCTTCACTTCATCCATGCTACCTATCTTGTCAAGACCATAGGCAATGGCGGCAGCAGTGGGCTCGTTGATGATCCGCATGACATTGAGGCCAGCGATGGCGCCGGCATCGAGTGTGGCCTGGCGCTGGGAGTCGTTGAAGTAGACTGGGACGGTTATCACGGCATTCTCGACTGTCCTGCCAAGGTAGGCTTCTGCCGTCTCCCGCATCTTGGCGAGCACCATGGAAGAGATCTCCTCGGCCGCGAACTGCTTCTCCTCGCCCCTGTACTGGACCACGATCATCGGCCTATCGTTGGGACCTGCGATGACTTTGAAAGGCCAGACCCTGAGCTTGATGTCTCCCTGTACGGACGGGTCACTGAATCGCCGGCCGATCAGCCGCTTGGCATCTGAAGCAAAATAGTTGATGAATAAGTTAGATTTAAGCATATGTGACCATTTTGCATATGAAAAAAATGGAAGCTTTCAGCGCTAAAGTAAGCTCCGCTTCGAGGCGACACTGGCCGTCGTGTAGACATATGGCCGAGCATGTTGGGGGCGCCATGTCTATACATGTAAGATAAGCACAACGCGAAGCTACCTACATTCGTAAGACCTCGCTGACCTCGAGAAATCGGAAACCCAAAGAACAGATCCACTGCGTCAAATACAAGTATGAAGTATCTAGCCGAGGAAAGGTACGGAGGCGTTCATCCGATGCGGGTAAATAAATCATACCAAAGACGGTGTTGACGGGGTTCATTGCGGCCTGGTTCATAGCAGCATCGCCGATGAGCCGGCAGGTGTTGGTGAAGGTGACGCAGGACGGCGTAGTGAGGTTTCCCTGGTCGTTGGGGATGACCTCGACGCGGTTCTGCATCGGCCGCCACACCGCCACGCACGAGTAGGTCGTCCCAAGGTCGATGCCGATCGCCGGCCCGTCACCCTTGATGGCCACCATCTCCACGCGACGGACGCAGAATAGGAAGACGGTAGAAGTTGTATTACTGCTGCCGAAGAAGGGCGACCGGCTGGGAAGGCCGGATGCAGGAGATGGAGCTGGATTTTAAAATTGGAGAAAGGCAGGAGGAGGCCGCAGGTCCTAAAAGTTTAAACTTAAGTTCCGGTGGTCCTAATTCTCAGTTAGTTATGTATTATAGGTCCTAATTCCCAGTTACTTGTGCACCGCAGGATCTAATCCTCAGCTACAGTGCACATGGATATAAGAATTAGGATTAAATTAAAACTTTTAGGATCTGCATACGGTTTCGTCCAAACTTTTAGGACCTCCGGTGTATTTTACTCTTTTATTTTAGTACTACATTTTTTTGCGAGAATCATCAAAACTATATCCTTTTTAAGCCGGTGCTAGGTGTCTCAGGGATAACTGCCCGCTGCCACGTGTTCCTAAAAAGTCTTCAATCCCCTTTTTTTTCTAAAAATTTCGCTTTTGTTATAAAATATCCCGCTTTGTTGCAGAAACTGGTTCGCGTAGCCAGAGACCTCGTCGGAGAATTTGTAACAAGAAAAAATGCTAATGTAGCAAATCTGACCTCGCCAGAGACTTTCGTCAGAGACCTTGTAGCAAAAACTTTGCACTGTCGTAGCAAATTACAGAATGGGTGATAGCAAAACAAATGTGGTAATGTAGCACAACTATGTTGCAAAAACTGACTTCGTCGTAAACTTCCGATGACATTTGTCGGAAACCTAGTAGCAAGAAATTTGCGATACTGTAGCAAAATCAGAAAATAAATGTTGGCACTATTGTGGTATGCACTCATGAGATGAAGCTCAAAGGGTCAGTTGTTGGTGATAAACCGGCTAATTCTAACAGGGTGTTTTGGTTATTCAACCAAAATCTTTGGCTAATGATCATGAATCTAATATAAGCAAAGCTAAGACAAGCCAAAGGATTCTAAGTACACTCATCCCAAGTGGTGTCCTCTTGGATTAACCAAAACCAAGAAGAGGAGATTGCATCGCATGAGGAACCAAGAGAAGGTGGAACATGAAGCGGAGAAAAGAAGAGATGAATCTTTCAATTAGACCCATCCCTTGATGCCTTCCAAAATGTGGGTACCCAAAAAAGTTGAGGATGCCATAGTTCCCATTATAATTACGATAGCTCCTACGATGCACGAAGAGGATAACATGGATATTGTTGCATCATCTACACCACCTCCTGCATCCCCTCAATTGATGAATCTTCAAAGCCATCGTCCACAACAGAGAGCGATGAAGAGATGGTGGACTTTGAAAACACGCCGGCTAGGAAAGGTATGGATATGAATATGGTGTATTACTTATCTACAGAATTCACTGTCGTAGATGAAGAAGGGGAGGTAGCACCGTTGAATTTTTGTCCCAATAACGCCATCTTTGAGAAACCAAGAGAACCAGTGAAGCACTTGAAGCACTTATATGTCAAGGGACAAATCAATGGATCGTCGATTGCAAGGATTGTCGTGGTGGTGGCACGGCAGATGCCATGGGTAGGCTAAAGTATGGGGCCAATGGATGCTAGAGGGATCTGGGGAGGGATGATGCAGTTAACTCTACACACAAGAAGCTAAGGCAAAGATCTTTATTTCTCGTCTCCAGGGATACAAGTGCTCCTTGAGCTGCGAACAAGTAGGGAAGATGAACTTTACTAGCCAAACGGTACTAAATGAGCCGATCCCCCCCTCAGGGTCCAAGCCTCACCCTTATAAAGGAGTGCCTTGGGTTCTCTTAGGGCTGACGAGGCAAGCATATTCGAGGAATATGTTTGTCCCAAAATAGTAGTTCGGCGGCCTTCTTTCCCTGTCGCCCTTCTAACGACGGCAAGGCTCCAGAGGACCCCTCCTGCATGCCTCGGGCTCCAGGACTGTCACCTCCGTGACCTCCTTCTGCCCCTCTGACGCTCTGCATCTTTGTCTCTTGTGCTTGGCTCCGCTCTGATTCCTTCTAGCCTGCAGCTATAGTTTGACCTTGGGTTTCTCCTTCTCCTGCAAGCTTCGTTTCACTCGGCCTTACCTTACCTTGCGTAACTCGGCTTGTCCTTCACCTGCATAGAGATCACTCGGGCTAACTCAGCCGACCCTCGCAGTAACTCGGCCGGGTAACTACTTGATACACATACACGGGCTTCTTGCCTCCTCACCTCGGCCGACATATTCATGATTCGGCCAACCTAGACCGTAACTCGAAAACTAGACGGGGATTGTACCTCTGTCTTCCCCGTCTCTGACCTACCCGAGGTCAACCCCCCGACATTAGTCCCCGAAGCTGGTGTGGCCTCGTCGATAGCTTCGGCCAGGTCGTACCAGCTTCGTTATGTTTTTCAGTTTTGTTTCCGAGTTATATCTTCTTCATCCGAGGTTTCCTCGTTCCTTCCCTTGTACGCCATGTCCTACGTGTCACCCCCATCATCGTTCTTCTAGCTTTTTGGTCCCTCTACAGTACTCACTGACAGGCTATAGTTAACTTTGTACCTGCTGCGCCGCCGCTTCGACGCCTCGGGTGCCGTTCCCCTTGGGGATCGTAGCGCCCTTCCTTCCTGTGTGGCCGTTGGTGTGGCTCCACTCATCGTCGTGCGTTCGTGCCGCACCCACGATCTACACGGTCAACCGCTACAGCCACGATCCCACTACCTTGTTCGTGGCTCGATTATAAAGAGGGGGACGGCGTTTGGGGAATTTACTTTTCCCCTTCTCGCTCGTCTCCGTCCTCCTCCTTCCTTCCGCCGGCGCGTCCTCTCGTAGCTCCGCCGCCACGCGCTTGCCAGAGCCTTCGTCGGTGAAGACTCCGCCGCGCCATTCTGCCTGCCTCGCCTGCGCTGTGCGGCTTTGGCTCCGTCGCCGGTGAGTCCTCTTCGGTCGCATTGCCTGGATTTTTCCCTAGACTCATCTGTTTCGATTCCGTGCTCGTGCGACGGTTCCCCTTGTTCTTCGCCATTGTTCTCGTGCAAAGTCCCGACGGGGCCTTGCAGCTCTAAACTCCCCTCCGCCGCCAGTCTTTCCTCCGGCGATCTTTCCGGCGCACATATGTCTAGTTCGTTTAGCGGCGCTCTGGTTGAGGACGACGACGCTGGCTCCGGGCACGAGCGAGGCTCGTGGCAGGGCTCTTCTGTCACGCGCCGTGAGATCGAGTGGCTCATCCGGACTCGAAGAATTCCTGCCGAGGTTTCTTGCCGTTTACCTGGCAGCGAATCCTCTCCGGATGTTAGGGAGGGCGAGTATGTGGTTTTTATGTCGCACTTCGCGCGTGGCTTCGGTCTCCCTCTTAGCGATTTCGCTAGAGAATTCCTCGACTACTTCGGCCTTCAGCCGCATCATCTTCCTGCGAACGCTATCGCTTCTCTTTCTGCTTTCATCTCCGCATCGGAGGGATACTTCGGCCTATGGCCGTCAGTGCATGTCTGGTCGAAGTTCTTCCAGATTCGCTCCAACGTAGTCCCAGACAAATCTCTGCACCCTTCCGAGAAGTTACTTACCCAATGTGGGGCAGCGTCTATTACTCCTCGGAGGAAGTCCATGTTTCCTCGTGTCACCGGGTTGGAGTCGTGCAAGAAGTGGCACAAATCATTCTTTTATGTCAAGAACAGAGGGGCAGAGGACAAGATTCGGCTCCCTGCATTCTCAATTGGCCCACCTTCTAAAGTGAACTGGCTCTATAATCCGAGGAAAACTCATGCCTTGGCCGAGGCCTTCGAGATTCGGCTTAAAGAGTTGATCCGGGCCGGGTTATGCGGCGAAGACCTGATGGCTACTTTCATTAGTAGCCGGATCTGCCCATTCCAGAAGCGGACTCACAAGCTGTGCTACATGAGTGGTCCCCTTGACCCTAATCGGGTCTCGACCGTGGAGCTGGACAACTACCTTATCTACAAGCGCGTCCGAGCTATCTTTAAGACAGAGATGCCTGAGGATTGGGCTTGGGGATTAAGACCGTTCACCCGCGATCATCCGCCTCCCGAGGTGAGCTTATTCAACCACGCTCTGCTATTCCATTGTTTTTGTAACGGGTTTATCTAACTCTCTTTTTCCTCGTCTTGCAGAGGTTCGCAGAACAGAAAAACGAGGACGCCGAAGTTCTGCTGCTCCCTTGGCCTGCGGACAGGAGTACCCCGGATACTGGTGAGCCGGACTCCGAGGAGTTCGTCCCTAAGTCGGATCTTGCCCCGGCTCGAGCTCGTGGCAAGACTTCGGCGCATGAGGAGGAAGGTGATTCGGACGAGGTCCAAATTCTTGAGGTAGTTGCCGCCATGCCTATTTCTTATGCATTTCCGGCTTCTACTTTCCCAGCTAATCCGGCCGGTCAGGTTCACGACGCCGAGCCTATTGCTTCTCGACCCCCTGTTACCTCGGGGAAACGTGGGGCTCCTGCTAGTGCCTCGGAGGCGGTTCCCAAGAAACGAATGAAGAAATCCGCTCCGAACCCTCCCAGGCGCAAGACTATGCCTGGGGTCGCCGGGTAAGTTCCTTTTGCTTATATTTCTTGTTTCTCTCTTTCTGTTTTTCATACTGACGATTCTTCTTTCTTATTTTTGCAGTGCTCCTCTTTCCGTTAAACCCGGCGGTCCTAGTATGACTAACCGCCCGATTCGGCCGCCGTCTCCTCCTCCCGCTGATGATACCAGGATTCCTAGTCCTATTCGTCCTTCTTCTCCTCCAGCTCCGAATACGTCGCCTCTTCGTCACGATGTGCCTGAGACCCCTTCCATCGATCCAGATTCGAGCCGGCCCTCCGAAGTTTTCGTCGAACCCGCCGCCCCTTCTATGGGCCCCAGCGCTGCTACTGAGCCTCTATCTACTCCGGCAGTTTCTACAGCCATTCCAACCTCGGCCGAGAAGGTCGTTATCTCGGCGCCCTCTGCGACCATAACCGCTGCTGCTCCTAAAGACGTCGTCCCCACTTCCGAGGTGTCACTTCCTGCTGATGCCTCCTCTAAGGCGAGAAAAACTGTTGCCGCCAAGACTTCCTCTTCTCAGAAAGGTCCTGTCGGCTCTTCTCAGCCGAGTATCGCCGACATGCTGCGCAAGGGGACTGCTCCTACCAAAGCCTCAGTTGCCTCGGCTGCCAGCACCCAGCTTGCTCTCCATAAGAGCCTTGCGGCCGCAGTGGTTACAGAACATGTCCGGGGTAAGGTCTTGACTCGGACAGCTAGTGGGAACAGCCTCGGCGCGCTGGTGGAGTACGCCAATAATTGGAATGCCGCTGATCAGTTTGAGGGTAACCCCGTCAACCAGCCCTTTCAGCTTTCCGACATCAGCGGCCGCTTCGACCATGCTGCCAAGTTCATCGTTGACACTAACAAGATGAATGAGGTAATTGCTGTTTCTCTGAGTTTTAGATTGGTTTCCAGATGTTACTATATGCTCTAGTCCCCGAAACTTGCAAGGAAATAACTTGTTATATGCTTGGAAGTTTAATGACTTTCAACTTGATTTATTTCTAGGATTCGAATATTCGGCCATCTAGATCCGAGTTGAGTCTTGCTTGACTCGGATCTGATTTAGCTTTGAATATCTAGCCAACTAGATCCGAGTTAAGTTTTGCTTGACTCGGATCTGATTTAGCTTTGAATATCTAGCCACCTAGATCCGAGTTAAGTTTTGCTTGACTCGGATCTGATTTAGCTTTGAATATCTAGCCACCTAGATCCGAGTTAACTTTTGCTTGACTCGGATCTGATTTTAGCTTGTAATACCGACTTATTGTTTTGCCCCATTGCTCAGGTTGCACATGACCGGCGGACTGCCGAATTTCAGAGGTTGCTTTTCTCGCACCGCAAGTTGGAAGAAAAGTATGAAAAAATCCTTCCTGTGGTAAAGAAGGCTGGTACGTCGACAGTTCCTTTTCGTTATTTACAACGTTCTCATTTATTCGTCCGCGATATGCCGGCTTACTTTCTTGTTTAATAGGTAACATTAATAACCTCAACATTCGCCTTGAGAAGAAAGTCAAGAGCTTGGAAGGTTAGTTTCCCTTCTATCTTATGCCTTTTCCCCTTTTAACATTTGTGCTAAGCTTCCTTATTGCGTTTGGCTCTGGTAAAGCCGAGTTGCAAACCTTTGCAGCGTCGCAGCAAGATTGCATACCCATGCCTGACGTGATGCTGCATTTTTTAGAGCAAAACGCTACTCATGCGGCGCAATTGCAAGAAAGGGATGATGAAATAACTCGCCTGCGAGCCGAAGTGGACACCCTTAAGCTCACTCCGAAATCCGAACTAGAAAAGGTCGACCAAGAATTTTCTGAGGAGAAAAATCGGCTGGCTTTGGAGCTGCAGAAGAACAAAGAACTCCTCGAGGCTGCCGAACTGAAAACTCAGGGATTGAGCGAGGAAATTTCTCGTTTTGAGAAGAGCAAGGTCACTTGGGCCAAAGACCTTCAGATAATGATGAGTTACATTCACCGTAAGCTACTTATCATAGCCGAATTATATTTTTGTTTTTGTCCCTGCTGCCTCCTGACATGTTCATGTTTTGCGCAGACCATTTTCCCGAAGCTAAGCCCGTGAGCTCTAAAGCTGTTCTTGCAGCCCGCGTGCGCCGAGGTGAATCTGTTACCGCTGATTCGGAGTATTCAATGGAGGATTACCTGGTTGCCGTTGGTGCCGCAGTTGGTCCGATGAAGATTATGGGCCGGGACTTGGTGCAAGCCGCTATCCGAGCTTACCACGTACTGTGGCCGAATACCTCGGGGACTCCTGATATCAACGAGGTCAAATTACTAGTAAAAAGGCTCATGGCATCTGAGAAGCAACTGAGTCTCTGGAGGGAATCAGTCGGGCACGCTGGCGCTGATATGGCCCTTACTGTCATCATGTTATGGTACGAAGACATCTCTCTAGACATCCTGAGGAATCTGCTCACTGGTTCTCGTTGGGTTGAGGATCCCACCTTCGTCGCTCTTCGGCAAGCTCGCGCCTTCCAACTCGTCGAGTATGCCGACGTACACACCTGGAATGAAGGGCCGAGTTTTCTTCCAAACCCAGATGAGGAAGTCTTAGTTGACGATGCCTCGGATGATAATTCGGCTGAGCAAGGAGAAGGTGAGGATGATTCGGCCACATCTGAAAGCTCCAGTTCGAGCTCAGACAATGGCGGCGATGCGCGGTCCTCCTCCAAAGGTACCGGGCACTCCACTGCACAGGCGGATGCTCCTGATCAGCCTCGAGCTTCTGCTGAGGTTGCACCTGGATCTACGGAGGGCGAGGTAACCTCGGCCGAAGTTCCTCCTACGTCGTAGTGCTCCGTGCCTGACCAAATTGTTGCTTCCCCTGCGAACTATGCTTGAGTTATTTCTTATCCCTGGTATGCCGGGTGTATGATGTATGTGAACATTTGTCCGCTCTCTCTTGCCGTGTATTACTGTGACATGTATGCTTGTAGCCGTTAACATTTTGTTGAGTGGGTGTTTATCCGAACTCTTGATCTGTTGGCCCTCAATTTCTGACCTTTTAGGATTTATCTTTGCCTTTATTTTTTACGGTTTTATCCAGGCGTGAGCTCTGAATATCATATAATCTTGACCTGTTTTGAACAGAGATTGACTATTCTGTTATGACAATCGCTGAATCACTGCTTTGGATGCCGAGGTTCAAATACATAATGTGAAGTTGATATAACATATGGCAGTCCCCGAGTCACTGCTATGGGCGCCGAGGTTAAAATACATAACATGAAACAGATATAATATATGGCAGTCCCCGAGTCACTGCTACGGGTGCCGAGGTTAAAATACATAACACGAAACAGATATAATATATGGCAGTCCCCGAGTCACTGCTACGGGTGCCGAGGTTAAAATACATAACACGAAACAGATATAATATATGGCAGTCCCCGAGTCACTGCTCTGGGCGCCGAGGTTCAAATACATAACATGAAATTGAAATAACAGAGGGCAGTCCCCGAGTCACTGCTCTGGGCGCCGAGGTTTAATATATCATCGGTACTTGACTTTGAGATACAATGCTAAGAGTAAAATGGTCGAAGCAAAGCTACATTCCATGGACGCTTCACTTCTTCGCCAGCTTTGTCTGCCTTGTTCCCTCCGGGGGTCTGAGCATCAATTAGATAATAGGCGTCATTATGCAATGCTTTGCTTATAATGAATGGTCCCTCCCATGGGGGCGACAACTTGTGCATGCCGGCCGTACGTTGTACGAGTCGGAGGACTAAATCTCCTTCTTTGAACACTCTTGGATTCACCTTTTTGCTGTGATATCGTCGCAGGTTCTGCTGATAAATAGCTGATCGTGATAATGTCAGTTCCCTGGCTTCCTCTAGTAGGTCTACAGCATCTTGCCGAGCTATCTCATTTATCTCCGAGGTGGTATACTGAGTAACTCTTGGCGAGTCATGTTGTATGTCGGCTGGAAGTACGGCTTCTGCCCCGTATACCAGAAAGAATGGTGTATAACCTGTTGATCTATTCGGAGTAGTCCTGAGGCTCCATAGTACGGCCGGGAGTTCCTCAATCCAACACCCTGCCGACCTTTCCAGTGGTTCGACGAGTCGTGGTTTTATTCCTGATAGCACCAATCCATTCGATCTTTCCACTTGCCCATTGGATGCTGGGTGAGCCACAGAGGCAATATCTAGTCTTATGTGTTTCTCTCGGCAAAATCTGGCGAAGGCTCCTTCTGCAAAGTTTGTGCCGTTATCTGTGATGATACTGTGCGGATACCCATATCTTAAGATAATATCCTTGAGAAATTTGACTGCTGTGGGACCATCGCACTTTTTTATTGGTTTTACTTCAATCCATTTTGTGAATTTGTCCACCATAACCAATATGTGAGTCATTCCCCCTCGTGCCGGCTTAAATGGTCCTACCATATCCAGACCCCATACTGAAAATGGCCAAGTGATAGGTATTGTTTTTAGCTCGGCCGATGGCATGTGTATTTTGGTTGCGTACCTCTGACATCCATTGCATTTCTTAACTAACTCTTTAGCTTCTTTCAATGCCGTTGGCCAATAAAATCCATGCCTGAATGCTTTGGCTACCAAGGCACGAGATGAGGCGTGGTGTCCACATTCTCCTTGGTGTATATCTTGGAGGATCTCCTGACCTTCTGCCGAACTCACACATTTCTGCAACACGTTTGTGACACTCCTTTTATATAGCTTGTTGTTTATGATTGTGTAAGCTTTTGCCCTCCTTACAGTTTGTCTAGCTAGTACCTCATCACTCGGCAATGCCGAGTCTTTGAGGTAGGAAAATATGGGTTGCGCCCATAATGGTGTGACTTTCTCCTGTGTAATCTCACTGTCTATTTCCATGACTGTGCTTACTTCGGTTGTTCTCCTCTCGAGGGGTTCCGAGTTATATTGTTGATCTATTTCCATCGGCACGTTATCTTCTGCTGAATTTGTCGGGATAAAGATAGACTCGGATTCTGGCGATGGTATTATTGATGGTTTTCTGAGGTGCTCCAGGGCAATACCCAGAGGAATCGATTGCCGAGTTGATCCTAGCTTTGACAATGTGTCTGCGGCATCGTTCTCTGCCCGAGGTATGTGGTGAAATTCACATCCTTCAAAGTATCCACTGATCTTTTGGACGTGAAATCTGTATAAAGCCATATTAGCATCTAATGCGTCCCAAGTGCCTGAGACTTGCTGTACTACTAGGTCCGAGTCACCATAGCATAAGATTCGGCGTATGCCAATTTCTTTTGCTACTTTCAACCCATGGACCAGAGCTTCATATTCGGCTACATTGTTGGACGCAGCGAAATGTATTTGTAACACATACTTCAGTTGGTCTTTTTTGGGTGAGGTTAACACTATTCCTGCCCCCAAACCGTTCCTTAGTTTGGAACCATCAAAATGCATAGTCCAATAATTTGGATCTGGCAACGATGGCTCATACTGCACCTCGGCCCAGTCTACAAAAAAGTCGGCTACTGCCTGAGATTTAATTGCATCTCTCCTATCAAATTGTGGAGCGTATGGTGATAACTCGATTGCCCATTTTGCTATTCGGCCACTTGCGTCTTTGTTGCTCAATATGTCGGCTATGGGCGCCTCACAGATCACTTTGATGGGATGCTCTTCGAAGTAATGTTTGAGCTTTTTTGCCGACATATATACCCCATAAGCCATCTTCTGATAATGTGGGTAATTCTGCTTTAAAGTGGATAATACTTCACTTAAATAATACACCGGCCTCTGAACCGACTTACCATCTTCAAGTCGTTCCACTATGACTACAGTACTAACCACTATTGGTAGCTGCTACATAAAGTAGCATAGGCTCTTTTGATAATGGAGAGGCTAAAATGGGTGCTGTAACCAACATCTTTTTTAACTCATGAAATGCGATGTCCGCCTGTGGAGTCCAAACGAATCTATCTGATTTCTTCATCAGCTGATAGAGTGGTAGCGCTTTTTCTCCTAGCCGGCATACGAACCGACTAAGCGAGGCCAGACAACCCGTGAATTTATGTACATCGTTTAAACATTTTGGCAATTCCATTCTTTCTACTTCCTTTATCTTTGTCGGGTTGGCCTCTATACCTCGGCTAAACACAAGAAAACCGAGTAATTTTCCTGCCGGCACGCCAAATGTGCATTTTTCTGGATTAAGTTTCATTCGGAACTTTCTCAGGTTTGCAAAAGTCTGTCGTATATCCTCCAGTAGTGTTTTGCTTTCCCTGGTTTTGATGACCACGTCTTCTACATATACTTGCACATTTTTTCCCTATTTGATCATGTAGACATTTTTGCATGCATCTCTGGTATGTCGCTCCTGCATTTCGCAGACCGAATGGCATTGTGCGATAACAATAAGCCCCGTACGGGGTAATAAACGCAGTCTTTATTTGATCGGCCGGATTTAACGGTATTTGGTGGAAACCAGAATACGCGTCTACAAATGATAATAACTCACAACCAGCGGTCGAGTCAATAACTTGGTCTATTCTAGGCAATGGAAAAGGATCTTTTGGACATGCCTTGTTCAGATTGGTGTAATCGATACACATTCGCCATACAATGGCTACATTGGGATCATCTTTCTTCTTTTATACTAGCACCGGATTTGATAACCAATCTGGGTACAGTACTTCCATGATGAACCCCGCGAGGAGCCGAGCTATCTCATCCCCTATTATCTTTCTCCTGTCTTCGGCGAAGCGGCGGAGAGGTTGCTTCACCGGCCTTGCTCCTGGCCTCACGTTCAAAGAGTGCTCAGCCAACTCCCTCGGAACACCTTGCAAATCCTGAGTAGACCATGCAAATATGTCCCGATTCTCACGGAGGAAGTTGGTGAGCTCGCTTTCCTATTTAGCGTCCAGGCCTGCACCAATGGTAACGGTACGCTCTGGGAATTGCTCATCGATCTGGAATTTCTTCGTTTCTTTAGTCGGCTGGAAAGAAACACTGCCATGTGGGTTGGCCAGCGCCGGCATGTTCAGCTGGGCCGACTGAGCGAGGGCTGCTACCTCCTGGATCCTTCTCTTTTCTCTTGATATAACCAATGACTCGGCCAGATTTGACCCGGCTGAAGCACACTCCATGGATTTCTTGTAATCTCCTGCAACTGTTATTACTCCTTGTGGTCCGGGTAGTTTCATCTTCAGATAACTTACATGACAGCTACTCATGAATTTAGCCAGCGCAGGCCGTCCGAGTAGAGCATGATAACAACTTTCCAGATCTACCACTTCAAATTCTAGATTCTCTGCTCTGCAGTTATCTCTCGTGCCGAATAACACGTCCACTCGGACTTTACTGATGGGCTCGCATGAAAGTCCCGGCACTATCCCATGGAAAGTGGTCCTTGTGGACTGCAGCATGTTCTGCGATATTCCGAGTTTATGCATGGTATCTTTGTACATGATGTTGATGCTGCTTCCATTGTCAATGAGTACTTTTGAAAATTTCACATTGATGCTTGGTCCAATGAATGTCGGATCCAACACGAGTGCATATAACCCTGGATTCGGCATTATCTTGGGGTGATCCTTTATGCTCCAAGTTACTTCCTGATCTGACCAAGGCACATATCTTGGTACTGCTGGCATAACTGCATTTACTTCCATATGCCGGCGCTGAACACTCTGTCTGTCTTGCTGTTCAGTTGTGAACACGCAATATGACTGATGATGTTCTCTATAATCATTGCGTCCAGTATTCGTCGGATTTGTCCTTCCATCCTGAATCTGGTTCATCACTTGGTGTACTGCATCCCTTCGGTTCGAGTCATCGTACCTCGGGGGAGGAGGCGGTAACATCAGTTGCTGTGCATTTGCTCCCGTCAACTGCGGCTGATGCTGTTGATGCACCTGATGGGGCGCTGCTTGAATGCCTACGGGACTTCCCATCGCATTTTTCATCCATGCACATTGACGGGTCGTATGGTTGGCCGGCCTGGATGGGTTTGACGTGTGAAATTTACACGGCTGATCTAGCATAGATTCAAATGTGTACTTCGGCCTCTCCTGCCACTGCTTTTTTTGTTCTGAGGTCCACTGTCTTTTTCCCTCATTCCTCGGTGTCCACTGCTGAGGACCATTCTTCTGTCGCTGAGTCGCTCCATGACTCGGCGGATCTTGCGCTACTGCTGCCACCTGGGCCGAGCTATATCTGTAATCCGGCCTTTCTTCTCTTCTTCTTCCTCTGAAATCATTACGCCTGGATGACCCGGCCAAATCTCTTGCATAATGGTCCTGCTGCTCGCGATGATCCGCCGACATTAATTCTGGTTGCGTTGGGTCTCCTAACGCGTAGGAGTCTGCTATTCTGATAGTTTCTGCCAGTGTGGTCGGCATATCTCTTTGCAGACGCTGCCACAGCACGCTGCCATAACGGCAGCCTTGCGCGAACCAAGCTATTGCTTGCGATTCTATAACCCCTTCACATGAGTTTCTTAGGTTGCACCATCGAGTTAAAAATTCTCTATCTGTTTCATTCGGCCTCTGCTTGCACATGGCTAACTGTTGTGGCCTGTTCGGCCTCTTGTATGTGCTGGTAAAGTTGCTGACGAACATTTCTTCGAAATCTAACCAACAGTTGATACTGCCGGCGGGTAGATTATTCAGCCAGACCCTAGCTGGTCCTTCCAACATTTGTGGGACATACCGCACTGCCCATCTTAAGTTCCCACCCGCTATCTTCACAGCAGTGGCATAGTCAATCAACCAATCTTGTGGCTTGGTACTTCCATTGTATGTTTTTGTGCCTCTTGCTAACTGAAAGTTCGGCACTGGTGGCTCGCCCATGATCCGTGGTCCAAAACATGTCGGACCCGGTGGACCCTGTTCTTCCAACAACTCGGACCGGTATAGCCGGTCCAGCTTTACTCTTGCATCACTTGCTGGCAAATCTCTGTACAGGATTCTGTCCTGCATCCCGTAGTGGTTATTCCCACCCTGGATCGCATA
This sequence comes from Avena sativa, assembly GCA_916181665.1. Taxonomy (NCBI): domain Eukaryota; kingdom Viridiplantae; phylum Streptophyta; class Magnoliopsida; order Poales; family Poaceae; genus Avena; species Avena sativa. The sequence continues at coordinate 448,343,332 of OV702285.1, forward strand.
TTCCATCTCGGAATAGCCATCGTTGTACCTTTCATTCCTTTGATCGTGGCGAGCTGGTCTCGCTTCTCTTTCTTGCCGAGGTTCATGCATTGGTTGCTGGTTGAATGGTATCTCTCTCCTTACTTCGGCCGGGGCCTGGTTTTCGTGATTACCTCTCACGGGTTCTCTTCTGCCGAGGTCTCCATTGCCTCGGCTTCCGCCGTCTTTCTCCACATGGCGGTGGTTCCTCTCTCTACTGTTACCTCGGCTTGCATTACCTCCGTTCTCATTTGCCTTTCCAGCCTTTGCCGGATCATATGGAACAATTTGCTTGTTCCTCTTTCCTGAGTTTACTGCTCTGTCCCTTCGTGCATTGTTCCCGGGTGAGGAGGCAGCTGCTGCGGATAAGGCAGGCGCTGCCCCTGCCGAGTGAACCATCCGCGAGGCCCCTGGCCTTGCCGGGTTTGCTCTGAGTATTTCCTCATTTTGCTGGTTCGCGATGCGCACCAGCTCATTTACTCTTTCTTGTTGTTTCTGCCGGGCTTCTCCGGTTAACCCCTCTAATTCCAATGCTGCGGCATTTGCCGCTCTCAGGTTCTTCGCCGGGGTATTGTACCTCGGCAAACCCAAATCACCTGATTCTGCTCTGCGAGCTTCATGCTCTTTGTTAATGTCATCCATGAGGTTTTTTCCTCTTAATCTTAATTCGTCCACCCGCTCGGGTGCGACATCAAGCTTATTAGCTTTGGCATATTCTCTCAGGGTCCTGTTCAAGGACTCCCGCAAGGCCGATACTTTTTTGGCCTCTACCAGCACCTTTTGCCTGGTTTCTTCTAACTCTGCCTGAGCATTTGCCGGATCAAGTATCGGCGCTACAGGTGTAGTCAAGTTTTCTATGGTCGCCTGAAGAATATTCTCTGGCCTTTCCAAAGGTGGTCCTCTTACTCTTGGTGCTTTTGGGGTGGTGTCCTGCAGCTCGGTCGGGTCGGTCACTGGTGGGATTACCTCGGTGTGTTGTGGCGCATTTTGCCTAGGCGCGCCTTGTACACCTGCGGCGGGTTCTCTGCTTGACCCGGCTGCTGCTGCTCCAGCCGGCGCTCCGGCAGCGACCATCACCTCGACGCTGCTCGCAGGATGCGCTCTGGACGGACGGCTTACTGCGTTAAGAGGAGGCTCTCCTGCAACAACAACTTGGTGAGGATAAATGCCGGTGATGTCGACGCCGACGTAAACCTTGTGCTCGCCTAGGCTGATGAAGACACCGTTACGCGTGGGAGCTTTCCCCCTGAAACTCCTTGCATTGTCGCTGACATAGTCGCAGAGATCAAATCTCTGGACCAGGCCAGAAACAACGCGCTCGCCCGTGTTGATGAAGTTTCCCGTCCGGATCAAAACTCCAGCTAGCACCGCTGCTGGCCCCACGGTGGGCGCCAACTGTCGTGGTGGTGGCACGGCAGATGCCATGGGTAGGCTAAAGTATGGGGCCAATGGATGCTAGAGGGATCTGGGGAGGGATGATGCAGTTAACTCTACACACAAGAAGCTAAGGCAAAGATCTTTATTTCTCGTCTCCAGGGCTACAAGTGCTCCTTGAGCTGCGAACAAGTAGGGAAGATGAACTTTACTAGCCAAATGGTACTAAATGAGCCGATCCCCCCCTCAGGGTCCAAGCCTCCCCCTTATAAAGGAGTGCCTTGGGTGCTCTTAGGGCTGACGAGGCAAGCATATTCGAGGAATATGCTTGTCCCAAAATAGTAGTTCGGCGGCCTTCTTTCCCTGTCGCCCTTCTAACGACGGCAAGGCTCCAGAGGACCCCTCCTGCATGCCTCGGGCTCCAGGACTGTCACCTCCGTGACCTCCTTCTGCCCCTCTGACGCTCTGCATCTTTGTCTCTTGTCCTTGGCTCCGCTCTGATTCCTTCTATCCTGCAGCTATAGTTTGACCTTGGGTTTCTCCTTCTCCTGCAAGCTTCGTTTCACTCGGCCTTACCTTACCTTGCGTAACTCGGCTTGTCCTTCACCTGCATCGAGATCACTCGGGCTAACCCGGCCGACCCTCGCAGTAACTCGGCCGGGTAACTACTTGATACACATACACGGGCTTCTTGCCTCCTCACCTCGGCCGACATATTCATGATTCGGCCAACCTAGACCGTAACTCGGAAACTAGACGGGGATTGTACCTCTGTCTTCCCCGTCTCTGACCTACCCGAGGTCAACCCCCCGACAAGGATGCTTGTTGATGGTGGTGCAATGGTGAATATTATGTCATATTCGGTCTTCAAGAATTTGGGTTTAGATGAAGATGGATTGATAAAGACCAACATGATGCTAAATGGATTTGAAGGCAAAGAAAAAAAAGAGGAGAAATGTGTTATGAGTGTGGAGCTCACTGTGCGGAGCAAGACTTTGGACACCATCTTCTTTGTTGCTGAGTGCAAGGTAATTACCATATTAATCCGTGATTGGAAACATGCAAACCAATGTGTGCCATATACTTTGCATAAAATTTTGATATAGTGGGTTTATGATGAAGTGGAAGTTGTCCATGCGGGTAATTCAGCCTCTTCTGTTTTAGCCGATTCACTGGTGGATTGGTAACATCCCAATGCTACTTGCTTGACAGGGCACGACCTTTCAAATTTTGATTTTCTTAGCGCCACAAGCAATGGATTTATGCCCGTTTCTATAAAGCCGATTGGTAGTAATCGGCTCCAAACATGTAAGTAATGGAACCCAACAAAAAACGATTACAGAAGAGACTTATAGAATATCAGCCTAATGAGAACAATATGTATGAGTCAATAAAGGAACTAGATGGTATGGTAAATTGGGACAGGGTTTTGCATCGTCTGGTCCATTGGAAGAGGTAAACATAGGAGATGGTTCAATTCCTAGGCCAATGTTTGTAAACAAAAATCTGAAAGCCGATTATAAGGATGTACTAATCGAGCTTCTTAAAGAATATGTTTATTGCTTTGCATGGTGAAGGAGTTCGCGGTAGAAAACAAAAAATTCCTGACTAGATTAACACCAATATGCCCAAAATCTATCTAGGAGTAATGCTATAACAAAAAGAGGCTTTGGTAATATACCCTTGTAGACCGAAAGCGCTTAACACTCATGCAGAACATGGATGATGCAGTCGTACTTGCATCGATCTCAAGGTCACGAGGCTCCACGCAAGTCACCCCTGGTCCTTGCACGAAGATCCTAGTGCGACAAGCGGCAGCACCCCCGAGGTCTCACACATGTCAGGTGTTCAACGACAACTCCCAGACTCTCTAATCTAGCTAGGATGCGGAAGTAGATCTTCCGGGCGTTAACCACATCACAATGGCATGCCATAGCAAAGCAGTCTCCCACGCGTGCAATCCTTACTTAGGACCACGGTTGTAAGAGAAAAGAGAGGGCAAGAAAATACCTAAGAAAATTATCTTAGATATTATTGGGTGTCCTTTTCCCTCCCATATAGACCTTTAATATAGGGTAAAATAGGCTACCCCATCAATTAAAGTCCCGGGAGGGACTAAACCAAGGAGGAGGGAGGAGGCGTGTATGCCAAGGAGGAAGGCCGGATAGCCGGGGTACGACCCGCACGCCAGGCCCATGGAGGGGTCGCCGACAGCCGGGCAACCCCCATCCCGCACGCCTACCCTAGGCGTCGCCTACCCCATGGCGGTTTGCATCTTGGGCCTTGTTCCTTCAAGGACTTGTCCCATTAGGGAAGTTTGCCCATTTACATTTAATTTAAAATATTATTTTATTATTAATTCCAACAATTAATATAAAATACATATTATTAAATTATCTCTGACTCGAAACACCTTTCGGTTCACTTCGAACTCCTTTGGATCCTCCCGAAACGATTTCGGTTCTCTCATGGAACACTTTTGATATTCTCATCTCTTTCTTCATGTGATCCCGATGGTTCCAAAATGATCTCTAAGCGTCGAAAAACCCTTAAGCGTGTTACCCTATGGTTCAGGAACATCACATACATGATTAAGACACCTATCATATCAATGATCATTAGCAGGACCGGGATGCCCATAATGACTGACGAGGGGAACATCGGCAACGCCCATTGTTATGGACTTAGGGTTTCATGGAAAAGAGAACGTTGGGCATTTTGTAGGCTGATCAGACAAATAAGGAAGTCAATATAGTCTGATTATGGAGAAATCTCTGTTACAAAGTCGCTGATTCGCTAGTCTCTCTCTGTCGGGTCCTCCCAGCCTTTATATGAGAGGCTGGGTTCTAGATCCGTATCCGAAGAGGTTACAAGTTTATGATTACAATGCGAACTCTATGTCGATTCGTGTTTATTCCTTGATCGGTAAGGCAAGTCTTTATTCGTCGGGTGCCTCTTGGACTCTGTTGGGTCTTTGTGGGACATAAGCTTTTATGTGCTTAGGGTAACTGATCATAGAGACCCGATAGGTCAAACACATGTTAATAGCCTCCAAGAATCTATCTGAATCATAGATTCGGGTCGAGTCTCAAAACTCTGTTTAGCTATAAGCCAAAGTTTTCGTGTAAGAAGATATTTTGTGTATGTTTATTCAGTCGTTGTAGGGATTTGGCATAACGAGTCGGATGCATCCGACAGATCGGGAATCAGTTAATTGCGCTTGGGCAAAAACAACGTGAAACTACATCAAACTCAAGTCCATAGGCTTGTGACGAGGTTTAATCTCGTCAATGCCCATTGTTATGGACTTGGGTTTTAGAGAAGATGGGTGTGGCATCCCGCAAAAACCACTACTAGAAAATCGCGTTGTTTTTGTGCATTGCATCATCATGACTGCATGCTCAGGCATCATGCATCTGTTAAACTAAAAACTATTTCTCTAAAAGCCTCTCTTTGTTTTCTAAAATACCCCATCTCTTTATTCAAATCAAAAACCTGGTCTATCCGGATATTTTATTTTGTCTACAACATATTTGCAACTGTTTTAATTTGAACAGAACAAAATAAATATATTATAATATAAAAACCCTATTTTATAAACCCCGGAGGAGACCGCCGCCCGCCAGGCCCAACGGCCCAGCTAGCAGCAGTCTACAACTCCGGTAGGCCCAAAAACCCAACCCTAGACCAACCTTTTCCTACCTACATCTAATCCTACCCAGCCCCCTCCACATCATCCCCACCAATCCCCTCCCTCCACCTCACCCCTCCACCTCACTCCAGCCACTCCCAGCCTGCCACCTCACCCCACCACGTCGCCACCCTCCCTCCAGCCTGCCGCCGCCACTCCCCTGGTCAAACCCACCCGCACACACCACGCGACGCACGCCAGCAGCGGCACACCCCCCACACCAAAACCACCACCCCGTGGGTCCTGCTCTCCTCTCCCCCACTCCCTGGAACCCTGGACCCACCCCTTGGGCTCCCTCTCGCACGCTCCCTCCTGCCCCACTCACCCGCCCACCCCACGGTAGCCGTCCCCAGTACACGCCTCCCCCCGACGCTCCTCTTCCCCCACCTCGTCTCCCCCGCACCCTCCCTCTCCTCTGCTCGATTCCCCACCGCCGCCGCCGGCGAGCCCGCCTCCAGCCAGCGTCTCCTGCCTCCCTCGCCGCTCCGCCGAACCCCCCTAAGCCGCGGTTCCCCCAAGCGCCGCCCAGGGCCGACCTCGCCACCGCCCGGAGATCCACCGGGCCCGCCCCTGCGCCTCCCGGCGAAGCTCCTCGAGACGGCCTCCTTCCGCCACCGCTAGCGGGACCTCCACCCCTGTTGGCCCCGATCCCGACCCTCTCTCGCTCTCGAGCCGGCCCCGTCGCCTCCCCAGCGGAGCCGCCGCCTCCCCGACGGGCTCCTCCGCCATCCCTCGCTCCGGCCTCCCTCGTCTGCAAGCTCGCAAGAGCCCCGACGCCGTGCGTCCTCGTCGTTGCCCGGCCCTGCGTGGACGCCTCCGTCCCGGCCGCCTCTCTTCCTCTGCGTGCGCCGCCCGGCAGCGTCGCGTCGCCGGTGGGCTCCGCCACCACCCTCCTCGACCGCCGACCCCGCCGCCCGCAGGAGCTCTCCGCGGGTCCCCTTCCCCGCCGGACCCCCTGCACGTCACGGCCCACCTCTGTCATCATCTGTCACTGCGCGCGCGCCCTGCCGCCTCGAGCCGAGCCTCATGAGCGCTCCTTGTCTCCGCTGCCCCTGCTTCCTTCCATGAGCACCAAATGGTTGTCGGTGTCCTTTTATTTCTTTGCACGCGTGTTGCTGGACTACACTCATGTCGATGTGTTGGTGTGTACCGGTATGTGTGTACTGGTGATACAAGATGATGCTATGGAGATGATGTGGCCGATGTTTTGATGGGGATTCCAACTGTAGCGAAGTGATACAATATGGAAGGTGTGGTGAATGTTGAAATCCCTGAGTTCTCCGTCGAGGATTCCCGAGCCCCGAACCCGAAGGTATTCTACATGGAATGACAAGAACTCCTGCTGGACCCGGTGAAGCGGGCGCCTCAAGATCTCCCACACGGACTCGAGTACCCCGATGCCCCGATCCGAAGACCGATCCCGGCGCCCGAACCCCGAGACCCCAAGATCGTCGAGCCCCCTCTAATGTGTGACCCTTTATCCGAGACCCCTATTTTTATAATATGATATTGATCACCTGTCGCATATTAATTGTTCATGCATGCATATTGGTGTGGTTTGGGGGCCTTATGCCGATTCATCTAAAATAAATATGGGATCCATATGCGGGCAAATCTAGTCGTATATTGGTCCCATTTAAATTGGTGTAGCGAACCGGTGCTATCTTTTGCCATGTTAAGACAACATTTAAAATGCAGGGTAGCTAAACAACATGAACCTAGTAAATAATTATCGGGACCCTGGTTCCGCTTAATCTTGCCTAATTGCATCGCACCCTTGCCATGCCATACATCATACATGCATCATGCCCGATCTTTTGCCGTAGTATTAAATATTGCATCCGGTGTTTATTCTAGTGTTTTGGTTCTTCGCGGATAAGGCCGTTGAGTTGATGCGAGTGTCGACCCGATCTTCGGATGAACCTTCGGCAATGTTTCATGCGAGCATTCTCCCCCTTTCTACCTATCTTACTTTTATAGTCTTTACTTCCTCCTGTTGATCTATTGCTATCTGTGTTGCGATACTATAGATTCCGTATCCCGTTATACTTCCCTGCAGCCCCTATATTGCCATGGACACCTCCTATTACCTGTTGTTTGGTAGATAGTTGGACTTGCGTGTCGTAGTCGCTTGCTCAAGTGTTGTTGCGTGTCGTCAAGTACCACAGTTGTTGGAGTATTGTCGTGTGTTTATTGTTGGAGATGATCAAGACTTTAATTACTGTTTAACAACTAAAATTGAAGTAGGTAAATGCAGAGGCACGGGTGGGCAATAGATGTTATTTGGTTGTTAACCGTCCACTTGTGTCCCGTAGGACCCCGAGTACTTGATACCTGTTCCTTGAATATTCGCGCTATCCACATCCGGGAGGATTATGGGACCCCCCTGAGCCAGAGCTTGATTCATTCTTATTTCTTGGGGCCACAAACTAGTTTGAGGTTTTATTTACTATCCTGTACTTATGCCATGATTTACTGCTTTATGTAAAATTGTGCGAGGTACTGCACACTGTACTGTTTAGGATCGGGACACGATTTCGCGGTATCGACAAGCCCAGTCACACTTTCGGGTTCCCAGTCGTTTACAGCCGTCCACCCAAACCTTGAGTCTGTCTCGGAGTCAGCTAACTTCGTTGCGGGTAGCTTAATGGGGTGGCCCCCTGAAATATTTCTGAATCTTGTGATTGCTTTGTCGTGAAAGCCTCGTTGGGTTTTGATTTGGTTTTTCCGAGGTTGATCGAGTGTGTGTTGCTATTTGTGCACCCCTGCAGGGTAAAACTTTCTGAAAGCCATGTCCGCGGTTATGGACGACTTGGAGCACAGTATCTCGATCATAGACAACTATAACTAAAGTAGTGCTATAAATTTGACTTTATAATGACTAGTAAATAGCTTCACTATAATGGAATGGCTAAATAAAATTGCCAACAATTGCTTGTTTGGGCTGTCGCTTGCTACCATTGTACCTGACTAGTAAGTATTGCAACTATAACGGAATGGCTAAATAAAAGTACCAACAACTGCTGGGTTTGGGATATCTCATGCTAATTGTATCTGACTAGTAAGAGTGCAACTACAATGGAATGGTTAACTAAAACTGCCCACTGCTTATTATATCAGGATGACTAGTAATTTCTGCAACGGTAACTGAATAAATAAAACTGCCAACTGTGTGAGTTCCTCGGTTGACTTCCTCGTTTGGTCTCGAGGGGGAAATACCAGGATGGGTATGCTTGGTGATAGTATCAGGTTGGTTCCGAATAGGTCTTTCTTATCTCTCTCTGATAGCCGACCGTTGTATCGAGTCTCTATAGGGTGTTTAGTGCATGCTGCCGCTGCCGCTTCAGTCCACCACACCTATGTAGGCGAGGACCGCCGAATTCTAGCCTCGCCGTGTACTGGCCTCAGTACTGACCGCTCTCTCTTTTTCCTTTGCCCTTTGTCGGCACCCCTTTTGTTTAAGCAGGTTTTGAGATCGACGTCGTTAGCAGGGTTACCCTTCCGGCTTGGCCTGGGCAGGGTTATGGACGCCATTGGTTATTCTTCAGGGCTCTTAGCCCCATTTGCATCTTGTTCGTAGTCGGACGCTCTATCATTTTCAAGGTGATTTGGATCTTTGTATATTATATCTGTATTCTTGACTCATTGAGTCGCTGTTGTATATATCTGTTCTGTGGGTCCCATCGAGGACTGTTGAGTATTGTTATTACTTAGTTTTCCACCCGCACGAAAGTGCCTGGTGGGCACCTTTGAATCGTTTCTATGCGGGTTTGGCGGGTTTCGCTAAAACTTGCATAGGGCCGATTCTGAGGGTGTTACAATGGGGATGCTGGAGATCGTGGCACGGTTAACAGACAAGCAACCAGGGGACACAAGGTTTACCCAGGTTCAGGCCCCCGGAGGGAAAACCCTACTCCTGCTTGTCTGCTCTTTGATTACGGCGGAACCGAAGGTTACAGGGTGCGCAGATTCGATCTGGCGTGGATGCGTGTGCGAAAGTATGAGTCGAGGTTGGTTGAGTTGCCCTAGGACGTGCCCTCCTGGCCTTTATAAAGACTTAGGCAGGTCCCGGGCATAGTCCTAGTCGGTTACAAGTTCTAGGACGTTTGCCCTTTTGAGTTTCCTATCTAAACTAGTCTTGTTCTCCAAGGATCCGAAGATGTCTTGGGCCTTGGTCACCCGAAAATCTTCATGGGCCAGCGTATGCCTGCAGTGGGCCTTCCTTGGGCTAGACTAGGTATGCTGAAGTTACGTACCCGTAGGGTATAACCATGTCAGTAGCCCCCGAGTGATCAGTCGAATCATAGATTCGGCTGAGGACTCTTCAATCCTTCGGGTGCAACTCTGTCTTTCAAGAGAATGTGTAGGGGTTGTTGATACGTGTGCCTGACTCACCCGACGGATCAGGGTCAGTTAACTGTCTTAGGACGAAACAACACGATCTTCTTCAGGTTCGGGTCCCTTAACCCGGGCCTGGAACATATGCTGGCGTAATTCAACTCAGGCCGCGGAGGACTTACAGGAGAGGAATTCCAGTGATTTTAATTGGTGTACCCAACGCGTCCGTCAGGATTTTTCATCATACCTATTGGTATGGATTCATACTAGCAGAGCGCAGTCAGGTGCGTTGCCAGGCCATCAGATGATATCTGTAGGTCTTATCTTTGCGTCGCAGATGCAGCATCCGAACATTTATCACCTAGGAGGTGCTTCGGGTGGCCAAGGAGATCGTTGCTCACTTAGCGTTTTGTTGGGGCAGAGTTGCCAAAAACGTTTTTGCGTGCTGATCCGAAAGATCGCAGTCGAAGACTTCATAGGGTGCGCGACCAGCGCTCCCTATGGGAGTAGCCCCCAAGTGTTTGTTCAAGTCGTAGACTCGAACGGAGACTTTTAGTTCAAGCATTGTTTCAGTCTTTAGGTCCACAGGACTCGAAAATTTTCGGATGCTTAAATCCATCCTCCCTATGGGAGTAGCCCCCGAGTCCTTAGTGGAGTCGTAGACTCGATGTAGGACTCAGAGAAGCAATTTGTCCTCTTTTGTCTGTCGGGTGCGCGGCCAGCGCTCCTGATAGGAGTAGCCCCCGAGTATTTAGTCGAATCGTAGATTCGAGTGAGTACTCTTTTGCTGTGGAGCCGAAGTGGTGCTAGTATAGCTTTTGATGACGTCAGTGCTGACGATTGATGACCTCAAGCGTCTGCTGCGCCAGAGATGACTTGACGGGACGAAGCGTGGGTCCCACTTGCTGACTTTGATTTGACCGGTCACGCGGGGCATGGAGATGATTACGGCACCTCCTCGATTTCCGCGTGTAGTGGACGGCGTGGTAACGACGGTTTGTTGTGGTGTTGACACGTGTACGGTCAGATCTATCGTTGGCGTTAGGTCTTCTCGATGGACGGCTGGCGTGCGTCGTCTTTGCTGTTATAATCCTGGGTGAAATCGTGTTTTGTTTTTCACCGCACCAGTTCATCTGTTTCACTGGCTTCTTTTTCTTGAGCGATTCCTGCTGCGCGTTTGAGCTTTCCTTCCACACTTCCTTTGTTCTTTGTCGTTGTCAACGCCACCACCGCTGCAGCGTCATGGGGAAGACAAAGAAATCCTCGTCCGCGGTTGGGACCAGCGCTGCCGGAGGCAAGAAGGTTGCCGCCGCTGTTCGCGTCACCGATGGTGGCTGGCGTCGATCGGAGACGCGAGAGAGTGATCTCCGCAAGCTGCGCGAGCAGAGCCTGATCCCGCAAGATGCGACGGCCGTGCGACTCCCCGGCAATGAGGTAATCCCCCGTCCCCCAGCTGGGTATCGGGTTATGTTTCTTGCCTTTGTCTTGCGTGGTTTCTCGTATCCAGTCCATAAATTCCTTCGTGGACTGCTCTTCTTCTATGGGGTTCAGTTGCATCATCTGTCTCCCAACTCCCTTCTCCACATTGCGTGTTTTATCACGCTTTGCGAGTGTTGGCTTGGCATTGAGCCGCACTTTGGCCTCTTCCGGAAGCTTTATTCCGTGAAGAGGCAATCTGGGTCGGATGGTGTGTATCCCATTGGGGGTTTCATCATCTCTCTCAGTCCCAATGTCCAATTCTTTTCCTTTTCCATGTCTGAATCTGTCCAGTACTGGCGGAGGAAATGGTTTTACATCCGTGACTCCGTTCTGCCTGGGCAAGATTTTGGTCTCGTTCCTTTTGACCCCTCCCAGTTGATTGAAAAGAAAAGGTCCTGGAAAAACCAAATCTTAGACGGTGAGGTGGCGGAGATTGAGGCCCTGTACCGTCGAGTGGAGGATCTCCAACTGATTCCTGAGAAGGAGGTGAACGGTGTCGACGTCATCCGAACGTTTCTTGAGCGTCGGGTGCAGCCTCTCCAAGCGAGGGCGCATCCGATGTTTCTTTACTCTGGGCGCCGTGATCCGACGAGGGTTTCGAGTGAGAAAATCTCTGAGGCGTAACTTGACAAGACTCTTCGCGCGCTGTTGAAGTTCAAGGCAGACGAAGAAATTCCGGGGAAGTCGCAGACTCCTCCCTTTTCTTCAACGTTGGTCGTACCGAAGGTGTAGATTTGCGCACGTAGTGCTCCCTTTTTGTTTTGTCAGCTGTGTACTTTTTTCCGTTGTTTGCTAACAAAGTTCCTTTTCCTTTTGTAGAGCTTCAAAGTGCCGGGCATGGCACCACCGTTGCCCGAAAGGTATCCGAATGCCCCGGATAATGAAGTGGTGGACTCCGTGTCCGAGTTGCCGTCAGCGCGATCTCCAGCGGAGGATGCCGACGAGTCGAGTGAGGACCATTCGCGCAAGCGATCACGGAGCTCCGGCGAGTCTTCGGATGCCTCGACTCCTCCGACTCCCAGAAATCCGCTGGGCCTTGAGCGTCATGATGATGTTCAGGGGGGTTCTTCCTCTCCCCTTCCTGCCATTCCTGTGCGGGCTGTTGCTCCGCAGCCGCCAGCAAAGCGGAAGAAGGAAGAAAAGAAGGAGGAGAAGAAGGAAGAAAAGAAGGAAGAGAAGAGGGCCCGAAGGGCTTCTCCTATCTTCGACCTGAGCGCGTTGGGCTCGTAAGTTTTCTTCGTGCCACTGTTTTCCTTTGTTTCCTTGCAATTTTGGCACCTGTGTTGATTGGTTCGTGTGCAGGCAATCTTCCGACGGCTCTAGTGATGGAGCGCACGAGATGATGGGGGAGTCGAACATTGCGTCGCCTCCTCCTCAGACGGTGGCGACTTCTGGTGACGCTGCGCCAGTTCCTCCTGTGCAGAAGAGGCTGGTGGTTGCGCCTCAGAATTTCGGAGGCGGGCCTGCGGGTTCGCCTTCGGAGCACGTAAGTTGTCCTTCTTGATGTTATGGGGGGAAGCCCCCGAGTGTCTTCGAGTGTTGATGTTGTTGTTGCTTCTTTGTGTGGGGCGTAGCCCCCAAGTCATGTTCTTACTGCTGTTGCCTTTTCCTGCAGCCTTTTGTCCAAGAGGACAAGCGGCTGGTGGAGGAGCGCCTGACGCTGGAGGCAAAACTGCGGCAGCTGCAAGGTATTCGTCTGCCTTGTAGTACTTTTCTTGCATATCCTGGTCTTTTCCTTTGACACTTGCTTGTTGTAAATGCAGAGGAACATAACGACTCTCTCCGCGAGGTTGATGCTCTGAAGAAGAGCCTTGGCCAAGCGGAGCAGAAGGCCGAAGCTGCTGCAGGTGCAAAAGAGCGCCTTGAGCTGGAGCTGACGGAGGCAGCCGAGGCGAAAGAGCATCTGCTGCAGGAGGCTGCAGATCGTGAGGAGCAGCTGGCCACCGTTGCGGCTGCTCGCAAAAAAGGGGTGGCGGATAAGCTCATGGCTGCTGCCAGGGCTATTTCGGGTGAGTACAAGCTTTGGGACTTGCTTCTTTTTCTTTGGGTCTTCTTCTATGTTGCCTTTCGTGATTTTTTCCTCTTTTGTCTCAGATGCCGCAGGCATCGAGTTCGACCGCGATGCGCTGGAGCACGGGAGTGCTCTAGATGATGCCACTGTAGCGGTCGAAGACCGCTGCAGCACCGTCGTCAACTCCCTCGCCAAGGCGAAAGAAGTCCTTGGTCGCTTCTACCAGGAGCTCTTCCCGAAGGGTGCGTCCCTTGAAGATGTGGATGCCCTGGCGGAGGCTCTGTCGGGCGAAGCGCCTGCAGCGTACAAGCGCAAGCAGAAGGGCATCGGCGCGTCCGTCGGTCTGGCAATGGCCATGGCGGCTGGGGCGGAGCTGGACCTGCCCCAGATTACCTCTCGGATGCCGATGGCCGCGGATGGATCCGAGATAGCCTTCGCCGCCTACTCCGCTCGTTGCCGACGATATGGGCCCAAGCTCATTGACTTGTTGTCTGAGTACGCGCTGCGGCAGCAGGGCGAGGCTAAGGCTAGGCAGTCTGGCTCTGAGGCGACTCAGTGTCCTGCACCTTAGGCATAGTAGGCGTAGAGTAGTTTGTAGTCTGTTTCTATTGTAAATATATTTTGTAGTATCATCCTTGTGCCACGTAGTGGCCTTATTTTAATGAATTCCTCCGTGTTGTGCTTTTTCCTTGGCTGAATGTCTGAGTACCTTTCTGCTGCTATAGGTTCCTTCGGGTGCTGACCCAGTTGACACGTCATCCGAAAGGCCCTTGCGAGCATCATTGGATGATTCCTCGCAGCTTGCTTTTCTTCGGGATCGCGTGCGTAGCTTGGAGAGGGATTTTCTTGGGTTACGCGGTCGTGCTGATGTTTGGAAATCCAAAGCAGACCGTGGTGCAGCCAGAGAGGAGTATTTGATGGCGGAGCTGGGTCGACTGTCCGAGCAGCTGCAATGTAAGTTGATCCTTCTTTCGGGCTGTAGCCCAGTTCTTCGGGTGAGCCTGCTGGCCTTACTCTTGTTTTGTGTGTTTGTTGCAGGTGCTAATATTGCTCCGAGGGAAGAAAAGGAGCGTATTGCTGTTCGAGTCAATTGTTTGACTCAACAGGACATGGAGGCCGGCGGCTTCTTCTGGATGGACCGTGATCGCGCCATGGTTCTGGCGACGGTGCAGGATCGCGTCTACCAGGTTTCTCGGGTGCTCCGCCAGGTGCAGACATCACTGTCTTCGGTACTACACGTCATGTTTCCGTTGGATGCCGTGCCGACGACTCTTGCAGGTCTTCTTACGAAGTTTCGGAATGCCGGCAATGTCAAGGAGCTGGTGCGGCAGCAGCTCATTGCAGGGGTGAAGGCTGCCTTGTCTCTTGTGAGGGTGCACCGCCCTGACGTAGATTTGGCTGCTGTGGCGACCGGGCCGCCTCCTCGACCAGATGGTGGCGAGTGGAACATGCGTCCGCATTACGCGGCTGTAAGGCAGTATGCCGAGCAAATTGTAGACTTGTTTGAGCAGCGTGCGCAGGTTATTCTTCAGAGTGGATAGGACCTGAAAATAAACAGATAGATGTAAAATTTGTATATTGCGGCTGGGCGTGTATGTGCCCTTTGTTGTAAAGGTTTGCATGTGTGTGAGCACGCAGTGCTTTGATTGAGTACGTGCCCTTTTCGTTTGCCTGACGTAGTCAGCTACTCAGGTGTACACGTTTGGTCCTCAGTCGATGAAATCATGAGGTGGGGGGAGCCCCCGAGTGCGTTTGTAGCATGTAGTAAAGTTGCAGAAAAATAGTCAACCGAAGGTTGGGAGCAAGACACTTAGCTTTATTTATATCGTAATGGAGGAGGTACATGGTTCGGCTGAATAGCCTTGGCTGAAAGCCTTATTGAAAGTAAAAATAAGGGGTAGGTTGCTACGGGTAGAATCGTCGCAGGTGCGAGACATTCCATGGGTTGGAGTATGCGACTCTAGACTCCACGTGCTTGAGGCGATAGGCGCCACCTGGGATGACCTCGGTGATGGCGTATGGTCCTTCCCATGGTGAATCGAGTTTGTTCGGGCGCTTTTGCTTGAGTCGCAAGACGAGGTCTCCTTCGACGAAGGACCTTGGGCGCAGCCGACGGCTGTGGTAGTTGCGGAGACTTTGCTGGTACACCGCTGATCTAGCTGCTGCTATATCCCATGCTTCGTCGAGTGTGTCGACGGCATCTTCGAGCGCGGTCGTGGACTCGGCTTCGCTGTACGCTACGACTCGTGGAGCATGATGGCGTACTTCGGCTGGTAGCACTGCCTCGGCTCCGTGAACCATGAAGAACGGTGTGTAGCCGGTGGAGCTGTTTGGCGTAGTACGTAAGCTCCACAGGACAGACGGTAGCTCTTCCGTCCAGTTTCCAGCTTTGTGCTCAAGTGAGCTCATGAGGCGCTTCTTGATGCCAGCGCCGATTAGGCCGTTGGCCTTTTCCACCTGCCCGTTTGTTTGCGGGTGTGCCACTGAGGCATACGTGATATTGATCCCGAGGCCTTCGCAGAAGTCCTGGAATTCTTCGGAGATGAAGTTCGATCCGTTGTCGGTGATGATGCTGTGCGGTACGCCAAATCTGTAGACAATGGATTCGAAGAATTTGACGGCGGTTGTGCCCTTCTGGTTGGTGACTGGCATGGCTTCGATCCACTTGGTGAATTTGTCGACTGCTACCAGGAGAAAAACGTGTCCTCCCTTTGAGGATTTTGGAAGTTTGCCGATCATGTCGAGGCCCCATTGGGCAAAAGGCCAGGCTATGGGTATGGGTCGTAGTTCGGACCCAGGTGCGTGCGGTTTGTCGGCGAACCGTTGGCACCCGTTGCATCTTCGGACGATGTCCTTCGCGTCGCTCATGGCCGTTGGCCAGTAGAATCCTGCTCGCAGAGCCTTGGCGACAAGGGAGCGGCTGCCTGCGTGGTGGCCGCAGATGCCTTCATGGATATCTTGGAGTATGGCCTTGCCGTCGTTGATGGTGACGCACCGTTGTAGTACGCCCGTAATGCTGCGTTTGTACAGCTCGTCGTTGATGATGGTGAAGGATTTTGACCGATGAGATACGCGCCGGGCATCTGTCGGGCTGTCTGGCAATTCTCCGTTTATCAGGAACTGGAGGTATGGACGTGTCCAAGTTTCTTCGACTGTCATGACCTGCATCAGGTTGACCATGGCAACTTCGGTATCCAACTTTTCGGGTCCTTCATGACCTTCGGGTAGCGTAGCCCCCGAGTGTTCTGCTTCTTCGGGTGATCCCTTGGAGAATTTCCGCTTGATGGATGGCACGCAGATCTGTTAGAGGAACACACCTGGTGGTACCTTTGCACAGGTGGAGCCGATGTTGGCGAGTCTATAGGCCTCCTCGTTGCTCTCTCTTCCAACGTGCCGAAGTTCGCAGCCGTCGAATTCTCCTTCGAGTGCGTTGTATAGCGTGCGATACGCGATCATGTTTTTGGCGTGTGCGTCGCACTTATTCATCGTCTGCTGTACGACAAGGTTGGAGTCACCGTAGATGACCAGGCGCGTTGCGCCGCATATTTTTGTCGTCTTCATGCCATGGATGAGGGCTTCGTATTCGGCCTCGTTGTTGGAGGCTCTGAATTTCATCCGAAGAACGTATTTCATCTTGTCACCTTGTGGGGAGGTCAGTATGACTCCTGCCCCTGCTCCGGCTTCGCGTTTGGAGCCGTCGAAATGCATTGTCCAGGACTGCGACATGTCTGGGGTGTCAGGCAGCTGCAGCTCCATCCAGTGCACCAGGAAGTCCAGAAGGACTTGAGATTTGATTGCGTGTCGCTTCTCGTAGACGATGTCCAAGGGTGATAGTTCAATGCCCCACAGGGCCACGCGTCCTGTGGCCTCTGGGTTATTCAAGATGTTGTTCAGGGGCGCCTCATTGACGACCATCACCTGATGCTCTTGGAAATAGTGGCTCAGTCGTCGAGCCGTCATGAATACGCCATAGGCTAGCTTCTGGTAGTGCGGGTACCGCTGTTTTGTTGGAGTGAGAACCTCACTGAGGTAGTAAATTGGGCGTTGTACCCCGTGGTTCTTGCCTTCTTCGGGTCGTTCGACCACGAGTGTTGTGCTGACCACCTGGTGTGTGGCTGCTATGTACAGCAACAGGGGCTCGCGCTCTTTTGGCGTGACCAAAACAGGCGAGGTAGAGAGGAGCCGCTTGAGGCTTTCGAATGCGTCGTTTGCTTCTGGTGTCCACTCGAATTTGTCTGCCTTGCGTAGCAGCTGGTAGAATGGTAGGGCCTTTTCGCCCATGCGGCTGATGAACCTGCTTAGTGCCGCTACTCGCCCTGCGAGCTGCTGAACGCCCTTGAGGTTTTTCGGCTTCTCCATTGTCATAATAGCTTTGATTTTCTTCGGGTTCGCTTCGATCCCTCGTTGAGAGATGAAGTACCCGAGCAGCTGACCCGAGGGGACGCCGAAGGCGCACTTTTCTGGATTGAGCTTGATCCTGTAGCGATCAAGGTTGTCGAACGTCTCGCGGAGATCTTCGATAAGTGTTCTTGCCTCCTTGGTTTTTATGACTATGTCGTCGACATAGACTTGGACGTTGCGACCGATCTGGTCCTTGAGGCAGGCCTGCATGCATCGCTGGTACGTGGCACCCGCGTTCTTTAGCCCGAAGGGCATTGTGTTGTAGCAGAATACTCCGAACGGTGTGATGAACGCCGTTTTCTCTTGATCTTCGACCTTGAGTCGAATCTGGTTATAGCCTGAGTAGGCGTCGAGGAAGGAGAGCTTCTCACAACCTGCAGTCGAATCGATGATCTGGTCGATCCGAGGAAGAGGGAAGTGGTCCTTTGGGCAGTGTTTATTTAGTGACGTGAAGTCCACGCACATCCGCAGGATGTCCGTGTCCTTCTTTGGGACCATCACCGTATTTGCCAGCCACTCGCTTTCCTTGATTTCCCGGATGAAGTCTGCTGCGAGTAATCTGTTGATCTCCTTGCCGATAGCTTCGGCTCGTGGCTCTGACAGTCTTCGGATAGACTGCTTGACTGGCTTGGTGTCTGGAAAGACATTGAGTGCGTGCTCGGCGAATTCCCTGGGAACTCCTGGCATGTCCGCAGGACATCAGGCGAATATTTCCCAGTGCTCACGGAGGAATTCGACGAGCGCGCCTTCCTATGCGGTGCTGAGGTCGTTGGCGATCAGCGCCGTCTTGGAGGCGTCTGTCGGATGGACCTGCACTTTCTTGGTGTTGACGGTGGAGTCGAAGGACATGTCGGGTGCGTTATGCCTTGTAACTGGGGGTATCCCATTGTCCGTCTCCTCGCGGAGCCTTACGAGCTCGTCCTGCATGCCGAACTTGGTATTTATTGGCGTAATTCAGTTCGAGCCGTGGAGGTCTTATCGAGTACTGAATCCTAGTGCTTTTATTTCAGGTACACGACGCGTCTGTCAGTACTTTTCATCGTATCGGTAGAGCACATTCGTGTGCGATTACCAGGCTGCATAAGATAGATTCTGGGGTCTTATATTCATGTCTTGGACACGACATTAGGACATATTATCGTGGCAGACGTGGTCTGAGAAATTTTATCGACTGCCTTGTTTGGCTGTTGGAATAGCTGAAGTTATTGACTTCACTTTGTATTTTAGCGGGTACTCCCGATGGGATTGGTCGTATGAGGATGTAAGCATGTAATACTCATAGGTATGCTTATGTTGATCTTTTCTATCCGGTGAGCGGCTCCTGATGTGAGTAGCCCCGAGGCTATAGAAGAATACTTGGATTCGATTGTAGGCTTAATTTTTATGCTCTATTTTTGCTGAAATGTCGACTTCATAGGAGGATTTTTTTTATCGGGTGTGCGACAGCGCTTCCAATGGGAGTTAACCCCGAGGATATGTTTCGTTGCTTGCATCGAAGCATAGGCTCAAAGTAGATCCTCCGGCTGAGGAAAATGTTATGTTGAATTCTATTGGGTGCATGATAGCGCTCCTGATGGGAGTAGCCCCCGAGTCTATGTTCGAGTGCGTGCATCAGAGCATAGAATCAAAGCCTTTGCTTTTTCGAGATCGTGTTTCATAAATAAGATTGTATCGTCAGCATACTGAAGAATAGTGAGTTCACCATCAACAAGGTATGGAACCAATCCTTCAATTTGGCCATCAGTCTTGGCTCTCTTAATAAGAATAGCCAACATACATCCACTATATTAAATAGTACATGCGATAGTGGGTCACCCTGTCTCGGTCCCTTTTTGGTCTGAAAGTAATTGACAGTATCATCGTTTACTTTAATGGCAACACTATCTCCAGACACAAAAGACTGTATGAGAGCGCGCGACTTCTCAAGAAAACCTTTTGTGCGGAGTTTTTGCTGGAGAAAAGACTAATTAACTTTGTCATACACCTTCTCAAAGTCAATCTTAAACAGTACACCATTTAGTTTTTTTGCATGTAGTTCATGAATTGTTTCATCCAGGATTACTACACCATTTAGCATGTTTCTTCCTTGCATGAACGCAGTTTGAAAAGGACTGACAACATGGTCAGCTATTGAATTTAGTCTAATCGTAGCAATTTTTATGAAAATTTAAAAAATAACATTAAAAAGGCATATTGGACGATACTAATGTATACGTTCTGCATTATTAACCTTAGGTAGTAAAATTATGTTGCCAAAATTTAGTCTAAAAAGATCCAATTTACTGATTTATAAAAATCCAAACAAATTCACCAGGTCCTTCTTAATGACATTCTACTCCCTCCGATCCCGACACTTATTTAGGATCGGAGGTAGTAGAATTTTTGCTAAAATTCCGCTAGGAAACCATTTGGACTAACGTTTTATTATGTTCCATTTAAAAAACAGATTTCTTAATCTCCTCCTCAGAGACGGTTAGGAAGTTATTTTCCTTAATATAAGCTTGTGAGATATCCGCCGTTTGGGACTCATCCATAAAGAGTGAGTTTTCCGATGGAACCTCAAACAAGAATTTATAATAAGCTTTGTTATAAGACTTTAGTTGCTCATGTCCCTCAATCATACCTTCTTCCTGAATCAGAGAGTGGATAATTTTTTCTTATTATTGTCATTGGCAATATCATGAAAGTATCTTGTATTCATATCTTTTTTTTAAATGAATTTTGCTTTAGAGCGTTGGTATCATTTGAGTTCCTCTTTATGCAGTAGTCGGGTTATGTTTGTATTTGATTGGCTTTTAAGCTCAATTTTTTGTGCAGATAACAGTCTGACTTTCGCAAAAACTTCTAAGTAATTAATAATTAATAATAGCCAGCAACATGTCTAGCCCAGCCTCGAAGGAACTTACGTAAATAACTGACTAACCATCCAACTTATACTTAAGATAATAGGAATATTATTTGGAATCGATGTATCCTGTTTGGATATAAAACAGGGTCAGACTGACCATCGGATTGAAACATAACCCGTCGTAATTAAAAGCATTCGCCAGCTGCTTTAATAATGCCTGAATTTAGAGCATTGGCTTATGCAGACTTGCCACGACGGTAAAAGACAGCTATGTACACGTACAGCCACAGTGCCACTGCGACGAAAAAAGAAGGAAAATGAACAAGATCTCCCCGTCGACGACCGAAGGGGAAGAAACGCAATCAATTCCGCCACGACGACGGTGACGACGAGCCCAGGCTGCCGACGAGCTCGACGAAGTCGCTCTCGGAGCACGGTATGGTGATCCCGGAGCCGCCGTGGTGGTCGAAGCCGAACTCCTCCTCCACGCTCTCCAGTAGCGCCACGAACGCCGGGTGCCTGAGGTACGCCGTGGGTACCACGAACCGCGCCCTCGACTCGCCGACGTACACCGCGAAGTGGCCCCTCGGCACGGCCCTCCCGCCGCCGCCCTTGGCCAGGTGGAGCCTCGACATCAGCTGCTGCAGCTTCCCGCCCATGGCAATGGCATTCACCGACCTAGCTCGAAATGGTGCTACTTGTACCTAGACGAAGTGTTCTTTCAAGGATTTTGCTTCGGTACCGTCGACAGCTAGCTTGGATCAGTGTGAGTGTGACGAGTGGTGTTGCTATCTTGGTGTTGCAGGTTGCAGCAGCTCAACGATGCTGTTGCTATATATAGTACTCGTGGAGATCTAGTATATTTCTGTGTGCTGTCAGTTGTTAACCCTCCTGAAATGGAATTAATTTGTCCTGTTTCGAGAGTGTTGATGACCGAGGAACATTGCCACATGAGGGTTCTCAGACCTGTAGCTTTCTCGTTAGGATGAGTCCACATGAGCTGACATATGCTGCTAATATGGACACTCCAATGGTCTCAAGTTGGGCTCTCGTATCGTTTCTTGTTGAGTAGTTATGTGTGCTTCTGAAAGTGCAGAGTTCGCATTAATAGGTTTTCATTCGAACCAGACTTAGCCCGTTGCCACTGCTTAAAACTGAAGACCTCGGCATTTGTATGTCGGTCTGGATCATAAACTACGGGGAGAAAACCAATAAGTTGGGCTTCATCTCATTGGTCAGGGACTTGCTGAAACTTTCAGATGCTGAACAGTCAGACACAAGATCCGGCCAAGCTCCCCGAGGAGGCGAAGGATATAGTCATGGTGGAGTGGTGGACATGGATAAGTAAGCAGCCTAAGAATTAAGAACCTATGGCTGTCGTGTGTTCGCGTCACAGCGATCCGATCCAACTTGCATGCTCTGCGGCTGTGGCGACAACTGGACAACACAAATGGAAGCGTCCCCACGAGCCGCATCGATCGCGAATTCAGCTCGTGTGCAATTGCCGAGGGACGGGAGACACCCCCGCGTGGGCATGGATCCAACCTCATGTGCTTGACCGCGCGCGGATTTGGACCCAATCATTCGGCGCCAGCAATGGCGGATTAGCAGAGCTTACGCCCCCGATAAGCGGGAGATTAAGGACCGGCGAGTGGATAGAGAGAGGTTGAGACAGCGATGGAGTGCGCCCTCGGCGTCAAGATTTTGATCGGCAGCGGCCCACGGCATCGTTCATGGCGCCCACAGCATCGTCCAGCTTCTGCGGCCAGGAATCGCGCAGCAGCGCGCGCGTCGCGTGGGTGATGACTGATGACCGCGAACAGCTAGGCTGGGCGCGCTCGTCCCGGCTGAGGCGCGGCGAGCCATGCCGGCCGGGAGCGAGATCGCGCTGCAAGAACATGCGGGGTGCCGGCGAGATGAGGTACATGATCCGGCACGCAAATCTGGCAGATTGTTCGTCTGTGCTTTTGAGGTGGGATGGATAGATATTTTTGGTAGTCGACTTGCACGGATTACAGTGCATTCTGTCTTTCTGTTTGGACGAAACAAAAAAATGCCAACAACGGCGAACATTCTGAAGGAGGGAACAAAAAAAGAAAAGCAAGAGACAGTTCCTAAGTGCAACTGCCGGGAGTCGAACCCGGGTCTATTGCTTGGAAGGCAATTATCCTAACCGTTGGACTACAGACGCTGTGATGAGTACACGATTAAGGACAACTAATTATCTGTGTCACTACTCGTTAGTGAGTACTCCATGGAGTACTACTAACACAAAGCATAATAAGATCAGTACTTTACCTGATGCGCACACGAGCGTGGGTCATCGTGCTCCACGGACGGGACATGCCATGTGGCTCCCAAGGAAAAACAGAAGCACTCCATGAACGTATCGCCGCTCATCTCTTCCCGGAGGAGAGCAGAGCACCGTCCAAACAAAAGAAGAGACCTGCACTGACGATCGATCGAGCACTGTGCGGCTGCCTACTTGTCCCTTCAATGCCAAGTTGACAAACGACAATCGCCCGCGAGTATTCAATCACGGAGACGGGAGAGTTCGGTGTATGATCCCGTCCAGTCCACATGAGCCCATCACTCGCGTGTCCAAGTCTGAATCTTGCGGCCGCCAGACGTGATCGACGTACAGTCCTGGTACAACACGAGAACGTTGCGTATTTAGTGCCTCTGCGTGCCATTCGGACAGCACCAGCACCACGGCAAGGCTTTGTCTGCCTCTTAAACTCCTCCTCGTTTTTTCTATTCAGGGGGCTTCATTAGTCAACCAGAGTGGCACAGTTTTAAGGCGTTGTCTTGGCCACGGGATTTCGTCAATAAGATGGTACCCCTAGCTTGCATATCATCTTTTTGCAAAATTTAAAATAAAATCTCATGGAATGTGCTGGTTCACCTCTTGACAGCTCGAGCCTTGCAAGAGACCACACCACGGTTGCAACGAGTGATACAGCGTTCTCCCGACAAAACTACGAGCTAAAAAGCAACAAAGATTAGTACGGTAGAATATTGTTTACATCATGTGGCGGCACGTTATGTATCTCGACAAATTCTTGACGCAGCTGCTCCTTTTTTAGAAACTAGGGGCTCAGACAATTCTTTGGAGCCGACGGAGGTATGTAGGTCTCGCTTGTGGTTAGGCTTAGTTTCCATTTGACTTCACCGAGTAGAAGTTGTGAGAAAGAATATCTCTACGGTTGTTTCTCTCTTGATAGCGGTCACGACAACCTGATGTGTCGGCTGTCTCTGAGGACGAGGGTGAAAGGGAATGTATATCCTCATGTGTGGTTTTGGTAATTAATGACAATTTATATGGACTAATGTGTGATTTGAGTTTTACTTGTAGATTTTGTTCATTGGCATCGTTTTTCCCCATGTGTTGGCTTCAAGGTTAAAATATGAAGAACCGAAGAAGAAGAAGAAGAAGAAGAAGAAGCAATTTCCAAGGGCTTTGGGCCTATTGGAATTTTATTGAAAAAATAAGAAGATTCGAGGTTGAATCAAGATAGATCAACACTAAAGAAGGAATGAAGAAGTGCAAGCTTAAGATGCGTCATCTCTAAAAGATCTCATGCTTGAAGCTTGCCATCCTCGGTGATCATGGATTGATGAAGACAACAAGTTCAAGGAAGAGGTCTCCCTTAGTGTATTAGGGAGCAATTTGCAAGACCTCATCAAGCAAAAGCGAGCAAGAGCAATCAAGAAAGGTGTTTCATCTTGAGAAGGACAAGACGGTCTACATCAAGTTCAAGTGGAATGCTCAAGGGAAAGGTATAGTATTGATAGGTTTTCTCTTTTTCTCATATCATGTTGTTAGTTGGGAGATTGTGTTTAGGATAGATAGTCGTACTATCAAGAGGGGTTCGCGGGTGAGTGACTCGATCGCATCTTTTCAAAGAGAGCTCAAACCTTTGCATTCTTGCATCATATTTCTTGGTTGTAGTTTTATCTTGTCTATGTGAGGATCTAGGGCTTGTGGTTATATTCATAACAAGCTCTAGTTTATCAAAAATGGATTTCCTTTGCATATCCTATTGCATTTTTGATCGTGTGGGTTTTCCAGCTCCACAATGAGAGAGGTATCTCACATATATATATATATATATATATATATATATATATATATATATATATATATATATATATATATATATATATATATATATATATATATAGAGGGTAGCGCTATTTGACACTCAGGGTGTAAAATAGTTATTCTACACCCACCCTCTATCTTTAGAACCGTATATTATTTTTACATCACATAAATTTTGTATTACTTTCTAAGTCGAGAAGAACATAATAAAATTTAGAAATGACATAATTTTTTTGTTTACATGTTGTAAAAAAAATTGACGTAAAATACATATTTTTGGTGTTTTTTACACTATAATGACTTATAAACTTTATTTTTGTATCAATTTTTTTGGTTATGGTGAATATATGAACATAATTATTCATATACAAAACATATTTTTTTTAATCTAACAACGTAAAAATATGTTGGGTGCAAAATAACTATTCTGCACCCTGGATGCTGAATAGGGTTTCTACACACACACACACACACATATACATATATATATATATATATATATATATATATATATCGATGCGGATTTTCTACACACAGGCATAGCTGTGCATAGGCTTAGGACCGTTGGATATAGAGATCACATGCAATGCTAATTTAGATGCTACTCGCTGGCTCTCGCATATTTATAACGGCATGTAACGGTTGATGCAGCATTCCGTTTTTGTGCATGCATGCATTGACCAGCGTCTTGAACAAACCCTAATTTTTTAGCGCTTGTTTGGAAGAATTTTAGCATCTAAAATGAGAAGGTAGTAAGAACAAGGCTTATAAAAGTTTTGCATGCAAATGCTTCATATTAAGTGTTTGTGCTAGTACGCAAACCCTAATTTTTTAGCTGGCTAGAGCGCTGTCTTATTTTTTGGCGGGAGAGAATTTATTTTCGCGCGGCCCTAGTGGGAGTTTTTCAAATGAGCAAGGCAATTTGAAGAGAGATGAGGTAAAACGAACAAAGCAATCGCCGATTCCACCTTGTTTATCAAATGAGCAAGGAAATTTGAAGAGAGAATAAATAAGTGAGGCTATGGCCAGCAGATCGTAAAACAAAAGATAAGATGAAAAAAGGTTTTGTTCTACATGCAATAGCTACCTAAAGCAACGAAGTCAATACGCAAAATCTGATAAGCTTTGTTTGATTAGGGTTTTGCATGTCTTTGTCTATGATACATTGGGTCAAAACGAAATAAGGCTTAGTGTTGCAAAACGGAATAAGGCTTATTTGTGTTAGGGTTTTACGCATGTAGTACATTAGGGTTTGTCTCACAGGAATGGAATCTGATAAGCTTAATTTGATAGGTCCTTTGCATGCCATGAACTAACGGCATCACACTATCCTCAATGGGAATCCAACATTTTGAGTCTGGAAACATGTGCTCCCTATATCAAAATGAGATAGAACCAACGGTGTATAGGCTATGCACAGTTATTGCCTGTGTGTAGCTGGCTATTTTGCACATATATATATATATATATGATATTTTCTCCCTTGGTGATACCAAATATTTAAACCTTTTTTGGATTCTATTTGGTTTTATCTTTCGAACAAAATTGGTTCCATCTCAATCGAAGTTTCCAAGCTCAACTTTTTATGTTTTGGGTTTCGAAGGTTTTACCGGTTCATCGCTTCTATAGAGGTCATACCTTTCTACATTTGGATTTATCATACCATCTTGTATTACGATGCATAGCATTGTATAGCTTGTTTTTCTCTTCAAAACGAGTCCAAGATCATCAAAAACAGAGTTCGGAATTAAAAGTTATTAAAAAATTGTGCAATGATGTCCAGCTTTTTTGCTTGAGCGGAAGTTTCGGCCCAACTTCCGACCTACTTGCAGTGAAGACTGGTTTTATTTCCATTTACCGGAAGTTCCGGTGATTTCGGGAGAATTTTTTCCCTCAATCTAGAGGCATTTGTGGTCATTATTGGGAGCCTCCAATTGAGTTGTAGAGATAGCCCCTTCCTTGTACGGGTTCAGTAACCGTCCCCAAGTGTCCTATAGTAGATCGTGAGTAGGTCTTTATGGTGAGCTCATGAGAGAATAGGGTGAACCTATTATGGCGTCGATGAGTTACATGCCTTCACATCTTAGGGTGAGGCCTTATGTGGCGTTGGGTGGGATTCGAGCCACCACACCTCAAGGTGAGCCATTTGTGATGTTTGGAGAGCGTTGCACCATCACACCTCTTCAATAGAGACGTATTTCTTTGAAGTGAACTTTAGGATAAAAATTAATGTTTCGTGTCTATTGGTTATCTCTCAACCAACCTTTTACTTATGCAATTTACATTGTGATAGCCATCATGCTTGAAGTATTATATCTTGCTATCACCTTGTTGCTTGCCTTACTTAGCATAGGCCGTTGGTGCACTCAGTTAAACCTAGTGGTTTTAGATTTTGTGCTCAATGAATTAAACGTTATTTTTATTCCGTATTTATTAGAGTCTAAACTGTAAGTATTTTTAAACATCTATCCACACCCCCTCTAGGTGGCATCTGTTGCACTTCTCAAAAAGTTATGTGAATTTGCATCTTTAGAAGAAACTTTTGCTACGTGATCTCCGGCGATGTCTTCGGTATTTTTTCTACGCTCGTCCAATGACTTTGATTATTTTTTTTGAAAATGAGCATTTATTACTTATAGTAACGTTTACACCCGGTCTCTAAAAATAGGGAGAATTTTATTTTCCAGTCTTTGCATCAACTACGGATGCACACAACCATTAAGCATGAGTACTAGGATTTTTAAACTTGGTTAAGCACCAAGTCTAGTCCTTAGAATAAATTGCATGAGTGTCAGGATAGCCTGATCCTCAAGTATAAATAGGAACCTAAATTCGTATTCATGAGGATTTGAACCTAGATGTTGGATTTGTACATCCACTCCCCTAACCAGTTGAGCTAGACTACTTCCCTTTCTTGGTGGAGAATTTCACTTCCCCGGTCTCCAGCACCAACTAGGGATACACAAAGTCGTGCATTAAGCATAAGTATCAGAATTTTTAAACTTGGTTAAGCACCAAACTTGGTCCTCAAGATAAATTGCATGAGTATCGGGATAATATGGTCCTAGAGTATAAATAGGAACCTAAATTCGCATTCGTGAGGGTTTGAACCCAGATGATGGGTTTGTACATCCATCCCTAACCAGTTGATTTAGTCTCACTTCCCTTTTATTATTGGGGGAGAATTTCACTTCCCGGTCTCTATACCAACTAGGATTGCACACGGCCATTAAGCATGCGTACCATGATTTTTAATCTTGATAGAGTAATGGTCCTCGGAGTAGGTTGCATCAGTATCAGGAGAACCTGGTTCTCAAGTATAAATAGAAAACCTAAATTCACATCCATAAGGATTTGTATAGGTGTTAGGTTTGTATATCCACTACCCCAACCAGTTGAGCTAGGCTTACTTTCCTTACTACGTTGCACACAACCATTAAGCAGACTAAATACCAAGCCTGGTTCTCAAGATAAATTGCATAAGTACCTAGATAGTCTGGTCCTTAAGTATAAATAGGAACCTAAATTCTCCTCGCTGAGGATTTGAACTCATGTGGTAGGCTTGTACATCCATGCCCCCAACTAGTTGAGATATGCACACCTTTTTTGCTACGAGGATTCCGGCGAGATCTTCAATGAGATCTCCAACGAAATTGGTATTTCTCTTATGTTTTTAGACGAACTTTTTTTACTACACACAGGAAAAAATTGCTACATAGAAGTAAAGGTGGGCTTTTGGAAAAAAAATGGACACATATCATCACCGGGAGGAGTTGGAGGCCGAAATTGCTTGCATCCTCCGAAGGATGCTTAGCATTGTACTTAAAAAAACAGGGGCTCCTGCTTCAGCTCAACCATCTGCCAAAAACGGTAGTAGATAGAGGATAGGAAGAGTAAACTGAATTCACATATTAATACCATATATGTGACTTTATTTTGCTCTCCCGGTTATATAAAACTTGACTCAGATTTATGTAAATTCGTATCGATCTAGAGTACTTGGTGGCTGAGAGAGGCAATGATTAAGCCATCTACATCTATCTTGAAAAGAAAATCATTTTCTGTCCTCTAGATGTGACAACTCCTAAGAGCAACTCCAACCGATCCCCTTTTGGTCTTTAGAGGACTTTTTTTCGGCCACTAACGGCTGAGAATGTGCAAAATATTGAATCCCTGAATATTGTGTCGTATTGCAATGACTCCTATAGGGGTTTATATGGAGTTACACGGGGTAGGTGGAGACTTAGAGTACAAGATGTAGAGTCCTAGTCTATCTCTAGCCTATACACGTATACGTACTCTAACAGGGGACACACCCAAGCGCCCGTTAGCAGAGATTTTTTTAGTCTAGCCCCTTCTCGGCCCCTAAATATGGCCTACCGCGGACGCTGGACTATATTTTTACTCCTCCACCTCATCGCCTGAGCCTCTTTGCCCCGTCACGTATTCTCGCCGGCGTTTACACCGGCGACCACCAGCCGCCTCCGCCCGTAGCTGCGAATACCCACCACTCATTTTCCCGACATTCCCCCCAATCGCCAGTGCATGACCTCAAATGGAGACCTTGTTGAGCCTGAGCAGGACCCAAACAGGATCAACCAGTTCCTCGAAATGCATCAAAAAATCGAGAACAAAGCTCAACAGAACAAGTTGCAAGATGACCTTGTTAAGCGTCACTGGCGTCTACACGGCGGCGCCTAATTGTGTTTTTTTAATTATTTGATTTGGAACAATTTATTTTATTTATCAATTCCGTGTGTAATAATGAATAATTAGACGTATTTATATTTTATATGGTTTGTAATATTGATACTTTGGTTCAAATAGGTTGATTTGCAAAAAACAAAATTTAAGTCCTTAAGTTATTGCGGATCTGATCTGCGGCGCTAAGTTTAGAGGACTAAATATAGGATTTAAGTCCAAAGTTCTTGAAGCAGACTAACAAGGACCGATGTAGTACTCTGAATCTGAAGTACTGTCTATGGTGTTACTATTAACGTTGTTAAATAGTGATACAATGATACTGTCAGGCAGAGAGAAGCTTGAACTGGGCTAGTGAGCTCAGTTGTGAACTGAAACGTCAGCACTGACTGCGATTAAGTAGGTCTATATGTGTGCTCTACATTGTCCCAACGAAGCAGGATAAGTCATGTCAATGATCCGAACAAGACCTTTGGCCTTGGTAAAATGAAAAATGTCAGATCGGTCCGAAGAAAACTGTAATGTGATGAGACGAGAGCCGATTTACTTATCCCTTTCGATCACAATTTACAGTGGTTCAAGCGCCACAGTAAGTTAATTACCAGTGACGCGTTCGACCCGAACAATAATTAATTCCAGCCAAAGAGAAACTTATAATGAGATGAGGCGGTCAGCAAATTAGCATCGATCTGGGGAACATTGAAATGTCTGATGAGAGCGGCAGAATTTACTTACCGCTTCAACCAGAATTTACAGGGTTGAAGAAAACGCAATACTAGTCAGCTAGAGACAAATGCATTCGGTCCTAAAACAATCTATCTAGTAATCATAATGGGTGGCTGGACCGGCCGATGCATGCGCCGGCGCCGGTGTGGTCAGATGAGCCGCAGCTAGTGCTGGTCTGCGGCCCCGGAGGAGGAGGAGCAGGCACCGACGATGTCGGCGAAGTCGCCCTCGGAGCAGGGGATGGTGAGGCCGCCACAGGCGCGGTGGTCGAAGCCGAACTCCTCCTCCACCCTCTCGAGGAGCACCAGGAAGGACGGGTTTCTGAGGCACGCCGTCGGGATCACGAACCGCTTCCGCCGCTCCCCGACGTACACCGCGAAGTGTCCCCTCGGCACGTCCGCCGCGGACGATGTCCGGCTCCTCGCCATGTGCAGCCTCGCCATGAGCTGGTACAGCTTCCCCGCCATTGATCTCCTTCGATTCACACTGCGCTCCCAGCGAACAAGACTGGGCAGATGGTTTGTTGCTGTTGTTGTTTCGGTTGCACGAGACTGGTCAGTGATGGTGAAGAGTGTGGTGGGAACCGAGCTACCCTCGGTATTTATAGCTCCGCATCGGCGTAGAGATAGTAATCCTATATTTTGGAGCCATCCTTTAGGCAATCGAGAGGTGAGCTGAAAGCTGATCTAGCCGGCAGTGGCCTGGCACGCGGATGCAACTAGTTGTGTGGTGGTTTCTCGTTGCTAAGCTGGACATGGCACATGGAGTGTACTGCCTCTATATTTTTATGTGTATCTGCATATCTATCAATCTAATCTAACCAAGATACTCTATCCCGGTGCTGCAGAAAGATGAACGGGCGGGCCAGTGTGTCGAGAGGCGGCTGTACGAGTGCATCGTATCTGGACGGTGAAGTTGGTTGGTGAGTCGAATCGTCGTTCGACGAGCTCGGGAGGCAGCTCCGGCCATGGGCCACGCCGCCACGGCTGCCGCTCGTCTCGAGGATGAAAACACACCACACCCTTGACTTGAGAGTTGAGACTCTGCTGCGGCAACTCGGCGTTGCGTTGAGCTAGCCGGTGGTCGCAAACGAAGGCTGGGATCACCGGCCGAGACGGTCACTGGATTTTCAAAGTAACTGCGAAAGCATTCCAATAAATTCTTCCGAATTTTTCAGCTCCTGAGATCGAGAATTTTTTTTACCTTCATGCAATTGCAAAGGGACCCGCGGAAGGCCGTGCGCGAATTGGCCATGTATATGTCTGGAAATATGATTGATGGTCGTGTGCAAATTGCTCGGATTGTTTATAGCCATGTGGGCCGAATGGACCAAGGGACACATGGGGTGAATCATTTGCATGAGTGTTTGGGCGGACGCGACGGATGCTCCAAAGTTCTTGACCGGCAGAGGGCGCGTGTGCCTCCATACCGTCCTGATTTCTCTATGCATGATGCAGGGAATGAATGATTCCGGGACTGATGGAAAACCGGGGGCTGCACTGCAACGCTGCAAGCTCTCGCACATAGACCGATAGACGTATCTATCCTGGTTTTCTGATATGTCGTCAGCATAGAGAATTCGGCTGTCAGCTTGCATTTCCATCGCTAGTGTCGTAGAAAAAACGAACCGTCCAAGGTGGTATGCGTGGTTTGTGTCGAACGACCCACGCCGGCTGGCCGGGTCCCGAGGCTGCTCCACAATTGAGAAAGAAAACTAGAGTTGAAGGCACACGAGATTACACAGTAAATTGACACAGGGAAGGAGAAGCTTTATTGATGTCTCTGGTAAAATCATGTATAATAATTGTTCCTCTATTTATAGACTAAACGGGGATAGGATACCGACATGGGCCTCTATCGGCCCAGTTTCCCAACACTCCCCCTGGGTATCTTATCTGTATAACCATGGCTCCAAACTCCGGAAAATCCAGTGGAAAAAATATGGAGAAACGCACATGGTATACTTCTTGCTATGTTGCACAAATTGCCTCATTAAAAACCTCATGTGAGAAACTTCATAAAAACTCACTAAGAAAAAAAGAGTACAAATCACTTAACTATATAGTTAAGCACTCAATCATCGGGATTAAGATTTCAGCGATGAGTTTGTGAAGATTCTCCCCCTGAACCTTGCATCTCCCTAAGTTGACTTAGTATGCAAGACTTTCACTTCGTTCAACCTTTGCAGTTCATGTGCATAGAGAACTTGGGGTTTATATGCTTTGTGAGATTACTCTTCACGTAACCCGTCTGGACTTGTGCCAACACAAGCAGCATTATCTTCATAGATAATTGTTGGGGTTTGTACGGTGTTCAGTCCACATGACATCTGGATGTGGCTGACTACTCGTCGAAGCCATACACATTCTCGTGATGTTTCATATAATGCTATGATTTCCGAGTGGTTCGTCGAAGTTGACACAAGAGTTTGCTTAGACGATTTCTAGGAAATCGCTGTTCCACCACAAAGGAAAACATATCCAGTCTGCGACTTGGATGTGTGCCGGTCCGAAAGGTACCCAGCATCTGCATAGCCTACAACAGATAGGTTTTCGTTCTTTTGGTAAAACAAGGCAAGGTCCTTGGTCCCTTGTATGTACCTAAAGATGTCCTTAACGCCTTTCCAATACCTCTTGGTAGGCTCAGAACTATACCTAGCAAGCAGATTAACGACGAATGCAATATCCGGCTGTGTATAATTTGCGAGGTACATAAGTGTGCCAACTGCACTTAAGTAGGGGAATTCCGGTCCCAGAATTTCCTCCCCCTCTTCTTTAGGCCTGAACGGGTTCTTGTCTTGCTGCAAAGATCTTCCGACCATCGGGGTCTTAGAAGGATATGTCTTTTCAAACCCAAATCGTTCCAACACCTTCTGGGTGTAGGCCAACTGGTGAACTAGAATCCTAGCAGGGGAATGCTCAAGTTGCAGACCCAGGCAGAACTTGGTTTTGCCTAAGTCTTTCATCTCGAATTCCGACATCAGGTAGTAACTCGCTTCCTCAATATCGTTAGGTGTACGGATTATATTCAGATCGTCCACGTACACCGAGATAATACAGAAACCATCCTAGGATCTCCGTATAAAAACACATGGGCAATCTTCATTGCTCGCGTAGCCCTTCTGATGAAGGAAATCGCTTAAACGATTATACCACATCCTACCTGACTATTTTAGTCCATACAATGACTTCTTAAGCTGAACACTGTATAAGCTCTTGTTTGCTCTATCCTGGTTCGGGACAGGGATACCTTCTGATACTTTCATGTATATGTCTGAATCCAAGTTACCATATAGGTAAGCGGTGACAACATCCATCACTTTTATTTTTAAGTCCATGTTTACTGCCATTGAGATCAAGTATCTAAAGGTAATTCCATCCATGACCGGGGAGTAAGTTTTCTCAAAGTCGACACCTGGTCGCTGAGTGAAACCTTGAGCAACGAGCATTGCTTTGTACCTTACTACTTCATTATTCTCGTTTCTCTTTCGAACAAAAACCCACTTCTGGCCAACGGGGCGAATGTGGGGAGGAGTCAGACAAACAGGTTCAAATACCTCTCTTTTGTTTAACGATAATAATTCAGCAGTGATTGCCTTCTGCCAATCTTTCCAATCCGACATTTTCTTACAATCAGCGAGCGTGTTAGGCTCAGGGTCAAGATCTATGATTGAGGCAATTTTCTTGGCAAAATTAACGTCGATATTTGCCATGGCTCGGTTGTATGACCCGCCCGAATTAACATAGTTAATGTCCATTTCGTCATGGAGTGCATCAGGCACATCCTCTTACTCCACCGGATTTCCCAATCCAGGGGCTAGGTCCTTTAGCTTTACCGCTCCGATGTGTGTGCACACAACTTCGTTGGGTATTTCCGATATAGGAAAATTCAAGTCCGGAATTTCGTGCACTGAAATATCCGTACTTGTGCCAGGTCTCAACTGGCTCCCCTCAACAGGGGCAGACTGTAATAAATCTCTCTTATCCTTTTTCTTCAGGCGTCCCCGGGTACTTGGGATTTGAGAAACCGGATTCCGTGTCCTCTTAGGCCTCGGAACGGGAGCTGGTATACCATCGTTTTTCTTCGGTATTTCAACCATTTCCGGTGCATTGCATGCATGCACATGCGACTTTGTCACAGTCTTTAAATCACTAAAATGATCAGGCAGTTGATTCGCTAGGGAGTGCAAATCTAGTATCTTTTGGACTTCTCGATTAGATTCAATAGTGCGCGGTTCATGAGCGTGGATCGCCGTGGCCTTCCACGTGATTTCTTGACTTTTGTCATCCAGGGGTTGATTACCTTCCCCCAAAGTCGAAAAAAGATCCTCGTCAAAAATGCAGTCAGCAAAACGGGTCGTGTGACAGTCACCTGTCAAAGGGTCCAAGAACCTGATTATGGACACAATCTCATAACCAACGTATATCCCCGACTTACGGAACGGTCCCATTGTTGATCGCTGGGGTGGTGGTATAGGTACATATACCTGGCAGCCGAACCTACGTAGGTGGGAAATTTTTGGTGCCAACCCTTGCGCAATTTGGATAGGAGAGTGGATGTTGTAGGCCGATGGTCGAAAGTTGATGAGATTAGCGGCGTGTAACACCGCGTGTCCCCAACATGTAGTTGGTAAATTATAACCCTGAAGGAGTGGTCGGGCAATGAATTTAATCCTTTTAATCAATGCCTCCGCAAGTCCATTTTAAGTGTGGACATGCGGTACAGAGTGCTCAAGTTTGATTCCTGTTGCCATGCAATAATCATCGAACGTCTTTGAAGTAAATTCTCCGGCATTGTCCATTCGAATAGACTTTAAACGATAATCAGGGAATTTATTCCTTATTTGTATGATCTGAGAGATCAACTTTGCAAAAGCATGGTTCCTTGTTGACAGCAGGCAAACATTGGACCATTTAGAGGAAGCATCGATGAGCACCATGAAGTACCGAAACGGCCCTGAGAGGGGCTGAATTGGACCACATATGTACCCTTGTATACGTTCCAAAAACGCGGGGAGTTCATCCTTCGCCTTTAGGGGGGCGGTCTAATGATCAATTTCCCCGTAGCGCATGCGGAGCACACGAAATCATCGGGATTCGGGAAATTTTTCACATTAACATTATGATCATTCGAGTTGTTAATTATATTTCTCATCATCCTAAGACCAGGGTGTCCTAACCTATCATGCCAAAGGCAGAATAGTTCAGAGCTTCTAAAGACAGTCTTAAGGGTAGTGTAAATAGGTGGTGCTACTATCTTAGTGTAGTACAGCCCAGTAGCTAATGAAGGGAGTCTTTCGACAACATGTTTACCATTTTCGTCGCGCTTGGTGATGAGTAGGAACTCCTTTCCATTCTCATCATCATCGGTCTCTACACGGAAACCATTTGCGCGGATGTCTCTAAAACTCAAGGGAGTACGAGTCGACTCCGGGTACAACAATGCCTCTGCAATGATCAGAGTTGTTCCATTTGGGAGTATGATAGTTGCTCTTCCGGAGCCAACTACATTCGGACCGCAGCTGGCGATCGTCATTATGTTACCGGGGTTTTTGGTAATAGACTCAAAGTACTTTGTTTCTCTCAAGATGGTATTTGTGGTGCCGCTATCAGCAAGGCACGTTTCCTCCATTTGGGCGCCACGCGCGTTCTAAAATATAGTGCCTAATTAATATAATGGAGCGAGGAAAATGCTACATCAAGTAAGTAAAACACATAAACATTTCAGAACATAATACAACCAAATAATGGAATAAATGAATGAAATAAATGTCATCCAATCGCCGAAAACAAATAAATGTTATGCTCTCATAGAGCTTACAACCATATCGAAGAATTGTATCAGATTATTTGCGGAAAGAAATCATAACAACAAAAAGGAGTTCAGGTGGATTCAGCAAAGAAACCATCAATCTCAGCTGCTATCTCAAGATCGTTGAGCTTCTCTTCGTTGGCTATCATCATCGAGGCAGCAAAAATGTCTAGCTGGGGCGGGGGGCACGACGTGCTCAACCTCCATGGGCACAGTAGCGTTCGTGGGAACCGCCAAAGGTGTTGCCACATGTGCTACGTCCTGCGCCACTACGGGCGCGACGTTGTGCACGGGCGCCGCTCCGGGCACCAGTGGTGCCTCAACCTAGACAAGGTGTGCCTCACGCGCTTTCTTGTTGGCCTTGAACGCGTCCACGACGTGCTTAGGGGGCAAACACTGCCTGGAGAAGTGAGTCTTGGAGCCACAGCGGAAGCTGTCCTGGGACCTTGCCTCCCCCTTGCCCGCCTTGCGTTGCTTGGCCGGGTTGGAGGAGTTAGGGGCCTTCTTGCCTCGCCTCTTATGGATGGGCTTGCGCACCTTGTAGGCGCCGGCAGTAGCCTCATGACTTGGGGCCCCCGCGAAGGGTTGCGTGGAGAAGTTCTTTTTGAGAGAATTATCCTGCGCCTCGGCCACCTGGAGAGCATCAATAAGCGCTGCATATTCCGTGAATCCTTCCTGGTGAAAGTTTCGCGAGGACTGGATGTTGTCTGCAGTGGCGGACCCAGGATTTGACGAAGACCGGGGCTAATTTATAATACCCCAGAAAATATAAAAAATTGCGGGAAAAATGTATGCAAAAATATTGTCTTCTAATGCCCTCTCGGTAACATAATATATTAGCCAAACCACACTAAATGCATGGACAATAAAAAAAAGCACAAAACGTGTTGTAGCATAGTCACATAATCAAGACGTGATTTTATTACCAAAACAACGAAGCTTTCCTCCCATCCTAGCCTATCATTTCCTCATCAATCATAGGAGAAGAACTAGAATCTACAAACAAAAGAAAAATATTGAGAAAATAGTATGGATGAATATATGATATATAGTTGTATTGGTAAGAAAGTAACCTACCAATAGCTACACGTGGTATTTGTCCCTTAAGTGACCTCATACTTTGAAAACACTCCAAAATCTTATCATCTTCGATACTTGCAAATATGTCTCGCTCAATATAGCATAACATACTATGATTCATCCAATCATCATTCATCTTATTCCTCAAATCTGTCTTAATAATCTTCATTGCCGAGAATGCTCTTTCCACTGTTGCCGTTGCAACCGGCAAAATCAAGACTAACTCAATAAGATGATATACCAATGGAAAGGTCTTGTGTCTATCTGTTTGAACCATCTTAAGAGCAAGCTTCCCAAGATCAATACAGTTTGCAAAATCTGGATCATTTCTCGCATCAACAATAAATGTGCCAAGTTGGTCCCGAAGGACTATACACTCATATTGAGAGAAGTCATCGGCATACATTCTTGCAAGTTCAATTAACTTATCAATATCAAAATTAACAAATGAGTTTTTTGGATCAAGACAAGCTATGCACCTCAATAGCTGAGTAGACCTTTCAGCAAAGCGATTATTGAACTCAACAATAATTTGATCAAGTACCACATTGAATATTTCATGATGGAAATGGTCATAATAAGTTACCAAATTGCTGCCACGACCCCTTGAACGGCCTCTAGCTGGTATTTTATCTTCCATATTTGGCACGACAATATTATGCTGAAGACAAAAACCCTTTGTATCTTTCAGAATCTCATCCCAACCAGAATTTCTTATTTTCTCAACTTCCTTCAATGTAGTACCAATCAGCCCTACAGCATGCACAATGTTTTGATCTTTCTTTTGCAAGCATGTTGATAGATCATTAGTCTTTCCAAGAATTCTGATCATAAGATGCATAATAAATACAAACTCAAAACTTTCCATTTTTTCCAACAAACCTGAAGCTGTGGTTTTTTGTGTTGCATTAGTGGCATCATCACTTAGATTCTCTAATAAATGTAGGACAGATTTCCACATATGAACAAGATGACATAAGGTTTTATGGTGAGAGCCCCAACGAGTATCCCCTGGCCTTGCAATATTTGTTTCCTGGTTCTTTCCTCTTCCGGTGAAGATGTCACCGGACTCAATTTTGTTCACAAGTTCATCATGCTGACTTTGCAATAATTTATCTTTCCTATGACAAGAAGCATTAACCGTGTTGACAATCATGGTAGCATAGTTAAAGAAGTCCAAGACAGAGGAACAACACTTGGCAACAGATACAACCACTAGCTGCAACTGATGGGCAAAACAATGGATATAAAAGGCATATGGGTTTTCATCTAATATGCGTCTTTGCAATCCATGGAATTGTCCCCTCATATTTGATGCCCCATCGTAACCTTGACCTCTCACATTAGAGATGGATAAACCAAGAGATTTTAACATACCATCCAAAGCTATCTTCAATGAAGCGGATGTGGTGTCTGGAACATGCTTCACACCAACAAACCTCTCTATCACCTGTCCCTTATTGTTGACATACCTACATAGGAAAAGAAAAACATAGTTAGCATAAATTTTGAATTACTCAAATAGGAGAAACATAAATTTTGTAGAAGCTAACCTCAAAACCATGGCCATTTGTTCCTTAACAGATGCATCTCGTGCCTCATCAACAAGTACCGCAAACTTTTTATCCCCAATGTCATCAATAATAGCTTTCGTAGTAACATGAGCACAAGCTTTGCAAATCTGTTTTTGTATTTTTGGTGAGTTCATTTGATGGTTCCGAGGAGCACTATCAAGCAATTTTGCAGCCTTTTCATCTTTTCCTTTATACCATTTCAACATCTCAAGAAAATTCCCTCTATTGTTTGAGCGAGAAGACTCGTCATGCCCACGAAAAGCAAGAGCTTGTAGTAGCAAAAATTTTGCAATACCTATCATAATTGTCATGCGAGCTTTATATTCTTCCTCATCCTTCTTGGTGGCAGCTGCCAACACATAATCCACACCTTGCCGCTGATTTCTAAAAGCCTCATAATATTTCCTAGCTTTATTATGATCACTATTAATATCCTTACCAACATGAAGATCAAAAGCTTCAATTCCATTTTTCCAATAACTAAAACCAACCCTTGTAAAGGATTCTATACCAAAATTTTCTGCTCGTGGTTGCTTAAAAAGAAAACAGTAAAAACAAAATGCAGCGTCCTTAGCTACACTATATTCCAACCAATCATACCTTTTAAACCATTTATCCTGAAACCTCTGCATCTGGCTTGCAATTAATTTTGCAGGAAATTTATGACCAACCGGTTGACATGGACCCATTACCAAATACTCTCTCCTAGCAGCATCTCTGACGTTTACATCTAACTCCTCAATCGGTTTTCGAAGCCCAGGATCCGCAACAATGTCATCCAGATTAAGCTCATTTCTAGGACTCTCTTCATGGTTGCTAGTGTTATCATCTTCTGGTTCTAGATTAGCAATAACGTGAGGACTAACTTGCTGCTGTTGAAGAGGGGCTGTATGTTCAGAAACCGTCTGACTGCTGCCACCAACATTGGCATCAGGTTCTTGAGCAGGAGAAGACCGACTTGAATTGGCAGTTTGTAAAATTGACGAAAAATAAGATGACACGGGTCTTGATGAATAAGGTTTCGACCTCTTTGTCCTCTTCATTTTCTATGTAGTCAGATTGAGTAAAGTTAGATAATCCCCAACAAGGCAAACAATTAAATATAACGAACCAGTTCCACGAGAATTCAAACCTTATGCGGTTCGGTTGGGCGGCACTGCGGCAGCTCCTTGGGTAGCAGGGTCGAGTCGAGATGGTCTACTAGTGCGGCTGTCCTGTCCGTGCGGCGGTGAAGGCGAGTCTTCGTCGGCGTCGGCCGTCGCGGCGGTAGAAACGCGATCAACTCAAGAGGGCGGCGGCTGCTAGGCAGTGGGCACGATTGGGTGGAGGTGTTAATTTTAGATCACGCGATTCACGCAATCAGGGCCGCGGTTTTCCTCTGAACACGTACGTGTGAGCTAGCCTAATTAGCTGATCGATCGCTGGCTCTGGTAGTCTGGTTCCTATTTTTTTCTGAAAATAATTGACCGCTGCCTCTGGTTCCATCACGAGCTATTGCTTGGTGGGCTTGTGCCAATAGCCCCGGTCATACTGGCCCAGTGACCCGGGCTATGCTGCCTGGAGCCTGAAATTTTACAGGAATTTATAAGAAATATACCTATACTACATGGGCCACGACCCGTGCTGCAGCCCGGGCTACCCGGGGCCCAAATCCGCCCCTGGTTGTCTGGGTGGAATGTGGAGAGAGACTTGTCTATCTTCTGCTGATCTGTGGTACTGGTTCCACACAGCTGAAGAATGGTACAAATCCGGTGTAACGCAGAGTTGTACTCTCCCATGGTCTTGAAGTCCGCAAACCTCAGAAGAATCCAATCTGCCTCCGCCTGTGGCTGAATTGTGTACTTAAGCCTAGAGAACCGCTTGTTGAGGGCGGTCCAAAGGGCAGAAGCACTCTGTTCTGCCATATACTCATTCTTGAGAGTCTCACACATGTGATGGCGAAGAAAATGCAGGGCTTTGGCGTTGTCTGCCGGGATGGTGGTGCTGGGGGCCGTTGGGGTCCCCGCAATCAGCGCATCCTTGATGCATCGGCCCTCGAGGACGATCTCAACGTCCGAGGCCCAAGTCAGGTAGTTCAGCCCATCCTGGGTCAACTCCGGGAACTCGCGGCTGACGGTTCCAGTCATCTGTAATTTATGCAAAGTGTGTAAGATTACAACAGTTAATCGGTTGCATAAATGCGATAATCGATACAATTATTCAAATATGACGGCGTTTCAAAATTTTTAAAAAATGGTACAAGCTAACTATGAGATACAAAGTATTAAAATCATGCGGCAATTAATAACTATAGTAAAACATAGTACAAAATCTTGTAAAAAAAAAGGTATTAAGGATACATTCTAAACGTGTAAAACGGCCTTAAAACGTCATTTCTGAAGCTCTTTTGTTTATTCCTTATGCTGTCCCTTTTTTTATTAAACCGCAAAACAGGCCGAAAACAGGACCCAAACGGGCCAACAGCTCAGCAAACCCGTGTGTGCAGGGCGTCCTCGCCCCTCCCCCTTTTTTTTATCAGTGGCAGCAGGCCGGCTGGGCCGTTCGTGGGTCGGTCCACCCCGCACTGTCCCGGCCCGACGTGCGGGGGAACGGGGCTTAGGGATTCTAGCCCCCGAGCGGGGTGGGTGGGGCGGTTGCGAGCGGCAGGGGGCGTGCGGCAGGCGGCGCGGGCGCGGCCAGCAGGGCCTCGCCGGCGGCAGGGGCGCGCGGCATGCGCGCGCAGCGGGGCACGCGCGGGCGGGCTGCTGCAGCGTGCGCGGGCGGGGGCGTGGACGAAGCGCGGCCAGCAAGGTGCTGGCGGCGAGCAGCCGGCGTCGGCGCGCGTCGCGGGTGGCGCGGCCGGTGAGCGTCAGCAGGTGCGCGCATCGCGGGTGCATGGCCATCCGGCAGTGCGCGGACGCGGCCAGCCGATGCACGGCCTGCAGTTGCGCGGCCAGCGGGGCCTGCGGCGGTAGTGTGTGGGCGACGCGGCGACGGCAACACGGCGGCGCGCGGCGACGCTCGCGGTCAGTAGCACGGGGACGACGCGGCAGCAGCGCGCGGCGGTGCTCGCGGTAGCGTGGCTAGCAGAGCCGGCGAGGTGTGGCCAGCAGCAGGCGCGGCGGCGCACGGGCGCGCATTGGGCGGGGCCGCATGACCAGCACAGCGGGTACGTATGGGCGCATGGTGTGATTAGCAGCTAGTCCATGGCGGTGGCTATCACATGGGCACATATAGGGTATCCAATAGTACAAGGAATACAAATTAAATATGTAGATCAATCGAATCTACTAGAGGAACGTCCATGATCAATCCGATCTATATAAAAAAAACTAGATCGGCACAGCAGGTGCACGATACAGTCAACAAAATCCTAAGCCAGAGTGATTAAATCGACATTGGTCGGCGACAGCAGGTCAGCTCGACTCCCGGGAGAAAAATCCGTACCATAGATGAGATCTAAAAAAACGTGTTGAACGCAAAAATTGAGAGTAAATCGCGTAACGAATCCATTTTTTGGTCAATTTTGGATTACCTTCAACGAAAGCCTGCGTGATACAGGTTCGACGGTGGCTTGACGGAGGCTCGACGGAGAGACACGTGCTGATAACGTGTTGAACAACTCCTGCCGGCTGACCAGTCCCGAGGCTGCTCCACAATCGAGGAAGAAAACTAGAGTCGAAGGCACACGAGATTACACAGGAAATTGACATAGGGAAGGAGAAGCTTTATTGATATGTCTCTGATAAAGTTACGTACAATGATTACTCCTCTATTTATAGACTAAGGGGGATAGGATATCCACATAGACGAACCCTAGTCTGGTAGAGGCCATACCGAATGGGCCTCTATCGGCCTGGTTTCTCAACAGTTTGTTTTAATTTTGTTCGTACAAAAGTTTTTCTTTTCTATTTCCTCGTCAGGTTTGATAGCTATTTCTAGGCTACTACAAAGATTAGTTGTAAACAGGGCTCCTGTAGCAAGTGTATGGTCTCTTTTCAAGATTGTAGTGAACTTTTTTTTCTCTCTAATAAATCGTGTGTTTTACTGCATCGATGCCCTGCTGCATGAAGATATCTATTGTCAAAAGTTCGAGTGACACGGTAGAAACTAGCATAAAAAATGGATAATAGGGTAGAAATAAGGTAATGTGTACTCCCTCCATTCAGAAATAACTAACCTAACTTTGTCTAGATTCGAATATATTTATACCCTAAAATGCGTCTAAATACATTCGGATCTACACTAGTGAAAAATAGGACTATTCGTCCAGAGCTCTCCGGAGCATTAATTCTGGACGTGTTAGAAACCGGGACTAATGCTCACATTACACAGCTAGGACGTCGATAACCTTTAGTCCCGGTTCAAGTGGGTCTTTTAGTCCCGGTTGTAATACGATTCGGGACTAAAGGATGGATGCGGGTGCGAACATGGGCAACACCCTTTAGCCCGGGTTATGTCTTCAACCGGGACTAAAGGTTTTAGTCCCGATTTGAAACATCAACCGGGACTAAAAAAATTGGCAAAAAAACTTTGGTGGGTTCTGCCACGAAAGGAAAATGGGCAAAAATCCTGACGCGGCAGGATATTTCTGTCCACCCCTCCCCCCCACACGCCCCCCCCCACACCCCCACACACCCCGAGATCGCCTTTCTAGTTTCGAAAGTATGCCACAAAATTATAAAAAATTCCAAAAACAAAGTCTTTCAAACTATAGTTATATTAAGTGGTTTAGCTATTACGAAAATTAACAAACATGAATTTTGACATATTTTGCCAAAAACTATCATGAAAACTTCAAACGACTATAACTTTTGCATACAATGTCGGAAAAAACATACAACCTATCAAAATGTGCGGAAAAAATTTGGATTTCGATTTTGACCGTCTTAGGCCGTTTGGGATTTTTTAGATTTTTAAAATTCGAAAAGGAAAAAAGTTATTTCAAAAATTAAATTTTTTTAGCAAATTTTTTATGCCATATTTGGATTCCTCACAGTTTACTGATAATAATGGATATATTATTTGTCGAATTTTGGTTTATAGATTTAAAGATATTATTTATGCCATATTAAATGAATAAATGGCAAAAAATGAATAAAATATTATTTTAATTAGTTTTTTATTTTCATTGGATTAAAATATTATTATTACTTATTTATTGTTATTTACTTAAATAGTTGTTTGTAGTTTTGAAACATGAAGATGTGTGATATATTGATATAAGCTAATAGGATTGATATGGTAGTGTTGACAAAAGATACAAATGGGCTTCACGTAAGGACAGTCTGATGGAACAGAGAGGTTAAGCGTGCTGGATAGAGTAGTGCTACGATCGGTGACCGACCAAAAAGTCTGACCACGAGTATGATTTGACCTAAGATTACGTATAGTTAGCTTTAAAAATTGAAAAAAAATCAAAAAAAATCTTTACCAGGACTAAATGTCTCGTGCTCGACGGTGTCCCTGGGAGGGACTAGGACTAAAGGGGGTCCTTTATTTCCGATTTCATAGTCCTGGTTGGACAACCAGGACTAAAGACTTTTATAAACCGGGACTACAAACCCGTTTTCTACTAGTGCTAGACAAAACTAAGTCAGTTATTTCTGAATGAAGGAAATACACTAAGTAAGGTTTTTGTTGAACTCATGTTAGAGCTCACACTCTTAGCGCGTGTTTCGTTGAGGAACCAAGTGAAACGGAACGAAACGGTTCCACACTTAACAAACCTTCATGTGTTTGGTTGAAGAGAGAAACGGAAGAAAGCGGTTTTTCAAAAACTAATATTTTTTAATATATAAAACCCGTTCATCCAAATCGATGAAACGGCTGGAATGCTCTTATTAGTAATCGCGAAAAATCCCACCACCACACAACCTTAATCTCACACCCTTTACACAATTTGTATCTTCCCCTTCTATCCCATTTGTGCTGGCAGCGCACCACCGACGGGCTTAGTACTGTAACAGCTAAAGCAGGAGACCAGCGTCAAGCAGGCGCGTCGCTGAAGGGCTAAATAGGATAGAGTAGTGGTAAGAACCGGCCCATGAATAGCGGAGCAAAGCACAGACATCACACTTGTGTATCTTTCGACGCCCATGACGTACAAAAGATTTTTTTTATAGAGAGGAGA
This sequence comes from Avena sativa, assembly GCA_916181665.1. Taxonomy (NCBI): domain Eukaryota; kingdom Viridiplantae; phylum Streptophyta; class Magnoliopsida; order Poales; family Poaceae; genus Avena; species Avena sativa. Next base: position 448,387,601 of record OV702285.1, read on the forward strand.
TAGAGATGGATAATACAATAGTATAGTATATAGTTGTGCTAATGGCTAAACTAAACTAATGCCTACATACTTAAGCCTGAGCCTAAGGGGTTGTTTCTTTCGCAGGATTATTAAAAATACATAAATAGGAAAAATGACGAATATGATAAGAATGCACATGCTGACATGCAAAAAGAAAGATCAAAAAACATGAGAATTCTACAAACTTGGTTGTTTGGTTCATAGGAATAGGAGGAACACAAGATTACTAGTTAGAGTTGTTTTAAGGTGAATGGGGCGGAACTTTTCGTTCCACGAGTTTCCTTCAGGTTTTGTTGCCTTCGATTTTTTATAACATTGATTAAACTATTGATTATGTTCTATCAAGCTTTGACATAGGATCAATTGGGCCTCTAGTTAAGATACAAGTCGGTGAGCATGGACCCTATCACCAACGCAAACCAAAACTCAGAGAATTACTGGAGGCATGTGAAGCTGGCGTTCGATGAGCGCAACCTCTTGAACCCGAAGTTCAGCAAGTTCCACATGGAGAACGGCGACAAGGCCATGATCAATCACTCGATAATTATTCAGCAGGCATGCAGCAAGTGGCACGACATTCTCGAAGAGATCGATCACGCACTGACCAGCGGCGCAAGCATGGATAGCCAGGTACTTCGCCGACCTCTACCCAAAGCTATGTCGAGTTCATGTCTTTCCTGAATTCTCCTTGCCTTTGCAACTCGTTCGTGCACTCGGCATGTATCGGGACGACACCAAGACGGAGTTCAAGTTCCACCATGTGTTTGCCGAGATACAAAACTATCATAAATGTGTGGATACTCGTCGTGAGCCTCGTCAAGAACACGGACGACGTGTACAACCCGAAGGCTCCCCCTGTTGCCGGCGAAGGAAGGCCAGAGATCGGCCATAAGAAATCGAAGATGCTGAAAGCTATAGGACCTCCCCGCAAAACGTCTGCACACGTCCATCGAGAAGTGCATCGCAGACTCCAAGGTCCCTTCTCCTAGGTCAAGGCCTGGTACATGGCGCGCCTCACCGCCATCCTCGACGAGGACGTCATCACGCCGAGTACTACGTTGACCATCTCGGCCACCACTCCTTCGCCGAGATCTGCCTCTGATACATCATAAATGTATCTATAATTTTTGATGCTCCATGCTTGTTTTGTGCCAACTATCTTATGTTTTGTCTAAACTTTGAGGTATTTTCATACACTTTCTGGAACTAACCTATTGACAAGATGCCACAATGAAAGTTGTCTGTTTTCTGCTGTTTTTTGTTTCAGAAAAGCTAAAAAATGAATATTCTCGGAATTGGACGGGACGAAAGCCAATCTTCATAGTTTCCCGGAACGATGCGGAAAATCGAAGCAGAGACGAAGTAGGGCACCAGGGTGGGCACACCCTAGGGTGGCGCGGGACCACCTAGGTCATGTCACTAGGGTTCTGGCCCCCCTGGCTGCCTCCTCGCCTCGCCTCTTCGCCTATAAGAAGCCCCCGACTCAGAAACCCTAAATCATCTAGAAGAAAGCCACAAAAAGTTCCGCAGCGCCGTCGCCACCGAAGGGGAGATTCAGGGGACAGAAGTCTCTGTTCTGGCACCTTGCCGGGACAGGAAAGTGCCCCCGAAGCCATCTCCTTCGATCTCCACCACCATCTCCATCACCGTTGCTGATTCCCATGATGAGGAGGGAGTAGTTCTTCGTCGAGGCTAAGGGATCTACCGGTAGCTATGTGTTCATCTCTCTCTATGCATGGTCATATTGTGATCATGGGCTTTGTAATCAAGTAGATCTACTCTGTTACTCAAGTGCTTTAATAGATCTCCGGCTCTCCCCACGTGTGTGAAAGTGATAGTGTGCACGTCGTGGTGGCACTTAGGCTAGAGTTTACTTCAATACTCAAGTGCTTCAATAGATCTTTGCTCTCCCCACGTGTGTGAAAGTGACAGCGTGCACGCCATGGTGGCACTTAGGCTAGAGTTCATAAATACCTATCATGAGTATATTTTGAGTTGGTTATCTCTATGAAATTGTGGTGTTTGTTGGAACCATATAACGCTCAAGGTGACAGTGCGGGGTTATCTAGATGGGGAAGGCGGACATTGAGGAGTGTTGTTATAGCCCTACCATGGATTAGAGTGTCCAACAGGAGAGTAGTTCAGGGTAGTATCATTAAGAAAATATATTTATTGAGAGTGTTCACTAGTGAAAGTATGATCCCTATGCTTGTTTCTAAACATTGAAACACCATTCACAACTAGATCTATTGCATGTTTTCTTGCTTCCACCTTTGTTTTAGATTGCCTTTAGTCTTTTCCTCCGCGTCAGAAGCTATTTTCTGGCACCGTTGTCTTATAATTATCCATAACGCTTGTATTTCACTATCCTTCGCCGAACTAGTGCACCTATACACCCGACAAGTGTATTGGGTGTGTTGGAGACACAAGAGACTTCTTATATCTTGATTGTAGGGTTGCTTGAGAGGGATACCTTTGACCACTTCCTCCCTAAGTTCGATAAACCTTGGGTAATCCACTTAAAGGAAACTTGTTGGTGTTCTACAAACCTCTGCACTTGGAGGCCCAAGAACTGTCTACAAGAATAGAAGTGCGTAGACATCAAGCTATTTTCTAGCGCCATTGCCGGGAAGGAAAGGTAAAAGGTACTCACATCCTCCAGTGTGAGTGCTCGAAGTTATTTCCTTTGGATTCTGCAATTTTGTCTTTTGTTTCTTATTTTCACTAGTTAGGCTTAATGGAAAACAACAACAAAATTAGAGAGCTTTATAGTATTTATCTTGAGTTAGGACATGAAGTGTTTGAAGAGAAAATTAAAAAACCTATGGAGCTTTATTTGCATGCTAATAGCAATATTATTATTATGAATTCTTTGAACACCATTATTGCCAATGCTATGGAAACGTCTAAGCTTGAGGAAGCTAGTTTTTTATGAAAATAATCTTTTTAGTTCCCCAGTTTTGGAAGATAGCTATTCTATTGCTTATGATGATACCAAACCTCTAATATATGATGATTACAATGATGAATATGATATTTTCAGTCCACCTACTATTGAGGAGAAAATTAATTATGATCATAATATGCCTCCTATATTTGATGATTATGGTGATGAGAATAATAATGATAGCTATTTTTTTGAATTTGCTTCCACAACAATTAATAAGAATGACTATGCTTATGTGGAGAGTAATAATCATTTTATGCATGTGGCTCATGATAAGAATGTTTTATGTGATTGTTATATTGTTAGTTTTATTCATGATGCTACTGAAAGTTATTATGAGAGAGGGAAACATGATCTTATGTATCTCAACAATATTAAGTTTCCCCTCTTTATGTTGAAAATCTTGACGTTGCACTTGTTTTGCTCTCCTATGCTTGTTGCTTTGTGCTTTCATGACTTGTTTATTTACAAGATTCCTATGCATATAATGTGGATTAGACTTAAATGTGTTCTGAATTTGCTTCTTGATACTCTCTTTTACTTCAATTCATATTTCTTATGTGAGCATCTTCTCAAACTATCATGCCTAACTTAAAGGCGTTAAAGAAAAGTACTTCTTGGGAGATAACCCAATAGTTTTATTGAGTCTTGGAGGTTATTACTTCTGTAATAACCTCTCCTTATCCTTTTTATTTGCTTTTTGTGACAATAATAACCTCTAATGAGAGAGAAGTAAGATTTGGGGAAGTTGCTATCCCGAAAAAGATTTGTGTGCTTCACTATAAAAATTCTTAAAAAATCTATGTATGTCGAATTAATCTGTAATTTTCTGAGTAAATCCCCCAGGTTGTTATATAACATTTGTTAGTTTAACACCTTTTGATTTAAGCAACAAAAGGTATTAGAAAAAATCGGTTTATACCTGCTGGTCTATTTTGACAGATTTCTGCCATTAATTGCATTTGTCTCCTATCGATTTATTTTTGAGTTCTATTTGGTAAATTGAGATTTTTAAAGGGAATTGCTGCAGTAGCTTGTGTTTTTAATGGAATTTTTCTGTTTTAAAACTAAACCCAAAGGTTTATTCTTTTAAATGCACTAATGTTGCTAATGAAGATTGTGTGAAGTTTTTTATGAAGGAAAATTTTCAAGTGTAGGGGAAAAATGATGTGATGATATAAAGAATGGACAAAATCTCAATATTGGGGATGCCACCCCGTGTCACCCCAATAAATATTCAAGAGGTACAAGCGTCAAAGCTTGGGGATGCCCAAGGCATCCCCTTCTTCATCAATAAAAATCTCAGGTCTTTCTAGACACTTTGTTTTTGTTTTTATTCTTTCATGCACTGTTGTGTTGTTCTTGGAGTGTCTTTGTTTTTTTAGTGTTCATTTGCTTGTTTTCTGAAATAAGTTGGTTGGTTCCCAGCTTACTTCTTTTGGAGAGATACACACTCCATTTTTATTGTCTAAAACACTCTAGTTTTCATTCTTATTGTCTTGTGAGTGTTCTCTTTTGCTAGCACTGTGTTTAGCCTTAGTTTTCTTATGATTTCAGCTTAGAACTTTTTAGTTCTTATTTGTGGATTTGTGAGACAAGCTCACTGATCTTTATTGATTATTATCTTTGTGAGCTGTTTCAAATAAGTCGATTGGAGTTGGAAAAGAGTAGGAAGCTTCATGCTTATAGTGGTACAAAAGGGAGCTTGTTTTGACTGTGGCTTAGACTTTACCATGTCATGCTAGATGTTGCTTTGACCTTATGATTATTAATTATTGATATAGCATTACTTGTTTCAAACAATTGAGATTGCTTAATGTGCCTTAAAAGAATCATGCGTTGTTTTAGCATACAAAAACATAGTATTGTGGTATTATCCTTTGATGCTTTGTTTGAGTTGACTTGGCATATGCTTACATCATGTTATGACTATGAACCAGTCACCTTAGCCTCTATTATCATTTAGTTTTTGACTTGTGATACCACTTTATGTGATAATGTTTTGTCGCTCTGCATGATTATGGCCATTATTGCTCTCTTAGTTTGTTGCTCCTAGTTTTTTGCTAACCTCCACTTGTACTGAGTAAGCTCTACTCATGCATCCAACTCCCAAGAAACCAAGTTATTCCAAAGTGTCCACTATAAATTCCTATGCATGGTGTGTTACACCATTCCAAGTATATTCATGTTTTTATGTATCTTCCAAATTAAACTTGTTATGTGAAAATTAGTGATTAAAGCTCTCACAAACTTGATGGCACACTTTATTTTACTTGCCCCTAATAAACTTGAACCATTGTGTCATCTATGTTGTATATGCTTGCACTTATAAGTTGGGAATTAGCAGAACCGTGCTGTCATGGGGAACGCTTTCAACACCTGTAAATATCTACCCAGTTGATATCATGCTCTTTTGTTTATGGATGTCATCGGTGTGAAATTAAAGGGGAGCTTATAAGTCCATGGAGTTATGTATGCGTGTTAGAGAAACGCCTGAGCCGCTAGCCTAAGTCATGACTAATCATGGTGGAAACTTGCAGCATCACCATAGTGATCAATCTATGAAGCATTCTTCTTATAAAAAAAGAGAGATAGAAAAAAGAGATTGAGAAAAAAAAGATGAAAAAAGAGGAAGAAGAGGAAAAATCACCATTTTCCCATGGTAAATAAGAAGATTGCTGAGATTCTCATTGTCTGCTTGCCTTGTCATTTTGATATGGAATAGCTCCTGTATCATGGGGCAAGGGGTACCCCGTTGGCAGGTCTCTATGATACACATGTACTTACTATGACAAGAACTTACCGGTAACTAAAGTTAAGTAGCATGAGGAGCGGCCCTCGTACTCAAGGGACATGAGATTGCCAACTTATACTTTGTTAAGCATATACTCCATATTTTGTTCACTTTAACCTTAATCACTTCATGATTCTTATGATAGGGGCAATGAGAGCTGAAAGCTAACAAGTACCATAATTTTTGGAAGCTCTTTATGAAACTTGAAATCCCTGCTTTCCTTTATGAAGGGACTTTCTTCCACTTTTATATTGAGTCTCAATCTTCTATCCTTAGGCACCAATTAAGAGAGCATAGTTTTCATTCTTAGTTTTATGTGCATTGTCCCAAAACTTATTGATTCATAATGTTGATATTGCTTGTTCTTGAACTATTTGTATCTAGTCACCCTTATGAACTTTCAAGCTGTCTTATGCATTTAAGTTTTGCTACTCCATGGGGGACAAGCTAAATGCCACTATGTTATGTTTTCTGTATGTGAAACAAACAAACATCTTTCAATGCATTGTTACTCATGATCTTTGTTTGTATCCTTTCATGTTGCAACATAGTTGCTATGTCTTATTGTTAGAACTTCATCTTTCATGCACATGTTTAGAGTACTTTGATCCCAGCTTTCAATGCTTTGAAAATGGTTTGATCAAGATTGTGATGGTGCATGTCATCTTAAAAAATATTCTTTTTATCACTTACCTACTCGACGACGAGCAGGAGTTAAGCTTGGGGATGCTTGATATGTCGTAAACGTATCTATAATGTTTGATGCTCCATGCTTATTTTGTGCTAACTATCTTATGTTTTGTCTATACGTTGAGGCATTTTTATACACTTTCTGGAACTAACCTATTGATAAGATTACACAGTGCCAGTTGCCTGTTTTCTGCTGTTTTTGGTTTCAGAAAAGCTAAAAAATGAATATTCTCTGAATTGGACGGGACAAAAGCCAATCTTCATATTTTTTCTGGAATGATACGGAAAATCGAAGGAGAGACGGAGTAGGGCACCAGGGTGGGCACACCCTAGGGTGGCGTGGTCCCACCTAGGCCGCGCCACCAAGGGGTGTGCCCTCCCCTGGCTGCCTCCTCGCCTTGCCCCTTCGCCTATAATAAGCCCCCGGGGAGAAAACCCTAGATCGTCAATCATACATCCACGAAAAGTTCCGCAACACCGCTGCCACCTAAGGGGAGATTCGGGGACAAAAGTCTCTGTTCCGGCACCCTGCCGAGACGGGGAAGTGCCCCCCGGATCCATCTCCTTCGATCTCCACCACCATCTCCATCGATCTCCATCGCCATCTCCATCACCATTGATGTTTCCCGTGATGAGGATGGAGTAGTTCTTCCTCGAGGCTAAGGGCTCTACCGGTAGCTATATGTTCATCTCTCTCTCTCTATGCATGATCATATTGTGATCATGAGTTTTGTAATCAAGTAAATCTACTCTGTTACTCAAGTGCTTTAATAGATCTCTGGCTCTCTCCACGTGTGTGAAAGTGACAGCATGCATACCATGGTGGCACTTAGGCTAGAGTTTATATAAATACTCAAGTGCTTCAATAGATCTCTGCTCTTCCCACGTGTGTGAAAGTGACAGCGTGCACGATGTGGTGGCACTTAGGCTAGAGTTCATAAATACTTATCATGAGTATATTTTGAGTTGGGTGTCTCTATGAAATTGTGGTGTTTGTTAGAACCATCTAGCGCTCAAGGTGACAGTGTGGCGTTATCTTGATGGGGAAGGCAGACTTTGAGGAGTGTTGTTATAGCCCTACCATGGATTAGAGTGTCCAACCGGAGATTAGTTCAAGGTAGTATCATTAAGAGAATATATTTATTGAGAGTGTTCACTAGTGAAAGTATGATCCCTAGGCCTTGTTTCTAAACATTGAAACACCATTCACAACTAGATCTATTGCATGTTTGTTTGCGTCCACCTTTGTTTCAGATTGCCTTTAGTCTTTTCCTCCCGTCAGAAGCTCTTTTCTGGCACCGTTGTCTTATAATTATCCATACCGCTTGTATTTCACTATCTCTTCGCCGAACTAGTGCACCTATAGACCCGGCAAGTGTATTGGGTGTGTTGGGGACACAAGAGACTTCTTGTATCTTGATTGCAGGGTTGCTTGAGAGGGATACCTTTGACCACTTCCTCCCTGAGTTCGATAAACCTTGGGTAATCCACTTAAGGGAAACTTGATGTTGTTCTACAAACCTCTGCACTTGGAGGCCCAACAACTATCTACAAGAATAGAAGTGCGTAGACATCAGCCTCCACCTCCTCCAATCCATCGGCAGGCCCCGTGCTGGCTGAGGATCCCATCCCCACCAGACACGCCGAAAGAGCCCATCCCCGTCGGCGATTGATCGCCGGATTTTATCCTGTTTTGTAATTATTTGATCGCCAAACCTTTTTTGGGCGTACTTCCGTCGAACACCTTTGGGCGAGATTTCGCGGGCGAGAACAAAAAAATTCAATTATGTCACCGATTTTTCCTCGTCTGAAAACCACGCATGGGAACGCGAGTAGGAAAACGGCTATTCCCAAGCCAAAAGTTAAATCCATCTGGCACTAAAAAGCATCGAATTTCGGCCTTAGAACGCCCAACAAGTGGAGGTGCTCTTAGAGTATAAGTATATTGTGTAGCCCTTTTTATCTTAAGTTAACTAGTGCATCAATTTAATATGATACTAGAACCAAGAGTCTCAACTTTAGGGCATGTACAGCGTTATAAGCCTTAGACGCGAGCTAAGAACTAACACCCATATAGAGTCTAGCTACAAAAAATTGGTGCAGTGTCTTAGACTCATGCCAGCTCTGGTTGTTGGGCCCACTGTGAACAAGAAACGAAGCAGTTTTTCTTTTCTCTGCATATGACTCGGCCATCTTATGAGTACTTTATAATTGATACGTGGGCCACCTGAATTTTTTATTTCCTTGAACATGGAGTCTAGCACTAGATCAAGTTCTGAATTTTTTTGGTTAGTGTTGGCTTCGCAGTGTGCTAGACTCAAGGCTAGAACAAAAAGTTGTTTTTAGACATAATACCCTGCTTATGCAGTATTTAAAAAATTGCGGCCTACACTGAACCCACCCATGCTAAGAAAGGTGGCGTGCTGAAGTATAATGTATATATCAGTTCACACATTTACTTTTTTTGTGGGTGGAAGAACACTTGTATTACTCATATTAATTAGGATTACATTCGGTAAGACAGATGCTAACTAGCTCATCTGGCCCACAACCTAGCCAGACTACCGTACGACCTTAGGTTCTATCTAGCAAAGTTTGCCATGTAGTAGTTCACACATTTACTTGAGTTAGCCGGTATATCAATTCAATACTTGTTATTTTACCTAACATAACACAAGCCATTAGAATTGAATCATGAGATTCCGTTCCACTTTGTTCCAAGATAAAACACATCCTTAGAAAGTGTTATCGGTTACAAGCTGGTCAGTATTCGTGGAACTTAAACCCATACAACACATAGACAAAAGGTTTTTTTTCTTGACAAGAGGCATCAATGGCACGGATAACTAAGTTCTTCAAAAAAAAAGGTTATTAACCTTTCACGTTGCAGCGAAAATTGACATGTAAGGTGCACTTTAACTTGGGCTATTGAGATTGTCCTAAACATTGTTCCAAAGCATCGAGAAGGTTTGCAAAAAGTTTCAGAGATTAAAGTTGTGAAGTTGTGCAAAAAACAAGGGACGAAAGCATTGAGAGAGTCTGCCACCAGGAAAATAAAAATCCAAAAAATCAGATTCTGAAGGTTTGCGAAAAAAAAAAGGAAAACATCCATACATACAGCCTTAAATTTGTATTGAGAAGGCCGAGGATAGAAAATGCCTTATCCAGCCCATGGCAGATTTTATACTGGGCTGGACTGAGATCCTTAAATTTCAGTGAGCCGCCATCGCGAAAGCATCCGGCCTTCCAAGTCCTGATCCCGCGGACGGGCCTAACTGGATCCGAACACGAATCATCTCTTTTATTTTCATCAACAAAAACAAAAGCTGAGACTCAAAAAAAAAAGCTCATCTCGGTTGCACGGAGACGCAACGTAACCGTGTGCCCCAGGGTGACGTCCAGCTGCGAATTGTTGTCGGGTCCACCCTCCCTCTGATCTCCCTGGTAGAGCGAGCGGGCGGGCCTGTCCCCAGCAACGTGCCGGTTCCAGAAACGGGCAGGTCGCCTTTACTTTTCCTGCTTTGCTTAGCAACTCGGCAAAACAGAAAACTCTGTCAGACAGACGGACAGGCGATAGAGATCCGTGACCTGGCAGAGACCGATCGATCGATCGACAGACCGATGGCCGCTTATCAATGCATGAACGTAGGGGCAGGGCGGGCGGGCGGGTATCTCGTGATTCGTGTACGCGCGCACCCCGACCGGTTTATTAGGTTCGTCCGCGCGCCGGCTCGTGATGATCGGTCAGACCAGCTTCCTGCGCGCGCAGGGGGCACAGTCGCGAGCTGCAGACAGACCCCGTCCGAGGCATGTGTCCTGCTTGCGGTCGTGGCAGCAAACAGTTTCACGTACGCCCAGCGCATTCAAATCGACCGACCGATCGCTCCATCCATCCCATGCATCGTTACTCTTTACTCGTTACCCTATCATCAATGCGGGCACGCTGTACATGCACGTTGCTGCTGCTGCGTCGCACGGCACGGTCGATCTAGCCAGCGGATCCGACAGGCAGGGCAGGCATGGCCCGGTCGCGATCGATCGACGGACGGACGGACGGATTCCCAACATTTATGGCCGGATCGAATGTTGCAAGCGCTACCAGTCCGAACACTAGCAATAACTCCATTAATGCACTCGTGTCCGTACTTCGTGGTAGTATGGCATTGTTTGGCCTGCAGGCTGCAGCTGGGGCTAGGACAGGCCACCCACGCACCCGTTCGTATGACGCTGTCTATATCTGGAAACCCTTTGCCCGTACACGCGCAAGCCACAGGCCGGCCGATCGATCTGTCACGTGCTTCGGCTTTAAACGCCGAGAGGGGAGACGTCCGTCTGAAGCGTTCCTTCTTGGACGGCCGGCCTGTGCTGTGCTGGGAGAATGTTTCCGTCCATTATTACCGACGTAGCAGTAGGACGCTGCTTTGCTCTTGCTTGCTTCTGATGCTGAGTAATTGAGTGGGTCAACTGAGCTGAGCGGTCGACGGTGTTTTTTTTTTTTGGCTCTGGTATATGCTGTTCCATCCCGCGGAGTTTCGTCATTAGAAAGAAAGATTTTATTTTGAATAGTTCTTAGTATAATTTAGCTACGTAATTGAGGGCTAATTTTGAAAAAACAACATCCAACATACCCCAACTACTACTGCTGCTGCTGACATTTGAATTTTTTAGACAAATGGGTTTCTTTTTGGGTCGTTGAACGCATCCCGTGTTTGCTGCTGTTGCACGGCAGCGACGCTAGGATACACAAGCCTCGTGGCATGGGACCCGTGCAAACACAGCCGTCGCAGAGAGACATGACACGTCGGAACCCGCGCCATCAACCCGCCCGGCGGGGGTGGAGAACTGCGCCACACAGTCCGTCTCGAGCCTCGGACCCAGGAGAGCAAGCGCAGGATGCCGTCGGCGTGCTCCAGCTTCCGCTTCCGCTTCCACCACACCGCCACCACCATCCCGCGGCATGCAGCACCAGCGCAAGGCACAGCGTCCAACGATACCGGACCGGACAGGGCCCGAAGAAGACGTGTTCGAATCGGCGCCCAACTACCGGCGAGACCCGGAATTGATGGGTTCGCATCGGTGCCGGCGCTGGATGGATGCATCGACAGCGAGGAAACACGATGACACCCGCCGGATCAGACCATGCGCCACGCCTACGCAAGCTACACTGCCTCCTGCCGGGCCAGGCGGCTACTACCCTGTGCTGTGCCTGTGGCAGGCCTCCTTGGCCTCTGCTTTTGTTCCTATCCTTCCCCGCTTTGGGGGGACACCGTACTGCTTTCGCTACTCCTACGTAAAGCCGTCTGTACAGCATGGCAATCGGGTGCAGTGGTGCTAGGTGTAGTGGCAGAATGGACATAAATAACCTATTTTTGAAAAAAATTCACAAACTAAACTCTTGGTAAACGAATTTTATAGAACTAACCCTTTTAGTAGCGCCTAGCACAAAGGCGTTATTCTCAACGGTGTAGCGCCTTTTCTAAAGACGCTATACTCTTTGCTAGCGTGACACGCGGGTCCCATGGTACGTTTGACTCGGACGTCACTATACATAACATAACGCCTATGTATAAGGCGCTATACTAGCCTGCATATATAATGTCTGTATTTAGTTGACAGAGAAGTATGGTGACTGAGTTGGTTGAAGTCTTTGTTGCTATCTAGTAGGTCGTGAGTTCAACTCCCCATAATCCCACTCTGAGTATAAAATTTTATAATCTCTGTTAAAATTATTTTTCAGAAGCATGAAACCGATTATGTTTTAGAACTGTACTAGTTTTATTATAGTCTATAAAAGCCTATAAAAATACATTTAACAAAAGTCTATAAAAGACTATAAAACATATTGAATAAAAAAACTCAAAAATAACACACAAAAGACTATAAAAACAAAAGTCTACGCGACAAAAAAAAAGCCAAAAATAACTAGACAAGCCACGGCATCACGCACGAACACTAGAAAGAGAAAAAACAAACTGTGCTGCTAGCCTGAATGGTTATACGTATATGGTGTCTCCGGTCAAATCATGCGCGTAATAGAAATCTTGAAGGAGTTATATCAATTTACAAGGTTGACTGTGACATAAGCTACATCTCAACTAGTTAAAAATAAGTACTAATTTCTTTTATTTTATGCTTCAGACAACACGGTAGAGTCAAAATAAACTAGGAAAACGAAACCTATTTTGTTTGAATTAACGAAATTTATAATTAGTTAGCGAAGTATTAAAGAGTAACGAACAAATAATCGATTAGATGGTATACACGTTTACCAAAACATGAAAAAAAAACATATGACGAAACACTTACTTCGTGACATGTACGGACGAGACAAAAAAGTGAGCGGGCGTGCCATATTAATCTGCCATATACCGACAGCGTAAATCACTGTTTCGCCTGCTTTTAAAAACACTAATAATTTAGTTAAAAACAAAATTGGTTGTCCTGCTCCCCTACCGTAAATCGCTATCGATTGAGTTTGTTAAAGCTAGTAAAATTTTAAAAGATACTTGATTTCTATTTTTTAAAATAAATAAGGATGCTAGAACTAACATATTTCCATATAAACAACAATATAAACCAATGTCATAGCCTTTAAAAAATAAAAATAAAAAGTGGGATTTTAGGGAGTTGAACTCACAACCTATACTAGTTAGTAACAAAGAGTTCAACCAACTCAGCCACCATAGTTCTCTATCAAATAAATACAAACATTATATATGTAGGCTAGTGTAGCGCCTTACGCATATGCTATGTATAGTGACGCCTCAGCCAATGGGATCCGCGTGCCACGCTGGCAAAGAGTGTAGCGCCTTTCCGTTGAGCATAGCGCATTTGTGTTAGGCGCTATTAAAAGGATTAGTTTTGTAAAATTCTTTCACCGAGAATTCAGTTTGTAAAATTCTTTTAAAAATGGGTTATTTTTGTCCTTTTTGCCAGGAGTAGTTGGGCCTTTGCCGGTAACCGGTTAACAACAACATCGTACCCCATTACTTGCTCTACGGAGCACCTAGGTTAATTTTGGATAGTACCACTCCGTATTAGGAATCGGCAAGAGTGTAGCAGTATCACTGTTTAACCAAAAAGAGTACAGGACGTACACGAGTAGTAGTAGTAGTAGTATCTGTTTACCTGAGAACCTGTCTGCAAGGTATTTGTCTACGTGAAGTTCTGAACCGAAAGAACAGTTCGATTAATAGAGAAAAGAAACGATCCGATTTTCTTGTTACGGTGTCTGTCTTTTCCCATTTTCCCGGAAAACCGATGACCGTTGACACAGTGCTGCAGCAACCAACGGATCTCCGAATAGCTTGCTCCTGCTAGTACAGACCTACTACTACGACGACGTTACAGGTCGTCGTGCTCCGCCATACTCCACCTAGCACCAGGACTACTTCACTATTGACACTATAGGTACCACTGCGTTCGTCTCGTCTTTTGGATTTGGGGCTAGCGCGATCGAGGAGGGACCCTCGTCCTTGCTGGCCAGCTCGAGCGGCTTTGGCGCCAAAATCTCCTCCGTCTCCGCAGCAAGTTGCCCAGGTCGAGCGGCTCTTGGTTTTGGCGCGAAAATCTCTACAGCAAGTTTTGGCGCCAAGACTCTTCATACCGAGTGGCGCGAAAAGAGCCGTCGGCCGTGGTAGGGCCATAGATTCGGTGCATACGCGCCGCGTGCTGTCTTTTATCGTCTTCTTGATTCCAAGCCATTCACATGCAAATATCTAGCGTCGGCAGGGCAGGATGTCTACTGTAGCACTCTGGTCCAGCTTACAGCTTCCGGTAAATATCAAGACGGGCCAACAGGGTTGACTTGAACACCGTTACGGGTTGAAGCTTGGAAATGCTAATATGTGCAAATGTTTCAGTTAAATAGAAAGTGTTTTCTAAGTTTTACCTACAAGTATATATATATATATACAGAAATTTGAAGATATACAATACCAAATAAATTTCAATGGGTCCATTGTAAGGTGTATTTATTCAATATTATAATGTTTAACATTTCTTTTTGTATACTCCGTATTTGGTTACACTTTGAAAACATTGACCTTTTTGCTAATCTCATATGTCATATATTTTTTGGACGGCGAGAGTATGTCCCATTCACATAGGTGTATTATGGATATTCTACTAACTAACGCAACAATAGTAGTACAATATGGATGGTCAAAGAATGAAATAACGCTAAATAATGTAAAACATTGTCAACCCTTTTCATGTCACAATTCAATTCAACTATTCTGAGGGTATGTTAAACTAAATTAGACCGCATCAATGGATTTTGTGATATATGGTCGTTGTGCTTGAGACGATGATTACACAAAGCGGAGTACATGTGGCTAGAGACGAAGAGTGGGATTAAGATTCAACGATCGTTAAGCTCAGTTGCTTTCAGTAATTCATGTGCCACTATGCTCCAAGCTCACAAATCATTGGAAAGTCCTAGACCTATTTTTTCTCAAAGTGTGCTCTAACCTCCCTAAAAAAGCGCAATCTCACATATAGCGAGCTCATGTGTTGAACCATCATGCCATTCTACATTGCCTCCTTTTCTTCTATTTGGCTTGGTCATTCACTTCGAGCGGCAGCATAGACAAAGCAAAGAGAAAGATCATGAAAACAATAATGAAAATAAACATCCAACTAAGTATAAACAAGCTTTCAATGTTGGGGGAGATCTTTAAAAACTTGTAAGCATGATTTTCAAGCAGATTTGTCATTGAGAAGTTTGAAGTAGCCTTTCTGGTTGCATAATTAGTAACATATAAAAAGTAGAATTCAATCCAGTTACCATTATCAACACCACCGGAGCAAGGATAGAGCGGGAAGTATTCTCACTTCATGACGTAGCCATCGGCTCAACATCCCGAAGAAGAAACTAAAAAATAGCTAAACAAAGAATGGAAAACCTCCCGTCGGCGAGAAGCAGAGGTTCGCAACACCTCCAAGGCCCTAGGCCCATCACCGAGAGGGACAAAACCCTAATGGGTTTTAGCTGTCGCCCGGTCTCTCTCCCTAGCGGCCGTACGTACCGGTTCAGGATTGATTTAGGGTATTTCTGGTGTTATAGTAGAGTATGGTAATCTGATTTTCTAAACGAAATCATTTGTTATTTTACCATTTGCGTTACTATTTTTCTACCTTTCCCCCAAAAGACTCTTATTGTTTTCACAACAGATAGTAAAATATGTTTGGGTTCATACTTTATGCTGACTTTTGCATGCAAAAGGAAAATTTAAGTTCTCTTTGAGAATAATCGAGAGGATCCATTCAACAGCTAAATAGCACGAACAAAAAGTGCACCCGCAAGGAACATGAATGGTTTCTTACGATTCCGTGTGAGGAGGCCCCATTTAAAACATTGCAACACTTCTTGATGTTCAGTTAAAAAAAGAAACACGTCTTTGGAGCGTTGCACTACTCTTGTGGCCGTCTTGGGCTCGACGTGTTCGCCTTTGCTCATGGTGGTACCTTCGGCCATGTTGACAACCATCTTCAGATTTTGAAGAGCCAAAATCACTTTTTTGGACCATATCAGCAGCCTGGATATATGAATATATTTTCTGGACCAAATCACCAACCTGTGAAATCTCGCTACATGGTGCAATGAATTGATGGAACTAAATAAATACGTACTTACTATACTTATGTGCAGCTCGATCAGTTCTGGCAAAATAAGTATGAAAAAGGGGTCTAGATGCAATGGTTTTGAGTGAGATGGAAACAATGTAATATACGAAGGAGAAGTCAAATGCTAAAAAAAGAGTTGTGCACAAATAGTAATACACTTCGAAATTTCAAAGTCAAAACCTAATAAAGTAGACGTCATTATTTGTGTTGAAGATAAGTTTTCAATTATACATGAGCGTACACTTCTAGCGGCCGAAAAAGACGATCTCTTCTACGCCCAAAGAATAAAAGGATCAAACATTTCCTCATTGTTAAATAGGGGCAACAAATAGTGCCTAAAAAAATAAAAAATGGCAATATGAACATGCACTTGTACTTTATACCATCAAACTTATGTATGGTCCAAACAAAGAGGAAATACGAACAATCACATTCGGTAAACTTACAAGTTTTTTTTTTCAAATGAATGTCGTTGGGTGGGCAGGTTCTGCAATTCCGGAGATGAGTATGTTTTTAGTTTATAGGAAAGGTCGCCCCCAAACATCGCACGAAATTCGGTTAT
The DNA here is from genome assembly GCA_916181665.1 of Avena sativa. Classification (NCBI taxonomy): domain Eukaryota; kingdom Viridiplantae; phylum Streptophyta; class Magnoliopsida; order Poales; family Poaceae; genus Avena; species Avena sativa. Next base: position 448,404,242 of record OV702285.1, read on the forward strand.
TTTAAGAAATATCGTTGTAATAACCATCTACACCAATTACCACACTATCTAGTTGCACTGGTCCGGAGAGCATCATCAAACGAAAACAAACACTAGCAAAGTGATAACAACAACTGTTCTCCAAGGACGCTAACATGAGCCGGCACCAAACGAAGTAGTTCTAGGCCTCCCTATAACATAACATGATGACAAGACCAAACTGAGTACTCATCAACGGATTTAATTCATGTGGTGGTTGACCTGTTGTTTTCAAGCGCCCTGACCAGAGATTAACAATTAATTAATTAACACAATAATGGCTCATCGGATCGCCTGGCGCTGACTCTGAATGTCAACTAGTAATTAAATGGACGATCTGCCGCAGTAGTAGTATGTTTCGTGCACGGTTGTAGGAGCGGCAGAGTTTTTCGTACTAATTGGTACGTATACTGGTTGGTGAAAGTTGAAAACAAAGTCAAGGGAGCTCCCATCCCAAGGGAGCAGTCGCGAGTCGGCGTCGCTTCGGAGCCGCAAGGCACGCGTTTGACTTGCCACTCTCATGGTGCCGGGCTCGATGCGCTCGTCGCACGTCGCCCCGTCGCGCGCGGTGGAGGGAGGACGTGACGACGGCGTGGTGAGCAGTGGATCAACATTCGCGGTGGTGCGGCGCACGTCGTCCTCGTACATCGGTACATGTAGTAGTACGTGCGACGAGGAGGAGGGGGAGCAGTCGGTCGACAGGCCCGGATTCGCGCGGGGCCAGCCGTGCATATCCTGTCCTGTCGGGCGCAGTACGCGCGCACGAATTGTATCAAACCGTATCTCCAACTACTACCTTGTTATATGTTGATCCAAATTCTACAAAGTATAGGCCAACTTCTGACGAGTGGAGCGAGGCCCGTCGCCGGGAGGCTTGGGCCGAGTGTAACGAGTCTGAAGTTGGCCCACACCGTGCCCAACGGGGACGCCTGTGGGGGGTGCGGGGGGCGACAGCCCCCCGCGGTACGGTACGGATCGTCGAAGACCTAGGTTTCCACCGATATATAAACCCCTTGTAAGCCGCCGGTTGGAATAGTTGCATCTGTGAAATCCCCGGCGTTTGTAAACACTCCTCGATATAGTGAAGTTTCGCTGGCTGGCGCCCGTGGTTTTTTCCTCTCTTTGTTGGAGAGGTTTTTCCACGTTAAATCTGTGTCTCCTTGCTGTGTTTTTCGTTTTCGTTCTTCGTTATCTTCTTGTCGCGATTGTAACAAGTGGTATCAGAGCCCCAGGTTCTAATCTAGGGTTTGCGACATGTCGTCATTGAAGTTCGATCTACCACAGCTGGACTACACCACAAGATTCTCCTTGTGGCAGGTGAAGATGCGGGCGATTCTCGCCCAAACTTCTGATCTGGATGAAGCGCTGGATGGATTCGGTGAAAAGGATGCTAAGACCTGGTCCGCTGAAGAGAAGCGGAAGGACCGTAAGGCTTTGTCTTTGATTCAACTTCATCTGTCCAATAATATTTTGCAGGAAGTACTGGAGATGAAATCTGCTGCTGCCCTATGGGGAAAGCTGGAAACGATCTGCATGTCAAAGGATCTAACCAGTAAGATGCATGTGAAGATGAAGTTGTTCTCGCATAGATTGCAGGAAGGTGGATCGGTAATGAATCACTTATCTCTTTTTAGAGAGATTATTTCTGATTTGCAATCTATGGAAGTAAAATATGATGATGAGGATCTAGCCCTATTACTCTTATGCTCGCTGCCTAGTTCTTATACACACTTTCGTGATACAATGTTGTTGAGCCGTGAGAAGATAACCCTTGATGAAGTGCAAGATGCCCTCAAACAGAGGGAAAAGATGAAATCTATGGTGCAGGCAGATGGGGCGTCCTCCAAGGCTGAAGCTCTGCAGGTTCGTGGCAGGACCGAGCAGAGATTTAACAACCATGGCAACCGAGATAAGAGCAAAGACGGCAGAGGTCGTTCGAAGTCCAAGGGAAAGGACAAGTTCTGCAGGTATTGTAAGAAATCTAATCATGTTATTGATGATTGCTGGAAGCTGCAGAATAAGGAGAAAAGGAACGGTACTTACCAACCGAAAGATAAAGATCAAGGCAATGGTAAGGCTGCTGTTGTTTCTGATAGTTCTGATGGTGAATGCTTAGCTGTTTTTGCTGCTTGTGCTTCTCGTGATGATGAATGGATACTTGATACTGCATGTTCGTTTCATATTTGCTGTAACAAAGATTGGTTCAGTTCATATGAGTCTGTGCAGACTGGAGATTTTGTGCGTGTGGGGAATGACAACCCATGCCATATCGTTGGTGTTGGATCTGTTAAGATTAGGACACATGATGGCGTGACACGCACGTTGAGTGAGGTGAAGCACATACCAAGCATGGCCAGAAATTTGATCTCCCTGAGTACCATGGACGTTGATGGATACAAGTATGCCGGTGGGCATCGAGTTCTGAAGGTATCAAAAGGTTCTCTTATTCACATGATAGGTGATATGAATTCTGCTAAATTATATGTTCTTAGAGGTAGCACTTTGCCTGGTATTGCTGCTGCTGTTACTTCTAATGATTCTGATGATTGTGGTAAAACACATCTATGGCATATGCGTCTTGGGCATATGAGCGAACAAGGCATGGCAGAGTTGGTCAAGAGAGAGCTGATTGATGGTTGCAACTTGAGTAAGTTTGAGTTCTGTGAGCACTGCATCTTTGGTAAGCATAAAAGAGTTAAATTCAATGCTTCCGTTCATACCACCAAAGGCATATTAGATTATGTGCATGCTGATGTATGGGGTCCGTCCCGTAAGACTTCTATTGGTGGTGCTAATTATATGCTTACTATTATTGATGATTACTCAAGAAAGGTGTGGCCTTATTTTCTGAAGCATAAATCTGATGTTTTTGATGCTTTTAAGAAGTGGAAAGTTATGGTTGAAAAACAGACTGAGAAGAAGGTAAAGGTACTACGTACTGACAATGGTATGGAATTCTGTTCTAATGAGTTTGAGGAGTTTTGCAGTAACGATGGCATGATCAGGCATCACACCATCCCATATACTCCTCAGCAGAATGGCGTGGCAGAACGCATGAACAGAACCATCATCTCGAGGGCTCGTTGTATGTTGTCTAATGCAGGTATGCATAGGCGTTTCTGGGCTGAAGCAGCCAACACAGCGTGTTACCTCATCAACAGGTCACCTTCTATTCCACTTGAGAAGAAAACTCCTATTGAGGTATGGTCAGGTTCACCTGCTGATTATTCACAGTTGAGAGTTTTTGGTTGCACTGCTTATGCTCATGTTGATAATGGAAAGTTAGAGCCTAGAGCTGTCAAGTGCATATTCCTTGGTTATGGTTCAGGAGTTAAGGCATATAAACTATGGAACCCTGAAACAAAAAGGATTTTGTTGAGTAGGAACGTTGTTTTCAATGAATCCGTTATGTATCATGACAGCTTGCCATCAGATCCCTCTCCTGTTGCTATTGGAGAGGAGGGAGTTCGTGTGCAGGTGGAGCACCTGCAGAAAACTGTTGATAATAATGTTGTTGTTGATGATACTCATGAGGAAAATATTGATGATGATGTTGTTCAACACTCACCTACTGTTTTGCAGCAGCCACAGGAATCTATTGCTGCTGATAGACCGAGACGTAACATAGTTCCACCTCGTCGTTTAATTGAAGAGTGTAATCTTGTACATTATGCTTTGAGTTGTGCTGAACAGGTGGAGAACGATTCTGAACCTGCTACATATAATGAAGCCATTGCATCTGTTGACCGCGAGAAGTGGGTTTCTGCTATGCAAGAAGAGATGCAATCGCTTGAGAAAAATGGCACATGGGATGTTGTGCGCTTGCCTAAACAAAAGAAGGCGGTCCGCTGCAAGTGGATCTTCAAGAAAAAGGAAGGTCTATCTCCCAAAGAGCCTTCAAGGTACAAGGCAAGGTTAGTAGCAAAAGGGTTCAGCCAGATTCCAGGTATTGATTACAATGATGTGTTCTCTCCAGTTGTGAAGCATAGTTCCATTCGTACTTTCTTTAGTATTGTGGCTATGCGTGATCTTGAGCTTGAGCAGTTAGATGTCAAGACTGCTTTTCTGCATGGAGAGCTTGATGAGGAAATATACATGGACCAACCAGAAGGGTTCATAGTGCCTGGTAAAGAGGATTTTGTGTGCAAATTAAAGAAGTCTCTTTATGGCTTAAAGCAATCTCCAAGACAGTGGTATAAAAGGTTTGATTCATTTATGATCTCACATGGTTTTGAGAGGTCTAAATATGATAGTTGTGTTTATATCAAGTTTGTTGATGGGTCACCTATATACTTGCTGCTATATGTTGATGATATGTTAATTGCTGCCAAGGGCATGAAAGAAATCACTACTTTGAAGGCACACCTAAGTAGTGAGTTTGAGATGAAGGATCTTGGTGCTGCTAAGAAGATCTTAGGTATGGAGATTACCCGAGATAGAAAATCTGGTTTGTTATTTCTTAGTCAGCAAAGTTACATTAAGAAAGTTCTTCATCGTTTTAATATGGATGGTGCCAACTCAGTTAGTACTCCTATTGCTCCTCACTTTAAATTGTCAGTTTCTCAATGTCCTACTACTGATGAAGAGTTTGAGTACATGTCAAAGGTGCCATATTCTAGTGCTGTTGGTTCTTTGATGTATGCCATGGTTTGTTCTCGTCCTGATTTATCATATGCTATGAGTTTGATAAGTAGATACATGGCTAATCCTGGTAAAGAACATTGGAAGGCTGTTCAGTGGGTTTTCAGGTACCTTCTTGGCACTTCCAATGCTTGTTTGAAGTTTGGCAGGACCGGTGAGGGACTCGTTGGCTATGTGGATTCAGATTTTGCTGCCGATTTGGATAAGAGAAGATCCCTCACAGGTTATGTGTTTAATGTTGGAGGTTGTGCTGTTAGCTGGAAGGCTATATTGCAGGCTGTTGTTGCACAATCTACTACTGAAGCTGAATACATGGCTATTGCTGAAGCTTGCAAAGAATCTGTTTGGTTGAAAGGTTTGTTTGCTGAGCTTTGTGGAGATGATTCTTGCATTACTTTGTTTTGTGACAGTCAAAGTGCCATATACCTTACAAAAGATCAGATGTTCCATGAGAGAACTAAGCACATTGATGTCAAGTACCATTTTGTTAGAGACATTGTTGCTCAAGGTAAATTAAAGGTATGCAAGATCAGCACTCATGATAATCCTGCTGATATGATGACTAAACCTGTTCCTGTTGCTAAGTTTGAGCTTTGCTCGAACTTAGTTGGTTTAACTAATTAGCCCAAGTGGCTATTGGCGCCGAAAGTATTTGCTTTGTTTGTTCAGGGAGATGGTTGCTGTTGATGCTACAAGGAGGAATTTGTCTCAAGGTGGAGTTTGTTATATGTTGATCCAAATTCTACAAAGTATAGGCCAACTTCTGACGAGTGGAGCGAGGCCCGTCGCCGGGAGGCTTGGGCCGAGTGTAACGAGTCTGAAGTTGGCCCACACCGTGCCCAACGGGGACGCCTGTGGGGGGTGCGGGGGGCGACAGCCCCCCGCGGTACGGTACGGATCGTCGAAGACCTAGGTTTCCACCGATATATAAACCCCTTGTAAGCCGCCGGTTGGAATAGTTGCATCTGTGAAATCCCCGGCGTTTGTAAACACTCCTCGATATAGTGAAGTTTCGCTGGCTGGCGCCCGTGGTTTTTTCCTCTCTTTGTTGGAGAGGTTTTTCCACGTTAAATCTGTGTCTCCTTGCTGTGTTTTTCGTTTTCGTTCTTCGTTATCTTCTTGTCGCGATTGTAACATACCTCAGGATCGCCCGGTTCACGCTTGCTTCGTGCGTGGTTAATTAAATCGTACGAATAAGTGCGCAAGGCCACCGCCACCGTTCATGCGTGCGGCTTCCGATCCATCCACGCGTGATTAAGTGCGCAAGATTCGATGGTGATGGCAGCATGGCGCTGCGATGGCGCCGTGATACTTGCGACCATTCGGAGGGATGCGGCATTCAATACGTTGGATAGGAGTACGTGTACGTACGTGCGTGCGCGCGAACGGTCGAATTAACCCGAGAGAATTGGTAACGGTAGTCATCAATGCGCATCGCCGATTTCGTCCTCAAATCACATGACGATATTTACCTCGCGCGCGGATCCTTTCTCTATCGCGCGCCATCAATGCCCATCACGCCGCATGTATGTGCGTACTATATCGCGCGACGTACGGTACGTCCTCGCGCCTTCGATACTACTAGTACTACCGCTGCCGGTGGGGTGCCACTTGCAACATTCCGCGTGCGTGTGCCGTGTGCGTACGTCGATCATGTCACATGTGGTGCTGCTTATCAATACGTATCAGATCAAGATCGGTGCTGCGGCGGGCGTCGATCGTCCAGGGTACATCAACGAGAGATTATTCCTTTTGCAAAACGCTGTTTTTGTTTTTCTTCGCGGCTGGCCGTCGACTCTTTCTTTCTTTCTTTCTTTCTTTCTTTTTTTTGAGCCGGCCGGCCAGTCCACAGCTCCAAATTTGGATCCACGCCCGCCGGCCCTGCTTTGTCCCTAGCTAGCTAGCAAGACGGAACAAGATCTCGCTGCAAACAAAACAAGAAGAGCGTTCGTTGCCCCTTGTTACTGTACCGTGTGAATTTCCACGTAGGATCGAGCGCCAAACAGTAGTGAGTAGCAAAACCGGTAAAGTGAAAGGACGTAAACGAGAAAACGATCTTTGGAAGTGGGCAGTTCCAAAAGATCCGGGTCCATGTTTCGTGGCGTGCAGCGGCAGGGACAGGACAGCAACGCGACACCACGGGGCCGGCCGGCTACGCGCGTGAAATGACCAACAAGCCCCCCGGCCGTTTCCGGTTTACGCTCGCTGCCACCGGTCAGGTGCGGGACAGCAGCTGGCGGAGGCGAGCTGGGTTTGCTTTGTTGGTGGTACAGCCAGATCAAAAGCACGCAGCAGCCCGACCAGCTCCTGTGCCGTAGTACAAACAAATTCCAATCTTTTTTTTTCCTTCAGTTTTCATTTTTAACTTCTTGTTTCCCTCGTTTTCATTTCCCCCGTTTAATTTGTTGTTTCAGTCAAAAAGATAGATATTTTGGTCATGTAAACGTACATAGGATAGTTCTGCGCTTTTAGTTCAGAAAAAAACAAGCACATTAGAGCACAAAGTAGCCAAAATAGAAAGACAAAAACAAATGATGGCGGCCTGGTGGTATCAAGGTTCAGCACCTTCGATATTGCCCCAGTGGAGATTCCTAGTACTACAAGGTGAACTCGGAAGAGTTCCTCAAGGTCCATCCCTATGTCATTGGTGCCTAAACCAGAATAGGACACATGGTCAGACGCTTGGGTACAACAAGTCCCAGCACGCCGGGAGATTGCTATGGTTCCTCGGCAAGACCGAATGCGACCCCGGTCCGTCAAATTCTACTACAGTAGTTAACAACATCTCAAAAAAATACCATGGTACACTAGTAAGTACTAGTATTATTATAGTGTGAGATGAAGATGCAACTATGCCAAAACATGTACGTAGTACCGTATTCAAATCGGTAAATAACTCCTCAGCTAAAGACACCTTGTTTCCCTTGCAAATGGAGTAGTTAGAAATACTTGTTAGTATGTGTTGGAATTTTGGCCTAAATAGCCTAGCCCATTACATTCCAATAATTCCTGAAAATCCTATAGGCTTATGTGGCCCATTTATGCATGACAAGAGGTGGGACAAATATTTAGTCCCACATTACTAGTTGAAGAAGGTTTGCACCAGCTTATAAGGGAGGCTCTCTTACCACTTGATAAAAGAATGAGAAGGAAAATGAGAGAGTCCCACACGCGCGCTCCTCCTTCTCCGCCTCGCCATGACGCGCGCTGCGGGTTGCGGAAATCTCGCTGAGCCGAGTTCTTTTTTGCCACACATGACTGGTATATGAACGGACGTGCAGAATTTGAACAGTATGCTAATGGGTTTTAAATACGAACTTAGTGGAGGTTTAATTCGTTTCCTCTTCTGACGCCGCCTGTTTGCCTGTGTACTCGTGCCTATAAGAGCGGAAGGTCGCTCCTTTCCTCAGGCATCTATGAGAACCATTGCCTCCAAGTTCCAGACCACTATGCTGCCACCAGTTCTTTCCCATCCCGTCTTGCGGTGTGCACCGCGAGTCAGGACAGTAGGCCTTCGGAACCCCGCCTCTTCGAGTCCTGTACGGGAGAAGGGCGATAAGGTTTTTGGGGAACGCTATCGGCGCGACTACTGGCTTCATCACGGACTCCTTCACTGACGCCGACGACTTCTTCCCTAACGATGACTTTTTCCTCGACGACATGGGCGCACTGCTGTATGTCTGTTTAGATTATTCCGATCTATCTGTAACTCTCTGCACACTTTCTGTCAGATTACTTGCCTAGTTTATTTTCGATCGTTCTAGTCATGTTTTTCCTGCTATTTATTTTACATAAATTACTCGATAAATTGCTCATATTTCCAACAATATGTTCCAACACTCTGTCAAAGTATCTGTTCAAATTGGAAAAAAAACCTCACCTAGTAGTTTCCTATGCAAATGGAGTAGTATAGTAGGTATAAAAACAGTTGTAATGTTCAAAGCGGTAGAGTTTTTTTTAAATTGACAGGAGAACACAATATGTTCCAACACTGTCAAAGTATCTGACGCAAAGGGCAAGAGAATGAGATTGAAAGCCAAGGAACACCTCCACGTGGCGACCCACCTGGCTCCCATGAGCCGCTCCAGTGCTTCCTCATTCCATGTGGCCCCGGCCCCACAAGCTTCCCCTACCGACCCGTTACATAAACGTCGCCCCCAATTCCCCATTCCCCGCATTCCATCCCCAAATTCCAATTCGAAACAGCAAAGGCGAGCGACAAAAGCCAAGGGAACAAGACGAGCAAGCCTCCAAACCGAGGGCGATCCCTCCCAAGCTCCTCCCATCCTCGCGCGCTTCGTCTCCCTCGCCTTCCCTTATAAGGCCAGAGGACGGGCTAGCCGTGGTCCGTCTGTGCACGCAGAGGAGAAAAGCCGGAGCGGAAGTCAGGCGTCGAACAAGTGTTTGTGGTGGTCGCGTTTGCTGTTCGAGAAACCGGCGATGGAGTGGCTCGACGAGTACGAGAAGCTGGTGATCAGGATGGACACCCCCAAGGTGGTCATCGACAATGCGGTCTGCCCCACGGCCACGCTGGTGCAGGTGTGTGACCGTCGAGCGCCTCCCTTCGGTTTCCTCCGGCGACTTCGTCACTTTCTTGGTTCGTCGACAGCGAGCGAGGTGCTCATTCTTGTTTGGTGGTTGTTGCAGGTTGACAGCGCGAGGAAGAGAGGCGTTCTGCTCGAGGCTGTGCAGGTGCTCGCTGACCTCGACCTGTCTGTCAAAAAGGCCTACATCTCGTCGGACGGCAGGTGGTTCATGGACGTCTTCCACGTCACCGACCGCCATGGCTGCAAGCTCACCGACGAAAGCGTCATCTCATACATCCAGCAGGTTTGTTTTCTCGCTTTCTTGCCTTGGCCTCGCCGGAGGAGCGGCAAAGGGGCAGCATTTCTAACCCGGTTTTCTTGATTTGGCTGCAGTCACTAGGAACCTGGACCGAGCCGTCGCAACCGTCGGCGCTCGAGGGGCTGACGGTGCTGGAGCTGACGGGCGCCGACCGCGCAGGGCTCATCTCCGAGGTGTTCGCCGTGCTCGCGGACATGAACTGCAGCGTCGTCGACGCCAGGGCGTGGTCGCACCGCGGCCGCCTGGCCTGTCTCGTGTACCTGCGCGACGAGGATGCCGATGCCGTGCGGGTGGCGCGCATCGAGTCCCGCCTCGGCCCGCTCCTCCGCGGAGGCTCCGACGCCAGCGGCGGCGTCGTCGCCGTGCCCGCCTGTTCCGTGGCGCACGCCGACCGGCGCCTCCACCAGCTCATGTACGCGGCCAGAGACCACGACCGCGCGTTCCCCACCCCATCCGTGTCCGTCGAGAGCTGGGCGGAGCGCGGGTACTCGGTGGTCAACGTGCAGTGCGCGGACCGGCCCAAGCTGCTCTACGACGTCGTCTGCACGCTCACCGACATGGACTACCTCGTCTTCCATGGTACCATCGACACCAACTGCGGCGAAGCGCGGCAGGAGTTCTACATTCGGCATGCCGACGGGAGCCCCATCAGCTCCGAGGCCGAGATGCAGAGAGTCAGCCAATGCCTCCAAGACGCCATAGAACGGAGATCATTCGAGGTACGCACTAATTTTGGCATTCATCTCCCACGATCCGTTAAATCTTTCGCATTCATGGAGACTGATATGTTTCAATTTCTGAATTTCCAGGGTGTGAGGTTGGAGTTATGCACTCCAGATCGGCTGGGATTGCTGTCAGACGTCACCAGGACATTCCGGGAGAATGGATTACTGGTCGCACAGGCCGAGGTGTCGACGAAAGGGGACATGGCCACCAATGTGTTCTACGTGACCGACACCACCGCCGGCCAGGCCATCCACCAAAGCGCCATTGATGCGGTGAGGGAGAGGGTTGGCGTTGACTGCCTTGTCGTGCAGGAGCACTGGCCACAGCTCTACAAGAAGGCCAAGCTTGATGACCGCAACGGTGGCGGCATTGGTCTGGACCACCTTGGCAACTTCGTGAAAAGGAATCTGTACCACCTAGGGCTGATCAGATCTTGGTGATGCACTCGCAAGTCAGAAACCGAACACCAATCCACTTCAACGCCTCCCTGCTTCTCCATCCACTCCACATTATTTCCGTGTACATTGAAAATTCCGAGCTCCGAGCGACAAGATTCAGCTCGTCCAGCCGAGGGATAAAGGCGAGACATGTCCCATTCAGATCATGAAAAGGACTTCCGAGAATGTTGGTGAGGTGAAACAATTGAAGAAGATCGAGGAAAGCCTGGGCTGCGCAAGGGGTTCTGGAGCAGGATGATGAAACCTAGCAGTAGATAAGTGAAGCCATGTTTGTACATATACCATTCCATTAGATGTTATTACTTAGTGAAGTAGTACTAGCGTCAGTGTGTAGTGAGTGCCATTCATTATGATTTATTCTACTGTATGTATATTGCTGTTGTTGCCTCCATCTTTGGCTGAAAATTCTTTGGGGAAGTTTTCTTTGCTTCTTCCTGTCTGCCTTCTGCTGTGTCTGCCTGTCTGCGTAATTAGTATGGACTTTTCAGCTTTGCTGTGGCTACGTCTACTCGTGTTCCCATCGCCTTGTTTTTTTGTCGGATTTGGCAATCCGGCCTTCCTAGCCTGATCCTAACGGGCCGGGTGTTGCCTAGGAAAGCTGGACGAAGTGAAAAAGCGACGGGCTAGGCCGTCGGCGATCAAAGGCGAGTTCCCTCCTTCTTGCTCTTGCCCTCCATTTTTTTCCATATTCCCCACCTATGGGCCATCGCTCTCGCTAATTCCCTTGAACTCCGCACGCCATGCTGCCCAAGAAATTTACCAATCCTCGCACCATCCTAGAGAAAGCCGAGAGCCCGTGTAGCCGAAGCTGGAGGGCTATATCGGCGCAGCCTAGGCGAAGGATTGTTAGCGAAGGCAAACCGAAACACAATGCTGGAGGATGAGGGAGAAGCTGAAGAAAAAGCTAGAAGTCGAGGAGGAGGCGCAGGCGTCCATGGAGGCGCAGGTAATGATCGAGCGCAACACGACGGCTACTCGAGCGACCATGAACCATCGAACTTCATGCAACACCGTGCCCAGAGGCGTACGACAACAATAGCAATGGCAACCGCAACTTCAGCGGCGATGGCCAGCAGAACCAAGGGAGTGGAAACCGCGATGGCGGTAACGGTAGCTGCAACCGCAGCTACAACAACCATTGTTCTCGCTGCCAGATCTGTGGCTACTAGTGACATGACGCCCTCAGCTGTCGCAAACTCTTCGATCTAGCCCAACGATCGCCGCTCTGGCAATGCAGCTACAACTCACCAGGGCAACACCAACACTTCCTGGATCATGGATCCAAGAGCTACCGATCACTTGACTAGCGAGCTCGAGTCGCATGCACTTCCGCAAGCGGTACCGTGGAAAAGACCAGGTTCAAGTTGCAAATGGCTTAGGTTTGTCTATTGCACACATTGTTCAATCGCGTTTAACTTGTTTGTCTCTAAAACTAGAAGATGTTCTTCATGTACAACATAGAAGCAAGAACCTCCTCTCCGTTCATAAACTTCTATGCGGCGACGATGTGTTTATCGATTTTTTCCATCTCTATTTCCTTGTCAAGGATCGAGCAAAGAGGAAGGTTCTTCTTCATGGTACGAGTCGCAATGGCCTCTATCCCGTCCCAGTCACCCGAGCTGGTTCATCGCCAACCCTCCATCATTCCCATGCAAGCTCCAAGGTCACCATCGAGCGATGACACCAACACCTTGGCCAAATTGTTATATCTTTAGTTCATCATAATAGTCTACCTAGATCGTCAACACATTCTGAAAACACTATTTGTGATGCCTATCAACGCGCCAAAAGTCATCAACTACCATATACTTTGTTTACTAGTGTGTCTACTTTGTCTCTTGAATTGGTACATACTAATGTCTGGGGCCTGCCATCACCTCTTCTCGTGGTTGTCAGTATTATGTTAGTTTTATAGATGATTATAGCCATTTTTGTTGGATATATCTCCTCAAACACAAATCAGTTGTATAACAGGTTTTCTATGCTTTTCAGAAACATATTGAACTCCTATTAAACACCAAAATAAAGGCTATTAAATCAGATTGGGGTGGTGAATATCATAATTTGTACAAATATTTTCAGCAAATTGGTATTGCTCATTGTGTGTCATGCCCACACACTTCTCAGTAGAATGGTGTCACTGAGCGTAAACATCGACATTTTGTCGAAACAGGTTTGGCCCGATCTTCCGTCCCACCGCATTTTGGGATCAAGCCTTCCTCACGGTGTGTTATATGATCAATAGGATGATTTCCTCGGTTATAAAAAATGGTACATCGATTTTTCGACTCCTTGGTCATAGTCCAGACTACTCTTTTCTCCACACATTCGGTTGTGCGTGTTGGCCAAGCCTACGCAAGTACAACTCTCAAAAACTTGAGTTTCGATCGAAACCTTGCACGTTTCTTGGGTATAGTCCCATGCACAAAGGGTACAAATGCCTTGATCTCTCCACAAGATGCATCTACATCTCTCGTGATGTCGTTTTTGACGAGGGAGTGTTGATGGCCTGCTAGAGCATAGGTTCATCAGAGCATGTTTTCGTGGAAGTCTTAGTTCTAGTTATTATATCGATCCCAATAAGGAGCTTAGAAAAATGTTTATCTATGATGTTTCTGTCGCACTCAAGGTGTTGCTTGTATTGAGTGAATTGAATGCAAGAGTTGATGTGAAAATGAGTTACTGAAAAGGAAGTGGTTTTGAGTATTGAACGTACTTAAAGTAAATAACATAAAAGTAAAACAACACTGGAAGTTATTTAAGGTTTCCTGCAGATGAAAGGTTAGGCGCAGAGAGAAACGGTTCATGGTGATAGTGAATGTGCCAAATGAATAAAATGGTATAAGTAATTATGATACTTCCTATTCATATGTGAGTAGGAAAGCAACACATATACCAATCAAGAGTCCTCTTGGTAGATTCTTCTCGATTCCAATGATCCTTCTGCCTGTTACGAAATTCATGGTCAACACATCAATAAAGGTCTTTCAACCAGATCAAGGCTTTAAACTAAATGGTTCCTTGTTGTCCTCGACTTGTACTATCTCCTCTTTGATATCGGCCGTGTCACTCGAGGGTCACTGACTCACTATTAAACAAGTTCATATCTATGAGATCTTAGGATCATGTTACCCGGGCCTATAAATTGGATAACAAACATATGCAAACATACATAATCATTCTCACAATATAATAATCACGATAATATTCACAAATTAATGGAAACAAATGAGGCACATCATATCTCACCAATTCCCTACAGCTCCCACGCCTATGTGGATTTACTCACACATGAGAGGAGAATAGATCAAAGATATAATCATATTGCTTGTGAACCTGTAGAACAAGACAGACATGCATTAGGCAAGTGTGCCTACAATGAAATGAGCAGTCGAACAAAGTGTTTCTTAGAATATCAGCAAATATAAATTAGCCAGGTTATTTCAACAATATATATGAAAGCAGTTGTATATCCTAAAAAGCAAGAGACGTTGGTTGACTCAGAATTTACGGTGAACTACACAATGGAATGCAATTACTGTCGTACCGAAGAATGAACGCGATAGAAATTATAATGGCATCATAGCAGAACTTGCAGAGCAGGAACACAAACTACGAATGAACTACACGGTAGAGGATAGTTATGTCGTTGCTTAGGATGAACTAGCACCATATTAGAAATATAATAGATTCTCTGGCGAACCTATATAAGAGGACAAGCAAGCATTAGACAAGTGTGACTATAATGAAATGAGCAATCAATCAAAGTGTTTCTTAGAATTTTAAGAAATATAAACTAGCCAGGTTATTTCAACAAATATATATGGAAGAAGTCGTTTATCCTAGAATGCAAGAGACGTTGGGTGACCCAGAATTTGCGGTGAGCTACACAATGGGCATGCAGTTACTTTTGTAGCTATGAACGAATATAAATTATAATAAAATCTTAAGAGAACTTATAGAGCAAGAATCGTAAACCACGAATGAACTATATATAGAGGATAACTATGTCGCTGCTTAGGACGAACCATTAAATATGAAATATAATGACATTGCTTGTGAACCTATAGAACAGGACAAGCAAGCATTACACAAGTGTGCCTACAAATGAATTGAGCAATCAAACATAGTGTTTCCTACAATTTCAGCAAATATACACTAGCCAGATCATTTCAACTAATGTATATGGAAGCTTTAGTATATCCTGGAATGCGAGAGACGTTGATTGACTCAGAATTTGCGGTGAGCTACACAATGGGCATGCAGTTACTTTTGTAGCTAAGACTGAACGAGACAGATATAAATGGCATCATGCGAGAACTTTCAGAGTAGGAATGCAAACCACGAATAAACTACACATTAGAGGATAGTTATGTCGTTGCTTAGGACGAACGAGCACCAGATTAGAAATATAATGGCGTCTCTTGTGAACCTGTAGAAGAGGACAGTCAAGCATTAGACAAGTGTGCATACAATGATATCGTGGTGGTGGCACCACAGATGCCATGGGTAGGCATAAGTTGGGGGCCAATGGATGCTAGTGGGATCCAGGGAGGGAAGATGTAGTGGTTTCTACACAAAGAACACTATAAATTGATCTTTATTTAACACCAATGGAGCTACACTTGCTCCTCGAGCTGTTTGAGCGAGAGGAAGAAGAAGCTACAACAAGTGCTAAGTAAAAGTGAATCCCTCCCCTCCTTAGGAAGCCCTGCCCCTCCTCATAAAGTAGTGACATGGTTCCTTCTAGGGCTGACGTGGACAAGCATATTCGTGGAATATGCTTGTCCCAAAATAGTAAGTCGGCGGGCTTCTTTCTATGTCCCCCTTCTATCGATGGCAAAGACTCAGAGTCCAGCACATGTGAGCCTCGGGCTTGTGGACTATCACCTCCATGACCTTCTTCCGCTCCTCTGCCGCTCTGTCTCTTGTCCGTAGCGCTTGGCACTGTGCAGATTCCTGATGAGAGACAGTGCGTAGTGTTGACTTCGGGGTTAGCCTTCTCCTTATCGAGCAAGCTTCCCCTAACTCGGCCTTGCCCCGTATGACCCAGCCAAGCCCTAATCTGCATGTACAATGCACAATAGCTGTAGACCGACATAACCCATATGTCGACCAAATCAGGTTTTAGCTACCTGACTTGGAGTAAGTCGGATCTTATTCGGCCGACCTCTATATTACTCGACCGGATCATTCTTTGACCGGTCCAACTCTATGAGGGTTTTCCCCCTTTTCCTTAGCTTGACCCTATCTAGGGTCATCCCCCCGACATTAGTCCCCAAAGCTGGTGCAGTTTTGGCGATATCAGTCGGCTAGACCACATCAGGTTCAAGATATTCGGCTACCAAATTCATGTTGCCGACTCACTCTTTAGTCGACATTTAATTTGCTTTATTTTTTTATTGAATCCTTCTTGACTTTTCGTATTACTCTGAGGTATGACTCATTTCCCGAGTCGTTCACTCTTTTCCGAATAATCTCCTTGGCTTCACTTATAAGTTTCATCCTACCTGTCTTAATCATTGCTCTTTTGCCCCATTTTTTGTACCGCTACAGTGCTCACTGACACGGGCACAGTGATAACTGCGGGCGATCATATCGACGCAGTGCCCCTTCGATAGCCGCAACGGTAAAGATGGCCGGATCGCCTCCTGCACCATGTAACCTCCTCGTGGCCCCAATCCGTTGATGCCAACACGACGTACACGCGCGTATGCGCTAATCGTGGCGCACCGGCGATCCCACTATCGTTCCCGGCGCGCGATTATAAATAGGGGGAGTGGGGAAAGCGTTCATTTACTTTCCCTACTTCCATCCTCTTCATCTTCCTCCTCGCGTCGCTGCCGCAGTGCCCTAGTTCATGCGACCGCGCCACCGCTATTTGGTCTTCTCTCGCCGTGACATGTGTTCGCATCAAGCTTCTGCTTTGCTCCGTTTTCTCCATCGCCACCGCGTCCTTTCTCGCCGCAACGGGGCCATGGACCTCTAGGCCTCTTCCCGCCGCCAGCATTTCTTACTCCGTTGATTCTTCCGATGAGCCGATGTCGACCTTGGATGGCAGCGCCCTTATCAGAGAAGAAGACCTTGCTGTAGGCCCAGAGCGTGGTTCTTGGCAGGGTTCTACGGTCACTCGCCGAGAAATCAAGTGGCTCCCTGATATCTACGCACTTCTATTCTTGTAGACAATTGTTGGGCCTCCAAGGGTATAGGTTTGTAGAACAACAACAAGTTTCCCTTAAGTGGATTACCCAAGGTTTATCGAACTCAGGGAGGAAGTGGTCAAATCTACCCCTCTCAAGCAACCTTGCAATCAAGATACAAGAAGTCTCTAATGTACCAAACACACCCAATATAGGTGCACTAGTTCGGTGAAGAGATAGTGAAATACAAGTGGTAACGATGCCAGAAAAGAGCTTGACGATGAGGTAAAGACTAAAGGCAACAAGAAGTAAGCAAGCAAACATGCAACAGATCTAGATGCAAATGGTGTTTCAATGCTTAGAAACAAGGCCTAGGGATCATACTTTCACTAGTGAACACTCTCTCATATAAAATATACTCTCTTCATGATACTACTCTTAACTACTCTCCGGTTGGACACTCTAATCCATGGTAGGGCTATAACAACACAACTCAAAGTCCGCCTTCCCCAATCTAGATAACCCCACACTGTCACCTTGAGTGCTAGATGGTTCCAACAAACACCACAATTTCATAGAGACATCAAACTCCAAATATAACTCATAACAAATATTCAATTAGCCAAAGTGCCACACACGGTATGCCTGCTGTCACTTTCACACACGTGTGGAAAATCATAGATCTATTAAAGCACAAAGAGTATTTATGTAGACTCAAGCCTAAGTGCCACAATGGCGTGCAAGCTGTCACTTTCACATACATGGGGAGAGCAGAGATCTATTGAAGCACTTGAGTAACAAGGTAGATCTACTTGATTACAAAGCTCATGACCACAAGATCATGCATAGAGAGAGATGAACACATAGCTACCGGTAGAGCCCTTAGCCTCGAGGAAGAACTACTCCCTCCTCATCATGGGAATCAGCAACGGTGATGGATATGGTGGTGGAGATCGATGGAGATGGCTCCGGGGGCACTTCCTCGTCCCGACTGGGTGTAGGAATAGAGACTTTTTGTCCCCCGAATCTCCCCTTCGGTGGCACCAGCGCTGTGGAGGTTTTCGTGGATTTCCACCAGATGATTTAGGGTTTTTAGGTCGGAGGCTTCTCATAGGCGAAGGGGGAGGCCGAGGAGGCGGCCAGAGGGCCCACACCCTCCCCAGGCGTGTGCCAGGCTTGGCCACACCCAGGGGAGGTCTGGCCACCCTCTGGTGCCTCTCCGTCCCTCCTTCTGGATTCGTGTCCCTCACGGAAAGTTATTGACTTTGGCTTTTGTCCCGTCGAATTCGGAGAATATTGATTTTCTGCCTTTATGGAACCAAAAACAGAAGAAAATAGGCAACTGGCACTGTGGCAACTTGTTAATAGGTTAGTTCCAGAAAAGATATAAAAACACCTCAAAGTGTAAACAAAGCAAATCAAAGTAGATACTAAACAAGCATGGAGCATCAAAAATTATAGATACGTTTCCGACGTATCAAGCATCCCCAAGCTTAACTCCTGCTCGTCCTCGAGTAGGTAAGTGATAAAAAGAATAATTTTTGAGGTGACATGCACCATAAAAACCAAGATCAAACCATTTGCAAGCATTGAGAGCTGGGATCAAAGAACACTAATCATGAACATGAAAGATGGAGTTCTAACAATAAGATAGAATAACTATGCATGCAACATGAAAGGCTACAAACAAAGATCATGAATAACAATGCATTGAAACACGTTTGTTTGTTTCACATACATAAAACATGGCATAGTGGCATTCAGCTTGTCCCTCACGGAGTAGCAAATAGATGCATATGACACCTTCAAAGTTCACAAGGGTGACTAGAAACAAATAGCACAAGAACAAATAATATCAATAATATGCATCAATCAATAAGTTTTGGGACACTGCACATAGAATGTCAACTATGCTCTCTTAATGGTGCCTAAAGGTAGAAGGTGGAGACTCAATAATAGTGGAAGAATGGCCCTTCATAAGGGAAGCAGGGATTTCAAGTTTCAAAAAGAGCTTCCAAAAATTATGGTACTTGTTAGCTTTCAGCCCTCATTGCCCCTATCATAAGCATCTTGAAGTGATTAAGGTTAAAGTGAACAAACTATGGAGTATATGCTTGACAAAGTATAAGTTGGGAATCTCAAGTCCCTTGAATACGAGGGCCACACCTCATGCTACTCAACTTCAGTCACCTGTATGTTCTTGTCATTGTAAGTACATGCGTATCATAGAGAACCGCCAACGGGGTACCCCTTGCACATGGTATAGGAGCTATCCCATAACCAAAATGACAAGGCAAGCAGACAATGATCATCTCAGCGATCTTTTTATTTACTATATGCATAGCTTTTTATTGAGGATGCTTCATAGATAGCTCACTATGGTGATGCTGCAAGTTTCCGCCATGATTAGGCATGGCTTAGGCTAGCGGCCCAGGCGTTTCTCTAACACAAAATACAAACTCCATGGACTTACAAGTTCCCTATTTATTTCACACCGGTGACATCCATAGACAAAAGAGCATGATATCAACTGAGTACAAAGTACAAGTGCAATGTTGAAAACATTCCCCGTGACAACACGGTTCTGCTAATTCCAACGTATAAGTGCAAGCATATACAACGTAGATGACACAATGATTCAAGTTTATTAGGGGCAAAGAATATAAAGTGTGCCATCAAGTTTGTGAGGGCTTTAATCACTAAGTTTTCACATAACAAAATACTTTTTAATTAGAAGATAGATGAAAACAAGAATATACTTGGAATGGTGTAACTCACCATGCATAGGAATTTATAGTGGACACTTTGGAATAACTTGGTTTCTTGGGAGTTGGAAGAATGAGTAGAGCTTACTCATACAAGTGGAGGCTAGCAAAAGACTGGGAGCAACCAACTAAGAGAGCAATAATGGACATAATCATGCAGAGCAACAAAACATTACTAATCAAAGCATAGAGTGGTACTACAAGTCAAGGACTAAATGATTATAGAGGCTATGATGACTTGTTCATAGTCATAACATGGTGTGAACATGTGCCAAGTCAACCCAAACAAAGCATCAAAGGAGAATACCATAATACTATGCTTTTGTATGCTAAAACAACGCATGATTCCTTCAAGGCACATTAAGCAATCCTAATTGTTTGGAACAAGTCATGCTACAACAATAATCACCAAGCATAAGGTCAAAGCAACTTCTAGCATGACATGATAAAGTCTAAGTCATAGTCAAAGCAAGCTCCCTTTTGTACCACTATAAGCATGAAATTTTCTACTCTTTTCCAACACCGATCAACTTATTTGAAACAAATCACAAAGATAATAATCAATAAATATCAGTGAGCCTGTATCATAAATCCACAAAGAAGAACTAAAAAGTTCCAAGCTGAAAGCACAAGAAAACTAAGGCTCAACGCAGTGCTAGCAAAAGTGAACACTCACAAAACAATAATAGTGAAAACTAGAGTGTCCCAGGCAATGGAAACAGAGTGTGTCTCTCTCCAAAACAAGTGTGGTGTAAACAACCAACTTACTCAAGCAAACTAAGCAAACAAAAACCAAAAACTAAAACTAAGACGCTCCAAGAACAACACAACAATGCATGAAACAATAAAAACAAAGTGTCTAGAAAGACCTGAGATTTTTATTGATGAAGAAGGGGATGCCTTGGGCATCCCCAAGCTTTGACGCTTGTACATCTTGGATATTTCTTGGGATGACACCGGGGTGGCATCCCCAAGCTTGAGCTTTTGTCCATTCTTCATCTCATTACATCATTCTTTCTCTACACCTGAAAATTTTCTTTCATACAAAACTTCACACAGTCTTCATTAGCAACATTAGTGTATTCAAAAGATAATAGACCTTTAGGCAAAGCTTTGGAACAGCAAGACTTTTCACTAAAAACACAATCTATAGTAGTAACTCCTTCAAAAAGCTCAATTCCCCAAAAGAGAACTCAAAAAGGAATCAATAAGAAGCAAATGCAAATAATGGCAGAAATCTGTCAAAACAGACCAGCAGGTAGAAACCTATTTTTTCGAAGACCTTGTGTTGCTCAAATAAAAAAGTTTTGAACTAACGAAAGTTATCTAACATACTGGGAGATTTATTCAGAAATTTTCAGCTCCATCCGACTTACAGATACTCCTCACGAATTTTTATGGTGGAGGACAAAAATCTGTTTCGGGACAACAACTCCCCAAATCTTACTTCCCTCTCATTAGAGGTCATTCTTGGCACAAAAAACAAACAAAAAGGATAAGGAGAGGTCATTACAGAAGTAATAACTTCCAAGACTCAAGAAAACTCTTGGGTTTATCTTCCAACAAGTACTTTTCTTTAACGCCTTTAAGTTAGGCTTGATAGTTTGAGAAGATGCTCACATAAGAAATATGGATTTGAAGTAAAAGAGAGCATCAAGAAGAAAATATCCAACACATTTAAGTCTTACCCACTTACTATGCATAGGAATCTTGTAAATAAACAAGTCATGAAAGCACAAAGCAACAAGAATAGGAAAGAAAAACAAGTGCAACTTCAAGACTTTCAACATAAAGAAGGGAAACTTAATATTTTTGAGATGCATAAGACCATGTTTCCCTCTCTCATAATAACTTTCAGTAGCATCATGAATAAAATTAACAATATAACTATCACATAAAACATTCTTATCATGATCCACATGCATAAAATTATTATTACTCTCCACATAAGAATATCCATTCTTATTAATTGTAGTGGGAGCAAATTCAACAAAATAGCTATCACTATTATTCTCATCACCATAATCATCAAATATAGGAGGCATATTGTAATCACAATTAACTTTCTCCTCAATAGTAGGTGGACTGAAAATATCATATTCATCATTGTAATCATCATATATTGGAGGTTTGGTATCATCATAAGCAATAGAATATCTATCTTCCAAAGCCGGGGGACTAAAAAAATCATTTTCATAAAAACTAGCTTCCCCAAGCTTAGACGCTTCCATAGCATTAGCAACAATGGTGTCCAAAGATTTCATACTAATAACATTGCTATTAGCATGAAAATAAAGTTCCATAGGTTTTTTAATTTTCTCTTCAAACACTTCATGTCCTAGTTCAAGATAAACACTATAAACCTCTCTAATTTTGTTGTTGTTTTCCATTAAGCCTAACTTGTGAAAACAAGAAACAAAAATACAAAACTGCAGAATCTAAAGGAAATAACTTTGAGCACTCACACCGGAGGATGTGAGTACCTTTTACCTTACCTCCCTGGCAACAGCGCCAGAAAAGAGCTTTCTGGCTTGCTGTTGCCGTGGGGTAACGTGTGTGAGTGCCTTTTACCTTTCCTCCCCAGCAACGACGCCAGAAAAGAGCTTGATGTCTATGCACTTCTATTCTTGTAGAAAGTTGTTGGGCCTCCAAGTGCAGAGGTTTGTAGAACAGCAGCAAGTTTCCCTTAAGTGGATTACCCAAGGTTTATCGAACTCAGGGAGGAAGTGGTCAAAGCTACCCCTCTCAAGCAACCTTGCAATCAAGATACAAGAAGTCTCTTGTGTCCCCAACACACCCAATATATGTGGACGAAGAGATAGTGAAATACAAGTGGTAACGGTGCCAGAAAAGAGCTTGACGGTGAGGTAAAGACTAAAGGCAACAAGAAGGAAGCAAGTAAACATGCAACCGATCTAGATGCAAACGGTGTTTCAATGCTTAGAAACAAGGCCTAGGGATCATACTTTCACTAGTGAACACTCTCTCATATAAATATACTCTCTTCATGATACTACTCTTAACTACTCTCTGGTTGGACACTCTAATCCATGGTAGGGCTATAACAGCACATCTCAAAGTCCGCCTTCCCAAATCTAGATAACCCCACACTGTCACCTTGAGCGCTAGATGGTTCCAACAAACACCACAATTTCATAGAGACATCCAACTCCAAATATAACTCATAACAAATATTCAATCTAGCCAAAGTGCCACACACGGTATTCCCGCTGTCACTTTCACACACGTGGGGAAAACATAGATCTATTAAAGAACAAAGAGTATTTATGTAGACTCAAGCCTAAGTGCCACCATGGCGTGCACGCTATCACTTTCACACACATGGGGAGAGCAGAGATCTATTGAAGCACTTGAGTAGCAAGGTAGATCTACTTGATTACAAAGCTCATGACCACAAGATCATGCATAGAGAGAGAGATGAACACATAGCTACCGGTAGAGCCCTTAGCCTTGAGGAAGAACTACTCCCTCCTCATCATGGGAATCAGCAACGATGATGGAGATGGTGGTGGAGATCGATGGAGATGGCTCCGGGGGCACTTCCCCATCCCGGCAGGGTGCCGGAACAGAGACTTTCTGTCCCCCGAATCTCCCCTTCGGTGGCGGCAACGCTGTGGAGGTTTTCGTGGATTTCCGCCAGATGATTTAGTGTTTTTGGGTCGGAGGCTTCTTATAGGCAAAGGGGTAGGCCGAGGAGGCGGCCAGAGGGCCCACACCCTCCCCAGGCGCGGGCTAGGCTTTGCCGCGCCCAGGAGGGTCTGGCCACTCTCTGGTGCCTCTCCGTCCCTCCTTCTGGATTCGTGTCCCTCACGGAAAGTTATTGACTTTGGCTTTTGTCCCGTCCAATTCCGAGAATATCAATTTTCTGCCTTTCTGGAACCAAAAACAGAAGAAAACAGGCAACTGGCACTGTGGCAACTTGCTAATAGGTTAGTTACAAAAAATATATAAAAACACCTCAAAGTGTAGACAAAGCAAAGCAAAGTAGATACTAAACAAGCATGGAGCATAAAAAATTATAGATACGTTTCCGACGTATCACTCCGCAAAACCCGCCGAATTCCCGCTGAGGTAAGGTGTCGCTTACCCGGAAAATAGGCTACCCCTGTAGTTGAGCCCGATGAATACGTAGTTTTTATGTCGCACTTCGCTAGAGGATTCGGCCTTTCCCTTAGCGATTTTGCCAAAGGTTTTCTATAATTGTTCAGCCTTCAACCCCACCATTTGCCGGCTAACGCAATCTCCTCTCTATCGACTTTTATTTCGGCCTCTAAAGGGTACTTCGGCCTCTGGCCTTTGTAGTAGTTTGGTCCAAGTTTTTCCATATCCGAGCCAACGTTGTGCCTGATAAATCTCTCCACCCTTCCAAGATATCTTTGACCCAATGTGGAGGTGCCTCCATCACACCCTGGAAGAACTCTTTGTTTCCTCGAGTCACAGGTATAGAATCATGCAAGAAATGGCATAGGTCATTCTTCTATGTGAAAAACACCGGAAAGGAGTATAAGATCCGACATCCTGCCTTTTTAGTCGGCACTCCTTCTAAGTTGAATTGGAACTATAATCCGAAGAAGACTGATGCTCTTGCCGAGGCATTCGAGCTTCGACTCAAAGAGTTAATTCGGGCGGGGCGTCATGGCGAAGACATGATGGCCGCTTTTATTAGCAGCCAAATATGTCCCTTCCAGCAGTGATATCATAAGATTTGCTATATGAGCGGTCCCCTCGACCCCAACCGAGTTTCTACGGTTGATCTTGAACATGACCAGATTCGGAAATGTGTCCGGGCTATCTTCAAGACCGATATGGACGAGGATTGGGCGTGGGGCTTGAATCCCTTTTCTCGTGATAACCCTCCTCCTCAGGTAACTCAAACCTAAGCCGTTTTATCCGAGTTATTTTCCTTTGCCTCGTTGATTGCTTAGTTTGTTTATGTTTCCCCTTTTTTGTAGAAATTTGCTGAACAAACTTCAGAGGATGCCGAGGTGCTCGCTCTTCCTTGGAGCGGGGACCGTGAAACTCCGGATAACTGGGAACCAGATTCAGAGGAGTTTATCCCCAAGTACGAATCTTCTCCCGCCCGTACCCGAGGAAAGGCTTCCGTCCGTGCCGATGAAGGTGCTCGAATGACGTTCAAGTTCTCGAGGTAGTTGCTGCAGTGCCTATTTCTTATGCATACCTGGCTCATTTTTCCCAGCTAAACTGGCTGGCCAGGTGCACGGGCTAAGCCCCTTGCCCCCGAAGCTCCTCCTCCGTCGAAGAAACGCGCTGCTTCGAACGATCCCTCCAAAGAAGCTCCAAAGAAACAAATCAAGAAGTCTGCCCAGAAGCATCCAAAGCAGAAAGTCATGCCCGGGGTTTCCGCGTAAGTCAGTTTACTCGGAGTAAATTTGTATTTTTTGTTTCTCTCTTTCTGATTTTGCTATCTTTTTATCTCCCCAGTTCCCCACTTTCTACCAATCCGAGTGGCCCGAGTATGACCTCTCAGGTTACTCGGGCATCCTCACCACCCGTGCAACATAACGTCCAGGTCTCGAGTCCTGCTCGTGACGATCCTCCTTCGATGCCGACTAACATTCCACCTCGGCGGGAGGGGGTTGAGGTTGCATCTGATCATGGTGTCAATGTTGCTATGCCGGATCAATCGAATGATCCGACACCTTCCACCGATGTCTCCAAGATTTCTTCCATTAAGGCAACTCCTGCCGAGGTCGTTATTCCCTCGGCTCCTTCTCCAGGCATTGGTGCCTTGGTTTTGCAGACCAGTGCTCCAAGTTTAGCCCAGCCCTCCAAGTCTCGATCTGCTGCTGAGGCTTCCGTCAAGGCCAAGAAGGATACAACTGCCAAGCCAAAGCCGACCCATAAAGCTAAGCCGAGCTCCGTTCAACCAAGTGTAGTCGACATGCTTCATAAGGGAGCCTCTGTCGCTAAATCTGGGTCTGCCCCTGCTGCCGGCACACAAATTGTGCTTCATAAGAGCCCGGCGGCTGAGGTACACTACTAGGAAAACGACTATAGATAATCCACACTTCTGTGGCGCACTTGCTAGTGGTGCCCCATGGATGAAATAGGTGTGGCGCACTGCCCACAGGTGCCTACGGCTAACTGTTGTAAGCATGGCGCACATGGGGGTGGTGCGCCACGACTATGTGTGGGCCAGGGCATATGTGGCCACAACACACATACCCGTAGGGCACCTTGACCTAGTGCGCTACGGGCATGTGTGCTGCAGCAGCTGGGTCAACTTAGCCATAGGGCACTCTGCCCTAGTGCCCTACGGCTAAGTGGCATGCACCAACTCCACCCCCCGTGGATCGCCTTTTTAGGTTTTGCAAAAAATAAAAGAAAATAATAAACACTTCAAAAAATAAAACCCTTTCATCTTTAGGTAGGTAATGTGGTATAGTTTCTAGGAAAATTAACAAACATGAGTTTCCACTTTTTCTGCAAAAAAAAGTCATGCCACGGTAAAATGGCCGTAACTTTTGCATACGATGTCGAAAAAAATCGTATAATATACCAAATTGATGAGAACGAGATTTCGCATCCGCTCGCAACCACCTCCAGTCGTTTAGAGATTATGTAGATTTTAAAATTCGAAAAGAGTAAAAAGTTACGGTCAAAAGACCGTTTTTTCCTACAAAAAAATAGAGTACAACTTACCCGTAGCGCACCACCACCTAGTGCGCTACGAGTAAGTTGGGCGGGATTCAACCCCACCCCTCCCACCTACCCCTCTTCTCTTCCCTCCCCCTTCTCTTCTTTTCCTTTTCCTCCCTTCTACTTTTCCTTTTCCTCCCTTATCCTTCTCCTTCTCCTTCTCCTCCTCCTTCTCCTTTCCTTCTTCTTCTCCTCCTTCTCCTTCTCCTCCTCCTCCTTCTCCTTTCCTTCTTCTTCTCCTCCTTCTCCTCCTCCTCCTTCTCTTTCTCCTTCTTCTTCTCCTCCTTGCAGTGAAGATGGTGACGGCGGCCTCTTCCTTGCAACGGCGATAGCGACGTTGGGCTCCTTCCCCTCCTCCTCTTCCTTGCAGTGACGACGGCGACGGCAATGGCGGGCTCTCTCCTCCTCCTCCTCCCCCTTCTTGCAGTTCTGACGGTGACAGCAGGCTCTCTCGTCCTCCTCCTCCTCCTTGCAGTTCCGATGGCGACGAGCTATCGCCTCTCCGATGAGGTGAGGAAACAGCGACGAGGAGACGGCGACGACACCGACGAGCGACGACACTGACGGCGACGGCTCCGACGAGATCCAGATCTCACGTTTATTTTTTGAATTTTGAAATTTGTATCCGTGGCGCACATCACCTAGTGCGCCACGGCTAGCTTTTCATATGCGTGGCGCACATCACCTAGTGCGCCACGGTTATCTTTTAAGAAGCGTGGTGCACCACCTAGTGCACCACGGCTAAAAGTTACCCGCAGCGTACGCTTAGTGGCGCACCACTAGTGCGCCACAGATGGGCCTTTTAGGTGCGCCACGAACAACCCGTTTCCTAGTAGTGGTAGCTGCCCATCAAGCGCGACAGGCCAAAGGCAAAGTGCTAACGCGCACGGAGAGTGGCGTGAGTCTTGGATCTTTGGTAGAATATGCCAATAACTAGAACGAGGCCGACCAGATCGAGGGTAATCCGAGTAATCAGCCTTTCCAGCTATCCGACATTAGTAGCCGTTTTCATTTGGCCGCCAATGTTGTTCTTGAGAGTGACAAAAAGAACGAGGCACGTGCTTCAGTCTATGCTTTATTTTCTGCACACAATATACTGTATGCCCACTAGTTCCCAAGCTTTCGATCGAATGACTTTGTCATTTGGCCGAAAGCTTTTACTGTTAAAGCATAGTTACTTACACATGTAGCAAGCCATACGTAATTTTTAAACAGTTCTCCTTATTTTCTCAGTGTCAGTTTCAAATATCTGGCTACTTAGATCCTAGTCAAGTTTTAGTTGACTTGGATCTTTTAGGTTTAGTTTCAAATATCCATCCACCTAGATCCAGATTAAGTTTTACTTGATTCGGATTTTTGCAGGTTTAGCTTCAAATATCCAGCCACCTAGATCCGAGTCAAGTTTTACTTGATTCAAATCTTTTAAGTTTAGTTTTGAATATCTAGCCATTCAAATTCGAGTCAAGTTTTACTTGATTCGGATCTTTTAAGTTTAGCTTCAAATATCCAGCCACCTAGATCAGAGTCAAGTTTTACTTGATTCAGATATTTTTAGTGTAGCTTCAAATATACAGCCACCTAGATCCGAGTCAAGTTTTACTTGATTTGGATCTTTGGAGGTTTAGCTTCAAATATCCAGCCACCTAGATCCGAGTCAAGTTTTACTTGATTCGGATCTTTTAAGTTTAGCTTTGAATATCTTCCCCTGTATAACACTTTGTTATTTCAGGTTGCTCATAATCGACGCACCGCCGAATTTCAGAAGCTGCTCTTTGCTCACAAGAAATTATAGGTCAAGTATGAGAAAATGGTTTCTATTCTGAAGAAAACAGGTAAGTCATCCGCTATATATATTGAAAATTTTGTTCAAGTTTTTGGTTCCCAACTGACTTCTGATTCGTATTTATTTAGCCAACGTCGACACTCAAAATACCGCACTACAGAAGAAAGTTTCCAGTCTTGAAGGCGAGTCGGTGAGTCGGCCACCCTATTTGTATTCGTTTCCCTCCTCTCCCGAATTTTTTGCTGAGTATCTTATAGTATTCTTCCCTCGGCTTAGCCGAATTGCAAAGCTCTGCAGCATCGCATCAAGAGTGCATACCTATACCTGATATGATGCTGCATTTTTCTAGAACAAGTTGGAACTCATTCGGCGCAGCTGAAGGAAAAGGACGATGAGATAGCCCGGCTTCGTGCCGAGGTTGGATCCTTGAAACTGGCACATAAATCCGAGTTGGATAAGATTGACCAAGAATTCTCCGAGGAGAAGAATCGGCTAACTCTCTAGCTCCAGAAAAATAAGGAGCTTCTCGACGCGGCCGAGTCATCAAACAAGTCCATGACTGATGACATTGTTCGGTTTGAGAAGAAAAGAGTTCAATGGGCTGGCGATCTTCAGAAAATGTTGCAATATATCCATTGTAAGTTCTCTTCTTATCTTGTGGCGAGTAGCCGAATTATCCTTGACTAGTCGTATTGACTTATGTTATGCTTTGAATTATAGATTATTTTCGGAGTCTAAGTCTGTGATAAGTAAAGTTGTGGCTGATGCCCGGACTCATCGAGGTGTCTCCAATGAGCCGAATCAGGAGTATTCTTTGGAAGATTTCTTAATTGCTGTCGATGCTGCCATCAAGCCCATGAAGGTCATTGGCAAGGATCTAGTGGATGCTGCCATCCGAGTGTTCCATGTATTCTGGCCGAATGAGCCGGATATTACCAAGTTCGAAGTTCTTGCTGATAAACTGATGGACTGCCAAACCCAACTGAGTCTTTGGAGGGAATCCGCAGAGCGGGCTGAGGCTGATATGGCGCTCACAGCTGTTTTGTCATGGTATGAGAATATCTCTCTTGATATCTTGATGACCCCTTGGATCACTGATCCAGACTATATCGCCCGCCGGCAAGCCCGTGCTTATCAGTTCGTGGAGTATGCCGACGTGCATCAATGGCATGAGGGGCCTAGTTTCCTTCAAGATGAGGTCGACGAGAATGTTGCGGGAGCAGAATATGCTGAATCCGAGGAAAATTCTAGTGATGAAGAGGATATCGGTGAGGAGTCCAGAAGTTTGGATCTAGCAGGAGATGATTCAAAGCAAGAGGCTGAGGCCTGATCTTCCTCTAAGGGGACCGAGGCTTCGCAAGCTTAGGGCGAGGTTACGCGCTAGGCAGCCACCGTTCAAGACACCGTCGCAGCTTCTGTCGATGCCGAGGTAACTTCCGAAGAGGTCCAGGTTGCTTCTGAAGTTGTTCCTTCTTCCGAGGTCAAAGCTCCTCTGGTGATAACCGAGGCGCCTACCTCGGAGAACCTTGCTCCTGAAGTCATTGCTCCCGCCGAAGCCGAAGTTCCTCCGGTGATGACTAATGCGGCTACTTCAGAAACCCTTGCTCCCGTTGTTACTGATCCTTCGTCTGCCGATGATCCGTTTGTAACCAACGCTTGAGCTGAAAAACTTCTTATTTGCTAAGTCCCCGGTATGCCGGGCGTATGTTGTTTAAGACAATTCGATCCCTTTGGTACTCAGCGATCAGTATAACTTCGGAGTTCTCCATATGTTGTGCTTAATGTTAAGTTGTTATTATTCCTAATCAATTATTCGAGGTGCGATCATTATATGCGATTTACCATTTGTTGGTTTGAAACGAATAGACCTGATTATTCGTGTTTAGAGATTAGGAGTGATGTTTTAATATGAACGCATAGGTTAATACTCTACGGAATCACAAAAATAATACAACATGAGTTGGCTCGCGTACGACCCACTCTCTAGTCGTTTTTCATGTGTTTGATTTTCTGCCGACAC
This sequence comes from Avena sativa, assembly GCA_916181665.1. Classification (NCBI taxonomy): domain Eukaryota; kingdom Viridiplantae; phylum Streptophyta; class Magnoliopsida; order Poales; family Poaceae; genus Avena; species Avena sativa. The sequence continues at coordinate 448,434,319 of OV702285.1, forward strand.
TTATCTTGCTTATCATGAAGTCCTTTTTTGGAAAATAGTAAGTCAGCGATTTTTCCTTTTCGATCAACACATTACTAACTCAGCTTTGGGTTTGGACATATAAGCCAACCGGCATATTAAGAATATATAAGACAAGGACAAACAATATGGTGCAGTCCCCGAGTCACTGCTTGAGTTGCTAGAGTTTCATTTATTGATTCATTCCGACATACAAAGCCGACATATGATAATACAGGGTACAATACCCTTTCTCTAAGTGTAAAAAGGACGAAGTAATGCTACATTCTATGGTCTTTTAGATTGGTCTCCTGACTTCTACGCCCTTTTTTTTCTCTGGTGCTTGAACATCTATGAGATAATATGCATCATTATGTAGGGCTTTGCTCACAATTAACGGGCCCTCCTATAGAGGTGACAACTTATGCATACCGGCTATGCGTTGCACGAGCCTAAGCACCAGATCTCCCTCCCTAAAAACTCGGGGGTTTACTTTCTTGCTATGGTAGCATTTGAGATCTTGTTGATAAACAACTAATCTGGACAATGCCAATTCTCTTGCTTCTTCTAATAAATCGACATCGTCTTGCCGAGATACTTCGTTTACCTCGGTGTTTATGTATTGGGTGACTCTAGGCGAGTCATGCACTATGTCGGCTGGTAACATAGCTTCTGCCCCATATACAAGGAAGAATGGCGTGTACCCTATTGATCTATTCGGAGTGGTTCTCAAGCTCCATAACACGGCTGGGAGTTCCTCAATCCAACAGCCCGTTGATCTTTGGAGCGGCTCTATGAGCCGAGGTTTTATTCCGGATAATACAAGTCTGTTTGACCTTTCCACTTGTCCATTTGACTCGGGATGTGCTACTGATGTAACATCGAGCCTTATGTGCTTATCTCGGAAGAATCGAGCAAAGGCTCCCTCATCGAAATTTGTGCCATTATCTGTAATGACACTGTGTGGAAATCCATATATCAGAATGATATCTTTAAGGAATTTCACCGCTATGGGCCCATCACATTTTCTTATTGGTTTTACTTCTATCCATTTCGTGAACTTGTCCACCATGAATAACATGTGAGTCATGCCACCGCGAGCCGGCTTAAACGGGCCTACCATATCTAGGCACCATACATAAAATGGCCAAGTGATGGGTATTGTTTTTAACTCGGAAGAAGGCACATGGATTTTGCTGCCATATCTCTGGCAACCATTGCATCTTTCTACCAATTCTTTTGCTTCTTTTAGCGCACTTGGCCAATAGAATCCGTGTCGGAATGCTTTGGCCACAAGGGCTCTGGATGAGGAATGATGCCCGCATTCCCCTTGATGTATGTCTAAAAGGATTTCTTGTCCTTCCGCTAGGCCAACACACCTTTGCAGTACATTTCTTACACTTCTTTTATATAACTCCCTGTTTATTATCGTGTAAGCCTTTTCCCTTCTTACTATTTGCCTAGCGAGGACCTCATCATTCGGTAGGATCTCATCTTTGAGGAATAGAAATATTGGCTATGCCCATTCTGGCACCTCGTGCACTGGGGTAACTGTTTCATCAATCTCCATCACTTCTCCTGACATGATTTCTGCCAAATTTCCCCAATCAGTCCCCGGGTTCGCCGAGTCAGTCCCCGGGTTTACCGAATCAGTCCCCGGTTTATTCGGCTCATTTCTCTTATCAATTTCCATCGGGACAATATCGGATCTTTGATCTGACAAGAGACGGATTGATTCGGACTCTGGAGAAGGTATGATTGATGGCTTTCTTAGGTGCTCTAAGGCGATACCCGGTGGAATCGATTGTCTGGTCGATTCGAGCTTAGACAAGGTATCTGCAGCGTCGTTTTCTGCCTGAGGTATATGATGAAATTCGCACCGATCGAAATAGCCACTAATATTTTGTACATGAAATCTATATAAGGCCATGTTTGCATACAATGCATCCCAGTTGCCTGATACTTGCTGGACTACGAGATCCGAATCACCGAAGCATAAGATCCGACGTCTGCCAATTTCTTTCGCCATTTTTAGGCCATGGACAAGTTCCTCATATTCGGCTACATTGTTTGATGCAGCAAAGTGTATTAATAACACATACTTCAGTTGATCTTTCTTTGGAGAGGTTAATACTATCCCTGCTCCTAACCCATTTCTTAGTTTGGACCCATCAAAATGCATCATCCAATAATTCAGATCAAGTAGGGGGGTTCCTATTGCATTTCGGCCCAATCGACAAAAAAGTCGGCCACTGCCTGAGATTTGATTGCATCTCGTCTATCAAATTGTGGGGGCATAGGGGGATAACTCAATTTCCCATTTTGCTATTCGGCCGCTTGCATCTTTGTTGCTCATTATCTCGGCTATCGGTACCTCACAAATTACCTTGATGGGTTGTTCTTCAAAGATATCCCGATTCTCACGGAGAAATTTGATGATCTCGCTTTCCTATTTATCATTTAGGCCAGCACCAATGGTGATGGTGTGCTCTGGGAATTGATCATCAATCTGGATTTTCTTCGTCTCCTTAGTCGGCTGGAAGGACACACTTCCATGTGGGTTAGCAAGTGCCGACATGTTGAGCTGTGCCGACTGAGCTAAGGCTGCAACGTCCTGAATTCCCCTTTTCTCCCTCGCAATTACCAAAGACTCGGCCATATTTGATCCGGCCGAGGCACATTCCATTAATATCCTGTAGTCTCTGGCTACTGTGATTACTCCTTGTGGTCCAGGTATCTTCATCTTCAAGTAACTAATGTGACATCCGGTCGCCCGAGTAAGGCGTGGTAACAATTCTCTAGATCCACCACCTCAAATTCCAAATTCTCTGCTCTGCAATTCTCCCTCGTGCCGAATAAGACGTCTACTCGGACTTTCCCAATAGGCTCGCAGGACAATCCTGGGACTATTCCTGAAAAGTTGTCTTGGTTGACTAAAGCATATTCGAAGAAATGCCGAGTTTGTGAATCCTGTCTTTGTACATAATGTTGATACTGCTGCCATTATCTATCGGCACCTTTGAAAATTTCAAATTAATACTGGGCCCAACAAACGTTGGGTCAAGCACTAAAGCATATGACACGGGGTTTGGCATGATCTTGGGATGATCCCTGATGCTCCAAGTTATCTCTTGATCTGACTAGTTCATATATCTCGGAATTGCCGACATTACGACATTCACCTCCATATGTCGGCACTGGATGCTTTGTCTATCCTGCTGTTCTATGGTGAATACACAGTATGGCTGATGGTGCTCTCTGTACTCATTGCGCCCATTGTTTTCGGAGTTGCCTCTTCCATCTTGACCTTGATTAGCCACATGGTGAACCGCATCCCTTCGATCATGATTCTCAGACCTCGGAGGTGGTGGAGGTAACATCAATTGTTGCGCATTTCCTCCTATAAGTTGTGGTTGCTGTGGGTGACGCGGATGCTTCTGTGGTGCTTGTTTCACTGCCGAATTCCCCATCGCATTATTCATCCATGCACACTGACGAGTTGTATGGTTAGCCGGCTTTGCCGGGTTTGGAGTGTGGAACTTGCATGGCTGATCCAACATTGACTCGAATGTGTACTTCGGCCTCTCCTGCCATTGCTTCTTTTTTTCAGGATTCTATTGATTTTTGCCATCATTCCTCGGTGTCCATTGCCGAGAACTGTTTTTCTAGCGCTAGTTGCCCCCTACACCTGGCTGATACTGGGTCACCGCTGCTACCTGATTTGAATTGTACCTATAATTGTTGGAATTATGCCCTAGAGGCAATAATAAAGATGTTATTATTATAATTCTTGTTCATGATAATGTTTATATTCCATGCTAGAATTGTATTAAGCGGAAACTTTAATACTTGTGTGGTTTGTGAACAACACCGTGTCCCTAGTACGCCTCTATGGACTAGCTCATTGATTAATGATGGTTAAGGTTTCCTAGCCATGGACATGAGTTGTCGATTAATAATGAGATCATATCATTGGGAGAATGATATGGTGGACAGACCCAAACTAAGCGAAGCAATTAGATCGTGTCATCGTGTTCGTCTTTGCGAAGCTTTTCTTATGTCAAATATTGTATTCCTTAGACCATGAGATAATACAACTCCCTGGTATCGGAAGGAAGCTTTGAGGTCATCAAATGTCATCCTATGAGAGGGTGATCATAAAGGTGTCTCTCAGGTGATCGGAAAGTATCTGTTGGGTTGTATGTATCGAGATGGGATTTGTCCCTCCCAAGTCGGAGAGATATACTTCGGGCCCACTCGGTAATCGATATCAACACCGCTTGCAAGCATGTGGTTAAGGAGTTAATCACAAAGTGATATCGGATTACGGAACGAGTAAAGTACTTGCTGTGAACGAGATTGAACTAGGTATGACGGTACCGACGATCAAATCTCGGGCAAGTAAAATATCGCGAGACGAAGGGAATATATATATGGGATTGATTGAATCCTGGCATCGTGGTTCATCCGATATGATCATCGATGAATGTGTGGGAGTCAATATGGGTTTCCAGACCCCGCTGTTGATTATTGATAGAAGATCATGTCTGCATATTCTCGAACCCGTAGGGTCACACACTTAACGTGTCTCGACGCTAGGATAGATTGGATAATTGGTTTATGAGTTTTTGTTCGGAGTCTCGGATGGGATCCGGGACATCACGAGAGGTTCCGGAGTGGTCCGGAGAATAAGATTCATATAAGGCAGTGCAGTTTTTGGAGTTCGGAATTGTTCCGGGTTAATCGGTATTGTACCGGAAGCTTCTAGAACCTTCCGGAAGGGGACCAACGTGGCCACACCTTCCGGGAGGGGGCATGGGCCTATGAGGGAGTGCCCTGGCCGCATTGGGCCAGGGGCACAAGGCCCCATAGGGCCCAACCGGCCAAGAGGGTTTAAACCCTAGATAGAGCTTCTAGAAGGGGGGGGGGTTCCTTGCCCCCACTCCTCCTCCTTGGCCGCCGGCCTTGGCTTGGGGGAGGGGGATAGGGTTGCCGCCCCACCCCTCTATATAAAGAGGGCTGGGGGCGCACCACCCCCCACACCTTCCCCTCCAACCCTAGCCGCCCTGCTGCCCTCCTCTCTCCCTCCCGACTGTTTGTAGGCGAAGCCCTGCTGCAGAAATTCTCTACCATATACACCACGCCGTCGTGTTGTAGATCCAATCCGTCTCTCCACCATACTTGCTGGTCCGAGGAAGGAGGAGACGTCAAGGTGCTGCACGTGTGCATCTCACGGAGGCACCGCCACTTGTGGTGCTAGATCGGATCGGATCGCGAGGAGGAGAAGCGAGTACGACTACATCACCCACGTTTCGACGAACGTTCCGATGTGCGAATCTTCAAGGGTATGAAGATCTAATCCAATCTCTCTCGTTGTTTGCATCTCCTAGATTAGATCTTGGCTTTCCCTCTGTTCGCATCCGTAGAAAATTTTGATTTACTATGCCGCGAAACCCTTCAGTGGTATCAGAGCTAGATCTATGCGTAGATGTGTTTCACGAGTAGAACGCAACATGGTAGTTGCGGGCGTTGATGTTTTCTGTTGCAAGCCTCTTGTTTGTGTTCTTCTTATGACGCGGGATAGTGAGATTGAAGCGGTCCAGGCCAACCTTACGCGACATCGTTCGCGAGACCGGCTCCGCACTTGACGTGTGGCTTGTTCCACACATGCGACATGTGGATGCCAGTTTCTCTCACTATAGTTGTCATGGGATTAACTCCGGAGTTTGGCAACCATAATATCACCGTTGTGGCTTTCCGTAGGTAAGAATCGTTCTTAGCATCTACTCCCATAAGCCACGTAAAACATGCAACAACAAAGTAGAGGCGTCTAACTTGTTTTTGCAGGGAGTGTTTTCTGTGATATGGTATGGCCCAAGATGTGATGTGTATAATGTATACGATGATCATGTTTTGTAATGTTTCACGACTTGCATGCCGATGAGTACACAACCGGCAGGAGCCATATGGTTGTCTTTATAATTGTGTATGACCTGTGTGTCAACTTCTTATGCGCCATGTAATAGTTTCACTTTATCGCTAAGTAGTTAGCAATAGTTGTAGTTGCTATTTGTGGTGGAGGCAATCATGGTGGAGTGATGGAGATCATGCCGGAACGCACAAGATGGAGATCATTGAGCGAAGATTGGCTATACCATGTCACATAAAGTTATATGCATGTGATGTTTATCCTTTTATGTATCTTATTATGCTTAGATCGCGACGGTAGCATTATAAGATGATTCCTCACTTAAAGATCAAGATAAAAACTGTGTTCTCCCCAAGTATGCACCGTTGCGAAAGTTCGTCGTGTCCAAGCATCACGTGATGATCGGGTGCTATAGACTCTACGCTCACATACAACGGGTGCAAGCCAGTTTTGCACACGCGGAAATACTTGGGTCTAACTTGACGAGCCTAGCATGTATAGACATGGCCTCGGAACACATGAACCGAAAGGTTAAGCATGAGTCATATGATGATATGATCGACACTTCGTTGTCCACCATTGAAACCACATCTCTTCTCGTGAAGATCGGATTAGGTGTGGTGAATTTGGATCGTGTTCACTAAACAACTTGAGGGATGTTGAATTTAGTGGGAGTTCATCTAGTAATTTGATTAAAAGTTGAACTAGTTATCATGAACATAGTCTAATTTGTACTTGCAAATATTGTAGATCAAATGGCTAAGTCCAACTTCAACTTCAACGTTTTTGCTGAGAAGGAAAAGCTTAAAAACAATGGGTCTAACTTCACCAATTGGTTCCGCAATCTAAGAATCATTCTCTCTGGCGGTCAAAAGGACTATGTCCTTGGGAAAGCGTTAGGTGACCCCCCTGCTGCAACTGCGCCGGCTGATGAGAAAGCTGTCTATCAGTCGCGCAAAGATGATTATGGTGTGATTAAGAGCACCATGTTGTTTGCTATGGAACCGGAACTTCAAAATCGTTTTGAAGACTATCCCGGGCCCTTTGAGATTCTCGAAGAGCTGAAAACCATGTTTCAGACTCAGGCCCGTTCTGAGAGATATGAGATCTCTGAGAAGTTCTTTAACTGCAAGATGGAGGAAGGGAGTTCCGTTAGTGAGCACGCCATTAAGATGACGGGCTACACTCAACGCCTTGAGCAACTGGAATGCACGATTCCAGAGGATCTCAAGATTGACAGGGTTCTGCAACCACTCCCTCCCAGCTACAAAAGTTTTGTAGTGACTCATAATCAGATTGGTTCCACTGATACGATCACCGAGCTCTTCGCAAAGCTGAAGGCCGCGGAAGTGGACATCAAAAAGGATAATCATGTGTTGATGGTCAACAAGCCCACCTTTAAGAAAGGTAAGGGAGCAAAGAAGCCCTTCAAGAAGGGCGGCGGCAAGCGCACTGCCCCTGCTGAGAAGAAGCTCAAGTCTGGCCCTAAGCCGGACACTGAGTGCTTCTATTGCAAGGACAAAGGTCACTGGAAGCGCAACTGTCCGAAGTACTTAGCGGACAAGAAGGCTGGCACCATCAAAGGTATATTTGATATACATGTTATTGATGTTTTCCTTACTAGCCCTCGTTGTAGTGCCTGGGTATTTGATACCGGTTCAGTTGCTAATATTTGTAACTCGAAACAGGAGCTACGGAATAGACGGCGGCTTGCGAGGGATGAGGTGACGATGCGCGTTGGCAACGGATCAAGAGTTGATGTGATGGCCGTCGGCACGCTCTCCTTAGTTTTACCTTCGGTATTAGTTTTAAACCTCAATAAATGTTATTATGTGCCTGCGTTGAGCATGAACATTATTTCTGGATCTTGTTTATTGCAAGACGGTTATTCATTTAAATCGGAGAATAATGGTTGTTCTATTTATATGAGTAACATCTTTTATGGTCATGCACCTATTGTGAATGGTTTATTTCTTCTAAATCTCGAAAGGGATGAAACACACATCCATAGCATTGAGGCTAAGAGATGCAAAGTAGATAGTGATAATACTACTTATTTGTGGCACTGTCGTCTAGGTCATATTGGTGTAAAACGCATGAAGAAACTCCATTCTGATGGACTTTTGGAGTCTCTTGATTTTGAATCATTTGACACATGCGAACCATGCCTCATGGGCAAGATGATCAAAACCCTGTTCTCCGGTATGATGGAGCGAGCGACGGACTTGTTGGAAATCATACACACCGATGTATGCGGACCGATGAGTGTTTCGACGCGCGGTGGATATCGCTATTTTCTCACTTTTACCGATGACTTAAGTAGATATGGGTATATCTATTTAATGAAACATAAATCTGAAACATTTGAAAAGTTCAAGGAATTTCAGAATGAAGTGGAGAACCATCGTAACAGAAAGATTAAGTTTCTACGATCCGATCGTGGGGGCGAATATTTGAGTTATGATTTTCTCACGCATCTTAAAGCAAGCGGAATTGTTTCACAACTCACGCCACCCGGAACACCACAGCGCAATGGTGTGTCTGAACGCCGGAATCGAACCCTATTAGATATGGTCCGATCGATGATGTCTCTTACTGATTTGCCGTTATCATTTTGGGGTTATGCATTAGAAACCGCTGCATTCACTTTAAATAGGGCACCATCTAAATCCATTGAGACGACACCGTATGAACTATGGTTTGGTGCTAAACCTAAGTTGTCGTTTCTTAAAGTTTGGGGATGCGAAGCTTACGTCAAGAAGTTGATGCCGGACAAGCTCGAACCCAAAGCGGAGAAATGCGTCTTCATAGGATACCCTAAGGAAACTATTGGGTATACCTTCTATCACAGAACCGAAGGCAAAGTGTTTGTCGCAAAGAACGGTTCCTTTCTTGAGAAGGAGTTTCTCTCGAAAGAAGTGAGTGGGAGGAAAGTAGAGCTAGACGAGGTTATTGAACCTTCTCTTGAATTGGAGAGTAGCGCAGCACCTGAAATTGTTCCAGTGCCGCCTGCACCAACAATAGAGGAAGCTAATGACAAGGATCATGAAGCTTCGGACGATGCTGCTACTGAACATCGCAGGTCGACAAGGTCGCGTGCCCCTCCTGAGTGGTACGACAACCCTGTCTTGACTGTCTTGTTAGTAGAAGACAGTGAACCTACGAACTATGAGGAAGCGATGATGAGCCCAGACTCTGAGAAATGGCTAGAAGCCATGAAATCCGAATTGGGATCCATGAGCGAAAACCAAGTATGGACTTTGGTGGACCCTCCTAGCGACCGAAAGGCCGTTGAGTGCAAGTGGATCTTCAAGAAGAAAACGGACGCGGATGGTAATGTTACCATCTATAAAGCACGGCTTGTCGCGAAAGGTTTTCGACAAGTTCAAGGTGTTGACTACGATGAGACTTTCTCTCCCGTAGCGATGTTTAAGTCCATTCAGATTTTATTAGCAATTGCTGCGTTTCATGATTATGAAATATGGCAGATGGATGTCAAGACTGCTTTCCTCAATGGCAACATTGATGAAGAGTTGTATATGATGCAACCCGAAGGTTTTGTCGATCCTAAGGATGCTGATAAAGTATGCAAACTTCAGCGTTCCATTTATGGACTGAAGCAAGCATCTCGGAGTTGGAACCTTCGTTTTGATCAAGTGATCAAGAGCTTTGGATTTGTTCCAAATTGCTACAAAGATTGCATCTACAAGAAAGTGAGTGGGAGCTCGGTGACGTTTCTGATACTATATGTGGATGGCATATTGATTATTGGAAATGACATCAACATGCTTAACGATGTGAAGAGTTATTTGAACAAGTGTTTTTCAATGAAAGACCTAGGTGAAGCTGATTATATATTGGGCATCAAAATCTATAGAGATAGACAAAGACGCCTGATAGGTTTAAGCCAGAGTACATACCTAGACAAAGTTCTGAAAAGGTTCAGAATGGATAAGGCAAAGAAAGGTTCAGTGCCTATGTTGTCAGGTAAGATATTGAGCAAGGCTCAGTGTCCAGCTACGGTAAATGATAGGGAAGCTATGAGCAAAGTGCCTTATGCCTCGGCCATTGTTTCTATCATGTATGCCATGCTGTGTACTAGACCGGATGTGTCCAATGCTGTTAGTTTGACGAGCAGATATCAAAGTGATCCAGGAGTGGAACACTGGACAGCCGTGAAGAACATCCTAAAGTACCTAAATAGGACTAAAGAAATGTTCTTAGTCTATGGGGGTGATGAACAGCTCGTCGTAAAAGTTTACGTCGATGCTAGTTTTGACACCGACAAGGATGATTCTAAATCTCAGACAGGATACGTGTATATTTTGAATGGAGGAGCTGTGAGCTGGAGAAGCTGCAAGCAAAGCGTGATCGCGGGATCTACAGTAGAAGCGGAATACATGGCTGCTGCAGAAGCGTCAAGTGAAGGAGTTTGGATCAGGAACTTCATCACTGAGCTTGGCGTGGTTCCAAGTACATTGGACCCACTGGAGATATTGTGTGACAACACTGGTGCCATAGCACTCGCTAAGGAACCAAGATATCATCCAAAGACCAAGCATATCAACCGCAAGTTTCATATAATCCGAGATTATATAGCAGATGGAGATCTGAAGATTAGCAAAGTACATACATATCTGAATGTCACAGATCCATTGACTAAACCTCTTCCACGTGTAAAACATGATCAGCACCTCAGTGCCATGGGTGTGAGATTGTTGCCAGATGTAAACTAGATTATTGACTCTAGTGCAAGTGGGAGACTGTTGGAATTATGCCCTAGAGGCAATAATAAAGATGTTATTATTATAATTCTTGTTCATGATAATGTTTATATTCCATGCTAGAATTGTATTAAGCGGAAACTTTAATACTTGTGTGGTTTGTGAACAACACCGTGTCCTTAGTACGCCTCTATGGACTAGCTCATTGATTAATGATGGTTAAGGTTTCCTAGCCATGGACATGAGTTGTCGATTAATAATGAGATCATATCATTGGGAGAATGATATGGTGGACAGACCCAAACTAAGCGAAGCAATTAGATCGTGTCATCGTGTTCGTCTTTGCGAAGCTTTTCTTATGTCAAATATTGTATTCCTTAGACCATGAGATAATACAACTCCCTGGTATCGGAAGGAAGCTTTGAGGTCATCAAACGTCATCCTATGAGAGGGTGATCATAAAGGTGTCTCTCAGGTGATAGGAAAGTATCTGTTGGGTTGTATGTATCGAGATGGGATTTGTCCCTCCCAAGTCGGAGAGATATACTTCGGGCCCACTCGGTAATCGATATCAACACCGCTTGCAAGCATGTGGTTAAGGAGTTAATCACAAAGTGATATCGGATTACGGAACGAGTAAAGTACTTGCTGTGAACGAGATTGAACTAGGTATGACGGTACCGACGATCAAATCTCGGGCAAGTAAAATATTGCGAGACGAAGGGAATATATATGGGATTGATTGAATCCTGGAATCGTGGTTTATCTGATATGATCATCGATGAATGTGTGGGAGTCAATATGGGTTTCCAGACCCCGCTGTTGATTATTGATAGAAGATCATGTCTGCATATTCTCGAACCCGCAGGGTCACACACTTAACGTGTCTCGACGCTAGGATAGATTGGATAATTGGTTTATGAGTTTTTGTTCGGAGTCTCGGATGGGATCCGGGACATCACGAGAGGTTCCGGAGTGGTCCGGAGAATAAGATTCATATAAGGCAGTGCAGTTTTTGGAGTTCGGAATTGTTCCGGGTTAATCGGTATTGTACCGGAAGATTCTAGAACCTTCCGGAAGGGGACCAACGTGGCCACACCTTCCGGGAGGGGGCATGGGCCTATGAGGGAGTGCCCTGTCCGCATTGGGCCAGGGGCACAAGGCCCCATAGGGCCCAACCGGCCAAGAGGGTTTAAACCCTAGATAGAGCTTCTAGAAGGGGGGGGGGGTTCCTTGCCCCCACTCCTCCTCCTTGGCCGTCGGCCTTGGCTTGGGGGAGGGGGATAGGGTTGCCGCCCCACCCCTCTATATAAAGAGGGCTGGGGGCGCACCACCCCCCACACCTTTCCCTCCAACCCTAGCCGCCCTGCTGCCCTCCTCTCTCCCTCCCGACTGTTTGTAGGCGAAGCCCTGCTGCAGAAATTCTCCACCATATACACCACGCCGTCGTGTTGTAGATCCAATCCGTCTCTCCACCATACTTGATGGTCCGAGGAAGGAGGAGACGTCGAGGTGCTGCACGTGTGCATCTCACGGAGGCACCGCCACTTGTGGTGCTAGATCGGATCGGATCGCGAGGAGGAGAAGCGAGTACGACTACATCACCCATGTTCCGACGAACGTTCCGCTGTGCGAATCTTCAAGGGTATGAAGATCTAATCCAATCTCTCTCGTTGTTTGCATCTCCTAGATTAGATCTTGGCTTTCTCTCTGTTCGCATCCGTAGAAAATTTTGATTTACTATGTCGCGAAACCCTTCAATAATCCAGCCTGTCCTCTCTTCTTCTACTCCGGAATTCATTCCGCCTGGATGATCCGGCACCATCACGATTGTAATGGTCATGCTGCTCTGCCGACATAAGCTCGGGCTCAGTCGGATCACCCAGTGCATATGAGTCGTCTATTCTGATTGTCTCGGACAACGTAGTTGGCATATCTCTTTGTAGTCTTTGCCATAAAACACTTGCATATCTACATCCCTGTGTGAACCAGGCAATCGCCTATGACTCGATTACCCCTTCACATGAGTTTATGAGGTTGCACCACCGGGTCAGAAACTCTCTGTCGGTCCAAGCTGTTGAGGTCTATTCGGCCTCTTATACGTGCTGGTGAAGTTGCTGACAAACATCTCCTCAAAGTCCAACCAGCAGTTGATACTGCCTGCTGGTAAGTTATTCAGCCATACCCTGGTCATCCCTTCCAACATCTGGGGCACATACCTTACAGCCCACCTCAAGTTACCCTTAGAGATTTCACTGCTGTGGCATAGTCACTTAACCAATCTTGTGGCTTGGTACTTCCATTGTATGTTTTCGTGACTCCAAGCAATTGAAAGTTTGGTACAGGTGGTTCCCTCATGATTCGGGGTCCAAAACATGCCGGACCAGGAGGACCTTGCTCCTCTAGTAACTCAGACCTATATAGTCTGTCAAGCTTCATTCTCACATCATTCGGCTGTAGGTCTCTGTATGCAGCTCTTTATTCTACTGTATGGTGATTGTGCCTTGGAAATCCGGCATTCTCCATTTCCGAATAGCCATCATTATGCCTTTTTTGCACTAGGTTATGCGAAACATGTCCTGCATCCCTTCCTTGCCGAGGTTCATTGTAGAGGGAGTGTCCCGACCTTTAAACAATATAAGGTGGAGTCCCCTGTGTTTACAATGCTAGTCCCTGGATCAATAGCTAGCATCCACAGTTAAGATGTAATATCAAGAAACAAAGGTCATAATATAACTTTATAACCAGGAATAAAGTAATTTTATTACATCTTTCATAGCTCATTTGGCTATTACATTGCAGCGGAATAACTATAAGCATGGGGTCCTTCATCTTCAAAGTGCCACAGGCAGACATGTTGGTTGTATACTTTGTAATCCTAATCAATCAATCTTCACTAAAAACAATCAAACCTGCAACATTACAAGTTACAGCCACAAGGGTCAATACATTTGAATTGTATTGGCAAGTTTCACTACTAAGTATAATATGAGTGGATCCTATCATTACATGCATTTTTGGCTAAGTAGGGTTTAAGGCTCATTTGCAGAAAGCAATAATTTATCCTATCTTTTCAAAATGGTTTTGGTCCTTTGTCAAATATCCTTTTCAAAATCCCTTGAACTCCTTGGTAATTTCCCAAGTGTTCAAGTCCTTTTCAAAAATCCCTTGAGCTCCTTGGTAACCCCAAGTGCATCAAGTTTTATCAAAATCTCTTGAGCTCCTTGGTAACCCCAAGTGCATCAAGTTTTATCAAAATCTATTGAGCTCCTTGGTAACCCCAAGTGCATCAAGTTTTATAAAGTTTTCTTTTAGAAATTAGAATGTCGAGATTTCCCATAGCTTCAAACTTTAGTTGCTCAGTATTGTCCATAACCGGGGACACGGCTAAGTACTTAGATTTTATTGTCTTCTGCAGAAGTAGTACACTTTACCCACATGTCACAATCCCATCTTGTTGCCACCAGTGGCCACTGGATTAGTGCTCACCAAGATGGAGTACCGGCAGATTGAGAATGTGACGAAGTATTTCCAGAAGGTCCTCCCATACACCATTGCTAGCTTGTCTTCAGCACCCATGTAGGATTCCAGGTCCCCATGTCCAGTAAACTGAAGACAATGTATGGGTCTTCCCAATGTAGTTGACTAAGCCAGAGCCATAAATAGCATGTGGTTGCACACGAAAGCCACAATTGGAGAAACATGTTCAATCTCTAAGTTTCCTGGGTGGTTTTCCTTTGGAGCACAACACAAAGAGATTGCCATAGACATGGTTCCTTTTGTTGCCACCTTCTCCAAACTCAAAGTAACATTGGCCACCCAGGTGGTTCATTGAGTCCTTGTTTTATTATATAAAAACACAAGTCCTTTTCTCAACTTCATAAAATCTCAACATGTAACTCTTTTCAAAATAAAGCATGGCTAAGCATGTAACAACTACATTGTTTTCACTAAGGAATGTATAGGGTATCCTATTAGGATTTAGCATAGCATAAGTATAGAAATTATTTTCATGCATGTTTCAAAATCCACTAAGTATAATGAAAATAGTAGGACTTTAGATGATAGTGTAACTTGCCTTTCTTTTGGTAGGGAATGTTGGTTCACTCCTTGATCTTGCTAGTCTCACACTTTTCTAACTTCACTACAATCAATCAAGCAAACACAATATCAACTAGCATTCCAAACCAATAATCAATCAAGCAATTCACTCACATAAAACAATGGGATCTAAGTCATGCATGTAAGCATGCAAGAGATAGTTTTATTTGCAAAGATGGTCTCCACTAGGCTTCTAGACTTTGTAAGGTTCAAGGTGGTCATTTTTCAAAGTGGAAAAGTCATTTCCAAAAGGATTTTGTCCATAAACCATTTTTAAGTCCAATCACTATTTTATGTGGTGGAAAATATTTTTATCAAAGCAACAACTTTAAGTTGTTCACCAAATAAGTTGTTGTTTCTAAAAAAAACTTGGTGTTTAGGGTCAGTAGGTTTGGTCCAAAACATTTTCCCAAAGTTTTTACTCCAAAAACATTTTCATAACAAAACCATTATTTTTATTTGGCTAGAAATGGGCTAAACCAATTAATCCATCCTAAATTTCACCAAATTCATTTTTGAATCCATGGGTTGGCTCCTAGGGTCAGTAAGTTTACCACAAACCAATTTGCAAAGGTTTTAACCCTAAAAACATTTTAAAACAATTTTTCTAAACTAAACAAGCATACAAAGGTTTCTGCAAAAACAACCAATCTAACAGATACTATTTACTAAACCAATTGCATGGTTGGCTAGGGTTTGTTCCACTGATTCCAACGATATAAAGTTTGCAATTTTTGGACGTGTGGATCAAAAGTTACAAGGGTTTCAAAATGGCATCTAAATCTGATTCAAATTCTATTTTCTAAACGTCTGGTGACACGCGGCGCAACGCTATTTGCTGGTACCGGTTCGGGTGGATCACGTGCTGTAGGCCGTTGGATTAAAAGGGGCTTGTGCGGCTTAGATCGTCGCATACCCTTTTGTTTAAGTGAACCTATCATAACCGCAGGATTCACATCTAACGGTGTACAGCGTGCCAGCCACAGATGGGCGGCGCTGCGGTGGCTACTGGTGGCGGAGCGGCCAGACGGTGGCGGCGCCAGCGATACAGGAAGCGAGAGAAGAGGAGGAGAGGCTCACCGTGATCGCAAGGACGTGGTGATGCTCAAGGTATGGTTGGCTTGACAAGGGGCGCTCAGGGACAGCAGCAATTGCTCGGCGGAGACGTGGTCGGCGTCAGATGGTCCTGGAGCTCGTCGTGGATGGCGCTGTGGTTCGCCCCGAGGAAAAAGGAAGACATAGTTAGATGCGCTAGATCAAGGCGAACTTGCGTGCGTGAATGAGAGGAAGAGGGGCGGTCAGATGATTACCAGAAGGGTTGCCGGAGTTGCTTGCAGACACGGCGGCGTTCAGAGATCGTCGAAGTCGACGCTCAGGGTGCCCGCGGTTGAATGGAAGGTACTGGCAGGAGCGCCTGGGAGTGGGGAGTAAGTTTGTGTGCTCGGGGAGGCACGGGGTAGAGAGGCTCGGCCGGAATTTGTGCTGCAGCTCGTCGGAGCAGAGTGGGTTTACGCGTGAAATCGTGGCAGCCTTGTGGCCGGGAGAGAGGAGTGAGCGAGGGGAAATGGAGAGGGAAGAGAGACGCTTAAGTGCACGCAGTCACGGGCTGAATCAATGCGTGGTTAAGGAGGAATCAAGCGCGCATTCAAACAGCAGAAACGGCGACGAGGTTTGGGGAGAAGAAGTCGCGCGGGTGAGGAAGAAGGCTCAGGTGTGGGGCCGTTTCTTCAGTGGAGCGAGAGAGAGGGTTGGGGTCCACAAGTCAGTCACTCTGCGGGTCAGGGAGCGGGTGCGAAGCGTTTCTCTGCGGATGAGGGGAACTGGGCTGGTTGTTTGGGCTTCCTAGGCTTGGTCAGTTGGGCTGAGTCCAAAACCATTTTTTTTCTTCCTAAAACCTTTTTCTTTTTCTATTTCTAATTTCTGTTTTGAAATTCAAACAACCAAACAATACTCAAATCAATTCAAACAATCACCACACTTTGAAACTTTGAATTTGGTTCTGTTCAGTAACATAAACCAAAATTCCAAAACTAAAATAATAATTTTATTTTAGGGTCCATTATTAATTAAATAAATAGACCATTGTTATTAAATCAAATAGGATTTGTTTTATTTAAATACTCCTTTTGAAATCTAATTATTTTCAAAACCAAATCAGTAGGTTTTATTTGGGAATATAAAATACTTGGAAAACTTATTTTAAATAAATAAATAAGTTTTGATGTTTTGGAAATAGTAAAACCTTTATTAATAAAACTTGGATATTAAATCCTTATTACTTTATTTAAATAAACCTTTACTATTTTTATCAAAACAAAATGTTTTATTTCAAAAGCTTGGCCAAGGTTTAATTTGGCTCTATAAAATAATCCTTATTTATAAAACTTCTATTTCTTTTGAAAACCAAATCCTTTTATTTAAAAGATCCAAAATAGTAATTCCAAAATATTTTATTTTCCTTTATCAAATCTTTACCTTTTTAAATCTCTTTAGGATTTTATTTGATCCAAATTGGTTTGAAGATTTCCAATTGGATTCAAAAAGTTTCTTCTCACTCTAAAAATCAAACAAAGTTTTATTTTATTCATTCATTTTTCACATTACAAGATTGGAAAATCTTGGGATGTGACAGGCTACCACCCTTAAAATAAATCTTGTCCCGAGATTTGGGAAAGCTAGGGTTACAAGTAGGCTCAAAACAACTAGGGTACTACCACCCTTAAAATTTTCAAACAAAAATTACATATTGGCCTTCTTGGGATCTTGGGGAAACTTCTCTAGGCAAACATTTGCATTTGTGTCCTTAGTTTCCATGCTTGACTCATGTGCCAAGGTTGAGTTTCTCCATAGGCTTGTTCAACTTGTTCTTCATCTTTTCTGGACAGTTGCTTGCATAATGTCCTGGGTTCTTTCAATTGAAACAGTTGATGTCTTTGAGTTCTTTACGTGTCTCTTGTGGACAAGTTGCTACATAATGGCCTAGCTCCTTGCAGTTGTTGCACACCACTTGGCTAATCTCCTTATTCTTCTGGTTCTCTGGGCATTCACTGGAATAGTGTCCCATTTCTTTACACTTATGACATTGTACATGGCTTTTGTCCTTCTTTTCCTTTTTGGGTTTCTCCAAAGCTAGGAGTGCATCCAGTTCATGTTGTTCATATGTTATCTGGTAGGTAGGAATGTCTACATGCTTCTTGGACCTTTTATTGCTCTTTAGGAATTTCACATTCCTCTTATTTGATCCCTTGAATTGGGTTCTGTTGCTTGGAGGTATAAGTGGACCTTTTCCTTTGTCATCAACCTTCTTGGTAGACTTGGATCCTTCTTGATGGTTTGCAATCATTTGTTGCACTCCACCTTGTTTCCTTTGTTCCACAATGGAATAGATGGGGCATTGGATAGGAACATGGTTGTTTCCTTCACATAGGTAGCAAGTAGCTTGAGAGGTGGGACATTGTCCAACAGGATGATTCTCTTCACAGTTGGGGCATTGATCTCCATGCTCCTTGGAAGTATGATCCTTGTCTGCACAAATAATGCAAGCTGGGGCTCCATCTAGAATAACATTTCTGTCATCCCTGTTGTCACTAACTCTTTTGGAATAGTTTTCTTCCATTTTGATCATTTGATCAGTCACTTTAAGCATCAATTGGCCTTGAGTTTCCAAAAATCCTTGCAGGGTTGGATCTTCTCCACTAGTGTTGGCTATGAATTGAGCTGTCACTTGGTTCAACTGGTTCTGGGTTGCTATGAGCTCTTTCATGCTGTCCTCTTGGTTGGTGTTGATATCATCAACCTTGATGTTGGAGTCTCTTGGAGTAGTCATCTGTTTGGGTTGGATGAGGATTAGAATAGGCAAGATATTTCTAAGGAATCAATTCTAATCACACACATCACAATTCACTCAAGCAATGTGCAAACATTCACAAACAGCTTTTCACTCAAACAACAAAGTTCAAGCACTTACTTAGGCAACAAAATATTTTTGTTACACCACATAAGTTGGTGTGTTTGACTTAACTAAAATATGGTGGTCCATCTATATGGTTTACTTGTGATCTTTCCTTCCTTCATGATTCTTCTTGTATGAGATCATGGTTTCCTTGGAGAAAACTCTTGGTCACAAAGCTTCAAGTGGTGTGGGCTTCTTCTAACTTTTGCATTCCCTTAGTCTCTAAATCTTGAGCAAGATTTCCTTGTCTCACTTGTAGTCCTTGGTGATATCCAAGTTGGAAGTCCTTGGTGAACATGCTGAAGATGTTGAAGTCATTAGAGTTGAAGAAGTCCTTTGCACATGGTGTAGTCTTTGGCCATGGGTAGGTTATTCCACCAAGTTGAAGTAGGAGAGATGTAGAGTTGATACCAAAGTGGTTGAGGAAAGAGTTTACAAGTATGTTTGTAAATAAGTTTTTGGAACAAGTACAACTCCTATCTTCTAAGGGTTTTTGTCCAATCCTAGGGTTTACAAATCCTACAGGCAACACAATGCTCTGATACCATCTGTAGAGGGAGTGTCCCAACCTTTAAACAATATAAGGTGGAGTCCCCTGTGTTTACAATGCTAGTCCCTGGATCAATAGCTAGCATCCACAATTAAGATGTAATATCAAGAAACAAAGGTCATAATATAACTTTATAACCAGGAATAAAGTAATTTTATTACATCTTTCATAGCTCATTTGGCTATTACATTGCAGCGAAATAACTATAAGCATGGGGTCCTTCATCTTCAAAGTTCCACAGGCAGACATGTTGGTTGTAGACTTTGTAATCCTAATCAATCAATCTTCACTAAAAACAATCAAACCTGCAACATTACAAGTTACAGCCACAAGGGTCAATACATTTGAATTGTATTGGCAAGTTTCACTACTAAGTATAATATGAGTGGATCCTATCATTACATGCATTTTTGGCTAAGTAGGGTTTAAGGCTCATTTGCAGAAAGCAATAATTTATCCTATCTTTTCAAAATGGTTTTGGTCCTTTGTTAAATATCCTTTTCAAAATCCCTTGAACTCCTTGGTAATTTCCTAAGTGTTCAAGTCCTTGTCAAAAATCCCTTGAGCTCCTTGGTAACCCCAAGTGCATCAAGTTTTATCAAAATATCTTGAGCTCCTTGGTAACCCCAAGTGCATCAAGTTTTATCAAAATCTCTTGAGCTCCTTGGTAACCCCAAGTGCATCAAGTTTTATAAAGTTTTCTTTTAGAAATTAGAATGTCGAGATTTCCCATAGCTTCAAACTTTAGTTGCTCAGTATTGTCCATAACCGGGGACACGGCTAAGTACTTAGATTTTATTGTCTTCTGCAGAAGTAGTACACTTTACCCACATGTCACAATCCCATCTTGTTGCCACCAGTGGCCAATGGATTAGTGCTCACCAAGATGGAGTACCGGCAGATTGAGAATGTGACGAAGTCTTTCCAGAAGGTCCTCCCATACACCATTGCTAGCTTGTCTTCAGCACCCATGTAGGATTCCAGGTCCCCATGTCCAGTAAACTGAAGACAATGTATGGGTCTTCCCAATGTAGTTGACTAAGCCAGAGCCATAAATAGCATGTGGTTGCACACGAAAGCCACAATTGGAGAAACATGTTCAATCTCTAAGTTTCCTGGGTGGTTTTCCTTTGGAGCACAACACAAAGAGATTGCCATAGACATGGTTCCTTTTGTTGCCACCTTCTCCAAACTCAAAGTAACATTGGCCACCTAGGTGGTTCATTGAGTCCTTGTTTTATTATATAAAAACACAAGTCCTTTTCTCAACTTCTGTGGCGCCCCGCAAAAACCACTACTAGAAAATCACGGTGTTTTTATGCATTGCATCATCATGACCGCATGCTCATGTCATCATGCCACATTGCATTGGAGCATCGTCATCATCATGCATGGTTTTTGTCTAAACTATTTTCGAAACGCCTAGTTTTGTTTTCTAAATACTCCCGTCTTTATTCAAATTAAAACCCGGGGTTCCGGAATATTTTGTTTCGTCTACCAACGGTTTGCAAAAGCCCTGTTTTAAATAAATAAAATACTTATTTTATTTTTAGGGGCAGCCGAACCGGGCCGACCCGACCCAGTCGGCCACCCCAGTACAAAAACCAGCCTGTCTAATCCTAAAACTACCCAGTCCTATTCTACCCACTCTGCCTCCACCTCACCCCACCCAATAGCCTGCCTCCACCTCACCCCTCCCTTCCCCCTAACCAATCCCTGATCGCCACCTCGACCTGGCAGTACTGCCCCATCCTCCGCCGGCGCCACCGCGAGCGCCCTCCACCTCACCCTCCTCTGCTCAGCTCGCGCCCGTGAGCTCCGTCCCTCTCCGCTCTCGCGTCGCCCTCCTCTCTGACGCCGGACCCCTCGCCGGTCGCCCTCGCTCGCCTCCGCCTCGACCAGCGCGCACCACCGCCGACCCTTGCCTTCGCGCCCGCTCGACCCCGACCCTCTCCTCGAGCCGCTGCGACCTCCACCGTGCGCGCGTCTCCGGCCTCGCAAGCCCCCTCCGGCCGTCGCTGCAACCCGCCGCCGCCGACCCCGCCATCCTCTGCACCCTGCAACGGACGTCGCCGCCCTGCAACCTCTTCTCGCTGCGAGCAGCCACCATCTGCGACCCCAAACCACTCCCGGAATCATGCAAGCTTCCATGAGGGATCCCTGTAGCGACTCCATCGAGTCCTGTTATGTGCAGTTGGAGACCAAGAACAAGGAGTACCGACAAGATCTCCCCTGCCAACAAGGCCGGTTTGACGCCGATGGTCCTGAGGGATGCACATGGTGCCACTCAAGCCCTCCTTCATGGATACAGTGACAAGACCCGGACCCCGATGACCCCATGATCTCCGCTGCAGAACAACAAGGCCTTCGGAGTGGAATTAACAAGATCTACCGCCGAACGCCAAGCACTTCTTCATGAACCCGAGGATCCATCGACAGGACCTGCGACGCGAACACCGAGCTCTTCTCCCCGAGTCCGAAGACCGAACCCTGGCGCGCCAAGTTCTTCGACCCCGAGGACCGATCCATAGTTGCGTGAAGTACTTCCTCGAGGACGCCAAGTACTTCACCCCGGACATCGAGACCCTGAACGACAAGTTCTCCTTCCCGAAAGCATTGACGCTCGTGCGACAAGATCTACTTCCCAGATCCGAAGACCCCGGTACCCGATCTACTCAAGTTCGCCATCGCG
Organism: Avena sativa; assembly: GCA_916181665.1. Lineage (NCBI taxonomy): Eukaryota > Viridiplantae > Streptophyta > Magnoliopsida > Poales > Poaceae > Avena > Avena sativa. The sequence goes on from OV702285.1 coordinate 448,456,264, forward strand.
AGTCCGAACTTCATCGTTTCCCCGTCGAACCCTGAGACCGAACCCCGGAACCCCTCCGAACCCCCAAGACCTTCGACCCCAGATGTGTGAACCTTTTCCCGAGCCCCTATTTTATAAATGCTATATATAAAACCTGTTGCATAATAATTGTTCATCTCGCATGCATATTGGTGTGGTTTGGGGGCCTTATGCCGATTCACCATATAATTAAATATGGGATCCATATGCGGGCAAATCTAGTCTCATATTGGTTCCATTTAAATTTGTGTAGCGAACCGGTGATATAATTTTGCCTTGTTAAGACAACAATTAAAATTGCGGGGTGTCTAAACAACTTGAACCATCTAAGTAAATGTCGGGACCCCGGTTCCGCTTAATATGGCCTAATTGCATCGCATCTTTGCCATGTAATGCGTCATACATGCATCATGCCCGATCTTTTGCCGTAGTATTAAATAGTGCATCCGGTGTTTGTGCTAGTGTTTTGCTTCTTCACGGACTAGGCCGATGAGTTGATGCGAGTGACGCCCGATCTTCGGATGAACCTTCGGCAATGCTTTTCAGGCGAGCATCTCCCCCTTTCTACCTATCTTACTTTTATAGTATTTATTCCCTCCTGTTGATCTATTGCTATCTGTGTTGCGATGCTCTAGTTTTCGTACCCGTGATATCCCTTGCAGCCTTATATTGCCTTGAACACCTCCTATTACCTGTTGTTTGGTAGATAGTTGGACCTGCGCGTCGTAGTCGCTTGCTCAAGTGCTGTTGCGTGTCGTCAAGTACCACAGTTGTTGGAGTATTGCCGTGTGTTTATTGTTGGAGATGATCAAGACTTTAATTACTGTTTAACAACTAAAATTGAAGTAGGTAAATGCAGAGGCACAGGTGGGCAATAGATGTTATTTGGTTGTTAACCGTCCACTTGTGTCCCGTAGGACCCCGAGTACTTGATACCTGTTCCTTGAATATTCGTGCTATCCACATCCGGGAGGATTATGGGACCCCCCTGAGCCAGAGCTTGATTCATTCTTATTTCTTGGGGTCACAAACTAGTTTGAGGTTTTATTTACTATCCTGTACTTATGCCATGCTTTACTGCTTTATTACGATTGTGCGAGGAGCACCTGTACTGTTTAGGATCGGGACACGTTTTCGCAGTAACGACAAGCCCAGTCACACTTTCGGGTTCCCAGTCGTTTACAGCCGTCCACCCAAAACCTTGAGTCCGTCTCGGAGTCAGCTAACTTCGTTGCGGGTGTACTCAATGGGGTGGCCCCCTGAAATATTTCTGAATCTTGTGATTGCTTTGTCGTAAAAGCCTCGTTGGGTTTTGATTTGGTTTTTCCGAGGTTGATCGAGTGTGTGTTGCTATTTGTGCACCCCTGCAGGGTAAAACTTTCTGAAAGCCGTGTCCGCGGTTATGGACGACTTGGAGCACAGTATCTCGATCATAGACAACTATAACTAAAGTAGTGCTATAAATTTGACTTTATAATGACTAGTAACCAGCTTCACTATAATGGAATGGCTAAATAAAACTGCCAACAATTGCTTGTTTGGGTTGTCGCTTACTACCACTGTACCTGACTAGTAAGTATTGCAACTATAACGGAATGGCTAAATAAAAGTAACAACAACTGCTGGGTTTGGGATATCTCATGCTAATTGTATTTGACTAGTAAGTGTCGCAACTACAACGGAATGGTTAACTAAAATTTCCCACTGCTTATTATATCAGGATGATCATATATACTTGACTAGTAATTGCTGCAACGATAACTGAATAAATAAAAATGCCAACTGTGTGAGTTCCTCGGTTGACTTCCTCGTTTAGTCTCGAGGGGGAAACACCAGGATGGGTTTGTTTGGTGGTAGTATCAGGTTGGTTCCGGATAGGTCTTTCTTACCCCTCTCTGATAGCCGACAGTTATATCGAGTCTCTATAGGTTGTTTAGTGCATGCTGCGCTGCCGCTTCAGTCCACCATACCTATGTAGGCGAGGACCGCCGAATTCTAGCCTCGCCGTGTACTGGCCTCAGTACTGACCGCTCTCTCTTTTTCCTTTGCCCTTCGTCGGCACCCCTTTTGTTTAAGCAGGTTTTGAGATCGACGTCGTTAGCAGGGTTACCCTTCCGGCTTGGCCTGGGCAGGGTTATGGACGCCATTGTTTATTTTTCAGGGCTCTTAGTCCCATTTGCATCTTGTCCGCAGCTGGACGCTCTATCGTTTTCAAGGTGATTTGGATCTTTGTTCTGTATATCTGTATTCTTGACTCATGGAGTCGTGTTGTATATATATCTGTTCTGTGGGTCCCATCGAGGACTGTTGTGTAATGTTATTACTTCGTTTTCCACCCGCACGCAAGTGCCTGGTGGGCACCTTTGAATCGTTTCTATGCGGGTTTTGGCGGGAAGCGCTGAAACTTGCATAGGGCCGATTCTGAGGGTGTTACAACTTCATAAAATCTCAACATGTAACTCTTTTCAAAAAAAAGCATGGCTAAGCATGTAACAACTACATTGTTTTCACTAAGGAATGTATAGGGTATCCTATTAGGATTTAGCATAGCATAAGTATAGAAATTATTTTCATGCATGTTTCAAAATCCACTAAGTATAATGAAAATAGTAGGACTTTAGATGATAGTGTAACTTGCCTTTCTTTTGGTAGGGAATGTTGGTTCACTCCTTGATCTTGCTAGTCTCACACTTTACTAACTTCACTACAATCAATCAAGCAAACACAATATCAACTAGCATTCCAAACCAATAATCAATCAAGCAATTCACTCACATAAAACAATGGGATCTAAGTCATGCATGTAAGCATGCAAGAGATAGTTTTATTTGAAAAGATGGTCTCCACTAGGCTTCTAGACTTTGTAAGGTTCAAGGTGGTCATTTTTCAAAGTGGCAAAGTCATTTGCAAAAGGATTTTGTCCATAAACCATTTTTAAGTCCAATCACTATTTTATGTGGTGGAAAATATTTTTATTAAAGCAACAACTTTAAGCTGTTCACCAAATAAGTTTTTGTTTCTAAAAAAAAAACTTGGTGTGTAGGGTCAGTAGGTTTGGTCCAAAACATTTTCCTAAAGTTTTTACTCCAAAAACATTTTCATAACAAAACCATTATTTTTATTTGGCTAGAAATGGGCTAAACCAATTAATCCATCCTAAATTTCACCAAATTCATTTTTGAATCCATGGGTTGGCTCCTAGGGTCAGTAAGTTTACCACAAACCAATTTGCAAAGGTTTTAACCCTAAAAACATTTTTGAACAATTTTTCTAAACTAAACAAGCATACAAAGGTTTCTGCAAAAACAACCAATCTAACAGATACTATTTACCAAACCAATTGCATAGTTGGCTAGGGTTTGTTCCACTGATTCCAACGATATAAATTTTGCAATTTTTGGACGTGTGGATCAAAAGTTACAAGGGTTTCAAAATGGCATCTAAATCTGATTCAAATTCTATTTTCTAAACGTCTGGTGACACGCGGCGCAACGCTATTTGCTGGTACCGGTTCGGGTGGATCACGTGCTGTAGGCCATTGGATTAAAAGGGGCTTGTGCGGCTTAGATCGTTGCATACCCTTTCCTTTAAGTGAACCTATCATAACCGCAGGATTCACATCTAACGGTGTACAGCGTGCTAACCACAGATGGGCGGCGCTGCGGTGGCTACTGGTGGCGGAGCGGCCAGACGGTGGCGGCGCCGGCGATACAGGAAGCGAGAGAAGAGGAGGAGAGGCTCACCGTGATCGCAAGGACGTGGTGATGGTCAAGGTACGGTTGGCTTGACAAGGGGCGCTCAAGGACAGCAGCAATTGCTCGCCGGAGACGTGGTCGGCGTCAGATGGTCCTGGAGCTCGTCGTGGATGGCGCTGTGGTTCGCCCCGAGGAAAAAGGAAGACACAGTTAGATGCGCTAGATCAAGGCGAACTTGCGTGCGTGAATGAGAGAAAGAGGGGCGGTCAGATGATTACCAGAAGGGTTGCCGGAGTTGCTTGCAGACACGGCGGCGTTTAGAGATCGTCGAAGTCGACGCTCAGGGTGCCCGCGGTTGAATGGAAGGTACTGGCAGGAGCGCCTGGGAGTGGGGAGTAAGTTCGTGTGCTCGGGGAGGCACGGGGTAGAGAGGCTCGGCCAGAATTTGTGCTGCAGCTCGTCGGAGCAGAGTGGGTTTACGCGTAAATCGTGGCAGCCTTGTGGCCAGGAGAGAGGAGTGAGCGAGGGGAAATGGAGAGGGAAGAGAGACGCTTAAGTGCACGCAGTCACGGGCTGAATCAATGCGTGGTTAAGGAGGAATCAAGCGCGCATTCAAAAAGCAGAAACGACGACGAGGTTTGGGCATAAGAAGTCGCGCGGGTGAGGAAGAAGGCTCGGGTGTGGGGCCGTTTCGTCAGTGGAGCGAGAGAGAGGGTTGGGGTCCACAAGTCAGTCACTCTGCGGGTCAGGGAGCGGGTGCGAAGCGTTTTTCTGCGGATGAGGGGAACTGGGCTAGTTATTTGGGCTTCCTGGGTTTGGTCAGTTGGGCTGAGTCCAAAACCATTTTTTTTCTTCCTAAAACCTTTTTCTTTTTCTATTTCTAATTTCTGTTTTGAAATTCAAACAACCAAACAATACTCAAATCAATTCAAACAATCACCACACTTTGAAACTTTGAATTTGGTTCTGTTCAGTAACATAAACCAAAATTCCAAAACTAAAATAATAATTTTATTTTAGGGTCCATTATTAATTAAATAAATAGACCATTGTTATTAAATCAAATAGGATTTGTTTTATTTAAATACTCCTTTTGAAATCTAATTATTTTCAAAACCAAATCAGTAGGTTTTATTTGGGAATATAAAATACTTGGAAAACTTATTTTAAATAAATAAATAAGTTTTGATGTTTTGGAAATAGTAAAACCTTTATTAATAAAACTTGGATATTAAATCCTTATTACTTTATTTAAATAAACCTTTACTATTTTTATCAAAACAAAATGTTTTATTTCAAAAGCTTGGCCAAGGTTTAATTTGGCTCTATAAAATAATCCTTATTTATAAAACTTCTATTTCTTTTGAAAACCAAATCCTTTTATTTAAAAGATCCAAAATAGTAATTCCAAAATATTTTATTTTCCTTTATCAAATGTTTACCTTTTTAAATCTCTTTAGGATTTTATTTGATCCAAATTGGTTTGAAGATTTCCAATTGGATTCAAAAAGTTTCTTCTCACTCTAAAAATCAAACAAAGTTTTATTTTATTCATTCATTTTTCACATTACAAGATTGGAAAATCTTGGGATGTGACATTCATGCCTCGGCTGATGATCTTGCGGGTGGTAATTCGTCCCTTCAGCCAGGTTATTATCTTCGGGATTTCCTCTTCCGAGGATCCCCTGTTCTTTGTTGCCGCGACCGAGGTTTCTCTCCCCACTGTTACCTCGGCTTCCATTGCCTTTGTTTTCATTTTCTTTATCGGCCACTACCGGATCATATGGAACCATCTGTTTGTTCCTTTTTCCCGAGGTTACCGCCTTATCTTTTCGTGATCCATTTCCGGGTGAAGATGCCGCGGCAGCTAACAATTCCGGGGCAGCTCCAGCCGAATGAACCAAACGCGAACCTCCCGGCTTTGCCGGGTTAGCCTTGAGTATCTCCTCATTTTGCTGGTTAGCGATGCGTACCATCTCATTCACTCTTTCCTGTTGCTTTTGTCAGGCTTCACCGGTCAATCCCTCCAACTCTAAAGCTGCGACATTCGCCGCTCTGAGGTTCTTTGCCAGGGTACTGTACCTCGGCAGCCCCAGGTTGGCCAAATCACCTAGCTGAGACTCATGTTCTTTGATAATATCACTAAGCAGGTTTTTTTCCCTTTCATTCTAACACCATCCAGCTGAGTCGGACTGGTGTATAATTTTTTGGCCCTAGCATACTCATGCAAGGTCCGGTTAAAGGGATCCTACAATGCTGACACCTTCTTAGCCTCTGCTAACATTTTCAATTGAGTTTCCTCTAACTCGGCCTGAGCATTGGCCGGGTTTACAATAGGAGCTACAGGTGTGGTGAGATTTCTATTGCTGCTTATAAGATATTCTCTGGCCTTTCTAAAGGAGGACCTCTAATTCGAGCTGCCTTGGGAGTTACCTCAAACACCTCGGGTGCATTTGCCGCTGGCGGATCTGCTGCTGCCTGCTTTGCAGCCGCCGGCTTAGCCGTTGCCGAATCTACCGTCGTCAGGTTCTTGCTTGGTCCGGATCTTGCTCCTGCTGTTGGTGCTAGTGTCGTCATCATTACCTTGACGCTGCCTGTGGGGTGAGTGAGACGCGGGCCGCTAGCATCACTGAGGGGGTCTCTCCCGCAAGGATGAATCGGCGTGGGTAGATGCGAGACATGCCGACGCCGACGTAGATCTTGTGGGAAACAAGGTTGACGAAGACACCGTTGCGCGAGGGTGGCGACACTCTGAAGCTTCCAGCGTTGTCGCTGACATAGTCCCAGATGTCGAATCTCTAGACTAAGCTGGAGACGACGCGCTCGCTAGTGTCGATGAAGTTTCTCGTCCGGATCTTGACTCCAGCTAGCACCACTGCTGGCCCCACGGTGGGCGCCAACTATCATGGTGGTGGCACGACAGATGCCATGGGTAGGCTTAATCTGGGGGCCAATGGATGCTAGTGGGATCCAGGGAGGGAAAATGTAGTGGTTTCTACACATAGAACGCTAGAACTTGATCTTTATTCAACACCAATGGAGCTACACTTGCTCCTCGAGCTCTTCGAGTGAGAGGAAGAAGAAGCTACAAAAAGTGCTAAGTAAAAGTGAATCCATCCCCTCCTCAGGAAGCCCTGCCCCTCCTTATAAAGTAGTGGTCTGGTTCCTTCTAGGGCTGACGTGGACAAGCATATTCGTGGAATATGCGTGTCCCAAAATAGTAACTTGGAGGGCTTCTTTCCGTGTCCCCCTTCTATCGATGGCAAAGACCCAGAGTCCACCACATGTGATCCTTGGGCTTGTGGACTGTCACCTCGATGACCTTCTTCTGCTCCTCTGCCTCTCTGTCTCTTGTCCATAGCACTTGGCACTATGCAGATTCCTGATGAGAGACAGTGCTTAGTGTTGACTTCGGGGGTAGCCTTCTCCTTCTCGAGCAAGCTTCCCCTGACTCGGCCTTGCCCCGTATGACTCGGCCAAGCCCTAACCTGCATGTACAATGCGCAATAGTTGTAGACTGACATAACCCATATGTCGACCGAATCAGGTTTTAGTTACCTGACTTGGAGTAAGTCGGACCTTATTTGGCCGATTTCTATATGACTCGGCCAGATCATTCTTTGACCCGGTCCAACTCTATGGGGGTTTTCCCCCTTTTCCTTAGCTTGAACCTATCTGGGGTCATCCCTCGACAAATGAAATGAGCAATCAATTAAAGTGTTTCTTAAAATTTTAGTAAATATAAAGTGTCCAGGTCATTTCAACAAATATATATGGAGGAATTCATTTATCCTGAAATGCAAGAGACGTTGGGTGACTCAGAATTTCAGGTGAGCTACTCAATGGGCATGCAGTTACTGTCGTAGCTAGGAATCGGATAGAAATTATAAAGGCATCATAAGAGAACTTGTATAGCGAAAATGCAAACTACGAATGAACTATATATACAGTAGAGGATAGCTATGTCGCTGCTTAGGACGAACCATTAGATATTAAATATTATGGCATTTCTTGTGGACCTGAAGAACAAGACAAGCAAGCATTACACAAGTGTTCCTACAAATGAATTGAGCAATCAAACAGAGTGTTTCTTAGAATTTCAGCTAATATAAACTAGCCAGGTCATTTCAACAAATATATATGGAAGCAGTAGTATATCCTGGAATACAAGAGACATTGGGTGACTCAGAATTTGCGGTGAGCTACACAATGGGCATGCAGTTACTGTTGTAGCTAGGAACCACATAAAAATTATAAATGCATCATAAGAGAACTCGTAGAGCAAGAATGCAAACTACGAATGAACTATATATACAGTAGAGGATAGCTATGTTGCTGCTTAGGATGAACCATTAGATATTAAATATAATGGCATTGCTTGTGGACCTGTAGAACAGGACAAGCAAGCATTATACAAGTGTGCCTACAAATAAATTGAGCAATCGAACATAGTGTTTTCTAGAATTTCAGCCTATATAAACTAGCCAGGTCATTTCAACAAATATATATGGAAGAAGTAGTATATCCTGGAAAGAAAGAGACGTTGAGTGACTCAGAATTTGCGGTGAGCTACAAAATGGGCATCCAGTTACTATCGTAGCTAATAATGAATGAGACGGAAATTATATGGCATAATGCGAGAACTTGCAGAGCAGGAACGCAAACCACGAATGAACTACACAGTAGAAGATAGTTATGTCGTTGTTTAGGATGAACCAGCACCAGATAATAAAACAATGACATCCCTCTTGTGAACCTGTAGAAGAGGTTGTGCAAACCAACATGTTAAGTGTTCCCTTTCGAGCTCTATGCAAAGAAAAAACAAATAGTCAGTGTTGCATCTTTTAAAGATCCAGATAGCAAAAACAAAATTATAATCGAACTAGTACAATGAGTTTAAACGGCTACTACAGGATAGCAGAACGATGCCAGAGAGGAAATAATAGCAGGAACTTAGCTCGGGACGGACCAGATAGATTCAGTAACTGGGGAGCAGGGAATCCACACTAATATTTTCCACTGACTTTACATTTTGCAAGAACTACAGAATAGCATGCAATTACTATTATAGGGAGTATCTAAGAACATGTGCGTGACAAAATAATAAACATGTGCATGACTTGAAATTTCTAGAGCAGTGAATGCAAACCAACTTGTTCTATGACCTTGTATGTAGCACAAAGAACAAGTATGCCTAGTGTATTGTGTGTACTAGCACGATTACAAAAATGTAGTTCACTGCAACATGCTTTAACCTACTATACTGCCGAGAAAATAAAAAGGGGTTGGAGATTTGGTTACCTTGGTCGTAGAGGCGTCTAAGCATTGTCGATACCGTGCGGGTGACGTCCAGGTAACCGAGGGTGTTGCAGTTGCGGGGTAGCAGATCTTGGGGTCACAGAAGCAGATCTTGAGCGGTCGATGCCATCTTGAGCGCGGTGGACGAGAGCGTCACTGAGGCAGATGCGGTGCAGCAAACAGCGACTCCCGTGCAGCTGGTCTGGAGCGATGGATAGAGAACTCGTTGAACTAGATCCCGTCCAATGGACACCTGTAAAGTGGCTCCAGTACGGTTGGGTAGCTTTCGTCGGCGGGGAAGCATAGCTTGAGCGGTCGACGACGCCATTGGCGCAGTCAGGGAGACCACAACTCCGATGCAGTGGCAGAGAGACCCAATGAACTAGATCCGGTGGGGTGGGCGTCAGTGAAGTGGCTCCGCGGCGGTGCACGAGACCACAACTCAAGCAGCTCAGGCCGCCGTGGAATTGCCGCCGGCCAGTGCGCGCGGTGGGCGTGGGGGAGGAGCCTGGGATTGTTGGGAGGGCCGGTGGGAAAAACTGCGTGAATTAGGGACAATGGAGGTGAAAAGAAAAATAATTACGATCGTGCCCCAAAGCTACGGACTATAGATTTTCCCATAGGGTTTCTGCACAACGGGTAGAATGGTAATTTTGAAAACAAAAGTTTTTGAAACGGAGGGGCGCGAAACGCTTCAACGTCGGTGTGTGATTTTGCCGCGCGATTGAGATTTTGAATTTGTCTAGCGTCCATCTACTAATATAAATAATATAGTAGACCGTACGCTATCTGTCCAGGAATTCAAGGCAGAGAGCCACATCAACTGATCATCCATATCCATATTTTGTACAGAAACTTGGATACCACGGCGTAGGTGGTAAATTTTGCCGCCTGACTGAAATTTTGAATTTGGCTAGTGTCCAAGTAATAATAGAAAAATGGTACTACCTGGGTGGAAGATTTTGCCTACAAATGTTTGAATCCGAGAGGCGCGAGATGTTTTGGGGTCGGTGGGTTATTTTGCCGCTCGATTACGACTTTGGATTTGGCTGTCGGCCAAGGTTTAATGGAGTAGAAAAAGGTTGTGTAAATCGTACGCCATCTGGTGAGGATTTTAAGGCGTGAGTCACATCCACTGATGCCTCCCATTCAAACGGGATAGGCGGTAGGTTTTGGTGGCTGACTGTGATTTTGAATTTGCAGTTTGTACAAATAATAATTTTAATAAATAGGCCGTTCTCTCTCTATTTCAGGAATCCAAGTCGGGGCAACAAATAAATGTCTAAAGTAGCTTCGATTCATGAATAAAAAGACAAGGTCTACTAAATATTTAGGTGTCGGCATAGACTCTTATGTAGGAAACACTAACCAAATGGTAGTGCTAATTCAGATCAAATAAAAAGCCTGCTGCAAAACAAATACTACTGCATACTATAAAAAACACCAGCTACACGAGTATATGTAGATCACATAAAACAAGGTTTCATCACGCATATGGTACTACATAGAGAGAAACAATGTTTCATCAGACACGCATAGGCCCCCAAAACGAACAGACACCTCTAACATTCTAGCCCCTGCAGCTCCGTGACTGCAGCACAAACAAAACTGCCGCCACTATTCCATCGGCTACTAAAACAAACAAACATCAGACTGCATATCCAAATAACACAACCTCGGCTAACACATGCTTGCCCAAACAAGCCTTTCTTGTTCATCTGAGTGTTATTTTCATCTCCTTGATGTTGTAGTCTGAATCAGCTGGGTTGCTGACAGGACTTCCTTTTCGTTTCTTTGATTTAGCACTCTGAATCACGTCGGTTGCTGAAGGAAATGAACGAAATGATCAGGAAAATCATAGGTGTATAAAGATGCAAGGGTTGCATATGAATGACTGCACTAACCATGTGTCATTAAGTAGGGATGTAAAGTACACCAACGTTTAGGAGATCTGAACTTCTTACACTTCATGTTGCTGAGATCTAATTTGAATACTCCCTCCTTCACCCATATAACCACCATTTCTCTATCCTCAAATGCACAGAGTAATCTTACTGAATGTTTCCCATTATATGCCCATGATTTCTCAAGGCCAAGGAGAGTATTCAACTCAACCTTTATATGAGGAACCCAAGCTTCCCATTTCCCTGTTGATGATCTTGCACTGCACCACGTGCATAGAGTGAAATCTCTTATAAACTCAAGGGAAACATCTCCATTATGCCCCTTAGCGATGACAAAATTGTGTCTGGATATATCATGTGTCTCATGTGGGCACTCAATATAACACAGTTTTGTTGTCACATTGTTGAAGGAAATTATATATCTGGACTTCATTGTTGGCCAGTACAAAATGCCCCCTATGAGAGTTGTCGGTCTATGATTAGTCTTAGCCAACATCTCAACACGTTCAATCCAGTCCTCCCATTTTCCAAACTCTGATGAGTACCTCTGGACCAGTGCTTTGTTACCATTGGTTACTATCCAAATAACCCAGAAATTGTTGTAGCAGTGTGAAGACAATTGCCCATGGTTTCTCGAACAGAGAATTATCCTGCTGTCATACTCAAGTCTCCGCCAAATTGGTGGTTCTGGTATCACTGTTTCACTTCCACTGATTGGATCCCAGGCCATTATCATGTTAGACCCTTGCAGAAAATGAAGTAGCACCCTACCATTGCTACATCCGAGTACATATGGTTTGTAGGCTTTATGTACTTCCACTAGGTTGTTTAGATTCTTGAAGATGGATTGGTCAAGATTATGATCTGTTATGAATTGAGCATCCTCAGAGCCGTTGGTGAAAAATCCAAGTAACAACATTCCTCTATTATGTGACAGGGTTAGCCTTTTGAAATCGTTGCTTCCCATGAAGTCCATCCAATGTTTTTGGGCGACTGATGCCCTCAGTATGCATGATGGTGCGGAGGAAGCCTGACAAGAATCTGACCAACTACATCGCTTGGCAAGTCATTGATTGTTGCATATGTTCTTCCACTAAAGCTAGTAGGATAATGCAAATAGCACAAGTGCATCATCAGAATCAAGTAAACTACAAAAGGCATAATGCACAACCCTAAAAAATAATTATGTAAACACCAGAATGCATTATATAATTTGACAGGAAAATTTATCATCGAAATTTCATAAACTGCATGTGTCCGAAAAAACTACCTAAATAGCAGGGTGTGTCAACAAAAGACCACCTAAACAGCACAAGGAATCAACTAGAATAGTACAAAAGCACCAAAATGCTTCACCATGTCGGAACATGGTAGGAATGCAGAACAGTTTTTTTTAGAGGTCACCGGAGAGGACAGAAAGGCCCCCACCTGATTTTTCTCATTTTATCATAAAGAAGGGGAAAAGGACACAACTTTAGTGACTTGGGGTGTGTTTGGTTTATGCCCAAGATTACCCCACCAAATATTTGGCTAGCCAAAATTTTGGTGAGCCTTTGATTTCCCAAGTTGTCCAACATTGGCTAAAAAAATTGAACTAGAGTTGGTAGTGGAGAATTGGCATGCCAAAAAGTTGGCAACAATTCAAACAAGTGCCAACCTTTTGATCATGACCAGAATATTAGTAGGGTAAACTTTTGCCACAATACAAACACACCCTTGGTGAACCCAGGTCTCACGATGACTTGCCCCAAGATCCACCTTCCATCTTAGATTCAAGGTATGACAGTAGCTCAGATTTTAAACTACAAATTAAATCTATTTCGAAAAAATTGACAAAAAATCAGTAAATCATAGGTGCCTAGGTTTGAATCCTGTGAAAGTTTCATCCCATTTGGACCGCTAGTTTGTGATTAAATAGCTTTTATGTTCCAATATCCACTGCTTCCAGAAAAATCCCGGAGCAGAATACATAAAAGAGGGAGGGAGTCAGAGAGACAACATTCAACGCAGAACTTACAGAGTTTTGAGAAGATGGAGCAGGCTCCGCCAATGAATGATGAGCCACGACCGCTGACGCTGAAGAAGCACGACCATGAGCTGACGCATTCCTAGCATCCCACGCAGTCGTCACTTTAGCAGCGGCATCCAACATAGCCGAATTTGATCCAGTAGCAGCTGACGAGGATCTCGACTGTGTCTCCACCGCTTTCCAAGCATCACTCAACAATGCCCAAGATTCCTATGCAGTACAAGCATCGGCCTCTGCATCCGCTTCACATGTATCCGCTGGTGCTACTTCAGCATCCACCTCTGCTTTGCAAGCATCAGCCGATGTAGCAAAAGCATCCGCCGACGGCGATTGCATTTCCTACAAAATCCACAATCTTATTTACTTCGCAATGCCCAAAATAAATGTATCCTATCCATGAGAAAGCACATAACCGCTGGAGGTTGGGAACGTACGTACCAGAGAACGGCGGTGCGGTGGTGCTCAATGGTGGAGCGGCGGGGATGGTCCGATGGAGGGAGAGCGGCCAGGCGGAGGAGAAGTCTCGGTTTGGTTGAGGGAGGGCTTCCTCGAAACTAACTTTCGCCCTGCTATATTTTTTTTGTGAATCCCGCTTTATTTTTTTGGAAAAACCCCACTGTATTAATAAAAGTAATCACACAAGGCCCAGTTCTTTTGGTAGGACCCACATGACTTATGGAAAACGTCACAAGGTATAAGATCAACAGTTGCCACAAGGTGGAACCCATATAACTTGTCACATTGCTCCATGCAAAAGAGAGTAGAGAGGGAATTTTTTTTTATATTCCTTATGGGCAACCCACAAGCTTGAGGTGCACCTTTAGGCTTAAACCTAAAGGCGAACCTTAGGGAATGCCACATATGCTTTAAGATGTGATTTTTTTCACATTGCGTATCCCAGCTTAAGCCAAAAATAACTCGATTTTAAGACGTTTCTTGGGACAGTAAGCCGGGATACCCAAGCTTCCGGTAGCTTCCTGCCTTACGATGCTCACTTACCCGCAAGTTTTGTACTATATTCGTATGATACAATGAATTGCTTGGTATAAAATGTTTTAGGTGGTAGAAGCCTGTCGTTATAAATGACATCAAGTTCTAGAGTTCAAACATCAAACTGGAATTCCACAATCTACAAATAAAAGTTTTGGTTTACTACCAGATACATACTTAGAGCAAGTCTAGCAGCGCCCCTATATTTTCTCCCCTATATATGTATGTAGGGGTCTCCCCTAAAAAGATTTTCCCCTTAAATATTGCTTACCTTGAGAAGTTACCCTAAATTATCTCCCCTATATCAAAAAGAGATATATTTTAATAGAGGAGGGCACACTTTATTAATTTTTTACCCGACAACTCACTCATCCACATAGAGCCAACATATCGTCAGTGTGAGTTTCCAACTATCAGGAAAGAACATTCTCAACTTCCTGAGTAATGACAAGATTGACCTTTTTCATAAAGAAAGTCCGAAGAATATGGATCCGAATGCCACAAGACAAGCTTCATACATATTAAGTGGACCAACAGGTTTCACTTATGATTCATATGTTTAATTTTATGAGTTTTCAAACTTCGTCCTAGCTCTCTGCACACTTGAATGATTTTATGATGACTTATCGAAATTAGGTCAAATTTGAACTACAGGAAAATTGTAGGTTTGGTTCGAAAGTTTCGTGATTTTTTGAGGTAACCATCAGGGCAGGGGCGTTTAATATATCACAAACCACCACCGAGAGTTTTGATAACATGTTCCTATTCTTTCTAAAATTCTGCATGCTCACAATTTAACGAAATTAGGTCAAACTCGAGCTACCAGTAAGAGCGATAAATTGCTCTTGAATTACTAGTTGTCTTTTCGAAGGTAGATGGGTGCATCTACTTTCTAGTAAACAATGCCATCGGTATGAGTATCCAACTATCAAGAAAGAACATTCTTAATTTTATGAGTAGTAACGATGACGAGATTGTTCCTTTTCGTATAGAAAGTCTGAAGAATATCGATCTAAATGCCATGAGCAGACCTTTCAAATATTTATAGTGGACCGACATGTTGTACTTACGGTTCCCATGTTTTATGTTTTCTCAAACTTCGGCCTAGCTAACTCTTCCCACTTGAATGACTTTATGCCGATTTATCTAAATTAGGTCAATCTTGAACTATAGGAAAATTGTAGGTTGCTTTGAAAGTTCTGCGATTTTCTTGAGGTAATCATTGGGGGTTCATTTAATATGTCACGAACCACCACCGAGAGTTTTGAAAAAGGTTCAACTTCTTGCTAAGATTTTCATCTCGACAACTTAACGAAATTAGGTCAAACTAGAGGTACGAGTAAACGCGATAGATTTCTCTTGAATTGATTGTCTTTTTGAAGGTAGATGGGGTGCTTGTTATTATAGTAAACAATGTCGTAGGTGTGAGTTTCCAACTATCACGAAAGAACATTCTTGATTTTCCAAGTGATGACGAGATCGTTCCTTTCCGTGAAGAAAGTCTGAAGAATATGGATCAGAATGCCATAAGTGTAGACCTTTCGAAAATTTATAGTGGACCGACATGTTGTACTTATGATTCCCATGTTTTATGTTTTTTCAAACTTTGTCCTAGATAACTCTGCCCATGTGAATGACTTTATGCCTATTTACAGAAATTAGGTCAATCTTGAACTATATGAAAATTGTAGGTTGCTTTGAAAGCTGTGCGATTTTTTAGGTAACCATCGGGGGGGGGGGGTCATTTAATATATCACGAACCTACACCGAGAGTTTTGAAAACAGGTTGAACTTCTTGCTAAGATTTTTCATCTTGACAACTTAACAAAATTAGGTCAAATAACTTGAGGTACGAGTAAGCGCGATGGATTGCTCTTGAATTAATTGTCTTTTTGGAGGTAGATGAGTGCATCTTATTTTAGTAAACAATGTCGTCGGTGTGAGTTTCCAACTTTCAGGAAGGAACATTCTCAGTTTTCCGAGTGATGACGAGATATTGTTCCTTTCTGTAAAGGAAGCCCAAAGAATATTGGATCTGAATATGCCATAAACCAAGCTTTCATACACATGTGTTAGACCGACATGTTGTACTACTTATGATTCCCATGTTTCACAAGTTTTCAAACTTCGTCCTTGCTAACTCTGCCCACTTGAATGAATTTATGCTGATTTATCAAAATTAGGTCAAATTTGAGCTACAGGAAAACTGTAGGTTGCTTTGAAAGTTTTGTGATTTTTTGGAGGTAACCATCGGGGGCTCATTAATATATCAGAAACCACCACTGGGAGTTTTGAAAACAGGTTCAACTTCTTGCTAAGATTTTGCATCTTGACAATTTAAAGAAATTAGGTCAAACTTGAGCTACTAGTAAGCGCGATAGATTGCTCTCGAATTAAATAGCATTTCAGAGGTAGATGGGTACATCTTCGTTTAGTAAACAATGCCATCGGTGTGAGATTCCAACTATCAGGAAGGAAGATTCTCAATTTTCCAAGTGATGGACTTGGATGTCATTTTCATTTTCTATAAGGTCCTTGATTCAACACGAACTTCCACCGGCCGTGTTAACTGAAGCTCACTACTCCCACGGGACCCGCGTCAGTTAAAAGAAAATGTTGCCTCCCAATTTTTCATATAAAGTGGACCTTGCTTTCTTACAATCCCCATGCTTTTAGACGGATTTTTCAAGATTACTCTAGCTAACCTAGTACACATAAATGACTTTATATAGATTTAACGAAATTAGATGTGTTCCCAATGTAAGTATTCATGTAGATGTAAGTTTTTAGACGGATCTTTGAAGATTACTCTAGCTAACGTCTTACACACCTACTCTACCTCTCAATTTTCTCTCTCCTTCACCCTCTCTCACCATCCATCCTCCACTTATCCTTCAATTCCTTCCCAATGTAAGTTTTCGCGCAATGTTAAACTTCTAGTCTGAGATGCAGCGGTGCACAAAAATACGGGGCCCACATCATGTCACCATCAATCAAGTTCGGTGATGCAACTTTGTGTAGTGTACACTAATGCACTGTAGATAAGCATGTATAGACACTTAGTTTTGATCGGAGGAGATACGAGACACCAAGTAATTCAGCATCATCTGCATGATTCTCTCCATTTTTGGATAAAACGGGAGCCTCCTAAATTCCTTGGGCCGAAAAAATCAAGAACCGATGAGTCTGGTATAATCCTTTTTTTGTTGGTGGGACAAGTCTGGTACAATCTATTTATGATATTTTGGACTTTTCAGGGAATTAATACAAGCACGATGTAAATAGACATTATGAATTGCAATAGTACACACCCCTCCTTTCACCCAAAACACCCAACCTGTCGTTGCTTATAACTCGATCTCTATTTGTTTCCTCCAAAATGTCGTATGACAACTCTCTGCAGAACACGTTGATAGACTTGACAAACGGGAATGACCCCGAAACTCAGCATAGAAGCCTAGAATCGGTCGACCAGACATGGCTCCCACCGTTGTCCGACTCCTCAGATGAAGAAGATAGCCATTGGGAGCAATTTTTCGAAGGGAGACTGCCACCAACGCCGAGCGACTCCAATAAGATGGACGATGTGACCGAGGAAGAGGATTCTAAGGACGACGTTGAGGAGGAGGCCGAGGAAGACGATGAGGATTGTTCACATTTCAAGCCAAGTTAGCAATGTCAAGGTGACATCTACATAACCTATCCCGTTTATTTTTTATAAATTAAAGAATATAATAAAAAAGTTAAGCACTTGCATGTGGCGTCCTCTTGTGATAAACATGAATTTTGACAAGGTTTAAAAACATTTGCTTCACAATATAACCAACGATGTGCAAACATACTTCTGTTTAAAGCTAAATAATGATCAAAGGTCATGGCCATTATCTATATAGTTTATAATAACATGTCTATTTCTGGTAGATGAGTGCATCTTGGCATGACATACTAATGTTGTTAATGTGACTTTTTAACTTTTATGTTTTCAAAAAATATCAAATAATTCTAGAAGTGCCACATGTAAATGTTTTTTAAACATAGTGCAAAGACTATGGCTCTGAATGCCGCAATACAATAAATTTCATACAAAATAGAGTACGTTTATGGCTAACAAGTCTCGTGAATTTTCAAGCTTTCTATCTAATTTGTCAATTGACCAAAGTAGGTAAAATTTGAAATCCAAGTGGGAATTTTTTCTGAAATTCATATATAATTATTGTACCCATGCAGTCATACTGAAAACTAACGACTATTTTGAAAGATACAACCTCTTTGTCTGAATTTTAATGCCGACACATCTGACCATGTTTCAAAAAGTCAAAGAATATATGGAAACATTGCAAAAATGAGCAAGGTCATTTTTTATTTTCTTTTAAAAGGGGAGTAGAACCCCGGCCTATGCATCGATTGATACACGCAGCCTTTTATTAGAAATTCATAGTAAACAGTAAAAAGGATGCTGTCAAATAAGGGACCTGGGCACCTTCACTTGACCTCCACAATTAACCTTTCTTCCTCTTCTCACCCCCTGCTTTACGACTTTGAAGCTATGGCTCCGAAGACCGGAGCTCCCCGAGGGAAGAAGAAGAATATCCAGGTGGCGGTGACAAAAGCCGTGGAGAAAAAGAAGACATGTTGCCCGCTTCTGAATCCTGCTCTAGCCACTCCAGGTCGCAGTCTCGCACCATGCAGGCACAGGAAGAAGCAGGTGACGAGGTCCGTCAAGGCCGGGCTGCATTTCCCCGTTGGCCGGATCGGGCGCTACCTCAAGGAGGGTCGGTACTCCTAGCGCATAGGCTTGAGGGATCGCGTCTACCTCGCGGCAATTCTCGAGTACCTCACCGCTGAGGTGCTAGAGCTCGCCGGCCAAGCCGTCAAGGACAACAAGAAGATCTGCGTCATCCCGAGGCACGTGATGCTCGACGTCATGCGCGACGAGGAGCTCAGCAAGCTGCTGGCCGACGTCACCATCACGCACGATAGCGTGCTGCCCAACATCCACGAGTCACTTTTTGGCGATGGTACCACGGAGGACGCAACCAAGTTGCCTGCGGAGGATGCTGCCAAGTCGCCCGAGAAGACCGCAGAGTCCCCCTAGAAGTCATTAAGTGGTACTATACTCCGTATGGGGTGGGGTTTGCTCTGTTTGCAGTTTGGCTAATAAAACATCCTAGCATTAGAGCTTAGAAATAAGCTGAACCCAGATGTGTGCATTGCATTCATGCATAGAAAATCCGAATAATTTTCGCGCTTTTGAAGAAAACTTGTCAAAGTGATTGAAGTTTCTCTTAACTTGATGGAATTGAAGTAGACCATCAAGTTGACTATAATAAGTTTCAATATGACCTTTGCTAAAACCTTAATTTGGGTAAAGATGATTTGATCTAAGGGTAGATCAAATGTAATAGAAATAAACCACAACACAATATTTAATGATTAATATCAGATCCTTAAGTGATCATTCCATTGTATTCATCACAACAAACTATAAATACCAAGTTATGAATATAACTCAAGTAACAAGAATTTACTAATTATCTCTTGACCTATTTTATCCTTATCTATTTCTACCATGAGGATCATGGTAATACTTCACCCTAACTCTTCAGTTATATGGAGTAGGAAGGAAATTAAGTCAAGATCATTCACCACATATCTTTCTTTCCATATCAATCCTTATCATCTCTATTGAATCTTGTTCTAATATCTGTTGTTCATCAATGTTGAGTAATCAACTATTGATTCATAAATTCTTAGCTTATTAACTATTGATCTATCAAATCTTAGTCTATCAATTCTTGATCTATCAACTCTTGTACTTATCATAGCATTCACCTAAGTCCTATAAAGAAAGAAGTAAGAAGAGGTAAATAGTAATGCTAGTTTTAGATATCATCTATAGGATGTGAGTGATTTAAGGGAATCAAATCAATATGGTAATTGATGGAGTTAACTCACTCCTAAATGGATAGAAGAGTTATCTGGAAGATATAATTATATGGTAACAAAGAAGATCATAAGGATGAATTATGAAGATAGTTACTAAGGAGTAATCCTATTGGATCAAGTAGGCATAGTCAATGAATGATATATCTTATTCCAATAGAGATATTTAGAAGATAATTATGTACAACTATAATGTTGTATTGATAAGGGCCTCTATTAGCCAACTGGAAACCTAAGCCATAAATGATCAAAGGATTATAATGATCATGCTTTAGTCACTAAGAGTGAATGATTATATCATGTATAAGTGACATTGGTGGATATAATATGATTAAACACTAGTATAGATATGTTATCCTAGGTTAGCCATGACAAGTCACCATGATATAATGTGAAGTTTGAATATAAGATACTGGAGTAAAGTAGATATAAGATAGTATGACTAAGCTGAAGCTAGAGTAGAATGGAGCTATTGAAGTAGTATTATTCCTCTTAAAGGATAGTAAGCTTTTGAGGAGAGTATAATTTGACATATACAGCTACTGGAGTAATATTAGTGAAGGATGATCAAGGAAGAGTATGAATGGAGTTAGAAGTAACTACTTGTTGGATTGGAGGTTATCAGCAGTAGAGTAGTTGATATAACCAAGTAAAGACATGTGAAGATTATGAAAAGCTTCAGTGACAAGAACCTGAGATTTATAAGTGAGATCACAAAGTAATTGTGGAGTAAGATAGTAATCATTCTAGTGGAATTGGATTCATTAGAAATATCCTATGAGGAAATCATGTAGAGCTTTAGTGTCAAGCTCATTGGATTTACAAATGGATTCAGAAGGAGGAAGCATTGATAAGAATATTCTTGTGAAGCATAGCTCATCATGTAAACACATGATGATAGATGTGAATAAGTAGCATATCTAGGAAAGGAATTCCTCAAGTAAGAAACAATAATTATAAAGTGTGGAAGATAGGAACTCTTGATAAATACTAAACCTTCATTCGATAATCAATTTAATAGCCATTTCATCTGTTGATCTATAATCCTCTTTCTCAATGGCTTATAAGATTATTTTCTTATATCAAATCACTTAAGCACATCTTTGTCATTTTCAACCATCATAATCATATGTGCTTAGGAACTATCTTTATCAATTCTTTCTCATAAGTTATCCTAAAGAACAACCCCACTATTTTATCCTGGATGGTGATGCTATTCATGAACACAAGCATGATGACAATATGATCTAACCATTAATTTCTATCCATGCTTATAAAAGAATTTGAGTATATTAAATCTCCTAAGAACTTATGGTAAGCATTTTCAATTCAAACCCTAACTCCTATATTAGTTATAATAAAATATACTCCTTGCTATTTCCTAGATTCATGGGAATAATATTAACCATATTAATTCCTTAGAATATCATGCATCCAATAATGATATAGGGTTATTATATAAAGTTTCCCTCCAAACTATAAGTTAGCTAGAACTAAGTTTTATAAATAAATATGGAAATATCCTATTATAAATCCATGGTTTATTATTGAAAGAAAATTCATCACCAAGATTATTACAAAATAATAAAAGGTGAAGTACCTATAAAAAGAAAATAAAGAAACCATAACAATATCTAATAAAAGTTCACAAAATGATACTAAATACATTTCACTATTGCTAAAATTATTTAGAAAATAAATTCTATGAAGAAAGATTCCAAAACAAATGAAAAATACAAATATTATAATGAAACAGAAAATAAAAAAGGAAAACAGAAAGAAAAAAGGGACCTGGCCCGAGCAGCAGGCCGGCCCAGAGTTTCTCCCCTACCAATCTACCGCCCAAGTTAGCCCACACGTGGCCCACTCCCGGCACATACCTCTTCAGCCTCTATTCCTCGTCGTCTTCCTCGCCGGCAGAAGCAACCGCGTGGCGTTGTGGCCGTCGTCGATCTTCTACGTGCTATGATGTGCGCCGCCGCTAGTGAGGATGAGGATAAGAACGCCCACGTCTTCCTCTGTCCACTCGTACCCGTATCATTCCCTCTTGTTCTCTCTATCTCTCTCGCGCATTGAACACCAAACCCTAGCTCGCCGGAGTTCAATGGAAACCGTCGATCCCAAGCTCCCCTAGCCTCCCTGAGGGCACCGTTGGACTCATGTCGTCATTCTAGATCAACTTGCGGAAGGAATCGAACCCCCACGCCCTCTGTCGTTGACACCATTCTCGAACTCCACCGCTCGCCGTCGACGATGGCCACCTCATCCGGCAACACGTGGCTTCGCCGAGCCTCTCGCTACGCTCCTTGTGAGATTGCGCATCTCTCTAGCCTTCTCGATTCGCTTTTAGTCCTCTCTGTCGCCTTCCCCATGGAGACCAGATTGTGCCACCGTCGGAGCTCGCCGGAGCTGATGTTCTGGTGACCATTCCGGGGCGGCGCGACCATAGTTCGACTCGCCATCGTGTCCTCTTACTAACGAACCTAGCAACTGCCCCGCGCAATCACCCGATCCACAGATTCAACCATGATCTGAGGATCATCCATGGATGATGTCAGCGTGACATCACGCTGATGTCATATTTTTTTTTTATCATTTTAAAAATTGTGTTAATATTTTCTGTAATAAATCAAAACATTAGATATGACGTGGCATAGACCCCACTAGTCAGTGACTGGGGGTAAGAATAAAGCTGGTGAGAAAAACCCTTCACCCCATGCTGACATCAGCATTACATCATAAACCATTTAGTTATTTATTTTAATTCCAAAAAATGATTAAATCTTATAAATTCAGTATCTTTTGGTTTATAATTCAGAAAAATATTTTTAATATATGATTTTTTTAGAAAAATAAAATCTACAAATTAAAACTATTATCAAACATTATTATGTTAATTATTTAAATCATTATTATTTAATAAAGATTTTATAAGTAATAAAACTTTGAAAATTCATATTTTAATAATGGTAAATGATAAAATATAAATAATATATCAAAATTCTTAGAAAAATAACAACTATAACTTAATACCATAATCATGTATTATTATTTCACTTAAATATCTATTATTAATTAAGTATTTGTATAGTAAGAAATCTTATAAAAATCATATTTTATTATTTATAAATCACAAAAATAAATGTAATATACCAAAATGATCAAAAAAATACCATTTAAATGTTAAAAATATAAAATTCCACTTTAGATGTAAATAAAAACTTAATACCCTAATAACTTCAATTCAAATCTAATTCCCTTAATTAATAATTCATATAAGGGTAAATAAAATTTGCTAATATTTCTAAAATTAGCCAAACAAAGTCTAATAAATAGTATTAGTCTTAAATATTGATAATATGAAATCAAAATGGTTCAACACATTTTAAATACAATTTTATCGAATTATTTGTCAACCATAAGTGTAGTTCATTTTCTAAAAAGATCGTTATCAATTATAAAATCTTCAAGAATGATATTTGCAACCAAATAAAACCTTTTACCATAGTTTCAATCACAAATTTATAAACATACCAAAACACTATAGTGAATTCATAAGTAGTTAAGTAGTATTATTCCTTGGATACAAATCATAACCACACCTTTATAAGGAGATAAAAGATTCTATTCCATTATAAAATTAAGAAACCACTACTCAAATAGAAGTAATGCCACTCTTAAGTAACTTTAAGGAAACAATATAAAGTTAACAAGATAAAAATAACATAATCATTACACCCTAAGTCCATATATGCTCTTAAAGTTTACTTTAGTCTACAAGACTTTAAATATAATGCTAAAGACTTTATTATATGTTTTATAGTTAAATTTGGTCTATTTTAATTAAGACGTAAAGCATCTCAAATCCAAACTATTCAAGCAAGCGTAGACAACATCAATCACATTCTATTAATCTTATTCTAAAAGCTATCAGGATTGTTTAAACCTTAGTCAAGAAACCTTTTCTTCAAATGTTATTCTTTTTGCCACTTCAAACAACAAATATTATAATAATATCCCCAACTCTTAACAACCAAACTCAAGGACTCTCATCATAGTCAATGGATGACAATTAATCATAATCACATTGCTTTAAACTTTACTTGTATATTTAAAAATTGTTAACACCTAAGTTCCTTATAATTGCCATTACTTGTAAAGTAAAACTTGAAGATAAACAATTCTTATATAAGAAGTCTTTGAATAGCATTCCACAATTGTGTATCTTATTGTTGTATGATATTAGAAATACATGTTGTTTCACACACACTCACAAGCCTTAATAAGAAGCACAAGTGTGAAACTAATCTAAAAAGAAAAACACATTCTAAATAAACATTTCCAATTTCCAAACCCCAGATCAACGCTTATTCTGGGGATTCGAGTTTATCAAATTGCATTACATTACTTATGCATAATAGCATCTTGCTTCTTTAAACATTAGTCCTTACCGTACCAATGATGCTGATTTCAGATATTGGATCTTATATTGTCTCGAAGACCTGAGTGCATAATCTTGCAATCACAAAAGGCAAGTTCACACTTGCTCATGTCCTTTGATTATTTTTAGTAAAGTATTTTGCAAATCCAGTGTTGTCATCACCTGCATTTCAAAAGGGTCAGAAAACACTATTTTCATAATAATATGATTATAGGTTATTTACCATGAGGTAATAACCTACTATGAAAGTTCTGGTGGTAAAGGAACATATTATCTAGGACTTAACAACCAATGTCGCCAGGGATTCTTGCGTCGTATATCACGCGTTAACCATGAGATTTGGAATGGGAAGGAGAAGTCAGCTGTATCTTCTTCCTCTCGCATGTAGCCGGATGTGTAGGTCGTGGATGTTATCCTCGTAGCATGCATTAATTGGTAATTCGTAGAGGATATGCAGCATATGGGCGGGAACCCTCAACGTCCTACGATAGTTCTGGCATCTAACGGTCTGTACAAACCATTGCCGTAATTCAATGGGTGGGCATGGTGTACACCAAGGAGACATGCAGGGTCGCGAAGGGGGCAGTGATTGGCTTGGATCATCTACTGGGCCCCACACCATAGGAAGTGTGGATGGGAAAGATCGCCCGATTGTGCAACAAGTATTTGATCTCTCATGGGTAAAGTAACGCACCTCTGTAGAGTGAAATACTGTAACTTGTTACTCCCTATTCCGAGAAGGAGCTACGAATGCGGCAGGAAAGGAACTCCATGAAAGATCTGGTAAACCCGTGAAGGCTGACGGACATATCTTTTCAGAATAAAAACAACTTTTGAAGATATTTTTACGAAAACTTGCATTGCCTATGACCTATGGTCTGTGGCTGTAGATATAGTGCATCAAACACTCCTTTTCTAGTGAACTTGCTGAGTATGCTCGTACTCAACGTATCTTCTTAACCCTTGCTAGATTCTGAAGCCATTAAGACGACGTCTACATAAGGTTATGTTCCAAAGAACCATCATCAAAAAGCTCAAGCTCTTCATTGAAGTCAAGGAAGTCAACATATACATCAACTCAAGTGAAGACGGAGGTGCTGATTAGATAGGAATATAATCTCTAGCCATAGAACCTACTTCTATATAGTATTGCAATAGCTGCAATGCAAGCCCCGTTAGTTCAGATACTAGTCTATTAGTGTATTAGTTATGAGTTGATTATTCCTGATTCTTCTTTGTAAGAAGTTTCTTTCTCTCTTTAACCTAGAGTGTTCTCTAGATCTTTTGTAAAGAGTCGAGTTGTAACCTATAGTCATGTCTTGGACCTGCTGTGTTTCTGTTGTACCACTCTAAGGGATGTAATACTAGTGAATGGTGTTTCATTGGTGTTATGTCAACGACTATAGTGTACTACATCATGCAGTGGTATGCTGGGTCACCGCAGCTATTCATTAGTGTCAATATAATAATGTTCGGATCATGGTCTAAGGAAAGGTTGCGAGGTTTCTAAAAAAGTGTCAATATAATAATGTTCAGATCAATGTCAATGTAATAATGTTCCAAACATATTAAGTGGACCAAATACTAATGATTCCTGTGTTTTATTAGTTTTCAAACTTCCTAGCTAACTCTGCCCACTTGAATGATTTTATGTATATTTATCAAAATTAGGTCAAATTTGAACTACAAGTAAAATTTAGGTTGCTTTGAAAGTTTCAAGAAAAAGCTTTTGGAGGTAGCCCATTTTGTGAGCATTTTTGTTTTTTGTACCGTACAACAAGAGTTCGAGAGGAAGTACTTGTTGCGAATCTGCCTGCACACGATGATGACTATAGAAAATCCAAGGTTTATTCATACGTTCGGCAAAGAGGAGCTCCAAGTATACTCCAGACCGTCTCTCTGCCATGACCATTCATTTGACAGGACAGTACATCTCCATGGCGTGCTAGGCTAGCTATGCTGTAGTGAAGGCCAAACCTACTCCAGTCGGTACGATTTCAATTGATTTATTCTACTCCCTAGTAGTATTTCCCTTTGCTCTCTGTCCTCTTCCTCTCCGTCTTCTCGCTGATCCCTACTCGCCCTTGCCCACCTTAGGGACGCGCCAACACCGCCATGCCGCTTCGGATCATCTCCGGAGCCTAGTTTGATAGGCACATCAGATTTAGCAGAGAGAAAGAAGGAATGCTTGGTTTTATTTCAACTTGTATTTCACCTTGCCCTCGATATCCATCCTCACTTCACCTATAGCATCCTCGTGATGGACATTCCCAATCGCACACCAATACAGTCACCCGCCAACGCCGCCATGCCGCTTTAGGATCAGCTCCGACGACTAGTTTGATAGACTATTTTCCATGTAGCCCTACCAGCTGCCGCTCCCTTTCGCCTCCAAAACCATAATCAAAACCAAAGACCATCGTCCCCCAACTGCTCGAGCTATTCCTCGCGCTGGCCCAATCAATCGATGATAGTGACATTTCTAGGGTGTTTTCTGATGGCCCCCTTGAAGAAATCCTAGCCAGATGCGACGTCATCACCACCGCGAGCCTCGTCGCCTGCTGCAAATGTTATCTCTACTCAGCAATACATAGTGCAGCCCTAGCGAAATCTCATCCGTTTGGTCTCTCTTGTGTTCTTCACTCTCACCCAACTCGGCTACCGCGTGAGTACAATGTCTTCTACCGCGATAATCGCAAGAAGCAGTTCTACAGGGGCAGCTACTATTGTGGCATGGGCAAGCAGAAGCCATGACAGAAGTTCAGCTGGACCTTGTGCGAGATGATTCCACTGTAAAGGTCCTCCTCTGATGCTGTGATGCCAGACTGTGAGGTTAAGAAGTTGGCAGGCGCGAATGGAGATTAGATCGCCACTATTAGCCTTGCCTGGAACTGGGAGCTTGTGAATGTGTTTACTTGCCGCCAGATTCATCTACCAGCAATCTTCGACTTCGAGGCCACCTCCAAGGTACTTAAGTTTTTGGCCGCTGGTCAGCCAACTAATCTATTGAAGATAGCCATTTGCCGAGTTCCCATAGCTGCTGGGAACTATAAGGATTTCTCTGTGTTGACCATCTTCGACACTGTAATTGCCTTCCTTGATGGTTCTCATGGTATCTAGATTGTCCTTGAGAACCAGTTCAACATGTTCAGCTACCGCAATGCAATTATCCACAAGGGAGTTGTCTATGCCGTAACTAAGATTGGCGATGTTTACGCATGGGATCCTCGGGCATGGGGTAAAATTTCCATCCTTAAATTTTTTTAGCTTCATCATTCTAATTTTGCCGAACTGACCTCTGAATGTTATTTCGTTGCAAGGTCCCGTGCGTCTTCCTGGGCCACTCGATTTTTACGGTAATCGTGAGTACGCTCCTGATCTGTGGTGGTTAGCAAGATCTCCTGATGGTGGTAGCCTTATTCTGATCAATATTAAGGGTGTTAGTGATAGGCGGTATGACAGTACTTATGGTGGTTATACAGTCACTGATAATGTTGCTTATCATCACGGATGCACTATTCACACCTATTCTACTGGCTTTTGCTGCCATGTTTTCTCGATTGACACTAGTAGGTTACTTCCACCAAGGCAATGCCGGAGGATTTTTAACCTTGGGGCATTTTCTATCTTCCTTGGATTAAACTATCCGATTACTATTCCAGTTGGTGCTGCAGGACTTGTCCCTGGAGATCCAACGAGGAGCAACTGTGTATACACCTCGCCGCATGAAGTTAGCCTCGATGGATTTAATTCTCGTCCTAAAATATGCCGCTTTAGTATGAATGCTCAAGACGCCACTATTGGTTTCTCAACAAACATTGGTTGTAATTGGCGGCAGACTCCATTCTGGTTCGTCCCAAGCTTGTCCAACATGAAGGATTGAAATCATCATAATTAACAGTTCAAGGAAGATGGGTTGAACATAGCGATCATATGGAATAGGGATTTGCGTATGTTGAATTATTTTCTTCGGCTCATTTGTATCGCATGGCCTGAGGCACTAACTTGATGTACTCAAACCACTGATTTCGCCGCAATGTAAGTGCAAGGTGTGAAATTTGACCAAACTCCTTTTGTATGCAAGCCATAGCTTTTGTCAGTGCATGTCGATTATTCTACAACTCGTTGCGCCCGCACTCCTTTATTATTTGTTGCACTTTCGATTTCTCAAAAAAATGTGAAACAAATCAGGAACATTGGCTATATTTTTTCTCGTGCATCTACAATACCCGTTCCTATCATGTGATCTTACGTGACCTGTGTAAAAAGAAAAATCCTAATCGATCGATATCTTGTGTTCATTTGCTAATTTTGTAGTGGCCAAACCATGTAATATTTTGGTCTAGAAATTTACAGACGAACTATATACAATATGTTCATGATTTATTTTATATTTTACGAAGAACTTGGAAGTGCGACATGCAACAACTAGTTGTGGGTGCAACTGGTGGCAAATTATAATTTCCGTCGTGGACGTTTCTAGTGGCTCCGAACGCATGATGCATGCAGGTTCTCACTGTTAAGAAGTCATGCACGTTAAATCTTGTGTCCGTGCACGTAGCACACGTCTCTAATTTTGTTGCGCGTTCCATGCTGGATACGTGTAATTCCATGTATATATGAACACACGCAACAAGCAAAAATTACAACGGACACACCCGTATGTGCATTGAATCCGCTTATATATATTTTCGGTCCTCGTACTACGACTTCTGCATATAGGAGTACAAGGTGAAGGTACATGTGTCCATGTCGTGGCTACTTCTAGTAGTAGTTTGTCCTCCTATTTTTCGTTGAAAATACTATGTTGAAATGAATACTATAAAAAGAAAATCCTCTGGTCAAACTGACATGACTAGACCATACTACACCTTTGATACGTTGGAGTAGTTCCGTGGCGTGCTAGTCTAACATACAATGAATTCTAGGCGGCGGTGACGTCTTCGATGCTGCTGTTGACAGACCAAGAAAGTAAAATCTCACTCCTCTTGTTTTTTTCTTTGCCTCTCCATCTTCTTCCCTAGTCCCCAGTCCCTAGTCCCCGGTCCCCACTCCCCCACAATCTCCCCCACGCTATCTCTTCTCACCCGTTTCTTGCATTAACGCTCCCCCTCCTCCTCCAAAAAACCCCAATCGCACTTGCATCTACCTACTCCGCCTAAATGCATCTGGTTGTGATGGCCGATTTGAAGCTCAGCGGACGATGCAAGTGAGATCAACTCAGCGCGGACGTTGTCGACCTCATCGTTCAACGTCTGGACATTTCCAGCACCGTTGGGCTAGCCGCATGCTGCAAGATTATGTACGATCGTATCGGCGACAACGAAGGTACGAAATGGACTTTGCACCATTGGAATGAACCCTGCCTACTGATGCCTCAGTCTGCTCATTGGTTCGACGAGCACTATGACAAGATGATGGTATCGTTTGCATGACATGGTGTACGACGTGGTGCCCCTCGACCATCCTCGGCGTACCGCCATCCTTCCCTTCATGCATGAAAAAATCTGGGTGGGCATGAACGGCGACTGGCTGACTGCCGTGGACCCGAGCGAGGTCTGGTGCCTAGCGAACATCTACACCATCGAGTAATCAACCTTCCATCAACGGATACTTGTGGCATTGAGTGAAATTCATTACCAATATATAACAGTTAGTGCTACTAGCAACCCAGGGTTCCCACAGTTACATGTACTCTTTTCTGTAACCATGCATATTTCAATATTTTGTTTTTTTGGCTAATCCACAACTATGGAGAAAAGTACAAAAAGTTATGGGATGGATGTCTTGACTAGCTGAAGATCGTAATCTGCAAAGTTCCCATAGAAGCTGGGGGGTTACACAAACTAGAAGCTCCTCGCGTTGTTCGACCGTGAAATCTCCTACCTAGAAGGCGGTAGAGAAGTTTGGAGATGTCTGGACCATTCATGTCATGGAAGGCGACAGTACCATGATGCAATTGAACACGGTGGCCTCATTTTTGCGGTCACAGGTGAAGGCTGCACCTACTGCTGGGATCCCACATTGGAAGGTAATTCTAGTTCCATGATACATTGTGAGTGATTTACCAAAGTTGTTCCTTAACTACCTTGCTTATGTTTTACCTTTCATATGACTGAATGAGCACACCCATTATGTCCTAAAAAATATGGATAAACAATTGCTACTAATGAATTAGTACCAGTAATATGTCTTTCAAAAATATAGTGTATGACGGCGTCCCTGCACTTATTAAGTTTATTCACTGTCAGAATATGAAAAGTATTAACCACCATCTCAAATGTGAGGGCAACACACTAAAGCCAGGTTTCTTAATTTGCCTGTACTTTCAGGCCCTCCTCAGATTGTAGGAATCACATAGGATTTTTGTAGGACACCAATCTTTTCCTTTGGATCAGTGTAGGATTTGGATCCTTAGATTTTATTCTATAAAAGATGTTTGATTCAAAAGAGTATATGAAGGGAATATGCCCTTAGAGGCAATAATAAAGAGTTTATTATGTGTATTCCAAGTATATGATAGATGTTTATTTTACATGCTATAATTGTATTAATACGGAAACGTTAATACATGCGTGTTTAATAAACAAACAGAAAGTTCCTAGTTATGCCTCTCTCATAAACTAGCTCGTTGATTAACAAGATGATCACAGTTTTCTGATCATAGACATTGGATGTTGTTAATAACGAGATCACAACATTAGTGTAATGATGTGATGAACATTCATCCAAAGTATAGCATTACGATCAAATTCATTGAGTTTATATTGCTATAAACAACTTACGAAGTGATCCTAATCCTTATACCATGAGATCATGTCAATCACTGACACCGGAAGAGTTTCTTGATGACATCAAACGTCACACCGTAACTGGGTGATTATAAAGATGGCTTCAAAACTACTAAAGTGTTATATTGAGGCTCATGGATAAAGAGTGGAATTTGTTCATCCCAATGACGAATAGATATACTCTGGGCCCTCTCGGTGATATCACATTGGTTAGCTTGGAAGCAAGTGATTTGATCACTAGAATGTTATATCACGGAAACAAGAAAAGAGTGCATGTCGGTAACAAGATCAAACTAGGTATGGAGATACCGATGATCGAATCTCGGACATGTAATATATCGTGAAACAAAGGGATTAAGATACTAGCGTAAAAGGTTCCAACGATCACATGAAAGTCATCGTTGAATGTGTGGGAGTCAGTATGGATCTCCAGGTCCTGCTTCTGATTATTGATCAGAGAAGGGTCTCGATCATGTCCGCATTATTCGCGAACTGTAGGGTGACACACTTAAGGGACACTAACATCCAATTGGAGAAAAAGTTTCATGCCGGAAAGAATAACAAGCGCAGGAATTTATTTCACTAGATACCGAAACAGGTTTTCGGGTGAAATTGCAGAAAGTGTTTTTGCATGTGAAATGGAATTCTAGAAAGGGTTATATGTGAATGTTTGTCATTAAAGTAATTGACAAAATTCTGAATAAATAGAAAGAGTTTTATTTAATGAGAGTTTGCATTAAATTTGGTGGAAATTTAATTGCAATTTTGAGTGGAGGGAATTTAAAGGAATTTTGTGAGTGGAGTGTCCACCCACATGAATGAGGGGAGGGAAAGGGGTCAGCCCCATGCGCCGGCCACCCCCTTGGTGTCCCCCCTCTCCTACAAAACGCACCCCTCTCCCTCTCTCACTCACACCTCCTCGTGAAGGATCTCTCTCCCCCTCTAGAATTTATCCCCCATGGTCTCGGACTAGCGAGATACATGTTCCCGGTGGCTATTCGGCAAGAAAGGGTTGTGCTTCCGCTGCATCGCTGGAGCGAGGAGGCGGAGGTTGCTCGTTGTCTTGTACGTGTGTGCGAGCATGGATGCGCTGCTGCTTTGCGGCGCTAGGACTTCCTCTCGATCTTGAGATCGGCAAGAGATCGTCTACATCAACCACGAGTTCAACTCATTAAGCTTTGTCGGTCTTCAAGGGTATGTTCTCTGCGGACATACATCCGCCCGTTGTTTGTATCTAGTAGATAGATCTTGGTACTTAGTTCCCATCGTAGGAATTTTTTTGTTTTCTATGTTGCGAACCCCTACAGTGGTATCAGAGCCGGATCTATGCGTAGATGCTTTATATGGGTAGTACACATATGAGTATGTGGGCGATGATGATAATGTTGTTGCTTCTTAGTTGTAATTTTGGATATTGGTGGCATAGTGGGATGAAGCGGCCCGGACAAACTTTACATGTCCTCGCACATGAGACCTGTTCCACGCTTGACATGCAACTAGTTTGCATAAGTGGCTAGCGGGTGTCTGTCTCTCCTACTATAGTCAATATATATTTTGCAACGAGTTGTCAACAATTTGGTTATCCTCGTTGTGGTTCATATTCGTAGGTAAGAACGGTTCTATCTTCGAAATCTCTAAGCCACGTAAAACTTGCAATGGATAAATTAGAGGCGTCTAGTTTAGATTTTTGCTGGGCTAGTGTTATGATATGGTGTTGTTGTAAGTAGAAGTATGAGATGATACTCTTACAACACATATAACGTGTAAGTTCCATAGACCTTGGCCTTACACATAAAGGTATGATAGTGATCATACCACGATGCACATGATAGAGATCATATGCGGGAACCATATCATTTCACTAATAATCATGTGATATTTGATAGCATCTTATCTTGCTTGTTTAGCGCTTTATTAGCATAATAAGATGATCCCTCATTTAAATATCAAGATAAGAGTGTGTTCTTCCTTTAGTATGCATCGATTATGTTTTTGTCGCTCCAAGACATCACGTGATGATCGGGTGTTCTTGTATCCACGACCATATTTCGGGTGTAAGACAGTTACACACGCGAATACTAAGGTTCTAACTTGACGAGCCTAGCATGTACAGACATGGCCTCGGAACAAGGACCGAAATGTTAAGCATGGTCATATAGTAGATATGATGCCCATTTGATGCTCGCCTTTGAAGTTACACCGACTCACGTGATGATCGGACTTGGTGTAGTGGATTTGGTTCATGTAATCACCAAAAAGGCATGAGGGATGTCGTTTTTGAGTGGGAGTTCATTCGTAAAGTGGATTAGTTGAACTCAATCTATCATAAACTTAGTCTAAACTTTACAAATTCTGTTGTAGATGGCACCACCTGCTTTTAATTTCAATGTGTTCATGGAGAAAGAGAAACTTGCAACAAACGGTAGCAACTTTACCGAATGGGCCATGAATTTGAGGATACTCCTCTCTGCTGCACAAAAGCAATATGTGCTAGAAGCGCTGCTAGGCCCCCCACCTTTTGAGGATGCCCCTGACGAGGAGAAGAATGTCTATTAGACTCGTCAGAAGGACCACAACTTAGTTCATTGCGGCATATTGTATGGGATAGAGCCGGAACTTTGAAAGCGTTTTGAAAACGACAATGCATTTGATACAATGGGTGAGTTGAAAATGATTTTCGACACACATGCTGCTGTAGAGAGCTACAATGCTTCATAAAAGTTCTTTAGCTGCATGATGGAAGAGCACAACTCCGTTAGTGAGCATGTACTCAAGATGTCAGGTTACGCCGATAAGCTTGTGTCCTTGGGAATATCGATTTCCATTGACTTAGGCATCCATCGTGTTCTGCAGTCTCTGACACCTAGCTATAAGAGCTTCGTGATGAACTATAATATGCAAGGCATGAAGAAGTCTCTCCCCGAGCTTCTGTCAATGCTTAAAACTGCAGAAGTGGAGATAAAAAAGGAACATCAAGTGTTGATGATCAATAAGAACACTGGTTTCAAGAAAGACAAGAAGGGAAAACGGAAGGGAAGTAAGGGCGGCAAGACGGTTGCCATTCCTGAAAAGAAACCCCGAGTTGGCCCTAAGTCTGATACCGAGTGCTACTATTGTAAGGGGACTGACCACTGGAAGCGCAACTGCCCCAAGTATTTGGCAGACAAGAAGGCCGGCAAGGCAAACAAAGGTATATATGATATACATGTTATTGATGTGTACTTGATTAGTGGTCGCAGTAGCACCTAGGTATTTGATACTGGTTCAGTTGCTAATATTTGTAACTCGAATCAGGGGCTGTGGAACAAGCGACCGCTAGCAAGGGGTGAGGTCAAGATGCGTGTCGGCAATGGATCAAGTGTTGATGTGATCGCCGTCGGAACGCTACCTCTCCACTTGCCATCGGGATTAGTAATAAACTTGAATAATTGTTATCTTGTGCTAGCACTGAGCATGAACATTGTATCTGGATCGTGTTTGATGCGAAGTGGTTATTCATTTAAATCCGAGAACAATGGTTGTTATATTTATATGAATGAAATCTTTCATGGTCATGCATCGATGATGAATGTTTTATTTCTATTGGATCTCGATAATAATGTTACACATATTCATAATGTTGATGCTAAAAGGATTAAACTTAATGATGATATATCCGCATATATGTGGCACTGCCGTCTAAGTCATATTGGCGTTAAACGCATGAAGAAGCTCCATTTGGATGAACTTTTGGAATCACTTGATTTTGAATCATTTGATACATGTGAGCCATGCCTTATGGGCAAGATGACTAGAACGCCGTTTTCCGGTTCAACGGAACGGGCAATAGATTTATTGGAAATCATACATTCTGATGTATGTGGTCCAATGAGTGTGTCGGCGCGAGGTGGATATCGTTATTTTGTTACTTTCACGGATGATTTGAGTAGATGCGGTTATATCTACTTGATGAAACACAAGTCTGAAACCTTTGAAAAGTTCAAGGAATTTCAGAATGAAGTGGAAAATCACCGTAATAGAAAGATCAAATTTCTACGGTACGACCGTGGAGGTGAGTATCCAAGTTACGAGTTTATCACTCACATGAAAGAGTGTGGAATTGTTTCACAACTCACACCTGCCGGAATAGCACAGCGAAATGGTGTGTCGGAACGTCGTAATCGTACTTTATTGGATATGGTTCGATCTATAATGTCTCTGACAGACTTGCCGTTGTCATTTTGGGGTTATGCACTAGAAACTGCTGCATTCACTTTAAATCGGGCACCATCTAAATCCGTTGAAAAGACGCCGTATGAATGATGGTTTGGAAACAAACCTAAGCTGTCATTTCTTAAAGTTTGGGGATGCGATGTTTATGTGAAGAAACTTCAACCGGATAAACTCGAACCCAAAGTGGAAAAATGCGTCTTCATAGGATACCCTAAGGAAACTATTGGGTATTCCTTCTATCACAGATCCGAGGGCAAGGTTTTTGTTGCGAAGAATGGATCCTGTCTAGAGAAAGAGTTTCTCACGAAAGGTGTGAGTTGTCGGAAGGTAGAACTCGAAGAGGTTATTGAACCTTTTCTTCAAAGTATGGCGAGTAGCACAGCGCCGGAAGTCGTTCCAGAGTTGGCTTCACCAGTTGAAGAGGGAACTAATGATAATGATCATGAAACTCCGAAAGAGAGTACTACCGAACCTCGCAGGTCTAGCAGGACGCGTGCAGCTCTCGAGCTGTACGAAAATCCTGTCATGAATTTCATGGTTGATGAAAATGATGACCCTGCGACATATGAAGAAGCGATGATGAGCCCAGATTCCAACAAATGGTTACAAGCCATGAAATCCGAGATGGAATCCATATATGCAAATCAAGTTTGGAACTTGGTGGACTTACCTCACGACCGAAAGGTCGTGGAGAATAAATGGATTTTCAAAAGGAAAACTGATGGTGATGGTAATGTGACCGTCTATAAAGCTCGACGTGTCGCAAAGGGGTTTCAACAAATTCAAGGAGTTGACTATGATGAGACATTCTCTCCCGTAGCGATGCTAAAATCAGTTAGGATTATGTTAGCAATTGCTGCATATTTCGATTATGAGATATGGCAGAGAGATGTCAAAACCGCGTTTATCAATGGTAATATTGAAGAAGAGTTGTATATGATACAACCAAAGGGTTTTGTCGATCCTAAGGATGCTAACAAGGTGTGCAAGCTTCAGCGATCCATCTATGGATTGAAGCAAGCATCATGAAGTTGGAATCTCCGCTTTGATGAGGTGATCAAAGAGTTTGGATTTGTCCCAACTTATGGAGAAGATTGTATTTACAAGAAAGTGAGTGGGAGCAATTTGGCATTTCTGATACTATATGTCGATGACATATTATTGATCGGAAATGATATAGATCTTTTAAACAGTGTAAAAAGTTATCTAAACAACAAATTTTCAATGAAAGACCTAGGTGAAGCGTCATACATATTAGGCATAAAGATCTATAGAGATAGATCTAGGCGCCTAATAGGGCTATCGCAAAGTACATACCTTGATAAGATTTTAAAGAAGTTTAAAATGGATGAAAGTAAGAAGGGGTTCTTACCTATGACACAAGGCATGACATTGAGTAAGACTCAAAGTCTGGCTACAGCGGAAGAAAGAGAGATAATGGACAAATTCCCCTATGCTTCCTCCATAGGCTCTATAATGTACGCCATGCTATGTACAAGACCGGATGTGGCACATGC
Organism: Avena sativa; assembly: GCA_916181665.1. NCBI lineage: Eukaryota > Viridiplantae > Streptophyta > Magnoliopsida > Poales > Poaceae > Avena > Avena sativa. The sequence goes on from OV702285.1 coordinate 448,493,102, forward strand.
TATTAGTTTGACTAGTAGGTACCAATCGGATCCAGGTTCGGAACACTGGAAAGCGGTCAAGAATATCCTTAAGTACTTGCGAAGAACTAAGGATATGTTTCTTGTATACGGAGGTGAAGAAGAGCTCGTCGCTAAGTGTTATGTCGACGCTAGCTTTGACACCGATCCGTATGACTCTAAGTCTCAATCCGGATACGTATTTCTCATGAATGGCGAAGCGGTTAGTTGGAGGAGCTCCAAACAACCTGTGGTGGCGGGATCAACAACGGAGGCCGAATATGTTGCTGCTTCGGAAGCGACTCAGGAAGCAGTTTGGATGAAGGAGTTCATATCCGAACTAGGTGTGGTTGCAAACGCGTTGGACCCAATGGTGATCTATTGTGACAACAATGGTGCCATTGTCAATGCCAAAGAACCAAGGTCTCACAAGCATTCCAAGCATATTAAGCGCCAGTTTCACTCCATCCACGAGCATGTCAAGGATGGATATATAAAGGTTTCTAAAGTACATACGGATCTCAATGTAGCAGATCCGTTGACTAAAACTCTCCCTAGATTATTGTCTCTAGTGCAAGTGGGAGACTGAAGGGAATATGCCCTGGGAGGCAATAATAAAGTGTTTATTATATGTATTCCAAGTATATGATATATGTTTGTTTTGCATGCTATAATTGTATTAATACGGAAACGTTAATACATGTGTGTTTAATAAAAAACAGAAAGTTCCTAGTTATGCCTCTCTCATAAACTAGCTCGTCGATTAACAAGATGATAACAATTTCCCGATCATAGACATTGGATGTTAATAACGAGATCACAACATTAGTGTAATGATGTGATGAACATTCATCTGAAGTATAGCATTACGATCAAAGTCATTGAGTTTATATTGCTATAAACAACTTACGAAGTGATCCTAATCCTTAGACCATGAGATCATGTCAATCACTAACACCGGAAGAGTTTCTTGATGACATCAAACGTCACACCGTAACTGGGTGATTATAAAGATAACTTCAAAACTACTAAAGTGTTATGTTGAGGCTCATGGATCAAGAGTGGAATTTGTTCATCCCAATGACGGACAGATATACTCTGGGCCCTCTCGGTGATATCACATTGGTTAGCTTGCAAGCAAGTGATTTGATCACTAGAATGTTATATCAAGGGAACGAGAAAAGAGTGAATGCGGTAACGATATCAAACTAGGTATGGAGATAACGATGATCGAATCTCGGACATGTAATATATCGTGAAACAAAGGGATTAAGATACTAGCGTAAAATGTTCCGACGATCACATGAAAGTCATTTTGAATGTGTGGGAGTCAGTATGGATCTCCAGGTCCCGCTTCTGATTATTGATCGGAGAAGGGTCTCGATCATGTCCGCATTATTCGCGAACCGTAGGGTGACACACTTAAGGGACACTGACATCCAATTGGAGCAAAAGTTTCATGCCGGAAAGAATAACAAGCGCAGGAATTTATTTCACTAGATACCGAAACAGGTTTTCGGGTGAAATTGCAGAAAGTGTTTTTGCATGTGAAATGGAATTCTAGCAAGGGGTTATATGTGAATGTTTGTCATTAAAGTAATTGACAAAATTCTGAATAAATAAAAAGAGTTTTATTTAATGAGAGTTTGCATTAAAGGGACCTAAAATAATTTAGCAAGGAAAACAGTTGGGTTTGTCTCCTTCTCGAGAGAGCAACTTATCGAGGCATACTCTTCTAAATACTTCTTCCTCTTCGATTGTTTTAAAAATATGGACATATTTGTAGACTTGCAAATTCTGGGATATTGGGATCATCAATATAAAGTATGATGTAGATATGTCCATGAACTTGGACGTTCGACTTCAAATCCAAGAATGTTCATACTCATTGACAACTTAGCTTAAATTCGTTTAGATTTTACCACTTACTTTTAGGTTAAAATTTACCTGTGCGGTGGAAGTACATTTTGCATCAAGGATCTAAAAAATGGAAAATTACATCAAGGTCCATACATTTAACACAAAAGGGCCCTAAAATAATTAAGCAAGGAAAATAGTCGGGTTTGGCTCCTTCTCGAGAGAGCAGCAGATTGAGCCATACTCTTCATGCTACTTCCTCTTTGATTGTTTTCAAAATATGGCTAGATTTTTTGGCATGCAAATTCTTGGATATGGGATCATCAACATAAAGTATGATGTAGATATGGCCATGACCTTGGTCGTTCAAGAATGTTTATACTCGTTGACAACTGAGCTTAAATTCGTTTAGATCTTACCACTTACTTTTAGGTTAGATTTTACGCGCGCGGTGGGAGTACATTTTATATAAAGGGTCTAAAAAATAGGAAAATTACATCTAGGTCCATACATTTAGCGCAAAGGACCCTAGAATAATTATGCAAGGAAAACTGTTGGGTTTGGATTATTCTCAAGAGACGAGCCGATCGAGCCATGCTCTTCATGCTACTTCATATCTTGGTTGTTTTCAAAAGTTATACACATTTGTCGGCATACAAATTATTAGATATGGGATCGGCAACATAGATTATGATGTAGATATGGCCATGACGTTGGTCGTTCAGATTGAAATCCAAGAATGTTCATACTCATTGACAATTAAGCTTAAATTCGTTTAGATCTTACCACTTACTTTTAGGTTCCAATTTTACTTGTGCGGTGGGAGTGCATTTTACATCGAGGGCCTAAAAAGATAAATTACATCGATGCCCTTAAATTTAGCACAAAGGGACCTGGAATAATTAAGGAGGGAAAACAGTCGAGTTTAGATCCTTCTTCCCAAGAGAGCAGCTGATCAAGGCATACTCTTCATATGCTACCTCCTCTTAGATTGTTTTGAAACTATGGCCAGATTTGTCACCCTACAAATTCTTGGATATGGGATCATCAATGTAAAGTATGATGTAGATATGGCCATGAACTTGGTCGTTCTGCTTGAAATCCAAGAATGTTCACACTCATTGACAACTAAGCTTAAATTTGCTTAGATTTTACCACTTACTTTTAGGTAAAAATTCTGCACATGCAACGGGAGTACATTTTACATCATGGACCTAAAAAGGAAAATTACATTGAATTCCATACATTTAGCACAAAGGACCCTAAAATAATTTAGCAAGGAAAATAATCGGGTTCGGCTCCTTCTCGAGAGAGCAACTGAATAAGGCATACTATCTCTTCATTCTACTTCCTCTTCGATTGTTTTCAAAATATGGCTAGTTTTGTCGGCATGAAAATTCTTGGATATGGGATCATAAACATAAAGTAAGATATAGATATGGCCATGACCTTGGTCATTTGGCTTGAAATCCAAGAATGTCCATACTCATTAAAAAGTAACCCTAAATTCGTTTAGATTTTACCACTTACTTTTAGGTTAGAATTTTACACACGTGGTGGGAGTAAATTTTTCTTCAAAGACCTAAAAGAACAAAAATTACATCGAGGTCCATACACTTAGCATAGAGGGCCATAAAGTAATTAAGCAAGGAAAAAAGTCGGGTTCAGCTCCTTATTGAGAGTGCAGCTGATCGAACCATACTCTTCATGCCACTTCCTCTTTGATTGATTTCAAGATATGGCTAGATTTGTTATCATGCAAAATCTTGGATATGTGATCATCAAGACAAAGTGCGATTTAGATCGACAAGACCTTAGTCGTTCGGCTTGAAATGCAAGAATGTCCATACTCATCGACAACTAAGCTTAAATTTGTTTAGATTTTACCACTTACTTTTAGGTTAGAATTTTACATGCGCCATGGGAGTACATTTTAATCAAGGACCTAAAAAGGGGGAATTACATTGAGGTCCATATATCTAATACGTCTAAAATGTATCTACTTTCCCAAACACTTTTGATATTGTTTCTCCTCTAAACTTGTGTGATTTGGATAGAACTAACATGGACTAACGCTGTTTTCAACAGAATTACCTTGGTGTCTAGATTTTATGCAGAAAATCAACTATCAGGAAAAATCCCGGAAAATATGCCAAAAATCCTATTTCACGAGAAGACTCACTGAGCCAGAGTACGAAATGGAGGGGAGGCCTGAGGGGCCCACACCCCCTGCCGCGCCGGTGGGCCCAGGTCACGCCTGGAGGGGGTGTGGCTGCCCCAGGAACCCCCTCGGCCTCCCTCTTCGCCTATAAGATGCCTCTTGACCTAAAAACCGAGGGTGGTTCGAAGTTTTTCCAGAAAGAGTTCCGATGTGCCGTCACCACCAGAAACCGCGATTCGGAACCAGAAACTCCGTTCTGGCACCCTTTCGGGACGGGGAATTTGGAGAGGATCATCGCCATCATCATCACCAACTCCTCTCCATCAACCATCCATGTTTCCCTAATCCATGAGTGAGTAATCCCCTGCTATAGGCTATGGGGATGGTAGGGATTGGATGAGTTCTATCATGTAATCGAATAAGATTGTTAGGGCATGGTGCCTAGTATCTCTATTAGTGCTATTTGACTTTGTTGCAACTTGTTGTGCTTAATGCTTGTCACTAGGGCCCGAGTGCCATGATCTCAGATCTGAACTTATTATTGAATCATTATGATAGTATTGTTTGTGATCTTATCTGCAAGTTGTGTACACATATCATTGTCTGGATCCAAAGGCCCCGAAGTGACAGAAATTGGGACAACCTGAGGGGATGGCTGTGATGTGAGGATCACATGTGTTCACAGAGTGTTAATGCTTTGCTCCGTTGCTCTATTAAAAGGAGCACCTTAATTGCCAGTAGTTCCCTTGAGGCCCCGCTGCAACGGGCTATCAGGACAATAGATGTTGTGCAAGTTCTCATTGCGAGCATGCATGACTATATATGGAGCACATGCCTATGATTGTTTAGTACTTGGATGCTTATTCTTATTTATCTGCAATTGCCCTAGATCTTGGAGTTACATGTTTAGACTCATCCATGCAACACCCGTCCATCCATCCCTATGCCTACCGCGCTCATATCCTACTGTTTGCTACTACTGTTACTATTGCACTTGTTTTGCTGCTACTGTTGCTACTACCAAACTGTTACTACTGATAAACTTCTGTGAGCAAGAACTATTTCCAGGTGCAGCTGAATTGACAACTCAGTTGTTAAGGCTTGCAAGTTTTCTTTGGCTCGCCTTGTGTCGAATCAATAAATTGGATAATATTACCCTCGAAGACTGTTGCGATTCCCTATACTTGTGGGTCATCATGACTATTTTCTGGCGCCATTGTCGGGGGGGGGGGGGGGGGCATAGCTTTATTTGTAAGTTCACTTGGATCTATTATTGTTCACTTCTACTCCTTTCATCATGGGGAAGTCTCGTGATGGAAAGTTTCCTATTTTACCATCCACTACAAGAAGAGGTACAGTCCTAAACACCTCTTCTTGATTCACCGTCTGTTATAAGTAAGCTTGTTACACCACCACCACATACACATGCTACACACACTGCTACTACTGTTGAATCTGAAACTGCTTTTGATACTCATGATGTTACTTCTACTGTGCTTGATGCGAGTGGTTCATTAGGTCCTTTCCTAGATGCTACTATGGCTGGTCTAGGAAATACTGAAACTCCTAGTGAAGACACTGTTACACCTGTTAGCTCACCTGAGTCTAGAGAGAGTTATGATATTAATGATGGCTACATTGAGTTTACTGATGAATTTGTTGAAGAGTGCCGAAACACAGATCGTGCTAGTGCTATTAAGAGTCTCCTTGAAAGACGTACCATTATTCCTAAACTATTCTTTGATCCTAAGTTTGCCACCTCTCCCATAGATATCAAAGATAAAGATTATGATTTCTCTCTTGATTTATCCTATTTAGACATTGTTGAGAAAGAACCTTTTTGTGGGACTGAAAATGAGAGTGATGTATCTCATATGAATGAGCTTTCCACTATGAGTGCTTTATTCTCTGATGATTTTAAGATGCGCAAGTACTTTGTTACTAAGATATTCCCTTTTTCACTAAAAGGAGAAGCTAAGGCTTGGTTTAATAGATTGCCCCTTATTCCATTGATATCCCTGATTGCTTGATTTCTTCTTTCTTCTAGAAATATTTTCCTCCCAGTGCTAGACATGCTGCTTTGCAGAGACTTTTTGATTTTAAATAGGGAGAAGAAGAGAAAGTGCCTGAGTCATGGAAAAGGTTCTGTGCCTTGATTCATGCACATCTTGGATGTGGATTGCCTAAGAATGGCTTCTTGATATTTGTTATAATGGACTAACTGATGATTCTAGGACATACCTAGATAGCTTTGCTGATTGTGTTTTCAGGAAAAGAACTCCTACAAATGATGAAGAATTAATGGCTAAGATAAGCAAGAATTATGATGATTGGACTTCAACTGAGCTAAATACACCTGAGCCTATTACTCCTGAACCAGTTGTGCCTGAACTAGTTCCAACACCAAATTCAAAGAAGAGGGGAGTTATTGCATTAAATGATGAAGTGATGAAAGAATCTAAGAGATGTCTAAAGGAGAAAGGTATTAGAGATGAACATGTGAAGGATCTACCTCCTATAGAAGAATTATGTAAGCCAATTCCCCACTCATCTACTATTGCGGTACACTCTCTCCACTTTCATTAAGGTGATATTCCTTATGGTAAGCCTCCTGATCAATGCTTAGAGGAACTTGACACATTTATTGTTAAACAAGGTAATTTTAATAAACAAGTTCAGAATCATTTATTGGAAAACTCTAGAGCTATTAAAGAGTTGAAAGATATTGTGGAAAGAACTTCTAATGATATTAAAATGGTTTGTAAACACTTTGAAATGGTTTAAACCCAAATTGATCAACTTGCTAAGGTACAAAAAGATATGCTAATTAATGCCTCATGAGATAAACATGCTTATGGAATTAGAACTAGGAGTGGTATAGCTACTCAAGATCCTTTATATCCTTAAGGACACCCTAAAAGAATTGAGCAGGATTCTCAACAAGGTGAAAGCAGTGATAGTCCAAATAAGAGAAAGAAAAAGAAACACAAAATAGTTGAGGAACCACTTGAACCTGCTATAGATCCTAATAGTATATATGTCTCTAATGCTGAAACTGAGAGTGGTAATGATAAAAATGATGCTCCTCATAAGGAGGAAGTTAAGTAAGAACCTGAGAAGCACACTAAGAACACTAGGTACACTAAGGAAGATTTTATTGCTAAGAAACATGGTAGTGAGAGAGAACCTTGGGTGCAGAAACCTATGACTTTTCCAGGTAAGAAACACAAGTCAAAGGAGGAAGAACACAAAAAATAGTTCTATGAGTGGATGAAGCCTTTATTTTTGCAAATTCCTTTAACTGATGCTATAGAGTTGCCTCCTTATTCAAAGTATATGAAGGATATTGTCTCTAAGAAAAGGAAGATTCCGAATGAGGAAATTTCTACTTTGCTTGCTAATTATTCCTTCAATGGTAAGGTTCCAAAGAAACTTGGTGATCCAGGTATACCAAATATTCCTTGCTCTATTAAGAACAATTATATTAGAACTGCTTTATGTGATTTGGGGGCTGGAGTTAGTGTTATGCCTTTTTCTCTCTATAAGAGACTCCAACTAGAAAAGTTGATACCAACTGATATATCTTTGCAAATGACTGATAAGTCAACTACTATTCCTGTTGGTATATGTGAGGATGTTCCTGTTCAAGTGGCTCATAATTTCTTGGTTTTAACTGATTTTGTTGTGCTTGAAATGCCTGAAGATGATAATATGTCTATTATTCTTGGGAGACCTTATCTTAATACTGTAGGTGCTGTCATCAATTGCAATCAAGGAAAAGTAACATTTAATATTTATGACAAAGAGCATACTGTCTATTTCCCCAAGAAGGTTGCTTAGAGCTATTGCCTGAATTCCATTGAAAATATTGAGAGCATCAAGGTTGGAGAAATATATTCAAGAAAATTTTGAAACTATTATGATTGGGACCATTGCTATCAAGTTTGAGGTAACATAATAACCTTGTGGAATGCAAATTTTTGTTCCATATAAGATTGTTTTGGTAACAAGACTTGATCAACCTTGTTAACAAATGGATTTTAATGAACAAAACAATGCTTTCACTATGGTTATTCTTGCTCACTTTTACTTTTCTCCTTCCTATTCTTTGCCTTTTCTCTTGTTAGCTTTGGTTTTGCTAGTTGTTTGCTTTTCAGAGTGTCTTAGGACTTCTGTAGTTTGGTTTTGGTTTGCTTTTGCTTCTTCTAAAAAAATCTTTTCTACGAGAAAATCAATTTTCATACCCTGAAAATTGGCCAAAAATAAAGTTTTCTGAAAAATCCTAGAAAATTCAAAATAAATTTTTCCTCGAAGAAAGGGGCAGAGGGACACCTGGAGTGAGCCAGGGGCCACCCCAGGCTAGCACACCCCTAGGTCGCGCGGCCATCCCCCAAGTGGCGCCTGGCTGGGGTGTGGCCCACCTATGGCCCTCCAAAGTGCCTCCTCCCAGCCATCTTCTTTCTATCTCCCGAAAAACACCGGAAAACTTTCTCAAGCTCGAGTTCCTGCTGTTCTTGCTCCCGATTTTCGATCTCCTTGCTCATCCCATCTTTGCTGCTGATTTTTGGAGGAATTGCTCCTTGGTATGTGCCTCCTCCTCTTGTCCAATTAGATTTGTGATTGGTAGATTGTATCTTGAGTATTTTGCTGCTGTAGGTGATAGGTTGAGTGAGCTTGCATGCTTGTTCTATGCTTAGAGATTCCATTTTGATGCATGTGTAGCCCTCTAGCAAGTTCCTATAGTAGCTTCTCAGAATTTATCAACTTGGAAATCACTTGGTTTGATGTTTGTCTAAAAATACCAGAAAGGAAGATGAGTGCATACCCACTGAATCAATATGATTTGATGGTACTGGAGCCAATGAAAGTTCATCGTGAGGAAGGAGTCTTCCCTTCCATATATCCATGCCATGAATTTATGAGAGCCGCGGGAATCCTCCAGGATTTCCAAACTATGATTACCAATGCAGGGTTGGAACACTTTGTTGAAGGTGAACCTTTTCAATATGTTAAGCTAACCATGGCTGTGGTGCAGGACTTCTGGTTTACTTGGTCTTCATCTAATCCCATGGTCAATTATTGAATATACAATCTAGCCATCGACCTGCCTTTTGTTGATTTCTGTGCAGCAGTTAGAGTACCTCATTGGGGATCTTGTGAGAAGATCAAGGAGAGGCCTAAGTCACTTATGGATTTATATGCTGAAATTTGCCAAGGTTTTGAATTCTCGAAGGAAAGTGGTAAAATTCAGAACATTCAGTTCCCATCCATTAGATATTTTGCCTATTTCATTACTAAGTGTGTTCTTGCTAGAAATTTATCGTATTTTGATCTAGCTTTTATCGCAACTGCTTTGAATAGGGATAGATCTTATAACTTGGGTGATTTGATAGCTTACCGTCTTACCACTAACAGCGAGAAGGGTGGAATTTGTGGAGGTCTCATCGCCACTAGGTTGCTAGATTTCCAGCGTTTAGAGCCTCACCATTCAGATTATCGGTTCCCCATAGAGAGGCTTGATATTGATTCCATGGTTGAGCATAACTTTGTTTCTCTAGGGGATACTGTGAGAAGTTTACTGTATGAATTATCCTTTGTCAAGCGTGGTTGGGGAGGGGGTAGGACTGATAAAGTAGTTTATTTGCCTGCACCTGCTTTGTTTAATTTTGATAACATGCAAGGATGGTCGCTCACGGAGGAGGAGTTTGACACATACGTGGCGGACCTCTCCCATCAAGAGAATGTTGGAGAGGATGCCGAAGATGATTCGGTTCAACCCTCCAACTTGGGAGAGTCTTCATACTAGTAGCCCTCCTATGATTGGGGCGCGTCGTCTTCTTCATCACAAGCGCCTGACTATGATCATTCCTATGATAACCCACCAGCTTGGGGTTACTACTCGCGCTATTGAGCCCCACTTAGGCCAAAAGCCTAAGCTTGGGGGGAGGTATACCGACATCACACTCATCTATATATCATGTTTCGTCGGTTCTTTGTATATCCATTGTTTCCCTTTCTTTTTGGTTCTTGTTTCTGCTTTCCCAAAACACAAAAATACCAAAAATATTTTCTTTGTTTCTCTTGGTTTGTTCTTTGCTTTTTAGCTTTGTTTTGCCTTAAATAAAAATCCAAAAAGATTTTGCTTTGTTTGCTTGTTTGAAAAATCGAAAACACCAAAAATATTTGTTGTTCTTCTTTGGTTTTGTGAGTTCTTTGCAGGGTTCAACCGTCCTCAGTGGAGTTTGATTTCATGTTATTATTCAAGTCACACAAGTGAAGGGCAATAATGAAGATTAAGACAACTTGAGGTGTGGTAAGAGGCTAGCAACGAACTCTATTTGTTTTCATTTTTGTACATATACTCATCATGGTGAGCATGCTTAGTATGTTCATGTAAGATGTATGTTGTTTATGGATGCTTAATAGTTCTTGCTTTCTTGTGATTAGCTCCAGATTGCTAATAGTTTGTCGCATGTCATATGAATGTTTGATTGCATTGTTTTATTCATAACTTGGTATGATATTGTGGTATCCTCCTCTGAATGTTTCATGTGAATCGACTTGGCACATACTCACGCATGCATATGACTAAACAATAGTCAGTAAACCTCGATGATTTATTTTGCCTCAGAGTTCTTGTATCACTTTCATGCCATAATTAGTCCTATTTTGTTTCAAGCATGATTATGACAGTTATTGCTCTCCCGTTTGTCACTCCCTCTCTATTGCTAGCCTTCACTTGCACTGCGTATGAGCTCTACTTGTGCATCCAACTCCCCAAAACCATTATTGCCAACAGTGTCAACCATACCTACCTATTAGCATCATTTGCTATTTCAGTGCATATTCATTATGCCTTGTTTTCTTCCAAATAAAATGTTTGACTGTTTTGAAAAAAGTTAGTTAGTAAAGCTCTCACAAACTTGATGGCACACTTTACTCCTTGCACTTAATAAACCTTAACCATTGTGACTGTCCATGAAAGTTATATGCTTGCAAATTATAGGCTAGGATTTAGCAGAACCGTGCTGTCACGGGGAACGCTTTCAACACTTATGGATACGATATCCAGTTGATACCTTGCTCTTTTGTTTGCGGATGTCGTCGGTGTGAAATAAAAGGGGAGCTTGTGAGTTCATGGAGTTATATATATGTGTTAGAGAAACGCCTGGGCCGCTAGCCTAAGCCATGCCTAATCATGGTGGAAACTTGCAGCATTACCATAATGAGCATCTGTGAAGCATCCTCAATAAAAACCTATGCAAATAGCAAATAAAAAGATCGTTGAGATGCTCATTGTTTGCTTGCCTTGTCATTTTGATTATGGGATAGCTCCTGTATCATGTGCAAGGGGAACCCCGTTGGCGGTTCTCTATGATATGCATGTATTTACAATGACAAGAACTTACAGGTAACTAAAGTTGAGTAGAATGAGGAGCGACCCTCGTAATCAAGGGGCATGGGATTTCCAGTTTATGGTCTGTCAAGCATATAACTCATATTGGACCTCACTTTCACCATTAACCATATAAAGATGCCTATGATAGGGGCAATGAGAGTTCAAAGCTAATGAGCACCTTACTTTCAGCATTTGGAAGCCTTTCAAACTTTTCAAAACCTTTTCACTCCCTTGTTGAGTCACCACTTATTCTATGAGCACCTTCTTGAGATCATAGTTGCCATTCTTAGAGTAATGTGCTTCTCCCAAAACTTGGTTATTTATGTCATGACTTTGATTCTTGTATCTCTGATAACTTTACTTCTAGTCTTCACTTGAACTTTAGACGTGCCTTGGCATTTATATTGTGCTCTACAAACAAAGGCAAGCGATATACCACTCTATCATACCTTATTATGAGCATTGCAATGTTGCTTATGTTTATGTTTCTTGCTACTTATTATTATTGAGTGGGTTTCTCTTCATAGCTTGCAATGACTATTAAGTAGACTTAGTTGCATACTCTTTATTATGAATTGTCTAAGTATCCACTCCTGTGCTGAGAATATATACATCATATGAAGCAAATGTGTTCGTGAAAGTTCTTTTATCGCACTCAGTTTTCAACTGAATTGCTTGAGGACAAGCAATAAGCTAAGCTTGGGGGAGTTAATACGTCTAAAACGTATCTACTCTCCCGAATACTTTTTCTATTGTTTGTCCTCTAAACTTGTGTGATTTGGATACAACTAACACGGACTGACGCTGTTTTCAGCAGAATTACCTTGGTGTCTAGATTTTGTGCAAAAAATCAACTATCAGGAAAAATCCCGGAAAATATGCCAAATATCCTATTTCACCAGAAGACTCACAGAGCCAGAGTACGAGATGGAGGGGAGGCCTGAGGGGCCCACACCCCCTGCCTCGCGGGTGGGCCCAGGATATGCCTGGAGGGGGTGTGACTGCCCCACGCACCCCCTCGGCCTCCCTCTTCGCCTATAATATGCCTCTTGACCTAAAAACCGAGGGGGGTTCGACGTTTTTCTAGGAAGAGTTCCGTTGCGCCGCCACCACCAGAAACTACGATTCGGAACCAGAAACTCCGTTCTGGCACCCTGCTAGGATGAGGAATTTGGAGAGGATCATCGCCATCTTCATCACCAACGCCTCTCCATCAACCATCCATGTTTCCCTCATCCATGAGTGAGTAATACCCCGTTGTAGACTATGGGGATGGTAGGGATTGGATGAGTTCTATCATGTAATCGAATAAGATTGTTAGGGCATGGTGCCTAGTATCTCTATTAGTGATATTTGACTTTGTTGCAACTTGTTGTGCTTAATGCTTGTCACTAGGGCCCGAGTGCCATGATCTCAGATCTGAACTTATTATTGAATCATTATGATAGTATTGTTTGTGATCTTATCTGCAAGTTGTGTACACATATCATTGTCCGGATCCAAGGGCCCCGAAGTGACAGAAATTGGGACAACCTGAGGGGATGGCTGTGATGTGAGGATCACCTATGTTCATGGAGTGTTAATGCTTTGCTCCGGTGCTCTATTAAAAGGAGCACCTTAATTGCCAGTAGTTCCCTTGAGGCCCCGCCGCAACGGGCTGGCAGGATAAAAGATGTTGTGCAAGTTCTCATTGCGAGCACACATGACTATATATGGAGCACATGCCTATGATTGTTTACTACTTGGATGATTATTCTTATTTATCTGCGATTTCCCTAGATCTTGAAGTTACATGTTTAGACTCATCCATGCAACGCCCGTCCATCCATCCCTATGCCTACCACACTCATATCCTACTGTTTGCTACTACTGTTACTATTGCTCTTGTTTTGTTGATGCTGTTGCTACTACCAAACTGTTGCTACTGATAAACTTCTGTGAGCAAGAACTATTTCCAGGTGCAGCTGAATTGACAACTCAGTTGTTAAGGCTTGCAAGTATTCTTTGGCTCCCCTTGTGTTGAATCAATCAATTGGGTAATACTACCCTCAAAGACTGTTGCGATCCCCTATACTTGTGGGTCATCAATATCTAACACAAAGGGCCCTAAAATAATTAAGCAAGGAAAACAGTCGGGTTCGTCTCCTTCTCGAGAGAGCAGCGGATCAAGCCATACTCATCATGCTACTTCCTCTCGATTGTTTTCAAGATATGGCCAGATTTGTTGACATGCAAATTCTTGGTTATGGGATCATCAACGTAAAGTATGATGTTTGATTGCTTTCCAAACAAGGGACATAAATTTTTACATGCAAATTATTCGCAAGATGTGAAATATTTCAAAAAGAACCTCCATGGTTTTTAACGGATTGAATGCTTGGTGGGTACTACCGTCAAAATATATTTTATTTGTAGAACTTTGAGGGCAATCTACCACATACTTTTAAATTAAAATTTCACCTAACATTGAGAACCGAGCATAAATTCGTTTAAATGGGTGAACTTAGCTAGGAAGCATAAGAACTTGTTAAACTTGGTGTAAACGTAAGGAAACATGTCCAAACTTTGTCTCAGAAATGGGCTTGTGGTATTATGAGCCATATTCTTCGTACTTGCTTTAATTTAAAGGAAAACACATTCTTTTTACTATGAAAATTCAAAAAAATCCTAAAAGTTGGAAACTCCCATTATTGGCAGCATTATGGTTCACCATGCCAAGATGCACCCATCTACCAAATATCGGGACATTAACATAAAGTATTATGTACATATATGACCATATATTCACCCATGTTATTCGTCTTGAAGCTTAAGAATGTTCATACAGTGTAGGCCATATAGCCAAGCAAATTTATTTTTTCAAAAGTTGTGAATACTAGTGATTGTCAACATGCAAATGCTTAACAAGAAATTGAATCTTTAAAAAATCTCGTTGGTGGCTACCGTCAAAACATAACTGTAGAACTTTAAGAGCATTCTACCACTTACTCGTATTTCAAAAATCTCATACTGTCAAATAGTCTAAAATTCAATAGGATGGAGGGAGTACTACTACTTGCTTCGCGAAAAAAAGCACTCCTCACTTTCGAACCAGCTTGTTGCGGGTCTGCCTGGTGCTTCCTCTTCCTATGGTGTGAAATGGAACGAATGGAAGTGGAGTACTTGGTGGTAGGAAGGCTGGCCAGATCATAGTGCTGTCCTAGAAAAAATAAATAAAAAAAGATCATAATGGTGTGCATCCAATGCAATGGGACACCCCTTATCCACCACTTTAAGTAGTATTAGTATTGCACATGGCAATCTTTTGACTATCCTCCCCCCTAAAATTTACTAGTTACCACTCACTATACTTGTACCTCGTGTTAGGAACTCATCACAGCTTTGCTCTGACATCGCACCGCCTTTAAATCCTCCTCTTCGCTGCTCTCACGCTGCCTCCTCTATGCTCTCGGTCCCTTCTAGCTCCTAGTTTAGGGTTTGCTTGGCTGAAGTGAGGAGTGATATGATTGCAGATCCATAGAAGCTTTGGAAAAGCCTTGTTACTATTAAAAGAAAAGATATCTCAGTAACGAAAACTACTAAGGTCTTCTTGAGAACTAGTCTACTGAATAAGTAGTCTAGAAATAGAGGAAGGAGATTCGATAGGGGGGAAACTCCAAGTCGCAATATTGTTTACCATGACAAGATTTTACCACCACTTACTTTTAGGTTAGAATTTTAAACCGACGGCAGGGGAACATTTTACACCAAGGACCTAAAAGGGAGAAAAATTACATCGAGGTCCATACATTTAGCACAAAGGACACTAAAATAATTAAGCAAGGAAAACAACCGGGTTTGGCTCCTTCTCGAGAGAGCAGCTGATCGAGTCATGCTCTTCATACTACTTCCTATTTCGATTGTTTTCAAAATATGGCCAGATTTTTCGGCATGAAAATTTGTCGATATGGGATCCTCAAGAAAAAGTATAATGTAGATATGGACATGACCTTGGTCGCTCGGCTTGAAATCCAAGAATGTTCATACTCATTGACAACTAAGCTTAAATCCGTTTACAATTTACCACTTACTTTTAGGTTAGAAATTTACCAGGGAGGTGGGAGTACATTTTTCACCAAGGACCTAAAAAGAAGGAAAATTACATCGTGGACCATACATTTAGCACAAAGGTCCCTAAAATAATTAAGCAAGGAGAACAATCGGGTTTGGCTCCTTCTCGAGAGAGCAGCTGATCAAGCCATATTCTTCATGCCACTACCTCTTCGATTGTTTTTAAAATATGGCCAGATTTGTCGATATGGAAATTCTTGGATATGGGGTCATCAACATAAGTATATGTAGATATGTCCATGACCTTTGTTGTTTAGTTTAAAATCCAAGAATGGTCATACTCGTTGACAACTAAGCTTAAAGTCATTTAGATCTTACCACTTACTTTCAGGTTAGAATTTTACACTGGCGGCGTGGGAGTACATTTTACGCCAATGATATAAAAAAGGAAAATTACATCGACGTCCATACATTTAGCACAAAGAACCCTAAAATAATTAAGGAAGGAAAATAGTCAGGTTCGGCTCCTTCTCGAGAGACCAGCTGATCAAGCCATGCTCTTCATGCTACTTCCTCTTCAATTGTTTTCAAAATATGGCCATATTTGTTCGCATGCAAATTCTTGGATATGGGATCATCAATATAAAGTATATGATATAGATATGGCCATGACCTTGGCCGTTTGGCTTGAAACCCAAAAATGTTCATACTCATTGACAACTAAGCTTAAATTCATTTACATTTTACCACTTACTCTTAGGTTAGAATTTTACCCGGGCGGTGGGAGTACATTCTACATCAAGGACCTAAAAATGGATAACTACATCGAGGTCAATGCATTTAGCACAAAGGACCCTAAATAATTAAGCAAGGAAAATAGTCGAGTTTGTCTCCTCGAGGGAGCAACTAATTGAGCCATACTCTTCTAAATATTACTTCCTCTTCGATTGTTTTCAAAATATGGCCATATTTGTCACCATGCAAATTCTTGGATATTTGGATCATCAATATAAAGTATGATGTAGATATGGCCATGACCTTGGTCGTTAGACTTCAAATCCAAGAATGTCCATACTCATTGACAACTAAGCTTAAATTCATTTAGATTTTACCACTTACTTTTAGGTTAAAATTTTACCCGTGCGGTGGAAGTAAATTTAACACCAAGGACCTAAAAATGGAAAATTACATCGAGGTCCATACATTTAACACAAAGGGCCTTAAAATAATTAAGCAGGTAAAACAATTGGGTTCGACGCCTTCTCGAGAGAGCAGCTGATCAAGGCATACTCTTCATGTTACTTCATCTTCGATTGTTTTCAAAATATGGCCAGATTTTCTCGGCATGCAAATTCTTCGATATGGGACCATAAACATAAAGTATGATGCAGATATGGCCATGATCTTGGTCGATAATCTTGAAATCCAAGAATGCTCATACTCGTTGACAACTAAGCTTAATTTCATTTAGATCTTACCACTTACTTTTAGGTTAAATTTTACACGAGTGGTAGGAGTACATTTTACATCAAGGGCCTAAAAATAGGAAAATTACATCGAGATCCATACATTTAGCATAAAGGACTCTAGAATAATTATGCAAGGAAAACTGCCGGGTTCGGATCATTCTAGAGAGACCAGCCGATCGAGCCATGCTCTTCATGCTACTTCATCTCTCGTTTGTTTTTAAAACATGGCCACATTTGTCGGCATGCAAATTATTAGATATGGGATCATCAACATAGTGTATGATGTAGATATGGCGATGATCTTGGTCATTCGACTTAAAATCCAAGAATGTGCATACTCATTGACACCTAAGATTAAATTCGTTTATATGTTACCACACTACAAGAAATGTTTCCTTACTCAACGGCTGGGCCCGTCGGTCATCATAGAAGGCGCGTCTTCCATGACAAAAATCTTGGCTCGACCGTGGCCGACGTAAAACTTTTTTCTGGTTTCGCACCGGTCTACTACGACGACACTGCTAAAAACATGGAGGAAGCTCGACGGGCGCATTGCAGAAGTAAGATTCCCGCTTCCTCGCGAGATGTTGACTCGCCGAGTATTTTTTTGTGTGTGGGTCCCGAACATCAGTAACTCTAGCGGACCAAACTTTTCGGTCACACCTCCCTGATTTGAACTTGATAACGTTGTTCGATGCCTCTTCCATTTAGTCAGGCTGATGGGTCCCGCATGTCTACCTCACATTAGATGAATCATGTCTATGATGGATTTTTTTCCTTTCCTGTTCCGAAATTGATAGCATCGCTCGATGCATCTGCCGTTTAATCAGGTTGCTGGGTCCCACGTGTCATCCTCACACTAGAAGAAACGTGTGCATGATGGATTTTTTCCTTGGCTCGTGCCTCCCTGATATGAACTCGATGACGTTGCTCGATCTAGCTACCGTTAATCACGATGTTGGGTCCCACATGCCAGCCTCTCATTTCAAGAATCGTGAGTATGATGGAATTTTTTCTTTCGCTCCCGCTACCATGTTCCGAATTTGATAGCGCTACCGTTTAATCATGTATCTGGGCCCACCTGTCATCCTCTCATTAGAAGAAATGTGTGTATGATGGATTTTTTTGCCCTCGGTCACGCTACCCTGTTCCGAACTTGATAGCGCTGTTGTAGCACCCCGAAAAACCACTACTAGAAAATCGTCGTGTTTTGCCTTTGTGCATCTTTATGACAGCATGGTCATGTCATCATGCCACGTTGCATTTGAACATTGTCATATCATCATGCATATAATTGCCTAAAACTATTTCTCTAAAAGCCTAGCTTTTTTTTCTAAATACCGTCTTTATTTCAAACTATAAAACCCTAGTCTTTTCTGATATTTTATTTACCTAAAAACTAATTGCTAAAATATCTTAAAAAGAAAACTAAATAAATATTTTGTTGTGGGGGAGTCAGCCAGCCGCCAGGCCCAAAAGCCCAGCAGCCAGCCAACTACCACCCAACAGGTACCCAAACCTAACCCTAGATCATGCCATAACCCTAACACCTACCATACACCCTGCGGCAAAAACCGCCGCCCACACCACAACACGCACACACCCTGCATGTCACATACACCGACCCTACCCCTTCCAATCAACCACCCCGTCCGACATGCGTTTTCCGTGACTCCCTGGCCACCACACCCGCCTCGAACCCACCCAGCACCCAAGTCCCTGCACCTTGGCCCCATCCTGCAAGCCTCCATCGCGCGCACCTACCGCGCGGTACGTATGCTTCCGTGCAATTCCGCGATGCACGCCCTCGCTACGAAACCTCCCACCTGTGAGCGAGCCGACCCACCCTGCATGAGCCGGCCCCGCCAACCTCCCCGCTCCCCACAAATCCCTCTCTCCCCGACCTTGGACTTCCTCACATCGCTCTCTTCCTCTTCTCTACTACCGCCGTCGCCCTAAATCTCCACCGCGCGCGCATCCTCTCCTTATCGCCAGTCCTCTTCCTCGTCTTCCTCTCAGGCAGCCGTCGCCAGGGACCTCATCATCCACCCGTCCCCGACCCGCGCTTCCTCCGCCGCCGGTCCACGCGGCCCTCCCGAGCTTCCTCCACCACCGCGGGACCCCTCCGCCATCTGCCTGACCTCCTCCTTCGCCATTGGTTCTCCTCTTCAGCGCCGGCATTAGTGCCCTCTCCCCTGTGTTCTCACGCCCGTGGCTGCCAAGGAGCTAGCCCGTCGCCATCTCCCTCCTGTTCGTCCTTACCTCTACAGGCGCCTCCTACAGTGATGTTTGTCCGTACCTGTATCCAAGACAACGTTGTCGTCCTGTCGCCTTTGGTTGCCAAGCCATTGACAAAAAAGCCTATGTTTGTTGGGTTGCTTCTACATGTTGTAGTACATAGTATAGAAAAAGTTGACCCATGCCTCTTATGTCTTGTGTTTGTTAGTTCCCGACATGTCACATGTGTGAGATCGGAGAAGGTATGAAACATGGAAGGGAAGCTCGTCGGGTGGCCATCGAATCCCTAGGCTTTGGGCGCCGACGCTCGCTAGGACTTGGAATTCCAGCAAGATATCCGACATGGGTATGCCAAGATCTTCCGAAGTTCCCCACATCGAACAAGTTCCCTCGGCCTGGAACCCGAAACTCCAAGTTCGCCGCCAAGACCCACAAGATCTTCATCAGTGGCAAGACCATCGTGAACCGTCAAGTTCACCCACCACCGGCGCCAAGACCACAGGAAGCCAAGCTCTTCCTCCCGGAACCCGATGGACGAGGCCCGAAGATTCCCAGATGCCAAGCTCTCCTTCCCGGGGGCCGAAGACCCGATCCTGGATCCAAAGACCTACCTCGTCGAACCCCGAACCAAGATCTCCAGACCGCCATGTGTGACCTCATCTATATAAATTGTTGCATATTAAATTATACATGCTTTCATACATACTTTGTGGTTTAGGGGCATTATGCCGATTCACCTCATAATTAAATGTGGATACCATATGCGGGCTTTTCTAGTCTTGTAATGGCTCCATTTAAATTTGTGTAGCGAACCAGTAACATATTTGGCCTTATTAAGCCAACAATTTAAAATGCGGGGTATCGAAACAACATGAATCATCTAAATAATTGTCGGGACCCTGGTTTCGCTTAATATTGCCTAATTGCATCACATCTTTTCCATATCACACATCATATATGCATCATGCCGATCTTCTGCCATAGTATTAAATAGTGCATCCGGTGTTTCTTCTAGTGTTTTGCTTATTCTTGGATTAGGACGATGAGTTGATGCGAGTGTCGGCCCGATCTTCTGATGAACCTTCGGCAGTGTTTTTCAGGCGAGCATTCTCCCCCTTTCTACCTATTTTATCTTTATTGTCTTTACTTCCTCCTGTTGATCTATTGCTATCTATGTTGTGATGCTTTAGTTTTCGTACCCGTGACATCCCTTGAAGCCTCTATATTGCCTTGGACAACACCTATTACCCGTTGTTGGTAGCTAGTCGGCCTTGCGTGTCACAGTCGCTTGCTCAGGTGCTGCTTCGCGTCATCAAGTACCACCATTGTTGTAAGGTTACCACATGCTTTAAGTTGGAGATGATCATGGCTCAAATTACAACTTGATATTAAAATGCTGGGAATAGTTATAGCTAATGCAGAGGCACCGGTGGGAAATATATGTCATTTGATTTTTAACCGCTCACTGGTGTCCCGTAGGACCCCGAGTACTTGATAGCTGTTTGTTGACTATCGCACTATCCGCATATGGGACCATGAATCCCCTTAGTCCTAGCTTGAGTCATAATTAATTTCTTGGGGCCACAAGTAGTTTGGGGCATTATTACTATCCTATATTTATGCCATGCTTTACTTCTTATGTACTACTGTTTCTCATGGAGAGCGTTTACTAATGTCTTGTTTTGGAACAAATATGGAATGTTTACGCGGTATCGACAAGCCCAGTCACACTTTCGGGTTCCCAGTCGTTTACAACCATTATCGCAAACCCCTCGGTCCTTCACAGAGCCGACCAACTTTGTAGCGGGTAGATTAGCGGGGTGGCCCACTGAAATCAATTATGAATCTTGTGAATTCTTTGTCGTGATGCCTCGTTGGGTTTTCATATGGTTTTTTCGAGGTTGATCGTGTGTGTGTTGCTATTTGTGCCCCTACAAGGTAAATCTTTCTAAAAGCCGTGTCCGCGGTTATGGACGACTTGGAGCACAATATCTCAATCATAGACAACTATAACTAAAGTAGTGCTATAAATTTGACTTTGGAATGACTAGTAATCAGCTTCACTACAACGGAATGGCTAAATAAAAGTACCAACAACTGCTGGAATTGGGTTGTCTCATGCTATTGGTATCTAACTAGTAAGTATTGCAACTACAACGAAATGGTTAACTAAAACTTTCTACTGCTTATTATATCAGGATGACTCATGCTATATATATCTGACTAGTAAGTGCTGCAACTATAATGGAATGAATAAAACTGCCAACTATGTGAGTTCCTCGGTTTGAATTCCTTGTTTGGTCTCGAGGGGGAATACCAGAATGGATATGATTGGTGTTAGCGTTAGGATGGATCCGAATAGGTATTTCTTATCCCTCTCTGATAACCGACAGTTTTATAGAGTCTATGTAGGTTGTTTTGTGCATGATTTGCTGCCGCTTCAGTCCACCATACCTATGTAGGCAAGGACCGCCGAATTCTAAGACTCATCGTGTACTGGCCTTAGTACTGACCGCTCTATTTTCCTTTGCCGGAACCCCTTTTGTTTAAGTAGGTTTTGAGATCGACATCGTTAGCAGGGTTACCCTTCTGGCTTGGCGTGGGCAGGGTTATGGACACTATTGGTTATTCTTCAGGGCTCTTGGCCCCATTTGCTTCTTATCCGTACTCGGATGTTGTTTCATTTTTAAGATGATTTGGATCTTTGTATTGTATATACGTATCCTTGAATCATGGGGTCGTTGATGTATATATCTATTCTGTGGGTTCCATCGAGGACTAATGTGTAATGATATTACTTCATTTTCCACGCGCACGCAAGTGCCTGGTGGGTTCCTTTGTATTTTTTTATGCGGGTTTGGCAGTAATCGCTACAACTTGCATAGGGCCTATCCGAGGGTATTACAGCTACCAGATGCATAAACACGCAGCTAGGCCCCACGTGTCATACTCTCATTAGAAGAAACTTGTGTATGATGGAATTTTTGCCCTTAGTCGCGCCTTCGTGTTAACTTGATAGCGTTGCTCGCTGCATCAGCCATTTATTCAGGCTGGTGGCTCCCATATGTCAGCATCTCATTAGAAGAATCGTGTGTATATGATTAAATTTTTTCCTTCTCCAGCGCTACCCTGTTCCTAACTAGATAACGTTGCTCGATGAATCTGCCATTTGGTCACGCTGCTGGGTCTCACATGTCAGCATCTCATTAGAAAAAACGTGTGCATGTTGGACTTTTTTCTCGCTCGCGCCTCCATGTTTCGAACTTGGCAACGCTGCTCGATGCACTAGCCGTTTATACTAGCTGGTGGGTACCACATGCTAGCCTCACATTAGAAGAATAGTGTGTATATGATGGAATTTGTTTCTTCTCTTGCGCTATCCTGTTCCAAACTAGATAGCGTTCACTACAAGAAATTTTTCCGTCCGCGACGAAAATCTTGGCTCGACCATGGCCGATACAAAACTTTTTTTTCCGGTTTCGCGCCCCTCTACTACGACGAAACCGCTAAAAACATGGAGGAAGCTCGATGGGCGCATGGTAGAATTAAGATTTCCTCTTCCTCGCGAGATGTTGACTCGCTGAAGTATTTTTGCGTGTGGGTCCTAGATGTCAGTGACTCTAGCGGACCAAAAAATTTGATCGCGCCTCCATGATTTAAACTCTGTAACATTGTTCGATTCCTCTCCCGTTTAGTTAGGCTACTGGGACCCGCATGTCTGCCTCGCATTAGAGAAATCGTGTGTATGATAGAATTTTTTCCTTCCCTATTCCGAACTTGATAGCGTCGCTCGATGCATCTGCCATTTAATGAAGCTACTGGGTCCCACGTGTCATCCTCAAACTAGAAGAAACGTCTGCATGATGGATTTTTTTCCTTGGCTCGTTCCTCCCTGATATGAACTCGATAATGTTGCTTGATCTATCTACCGTTAATCACGACGCTGGGTCCCACATGCCAGCCTATCAATACAATAAGCGTGTGTATGATGGAGCTTTTTTCTTTCGCTCTCGCTACCCTATTACGAAGTTGATTAAGCTGTCGTTTAATCATGCATCTGGGTCCACCTGTTATCCTCTCATTAGAAGAAATGTGTGTATGATGGATTTTTTCCCTCGTGCGCTACCCTGTTCCGAACATGATAGCGCTGTCGGATGCATAATCACGCAGTTGGGCCCCATGTGTCATACTCTTATTAGAAGAAACGTGTGTATGATGGAATTTTTGCCCCTGGTCGCGCCTCCATGTTAACTTGATAGCGTCGCTCGCTGCATCAGCCGTTTATTCATGCTGGTGGCTCCCATATGTCAGCATCTCATTAGAATAATCATGTCTATATGATTAAATTTTTCCTTCTGTAGCGCTACGCGGTTCCTAACTAGATAGCGTTGCTCGACGAATCTGCCATTTTGTCACGACGCTGGGTACCACATGTTAGCATCTCATCAAAAGAAACGTGTGCATGTAGGACTTTTTTCTCGCTCGCGCCTCCGTGTTTCGAACTTGGTAACGTTGCTCGATGCATCAACCGTTTATACAGGCTGGTGGGTCCCATATGTCAGCCTCACATTAGAAGAATAGTGTGTATATGATAGAATTTTTTCTTCTCTAGCACAACCCTGTTCCGAACTAGATAGCGTTGCTCAACGAATCTGCCATTTGGTCACGCTGCTGGGTCCCATATGTTAGCATATCATTAGAAGAATGTGTGCATGTTAGAATTTTTTCTCGCTCGCACCTACCTTATTCGAACTTGGCAACGTTGATTGATGCAGCACCTATATAAGGTCTCTCTGGTGGGTCCCATATGACAGCCTCTCCGTAAATGAAACGTGCTATGGTGGACTTTTTTTCGACCGCCTCCTTTGTTTCGACTTTGGTTCGTAGCTGGGTACCAGATTTCAGTAACCTCTGTGCAGGAAACGTGTCTATGCTGGGTCCCAGATGTCAGCCTCTATTTGAAAGAAACGTTTGTATGTTGGACTATTTTTTCGGGTTGAGTCCTCCGTTATGACCTTGACAACATTGGTAGATTTTGTTTTGTGGGAAAACATGTCTATGATGCAGCAGCAGTTTATCTGGGTCGCATATGTCAGCCTTATAGAGTACAAAAATGTTAATCTATACTCCGATGTTGGTTCCCACATGTCATCCTTCTATGTATAGGAAATGTGTCTATGTTGTGTCCCACATATCAACCTTCTCTGCATAGGAAACGTGGCTATGCTAGGTCCGACATCTCAGCCTCTATATGAATTAAACGTGTCTATGCTTGGTCCCACATGTCAACCTCTATTTGAATTAAACGTGTGTATATATTTTGGACCATTTTTCCGGGTCGAGTCTGCCGTCCGGACCTTGGAAACATTGCTAGATGTAGTAGCAGTTTATCTGGGTCCCAGCTGTCAGCCTGAGAGAACAAAAAAGTAACTCTATATTAACACAAATTACCGAGATTTCGAACTGGAGACCTCACCATAGGTCTATTGGGTGCCTTGCCACTACGACAGTAACAACTAATTAAGTAGAATCGTTAAGATTTACTATTATAACACTACTAGGAAAATGGTTCTTAGTGGCGCACATGGTTTCCCCTTCTGTGGCGCACCAGGGGTGCGCCAGTAGCCGTACGCTACGGCTGAAAAGTGCCCATAGCGCATTGCCCTGGTGCGCTACGGTTATATGGGGTTAGGCGTACCGCAGTACCAGGTGCGCCACGGGTAGGGGAACAGGTGAGCCATGGCTGTGTTTTTCAAAAAAAATGCAAAAACACCCTTGTTTTGCATTGCAAAAGCAATCGGGTCCGCGCATCACCGTCGTCGTATCGCCTCGCTGGAGCATGGTGGTCGTGGCCACGACCTACCACCATAGGGAGAGGTGCGGGAGGATGTTGCCGCGCTAGTCCTTGCCGGTATCGAGGAAGGGAGGGAGGAGGAGGTGTGGCTAGAGAAAGGGAGGTAGGAAGAGAGGGAGGAAGAGAAGAAGAGAGGGAGGAAGGGAGGTAGGAGAGGAGAAGGAGGTCACCGTCGCTCGTCGTCACTGCAAGGAGGAGGAGAAGGCCGCTGTCGCTATCATCACTGCAAGGAGAGGATGAGGCAGGAGCAAGGAGGAGGCGAAGGCCGCCGTCGCTGCCGTCACTACAAGGAGAGGAGCAGGGCGGAGAGAGGAGGAGGCCGGAGAGAGAAGGGAAAGGAGGAGGAGAAGAGAGAATGAAAAGGAGGAGGGGGGAAAATGAAAAAGAGAAGAGGGAGGGAAGAATAGAGTGGTAGGTGGGCGGGGTGGGGATTCAAATTTTGAATACCGCCCAACTTAGTCGTAGCACACTAGGTGGTGGTGCGCTACGGGTAAGTTGCCCTCTTTTTTTTCTTCAGGAAAAAACAGTCTTTTGACCATAACTTTTTACTCTTTTCGAATTTAGAAAAACTAAAAAATCGCTAAACGACCACAGGGTATTTATGAGAGGATGCAGGGTATTTATGAGAGGATGCGAAATCTTGTTTTCGTCATTTTGGTATATTAAACGTATTTTTTTGATATCATATGCAAAAGCTACGGCCATTTTACCGTGGCATAACTTTTTTTTTGCAGAAAAAGTCGAAATTATTATTTGTTAATTTTTCTAAAAACTAGACCACATTATCTACCTAAATATGAAAGGATTTTATTTTTTGAACTGTTTTTTATTTTCTTTTATTTTTTGCAAGTCTAAAAAGGCGATCCACAGGGGGGTGGATTTGGTACATGCCAGTTAGCCGTAGGGCACTAGGGCAGAGTGCCCTACGGCTAAGTTGACCCAGCTGCTGCAACACACATGCCCGTAGCGTACTAGGGTAGAGTGCCCTACGGCTAAGTTTTACACCCGTAGCACACCTTGACCAAGTGCGCTATGAATATGTGGTCTGTGGTCACCCGAGCCCTAGCCCACACATAGCCGTGGCGCATCACCCCCATGTGCGTCACGCTTACGGAAGTTAGCCGTAGGGCACCTGTGGGCAGTGCACCACGCCTATTTTACCCATGGGGCACCACAAGCACGGGCGCCACGGATGTGTGGATTACCTATATCTGTTTTCCTAGTAGTGTAAGTTAGGGACTCGTCTCCTTAATAAAGACTTTTTTGACCATTTTATCTCCCGTCAGATAATAAGCTGACGATCCTGACAGCTAAACTAAAAACTACAGGCACTGTATAAAAAAAATCTACAGGCAGAATTTTTTTAAAAATATTGAGAGGTGGGGGGCAATGCCAAAAGACCGAATTAAAAAGAGTTTTGCTATTCTACCTAGGCTGCTCTACATGGGCTATACTCCATAGGATATTCTCCATGGGCTCCTTTCTCAAATTTCTCTGGGCTATGGTCAGTAGTCCCCTTACCCCTAATAGGCCGAATTAAAATGTTCTAGACTAAAGAGGGGCCGAATGAGTTAGATTTCTTCTCCTGGTATATAAAAATTGAATTATACTATGGCTCGACCGGATTCAAAACGAATACCTCGGAGAGTTAGGGAAATAAATCAATAATTCATTTTGGCAGATATTTATATAAACTCTGCATTACAGAATAAGATAGAAAATTATTGACAGATTCATAGTTCACATTCAGTGGCACTTGAACAGCTCAACGACATTTCAAAGTGAGCGATTTAGCAATACAGACACTCAAATAAAATAGCGGTATAGAGAGAACCATTTCTTGTTTCAACTCTTAAAACCTTGTCACCCGATTAGTTTGCCCTTTTCTCCAAACACACTTGACCATTCGAGCATACAAAACTAACGATCAAGTCCGCTTCGAGTACCTTCTTCTCACATCAAATGCCTGTGCGACCCCCCTATGCTACCCAAAATGCCCAAGTCTCATCTAGATTATGCCAAGGCCATGTTTTAAAACAAAAGCAAGATTATCTATTGCCCTTGATTTAAAAAAGTACCAGTACATCAATATTAGTTCCGTAAAATGCTTTAATAATAGCAAGGACAGAACAATTGAGAGATTCAGTAGCTTTCCTGCTTAAAATTCAATAGCAGTATAGAGAGAATGGATTCTTGTTCTAGCTCAAAAAACCTTGGCGCACGATTAGTGTGCCCTATTTTCAGAACAGACTCAATCATTGGAGCATGCAAAACAAATGATCAAGTCTGCTTCTGTGTGAATAACTCCTCATTACGCCAATGCCTGTGTGACCCCTATATGCAACCCAAAATGCGCAAGATGCATCTAGAAAATTGTGACAATGCTAAGTTTCAAAATAAAAGCAAGACAATCTACTGCACTTGATCTAAACAAGTACTCCAATAACATCACAGTTAGTTGTCAAAATATTGTACTAGTAGTAACGAAAAAACATTTGACAGATTCAGCAATACAAAATAAGACCAAAAAAATATCGATAGATTGCCAATTCATATTCAGCAACACTTGACAGATT
The DNA here is from genome assembly GCA_916181665.1 of Avena sativa. Classification (NCBI taxonomy): domain Eukaryota; kingdom Viridiplantae; phylum Streptophyta; class Magnoliopsida; order Poales; family Poaceae; genus Avena; species Avena sativa. The sequence goes on from OV702285.1 coordinate 448,520,703, forward strand.
CATCAGCATCACAGATCACTACATAGACAATGACCAAAAGAATTGACAGATTCAGCAATGCACACATTGAAATTCAATAGATGTAGCAAGGTTTGATTCAAAAGGAAAGCGAGACCATATTCTGCACTCGATAGGTAGATCTGAACAAGTACCAGTACATGGTTATTACCGCAAAAATACTCTCAAGTACAACTACTAAGAACATGTAGTAAGTCTTTCTAGCAGTGCAAGTACTCAAATGAACATTAAGATCTGTTTGTCTCACTCATGAATCTTGTCAATACGAAGACGGTATTCCAGGGTGAACACCGACGGTCGATGAGCAACCAGGTGCGACATCAACACCGACAGGAGCCACTGCATCTCATCGAACGGGACGCCGTCCGGCAATGCGGTGCTCTCCAGCATGCATAGCTCGGAATTTTTGAACCTTCTACCCTCAATCACGGTCGACGACCAAAACTTCACTAGGTACTATGGCAGCAAGCATGTCGTCCACCTGACGCATGTAACAGATACAACGTGCAGCGATTGGCGCATGTCAAATCGCACCTTGAACAATGTACCATCATCCTCGCATCTGATGATATCTACTGTCTGCAGGCCTGTTGTCGGTAGAGGATTAGAGGTGTACCTGCCTGTTTTTCCATAGCGGAAATTGCGCACCCTGATCGAGTGAGCTTTAGAGAGGTGGGCGAGGAGCGCTGCCGGCGAGGCGGCGAACACGCAGCCATCCTCCATGCAGTTGCATGGGTCGTGCGGGGATGCGATCTTGTGGTTGTGGACCTGACGGTAGGCGACCAATATCCCGCAACCGTCATTGGAGCATATGCTACCTTTTCCGCTGGTGACTCGGAGGTTCAAATCCTTGGAGCATGTGGCCAGCCGAATGGCACTAGTAGTGTCCATACACATAGAGATCTCGTCTAAGATGTCAGCATCGACCTTGCTCCATTCGCCGTGCCGCCTGTTGGGCCCTGAATCCGCCATCGCGTCCTGATAGATTGGGGCGAGGGCTGATCATTCTATGACTGCTGGAAGGACCGATGCTGTGAGCGAGATGGTGAGGAAAATGAGTGAAGTGCGCGCTGGAGATGATACCAAATGCTGCCGGATATGGGGAAGATGGAGTGGCTCTTTAAACGAGGTTTTTTTGCGAGTTCCTTTATCGGTCTTCTGCTGTAGGGCGCAACTGCATCGAGAAGACTTTAATTAGCTAGTCTAGCACGCCAATATCTATCTATAGAGTACTAGTATTGGGTTGCATGTGCCTTGCAACTCAGAAAATGGTGCATTTTGTGATTTGTTACATCCCGACGCTGACGGAGGGTGCATTTTGTGATTTGTTACGTGACTGCACTACCAGTATGTAGATATTTTACAATGCAGTACAATTTTTATGTGACTAAACTACGAGTAGATATGCTCACGCCGGCACCCAACTCTACGTACCCACCGTCGTGCATTCCGAACAAATTCCTCACGCAGGATGGAACCGCGCAGTGGAAGTGGCGGATCCTTGCCAGTGGCTAACTGTCCTGCGTCACCTGCTCTTGGCGGCATCGTTCATGCCCACCGACAGCCATCTGAGGCACCACAACATGTCCAACCACACCTGGATCCATCGACATAGGTGCTTGAGGACACCGCGACATCGAAGCTTGTCATACATGTCGCACCCAATAAGCGCGTTGCATCGACAGAGACGGAGGAGCGCCAAGTAGCAGCCAAGACGAAGGAGTGCCGGAGGAAGACCTACGATACCACCATGAAGAAGGCCAAGAGGAATAGAGGAGCCAGCGATGAGGACGACTCCGACTTGGGCAACAAGGAGGCGTTCATGGAGCAGTTGGAGGCAGAAGCGGAGGAGAGTGACGTCGACCCGAGGGACTACGAGGAGGAGGAGGACTCCGATGAGGAGAGGGCGCGTATCTACAAGGAGGGAGTTGCTGACGAGTCATCGGAGGACACCGATGGCTGCGACGACGATGACGACGATGAGTAGAGTAATGTTCTGTTGTAAGTATTGTTATATAACTGCCACGTCCGCATTGTAATTATTGTAACTACCATGTCTTTGCTACAATATTGTGTTTTTGGTACTATAACTATTTCGTCGAAATATTATCGCGACAAGCACGGAGCCCACCTAGAGCATGCACTCGGCATCGTTTGGCAACAAAGGGAGAACGTAGTGGTCATGCTCACTACCAAAAACATGCATCTGTCCATAGATAGAGGGGTGGGTCAGAGATAAAGGGGGCTATCCTGGCACACCAATACATTCTATAGTGTACTCCTAAATACTAGTATTGTTTTGCACGTGCCTTGCAACTTAGATAGTGCTACTACTGTACTGGTACTAGTAGAATGACATATCATCACAATATAAAATTATACAGTAATATGTAAAGCACCGAAAATAATTATAATTTCGAGCCACATCCATAAAGTATCAGGTGTATATTTGGTCCTTGTGCGCATCATTCGCCGTGCTTCTATCAATAGAATCTCCTAGATGCTAGAATGGGAAAGAAGATTCGATGGTTATAAATGTTGGAATTTTCTAGTATTGATACAACTATTAATGTTGAAAATTATCCGTACACTATATAATATAGTAGTAAGATAAGATAAGGTAAATCTCTAACAAAATATGGTCTTGTCACATCAGCTTAATCAAACAGTAGTGCATGAGCCTAGAATCGTTGAAGGCAATGTTGTTTACATAGAGTACGACCCTTATTACACAAGCATTGAGGTGATTGTTTCTTAAAGTGTATATGACATGTGGTTTGTAATATCCATTTGATGCTATAAATTTCCATAATTTCCAAATAAAAAATAGTCAAGTAGATACCAGTAACTAAACTAATTACGATAAGAGATAGTACCGATACAAGGACATGTTTCAAAGGAGAGAGACCAAGAAGTTGAAAGCTATGACTTACAACCAAACAAAATAAACATATCAACATTGTCGAGAACTATTTCTCTAATTGTAGTACCAAGTATTACATACAGATTGCATCAGTACATACTATCACAACAAGTCTTGTTTCCTAGTTAAACATGAGGATGGTTCCAATCGAGGGTGTTCGCGAAGGTTTGGACGAACCAAAGCGGATGCTTCACCGTTCCTGCCCAAAAGTGAGGGTTACTAATTCCCTCCAAGACATTGACTTCAGAAATAATACCACACTCTTTACCACTCAGACTGAAGCGGCATAATGCAGGCTGCCACTCCTTGGAAAGACATGCTGTAGTTGGTAAGATGTAGACACAGTTGCTTCTCGTTAGATAACCTAAGGCAAGATCTGCACCACCTACATGTATGATAATCGGATAGTTCACTCCAAGGAAAATAGAATAAGATCCAAGATCAGCAATAATTTCCCATGGATTAGCTTGATCAACCTGACCAGTGTTCATTGAGAACACCAAGCAGCCAAACCCGAAAGTATAAGTGGAGACAGTGCGAACGCAGTGTACAACACGAGGATGAGCAACACCAGTACGTTGGCGGCAATGAAAAGTAAGGCAATTGGAATCATAAGAAGCGCCAAGCATATATATATGAAGAAGCCTGGAACCATCTGCAGATCTTACTAACCACCAAAAACAAAAAAAAGTAGTCGTGCTCGTACTCGTCTCCAGTAGTATTAAGAAATGCATCCACCAAGTCATCCGCGGCAGCAGGTCGCGTCAAGACCAGCGCAAGACCTTGAAAAAGGTAGAATGCGTTAACTTAAGATTACGGTAGCATGATATAGTGAATACTACTAAAAATTTCTTTCCAATTGAACTGCATGCAAAGTAGCTCGAACATAGGAAAAACAACTACGGCCTACAATCCTACAAAGCAAACAAAGCATTATATAATAGGTAAATACTCAAAAGAACGGACTCGTCTTTTTTAGAATTAAGACAAGCAATTTTTTCTCGATTTATATACAAAAGACAAAGAGAATTGACCGGTTCATTTGCAAGAAAACTTGCCGAAAACTTGTGCAAATGCAGAAAACTATTAAACAGATTCTTTTCAGGAGCTTCAAGTAGATCTTAAATTCCTATCGAATGAACTAAAAGACATCTAGAAAAATCTACATAATTCAATTAGATGAATCTAACGACTTCTATAAGAATAAATCCTATGATTCATACAATTCATAGAGTCTAAAATAACTACTCGTATTTTCATTTAAAGGAAACATTCCTTAAGTTAGTTAAGTAAAATAGCTTGGGCACATGAAGCCACTACACTACATATGAAGGAATAATTACCAGGATGTAGGAGATCCCAAACATGAACGTTGCCATACAGAGCTGTGGCCAACACCAGTCCGTCATGGGTAATTCCATCATTGTAACTGTAAGGGCTCAGGGTGTGGTTAAGAGGAAGTGGAAGAACTGTCCATCCATCATCACTGCCCTAAAGGATAGCAATTCTGACGTCATAGACTGCAACAAGCGAGAAATCTTTATATCTCCCAGCAGTTGTGGGAACTTGGCAAATAGCAATCTTATGCATTACAGCTGAATGATTATTATCCAACAAGAACGTGGTTGGCTGGTTAGTTTCTTGGAACGGCACTGCTGGGAGAGGAATATTGCGACGAGTGTATACATTACGAAGCTCCAGCTTGCCTCTAAATCCAATTGTTGTAATCCAATCTCCATTGGTGCCCACCCACTGCCCAGAACTATAGCCTGGTACCGTAGCATCGAACGAGAACCTGTCTAGCAGTGATAACTTGCATGGGACGCTATCAATTTTAAAGTAATGCAATAAATCTGGCAGTCCCTTTGTCGGGGGAATGAAGAACACATGGGAGGCCAAATGGCCGTGAAGCATCCAATGTTGCACTAGCTTTCGCAGATTCAAGAAAAAGTTTGGACGAACCGATTAGGCTGGCGATGGTGATGACGTCGCATCTGGTTATGAGTTCTCCAAAGGGGCCTTCAGTAAACACGTTGTGAAACAGCTCAGAATCATGCTCACTATTCTTGCTCGTTGATGCCATCGCAAGGCAGCGTCTGTATTTTATTGATTGAGGTTTCAGAAGAGAGGGGGAATCAACGGCGGCAACTTCCTGACCGAGACAAGGAAGAGAATCCAAAAGCGACATATGGCGGCAGTAGCAGCACGTGGTGTGTAAGGGGAAAATTCCGAGAAGAGGGGGGCTGGGGAATAGGCAAGGGGTGAATGGCTGGATTAATCCAGCTAGCATGCGCTCCTCTCAGCTGAATTTCAACGAGACAGTGACCCGCCGACAACCTACTCTCTACTAATAGTAGTACACGTCTAGACGGTCAGAGTAGTTAATTTGGACGTGGGTTCCACTCTTCGGAGGAGACTGGCCTGACTCTAATACTCCCTCCATTTGGAAATATAAATATGTTCTCTATTAGTGAACTAATGTATCTAGAAACATTTTTAGTGTGTAGGTTCAAATGAATCAACATACTAAAAGGTGTCTATTTACATTTACTTCACAAACCTAAAACATCTTATATTTTCAAATGGAGGGAGTATTACAAGACTCCTGGGGTACGGGTAGTAATTCAGAAAATCGAGCTCTGTATTTTCCGTTCACTCCCCCGGAATATCATGTTTGAATTCCTTTGTTTTCCTATGATTCAAACACATACTTGATCCAAATTCCTGTATTTTTATATTCATATAGGATTCAAGAGGTCATGCAACTCCAATCCTACAGATTTCATATTCCTGTGTCTTGAGATTTCTGCAAATCAAACAAGCCCTTAATAGTCAAAATTTTTGGGAACATTCTCTAGAGAAATAAGAGAAGATTCTAGAACGATGGAGAACTGTGTTTGAGGTTTGTGCATAAATTTCATTGTGCTAAATACTATCAATAAAATCTTCAAGATCGCAGAATGGAAAAGAAGATCTAATGGCTAGCAATGTTGGGATTTGCCAATCTTTGATCCAACGGTCAGTGTTCAAAGTTCTACGTACACTATATATAGTTGCAAGATGTAAGATAAGTTAAGAAAAGAAAGTTCAGGGTAATTTATGGGACCACGCAAAGCATCGTTGTTTACAGAAAATCCCATGTGCTCGAGCTAAAATCTTGGGAATTTGACATCATATGCGAATATCATATGTACATGTGCTGATCCAATGTAGGAGTACTTCGCAATGCTCAAATTGAATTGTGACACATAAAAAACCTTTTGATGCAAATGGATTATGGAGTGTATAAGAAAAGAATCAAATTTTCTAAGATTTTAGCTAACTGAAAACTGACAATGCAATATTGAGTGGAATGCATATGTGCAGTTTTAGTTAACTTGAGAATTGCAAAGGACATTGTTCATCCAACCTAAACTACATCAATCTACACAAAAACTCTACATGAACTTTCAAAAGCAATATAAGTCATGGAATGAAACAAGTTACAGGCCGGTACTATTTTATGGCCTCAGTCGCAGAAGCGCACGTTCATGACAGCTAAACATGTACGAATTTGGTCAAATAGGCCCAAATTTGTTTGAAATGGACTGATTTGCACCGGGATGCATGTTTTGGGACTGATTTTGTCCACTTTGCAAGATATATGACTAATTTGCACCCCAGGTGCAAGAAGTTTGACTAAAAGTGTATTTACCTCGATATTTGGCAAGAAAAACAAGTGATGTAGATCCACTAACTTGCAGAAGGAGCTCATGTTCAAACTTTACAAAGTTTCGGTTTGATGAAATGTTGGATGCATTGAGCTTTACAAAGACCAGGTGAAACAAACAATTTGCATAAAGAGTGCAAGGAGGAGCAAGTTATGAGTACCAAGAACCAATGCCTCGCTGCATATCTTCTCGAGCAACCAGAGCCATTGCCAGCGTGATCTTGAGCCAAGAATACGAGGCACGAACCATATGGACGCATGTTGGCTGAACTTGCCGGCCCCTCCGATTGCAAGTTCTTGTGCAGACCCGTTAGAAAAAGGTATACGAATACATTGCACCAGCATATATTCTCTGAAAGATAGGCGATCAGAAGCAATGTACACAAATCCTAGCCTCCCGAACGGCAGGCGCTTGGTTTGAGGGACATGCATCACATCATTATTCATAGACCCAACAAGGGAATGATTCAGACCAAGGAAGAGGGAAACATGTTGGAGATGTTTTGGAACCCACTCCGGCTGAGGAAGGTCGGTGTGGCAGCAACAGCAGCATTGGGATGCTAACCTCTAGAAGATATGGCACCTAAGCAATGGATACAATTTGAATGTCCTACCTTGGTGACTAATTGTCTCCTTCGAAGGAGTTCGTTTGTCGATTTGCACGCTAGACACGATGGTCCCTGGCCTAGCAAAGAAGATGAAGACAGAAGCTAGGGGACAAGAATTTGCGGTCTCCCTCATTTCTATGCTATGTGTTAGGCCCGCGCTATCCAACTTGCCGGTGTACATGGTGACAATGTCGGCGGAATGCCCTCTGATGATCTCGTGGTCTCACGACAGGAGGATGACTGACACCGTGACTATGGATCTCGAGACGTCGAGCTGCACTAAGTCGGGCGACGTCGCGATCGAGGACCTTACAGCTTACCTGTCGGTGTCTCTGCATTACCTGCTCAGTCCTGCTATGGAAAAGGAGCTGTGTTTCTTCATTAGCATCGACTTTTATTGGCTATGTAACCTGTTCTTAATTGGTTTAGTTGCAGAAAGATCGTTGGCATACAAGGAAGGGTAGATTTTGGAGTAGTAGTAAGATGTATGGAGTACGTAGTTAATTAGTGGGTAGTACGTTAGTGGAGTAGTAGTAGTTGTAGTTTGGCTGGAAGAAATAATAACCTTTCTGCAGTAGGGATGGTGGTTTTTTGCTAGTAGTAGTAGCAGGTATGTATATTTATACTCGACATACATTCGGGCAATCATCAAAATTTCATCTTGCTGTTCTACTACTATTGTTTTTTGTATGAGTCTTCCCTCTTGTACTCCAGTTCACACTGCTACTACTCCTTCAGCAGTTTAATAAATGAAATTATTCAAAGAAAATCTCTACCACGAATTAAAAGAAACTGATGCGATTCCTTGCAGTGTGGTGGCATGCTATGATGCCTAAACCTACACTCCTAGCACTCTGAAGTGAAACTAAAAGAAATTGTTGCGATTCCTTGCATTTAATTCTTACTTCTGCCCCTTGCATGATGTAGTACTACTCATGTACTCCTATTGTACTATATATACTATATGCACTAACTTGTATGGAGGATCACGCAAGGATAGAACGAAACACAAAGACAATACTCGTATGTCTCACATGGTGTACCATTCTGAGTCTTCTTCTTTGGTCTGCTTGCTCTTGCCCTTGCCCTTCTTCTTTAGTTTTTTTTAGTTGAATATTTCGAGAGTTTGTTAACCCCTCTCGAAGTTCACTATCCAGTTGTATACCCCATAGGTCACGTAGGTATTGAGGCTTGCATACTGGATCTGCTCTTCGGTCATGGGCATGTTCTCACACTGCTTGTAGTCCACATCCTTCTTCGTCTCCTTCATGTCTTTGTAACGGCTGTCTATGAGGGCCACAACATAGTCAGCCAAAGAATCCTTCTCATTCATGGAGCCAGCAGGATTCCACCTCTTTTGGATGTCCATGAAGTTCGTCACCGGCACTAGAGAACGCCTGAGCCCGATACCATCGTTGCTGATGTCGACACCGACAAAGGAAATGATAGGGTCCACGAGGAACTCTGCTAGCTTGGAGCATGGCTTGTCGGCCTGGCAGATCTGGTAGACCAGGCAATCCGTGCCCACACACAACTAGACGATGGCAGCCTTCTGCGTCAATGATTGCTCGTTGGTGTACTCAATGTCGAGGCCAACAATCTTTTCGTCCGCTTCCTCCAGGAGCGGTTGGATTTTATCGATGTAATCGTTCACCACCAACGCTCTATTGGTATACGCCACCCGTAGTATGGTGGTGTTGTCGGGGTTCAGGAAGGAGTATAGCTTGTCAAACAGCAGCGCCATGGACAACCTTCTTTTGTTTTGCAGAGGTCCGGCTGGGTGAGGGAATTGACATAAAATGAATGGGATCGAGAAGATGATAGGAACTACTAGGAAGATTGGGAGATGCATGCATGCATGAGCGGTTGTGAAAACGAACGGTATGCAGTTTCTCCCAGCCCCGCCCATGTACTCCTATGGAATATTTACGGATCAGTTTTAGGGACGCAGCTTACTGTACATTTTTGTACGAAAGCAGTAGTACTCTCTCAGTTTACATTTTAGATTGTGTTCTGCTCAAAACAAATCTTATCTTACCACCTAGTATGATTTTATATAAAAAAAGGATATGTCATACTTTTATTATTTAATTCTCACATGCGTGCTTTTCTCATGTTTGAATTTCTGTTGTCCACAAACAAATAAAGAGTCCGAAAAGACGTACGCATAACAGACTCGGTACCTAGGTCAATGGGTTCAGTGGAGAATTGCGTTACTGTAATAGCGAAGGTATCTATGAAATGCAGTACCCCTAACCAGCCAACAGCTATTCCATCCCCATTGTCCATTGAGCCCGCTCTGAATAATCCCCCTTTTGCCGGATTATTACCAATATAATCATAAAAGGCTAATTTTTCGGGAATACTAGAGAGAAGCATCACATCACACTTTTCAATGCAAATTGTGTCTAGTGTATAAAATACTAGTACATACGAGTACTACACTACCCTCTAATATATGCGTACTCCAAATTACCACTCTGACCAGCCTTAGGCATTTCATCACAACAATGGAAGTCTCTTAGCGCAGTATCATAGGCTAACTATAGTTACCAATGAGGAGTATTCAGGTACTACCACAACATTATCTAAACTAGTATTCTTGCACATAGGTATAGACAACAAACAATTTCTAGTAGCCCAATCACATGCATGCATGTAAGAGATGGTAATCCATTGACGAGGGTAATGATAGAGTGTTACTAGTTCATGTTACTACTACCTTCATAGTGGGTAACATGTGTGTACATAATTAAGCCGAATGCAGAGACCCTATTTGTGCATAAATGGGTCCAAAAATATTATGTATCTACAAAACCTAGAACATTACAGTAAACTATTTTTTCTAGTCCTTGGACTATAGCTACTCCTAATATATGATATTATTATTCTATATCTTTTGTACTATATAGCCAAATTCAAAATATCAGAGCGCCAAATTCTCCTGCCACACCTCCACCAAAATATTTCAAGTGGCGATGCGCCAAGTTTTAGCCGTACGAAATTTCTTTTGTACCCCTGACAATGGCCTAACTACAAATGTCGGGGCATGGGTATCTTTCGTAATTTTTCTCCCCTGGTCCCCACAGCTCGATCTGAAGCTGGGTAGTCCACCTTCCACCGATGTTATTTCACCCATAGCACTCAAAAAACCCTAACCCCTATCTCACCTTCGGCTCATGCACCACCACGCCGGAGCATCCCCGGCCTATATGCCACCCAACCCCTATCTCACCTCCATCTCCTACACCATCGCACCAGAACATCCCCGCCCTAGTTCGCCGGCCTACACACCACCCAAACCCCTATATCACCTCTAGCTCCTGGACCACCGCACCGGAACATCCCCGCCGCAGCCCGCCCTACACGCCACCCAACCCCTATCTCACTTGAAGGTCCTGTACCACTGCACCAGAACATCCCCTCTGCACTTTGCCGGCCCACATGCCACCCCAAACCCACTATCCCACCTCCGACTTCTACACCGCTGCACTTCGTTGGCCTGCACGCCATACCTCGATACCACATACTCCTCACTAGTCTATCGAATCAGCCAACATCCTCCATACCGAACCTAGTTCGCTGACTCCCTCATCCACAGCACCTGACCTGCTTCACCTACTTAGGTATGCGCTGAATTCGATCTGCTTCATGGACTCAATAGTCCACTACACCAGATATGCTTCACCGATGCTCTTGAGCAGAGCCTCGAGTCCATAATAATATATCTGCTCCACCGATGACGTTGTGCACTACACCGAAGCTCCTCCAGCGGCCATCTTGTCAAGCAAGTGATACCCATCAACAACCTCCATATATCTGCTTCACCGGCGCCTCCATGATCTATCTGCTTTAGAGTGACTCACCACTACTAGGCATACTCGACATCCTGGACATGACCCGCAAAGATGTCGTGTATGCGTAGATGACGCCATGACCTAGGTAAACCAGATCTTCTTGTTCGTTTCAATATAGTAAGTATAAGCCTGCAACAGTGAACTGCATTTCTATATTGATGGTAAATTCCTACCTTAATACTGACTTAATTAATATCCGACTCTGCCTTAATAAATCTGATATAGTCTATGTTAAATCCAGGCGTTAAACTATTTCCTCTGTTTCAAGGAATAAGGTGTCCTTGTTTTCCATGTTTTTTCTTTGACCAACAATTACTCTTAATATAGAAAAAATTTGGTAGTACAAAACTAGCATCATTGGAGTTCATTGCTGTTATGCAGTTCATAACAAATGTTAATTCACTAAACATCCAAAGCTGCCTACCTGTTCTACAAGTTCGCAAGTTATGTCATCATAATGTGCATTTGCTTTGTCTATTGCTACAAAATTGACTGCATGTATTTTTGGAGTTCATTAGTAGTTTTAAGACACTGAACATGTAGGTTAACATTCCCTTCTCTACAAGTTCAGAATTTATGCTATTTTAAATTAAATCTGGTTTGTACTAAGCAACCACAGTAATTTCCTTTTTTATGTAATTCATCGCAAATTTTATGTCATTGAACTTGTTGGGTTTGCATTCCCTCTTTAAGGTATGCCATTATTATATTTATCTCATTTCAATTAACCTCCAACGGTAGTTACCTCCTATTATATACTACATTCATTCCATAAAAGAAGGCCTATACTTTTTAAAGTCAAACAATGATGACTTTGACCAGATAGATATAAATATATTAACGGTTAATTTGTGGCATTTGTGACTATGAAAATATATGTCTCGATGTATCAAATGGTATTAGTTTGGCTGGTAGATGTTCCTGGTATGTTCTACAAACTTGGTCGAATTGTGCATCGACTGACTTGTGAAAAATTTATATGCCTTAGTTTTTGGATTAGATGTAGTACTAGATGGGAACTTTTAAGACACTTAACATGGTTATCTGCATGCCCTGCTCTATAAATTCAAGTTTCTCAATTATAATTTTTGTAGCAGAAGTATCTATCTTCTATTATGTTGTTCATGGCATTTTAAGTCACTTCACATGTGTTTACATTCCCTTCTCTATAAGTTCACAAGGTATACCATTGTAATGTCTATCTTGTTTTTCCTAATGTTAATACAGTATCTGCCTGCTCTGTATATCATGAAATTTTTTATATCATTCCAATCCCATTTCACAAGTTAAACCATTTTCCATTGTAATTTCTCTCCTATTCGTGCTAAGGACTGACTGTATCTGCATTCTGTTTTGTCGCCATGGCAAACTTTATGTCATTAAAATGTTTGTTTATATTCTGACATTCCCTTCTCTACTTCTTCACAAGTGATTATACTATAACGTCTATCTAGATCTTTATAAATAACAACACCCACTATCTGATATTATTTCCTCTCATAGGGAACACGGAGAATTTTAGAGTGAATTGCCCCTACAATCTTGTAAGTACATGTTGCTGTCTATTGCTGGATGCAAACCTGTTTCATGTTAATGAGTGGCCAGGACCTATATGCAGAGGAGCAACAATAAAGCAGATGCATCATCTATTCAAGTGTTGGATGCAATGGATATCTTCAGCGAATGAATTGACAACAGGTTGTCCTCCAACCGGACTGCACAAAGAGAAATAGTAAGTCCCTTGTTTCTACCGAGATGTGTTTAGTGTCAGATGCTTGTTTGTGTGAGGCACAACATGAGTTGGCTAATGATTAGAACAAGATTGACCTTAAACAAGACTGGGCAAAAACCAAACGTAAATACGTTGATTATAATTCAATGTGCTCACTCGATCATGGTGATGATCTATTTTTTTCTAATTTTGAATTATGTTCATCTAGCTACCTATCTATCTATCTATCTATCTATATATCTATCTATCTATATATGTATACGTTAACTAGACCATGATTTGGTGGTGATGATTTAAGTATATCCACTTTTATGCTATATTTTCCTGCTATGTAACAAATACCAAATGTAAATATCTCGACTTATAATTCAATTATCTCACTCAATCATGGTGATGCTCTATTATTTGCTATATTTGACTCACCATCATTCTATCTATCTATGTGTTAACTAGACTATTATTAGGTGGTGGTAATTTAAGTATATCCACTTTTTTTGATAATTTATAGTCTATTGTAGTATTTTTATGCTATATTTAAGAATTTGTATGAACCCTGGAGGTAGTCACATTCTCTAGTGTTGGCACCACATAAGTTGGCAAATGATTAGAACAAGATGACCTTTAACGTAATGTTCTACCTGGATATAAAAAGCATAATTAAGCTTTGTATGATACTTAGTTACTATATATATGTACTATAACCATCTTACTATGATCTAGAAGTCTATCGTGTACCTGGTGTTTGATTGCTTAATTCATTATCTCACTAGCTACTCTACATGATGCACATATAGATTCTATCGCCAATTTTATTCTTTAGTTTGCTCATGTTTAAAGCAATGTCATGATTTTCTTAACTTAAACAATGGCAATTTTATTTGAGAAATGCAATTTTTGATTACTAAGAAACATGATGTTTTGACACATGTCTGCTCGATTTAATCTATACATGATCAGATAATCTTGCGAGTTTAATATTAGCCACCAGATGGTTCAATTGGTTATGAGTCCTTTGCATTTTTAGTTGACTTGTGATTGCAACAATGCGATATTGTGTCGTGGTTTCTATGGATATAATGTGGATAACAAAGCTCGTACACGTTTACTTGACATTATATATGTTGGATATCTTTTTTCAAATAGCAGTTTATATGATGCATATGGCGTTGCTACATTTCCTAGCTACCAAATCTATCAGGTGAACAAAGTTCTTCTATCGAAAGAATGTCATATTCTGCTTAATTTGATCTTCCACTTCATACCAGCCATACATTATTTAAATACCTCATTGATCTTGCAAGGTTCACAATGTATCACTTGCTTGTTTGGAAATACAATAGTTGTAGGCATTACAAAGAAGGTTTCTGCTAATTTTTGGCTACATCTAACTATTGTTTTGGCAACAAATGATCCATCTCTTTGTTTCTCTTCTTTTTTATATACTGGCCCGACGATTGATCATTTTGAATGATCTGGCTACTGAAAAGCAGTGGTTGATATCTTGTTTCTCTGAAAATATGCTGGTAGTCTATTTAAGACACATACTTGATCTATTTCTTGTTTTTCTAAGGTACCATCATAGTTCGCTGATGATTAAAACAATGCCACCTTCTATGGTTGGAGGCCCAACCATAATTTCTCGAACTGCACATTGATCTGGCTAGTTCGTACTATACACTATTTCTAAACGCTATTTTTATATTATAGGTTAATGCTTGTTGTCTTGAACAATTCTAAGCAGCTCAAGGGATCGCAGGCACTTCTTTTTGTTATATTTTCTATATTTCCATTAGGCAGTGATATGATTTGTTATGAGGGGAATAGTAGTTACTGATTCACTAATTCACTACCAAACTAGTTTAGTTAGACTGCATGAGACACATGTTGATTGCTTGATTTGTGGACAATACTGATTTTGAAAATCTTTGACAACAAACACAGTGTTTCTTTGTATGCTTTGCTGCACTAACTTAATGTCTTAGTTTCAGCCTATAAATAATCTGTACTGTTTGTTCCACATAGTGGCTAAGATACACGAACATGCTCGCATTAGTCCAGGACGTTGACTGTTCCTGTTATTCCGGAAAGAGATGTATGAGGCACATCATTGGTTGATCATGGCCAATGCTGCATTATAATTATGTTACATATAAGTTGGCTGCCAGTTTGCTGGTATGCTGTGCTGACTTGTTTTCTTTGTTTCAGATTGCACATGCAGCTATGGAGGCAAAAGTGAGGACTCCTATATTAAACATTGAGGTTATTTTACAAAGCAGTAGTATAGTGGTTATTGCTTGCATCGGCCCACTGTTCTAGTTTTTTATGCACAAAGAGGTGTTACAGCTGCACTTGAAACAATTGATTTAATTGAACAAGAAACAGAGGAAACAGATGCAATAATCACGATTACACGTGAACAGATACAGGAACTGAAAGATCGACAAGATTGGACTGACCGTCTACTTGATAATCTCTTCTGCAGCTGTCATGGTAAGCCTGTTGTTACTTGTATGGTGATGTAAGCTCCAACAGAAACCCTGTTCCAACCCATGACTGGCGATGTCTGTGTTGTTGGAGATATGCCCAAGAGGCAATAATAAAGTGGTTATTATCATATCTTCACACTTATGATAAATGTTTACATACCATGCTATAATTGTATTAACCGGAAACATTAATACTTGTGTGATTTGTAAACTAAAATAAGAGTCCCTAGTATAGCCTCTTGTTAAACTAGCTTGTTGGTTAATATATGATCATGGTTTCCTGATCATGAACATAGAGATGTTATTAACAACTGGATCATATCATTAGGAGAATGATGTGATGGACATACTCCTATAGATAAGCGTAGCATAAAGATCAAGTCATTTCAATAGTTCAATTGCTATATGCTTTCTGATACATAGTAACCTAATTCCTTCGACCATGAGATCATGCATATCACCTTTACCGGATGGATGCTTTGATGACATCAAACACCACACAGTAACTGGGTGGCTATAAAGATGGCATTGAGTGTTCGGAAAGTATTGGTTGAAACACATGGATCAAGAGTGGGATTTGTCCATCCATATGACGGATAGATAAACTCTGGGCCCTCTCGGTGGAATGTCATCCAATTAGCTTGCAAGCATGTGACTAGCTCACAAGGGATCACATATCACGGGAACGAGAAAAGAGTACTTATCAGTAACGAGGTTGAACTAGGTATGCAGAGATACCGACGATCAAAACCTCGGATAAGTAAACTATCGTGAGACAAAGGGAAATTGGTATCGTATGTAAGTGGTTCATTCGATCGCAAAGTAATCGTAGAAATATGTGGGAGCCATATGAATTTCCAGATTCCTCTATTGGTTATTGTTCGGAGAAGTGTCTCGATCATGTCCGCATAATTCACGAACCGTAGGGAGACACACTTAAGGATTCGACGTTGTTTGAGTAGTTATGGTATTATGAGAAAGAGACCGAATGTTGTTCGGAGTCTCGGATGGGATCCGGGATATCACGAGGTGATCCGGAATGGTCCGGAGAATACGATTCATATAAGGAAAGTCCCGTTTCGGAGTTCGGGAATGATTCCGGTGTTTTCATCGGGAATGTTCTAGAAGGGTCCGGATTGTCCGGCACTCCGGGGGGGAGGGTACATGAGTGTGTCATTGAATGATTGCATCATGTACTAAGTGTTCTTGCTATTCCAAAAACATGAAAGTCAAATTGCCAGTTTGAAAGTCAAACGGCTAAAACAGGAAACTGTGGAAAACAGGAAACTTTGGGAAACAGGAAACTGTGGGAAACAAGCAAGAGGAGGTTGAAACCAACTTGGAGGAGGAGTTCCTCTCCTCCTTGGCCGGCGCCCAGCCCTAGGCCGAGTTGGGGAGGGACTCCCTCCCTCCCTGGCGCGCCTAGCCCCTCCACCTATAAAAGGAGGGGCAGGGCTCCTCCTTGAGACACACAAGTTTCCACCTCTAATCTCCAGTTTAGAGCCGTTTTGGTTTAGAGCTTCTAATTGCTTTAGCCTGCGGTTTAGAGCCTTCTAATTGGTGTGTCTAATCTCTAGACCACTAATAGCCCTCTCTCATAATCCACCATACTCGCTCCGGCTTAAGGTGAAGCCCTGCGGGATCTCCCCTCTACTTCCGGTACCACGCCGTTGTGCTGCCGGAATCTCGAGGAGAGTGCTACAACCTCCGCTGCCTGCTGGAACAAGGGAGAGGAAGGTCTTCGTCGAGTACCGAACGTGTGACCGACTGCGGGAGCGCTGCCAGAACGCAGCGCCGGAAGGATCGTCTACGCGATCTTGAGATCGGAAAGAGTACGACTACATCACCCACGAGAATCTGCTCTCGTTAACCGCTTTGGAATCTTCGAGGGTAAGTTATTCCATCGACTCGTTGCTACAATCTAGTAGATAGATCTTGGCTTGTTTGTTTGTATGCGATAGAAAATTTTTGTTTTCCATGCTACGAACCCCTACAGTGGTATCAGAGCCGTGTCTATATGTAGATCTGTTGCACGAGTAGAACACAATGGTCATTGTGGGCGTTGATGCTTTTATTGTTGATTGCTTCTTGTGTACTTTGCATCTTGCGGTATGTTGGGATGAAGCGGCCCGGGATAACCTTACATGACATCGTTCATGAGACTTGCTCCACGCTTGACATGCAACTTGTATTGCATAAGTGGCTTTGCGGGTGCCTGTTTCTCCTAGCATAGTTAAGATCCAATTTACAACGGGTGATTAACAATACTAGTATCAATGTTGTGGTTCTTGTTCGTAAGTTAGAACGACACTTATTGAAAGCCCCAAACCACGTAAAATATGCAAAGAAAGTAGAGGCGTCTAACTTTGTTTTGCAGGGGTGTGCAGTGATGTGATATGGCCATGATTGTGATTATATATGATGTATGCAATGTTCCTTATTGTAAGTTGGCAACCGGCAGGAGCCATATGGTTGTCTTTAATTTCTGTTAAGACCCGCGTGTCTATTCAAAGTAGTTGTAATAGTTGAAGCCGGTGGACGACAACCATGGAGAGGCGTCATTGACCTTGATGCAATGCCGGTGATGATGGAGATCATGTTCGTGCTAGAAGATGGAGATCGGAAGCACAAAGAAGAAAGGCCATATCATATCACATATTATGAATTGCATGTGATGTTAATCCTTTATGCATCTTGTATTGCTTAGTAGACGGCGGTAGCATTATAAGATGATCCCTCATGCACATGAATTTCAAGTCATAAAGTGTTCACCCTTAGTTAGCACCGTTGCTAAAGCTTGTTGTTTCGAAGCACCACGTGATGATCGGGTGTGTTAGATTCCGCAAGTGTATACAACGTGAGCAAGCCAGATTTGCTCATGCAGAAGCTAAGGTTTGATCTTGACAAGCCTAGCATGTACAGACATGGCCTTAGGAACACGGATTACCGAAAGGTAGAGCATGAGTCATATAGTAGATATGATGAACATGTTGATTGTTCGCCATTGAAGCTATATCAACTCTCGTGATGATCGGTTTTGATGTGGTGGATTTGGTTCGTGTGATCACTAAAACAATGTGAGGGATATTGTTTTGAGTGGGAGTTCACCTAGATTAATTTAATTATTATTTAGAACTCAATTTATCATAAACTAAATCAAAGTGAATTTGCATAGTTGCTGTAGTCATTGGCATCCGTTTACCACCTTGTGCTTAGTTATAATTGAGATGATAGAACTATAGAATTCTGGTTAGTTACTTTACGAACTGGTATCGTATTGTTTTGAAGTGTTAATCTAAAGATTAAAAGTTCTATTGCAAACTTTCAGTAAGTTCCGGTTACTCCATGAAGTTTAATAATTAGTATTAAATCAAGAGTAACAATTCCAAGTGTTAGTATATAAGTATCATATTTGTCTCCATGATTCTTGATATTCAAAGGATTCTCTTAATATCAAGGTTATCTAGGATCTGAAAGAGTTGTTTCAGAAACCATGATGTGTGGAAGATATTGTGATATCTGAAACAAAGTTTTGGTTGCAACATGATAGAGTATAATATGGCAAAAGTCATGTTCTCATATTTGATGAGAATTTGCAAAAGGTTGGAGACACTAGTTGTCCTAATCCTCCAAAAGGTTTTGGAGAGCAACATTATACTTGCGATTCATCTTTATAAGCTAAAAGTAGCTTGATCATGGATAATTCCATGATAAGGGTGAATATTTGATGTAGGTAAAATATTTACTACACCAAGAGATTACTAAAGAAAGGAATTTGGAAGAACACCAAAACATTTGATGATGGTGATCTACTTCAAAGTGCAAGTCCAAAGACATTGGTATTTAATTATACACGCTTTGGATTATGTGTCATATGTATGACTCCACTATTGATGTTGATAGATTCTTTCAAACAGAAAAGAAAATACTGAAAGAGAATCTCATAAATATATGGCAGAAAAGAAAAGACTAGAATTGTTCAGTTTAAGTATATAGATGATATACATGTTATGGCTATATTCTTTGCTTGTTAAACAATGTGGTTCTTAAGTATTTGATACTGAATTTGTTGGTGTGAATCGTCATACGAAACAACACAATTCATGAACTAGAATGGCCTAAGTAACTAGCAAAAGAATATGTGATGATGTTCATCGAGAACAAAATAAAGGGTCATTGTGTTGCTCGTTAAACATCAAAGCTTGCCTTCAAAGATTTGTTTTATCAGGTATTATGAGAACAAAAGGGTTGTTCAAATAATTGCCGTAATCCATAAAAGCTGGATGATTCGCAAATCTCGTTGGAGACATCACATCCATAAAACTAGTGCTAAAAATATCGAAAGACAAATTGATTAAAAGATCACTTAGGAAGTGACATCGCCGTTTAAATTATATTGGAAAGAAAACATGAAGAAAATCCATATGGATGGAATTTTGGAGTCTATTTGATTTTGATCAAATGACGCTTGTGAAACTTTCCTAGAGATAATTAAAACTTCGTTCATAGGCCAAAAGGGAACGATAGACTAGCTTATTGGAACTTGTACATATTGTTGTATGAAGTCCATTATGTATAGTCAAGAGCGATGGATTTCTACTTCATATGCTTTCTCCGAAAATTTGAGTGAATATATGAATATTTGCTTAATAAGGATGAAGTATGAAACATTTGAAGAGTTCAAAGACTTTCAAGATGAAGTACAAAATCATTTGTAACAAGAATATAAATAGTTTATGATAAGATCATAAAAGAAGATATTTGAGTTACAAGTTTAGCATAATACCTAAGATTTAAGGAATCGTTCCGTGGATTTGCATTTCCTGAAACACCATAAGAGTATGGAGCGTTCGAGATATGTAATTAAACCTTGTTTGACATGGTAAGATCGAAGGTGTAATTCATAAAACTGCCATTGTATTTTAAAGATTAAAAGCTTTAGAGATTACCGTTTTTCCACTGAAAAGAGCTTCATCATAATCCGTTGAAATGACACCATATAAGGTTATGGTTTGGGATAAAACCCAAGTTGTCCTTTCTTAAACATTGGTATGCTATGCATAAGAAAGATGTGTGCAACCAAAGTCGGATGAACCTGTCTTTGTATAAACTGTTAAGTATTCCTCCATAAACACCAGAGACAAAAGTGTTTGTTGCTTAGAACGTCAAGTTTCTTTGAGAAGGAATTTTTCGTGAAAAGTTAAGTGGGAGGACAATAGAAATTTGATAAGGTTAAAAGAACCTTAGCTATATGTGCAGAGTTGCGCAGCGCCGAAAAGTGTTTCGGAGGCAGCAACAATGCTCATGGCTCACGTGCTACAAAGGTTGTGGTCACGGAGATCTAAGTTCCTATTGAAACAAGTAGGTCGAGTAAACAATCAAATACCAAGATTTGAGGGTTGAATCATTATTTGAGAATAATGAACGGACTACATGCAAAGAAGTGATGATGGGCCCTGACTCCGTCAAATGGCTTGAAGCCATAAAATCCGTGATAGTTCCATACACGAGAAATCAAGTTTTGAACTTGAAGGACCCTCGAGAAAGGTGTAAGACCTTACAGTTGTGTTTGGATCTATAAATAAATAGACATGGATGTTGCACATCTATGAAATAGTCGACATGTTGGGAAAGAGTTCACAACAATGTTCAAAGGTTGACTATGACAAGATCTGATCTTTCATAGCGATATTTAGTCTAGACGGATTAATGTAGCAACCACTACATATAATTTGTTATATGGTAGTTGAATAAACAAAACAAGTTCTTCTAATAGAATCGTTACCTAGGACGTGTGCATGACACGGTCCATAGGGTTTTGTTAATTCAAAGGATGTTAAAAGCATATGCAAACTTCAATGGTTGAAAGTGAGCATCGCGGAGTTGGAATCTTCACTATGATGAAACTGTTAAAAGAGTTTAATTTCATCAGAGACAATGAAGATGCTTGCGTTTGCAAGAAATTAAGTGGGAGCGCTAAGACATATTTCTAATACATTATGTGGAGGACATATTGTTGATTAGAAAAGATGTATCTTTTATTAACACATATTAAGAATTTCATCCCGATGAAAGACTTAGGCAAAACCCAAATATTTGGCATCAATAGACGCTAATATGGTTGTGCCAGAAGTGCATAGACAAGATATTGAATGAGTTCAATATAGAAACTACAAGAGAGGTTCTTGTCGCACAGAAAGGATTGAATGAGTTCAATGTTGATGATATATATTCAAGTGTATTGACATTTGGTAAAGTGAAACAAATAATCAAGTATAGATTGATACTTGATGTATGAAATCACAAAGAGTATTTATATCAATCATACTGTGATATGTACAAATCCAGATATGTCCTATGCTCTAAATGTTGTGAGCATATACCAGAATGATTCGTAAGATGATCATTGGACAATAGTAAGGATATTCTTATGATCTTTTGGAAGAACTAAGAGTATATTATTTGTAGAAGTGACAAATAGATGGTTAGTTCATTGTAAAAGTACTACATTGATACTAGTTTTGTCACAAAGTACAAATTAAGTTTATCTCAATCTAAACTAAGGGTGGAACAATATAATGGAAAGTGAGTTCCATAAATGGATTTGGATGAGTTCCAAAGTTAAGACATTGTGACAGATACTACAACAAAAGGCTAAGTATATGACTGCTATTTTAGCAGCAAAAGAGGGCATTTGTGTCAAGTAGTTTGTTATCAAACTAGGTGTAGTTCACAGTGGGATAATACTATGAAGATATATTGTGCGACAATATTATCAACATGTTTTAACCCCAAAGAGCTAAAGGTCACACCGAAAGACCAAATTTATACAAATCCATCTCATTAGAGAATGACTGATGCGTAGAGACGCAAAGACATGCAATTACACACGGACCTGGAAGTGTCAGATTCGGAGATCAGTTGACCACTAGCAATCGTGTACATACAACACTGGAAAGCCATAGGTGTTATATACACAAAGGTTTGAAACTAGATTATTGACTCTAGTGCAAGTGGGAGACTGTTGGAGATATGCCCAAGAGGCAATAATAAAGTGGTTATTATCATATCTTCACACTTATGATAAATGTTTACATACCATGCTATAATTGTATTAACCGGAAACATTAATACTTGTGTGATTTGTAAACTAAAATAAGAGTCCCTAGTATAGCCTCTTGTTAAACTAGCTTGTTGGTTAATATATGATCATGGTTTCCTGATCATGAACATAGAGATGTTATTAACAACTGGATCATATCATTAGGAGAATGATGTGATGGACATACTCCTATAGATAAGCGTAGCATAAAGATCAAGTCATTTCAATAGTTCAATTGCTATATGCTTTCTGATACATAGTAACCTAATTCCTTCGACCATGAGATCATGCATATCACCTTTACCGGATGGATGCTTTGATGACATCAAACACCACACCGTAACTGGGTGGCTATAAAGATGGCATTGAGTGTTCGGAAAGTATTGGTTGAAACACATGGATCAAGAGTGGGATTTGTCCATCCATATGACGGATAGATAAACTCTGGGCCCTCTCGGTGGAATGTCATCCAATTAGCTTGCAAGCATGTGACTAGCTCACAAGGGATCACATATCACGGGAACGAGAAAAGAGTACTTATCAGTAACGAGGTTGAACTAGGTATGCAGAGATACCGACGATCAAAACCTCGGATAAGTAAACTATCGTGAGACAAAGGGAAATTGGTATCGTATGTAAGTGGTTCATTCGATCGCAAAGTAATCGTAGAAATATGTGGGAGCCATATGAATTTCCAGATTCCTCTATTGGTTATTGTTCGGAGAAGTGTCTCGATCATGTCCGCATAATTCACGAACCGTAGGGAGACACACTTAAGGATTCGACGTTGTTTGAGTAGTTATGGTATTATGAGAAAGAGACCGAATGTTGTTCGGAGTCTCGGATGGGATCCGGGATATCACGAGGTGATCCGGAATGGTCCGGAGAATAAGATTCATATAAGGAAAGTCCCGTTTCGGAGTTCGGGAATGATTCCGGTGTTTTCATCGGGAATGTTCTAGAAGGGTCCGGATTGTCCGGCACTCCGGGGGGGGAGGGTACATGAGTGTGTCATTGAATGATTGCATCATGTAATAAGTGTTCTTGCTGTTCCAAAAACATGAAAGTCAAATTGCCAGTTTGAAAGTCAAACGGCTAAAACAGGAAACTGTGGAAAACAGGAAACTGTGGGAAACAGGAAACTGTGGGAAACAAGCAAGAGGAGGTTGAAACCAACTTGGAGGAGGAGTTCCTCTCCTCCTTGGCCGGCGCCCAGCCCTAGGCCGAGTTGGGGAGGGACTCCCTCCCTCCCTGGCGCGCCTAGCCCCTCCACCTATAAAAGGAGGGGCAGGGCTCCTCCTTGAGACACACAAGTTTCCACCTCTAATCTCCGGTTTAGAGCCGTTTTGGTTTAGAGCTTCTAATTGCTTTAGCCTGCGGTTTAGAGCCTTCTAATTGGTGTGTCTAATCTCTAGACCACTAATAGCCCTCTCTCATAATCCACCATACTCGCTCCGACTTAAGGCGAAGCCCTGCGGGATCTCCCCTCTACTTCCGGTACCACGCCGTTGTGCTGCCGGAATCTCGAGGAGAGTGCTACAACCTCCGCTGCCTGCTGGAACAAGGGAGAGGAAGGTCTTCGTCGAGTACCGAACGTGTGACCGACTACGGGAGCGCTGCCGGAACGCAGCGCCGGAAGGATCGTCTACGCGATCTTGAGATCGGAAAGAGTACGACTACATCACCCACGAGAATCTGCTCTCGTTAACCGCTTTGGAATCTTCGAGGGTAAGTTATTCCATCGACTCGTTGCTACAATCTAGTAGATAGATCTTGGCTTGTTTGTTTGTATGCGATAGAAAATTTTTGTTTTCCATGCTACGAACCCCTATATGTGTAATGCATTATTTTGTTTCTATTGAAATTTTGGTCTATAATTTTTTTTAGTATTTTCCTATTGATGTAATATGATGATTCTCGCGTGGACATTAATGAGCCGAAATATTAATAGACTATTTTAAAGAAGAATTGTGCCATAATTGTAGAATACGATATGCCGACCAGTAGACGGGCTCAATATACAGTAAAAGTCCTGAATCATGGTAGGCCGCATAAGCGGCGATAGGCCTTAAAACGTACCTGTCAAAATAATAACGGGCCAATAGATAAGCAGTAACTGACAAAAATAGTAACAGGATAAAACAGTAATAGGCCAAAACAGTAACATGCCAAAACACTAACAAGCCAAAAATAGTAACATGCCAAAAACACTAACATACCAGAACAATAACATGACAGAACAGTAACAGACCAGAACAATAACATGCCAGAATAGTAGCAAGCGAGAACAATAACGGGTCGGAACAGTAGCAGGCAGAAAGCCTACCTGGTCAGAACAGTAACATGCCAGAACCTAAGCAGGCCGCTTTATGGGCCATAACAGTAACGGGCCTTCCTACAAATGAACCGTCAGTGGATAATCAATTACAGGCTGTAAGAATAGTGTAAGGCGACCGTAGGCCTTAATAGTACTGGGCTAACATTGCGTAAGCTACCAATGGGCCGTACAGCAGTGAGTCGAGCGGGCCTTCAATAGGCCGGAATTGTAAATGGCCCGAAAGTTTATGGGCCGCGACGAGCAGCACAAATGGGCCCAATTCAAATAGTGTAGAACGAAACAGTAACGGGGCGACTTTCTCTTGGTCCATCTTAATGGGCCGGCCTAGTTAATAATTATCAGGCCTTGGCTAGGCCTGGCTTCTATCATGGTTTCATTGACAATTAACGGTGCTAACTGGTTGTTAACAGCGTTCACCACATCGTAATTTGCATCATGTCAGCAGTCAACAGGGCTGGCAAAGAGATCTAAGACGGAACGACTTTTCGTGGATGAAGGGTGCGTTCCGCCACAGTCGGAAAAAACTATGGTAGATTCATTTGTGATGGGAATTCTACCACAAAGGACATCCGTCGTAGAAGGCTTTTCAACCATGAAAAACAGACCTTCAACCACAAAAATCATCTGTTGTAAAAGGACATTTTTCTTGTAGTACGTGTTTTATACTGGACGTGTGTAAAACTTCAGAGGTACTGCCATTCGTGGTGCTAGACGCTTGAAGCCTTCTAGACCTTGAGGTCTACTACACTTTTCTTCATCAGCAATGTTTGTGCGGGAACATAATCCCGCTTCCGGTCTTTAAAGGTATGAACACCGATCCCCCTCATTTCTGTACTTCTCCATAGATAGATCTTGGTTGGTGCATTCTCGTAGTAGGAAATTTTTTATTTTCTGCCACAGAACCCCTTCACATGGACTCTGACTATGGTGACACTTTTAGGCTAGTCGTCAAGTCTTCTACTATGCGCATTATGCTCTCACACGATATATCTCTTGGATGGTGTCTGCGACATGTCTATGTTAGCAATGCCTTCTTGCATGGTTTTCTCTCCGAAGATGTGTACATACAACAACCACTGGTCTTTGAAGATCCAGCATGACCATCGCATGTGTGCAAGCTCCAGCGTGCACTCTACAACTTGAAATAGTCGCCCTCTGCGTGGTAGGCATGGCTAAGTGATTAGCTGCATCATCTCGACTTTTCTCCCTCTAAAGATGACACCCCGTTGTTCATGTTTGCTGAGGAGATGTTCATATTTTTATGATGGTTTATGTAGATGACATCGTCATTGACGATTCATTCATGGCAGTGATCGATCGCCTTGTTTAGTCTCTCTCAGATACCTTCCCGATGAAATACGTTGGTAAGTTGGAATACTTTCTTGATCTTGAAGTGGCCTACGATACTGGGGGTCTCGCATTGCCATAACACAAATATGCTTCAGATTTGCTTCATCTTTACAGCATGGAGAATTGCAGACCTACTTCTATGCCTCTGTCACTCACTGACAAGCTATCTCGTGACT
Organism: Avena sativa; assembly: GCA_916181665.1. Classification (NCBI taxonomy): domain Eukaryota; kingdom Viridiplantae; phylum Streptophyta; class Magnoliopsida; order Poales; family Poaceae; genus Avena; species Avena sativa. Next base: position 448,547,002 of record OV702285.1, read on the forward strand.
TAGGAGCACCACTGTCTGCCGATGACTCTTTCAACTACTGCAACATGGTTGGTGGTCTGCAGTATTACCTCACCCTCACATGGTATGACATCTATGACTCACTAAACAAGGTTTTTCAATACCTTTCTCAACCCACTAATTCTCATTGGGAGGCTGTCAAGAGAATTCTGTGGTATATTAAAGAAATAATCTACAACACTTTAGTTTTGGAAATCCTCCTCTACACATCTCAACATATTCATAAACGCAGATTGGGTTGGATGTTCGGATGATCGACGATCTACAGGAGGGTTTGCGATGTACCTTGTTTCCAATCTTGTTTCCTAGAGTTGTGGGAAACAACCCACTGTATCTTGATCAAGCACGGATGTTGAATACAATGCTTTGGCAAACGGAACTTTAGAGTCAGTTTGGGTGCAGTCCATACCGAAGGATCTAGGTGTATCACAACCACAAGCACATATTCTTTTGTGTGATAATCTAGGCACAACGTACATGTCGGTGAACCCAGTTTTTCATGCTCGCACGAAGCACGTTGAAATTTATTTTCATTTTGTGCATGAGAGTGGCTTCAGGATATATGTCCGTGAAGTTTATTGCTTGAGGAGATCAATTGCCAGACATATTTACAAAGCAAGGTACTAGACTGATCCTAGAACTATTTAGTTCTAATCTAAATCTTATGAACTTCGGTTCAGAATGAGGGGAAGTGTTAGAGAAAAGGCTAACCCTATTTTGTTAGGTGATACATATCCTAACTAATCCCTATAATTGTGGATGTAATTGTATATTTGATTATAAATAAAATTCTAATCACAAGGGGAACATTACGCCATATTATAGGTTTTCTAAGTCATGATTCACGCCCCCCCCACGGACCATCTCATCTCGGTTATTCTCAAACCCAAATGCTAAAAAGTGCACAGTGGCCAGATTATCTTCTTGAGCCATTGATTTCTGTCTGTCAGATCGTCTCTGATCCAGTCAATCACGTGTGAACCGTGCCCCTGTATCTCTACATGTTTCACCTGAGGGACCCACTAGTGACACACTGGTATCTCTCCACATTCTCATTCCTCATTTCGTCAGTAGGGGTCTAGTATTTCATCCATGATTTAGCGGAGATTTCCATGGCGGAGATGAGAGAGCCACCAAGATTCCAACGGAAAGATAGACGCACGCAGGAGGGAGCCGAGTTTGCCATCAGAGCTAGGCACACGTGAGGTGTGGGATATCGTGGGAGGAGGCGAGGCGTATGGGAGAGCACCGAGCTCGGCAATGGAGATCATTCCACGAAGATCAGGGAGCTCAGGACAAAGAACGAGGATCTCGAGAGGGCGTTGAGCTTGGGGATAGTGAATGCTGGAGGGGCTGGAGCTCGGAGACGGGGCATTGACTATGGAGACTACCAGATCATGGCTTCAGAAGGTATGACTCTATGCTCAAATCCCACAGATACGAGCTATTTTTGTTGTGGATCCTTTCCATAGGAACACAATTTCATCCTACTTTTCGTCTGATTGTTTGCTCTGTTTTCCTGCTTCTCACATGCTAGAGATTAACATAACCCCAGTTGTTCTGTGAACCTCTAGCCGCCCTACTAGCTTCCCTTAACTCCCATCACACCCAGTACAACGCATTTGTACTCATGGTTCTGCTAAATAGGATTAACAAAGGCATCCCAAAGCGTCTAACTGCTACATTGCATTTGTGTGTACTCTCCTGCAAGTTTTCATACCCACCAACACCATCAAGTGGGCTTACATGATGCTGCAACGAGACCTACAAGAATTTAACGTTGATCACATCTAGGAGTAGGACTCATACGTGCCAAAACAATGGCTACCTTATGCACTTAAAACAGGCTAAACACTTGACAAAACCTCCTGCACAATTCCATTATTGGCTCAGAGGTATGCCCTCACTGCACCACGCAAACTGAAGATATGCATCACCTCTTCTTCGCATGCATTGCCTCAATAGAGATCTGGTGCAAAATCAGCAATGATCCCAGACGCCTCTTCTTTCCACATACTGGATATCACACCCGCCACCAGACCTTCCTTCATCGATCTGGAGCTCAATGGACCTGATTATTCTGTGGAAAATCTAGGATACAACTTGTAGGGTTTGTTGCATGGAAACAAATAATTTATATCACAAGAACACATAAAACCAAGATCCAATCTATGGAAAAGCCAAGATCTAATCAACAACATCGGTACAACGGGATAGAAGAGAACTAACCCTCATAGATCAAATGCGTTAACGAGATCGGATCTCGTGGTTGATGTAGTCGATCACTTGTCGATCTCAAGATCGTGAAGACAGTCATTCCGGCGTTGCATTCCGGAAGTGCTTCCGCACTCGGTCACATGTACAAAGTTGATGAATACCTTCATATCCTCGTTATAGCGGGAAGCAGAGGTAGAGATCCCCTCGGAATCCCAGCAGCACGACGACATGGTGGTGGTGGAGGAGAGAATCCTACAGGGCTTTGCCTAAGCCAGAGAAGGAAGACGGAGGAGGGAGAGGGGCGGGGGCTAGGGTTGGGAGCAAGGGGCAACGGTGCTCCCTCCCCTCCAAGGGCCGGCTCACATAGGTATTGGGGGGAAAACTTGCCCCCCAAGTTTCCCCATTCCTTCTTTAGGGTTTTGCCCTTTCCTTTGGGGTTGGCCGGTTAGGCCCCTTGGGTCTTGGTGTGGCTAGCCCACGGCACCCGCAGCATGCCCTTGGCCCATGTGGCCCCTCCCGGGGTGGTGGTCCCACTGGTGACCCCTTCTAGAACATTCTAGAAGCTCCGGTCAAAATACGATAAATTTTCCGAACCCCGGAAAATGAATTTCATTATATGAATCTTATTCTCCGGACCATTCCTGATCTCCTCGTGATGACCTGGATCCAATCCGAGACTTTGAACAACATTGGTCTCCAACTCATATTCCATATCTACTTAAACAATATCAAACCTTAAGTGTGTCACCCTACGGTTAGCAAACTATGCAGACATGATTGAGACACCTCTCTGATCAATAACCAATAGAGGGATATAGAGATCCATAATGTCTCCCACATATTCAACATTATGACTTCTTGATCGAATGAACCATTAACATAAGATACCAGTTCCCTTTGTCGCGTGATACTTTACTTATCCGAGGTTCGATCGTCGGTATCTCCATACCTAGTTCAACCTCGTTACCGATAAGTACTCTTTAATCGTTGCATGATATGACATCCCTTGTGACCTAGTCACATGCTTGCAAGCCAATTGGATGACATTCCACCAAGAGGGCCCAGAGTATATCTATCCGTCATTTGTATGGACAAATCCCACTCTTGATCCATGTGCTTCAACACATACTTTCAGAATACCCAATGCCACCTTTATAACCACCTAGTTACGGAAGAGGCATTTGATATGATCAAAGTACTCATCCGGTGACGGTGATTAACATGTTCTCATGGTCGAAGGATTAGGTTGCTATGTATCTCAAAGCTTTTAGCAAAACAAACTTAATGACTTGATCTTATGCTATGCTTACTATGGATGTGTGTCCATCACATCATTCTCCTAATGATATGATTTTGTTATTAATAACATCCAATGTCCATGATCAGGAAACCATGATCGTCTATTAATCAACAATCTAGTTACAAGAAGAGGCTTACTAGGGACTTTTTATGTTTACAAAACACACAAGTATTAATGTTTCCGGTTACTACAATTATAGAATGGGATGTAAACATTTATCATAAACACAAATATATAATAATAACCACTTTATTATTGCCTCTTGGGCATATATCCAATAGTCTCCCACTTGCACTAGAGTCAATAATCTAGATTACATGGTAATATACCTAACACCCATGGCGTTCTGGTGTTAGTCATGTTTTGCTCTAGGAAGAGGTTTAGTCAACGGATCTGCCACATTCAGATATGTGTGTACTTTGCAAATCTTTATGTCACCCTCTTGTACATACTCGTGAATCGAATGAAACCGTGCTTGATGTTCTTCAGCTTCTTGTGTGACCTTGGCTCCTGTGCATTAGCTATGGCACCCATGTTATCATAATAAATGTCCATCAGGTCCAACGCACTACGAACCACACCAAGCTCAGTAATGAACACCTTCATCCATATCACTTCTCGTGAAGCCTCTGAAGCAGCTATGTATTCCGATTCAGTTGAAGATTTTGCCACAACGCTTTGCTTTGCACTCCTCCAGCTCACTGTTGCACCATTCAAAATAAATATGTATCCAAATTGTGACTTCGAGTCATCTAGATCGGTGAAACTGTTTATAACGAGTTCTTCGTCACCTCCATAAGGAAGAACCATATCCTTAGTCCACTTCAAGTACTTTAGAATATTTTTGACTGTTGTCCAGTGTTCCACTCCTGGATCACTTTGACATATGCTGGCCAAACTGACAGCATGTGTGATATCCAGTCTCGTACACAGCATGGCATACATGATAGAACCTATGGCTGAGGCATAGGGGATTTTACTAATCCTTTCTCTATCTTTTGTCGTAGCTAGACTTTGAGTGTTACTCAAGATCTTACCTGGCAACATGGGCAAGAACCCTTTCTTGCTTTCTTCCATTCCAAACCTCTTTAGAACCTTGTCTAGGTATGTACTTTGTGAAAGTGCTATTAAGCATATCGATCTATCTCTATAAATCTTGATGCCTAAGATGTATGCTGCTTCGCCAAGATCCTTCATTGGAAACTATTATTCAAATATCCTTTGACACTTTCAAGAAATTCTATATCATTCCCAATCAATAATATGCCATCCACATATAGTACTAGGAATTCTACAAATCTCCCCCTCACTTTCTTGTAAATACAAGCTTCTCCAAAAGTTTGTATAAATCCAAAGTTTTTTATCACCTTATCAAAACGTTGATTATAGCTCCGGGATGCTTACTTCAGCCCATAAATGGACCGCTGAAGTTTGCATACCTTTTTAGCATCTTTAGGATCTACAAAACCTTTGGTTTGTACCATATACAACTCTTCCTCAATGTCACCATTAAGGAATGTCGTTTTGACATCCATCTGCCAAATCTCATAATTGAAAAATGCAGCGATTGCTAACAAAATCCTCATAGATTTTACCATCACTACCGGTGAGAAAGTCTCATCATAGTCAACTCCTTGAATTTGTCGAAACCCTTTCATGACAAGTCGAGCTTTATAGACAGTAACATTACCACCAGCGTCTATTTGCTTTTTGAAAATCCATTTGTTCTCAACAGCCTTGCGGCCATCAGGTAAGTCTACCAAAGTCCACACTTAGTTTTCGTACATGGATCCAATCTCGGATTTCATGGCTTCTTGCCATTTTTTGGAATCTGGGCTCATCTTGGCTTCCTCATACGTCACAAGGTCGTCGGTGTTGTCCACCAACATGACATTCATGACAGGTCATACAAATCAAGAGTGGTACGAACCCTCTTCGACCTGCAAGGTTCAGTAGCAACTTCATTCGAAGTTTCATGATCACCATCATTAGCTTCCTCTCTTATTGGTGTAGGTGGAACAAGAACATCTTTCGGTGCTGCGCTACTCTCAAATCCGAGAGAAGGTTCAAAAACCTCGTCGAGTTCTACTTTCCTTTTAGTCACTTCTTTCGAGCAAAACTCCTTTTCAAGAAAGGATCCATTCTTGGCAATGAAAACTTTGCCTTCGGATCTATGATATAAGGTATACCCAATTGTTTCTTTAGGGTATCCTATGAAGATGCATTTTTCTGCTTTGGGTTCAAGCTTGTCGGGCTGTAACTTCTTTACATAAGCTTCTCAACCCTAAACTTTAAGGAATGACAACTTAGGTTTCTTACCAAACCACAATTCATACGGTGTCATTTCAATGAATTTAGATGGTGCCATATTTAAAGTGAATGCGGTTGTCTCTAATGCATAACCCCAAAATGATAATGGCAAATCTGTAAGAGACATCATAGACCGAACCATATCTAAGAGAGTTTGATTACGATGTTTGGACACACCATTACGTTGTGGTGTTCCTGACAGTGTCAAATGCAAAACTATTCCACATTTATTTAAATGCATGCCAAACTCGTAACTTAGATATTCACCTCCAGGGTCAGATCGTAGAAACTTAATCTTCTTGTTACGCTGATTTTCTACTTCACTTTGGAATTCCTTAAACTTCTTGAAAGTTTCGGACTTATGTTTCATAAAGTAGATATACCCATACCTACTCAAGTCATCCGTGAAAGTAAGAACATAACAATATCCACAGCTAGTAGCTACACTCATTGGACCGCACACATCGGTGTGTATTATTTCTAATAAGTATGTAGCTCGCTCCATTATTCCATAGAATGAAGTCTTAGTCATTTGTCCCATTAGACATGATTTGCATCTTTCAAGTGATTCAAAATCAAGTGATTCAAGAAGTCCATCGAAATGGAGTTTCTTCATGCGCTTCACTCCAATGTGACCAAGACGGCAGTGCCACATGTATGTGGAATTATCATTCAATTTCATTCGTTTAGCATCTATGTTGTGAACATGTGTATCACTACTATCAAGATTTAATAAGAATAAACCATTCATATTAAGTGCATGACCATAAAAGATATTACTCATATAAATATAACAACCATTATTATCTGACTTAAATGAGTAACCGTCTCACAATAAACAAGATCCAGATATAATGTCATGCTTAATGTAGGCACCAAATAACAATTATTTAGATTTAAAACTAATCCTGACGGTAGATGAAGAGGGAGCGTGCCGACGGCGATCACATCAACCTTGGATCTATTTCCAACGTGCATCGTCACCTCGTCTCTTGCTACTCTTCGTATATTCCGCGGCTCCTATTTCGAGTTACAAATATGAGCAACCGAACCAATATCAAATACCCAGGAACTACTACGATTACTAGTAAGATACACATCAATAACATGTATATCAAATATACCTTTCTTCTTGATGTTGTCGTTCTTCAGATCTACCAAGTACTTGGGGAAATTCCGCTTCCAGTGACCACACTCTTTGCAACAAAAGCATTATGCATCAGCTCTAGGGCCAGCTCGGGTCTTCTTCTAAAGTGTAGCAACAGTTTTGATGCCCTTCTTAAGTTACCCTTGGGCTCACCCTGTTCCTTCATGTCTACTTCGACAGGCACCAAAGTGGTAGCCAGTTCAGTGAGTGATCCAATCGCACCACTTATATTGTAATTCAGCACAAACTCTTTGTAACTGGGTGGGAGCGACTGCAGAACTCTATCCGTCGCACGATCAACTGGGATGTCATACCCTAGTATTTTGAGAAGTTGAACATAGCGCATCATCATCATGACGTGATCATTCACAGAGCTATGTTCCTTCATCTTAACGCTAAATAACTCGCTAGAGATCATATATATCTCAGCACGGATTTGGCTCTCAAACATGGCTTTGAGTTCCTTCACAATCGCATCAACGCTGCTAAGTTCAAAGCGTTCTTGGAGTTCAGGATCCATTGACAGAAGGATCGCAAATTTCACAAGATTATAGTCATCACGCTTTATGTCAAACACATTGCGCTCAACTTGAGACGCATTATTTGTAGGTGGGTCACCTAGCGGTGCATCTAGCACATAGTTCAAATTTCCAGCATCGAGGATAATCCTCATGTTGCGGAACCATTCCGTGAAGTTGCTTCCATTGTATTTCAACTTTTCTTTCTCTAGGAATGCATTAAATATTATGGTAGGGGTTGCCATGATCTACTACATATTTGCAAAGAATTTAGACTAAGTTTATGATAAATTGTGTTCAAATTTAATTCTTAAATTAACTAGGTGAACTCCCACACGAAACAACACCCCTCATGTTGTCTTAGTGATTACACGAAGCAAATTCACTACACCAAGTCCGATCTTCATGAGAGAAGATGTAGCTTCAAAGGCGAATAATCAACATGTTCATCATATCATTCATATGACTCATTCTTTAGCTTTTGGTATTCCATGTTCTAAGAACATGTATGTGCATGCTAGGCTCGCCATGTTTAACCTTAGTATCCGCATGTGCAAATCTGGCTTGCACCCGTTGTATGCACACGTAGAATCTATAACACCCGATCATCACGAGATGCTTCGAAACGACAAATCTTAGCAACGGTGCTACTAATGATGAACACTTTATTACTTGATATTTAGTGAGAGGGATCATCTTATAATGCTATCGTCGCGATCTAAGCAATACAAGATGCATAAAAAGTATTAACATCATATGCAATTCATAATATGTCATATGATATGGCCTTTCTTCTTGTGCCTTTGATCTCCATCTCCAAAGCATAGACATGATCTCCATCATCACTAGCATGGCGTCAAGGTCAATGGCGCTGCTTCATGGTTGTCCATCACCAACATCAAATATTACAACTACTTGGAATAAAGCTATTACTCCCTCCGTTTAGAAATATAAGATGTTTTAGATTTGTGAATGAGATGTATTTAGACACATTTTAGTGTATAGGTTCAAATGAATCTAGATACTAAAAGATGTTTAGATACATCTCATTCACAAACCTAAAACATCTTATATTTCCAAACGGAGGGAGTACATGATGAATAGCCACACAGGTCTTAACAAATTTAAAGACAACCATTAGGCTCCTGCTGGTTGCCATATTACAATAAGGATCATTGCATACATCAAATATAATCACAATCACATCATGGCCATATCACATCACATGCCCCTGCAAAAGCAAGTTAGACGCCTCTAATTTTCTTTGCATGTTTTACGTGGTTTGGGGCTTTCGAATAATAACTGTTCTTACCTATGAACAAGAACCACAACGCTGATACAAGTGTTGTCAAGTGTAGATTGTAAATTGAATCTTAACTATGGTGGGAGAGACATACACCCACAAAGCCACTTGTGCAATGCAAGTTGCACGTTGAGCGTGGAGCAAGTCTCATGTGCGATGACATGTAAGGTTAGCCCGGGCCGCTTCATCCCACCATCCCACAAGATGTTGGGTTTGTAGCATAGAAAACAAAAAAATTCCTAAGATGGGAACAACTAAGTACCAAGATCTATCTACTAAATACAAGCAATGGGCGGATATACATCCATAGAAGACATACCCTCGAAGACCGAAAAGCTTTAATGAGGTTGTACTCATGGATGATGTAGTCGAATGGTTGTCGATATCAAGATCGAGAAGAAGTCCATCCGGTCCAGCACCATCAAGTCTAGCACCGCAAAGTAGTGGTGCATCTGTGATCGCACACACTTTCGGTTATCCCGACAACCTCCGCGTCCTCGCTCCAGCGAAGCATCGGAAGCAACAAATCCTTCAAAAAAAGCCACCGGGAACATGTATCTCGCTGATCCGAGACCATGGGAAATTTCTAAAGGGGAGAGAGAGATCCTTCACGAGGAGGTGTGGGAATGGAGGAGGAGGATTTGGTCCTTATATAGGGGATGGGGCAGCCCAAGGGGGCTTGGCCACCGGACATAGAGGGTTCCCCCACCTATCCCTCATTCATGTGGTGGAAGCTCCACTCACATAAAACACACCTCCACTCACATGTCCACTCATATGCATTAATTTTCCACCAAAAGTAATGCAAGCTCTCATTTAATAAAACTCTTTTATTTATTTTATTCAGAATTTTTGTAATTACATTAATTAACAAACATTCACATAAAACCCTTGCAACATTTCAATATCACATGCAGAACCAATTTTAGCAATTTCACCCGAAACAATTCTGGTTTCCATTGAAATAATTCATGCGCTCTGTTTTTCTTTCTCTGGCATATTATTTTCTCCAAATAGTGTCAGTATCCCTTAAGTGTGTCACCCTACGGTTCGCGAATAATGCAGACATGAGCGAGACCCCTCTCCGATCAATAATCAACAGCGGGACCTAGAGATCCGTACTGACTCCCACACATTCAACGATGACTTTTATGATCGTGTGAACCTTATACGCATGTAATTTAATCCCTTTGTCTCATGATATATTACATGTCCGAGATTTAATCATCGGTATCTCCATGCCTAGTTTGATCTCATTACCAACATGTACTCTTTTCTCGTTCTCATGATATAACATTCTAGTAATCTCATCACTTGCTTGCAAGGTAATTAATGTGATATCACCGAGAGGGCCCTGAGTATATCTATCCGTCATCGGGATGGACAAATTCCACTCTTGATCCATGAGCATGTACATAACACCTTCGTAGAATTGAACCCACCTTTATATTCACCATGTTACGGTATGACGTTTGATGTTATGAAGATATTCTTCCAGTTATATTGATTGACATGATCTCATGGTCTAAGGACTAGGATTACTTCGTAATATGGTATAGCAATATAAACACAATTGCTTTAATCGTAATGCTATACTTCGGATGAATGTTCATCACATCACTCCAACAATGTTGTGACCTCGTTATTAACAACATCCAATATCCATGATTAGGAAACCTTTGATCATCTTGTTAATTAACGAGCTAGTTTATAAGAGAGGCATAACTAGGAACTTTCTATTTGTTTATTAAACACACATGTATTAATGTTTCCATATTAATAAAATTATAGCATGCAAAATAAACATTTATTATAAACAAGGAATAAAATAATAACCATTTTATGATTGCCTCTCGGGCATATTCCCTTTAGTCTCCCAGTTGCACTAGATTCGATAATCTAGTTTGAAAACTTTGCATATTGAACACCTATGGTTTTCTGGTGTTGCATATACCCAATTGCTAGTGATTAACATAATCTCCGGATCTAACACTTTTAGGTCCGTGTGATGGGAGAATACCAATCGGAGTATACCTATGAAACGGAGTCGCCAGCTGGATCGCCAATCCCACAGCGGGCCGACTCACCGAATGCGACGACTGGAGCCGACTGGAAGCCCAAGATGGAGACTCCAATACAAAGCCCATTAGTACACTTGTAAACCCTAACTGGCTGCATATATAAAGCCACCAGGTGCACCCCACGGGGTATGTCATATTACATCTTCTCCCATCTCTCATTAGATCTAGTCTTCCCTCCGCCTATGGCGGCTCCCTTGTAAACCAATCTATGATCATATACTAGATTGATAGCAGGACGTAGCGATCCTCCACCAAGGGGATGTGAACCTGGGTACATCGTGTTCCAATCTCGCTCCCGGATTCTCCTACGTCGCCTTGCTCACTCTATGTAAGCTACCCCAGTAGCATCTGCCGTGCAATACCACGATAGTTGGCACCCACCATAGGGGAAGCGGTGCTTGCAGGATGATGATTCGGGCGGGATCCCTCGTCATCGCTGACAACCAGATTTTTTCATCTGATAAAAGTCGTTCGATCGATCCGTTCTGGCTGTCGCCCAACACCGTCCACGGCACACGCACTGCAGATGACGATTGATCGTTCTATCTCCCTTCCATTTGATTATCTTATTAATTTATTATTATATTTTGATCTAAAGTTTGCCTGATCTGTTATATCGCCAGCCTCTCTACTGCTCGTGATCAATGGAGCCAGCTTTCAGCACATGCAGATAATGACATGACCGATCAATCTACTGTGTCTAGCGTCTAATACGGCCGCTGCGAACATGCAGATCGACTCAGAAAACCTTCAGCACACGGACATACCCGATACCTTCTGCATGTTCCATGAGTTTTCTCTTCCAATCACATCCCTTCTATTAATTAATTACTATATTTGATCTAATCTTGCATGCACGCTTGAGTGATTCATTTGTAGGATTGACCCCGGTATACAAGACATGATTTATTGGTACAGTCCGTTTGAAGGCCGGCGATTGTATTAAGGGAGCAGTAAAATCTACACTAGTCACAGTTAAGTATTAGTTTCACACGCAATCACGGGCAACCCTACACGGGTACACATAATATATTTCTGATGAGTAAAACCTTTTTGTCTATTGATGTGGGTTGCCGGTTATTTAATTTAATATCATAGTTATCATGTACCTTGATGTTTGTTTCTGTGAGCATGAAATCCCGATCTTCTGAAGAAGCGCTCGTCATGCGACACCTGCTCCCCCTTCTCGGCTCACGGGGTTGGACTCCAGCGTGTGACCAATTTCGGCTTCATCACGGCTGGCTTCCCTGACGACCTTCGTCCACTGCACAGACCGTGTTCGCCATGCCGCTACAACTCTGTGTAGTCGACTCCGACAAAAATTCGGCTGACGTCACTGCGTGACTCAGGTCGCCGCGCCCACTTCTTCCGGCTAGACATCGTATTCGGGCACTCGAGACTCGCCGCAGATTCTCATAAATCAATATTATATATTCATGCAAATTTATCATCATATTTATTTGACCTAATCCTCTTATGTCTGCATGTTTGTAACATCCCAAAAATACTAAACTTGGATCATCAAACTCTAATCATCAAATTAGGGTTAACAAAAACTATTCTAAATAAAATTATAAAGCATGCATGTGTGTATGCATCACATTTTGAATTCTTTCGAATTGCCTTGTTTATGTGTTTCTTTGCTTGTAAAATGTTCCTTAGGTGAAATAAACATCATCTAAACATTTCCCAAACTTTTCCCAAAGACAAATAAATCAAAACAAAGCTAAATGAGTGAATGGTCATTTTGACCAATTTAACTCCCATGCCTACTTTGGCTGTCTCAAACTTTCAGAACCTAACATAAACTTTTCTAGATCTTTGCACCCCTTGATTGTACTGTAGGGGTTCGTAGCATGGAAAACAAAAATTTTCTATCGCATACAAACAAACAAGCCAAGATCTATCTACTAGATTGTAGCAACGAGTCGATGGGATAACTCACCCTCGAAGATTCCAAAGTGTTTAACGAGAGCAGATTCTCGTGGGTGATGTAGTCGTACTCTTTCCGATCTCAAGATCGTGTAGACGATCCTTCCGGCGCCACGTTCCAGCAGCGCTCCCGTAGTCGGTCACACGTTCGGTACTCGACGAAGACCTTCCTCTCCCTTGTTCCAGCAGGCAGCGGAGGTTGTAGCACTCTCCTCGCGATTCCGGCAGCACAATGGCGTGGTACCGGAAGTAGAGGGGAAATCCCGCAGGGCTTCGCCTTAAGCCGGTGCGAGTATGGTGGAGCTTATGAGAGAGGCTATTAGTGGTCTAGTAATTAGACACACCAATTAGAGGGCTCTAAACCAATTAGAAGGCTCTAAACCGCTGGCTAAAGCAATTAGAAGCTCTAAACCAAAACGGCTCTAAACCGGAGGTAGAAGATAGGAACTTGTGTGTCCTAGGAGGGGAGCCCTGCCCCTCCTTATATAGATGGGAGGGTCTTGGCGCGCCAGGGGAGGGAGGGAGTCCCTCCCCAACTCGGCCTAGGGCTGGCCGCCGGCTTGGAGGAGAGAAACTCCTCCTCCAAGTCGATTCCAACTCCTCTTGCTTGTTTCCCACAGTTTCTTGTTTTAGCCGTTTGACTTTCAAACTGGACATTTGACTTTTCTGTTTTAGGATTCAATTTAATCCTTTATTTGGGACAGCAAGAACACTTAGTACATGATGCAATCATTCCAATATGTAATGACACATTCATGTACCCCTCCCCCCCCGGAGTGCCGGACAATCCGGACCCTTCTAGAACATTCCCGATGAAAACACCGGAATCATTCCCGAACTCCGAAACGGGACTTTCCTTATATGAATCTTATTCTCCGGACCATTCCGGATCACCTCGTGATATCCCGGATCCCATCCGAGACTCCGAACAACATTCGGTCTCTTTCTCATAATACCATAACTACTCAAACAACGTCGAATCCTTAAGTGTGTCTCCCTACGGTTCGTAAATTATGCGGACATGATCGAGACACTTCTCCGAACAATAACCAATAGAGGAATCTGGAAATTCATATGGCTCCCACATATTTCTACGATTACTTTGCGATCGAATGAACCACTTACATACGATACCAATTTCCCTTTGTCTCACGATATGTTACTTATCCGAGGTTATGATCGTCGGTATCTCTGCATACCTAGTTCAACCTCGTTACTGATAAGTACTCTTTTCTCGTTCCCGTGATATGTGATCCCTTGTGACCAAGTCACATGCTTGCAAGCCAATTGGATGACATTTCACCGAGAGGGCCCAGAGTATATCTATCCGTCATGTGGATGGACAAATCCCACTCTTGATCCATGTGTTTCAACCAATACTTTCCGAACACTTAATGCCACCTTTATAGCCACCCAGTTACGGTGTGGTGTTTGATGTTATCAAAGCATACATCCGGCAAAGGCGATATGCATGATCTCATGGTCGAAGGAATTAGGTTACTATGTATCAGAAAGCATATAGCAATTGAACTATTGAAATGACTTGATCTTTATGCTACGCTTATCTATAGGAGTATGTCCACCATATCATTCTCCTAACGATATGATCCTGTTGTTAATAACATCTCTATGTTCATGATCAGGAAACCATGATCATATATTAACCAACAAGCTAGTTTAACAAGAGACTTTACTAGGGACTCTTATTTTAGTTTACAAATCACAAAAGTATTAATGTTTCCGGTTAATACAATTATAGCATGGTATGTAAACATTTATCATAAGTGTGAAGACATGATAATAACCACTTTATTATTGCCTCTTGGGCATATCTCCAACATGTACTCATAACAAAGTATCAAGGCCCACTTTGTGATCATCCAGAAACTTTCAAATGCATAGTTTAAATGACAATTCAAAATTGAATATTTATCATATGGGAAGATCCCACTTTTTCAAAAACCACTCAAACAAGCTCAACTTTCAAAACCCAAGTATCTGCAGACTCACCAGCACCAACCTAGCACACCCACCAAAAATCTTTTCAAAATTCAAAACTTGAATTCTTGCGGCCATTTCATCAAACACATTGCAGACACAAATCAAACAAAATCCAAACACTGTTTTGAGAAGTGAATTGAGACTAACTTGTTCCCTCTCTGGACACCACTAGCCTTAGTAAATCATCTAACGAACTTAACTAATCACTAGCACCACTGTGAGCTTGACATTGTCATCAATGGTGAACAGCCGAGTGCACTCTTGCCACCCCCATGTCGACAGCAAGCTAGGAGATGAACCAAGCCTAGCCAGCATGTCTGGGAGGCAGCCCACCGTCCACCGCCACTCCCTGTCCACCGCTCGAACCCTGCCAGCCACTAGAACACACGCACGGACCGCGCCCAGCTCGCTAGCAACCATGCCGAGCATGCGCCAGAGCGCCACCCTCGACCGAAGCCCACAGACCGCGCGCCACCCTTGCCACGTGCATACATGATCGCCACTGAGCCAGGAGACCGCCAGACATCCCCGTTCGCCGCCCCATGCCTCACATCCACCGCTCGCCGTCGAAGACGCCGCCTCTGCCGCACAGAGCGTCGCGTGTTCCAGACCAAACCGCACCGCCCGTACGTGCGCATTAAAGACGTAGAGCATCGCCAGGAGACCACCAAGCGATCGCCACCACCGGCCATGCCTCTAGCAGCCCGTAGCCGTGTCGCCACCGTCGCCTGTCCATGCCGTTCGGTCACACCGTCGCGACAATAATAGAGGCCTCCCCAGCTCGAATTCTTCACACCATTCCACTCCTCTCTCACCCAGAACCACCCCACCTTAGTCCCGGAGCAAGGCGAGCAGCGCATCACCGGAATTGCACCGGAGCAGGCCGCCTCTGGAGAAGAAGGGCGCTGTCGATTTCGTCCACCCCAGGAGCTGCCGCGACCACCCCTGAGTTCGCCGTCGTCGACTTCGTCGTTCGCCCGCCTCGTCGACCCTCGCCTGAGCCCCGGTGAGCCCCCAACGACTTAGATCGTTCGTCGACTTCAGTCTCGCCGGAGTTGCCCAACGTGGATGACGACCCTCAGCCATTAGATTAGACTTAGATCATGTGGCCGATATTGCCCCGTACCGCTTCGCGTTTAAAGAGCCACTGACTGGTGGAACCCCCTGTCAGCTGAGCCCCGCGCCGCGGAGTGTCACTGCGTCGGCCCGTTAACAGTTCCCGCGCATCCCACTCGTTTGAATTTAGATTTTTCTATTTAGATTCAAACTAAATTCTGTACCTGGTTTCAAAAATCAACCCAGCTCGATTCAGTGAACCAAATTGAATGAAACCAATTTTGTTACAAAGGTCTGGAAGTGCTGAATCGAAGCCCGTTGGATTTAAATCATTTGAATCTGTAGATCAACCTTGGTAAAAATAACAAGGCAGAAGCTTTTCTGCATTCAAACATTTTTCAAATTAAAACCATAATAGATTTTGAGTTGATTCCAACTCTCAAACATCACATTTAACCATACCTTTCAGAATATATAAAAATATATAGGTTTACTTACAGAAATAATGTTCAAGTAATAAAAGAATGCTACATAGGCATTTCTAGTCACTTTATTTAATTAAAATAAAAGGGTAAAACCTTATTAAATTGTGACACCACTTTAAATCATATTCCCATGGACTAAAATATGTGGTGATGACATGTGTCAACATGATCCCATGTTTGGTTTGGAGAATATTAAATCTTAAGTAGTTTTTCAATGAGTAGAAATTACCTTTCTAAAAATAAAAGGAATTAAACCAAACCTTAATCTTGTAATGTTAGTGATGATGCTAGATCATCTATAGGACCCTTTTGTGTGATGATTGCAAGTAGTTAAGTACTGTTTGGTGATTGTGTACATCGTATTTATTTATAGACGCTAGTACCGACCAAGGATACAAGGAGGAAGGAGGATACTACGAAGAAGAAGCTGAGGAGAACTTCAACCACTGCTCTGCACAAGGCAAGCTAACACTTGCAAGATACCCTACTAATGCAAGCTTATACTGATATTGTGCAAGCTAACACTTGCAATTATGAGAGTTAAATAACCTATGCAATGCACTAAGCATGCTTGGTTAGATACATCTGATGACACCCAATCCTAGTTTTACTTGCAAGATTTCTACTTTATTTCTTTATCAAAGCTCTTACTTAGAGTTTAGTGAAATAAATGGTAGATACTAGAAGGATAAGTGAAGGTCGCATAAAGAGCATAAAATTTGGCCTAAGCTAGATAATCTTGATGTCATCCTAAGACATGAGATTGAACTTAGTTGAAACTCCACTTGTTTACCACCCCTCATTAGTGCTTACCCCCACTTGTAGATGCTAGTGCTAAGCATAAAACTTGACCAACTTTAGATGGGAATACTTGGTGAAAATGGTTATGAAAACCTTGGAATGATGGATCATTCTATTGAAATGTTTTGGACATGTGTTTCCGAACACTTGATGATTTTGGTGGTGAAAATGATGAGGCATGAGCCTTAGCCCTTTATAAAACTGATGGTTGTCTGGATGCGATACCATTCCAATTTTATCGTACAACCACAATACCCGAAGATTGGGTAGGGCTTGACTGAAAACTTATATACCTTAGTATTAGTTCCCTCACGGCCAAGGTCTGAGCTGAGGCTACCTTGTGAAGATTGTCCACCTGTGCATTACCCAAGATGACAGTTGGTCATGGTTGGGAGGCCAAACTCACAGGAGAGGTGCTTATACTAGGGCGTGTAATTGAAAGGTTAGGATTGATTATCCGCATACTGAGCATGGTGAATTCAGGATTTGTTCCTGAAGGATGTATCGAATGTTGTGGTGAAAGTGTACAATCTCTGCAAAGTGTCAAACTATTCGAATAGCCGCGTCCGCGGTTATGGACAGTTGGAGTGGCCATATTGTTCCCCCGTCAGATGTTTTAAAAGAACTTGTGAAATGAATTGAGACTTTGACTTGACCACAACAGGGTTTTGATATGAAATACAAGTTCCCACTTAGGTGTTATAAAACTTCAACTAGCATTAGTTGCTTCTAAACTTAGTAGAGATAAATCTGGATTTTGCAAAATAACCCTAGAGCCTAGTGTCCTATTACCAAAAACCCCTTTCACTTGTTAGTATTAGTTTGCGAGTACTTAAAAAGTACTCATGGCTTTGTCCCTGGCTATTCCCATGGCCAGACTATGAAGAGGAGTACCTGGAAGATGGACCCCAGGAAGGTTACGACAACTAGGATCATCTCCCATCGTCAGCATTGCCTGTGACCCCGAAGATGGAGCTTCGCCTACGCTACCGTTATTATTACGTATTCCGCTGCTTGAAGTTGTATTAAGAACTGGATCATGAGATCCCTATTTGTGTAAGAACTTATGTACGGTTTGTAATGGATGATGTACTATGGTATCCAATTCTGTTATGTCTCGCAAAAATGGTAATCCTGGGATTGTGATGTATGGCATAACAGGCATCTAGGATTAAAAATCTGGGTGTTGACAAGTTGGTATCAGAGCCATCCTGACCATAGGAGACCCTAGTTAGACTGGACGTTGAATCAATAACTTAGTTTCAAAACCAAAGAAAACAAATATTTACAAAAACCTACTCTCATTCTTATCCCTTTGATTCTTTCATGAAAATTCATGTTCCTCAAAAACTCTTGCAATATACATAAAATATGGACACACTTAATCACTCTACTAACTTACTCATCCTATATTCTTATAGATGGACGTGAAGTACAACAAGTTTTATCAGTTGGGGAATGGAGGAGACCTTATGTTTGAGAGGGATTTGAACCAGCTTTCGGAACTTCTGGAGTGTCCGCACCCCGAGTTCTTCGGAGCTCAGCTCAATGATCAAGGAGGAGAAGATCTGCAGTGGCTAATTGTTGCAAGTCTCCGAGGAAAGATTGAACCTCCCACTGCTGAGGGAATTCAGTTTACCTTAAGAGAGAACAACTGGCTCGATAGACTTGCCAGGGCCATGCAGGAAGCTCTTTCCTGTCTGTGTGGGCAGAGCATCAATCAGATCAAGGGAACCCGCTTTGAGTTTTGCCGAAGGCGTGATGCTAATGGAGAACCACTGGAAGCCCCATACCACCCCGAGCTGAAGATTCAATTGGACCACCTCAGCTTCATGATGTACGATCGTCAGCAGGAGTTGGACAACTGTCGTGACTACTCCAACCACAAGTCTGCCATCATCAAGACGAAGGATCAGACCATCGCCATGTTAGCAAAGGATCGCAAGTCTCGCCGCCGTCACCTCGACAAGAAGGAGCGCATCATTTCTCGTCTTCGCCATCTCATCTCATGTTTGGAGGAGACCATCCACGAGAGAGACATGCAGTTGGAAGAAAGGGAGAATGCCGGAGAGGATCTTCGTGGAGACCCCTACTCCTATCTCATCGATGACGATGATTTTATGGAGGATTAGGCTATGGATTTCTTCACCGATGAGGATGATTTCTCCTTCACCGATGATGATGAGGATGATGAAGCCACGGATTCCAAGGAGTAGTACCACTAGAGAACTAGCGTAGTGAGTAGTATTCCGTCCCACTGTATCGTAGTTTTCAGAATGGTTCTTAAAACCATCTGTTCTTCTTTGTTGTCGTGTGTGTTGTATCGTGTGCTATGAATGAATGAAAAAGAAAGTTGCTAGAAAAATTTGAGTCAAACTTTAAAAACTTTTCAAAGACCCAAAACCTTAGAAATTTCCCTCTTTTCTCACGATCTATCTCAATCTTCAGATGCCACGTGGAGGAAGTGGTTCATCCCCGGACCCGATGTTGCAGATTCTGCAAATGTTGACTTCTGACCGTGAAGCTGAAAGAGCCGAACGTCAAGCCAACCTAGCCACCCTGCAACAGATAGCTCAGCTTGCCCACAACAACCAAGGCCACGGAAATCAGGACAACCGTGGATCTAAGCACAAGAATTTCCAGAATACCAACCCACCTGTTTTCACTAAGTCAGAAGAGCCCCTAGACGCCGATGATTGGTTGCAAACCATGGAAAATAACCTAGAAGTCACCGGAGTGGAAGCCAACAAGAAAGTTCTGTTCGCCACCCACTATCTAGCCGGAGATGCCAGAGCATGGTGGAGCAGTGTTCGCGCAATGACCGGAGGCCAGATGATGACCTGGGAGGAATTCAAGGTCAAGTTTAGCAGAACCCATGTGCCACCGGGTTTGATCAAGAGAATGAGAGACGAGTTCAGAGAACTGAAGCAAGGACGGATGACTGTAGTGGAATACCGTGACAAATTCTTGTCATTATCTAGGTATGCCCCGGATGAGATTGACACCGAAGATAAGAAGAAAGAAAGATTCCTAAATGGTCTGCACAATGAGATGCAGACGGTGTTAGTCAATATCCCCTTTGCTGATATTGAAGCCCTTGTCGAATCTGCTATCCAGATGGAAGGAAAGATCAACAAAGCCAATGAGAACCGCAAGCATCGTATGATGCATCAGCCAGGAACCCATCAGACCCCAAAGTATCGCCCTACCCCATCTCCAGGATTTGCAACAAGAACCAACAGACCCCCAATGAACCGTCCGACCTATCCCAACTGTGGAAACCCTAGACCCGGAGGAAATCACAACAACCCCGGCAACCCTAGCAATTTCAACCGTGCCCCACCCAAGTTCAACAACAACAATGCTACAGCCAACCCCAACACTGCCCCGAGGACTAGAAGCAATGCTGTGCCTCTAGCAGCAAATGACAAGTCGCAAGTGACTTGTTATGACTGTGGAAATTAGGGTCACTATTCCAACGAGTGCCCCAACAAGAAGAATGCCGCAGCCCCCAATGCCAATGTCCCAGCTCAGCAACAGCGTCGTGTTCAGCCCGGAAGAAGATTTTCCCCAGGGAATTCGCTCAAACGCAATGGCCGTCTTTTTCTCATGCATGTTGAAGAAGCTCAGGAAGCGCCAGACGTCGTGCTGGGTATGTTTTCTGTTAATTCAGTACTTGCACAAGTGTTGTTTGATTCTGGTGCATCGCACTCATTTGTCACTGAAGAATTTGCATGCACTAGTAAAATTCATCCAACCAAACTGAAGCATGTCATGATTGTTCAAATTCCCGGATCAACCACCAAGGCTAGGCAAATTTGCAAAGCCGTCCCTATCCGAATCCATGGCATAGATTTTTATGCTAATCTAATAGTACTCGGAACTAAAGGTTTGGAAGTAGTACTAGGAATGGATTGGATGTCCAAACATAAAGGATTGATTGACTGTGCCAAGAAAGCCATAACCATGACCAGTACAGCCGGAATATCAGTCGAGCATATATCTGAAACCTTACCTCGCCAATTCAAGTGTAACAAGAGTATAGCCCAACCTACCATTTACCAAGTCCAGATAGTCTGTGAATACCCCGATGTATTTCTAGATGTTTTGCCCGGTATGCCCCCAGATCGGGATATCGAGTTTATCATTGAACTAATCCCCAGAACTGGACCCATAGCCCAGATACCCTATAGTATGAACCCGTCAGAGATAGCAGAACTGAAGAAGCAACTGGATGCCATGCTGGAAATTGGATTGATTCAACCAAGTGCGTCACCTTGGAGATCACCTGTCTTGTTTGTGGACAAGAAGGATGTAGGTAACCGTTTGTGTACCGATTATCGGAAGTTGAAGGATGTCACCATCAAGAACAAGTACCCCTTGCCCAAGATAGAAGATTTGTTTGATCAGTTGACCGGTGCCAAAGTGTTTTATAAGATTGATCTTAGAACAGGCTATCATCAACTCAAGATTCGTGCAGAAGATATTCCCAAGACTGCCTTTACCACCAGATATGGATTGTATGAGTATACAGTCATGTGTTTTGGATTAACCAATACCCCGCTTATTTCATGAATCTCGTGAATAAGATTTGTATGGACTTCCTGGATAAGTTTGTCGTTGTTTTCATCGATGACATTCTGATTTATTCCAAATCAGAAGAAGAACATGAGCTACACCTAAGGACCATTCTTGGAACCCTTAGAGAGCATCAGCTGTATGCAAAGTTTAGCAAATGTGAATTCTGGTTACAGGAGGTAGGATTCCTCGGTCACATTGTATCAGCCAGAGGAATTGCCGTTGATCCTGCCAAAGTGAAAGATGTAGAAGATTGGCAAGCCCCAACCACTCAAACCCAAGTTCGTGCATTTCTCGGATTGGCGGGATATTACCGTAAATTCGTAGAAGGATTCTCGAGTATAGCCAGACCCATGACCCAATTGCTGAAGAAGGACAAGAAGTTTGAATGGACCGACAAATGTGAAGCGAGTTTTCGAGAACTCAAAAGGAGATTGATGTCAGCCCCAATCTTGATCATGCCGGATATCACAAAGCCCTTCGATGTGTATTGTGATGCATCCAAGATCGGTCTCGGATGTGTGCTAATGCAAGAAGGCAAAGTTATATCTTATCTATCTCGACAACTGAATTAACATGAGCAAAATTACCCAACCCATGACCTCGAGCTCGCAGCCGTCGTTCTAGCCCTAAAGACATGGAGGCATTACCTAATGGGAAACCGTTGTGAGATCTATACGGATCACAAGAGTCTGAAGTATATATTCACTCAGAAGGAGATGAATATGAGACAGAGGAGATGGATTGAGCTAATCAAGGATTACGATCTGGATATTCACTATCACCCTGGTAAAGCCAACGTGGTAGCAGATGCCCTTAGCAGATTGTCGTGCCGCTTGAACTCCATGATTTTGAAGGAGAAACCAAGCCTGCACAAATAGATGGAAGATTTTCGAATAGAATTAGTGAGTGAAGGATTTTTGGCTAGCATAGAACTTCAATCCACTTTGATCAGTCAGAATAAAGAGGCGCAGAAGGGAAATGCTAGTATCGACGGAATCAAGCGTCGTATCGGTACAGGCAAAGTACCCGGATTCACCAAAGACGAAGAAGGAGTTCTATGGTACAAAGGACGCCTTTGTGTACCAGCAGATTCTGAGTTGAAAGAAGTAATTCTGAAGGAGGCGCATGATACTCTTTATTCTATCCATCCCGGATGAACTAAGATGTATCAAGATTTAAAAGAGCAATTTTGGTGGCATAAGATGAAGAGAGAAATCGGAAGCTATATCGCCAAGTGTGATATATGTCAGCGAGTCAAGGCCGGACATCAAAGACCCGCTGGATTATTGCAACCCTTACAGATTCCGGAATGGAAATGGGATTCCGTTGGAATGGACTTTATCACTGGACTGCCTACCTCTAGTAGGGGAAATGACTCTATCTGGGTCATAGTGGACAGATTGTCCAAAGTCGCCCATTTCTTGCCCGTCAAGACCACATATCAGAGTTCGAAGCTAGCGGAGTTGTACATCGCTAGGATAGTTAGTTTGCACGGAGTCCACAAGAACATCGTATTGGATCGAGGAACTCAGTTTACCTCGAGATTCTGGAAGAAAGTCCAAGAAGGTTTAGGAACCCGCCTAGATTTCAGTACCACGTACCACCCTCAGACCGATGGACAAACGGAGCGAGTAAACCAAATACTCGAAGATATGCTGAGAGCATGTGTGTTAGAATATGGATCCAAGTGGGAAGACTGTCTGCCGTTTGCAGAATTTTCTTACAATAACAGTTATCAAGCCAGTTTGCAAATGGCCCCATTTGAATTCATGTACGGAAGGAAGTGTCGCACCCCTTTGAACTGGTCGGAAGTAGGAGAGAGTCAGATTTTTGGACCCGGCATCCTACGAGAAGCAGAAGAGAAGGTTCACAAGATTCGTGAGCACCTCAAGACTGCCCAGTCCAGACAAAAGAGTTACGCCGACAAGAGACGTAGAGACCTCGCCTTCAACCTAGGATATTTTGTTTATCTGAAAGTGTCGCCATTGAAGGGAATGCAGCTTTTCCAACTCAAAGGAAAGTTAGCCCCCAGATATATCGAACCCTTCAAGATTTTGAACCGTCGAGGAGAAGTGTCATATCAATTGGAAATACCTGAAGAGATGTCAGCCATGCACAATGTGTTCCATATCTTGTTACTTCGCAAGTGTCTCGAAGTCCCAGAGAAGACCTAAGTTTTCAAGAACATCGACCACCGGACCATAGAGATCAACGATGACCTGACCAATCCCGAAGTACCCATCCGTATTTTGGAAGAAGCTTTCAGAACTACTCGAACCCGAAGCATCAAGTTTCTCAAGATTCAGTGGAGCAACCACACAGAAGAGGAAGCTACCTGGGAGCACGAAGATCACATCAAGACAGAGTTTCCCGATCTCTTCAAATCCTAGGTAAGTTTTTTCGTCCTTTTTCAAATCTCGGGACGAGATTTTGTTTAAGGGGGGAAGGTTTGTAACATCCCAAAAATACTAAACTTGGATCATCAAACTCTAATCATCGAAATTAGGGTTAACAAAAACTTTTCTAAATAAAATTATGAAAGCATGCATGTGTGTATGCATCACATTTTGAATTCTTTTGAATTGCCTTGTTTATGTGTTTCTTTGCTTGTAAAATGTTCCTTAGGTGAAATAAACATCATCTAAACATTTCCCAAACTTTTCCCAAAGACAAATAAATCAAAACAAAGCTAAATGAGTGAATGGTCATTTTGACCAATTTAACTCCCATGCCTACTTTGGCTATCTCAAACTTTCAGAACCTAACAGAAACTTTTCTAGATCTTTGCACCCCTTGATTGTACTCATAACAAAGTATCAAGGACCACTTTGTGATCATCCAGAAACTTTGAAATGCATAGTTTAAATGACAATTCAAAATTGAATCTTTATCATATGGGAAGATCCCACTTTTTCAAAAACCACTCAAACAAGCTCAACTTTCAAAACACAAGCATCTGCAGACTCACCAGCACCAACCTAGCACACCCACCAAAAATCTTTTCAAAATTCAAAACTTGAATTCTTGCGGCCATTTCATCAAACACATTGCAGACACAAATCAAACAAAATCCAAACACTGTTTTTCGCAGTGAATTGAGCCTAACTTGTTCCCTCTCTGGACACCACTAGCCTTAGTAGATCATCTAACGAACTTAACTAATCACTAGCACCACTGTGAGCTTGGCATTGTCATCAATGGTGAACAGCCGAGTGCACTATTGCCGCCCCCATGTCGACAGCAAGCTAAGAGAAGAACCAAGCCTAGCCAGCATGTCTGGGAGGCAGCCCACCGTCCACCACCACTCCCTGTCCACCGTTCGAACCTTGCCAGCCACTGGACCACACGCATGGACCGCGCCCAGCTTGCCAGCAACCATGCCGAGCATGCGCCAGAGCGCCACCCTCGACCGAAGCCCACAGACCGCGCACCGCCCTCACCACGTGCATACATGATCGCCACCGACCCAGGAGACCGCCAGACATCCCCGTTCGTCGCCCCATGCCTCACAGCCACCGCTCGTCGTCGAAGACGCCGCCTCTGCCGCGCAGAGCGTCGCGTGTTCCAGACCAAACCGCACCGCCCCTACGCGCGCATTAAAGCCGTAGAGCATCGCCAGGAGACCACCAAGCGATCGCCACCACCGGCCATGCCTCTAGCAGCCCGTAGTCGTGTCGCCACCGTCGCCTGCCCATGCCGTTCGGTCTCACCGTCGCGACTATAAATAGAGGCCTCCCCATCTCGAATTCTTCGCACCATTCCACTCCTCTCTCACCCAGAACCACCCCACCTCAGTCCCGGAGCAAGGCGAGCAGCGCATCGCCGGAATTGCGCCGGAGCAGGCCGCCTCTGGAGAAGAAGGGCACCGTCGATTTCGTCCACCCCAGGAGCTGCCGCGACCACCCCTGAGTTCGCAGTCGTCGACTTTGTTGTTCGCCCGCCTCGCCGACCCTCGCCTGAGCCCCGGTGAGCCCCCAACGACCCTCACCTGCCGCGTTAGGTTTCAGTCTCGCCGGAGTTGCCCAACGTGGATGACGACCCTCAGCCATTAGATTAGACTTAGATCGTGTGGCCGATATTGCCCCGTACCGCTTCGCGTTTAAAGAGCCACTAACTGGTGGAACCCCCTGTCAGCTGAGCCCCGCGCCGCGGAGTGTCACTGCGTCGGCCCGTTAACAGTTCCCGCGCAGCCCACTCGTTTGAATTTAGATTTTTCTATTTAGATTCAAACTAAATTCTGTACCTGGTTTCAAAAATCAACCCAGCTCGATTCAGTGAACCAAATTGAATGAAACCAATTTTGTTAGAAAGGTCTGGAAGTGCTGAATCCAAGCCCGTTGGATTTAAATCATTTGAATCTGCATTCAAACATTTTTCAAATTAAAACCATAATAGATTTTGAGTTGATTCCAACTCTCAAACATCACATTTAACCATACCTTTCAGAATATATAAAAATATATAGGTTTACTTACAGAAATAATGTTCAAGTAATAAACAAATGCTACATAGGCATTTCTAGTCACTTTATTTAATTAAAATAAAAGTGTAAAACCTTATTAAATTGTGACACCACTTTAAATCATATTCCCATGGACTAAAATATGTGGTGATGACATGTGTCAACATGATCCCATGTTTGGTTTGGAGAATATTAAATCTTAAGTAGTTTTTCAATGAGTAGAAATTACCTTTCTAAAAATAAAAGGAATTAAACCAAACCTTAATCTTGTAATGTTAGTGATGATGCTAGATCATCTATAGGACCCTTTTGTGTGATGATTGCAACTAGTTAAGTACTGTTTGGTGATTGTGTAGATCGTATTTATTTATAGACGCTAGTACCGACCAAGGATACAAGGAGGAAGGAGGATACTACGAAGAAGAAGCCGAGGAGAACTTCAACCACTGCTCTGCACAAGGCAAGCTAACACTTGCAAGATACCCTACTAATGCAAGCTTATACTGATATTGTGCAAGCTAACACTTGCAATTATGAGAGTTAAATAACCTATGCAATGCACTAAGCATGCTTGGTTAGATACATCTGATGACACCCAATCCTAGTTTTACTTGCAAGCTTTCTACTTTATTTCTTTATCAAAGCTCTTACTTAGAGTTTAGTGAAATAAATGGTAGATACAAGAAGGATAAGTGAAGGTCGCATAAAGAGCATAAAATTTGGCCTAAGATAGATAATCTTGATGTCATCCTAAGACATGAGATTGAACTTAGTTGAAACTCCACTTGTTTACCACCCCTCATTAGTGCTTACCCCCACTTGTAGATGCTAGTGCTAAGCATAAAACTTGACCAACTTTAGATGGGAATACTTGGTGAAAATGGTTATGAAAACCTTGGAATGATGGATCATTCTATTGAAATGTTTTGGACATGTGTTTCCGAACACTTGATGATTTTGGTGGTGAAAATGATGAGGCATGAGCCTTAGCCCTTTATAAAACTGATGGTTGTCTGGATGCGATACCATTCCAATTTTATCGTACAACCACAATACCCGAAGATTGGGTAGGGCTTGACTGAAAACTTATATACCTTAGTATTAGTTCCCTCACGGCCAAGGTCTGAGCTGAGGCTACCTTGTGAAGATTGTCCACCTGTGCATTACCCAAGATGACAGTTGGTCATGGTTGGGAGGCCAAACTCACATGAGAGGTGCTTATACTAGGGCGTGTAATTGAAAGGTTAGGATTTATTATCCGCATACTGAGCATGGTGAATTCAGGATTTGTTCCTGACGGATGTATCGAATGTTGTGGTGAAAGTGTACAATCTCTGCAAAGGTCAAACTATTCGAATAGCCGCGTCCGCGGTTATGGACAGTTGGAGTGGCCATATTGTTCCCCCGTCAGATGTTTTAAAAGAACTTGTGAAATGAATTGAGACTTTGACTTGACCACAACAGGGTTTTGATATGAAATAGAAGTTCCCACTTAGGTGTTATAAAACTTCAACTAGCATTAGTTGCTTCTAAACTTAGTAGAGATAAATCTGGCTTTTTCAAAATAACCCTAGAGCCTAGTGTCCTATTACCAAAAACCCCTTTCACTTGTTAGTATTAGTTTGCGAGTACTTAAAAAGTACTCATGGCTTTGTCCCTAGCTATTCCCATGGCCAGACTATGAAGAGGAGTACCTGGAAGATGGACCCCAGGAAGGTTACGACAACTAGGATCATCTCCCATCGTCAGCATTGCCTGTGACCCCGAAGATGGAGCTTCGCCTACGCTACCGTTATTATTACGTATTCCGCTGCTTGAAGTTGTATTAAGAACTGGATCATGAGATCCCTATTTGTGTAAGAACTTATGTACGGTTTGTAATGGATGATGTACTATGGTATCCAATTCTGTTATGTCTCGCAAAAATGGTAATCCTGGGATTGTGATGTATGGCATAACAGGCATCTAGGATTAAAAATTTGGGTGTTGACAAGTTGGTATCAGAGCCATCCTGACCATAGGAGACCCTAGTTAGACTGGACGTTGAATCAATAACTTAGTTTCAAAACCAAAGAAAACAAATATTTACAAAAACCTACTCTCATTCTTATCCCTTTGATTCTTTCATGAAAATTCATGTTCCTCAAAAACTCTTGCAATATACATAAAATATGGACACACTTAATCACTCTACTAACTTACTCATCCTATATTCTTATAGATGGACGTGAAGTACAACAAGTTTTATCAGTTGGGGAATGGAGGAGACCTTATGTTTGAGAGGGATTTGGACCAGTTTTCTGAACTTCTGGAGTGTCCGCACCCCGAGTTCTTCGGAGCTCAGATCAATGATCAAGGAGGAGAAGATCTGCAGTGGCTAATTGTTGCAAGTCTCCGAGGAAAGATTGAACCTCCCACTGCTGAGGGAATTCAGTTTACCTTAAGAGAGAACAACTGGCTCGATAGACTTGCCAGGGCCATGCAGGAAGCTCTTTCCCGTCTGTGTGGGCAGAGCATCAATCAGATCAAGGGAACCCGCTTTGAGTTTTGCCGAAGGCGTGATGCTAATGGAGAACCACTGGAAGCCCCATACCACCCCGAGCTGAAGACTCAATTGGACCACCTCAGCTTCATGATGTACGATCGTCAGCAGGAGTTGGACAACTGCCGTGACTACTCCAACCACAAGTCTGCCATCATCAAGACGAAGGATCAGACCATCGCCATGTTAGCAAAGGATCGCAAGTCTCGCCGCCGTTGCCTCGACAAGAAGGAGCGCATCATTGCCCGTCTTCGCCATCGCATCTCATGTTTGGAGGAGACCATCCACGAGAGAGACATGCAGTTGGAAGAAAGGGAGAATGCCGGAGAGGATCTTCGTGGAGACCCCTACTCCTATCTCATCGATGACGATGATTTTATGGAGGATTAGGCTATGGATTTCTTCACCGATGAGGATGATTTCTCCTTCACCGATGATGATGAGGATGATGAAGCCATGGATTCCAAGGAGTAGTACCACTTGAGCACTAGCGTAGTGAGTAGTATTCCGTCCCACTGTATCCTTTTTATTTTATTTAAATAAACCTTTACTATTTTTATCAAATAGAAATCTTTTTATTTCAAAGGCTTGGCCAAGTTTTAATTTGGCTTAAAATAATCCTTATTTATCATTCTATCCTTTTGTTTTGAAAACCAAATCTTTTTATTAAAAGATTCAAAAATAGTAAATCCAAATATTTTTATTTTTATTTTATTAAATGTTTATCTTTTTAAATCCCTTTAGGATTTTATTTGTTCAAATTAAGTTTGAAGGTTTCCATTTGATCTCAAAAGGTTTCTTCTCACCCTGAAAATCAACAAAGTTTTATTTTATTCATTTATTTTTCACATTACAATATTTGGAAAATCTTGGGATGTGACAGGCTACCACCCTTAAAATAAATATCGTCCCGAGATTTGGGAAAGCTAGGGTTACAAGTAGGTTCAAAACAACTAGGGTACTACCACCCTTAAAATTTTCAAACTAAATTACATATTGGCTTGCTTGGGATCTTGGGGAAACTTCTCTGGGTAAACATCTGCATTGAGTCCTTTGTTTCCACTCTTGACTCATGGGCCAAGGTTGAGATCCTTCATAGGCTTGTTTAACTTGTTCTTCATCTTTTCTGGACAATTGCTTGCATAATGTCCTGGTTGTTTGCAATTGAAACAATTGATATCTTTGAGTTCTTTACGTGTCTCTTGTGGACAAGTTGCTGCATAATGGCCTAGATCTTTGCAGTTGTTGCACCACACTTGGCCAATTTCCTTATGCTTCTGGTTCTCTGGGCATTCACTGGAATAGTGTCCCATTTCCTTACATTTATGACATTGCACATGGCTTTTGTCTTTCTTTTGCTTTTTGGGTTTCTCCAAAGCTAGGAGTGCATCCAGTTCATGTTGTTCATATGTTATCTGATAGGTAGGAATGTCAACATGTTTCTTGGACCTTCTATTGCTCTTTGGATAATTCATATGTCCTTTCTTTGGTCCTTTGAATTGGGTTGTTTTGCTTGGAGGTATAAGTGGACCTTTTCCTTTGTCATCAACCTTCTTGGTAGACTTGGATCCTTCTGGATAGTTTGCAATCATTTGTTGCACTCCACCTTGTTTCCTTTGTTCAATAATGGAATAGATGGGGCATTGGATAGGAACATGGTTGTTTCCTTCACATACATAACAAGTGGCTTGAGGGGTGGGACATTGTCCAACTGGGTGTTTCTCCTCACAGTTGGGGCATTGATCTCCATGCTCCTTGGAAGTATGATCCTTGTCTCCACAAATAATGCAAGCTGGGGCTCCATCTAGAATAACATTTCTGTCATCCTTGTTGTCACAAACTCTTTTGGAATAGTTGTCTTCCATGTTGATCATTTGATCTGTCACCTTAAGCATCAATTGGGCTTGAGTTTTCAAAAATCCTTGCAGTGTTGGATCTTCCCCACTGGTGTTGGCTATGAATTGAGCTATCATTTGGTTCAACTAGTGTTGGGTTGCTATGAGCTCTTTCATGCTGTCCTCTTGGTTGGTGTTGGTGTCATCAACCTTGATGTTGGAGTCTCCTGGAGTAGTCATCTGTTTGGGTTGAATTGAGATTAGAATAGGCAAGATATTTCTAAGGAAATAATCCTATTCACACACATCACTATTCACACAAACAATGTGCAAGCATTCACAAACAACTTTTCACTCAAACTACAAATTTCAAGCACATACTTGGGCAACAAAATATTTTTTTGTTACACCACATAAGTTGGTGTGTTTGTCTTAAAATAAAATATGGTGGTCCATCTATTGGGTTCACTTGTGATCTTTCCATCTTTCTTGGTTGATTCTTCTTTCTACATGAGATCATGGTTTCCTTAGGAAAAAATTCTTGGCCTCAAAACTTCAAATGAAGTGAACTCCTTCTAGTTTTGCATTTCCTCAGTCTCCACATCTTGAGCAAGATTTCTTTGTCTCACTTGTAATCCTTAGTGGTATCCAAGTTGGAAGTCCTTGGTGAAAATTGCTGAAGATGTTGAAGTCATTGGAGTTGAAGAAGTTGAAGTCATTAGAGTTGATGTTGTCCTTTGCTCATGGTGAAATCTTTGGCCATGGGGTAGGTTTTTCCATCAAGTTGAAATAGAAGAGATGTAGAATCAAAACCAAAATGGTTGAGGAAAAAGTTTACAAGGTTGTTTGTAAATAAGTTTTGGTACAAATATACTCCTATTCTTTTAAGGGTTTTGTCCAATCCTAGGTTCACAAATCCTACAGGCAACACAATGCTCTGATACCATCTGTAAAGGGTCCCAACCTTTAATTAAGGTAGAGTCCCCTGTGTTTACAATGCTAGTCCCTGGATCAATAGCTAGCATCCACAGTTAAGATGTAATATCAAGAAACAAGGGTCATAGTATAACTTTATAACCAGGAATAACATAATTTTATTACATCTTACATAGCTCATTTGGCTATTACATTACATTGCAGCGGAATAACTATAAGCATGGGGTCCTTCATCTTCAAAGTGCCACAGGTAAACATGTTGGTTGTAGACTTTGTAATCCTAATCAATCAATCTTCACTAAAATCAATCAAACCTGCAACATTACAAGTTACAGCCACAAGGGTCAATACATTTGAATTGTATTGGCAAGTTTCACTACTATGTAGAATATAAGTGGATCCTATCAATACATGCATATTTGGCTAAGTAGGGTTTTAGGCTCATTTGCAGAAAGCAATAATTTATCCTATCTTTTCAAATGGTTTTGTTTCCTTTTTCAAATCTTTCTAAACTCCTTGGAATCCACCAAGTGTCTTTGTCAAAATCTCTTGAGTTCCTTGGTAACCCCAAGTGCATCAAGTTTTATCAAAATCTCTTGAGCTCCTTGGTAACCCCAAGTGCATCAAGTTTTTATCCAAATCTCTTGAGCTCCTTGGTACCCCCAAGTGCATAAAGTTTTTATCCAAATCTCTTGAGCTCCTTGGTACCCCCAAGTACATCAAGTCTTTTGTTGTCACTTAAAAGTTTTTCTTTTAGAAATTGGAATGTCGATATTTCCCATAGCTTCAAGCTTTAGTTGCTCAGTATTGTCCATAACCGGGGACACGGCTAAGTACTTAGATTTTTATTATCTTCTGCAGAAGTTGTACACTTTACCCACATGTCACAATCTCATCTTGTTGCCACCAGTGGCCGCTGGATTGGTACTCACCAAGATGGAGTACTGGCAGATTGAGAATGTGACGAAGTCTTTCCAGAGGGTCCTCCCATACACCATTGCTAGCTTGTCTTCAGTACCCATGTAGGATTCCAAGTCCTCATTTTCAGTAACCTGAATACAATGCATGGGTCTTCCCAATGTAGTTGACCAAGCCAGAGCCATAAGTAGCATGTGGTTGTACACGAAAGCCATAATTGGAGAAACATGTTCAATCTCTAAGTTTCCTGGGTGGTTTTCTTTTGGAGAACAACACAAAGAGATTGCCATAGACATGGTTCCTTTTGTTGCCACCTTCTCCAAAATTCAAAGTATCCTTGTCCACCCAGGTGGTTCATTGAGTCCTTGTTTTATTATATAAAAAACACAAGTCCTTTTCTCAACTTCATAAAATCTCAACATGTATCTCTTTTCAAAATATAGCATGACTAAGCATGTAACAACTACATTGTTTTCACTAAGGAATGTATAGGGTATCCTATTAGGATTTAGCATAGCATAAGTATAGAAATTCTTTTCATGCATGTTTCAAAATCCACTAAGTATAATGAAAATAGTAGGACTTTAGACGATAGTGTCACTTGCCTTTTTGGTTGGGAATGGTGGTTCACTTCTTTATCTTGTTAGTTTCACACTTTTCTAACTTCACTACAATCAATCAAGCAAACACAATATCAACTAGCATTCCAACCAATATTCAAACAATCAAACACACACATAAAATAAGATAAACTAGGTCATGCATGCAAGCATGCAAAAGATAGGTTTATTTGCAAAGGTGGTCTCCACTAGGCTTCTAAACTTTGTAAGGTTCAAAATGGAAAAGTCATTTGCAAAAGAGTTTTGTCTAAAACCATTTTAAATCCAATCATCATTTTATGTGGTGGAAAATATTTTTATTAAAGCAACAACTTTATATTTTTCACCAAATAAGTTTTTGATTCTCAAAACTTGGTGTTTAGGGTCAGTAGGTTTGATTCAAATCATTTTCCCAAAGTTTTTGCTTCAAAATCATTTCCATGACAAATCAATATTTCTATTTGGCTAGAAATGGGCTAAATCAATTAATCCATCCTAAACTTCACCAAATTCATTTCTAAATCCACAAGTTGGTTCCTAAGGTCAGTAGGTTCACCACAAACCAATTTTCAAAGATTTTAACCCTAAAAACATTTTGGAATAATTTTTACAACCTAAACAAGCATACAAATGTTTCTGCAAAAACAAACATTTTACCAGAGGCTTTTTACTCACAAAAATCCATGGTTGGCTAGGGCTTGTTCCACTGATTCCATTGATATAAAGTTTGAAATTTTTGGACGTGTGGATCAAAAGTTATAGGGTTTTCAAATCTGCATCTCAATCTGATTTCAAATCTGTTTTTAAATCGAATACTGGCCATGCGTCGCGTTTTGATTGGGCGGTACCGGTTCGCACGGATCGACTGATGCGGTGCGTTGGATCTAAATAACATCGTGCGGCTCTGGTTGCGTACCCCTTCGGCGTTTAAGTGATCTATCGCGTTCGTCCGATCTAGATCCTACGGACACTACTGCTCGGTCAACAACGGGCGGTGCTGCGCGGCGGCAGACGGCGGCGACGGTCGGACGGTGGCGCGACGGCGGCTACAGGACGCAAGGAGAGAGGGAAAGGTGCTCACCGTGTTCGCGAGGTCGAGGTGGTTCTCAACGTGTAGTCGGCTTGGCAAGGGGCGCTCAGGGACAGCAGTGATTCCTCGCCGGAGTGGGGGACGGCGACGGGTGGTTCTGTTCATGGTCGGAGGCGACGCTGTGGTTCACCCCGAAGCAAAACGAGGGCACGATTAGATGCGCAAGATCAAGGCGAAGCTGTGTGCGTGAAGGAGAGAGCTCGGGGTGGTCTGTGCTTACCAGGGGACTTCGCCGGAGAGAGGCAGACGCGGCGGCGCGGTCAGAGGTTTTCGAAGTCGACGCTCAGGGGCGCCCGCGGTTGAACGGAGGGCACATACAGGTGCGCCTGGGAGTGGGGATCTCGACGGTGTGCTCAGGAAGGTAGGGGCGACGGGGTTCGGCCGGAATTGGCTGGGAACGGTGGTCGGAGCAGTGGGAGTGCGAGCTCGATTCAGGGCAGCCTGGTGGCGTTCAGGGAGTGGAGTCTAAGGGGAATGGGAGGTAAGAGGGAGGCGTTTAAAATAGCGTGGTCACGGCGAGGGATTAACACGACATTGAAGCGAATTCAACTGCGACATTACTGGTAGGAAACGGCCGCGGTGTCTGGGTAAGAACAGGTCGCGAGTGGGGAAGATGACCGTGTGGCTGTGAGGTCCACGGGCAGTGAGAGAGAGGGAAAGGGAAAGGGGTCCACCAGTCAGTCGTAGAGTGGGTGAGTAAGTGAGTGCGAAACGTTTTCTGCAGGAGGAAGAGAGTGGGCTGGTACTGGGCTTAGTGGGCTTGCCGACTGGGTTGCTGTCCACTTCTATTTTTTTCTTTCCTGATTGTTTTTTCCTTTTTCTGATTCTATTTTCTGTTTTGAAATTCAAACAACAAATCAAACATCCAAATTAATTCCAACATTCACCAAACATTGTAATTGAATCTGGTTCTGTTTAGCAACATAACCCAAATCCCAAATACAAAATAATATTTTTATTTTAGGGTTCATTATTAATTAAATAAATAGTCCTTGTTTATTAAATCAAAATAGAATTTGTTTTATTCAAAACTCTATTTGAAATTTAATTATTTTCAAACCAAATCAGTAGGTTTTATTTGAAATTAAAGAATACTTGGAAAACTTGTTTAAAACAAATAAATAAGTTTTGATGTTTAATTGAAATAGCAAAACCTTTATTTTTAATAAGTTTGGATATTAAATCCTTTTTATTTTATTTAAATAAACCTTTACTATTTTTATCAAATAGAAATGTTTTTATTTCAAAGGCTTGGCCAAGTTTTAATTTTGCTTAAAATAATCCTTATTTATCATTCTATCCTTTTCTTTTGAAAACCAAATCTTTTTATTAAAAGATTCAAAAATAGTAAATCCAAATATTTTTATTTTTCTTTTATTAAATGTTTATCTTTTTAAATCCCTTTAGGATTTTATTTGTTCAAAATAAGTTTGAAGGTTTCCATTTGATCTCAAAAGGTTTCTTCTCACCCTGAAAATCAACAAAGTTTTATTTTATTCATTTATTTTTCACATTACAAGATTTGGAAAATCTTGGGATGTGACACAAACTATTCGAATAGCCGCGTCTGCGGTTATGGACAGTTGGAGTGGCCATACTATTCCCCCGTCAGATGTTTTAAAAGAACTTGTGAAATGAATTGAGACTTTGACTAAACCACAATAGGGTTGTGATATGAAATACATGTTCCCACTTAGGTGTTATAAAACTTCAACTAGCATTAGTTGCTTCTAAACTTAGTAGAGATAAATCTGGCTTTTGCAAAATAACCCTAGAGCCTAGTGTCCTATTACCAAAAACCTCTTTCACTTGTTAGTATTAGTTTGCGAGTACTTAAAAAGTACTCATGGCTTTGTCCCTGGCTATTCCCATGGCCAGACTATGAAGAGGAGTACCTGGAAGATGGACCCCAGGAAGGTTACAACAACTAGGATAATCTCCCATCGTCAGCTTTGCCTGTGACCCCGAAGATGGAGCTTCGCCTACGCTATCGTTATTATTACGTATTCCGCTGCTTGAAGTTGTATTAAGAACTGGATCATGAGATCCCTATTTGTGTAAGAACTTATGTACGGTTTGTAATGGATGATGTACTATGGTATCCAATTCTGTTATGTCTCGCAAAAATGGTAATCCCAGGATTGCGATGTATGGCATAACAGGCATCTAGGATTAAAAATCCGGGTGTTGACAATTTTCTCATACGTGTGAAAGGTGCAATCTGATAGGCGGCGCCATGATTACCGCGCCACGAAGCCGCGATCCAAGGCAACCAAAATTCTGATCGACCAGCCATGTGTCAAGCCGCGATCCAAACGTCGGCGCGCTTAAATGCGGACTCTCTAGACTCGGGGACTCGCTTGTCGTGGACTCGCTATGCTCTGGACCTCGCCTAAACGC
Source organism: Avena sativa (assembly GCA_916181665.1). NCBI lineage: Eukaryota > Viridiplantae > Streptophyta > Magnoliopsida > Poales > Poaceae > Avena > Avena sativa. The sequence goes on from OV702285.1 coordinate 448,583,534, forward strand.
GGACTCGCCTGCCGCGTCGATTTCGCCATAGCGCGACCTCCGTCCGCCGCGTCGACCCTGTGTCCGCTGTCATCGACATCGCCATAGCGCGACCTTCGTTCGCCGCGTCGACCCCGTGTCCGCCGCATTGACTTCGACATAGCGTGACCTCCGTCCGCCGTCGACATCGCCATAGCGCGACCTCCGTGTACCTCGTGTCCTCCGTGTCGACATCGCCATAGCGTGACCTCCGTCCGCCGTGTCGACTTTGCCATAGCGTGACCTCCGACCGCCGCGTCGACCCCGTGTCCGCCGTGTCGACTTCGCCAAAGCGCGACCATACTTCTGCCATGCCGACTCGTTGTCCGCGGCTTCGATTCTTTCCGGCTACATCAAATGCGTACGTCGCGCCTACTAAGGGACCTTCATCGTCTGAGTCACCAGAGAGGGTCGCATGCCACGCTGCATGGACTCACCACTGGGTGTTTCTTCCCCCCAGGAAAAATCAATTCGCCTTTGTCAACCTTTGAAAGAGCGACTCGCAATGGCCAAGTAGTGCAGACGAGGACTCGCAAACCGAGCCTCGGATTGTCCACGAAAAACGCTAACCGAGAGCCATGATTGGAGTCGCCTTGATCGACTAGCCTTCCGGGCTAAGACAAATGGTTATGCTACACAAACAGCACCATGTCCTCCTCAAACTTAGACAGTGCGACTCGCACGGCCAAGTACTGCGGACGAGGACTCGCAAACCGAGCCTCAGATCGTCCAGGAAAAATGCCCAGCCGAGAGCCATCTTTGGAGTCGCCATGCGACTGGCCCCCGGGGCCAAGACGAGAGACTCGTTGATGAAAACAGCGCAAGTAACATCATCACGGACTCGCTATTATCGCAGACTCACCACACTCGGGGACTCCCCCCTCACAGACTCGCAATCATCACGGACCCGCAATCATCGCGTACTCAACACGCTCGGGGACTCGGCACTCGCCGGTTGCTCGACCTCGCCACTCACCGCGCCCGGGGACTTAGTGCGCTCCAGACAGCGACATTCGCCGGTCGTCCAACCTTGCCACTCGCCACGCTCGGGGACTCGGCACTCGCCGGTCGCCCGACCTCGCCAATCACTGCGCTTGGGGACTCGGCACTAGCCGGTTGCCCGACCTCGTCACTCACCATGCTCGACAACAACCACTACTAATTTTCAGAATATGCATCTCTAAAGAGCCTCAAGTCGCCTCTACAAGCCATCTCGAGCCTCGGTGACTACTCCTAGGCATATTGCATGTACGCATGGTTCCGTGATCGCAGCTCGACCTGCTCGGGGACACGCCATCGCGGATTCGTCATCACAGCATCTCCCTCGTGTCCTCAACACGCTCGGGGACACGCCATCGTGGACTCGCCACCACGGACTCTCCCACGCGTACTCAACACGCTCGGGGACTCGACTCGCCACCGCGGACTCGCCCTCGTGTACTCGACATGCTCGGGGACTCTCCACTGCGGACTCGCCCTCGCATACTCCACACGCTCGGGGACTCGCCACCACGGGCTCGCCCTCGCGTACTCGACATGCTCGGGGACTCGTCATCGTGGACTCGCTCTCGCATACTTACCATGCTCGAGGACTTGCCACCGCAGACTCGCCCTCGCGTACTCACCATGCTCAAGGACTCGCCCTCGCGTACTCACCATGCTCGGGGACTCACCATCGCGAGCCCGCCCTCGCGTACTCGCCATGCTCGGGGACTCGCCTCGCCCCTCGCGGACTCATTCTCGTGTATTCGCCTGCGCCGACTCGGCGACTTCATGATCAACGATTTGGTGGCCTCCACGTCCTCTACGATAGCAAGTTGACAAGGCGCCAGCCAAACTTCTCCAAGGGGCGACTCCGCCCGACGCCAATTTTACTGGTGCGTCGACTCGCCCAGGCGAATGAACTACTTCATGAGTTATTTATCTTTTTCAGGAGCTCGCCAATGAGTCACCATCGACTCCACCCTAGAATCGTCTGCGCCGATTCAACGGCTTGAAGTCATCACCGAGTCCCTGACGCGCTCGGGGACTACTGATGGGGGAATACCAATCGGGGTATACCCATGAAGCGGAGTCGCCAGCTGGATCGCCAATCCCAGAGCGGGCCGACTCGCCGAATGCGGCAAATGGCGCATACTGGACCCAGGTGACTGGCGCCGACTGGAGGCCCAAGACGGCGACTCCAATACAAAGCCCATTAGTACACTTGTAAACCCTAACTGGCTGCATATATAAAGCCACCAGGGGCACCCCCACGGGGTATGTCATATTACATCTTCTGCCATCTCTCATTAGATCTATTCTCCCCTCCGCCTATGTTGGCTCCCTTGTAAACCAATCTATGATCATATACTGGATTGATAGCAGGACGTAGCGATCCTCCACCAAGGGGACATGAACCTGGGTACATCGTGTGCCATTCTCGCTCCTGGATTCTCCTACATCACTTTGCTCCCTCTATGTAAGCTACCCCCAGTAGCATTTGTCGTACAATACCACGACACCGTGTGTATTTGCATGTCTTTGCATCTTCACGCATCACTCATTCTCTAATGAGATGGCATTGTATAAATTTGGTATTTTGGTGGGACCTTTAGTTCCTTTGGGTTAAATCATGTCGATACTATTGTCGTACAATATATATTTATAGTGTTAGCCTGTTGTGAACCAGACCTTAGTTTAGGGGATACTACTTTGCGGCCCAAAAGTTCGGAGGCGAAGGCAACGTGGGGCCCGAGTTGCGTGTAATCACCATGATTCGAAAAGTTCGAGGGTAATTACCGAGAGGGGCATTTCGAGTAAATGGTGGCCACACCAAATATTTTAAAATCTTAGCCGTTATGTCAGGATATTCCGTTACATTAGTACATGTCGTGCCCCTGATGTGCCCCTTCTAAGTCACCGTCCACGTGTCGCACGGGCAAATCCATTTATGTACTTTCCTAACCCCCCGACACTCAATCCGGCGGCGGCGGTCCTTCTTCTCCCTCCCCCTACACTGGATCCGGTTTGGCGGCGGCGATGGTCGTTTTTCTCCCCGCCCCACCCCCCCCCACACACACACACTGAATCCAGCGGTGGCATGTCAAGCGAGGCCAAGGTGGTAGCTATGTCGGCGACTGATTCGACTTCGTCAGAGCCAGCGTCTCGGGCACAACGCCAGACAAGCGAAGGAGTGGTGGGGTCTGCAGCCTAGGTTAGCGAGGAGGTCAGCCAGAAGTCTGCTAAAAGGGTACCTACGAGCAGTGGGTTGAAGAGAAAAGCTAGGCCGGCGGCGGAGTGTTCGGCTGCATTGCAGGGTCATGCAACCCAGATCTTGAAGAAAACCACCCGGGAGAAGAGCAAGAGGTAAATTTTTCTTATCTATGCCTTGTCTTGCAAGTAGATTAGTTACTGCAAAGTAGTGTCGAATGAACTGAAAGGTCCCCTTTTTAATCAAATTAGGAACAGCTTCGATGTAGCGGACCTATATGAGTTCACGGTTCATGTCCGCCAGTACACTACAAAACTAGATTTTGGTTGCGAGAGGGTTGTGTTCAGGAAGGATGTGCGTCTGCTTGACAACTACAAAGAGGTTGTGTCTGTTTTGCAGCTGATAGATATGCTTCATTCTAGAATTCCTTGGGGATCCAGACAGAGGGAAAAATTGGTGTGACGCAACATGAGTGATACCTATGTGCAAATTGAGCACTCCCATGAGCTTCAGATGCTTTGGGAGTGTTGTGCAGCTAATCGTCAGGTGAAAGTTGAAGCGATTATTGATGATATGTATGGAGATACTAGAGATCTTGCTGCCAGAACTTCTGCTGCTCGAATTTACGGACCACCAGATGCTGATCAAGCTAAGTTCAATATACACCTAGAGGTGGATTCATACACAGCAAAACTTGATGGCGAAGTTAGTAAGCAAATTTTGCCATGTACTTTGGAGATAGACATCAATTAGTAATGAAATCATTATTGGTAATGAAATCATTATTGGCCCTAAGCAGATGGCACGACTCCGGTGGTGGCATCATAAGAAGCAAGAGTTCATAGAGGTTTTGGATTGTGCAAAAAAAAAATAGAGGTTTTGGATACTGAAGATCTGATGCAGATTATGCGATGAAAGAAGCAAACCAGGAAGGTGTTCTTCCTGGCTGGCATTTCTGATGTTGTTAGACAGGTTGTAGTGGATGCAGAGGCCCCTGTTGTGGCTGAACAGAATGAGGCAATAGACGTTGATCAGATCTGATGAGATCTTCTACCTAGGGCTTGTCAGATAGACCGCAGGGCTCCCCTGCCTATATTTGTAACAAAGATTGTTGTTGCTTTGAAACTGTGTTGATGTTCTGTGAGTTGTTGAGATTTTCGGACATATCACTCGATGAAAGCATCGTTGTTGTAATAAGACACAAGTACATTGTAGTTGACATGATTGTGTTTGCTGAGATGATGTGATAAATTTGTTTTTGAGATTATGATTATTGAGATATTGTAATATAATGTGCTGTGAGCTGTTGGGATTTTGGGACATATCATTCATTGAAACCATCACTGAACAAGGTGATATATAAGTACCTTGTAGTTGACATGATTATGATGTAATATAATGCTCTATGGGTTCAGTAATTTGACTAATCGTTGGATAACTATCTGTTACTTAGAAGGAAGTACTATCATGGATGAATGAGCGTAGGGTTTAGGAAAAAAACTTACTAAGTAGGATACAGTGATCTATTGGACGCACATGTCTAGGATTTAGGAATAAGGGTTAAGGGGTTAGTACAATAAACAGTTCATTAGACCCTAAACCATAAAGCATAATCCTATATTGTTTGGTACATAAGATTTTGTATGTTGCTCTAAGTAAAACAAATTAGGAAGGAGGAAGTACATGATTAATATTACAAATTAAAATTAAGGAATATAAAAACTATTAGATATGATATAGTAATCCAGCCACGCGACATTGTATCAATTAAACCATTGTACATGCCAATTTAGTCAATGTTGCAATTTTGACGCACTTCACTTTCCCTACTCCTTCTCTCTCCACTCACTACCCTCCTCTCTCTCTCTCTCCTCACCATCGCCGATGCGTTGCCGCGGCCTCATTCGCCATGCTGCCCTGGAACGACGAGGACGACCAGTCAAGCAGCGACAGCTTTCTCTCCGACATCGAGTCTTCCCTCCCCGATGTGAGTTCCTCTGTTTTCTCGGAAATGGTTAGGTATTGGTAATTACCTCGACCCAAGACTTTAAATGTGCATGCAACCGTGTTTATTTCTAGCTTTTTGTTCCCTTACAGGTACCACTCATGATATACGACCCCGATTGGGAGGGCCTAGATCTCGATTGGGAAGTACCATGTAACCATGCGCTAAAACCGAGGAAATATGTTGCATTTGAAGGCAGTAACACTGGAAGAAGGTTTTTGGGCTGTACAAATCAGGTTTGCTTTTGTTATGTACAATGGCGACATGAAGAAAATTGTGTAGTGTTATGTTGATAAATAGGTCGCGTGTTTTTTAGGTTGGCCCGGTGTGTAAAGCAGTAGAGTGGGTGGATCTTGAGTGGCCAGACACACTTAAGAAATGTTTGGCCCAGTTGTGGGATATGTATGAGCTCGAAAGGTCGGGGAGATTTACAGATGCCCGTGATGCAGCTGCAAAAAATTACAAGCTCTTGGTAGAAAATAAAGAGCTGGAACAGGAAATCAAGCATTTGCGGTTAGAACTAAATGACATAATCAATGGGAGCTTAGTGGTGGGAACTGCACGGAAGATTCAGAAGGCAGAAAAGGAGAGGGATCAGCTCATGGAAGAGAATAAGATGCTAGAGTACTGCATTACATAGCTATTGAAGGATCTGAAGAAGGAGCGCGAGGTGAACAAGGACAAGCTACATACGATCAAGGAAATTTTAGATGAATAATTTGTGCCATGGAAATATCTAAAACTTGTTAACTGTAAGACTTGCAGTTGTGATGTCTTGACTAAACCAAACTCAATCCTTGAGCAAAATAACCTTTCAGAAGAAAGCATAGTTTGTGTAGAGAGAGGTCCACGTTTACAAAATCACTACTACATGGATAAAACACGATTTGGTCCGTAAAAACACATAGTGTGCAAACTAACTTCAGAGGAACTTATAGTTTGCACTGAGCTTGGCACGGAGATGGTCGTGTTCCTTCCTGAGAAGCTCCAATTCGAGGGTTCGTTCAATCAGGTCCGCTTTGGTTTTTACTTGCTCCCTCAGTACTTGGACGTGCGCCTCCTGCTGGTTCAAGCGCTCCAATTCGAGGGTTCGTTCAATCAGTAAGCTTAATATTTTCACCATGGGATCCTTGATGATGACCTTTATCGCATGCGCCGAGGCGATAATTTTCTCGTGAAGTTCCTTCCAGCCGGCGATGTCCACCTTCAGATTGTGGCACTTGTCATAAAGGATGGTGACTTCTTCTCTCAGGCGGTCATGGGACACTTCCTAAAAATTCTGCTTCTCCATTTGGATAGCCATCTTGTCCATTAGCCAGGTCGGCAGTTCTAGGTTGAGCTTTCGTCTATTCTGCTACAACAAAAATATGTGGTTAGTTTCCACAATTTGAACAATTAACTAGTGTCCAAGTCATAATTTGAAGGACAGAGCAATCAAGGATTGTTCAAAATTTAACAGAATCAACTAGTGGCACTGTCCTAATTCCAGAGGTAATGTCAAAGCAATATAGGATTTTTCCCAATTCAACTAGATAAACTAGTGGCATACTTCTAATTTATATGACAGAGCAATATACCCTTTTTTCCAATTCAACAGGATAAACTAGTGGCATAGTCCTAATTTCAATTTCAGAGCAATATAGCCTTTTTTCCTAATTCAATAGGATAAAGTAGTGGCACAGTCCTAATTTCAATTTCAGAGCAATAAGCCTATTTTCCCAATTCAACAGCATAAAGTAGTGGCATGGTCCTAATTTCAATTTCAAAGCAATGTGGGACTACATCCAACTAAGGGTGATGTGGGTTTTTCCAATGTAACCAAATAGTAGTGGCATAGTCAAAATCTAATTCCAAGCTCAGATACATAATGGAACGAAAGGATGATGACCATTCATGAGAACAGAAACCCATAATTCAGTTGACAAGCAAGAAAGATAAATAAAGAAATAAAGAGTTGCTCCAAGATTGCTTAATTGCATGACATGTATAAATTACAAAAGCAGCGGAGCATGATCTGAGATTCCTGCCCCCTCTACTCTGAATCTGAATTGGGCATTGTCGTTAGCTCCCTGTTCTCCTTGTTTGGACTCTTGGGCATGGTGAAACCTCGGCCCATGTCCTCCTTCATCTGTCTCAATGCCTCTAGGCAATGGTCCCTGTCATTGTAGGCTTCGATGGCAGCCTTTGCTTCAATGATGCATTCTCTGCGTGTCTCGGTGGCTTCATCCAGCAGGAGGACGCATATATTCTAGAGATTCTTCTTGTCACACAAGAGATTCATAATCAAGTTGATTGCTAGGTCTTGTTTGGACAAGCTGTGTGCGATCAACTTCTGCAGCTCATCGATCACCCTCTACAGCTCGTCGCGTTCTGCTTCGAGCCTCTTGATGTTAAGTGGAAAATCAAGCGTGATCTCCTTCTACAGAGACAAACGCCTTCGAAGGCGATCATTAGCCTGGGTTAGGGAGCGTGCACCCTACAGTTGGTTGTATATCTTGGCATTGATCGCGGCCACCTTGTCACGGCAATCGGCCTTTGCTTGTCGCATCGTTCATGTTATTTAAAATAGGTACTCTGTGATTGTACAGCATGTTCCAGGGAAGCACAATATTCAAGTCACAAAAACCCCAAATGTGTCTATGAAGATTGAGCATGGTACCTACTTGGAGGCTACTTGTGGGCAGACACAATAATATTTCCACATTTAGAATCTCAAAAATAAAACCAAATACATGTCGGGATTTCCTACCTCGCTGAGCTGGGGAACAGGGCCGAACGGGTCCTGCGACACCGCCGCCATCGTGCTGGTTTCAGGATCCACGACCGCCCTGGAATATGTAGAAGAGTAAGAAGAAGAAGAAGAAGAAGAAGAAGAAGAAGAAGAAGAAGAAGAAGAAGAAGAAGAAGAAGACGAAGAAGAAGAAGAAGTAGACATATTAGAAGAAGAAGAACAAGTAGTAGACATAGCAGAAGAAGAAGAAGACTGTACCGGGAGAAGCTCTAGCCTGATACAACATTCAGTGCAGCCGCCGCCATCGTGCTGCTTTCAGGGTCCACGGCAGCCCTGGAATATGTAACATAGTCATAAGAAGAAGAAGAAGTAGACATAGGAGAAGAAGAAGAAGAAGAAGAAGAAGACTGTATCGGGAGGATCCCTGGCCTGCTGCAACATGCAGCGCCGCCACCGCCATCGTGATTCTTTCAGGGTCCACGGCCGCCCTGGAATATGTATCATAGTAATAAGAAGAAGAATAAGTAGACATAGAAGAAGAAGAAGACTGTACTGGGAGGATCCCTATCCTACTGCAACATGCAGCGCCGCCGCCGCCATCGTGCTGCTTTCAGGTTCCACGGCCGCCCTGGAATATGTAGCATACTAATAAGAAGAAGAAGAAGAAGAAGAAGAAGACTGTACCGGGAGGAGCCCTGGCCTACTGCAACATGCAGCGCTACTACCGCCATCATGCTGCTTTCAGGGTCCACGGCCACCCTGGAATATGTAGCATAGTAATAATAAGAAGAAGAAGAATAAGAAGAAGAAGAAGAAGAACAAGAAGAAGAAGTAGACATAGAAGAAGAAGAAAACAGAGAGAAGAAGAAGAAGACTGTACCAGGAGCGGCAGGAGCCCCAGCCTGCTGGAACATTCAACGCCATTTCTAGGAGAGATTGGGTCTCTGTGCGAGGGGGTACTGAGAAGCTAGTTGAGCAGTAAGTCCAAGGAGGCGATTTTCTCCATTCTCTCTGCGCGCACGGTCGATCTGCCTCTCCTCCGAGGAGCCATGGCTAATGCAGATGGAGGAAGGTGGGGCAGGAGGAAGAAGAAAGTGATGGGCGGAGGAGAATGGTCAAAGAGTCCAGTCCGTGGGACAGTCTTATACAAGACCACCATTTACTCCGGTGCTATCTCAACCTACATCCACCGTTCATTTGTTAATCAATGGCCTATGTCGCTTCCTTCTCAAAGAAGCGTGACTGGCAGAACCCCAAAGTCCACACAATAGGACTCGATTGGACTGGCTTTAATGAGATGGGCGATTCAGCGGGGGCTTCGGCGCGCACCGACAAGTATCCCGTGGATAGGAGTGGGACTACGAGGGAGGAAGTAATTACGGGCTGCACGTCTAGCATGCGTGCGTTCCCAAGGGGTTGTCACGACGCGTGCAACTGCTGCGCGAACAGAACATGCTGGAACGTTCAACTCCACATCGACAGGCACGCACTAGACACTTCCCGACGCTGCCACATGAGCATTTTGTGGTTTTTTATGTGAAAACACTCCCAGTACATAGATATTTTACGATGTACCACAATTTTTACGTGACTATACTATGAGATGCTCCTGGCGCCCCTAATAGGATCAGCACCCAACTTTGCGTACCCTCCATCGCGCATTTCTGAAAACTTCCTCCTGCAGTGTGGAACCGTGTCATGGCAGTGGCGGATCCTTACTGGTGGCTGGCCACCGTGGCATCGTTTGTGAATGCCGGCAGCCATCTGAGGCACCACGACGTGTCCAACCGTGCCTGGATCCATCGACATCGTCTCTCGAGGACACCGTGACGTCGAAGCTTGTCGTACCCGAGAAGCGCGTTGCACCGGCAGAGACGGAGGAGCGCCAAGCAGCAGCCAAGACGGAGGAGCGACGGAGGAAAGCATGCGAGACCACCATGAAGAAGGGCAGGAGGAATAGAGGAGCCAGCGACGAGGACGACTCCGACTTGGGCAACAAGGAGGCATTCATGGAGCAGTTGGAGGCAAGCAGAGGAGAGTGACGTCGACCCATGGGACTACGAGGATGAGGAGGAGGAGGACTCCGACGAGGAGAGGGCGCATATATATGAGGAGGGAGTTGCCGATGACGACGACAACAAGGACGACGACGAGTAATGTTCTGTTGTTAGTATTATTATTACATATTTAACTGCCACGTCATGCATTGTAATTGTTGTAACTACCATGTCGTGTGTAATAATACTGGGATGTTGCTACTATAACAATTTCGTGCGGCCGTAAGATCAAATAGGATCAACGGTTAGCTAGCACGATCCGCGTGACAACTGCCTGACCAATCAGGGCATGCTGGTTTCTGCGTGGGCTATAGTAAGGGCTTTTCTGAGTATTCGTGACTAGCATAGAGGGAAAATATGAGTTAACATGGCTTCCAACCCTAGATTCCCCCATCGCTGCCCAGAACATGGAACCACTCCATGGATTGAGTCCAAACCCGGCACCTAGGTCCCTCTCAGCATCGCAAGGGACTTCTCCAACTAGATATTTCATGGTGCTTTGGAGAAATCTGGACTTTCTATTTTTTGAACCTGAAAAACCGGCGTTTTCCCAAAGGAGGTGCAAGATTAGGGCGCGCCTATGGGCCCGAGGCAATTTCCACGCATGCTACACCATGGTGCATGGACATTCCTGGGAGGTGGGTATTTATCTCGTGGCGCAAGCATATACTGTATTTTTTTTGAGTTACGGCCCGGTAAATGCGGTTTCTAACTAAGGTACCCTATAAGACACTCTAAATTTTCAGGGAAAATGGTTTGGGGTGCCTGCGGTGACCCAGCATACCACTGCATGGTGTAGTACACTATAGTCGTTGATATAATACCAGTGGAACACCGTTCCATCCGCATTATATCCCTCCGAGTGGTACAACAGAAACATCGCGGGTCCAAGACAACACTTTATATTACATATAGCATATTACAAAAGATCCAGAGAGCTTCCTCGGACAGTGAGGAATATTATACAGAAGGAACCAGAAAGATCCACTCGGAGTTACTTTAGAAGCACTACTATTAATATATGTATAAGGCTTGAAAGTACTACTATAGTATTATTCTATAGAAGTAGGTTCTAGATTCTAGGAGTTTTATTTCTATTCTATGCTTCAGCTTGTCTTCGATAGATTCCGGTAAGGTCTTCGACTCCATTGATCTCCCTTAGATATCTTCAACTCTTCAAGGGACTTATTTCCTAGAAATGTCATTGGTTTCTCCGAGATCTAGCAAGAGTTAAGAAGATACGTTGAGTACGAGCGTACTCGGCAAGTTCACTAAAGAGAAGTGTTTGATGCACTATCTACAGCCACAGACCATAGGTCGTAGGCAATGCAAGTTTTCGTAAACATTTCTTCAAAGGTTGCTTTTATTCTGAAAAGCTATGTCCATCAGCCTTCACGGGTTTACCAGAACTTTCATGGAGTTTCTTTCCCGCAGCGTTCGCAGCTCCTTCCCGGAACAGGGAGTAACAAGTTACAGTTCTTACACTCTACAGAGGTGCTTCACATTACCCATGAGAGATCTTAGCTTTGTTGCACATCCGAGTTATAGGCTCGTTCACACTTCCTTGGTATGAGGCCCATACTAAGATCCAAGCCAATCATTGTCCTTCTGCGCGACCCCGCATACACCACAACTATTGGATGTCCAAACTCAAGGTAGACTTTTCCCCGTATAAAACGGCTATACCTTAGTTGGATACACACAACAACCATTAACACTAGATATCTATCTTTTGAAAGCCCAGATCCACGGTAGACTTCCCCCGTATAAAACGGCTATACTCACGATCTGCAACTTACAAATGCCCAGAACAGTCTCCAATGCATGCGAAAGGGAGCCGATCCAGCTGACTTCTCTGTCCCATTCCAAATCCCATGGTTAACGCGTAATATACGGCGCAAGAATCACTGGTGACATTGGTTGTTAAGTCCTAGATAATATGTTCCTTCACCACCGGAACTTTCATAGTAGATTATTACCTCATGGTAAATAACCTTTAATCATATTATTATGAAAATAGTGTTTTCTGATCTTTTTTCAAATGTAGGTGATGACAACACTGGATTTGAAAAATACTTTACAGAAAATAATCAAAGGACATGAGCAAGTGTGAACTTGCCTTTTGTGATTGCAAGATTATGCACTCACGGTCTTCGAGATAATAGAAGATCCAATATCTGAAATCATCATCATTGGTCCGGTAAGGACTAATGTTTAAAGAAGCAAGATGCCATTATGCATAAATAATGCTATGCAATTTTATACTTCCCAAAGTGAAACCCTTAGTATTTTGAATAAGTTGATCTTAGGTATCTTCTTGAAGATTGGGTTCAGCATTAAGTTTATTTCATAACCGATGGCATTGATAAGGAACTTAATTGTTAACAATCCAAAATATACAAATACTGATAGAATAATGTGATTATGATTAATTGTTATCTTGTGATTGGGACGAAAAGTCCTTGAGTTGAGTTGTTAAGAGCTGAAGGAATTAATATAGACTTGTTTGTGTGAAGTGGCAAAAAGAATAAAATTTGAAGAAACTAGCATTTAGTTAAGGTTAATTAGTCTTAAGGGTTATTAGGTTATACATTAGGGTTTGTGAGGGTTCCAAATGATGTCGAGTTCTCATATTTCAATTGATGATACAAGTGACTAAATTTAACTTTAAAAACATGAATGAACTTCAAATGAGATGTTTATGATTGTTTAAACCAAAGTTAACTATAAAAATAGAAGTGAATTGTAAGATATGATGAGTGTTTAGAATAGCATCTAGTTTTAGGGTTTTGGCAAATATGATTAAGGATGATCCCTTTTAATTTAAGTGAAAGATAAATTTAATAATATGCAATTTATTAATGGGAGCATAATTAGATTTATCTTACAAATTTATTTGAGTTTAGATTCGTTTTTTTAAGAGTGGTTGAGGGATGGATATTATTCACCCCCTTATACATGAGTGATATATAATATTTATTTAAAAGGAGTTTAATTTTGAATTTAAGATTTAAAAAAATTTAAAGGCTAATAGTTATATTTAAGTTTTATTTTAATTATAGATTTAGACTCAGTAATCAAACTTTAAAGATTTTGGTGTTTTATAAGGAATTGTGATAATTTCTTACTTAAGAAATAATTTTAAGAATTAACAAAGTGGTTATTGTATTTGAGTAAAATAAGTAATGAATTTTATTTATCTTAAAATGTTTTTTAATAATATATATAGTATTTTTCTAGTGAAATATACTTATTGAAGATCTTAAAAATGAATTTTATTTATTTTTAAGTATTACCTTTATTTTTATAAAATTGTTTAAATAATTAAGTGTCTTAAAATATTTGATATATATTTTATGTGTAAAACTCTAAGTTAATATTTTTTATAAAATAGTAGAGTTATTTTTATACACAAAAATGAATTTTTATTTATTTTTAGGAGTCTTTCTTGTTTTATTAAATTTTACTCAGGATTTAATGATTTTAAAATTTATGTGCTGTGTATTTATTTTAAATAAATAAAGTTATATTTTTATTAGATAGATCTTATTTTTATGAATATTTTGACATATTAAATTTATTTTTATGATTTTTCTATAATTTTTTTATAGCTGAAAAGGTTTTAAAGGTTAATTTGGTAATTTATTTGTTTTACTTTTATTTCATTTCTTATTCTGATTAATTTGGGTCGTTTGTTTGGGGCATATGGGCTTGCCTGGCCCAGTTAGACCGGGCCTAGCACTACACACCGACCCACCCCTCTCCTCACCACCACGCACACACACAGACACGACCCTTATCTCTCTCGCATTCCTCTTCCGTTCGCGATGCGCCGCCAGTGCCGGCGCTTGTCGCCCTAGCCGCCGCCAGCCGCCTTCGGCACCGAGAAAGCTAGTGCTGCCTCGCCACCTCTTCCTTATACTTTCCCCCCATCGATTTGTCTTGCGCGCCCCCTGATGCGTACTCGTTGGAAACCCTAGCTCTGCCATGGTATTGTGGCTGTTGATTCTGGCGGTGTTGTTGCTCGGCTACGACACTCGCCGTGCTGCAGACGTTTCCATAACGACTTGGCGCACCGTGCCGCCGTGTTGCTGCACCCGTGGCCTCTGCTTCCTCTTTGGCGAGCTAGGACTCGCCCCAGGTAGGTATTCCTGCTACCCCCTCTCTTCTCTGTGACCAGCCTTTGTGCTGATAATTTTTGGTTGACAACTATGCTATGGTTGTGTGCTGCTGATCCATTGCTAGTTAAGGTTCCTTTATTTGGATGAATAAATATCCAGTTGGTACACTGTTTGATCTGTGGATAGGTTTGTGGTAATTGTTTTTTTGGTTCACTTCTGGTGAATATTTGTGTCTTGTTGAGATATCTTAGCTCTGGTTTGATGCTCAATTAACATGCTTGGTTTACTTGTGATGGTCTCAAGGCCCTGTTTCAATTCTTTAACCTATGATTAAATGATGAGGTACTATGGTAAGAGTAGGTTTATGCTACTCTTAATCTGGGTAGATGATCTGAGAAACCCTTCTGGATGATCACAGTAGACATGAAAATTCAAACCATTGGTTTGGATTTTATCTGTTTGGGATACTTGCTGGTCTAAACATTTGCTAGTTCATGTTGACAGTTAAGAAGTATTGACACTGATACCTAGTTGAGTTGGTTAGGAAAATGATCTGGAAATCATATTGGCTTGAAATTATTGCTGGATGGTGAATGACATATGGCAATTAGCTCTGAGTGTGTTAAGATATGCACTCCTCTGCCAGGGATAATAGCAGTACACTAAATGATTCCTGGTTTATTAGCTAGGAAAATGATTTGAATTATTTGCAAGTGAGATTTGGTGATCATGTATGTATGTTCAACATGACAATAATTGATCTCATGATTTCTAACCATTCTATTAGAAAGATGATGCAAAGATTTAGTGTGTTTGATGATAGATGATATACAAGCATGTGTACTTGCTGATGTTGCTAGTGTCAATTTTTTGTGATCTTTGTGACTTGGAATTTGCTACTGTGGTGTTTCAGTTGAGTGTGTATAGTAGAAATCCATTGTTACATGATCTACTATATCTGCCCCTGTCAATGATGCAATGATGAAAAAGTATGGTGGATTATTTCTTTGCCAATGATGTGGAAACTGAGGCTAGCATATGATAGAGAAACAGATGCTATGGTTGGCCTTCTATGTGCTCTGTGATGATCTTTACATCTAGGTGTATGCAGATTTGAGGGCTATTCTTTGCACTACTATTTGCTCCTATCAAAATCTAATAAGAACATATTTGACTTACTATCCTTGTTGGTAGTAAACAAAGTATACAATTGATTCCTAGAGACTTCTACTAGGAAAATGATAAATATGTTTTAGCCAAAATATTTGAGTGACCATTTAGTGTGAGGATACACTCTAATAGTTGTTGTGCATCAGACTGTCTCTATGGTGCCTCCATTTTGGAGTATACATAGTGATAAGTGGTGTTTACTTGAAATGCTGTGAGCTAGATGATTTTATTTGATAAGATCATACACCTGGCCTGTGAAGGAAAGGCTGAGGCATTGATCAAAATAAGAACAGAGATTATGATGTAGCTTTCTAATTCTCTATGAGGAATATACATAGCATCTCTATGTAGATCTAAGAGAACACCCTCCTCTAATCCTCCTATATGATCATCTAGTTGAAGGGTATAGGAGTGGATTTGATGTGTATTAGTTCCTTTATTTTCCCAAGATGCTGATGCAAAAGATAATACAGATGCTTAAAATATTGTAAAGTTCTACCTGCTACAAAGATATGATTGTTGATCTTGTTCTGCTACTAATGTAAGCTTCCATGCATCCTGTCCTGGAAATCCTCCTCCTCCTTATTCCTTGCTGGATCTACTTTTAATCATATCCTGATACTTGATATGCTGGTTGATTCTTCTTTGGACTACTAGTGCTTCTTTCCTCCTCCTACTTTGCAACCATGTTGCCTTTGCTCTGAATTCCTCTACTCCTAGCTCCTGGATGGCTCCAAGGAGCAACCAGAGTTGGTTGAGGGTGAGGTATAACTCTCTGATGGTAATGTGGTGTGGATGTGATGTGGAGTATGGGCAAGTACTTGTTGGCTACAGCTGTTTCCTTCTTATCTGGTTTCCTGGTTTGTTGTGGTGTTAACAGCAGCTACTTTCATGTTGATGTGCAAGCTGCTTGCAAGTGGGACCTGCTGGTGTGGATGAGATCAAGTGAAAACTTGATATTTGTGGAATCTTTATCTGATTACTTTAACTGTCATGGTGAAACTTGCCCCTCTCCAATCCTATGATGTTGTACTGAGGCAAAAATTACTGCTATGAACAGATGCTACTATTTGGTGAAATTTGCCCCTTACAGATTAGCTCCATGATGAATGTTTAACAATGCATTTCACTGTTCACTTGAGAGAGAAAAACTAACCAACTAATCATTTTTTTTTGTTTTTTTTGTTTTCTTTTTCTTTTTGTTGTGTTTTTAGGAAATGAAGAGAAGAAAGAAAATGCCAGATGATGAATGGATAAGAGAACAGTAGCTTAGGAATTTATTAGTATCAAATATTGTAATATTTTTGTTTTATATATTGTAGAAACATTGTACTATTGTATTCAATTCAATAAAGTTTACTTATTTCATTTTTTATTTATTTTACAATTCTTTTGTAAGGACAATGTCATATAAATTGTTGTAATAAAGAATGTTGTTATTTATTTCAATTGTAATACTTTTTCCTACTTATTTGTTTTCTAATTGTAAATACAATGTCTTATATAAAGAATTCTTTTATTTATCTATTGTAAAATGATACTATATGCATATATATTTATATTAATAAAGAATACTTGTTATATTATTTATGTAATAATTTTATTTCAAGTTATTAAATATTTCCAATTCTTATTTGTGAATTTTATAAATTCATTTGAATTTCAAATTTGAAATTCAAATACATGTTTGAACAAATTTTACTCGAAACAAAGAATTCTACAAAGGTCATGTCAAAATCAATCGCACTTGCCCCGAAGTTTCCTTCAGTACAAGAGAGATCCCTGTCACATCCCAAAATTTTCCAAATTTTGTAATGTGAAAAATAAATAAACAAAATTAATAATTGTTGAAATTTAGGGTGAAAAGAAACTGTTTGTATCTAAATGGAAACTTAAAATCCCATCTTGAACAAAATTTGGTTAAATGTTTGAAACCAACTAAATTAAAATCAAGTGAAATGCATTCTTCATAATTGCCTCTGGAAATTTAAACACTTGGAAAATAAACCAAAATCCTAAAACCCTATTGGAAGATAATCATTTCAAAAGATATCTCTAAGCCTATGTATTTGAACCATATAAAATTGGTCAAACAAACATTCCAAAATGATCAAGAATGACAAATAGAAATATTATAAAACCATATGAATTGGTTTCACTTAATTTGGAGCCATAGATAAAATCTTATGAATTTAATAAGATAAGGAAAAGTAATTTCCAAAGCTAATAAAGCACTTATCTAAAGTCCATACCAAACGGTGAGCAAATAATCCTAAAGATATTTAAAAGGATAAACAAATTTAAATAAGATTTTACCAATTGGAATCACCAAGTTTGGATCTTTAAATAAAAAGATATTGATTTTATAAGATAAAGAAAGAAATATTAAATAAGGAATATTTAAAGACCAAATTAAATCTTGGCCTAATCCTTAAACAAATGGAATGAATATAATCCAAATCCAAATAAAATAAAAGGATAAAGAATTTTCCAAATAAAATAAAGTGACATTAACCAAATTCTATTTCTGTTTGAATAAAGACAAATCCCTAATAAGAATGATTAAATAAATCATGGGAAAATAATATTGGAATATACCCAAGTGGTATAAAAGTTATTTAATTAACTTAAATGGGATCAAAGAAATCTTCCAAATAAAATTTATGGAATTAAAACTATATTTAATTTCATTGCAATAAAGACAAATACCCAATTTAAAATGATTAATAAATCATATTAAAAAAATATTCCAAATAATTCAAAGTGAATTATTTGACACCCTAATAAATGAATAAAACTTACTGTAAAGGTTTTGTGAAAAATTGAAATTAAATAAGGGTAAAAAGTATTTTTGATATCAATTGAATTTAAAGCAAAGGCTTTGTTTTAAATAATTATTATACCCTAAAAAGAATAAAAGAAATATTCTAAATTTGACTTTAAAATGTATTAATAAACAGTATTTGAATATACTCAAAGTTTGGTTGTAGTTTGAATTCAAATAGTGCTTGGTTTGTTTGAATAAAAATCAAAACAGATAAATTCAAAAAGAAAAAGAAAAATAATCAGTACAAAAAAAATGAAAGAATCCAGCCCAGCCAGCAAGCCCAGCCCACTGGCCCAACTAGCCCATTTTCCCCTCCCGCAGGAAAACGATTCGAACCAGAAACTTAACCCGCGCAGTCGCCGACAGATGGACCCAACTCTCCCTCTCTCTCTCTCTCGCTGTCAAGCAGGCCCCACCTCCCAGCTTTCTTCCTCACCCGCGCGACTACCTCGCCCCTAATCCCTCCTTCGCCGTTTCTGGCCAATGAAGGCATCATAAATCCGCGTTAATCGCTCCATTAACCCTCGCCGCGACCACGCGTACTAAACCGCCTGCTCCTCCTCCACCTTTCCCCCAGAAACCTTCCACCCCCTGCCACCAGGCCGCTCAGAATTAGCTCGAGAGCGCCTACTGCTCCGGCGAGCACTTTCGTCAATTCCGTCCAGTTGCCGTCGCCCCTCGCCTCCTCGAGCACACGAGTGTGATCCCCAGCCTCTGGCGCATCTCCCTGTGCTTTCCGTTCATTCGCGCGAGCACCGTATCGTCGACAACGTCTTCAACAGAACTCCGCCATCATCTGCCTCGTCTCCGGCGACCTCTCCCCGGTAAACCCGACCGCCCCTCTCCCCCTCGTTGACACTCCCATACTCACCTTCCTCTTGTGAACCTAAATGTGCATTCTACTTGTCCTAGCTCGACCTCTAGCCTCGCCTCCGACGTTGAATAGACAAACCCGACGCAGACGTGAACTCCGGCGAGCAATTACGTTCGTCCTCGTGCGCCATTTGCCTCCTCGCGAACACGTTGAGCATCATCAACATACGGCGAACTCGGTGATCCCCCTCTCTCTCTTCCTCGATTCCTGTATCGCCGGCGACGCCACTACCAGGCCGCCTCCGCCGCGCGTCAGACTCCAGCGGCGCCAATCTATGGTTGGCTTGCTGTGAACCGTTGGATGATGATCAAGTGGATGCGATAGATTCATAATCGAAGGGGTAAGTTTTATTCTGTACCGTGCGATGCGCATTAGATCTAACGGCTGTCCTCTGTCGATCCAACCGAACCGTTATCGTCCAATGAGAAACAACCACGTGGCATGCCTGATCCTTTAAAACAGAAATTGTATCTATTAGAAGTTTGAACTTGTAAATTGCATAACTTTCAAACCACACATCCAAATTTTGCAAGTTTTATATCAATGTAATCAGCAAGACAAGTACTTTGCAACAATGCACTTTGTTTAATGAATTTCTTCTGGTAAAATGGTTGTTTTTGCAGAAACTTGTGTAGGCATATTTAGAATATAAAATTCATCCTAAAACTATTTTTGTGATAAAATCTTTTGCAAATGGATTATTTTGAACCTACTGACCATAGAAACCAACTTGTGGTGTCAAAAACATATTTTGTGAAGCAAAAGAATAAATCTTTGCTTTAGAACATTTCTAGTCAAATAAAAATATTGTTTTTATGTTAAAAATACTTTTTGGAGAAAATATTTGGGAAATGTTTTGATTTAAACTCTCTGACCCCAAACACCAAGTTTTAGAATTAAAAATGTATTTGGTGAATCCTACAAATACTATTGCTTTGCTAAAGGCATTTTCAACCACATAAAATATTGATTTGGTTTAAAAATGATTTATAGGTAAAATCTTTTGCAAATGGATTTTTCCACTTTTATAAAATGACCAATAGGTGTTTTCAAATGTTTATAACATATTAGAAACCACTTTTCCAAATAAAACAATCTTTAACATGCTTGCATGCATTGCTTTGTTTCTATTATTTTATGTGATGTTTTGCTTGAATGGTAGATTGAAATATTGCTTGCTTGACTGAATTGTAGTGATTTGAAGAGTGTGAGTATTGCAAGATCAAGGAGTGAACTTATATTCTCTACCAAAAAGGCAAGTGATGCTTCATGCTTTTGTCCCATTATTTTCACTATGCATTAGTGATATTTCTAAAGTAGGACTTGCATGGAATTTTTGCTAAGTATAAACTATGCCATGGGAAATCCTAGTAGATGAAAACTTAGTAGAAATTTCCTAAGTTAAGATTCCTACTACTATCATGCTTAGCTTAGCTAGTAGAAAACAAGGGTGGAATATATTCATACTATGGAATATTTCTAAGTCAAGGACTTCTGTTTTGTTTAATAAAACAACTAAGGGTGGAAAGGAAAGAATGGTTTGTGTTGAGTGGTTACACAAGGCCCATTTCTATGGTTTACCTTGTGTATCTCACTTGTGGATGGCCACCCAGGAACAAAGAGATTTGAGATGTCAAATGTTGAGAAGCTTCTAGTGCAACCACATGGCATTATGGGCTCTTCCTGGATCATATAGGTTGCAATAACTTAGCCATTTGGAAAGTTGGTGGTAGTAGGATGATAGGTTAGAGCGCGTCCATTTGGTCTAAGGGAAGGCTTCCGAAAGGTCCTGTCTTGGTGAAAATCAAGTCTTGTGGGGAAAGTGCACAACCTCTGCAGATGGAAGAATCTAAGTACTTAGCCATGTCCCTGGTAAAGGACAATTTGAGCATCAAGACATGGAAGCTATCAAGAGTCTCCTCATCCCAATTTCCAAGTTAAAAACTTGTGGTTGAACAAGGGTTGAAGGATCACCAATTTCTATTGGGAGATGCCTTGGGTGATTTTGTCAAGCAAAAACTTAGTGTTTTCAAATGATAAGGAAAATCTATTTTGAGCAAAGAAATCCTAAGCTCCACTTAGCCAAATGCATATAGATGATAGACTCCACTATACTACCATAGTATCACTTTCCAATACAATTCAAATGTATTGACCCTTGTGGCTGTAACTTATTATGTTTCAGGTTTGTTTGATGTTAGTGAAGTTTATTGATTAGGATTACAGGTCTACAACCAACATGACTGCTTGTGGCACTTTGAAGATGAAGGACCCCATTCTATTGTTATATTCTGCTGCATTGTAATGAGATAGCCAAATGAGCTATGTAAGATGTAATAAATTATTTTATTCCTAGTTATAAAGTTGTATTATGACCTTTGTTTCTTGATATTACATCTTAAATGTGGATGCTAGCTATTGATCCAGGGACTAGAATTGTAAACACAGGGATCTCTACCTTATTGTAGGTTGGGACCTCTACAATCCCGATCCCTTTGTAGCTCTTTTAGTTTTGCGCGAAAATTCCACGGATTTTCTTATGCATGAATGCAATACACAAACCTTTGTCCTCTCTATTTCTAGGTGCTAATCCTGGGATGTTACAGACTCTCCCCCTTAAAATAAACTTCGTCCTCGAAGTTCGCACCCTCTTACATTTCGGAAGATACGATTGACTTCTTTAGATCCTGGTGACTCTTTTAAACCCGGGAGGAAGATAATTGTTATATCTTCATTTAAGCTTTTCTGTGGTTCCTCTTCTGATTTGAAATGAGCCAACTTCTAATCCCATTTGATGTATAAACTTCTTGAGTGTTTTCAGATTAAGACATCTATTCAAAAAGTGTCTAAGTTTTTAGAAAGTCTCCTTAAGGTAAGATTCTGGTTTATACTTTGGCTAAATATAGCTTGACTCTATTATTCTTCTATTTATGATATACTTAGTCCTGATGGCTTAATTTTTAACAATGTTTTGGATTTCCCTAAACCTTACTCCAGATCTCAACTTCTGATGCTTCATTATTCACTCTCCTCTTGAGATTTTCTAATGGTCTCATGAGGAACAGATAGTACACCCACATACTTGGGAAATAGTGGTGCAAAATCTCTAACTCCTTAAATGCATGTATAAGGTAACTTATATCATTAATATTGTTTTGAATTACCACTTGCTTTGTTGTGATTGTTGCTGTTATTGACTTCATTTATGGTTTCATACTTCCGCTTTCCTGAGGATGTATCTTCTTCACCTACCCCCTCCTTTGATGGTGATTTTGTGGATGTTATATCTCTTCCCACTGATGTTCCATAATCCTCCTGATGTTCTGGACAACATGATTTCTTGTGTCCTATGATTCCACACTTATTACATTTCCATTGAAATGCTCCTACATCCCTTTCTCCATTTGGATTGGGCGGAATATTTTGAGTAGATGATAACCCCATTGTTGGTTCTATTACTCCTGCTGTCCATCCATGAGTTAACTACGGTTTTAGGCAATTCATTTTCATGTGTCCTGGTTCTCCATATTGGTAACATACGATCTTAGGTTTTGGACACTCCTTCAAAACGTGGCCCCGAATTCCACAGTTGTGACATATCTTCTCTGTTTTGTATGTCATATGTGGATCCGGATAATTCTTTGTCATATGTCCTTGGGCCTGACCTGTTGTGGTCTGTTTTTGAATTCTCTTTTTCTTTCTTTCAGGTGCATCAATCTCATCATCTCCTGATATATATGTGCACTATCCACCAATTCCTGAAACTCCTTTGCACGCACAATCCTGAGCTGCATTTTCATAATTGCTTGTAGTCCTGTCATGAACTCCTTTTGTCGTTTCGCTTCCCTGTTTACTTTCTTACTAATATACTTGGATAAACGGTTAAATTCTCGTACATGTTTCAGGACTTGGAGATTCTTGTTCTCTAAGTCTTCATTCTCCTTCCTTTTCCCATTGTTCCGATGAACAATTTTTTCTCGAAACTTCTTTTTGAACTCAGCCCAGGTATTGACACCTCCTTCCAGAATCACAAACTTGGATTTCTCCCAATACGTGGCTGCGGTTCCAGTCAATAGATAAGTTGCATAACGCACCTTTTCTTCGTCCTTGCATCCCACACTTTTAAGCTTACGGGATGTATCCATTAACCAATTCTCCGCCTCCATAGGTTCTTCAATCATGGAAAAACTCCAGTGTTTGGTTTTTAAGAATTCCACCAGTTTAACCCTAAGATGTAATTCCTTGAATTGCTTCCCTTGCCTAACCTTTAATGTCTCCCGATAAAACTGGTTCTGCCTCTCGGTTTCAACCTTTCTTCCTTCTTCCATACTCCTCGTATACCGAAGAACCTCCTCTTTGGTGGTTAAATACAGCTTTTGATTTGATCCGTCCTTCAGAATTGCCTGGTTAGCCTCCTTTTGTTGTATCACCAACATCTCATGAGCCTTCATCTTTCCAACATTAAAGTGATAATTCGCCTCTCCCTCATGTGAACCCATTTTCCCTTCTAGACCTGTACATCAAGCAAGGACTTCATGAAACATCATGCATATGCCCATAAAGTTCAAACTTCATGCACAGTCCTAGTCACACAATAAAATCCAATAAAATCCAACAAATCCAAATGTTATCTCTAGCAAACATACATCAAAAGTCTGTAGAAACAGTACTTCGAGTAAAACATCTCTTGTACTAAGGCTTTGATGTTATACACTACAATTTTTTATACATATAGTATATGGAATTCTACCATTATATACCTATTTGTATGGCTCATAATGTTCTTGGCCTCTGAAATTACACCAATTTCCCATTTGCAAAGGAATAACTTTTGGTAATATTTGATCCGACTCAAGAGATAGTTGGTTAAATCACTCTATAATTGGTTATAAATTAATTATCCTTGGATTTACATACTAAACATCATCCTCACATTTCTACCCTTTGTTTCTAATCTTGACTTCCCTAAGCATATTTATTATAACAACGAATAATTCTCAAATTTTAACCAGTTTCATAACCTATATAGATCTACTTGTACTACAAGAATACTGCCTTTTCATTCATGCCACTATAAATTTGGCATATTACAGGGGGTTAGATAAGCATAACCCTATTTATTACTCTTAATAAGATTCTATTCTTCATATAATAGCTCTTAGTTAAACGAAACATTAGTTACTTCCCCTACAATAACATGTTGTTTAAGGTTTTGGGGCGTACTCCTCTGGTATTTACTATTAGTATAAAGATAATAACAAAGTTTTACTTCATTTCATGGCTTCTCTTGGTAAGATAACACCATGATTAACTACTCCCTTATAAGGGACTCTGACTTGGTGATATACTACTCTAGTTTAGTTATAGTATAGAATAGTCTAGTAGAAGATATATTGCCTACTTATGAAATACTGGATAGGTACTTCCTAAATTAAATAGTAAATAAGTATCATTCATAAGAAAAGAAGTAATCTAAGAACTTTAATAAGGTGTGACAAGGTTATTCTCAAGTGAATATCCATCACATGTATAAGGAAATATACTATAGATAAGATGGCTTCCTAAAGTCACTATCTAACCTACAGGTTCTACCCATTTACTAGGTTTCCAACCTAAGGTCAAAGCATATGCTCTGATACCAACTGCGGTGACCCAGCATACCACTGCATGGTGTAGTACACTATAGTCGTTGATATAATACCAATGGAACACCGTTCCATCCGCATTATATCCCTCAGAGTGGTACAACAGAAACATCACGGGGTCCAAGACAACACTTTATATTACATATAGCATATTACAAAAGATCCAGAGAGCTTCCTCGGACAGTGAGGAATATTATACAGAAAGAACCAAAAAGATCCACTCGGAGTTACTTTAGAAGTACTACTATTAATATATGTATAAGGCTTGAAAGTACTACTATAGTATTATTCTATAGAAGTAGGTTCTAGATTCTAGGAGTTTTATTTCTGTTCTATGCTTCAGATTGTCTTCGATAGATTCCGGTAAGGTCTTCGACTCCGTTGATCTCCCTTAGATATCTTCAACTCTTCAAGGGACTTATTTCCTGGAAACGTCATTGGTTTCTCCGAGATCTAGCAAGGGTTAAGAAGATACGTTGAGTACGAGCGTACTCAGCAAGTTCACTAAAGAGAAGTGTTTGATGCACTATCTACAGCCACAGACCATAGGTCGTAGGCAATGCAAGTTTTAGTAAACATTTCTTCAAAGGTTGCTTTTATTCTGAAAAGCTATGTCCATCAGCCTTCACGGGTTTACCAGAACTTTCATGGAGTTCCTTTCCCGCAGCGTTCGCAGCTCCTTCCCGGAACAGGGAGTAACAAGTTACAGTTCTTACACTCTACAGAGGTGCGTCACTTTACCCATGAGAGATCTTAGCTTTGTTGCACATCCGAGTTATAGGCTCGTTCACACTTCCTTGGTATGAGGCCCAGACTAAGATCCAAGCCAATCACTGTCCTTCTCCGCGACCCCGCATACACCACAAATGTTGGATGTCCAAACTCAAGGTAGACTTTTCCCCGTATAAAGCGGCTGTACCTTAGTTGGATACACACACCAACCATTAACACTAGATATCTGTCTTTTGTAAGCCCAGATCCACGGTAGACTTCCCCGGTATAAAACGGCTATACTCACGATCTTCAACTTACAAATGCCCAGAACAGTGTCCAATGCATGCGAAAGGGAGCCGATCCAGCTGACTTCTCTATCCCATTCCAAATCTCATGGTTAACGCGTAATATACGGCGCAAGAATCACTGGTGACATTGGTTGTTAAGTCCTAGATAATATGTTCCTTCACCACCGGAAGTTTCATAGTAGATTATTACCTCATGGTAAATAACCTTTAATCATATTATTATGAAAATAGTGTTTTTTGATCTTTTTCAAATGCAGGTGATGACAACACTGGATTTGCAAAATACTTTACAGAAAATAATCAAAGGACATGAGCAAGTGTGAACTTGCCTTTTGTGATCGCAAGATTATGCACTCACGGTCTTCGAGATAATAGAAGATCCAATATCTGAAATCATCATCATTGGTCCGGTAAGGACTAATGTTTAAAGAAGCAAGATGCCATTATGCATAAATAATGATATGCAATTTTATACTTCCCAAAGTGAAACCCTTAGTATTTTGAATAATTTGATCTTAGGTATCTTCTTTAAGATTGGGTTTAGCTATAAGTTTAGTTCATAAGCGATGGCATTGATAAGGAACTTAAGTGTTAACAATCCAAAATATAAAAATACTGATAGAATAATGTGATTATGATTAATTGTTATCTTGTGATTGGGACGAAAAGTCCTTGAGTTGAGTTGTTAAGAGCTGAAGGAACTAATATAGACTTGTTTGTGTGAAGTGGCAAAAAGAATAACATTTGAATAAACTAGCATTTAGTTAAGGTTAATTAGTCTTAAGGGTTATTAGGTTATACATTAGGGTTTGTGAGGGTTACAAATGATGTTGAGTTCTCATATTTCAATCGTTGATAAAAGTGACTAAAGTTAACTTTAAAAACATGAATAAACTTCAAATGAGATGTTTATGATTGTTTAAACCAAAGTTAACTATAAAAATAGAAGTGAATTGTAAGATATGATGAGTTTTTAGAATAGCATCTAGTTTTAGGGTTTTGGCAAATATGATTAAGGATGATCCCTTTTAATTTAAGTGAAAGATAAATTTAATAATATGCAATTTATTAATGGGAGCATAATTAGATGATCTTACAAATTTATTTGAGTTTAGAGTCATTTTTTAAGAGTGGTTGAGGGATGGATATTATTCACCCCCTTATACATGAGTGATATATAATATTTATTTAAAAGGAGTTTAATTTTGAATTTAAGATTTAAAAACATTTAAAGGCTAATAGTTATATTTAAGTTTTATTTTAATTATAGATTTAGACTCAGTAATCAAACTTTAAAGGTTTTGGTGTTTTATAAGGAATTGTGATAATTTCTTACTTAAGAAATAATTTTAAGAATTAACAAAGTGGTTATTTTATTTGAGTAAAATAAGTAATGAATTTTATTTATCTTAAAATGTTTTTGATAATATATATAGTATTTTTCTAGTGAAATATACTTATTAAAGATCTTAAAAATGAATTTTATTTATTTTTAAGTATTACCTTTATTTTTATAAAATTGTTTAAATAATTAAGTGTCTTTAAATATTTGATTTATTTTTTATGTGTAAAACTCTAAGTTGGTATTTTTTATAAAATAGTAGAGTTATTTTTATACACAAAAATGATTTTTTATTTATTTTTAGGAGTCTTTCTTGTTTTATTAAATTTTACTCAGGATTTAATGATTTTAAAATTTATGTGTTGTGTATTTATTTTAAATAAATAAAGTTATATTTTTATTAGATAGATCTTATTTTTATGAATATTTTGACATATTAAATGTATTTTTATGATTTTTGTATAATATTTTTATAGCTAAAAATGTTTTAAAGGTTAATTTGGTAATTTATTTATTTTACTTTTATTTCATTTCTTATTCTGATTAATTTGGTCGTTTGTTTGGGGTATATGGGCTGGCCTGGCCCAGCTAGACCGGGCCTGGCACTACACATCGACCCACCCCTCTCCTCACCACTCTCGCATTCCCCTTCCGTGCGTGATGCGCCGCCAGCGCCGCCGCTTGTCGCCCCGGTCGCCGCCTCCGGCACCGACGCAAGCTGGTGCTGCGTCGCCACCTCTTCCTTCTTCTTCCCCCCCATCGATTTGTCTTGCGCGCCCCCTGATGCATACTCGTTGGAAACCCCAGCTCTGCCATGGTATGGTGGTTGTTGATTCTGGCGGTGCTGTTGCTCGGCTACGACACTCGCCGCGCTGCAGACATTGCCGGAACGGCTTGGCGCGGTGCAGGTGCTTTGGTGCCCACCGTGTCGCCGTGTTGCTACACCTGTGACCTCTGCTTCCTCTTCGGCGATCTAGGACTCGCCCCAGGTAGGTGTTCCTGCTACCCCCTCTCTTCTCTTTGAGCAGCCTTTGTGCTGATGATTTTTGGTTGACAACTATGCTATGGTTGTGTGCTGCTGATACATTGCTAGTTAAGGTTCCTTTATTTGGATGAATAAATGTCCAGTTGGTACACTATTTGATCTGTGGATAGGTTTGTGGTAATTGTTTTGTTGGTTCACATCTGGTGAATATATGTGTCTTGTTTAGATATCTTAGCTCTGGTTTGATGCTCAATTGACATGCTTGGTTTACTTGTGATGGTCTCAAGGCCCTGTTTCAATTCTTTACCCTATGATTAAATGATGAGGTACTATGGTGTCAACACCCGGATTTTTAATCTCAGATGCCTGTTATGCCATACATCGCAATCCTAGGATTACCATTTTTGTGAGACATAACAGATTTGGATACCACAATACATCATCCATTACAAACCATACATAAGGTCTTACACAAATAAGGATCTCATGATCCAGTTCTTAATACAAATCAAGAAGCGGAAATACGTAATAATAAAGGTAGCGTAGGTGAAGCTCCATCTTCGGGGTCACAGGCAATGCTGACGATGGGAGATGATCCTAGTTGTCGTAACCTTCCTGGAGTCCTTTGTCCTGGTACTCCTCTTCATAGTCTGGCCACGGGAATATCCAGGGACAAAGCCATGAGTACTCTTTAAGTACTCGCAAACTAATACTAACTGTTAAAGGGGTTTTTGTAGTAGGACACTAAGCTCTAGGGTTGTTTTGCAAAAAGCCAGATTTACCTCTACTAAGGTTCCGAACCAAGAAAAGCTAGTTGAAATTTTATAACAATTAAGTGGGAACTTGTATTTCATATCACAACTCTGTTGTGGTCAAGTCAAATTCTCAATTAATTTCACAAGTCATTTTGAAAACATCTGACGGGGGAACAGTATGGCCACTCCAACTTTCCATAACCGCGGACGCGGCTATTCAAATAGTTTGACACTCTGCAGAGATTGTACACTTTCACCACAACATTCGATACATTCGTCAGGAACAAATCCTGAATTCACCATACTTAGTATGCGGATAATCAATCCTAACCTTTCAATTACACACCCTAGTATAGGCACCTCTCATGTGAGTTTGGCCTCCCAACCATGACCAACTATCATCTTGGGTACTGCACAGGTGGACAATCTTCACAAGGTAGCCTCAGCTCAGACCTTGGCCGTGAGGGAACCCATACTAAAGTATATAAGTTTCCAGTCAAGCCCTACCCAATTTTCGAGTATTGTGGTTGTACGGTAAAATTGGAATGGTATCGCATCCAGACAACCATCAGTTTTATAAAGGGCTAAGGCTCATGCCTTAACATTTTCATCATCCAAATCAACTGGTGTTCGAAAACACATGTCAAAACATCTTAGTAGAATAACTCATCATTTCTAAGGTTTTCATAACCATTTTCACCAAGTATTCCCATCTAAAGTTGATAAAGTTTTATGCTTAGCACTAGCATCTACAAGTGGGGTAAGTACTAAGGAGGGGTGGTAAAACAGTGGATTTTAATTAAGTTTAATCTCATGCCTTAGTATGACATCAAGATTATCTAGCTTAGGCCAAATTTAATGCTCTTTATGCAACCTTCAATTATCCTCCTAGAATCTGCAAGTCACTTAAGTAAACTCTAAGTAATAGCTTTGATAAAGAAATAAAGTAGAAAGCTTGCAAGTAAAACTAGGATTGGGTTATCAAGTGGGTATGATCACATATGCTTAAGGCATATAGTTGGTATGGTAACAAGCAGGTATTAGCTTGCATAAGTAAGGTTTCTTGCAAGTGTTAGCTTGCTCAATCAACTAGTAGTATTAGGCTTTCCTTGTGCAGAGAAGTGGTTGAAGTTCTCCTCGGCTTCTTCTTCGTAGTATCCTCCTTCCTCCTCGTATCCTTGGTCGGTACTAGCGTCTATGAATAAATACGAGGTACACAATCACCAAACAATACTTAACTATTTTCAATCATCACACAAAGGTGTTCTATAGATGATCTAGCATCATCACTAACCATACAAGAATAAAGCATTTGCATTATTTATTTATTTTTTTAGAAAAGTAATTTCTACTCACTGAAAAACTACTTAAGATTTAATATTCTCCAAACCAAACACGGGATCATGTTGACACATGTCATCACCACATATTTCAGTCTATGGGAATGTGATTTAAAGTGGTGTCAAAATTTAATAAGGTTTAACCTTTTATTTTAAATAAATAAAGTGACTAGAAATGCCTATGTGGCATTCTTTTATTACTTGAACATTATTTCTGTAAGTAAACCCATATGTTTTTATCTATTCTGAAAGGTATGGTCAAATGTGATTTTTGAGAGTTGGAATCAACTTAAAAGCTATTATGTTTGAAATTTGAAAAATGTTTGAATGCAGAAAAGCTTCTGACTTGTTATTTTTACCAAGGTTGATCTACAGATCTAAATGATTTGAATTCAACGGGCTTGGATTAAGCATTTCAGTACCTTTCTAACAAAATTGGTTTCATGCAATTTTGTTCACTGAATCGAGCTGGGTTGATTTTTGAAACTAACTACAGAACTGAGTTTGAAATAAATAGAAAAATCTAAATTCAAATGGTTGGGCTACGCGGGAAGGGTTAATGGGCCGGACCGGTGTGACTCCGCAGCGCGGGGCTCAGCTGACAGGGGGGTTCCACCCGTCAGTGGCTCATAACACGCGAAGCGATACGGGGCGATGTGGTGCGTTGGATTAGAAGTGAGATCAACGGCTGAGGGTCGTCGTCGACAATGAACAGGTCACCGGCGAGATCGAACCCTAGCGGCTCAGTGGGGGTCGTGGGAGGCTCACCGGGGCTCAGGCGAGGGTCGGCGATGGGGGCGACCGACGAAGTCGACGACGACGATTCTCCTGGAACCAGCAGCTCCTCCTGGGGCGGCTCCAATCGACGGCTCCTCTCCTCCTCTACAGCGGCGAGCTCCGGCCAAATTCTGGCGATGCGCTGCTCGCCTTGTTCCGGAAAGAAGTGGGAAGTCTCAGTGAGAGGTGGGGAGTGAGATGGTGTGAAGAAATCGAGTGGGGGTTGCCTCCTTTTATAGGCTCGACGGCGAGACCGAGAGGGATGGGCAGGCGACGGTGGCGACACGGCTACAGGCGGCTAGCGGCATGGCTGAGGTTGGCGATCGACGGGCTGTCTCCTGGCGATGCTCTAGAGCTTAAATGCGCGTGTAGGGGCGGTGGCAATCGGTCGGGAACATGCGGTGCTCTTCAAGGCAGAGGCGGCGAACTCCGCGGCGAGCGGTGGCTACGGGGTACGGGCGGTGAAACAAACATGTCTGGTGCTCTCCTGGGACGGTGGGGTGCATGCTGGCGGGCGGCGAGGGCACAAGGTGGTCGGGTTGAGTGGGAACGACGCGTGCACTGGGGTGTGCGTTGGCATGGTCGACAGCAGCGCGGGCGGGGCGTTCCTGTGGTTCTGGTCTCTGTCTTCGAGCAAGGGCTGGTCGAGAGGGGGCAGTGAGGCATGGGATGCATGCTAGACAAGGTGGGCACGGCTAGTTCTTCTCCCAGCTTGATGTCCACACTGGGGTGACATGGTGAGGCTCGGCCTGCTCACCATTTATGGCAATGGCAAGCTCACAGTGGTGCTAGAGGTTAGTCAAGGGTTCTAGATGATCTATTAAGGCTAGTTGCATCCAGAGAGGGAACAAGGTTGGCCCAAAACACTGCTCAACATAGTGTTTTTGATTTGGTTGATTTGAATCTGCAACCTGTTTGATGAAATGGCCGCATGAACTTGAGTTTTGAATTTTGAAAAGATTTTTGGTGGGTGTGCTAGGCATGTGTTGAGGATTCTATGTATGCTTGGGTTTTGAAAATTGAGCTTGTTTGAGTGGTTTTTGAAATAGTGGGATCTTCCCATATGAGATAGATTCAATTTTAAACTATCATTTAAACTTAGCATTTGAATGTTTTTGGATGATCACAAAGTGGGCCTTGGTACCTTATTATGAGTACTATCAAGGGGTGCAAAGATCCATACATGTTTCTGTTAAGTTCTGAAAGTTAGGGATAGCCAAAGTAGGCATGGGAGTTAATTTGGCCAAAGTGACCATTCACTTAATTTATTTGTTTTGACTTGTTTGTCTATGGAAAAAGTTTGGGGATTGTTTAGATGATGTTTATTTCACCTAAGAATCATTTTACAAGAAAAGAAACAAAGAATCATGGCAATTCAAAATAATCCAAATTTTAATACACACATATGAATGCTTTCATATTTTTAGTTGGAAAAGTTTTTGTTAACCCTAATTTTGATGATCAGAGTTTGATGATCCATGTTTAATATTTTTGGGATGTTACAAACCTTCCCCCCTTAAACAAAATCTTGTCCCGAGATTTGAAAAAGGACGAAAAAGATTACCTAGGATTTGAAGAGATTGGCAAACTCCATCCTGATGTGATCTTCGCGCTCCCAGGTAGCTTCCTCTTCTGTGTGGTTGCTCCACTGAATCTTGAGAAACTTGATGCTTCTGGTTCTGGTAGTTCTGAAAGCTTCTTCGAAAATACGGATGGGCACTTCGGGATAGGTCATGTCATCGTTGATCTCTATGGTTTGGTGATCGATGTTCTTGAACACTTCAGTCTTCTCTGGAACTTCGAGGCACTTGCGAAGTAATGAGATATGGAACACATTGTGCACGGCTGACATCTCTTCGGGTAGTTCCAATTGATACGACACTTCTCCTCCACGGTTCAGAATCTTGAAGGGGCCGATATATCTGGGGGCTAACTTTCCTTTCAGCTGGAAACGCTCTATTCCTTTCAATGGCAACACTTTCAGATACACAAAATCTCCGATATTGAAAGCGAGGTCTCGACGTCTCTTGTCGGCGTAACTCTTCTGTCTTGACTGGGCTGTCTTGAGGTGCTCACGAATCTTGTGAACCTTCTCTTCTGCTTCTCGTAGGATGTTGGGTCCGAAAATCTGACTCTCTCCTACTTCCGACGAGTTCAAAGGGGTGCGACACTTCCTTCCATACATGAATTCAAATGGGGCCATTTGCAAACTAGCTTGATAACTGTTGTTGTATGAAAATTCTGCGAACGGCAGATAGTCTTCCCATTTAGATCCATACTCTAACACACATGCTCTCAACATGTCTTTGAGTATTTGATTTACTCGCTCCGTTTGTCCGTCGGTCTGAGGGTGATAAGCTGTGCTGAAATCTAGTCGGGTTCCTAAACCTTCTTGGACTTTCTTCCAGAATCTCGAGGTAAACTGAGTTCCTCGATCAGATACGATGTTCTTGGGGACTCCATGCAAACTGACGATTCTAGCGATGTATAACACCGCTAGTTTCGAACTCTGATAAGTGGTCTTGACTGGTAAGAAATGGGCGACTTTGGACAATCTGTCCACTATGACCCAGATAGAGTCATTTCCCCTACTAGAAGTAGGTAATCCGGCGATAAAGTCCATTCCGACGGAATCCCATTTCCATTCCGGAATCTGCAATGGTTGCAACAATCCAGCGGGTCTTTGATGTCCCGCCTTGACTCGCTGACATATATCACACTTGGCGATATAGCTTCCGATTTCTCTCTTCATCTTATGCCACCAAAATTGTTCTTTCAAATCTTGATACATCTTTGTTCCTCCGGGGTGGATAGAATAAAGAGTATCATGAGCTTCCTTGAGAATCACCTCTTTCAACTCAGAATCTGCTGGTACACAAAGGCGTCCTTTGTACCACAGAACTCCTTCTTCGTCTTCCGTGAATCCGGGTACTTTTCCTGTACCGATATGATGCTTGATTCCGTCGATACTAGCATTTCCTTTCTGCGCCTCTTTGATCTGGCTGATCAAAGTGGATTGAAGTTCTATGCTAGCCAAAAATCCTTCACTCACTAATTCCATTCAAAAATCTTCCATCTCTTTGTGCAATCTTGGTTGCTCCTTTAAAATAATGGAGTTCAAGCGGCACGGCAATCGGCTACCACGTTGGCTTTACCGGGGTGATAGTGAATGTCCAGATAGTAATCCTTGATTATCTCAATCCATCTTCTTTGTCTCATATTCAGCTCCTTCTGAGTGAATATATACTTCAGGATCTTGTGATCTGAATAAATCTCACAACGGTTTCCCATCAGGTAATGCCTCCATGTCTTCAGGGCTAGAACTACGGCTGCGAGTTCGAGGTCATGGGTTGGGTAATTTTGCTCATGTTGTTTCAGTTGTCGAGATAGATAACATATAACTTTGCCTTCTTGCATTAGCACACATCCGAGACCGATCTTGGATGCATCACAATACACGTCAAAGGGCTTCGTGATATCCGGCATGATTAAGATTGGGTATGAAATCAATCTTCTCTTGAGTTCTTGAAAACTCGCTTCACATTTGTCCATTCCATTCAAACTTCTTGTCCTTCTTTAGCAATTGGGTCATGGGTCTGGCGATACTCGAGAATCCTTCTACGAACTTGGGGTAGTATCCCGCCAATCCGAGAAATGCACGAACTTGGGTTTGTGTGGTTGGGGCTTGCCAATCTTCGACATCTTTCACCTTTGCAGGGTCAACGGAAATTCCTCCGGCTGATACAATGTGGCCGAGGAATCCTACCTCATGTAACCAGAATTCACATTTGCTAAACTTGGCATACAACTAATGCTCTCTAAGGGTTCCAAGAATGGTACTTAGGTGTAGCTCATGTTCTTCTTCTGATTTGGAATAAATCAGTATGTCATCAATGAAAACAACGACAAACTTATCCAGGAAGTCCATAAAAATCTTATTCATGAGATTCATGAAATAAGAGGGGGCATTGGTTAATCCAAAAGACATGACAGTATACTCGTATAATCCATATCTGGTGGTAAAGGCAGTCTTTGGAATATCCTCTGCGCGAATCTTGAGTTGATGATAGCCTGTTCTAAGATCAATCTTAGAAAACACTTTGGCACCGGTCAACTAATCAATCAAATCTTCTATCTTGGGCAGTGGTACTTGTTCTTGATAGTGGCATCATTCAACTTCCGATAATCCGTACACAAACGGTTACCTCCATCTTTCTTGTCCACAAACAAAACAGGTGATCTCCATGGTGACGCACTTGGTTGAATCAATCCAATTTCCAACATGGCATCCAGTTGCTTCTTCAGTTCCGCTAGTTCAGACGGGTTCATGCTATATGGTCTCTGGGCTATGGGTCTTGTTTCGGGGATTAGTTCAATGATAAACTCGATATCCCGATCTAGGGTCATACCGGGAAAAACATCTAGAAATACATCGGGGTATTCACAGACTATCCGGACTTGGTCAATCGTAGGTTGGGCTATACTCTTGTTGCACTTGAATTGACAGGTAAGGTTTCACATACATGCTCGACTGATATTCCGGCTATACTGGTCATGGTTATGGCTTTCTTGGCACAGTCAATTAATCCTTTATGTTTGGACATCCAATCCATTCCTAGTACTACTTCCAAACCTTTAGTTCCAAGTACTATCAGATTAGCATAAAAATCTATGCCATGGATTTGGATAGGGACGACTTTGCAAATTTGCCTAGCTTTGGTGGTTGAACCGGGAATTTGAACAATCATGACGTGCTTCAGTTTGGTTGGTTGAATCTTACTAGTGCAGGCAAATTCTTCGGTGACAAATGAGTGCGATGCACCAAAATCAAACAACACTCTAGCAAGTACTGAATTAACAGAAAACATACCCAGCACGACGTTTGGCGCTTCCTGGGCTTCTTCAGCATGCATGAGAAAAAGACGGTCGTTGCGGTTGAGCGCATTCCCTGGGGCAAACCTTCTTCCGGGCTGAACACGACGCTGCTGCTGAGCTGGGGCATTTGCATTGGGGGATGTGGCATTCTTCTTGGTGCACTCATTTGAGTAGTGACCCTTATTTCCACAGTCATAACAAGTCACTTGCGACTTGTCCTTTGGTGCAACAGGCACAACATTGCTTCCAGTCCTCGGGGCAGTGTTGGTGTTGGCGGCAGCATTGTTGTTGTTGAACTTGGGTGGTGCACGGTTGAAATTGCTGGGGTTGCCGGGGTTGTTGTGATTTCCTCCGGGCCGTGGGTTTCCACGGTTGGGATAGGTAGGACGGTTCCTCGGGGGTCTGTTGGTTCTCGGGGCAAATCCTGGAGATGGGTTAGGGCGATACTTTGGGGTCTGATGGGTTCCTGGCTGATGCATCATGCGACGCTTGCGGTTCTCATTGGCTTGGTTGATCTTTCCTTCCATCTGGATGGCAGAGTCGACAAGGGCTTCAATATCAGCAAAGGGGATATTGACCAACACAGTCTGCATCTCATCATGCAAACCATTCAGGAATCTCTCTTTCTTCTTGGCTTCAGGGTCGATCTCATCCGGGGCATACCTAGATAATGACAAGAATTTGTCACGGTATTCCACTATGGTCATCCTTCCTTGTTTCAGTTCTCTGAACTCATCTCTCACTCTCTTGATCAAACCCGGTGGCACATGGGTTCTGCTGAACTTGACCTTGAATTCCTCCCAGGTCATCATCTGTC
This sequence comes from Avena sativa, assembly GCA_916181665.1. NCBI lineage: Eukaryota > Viridiplantae > Streptophyta > Magnoliopsida > Poales > Poaceae > Avena > Avena sativa. Next base: position 448,620,088 of record OV702285.1, read on the forward strand.
CTCCAGTCATTGCACGAACGCTGTTCCACCATGCTCTTGCATCTCCGGCTAGATAGTGGGTGGCGAACAGAACTTTCTCGTTAGCTTCCTCTCCGGCGACTTCTAGGTTGTTTTCCATGGTCTGTAGCCAATCATCTGCGTCTAAGGTCTCTTCCGACTTAGTGAAAACAGGTGGGTTAGTATTCTAGAAATTCTTGAGCTTAGATCCATGGTTGTCCTGATTTCCTTGGCCTTGATTGTTGTGGGCCAGCTGAGTTATCTGCTGAAGGGTGGCTAAGTTGGCTTGACGTTCCTCTCTTTTAGCTTCGCGGTCAGAAACCAACATTTGCAGGATCTGCAACATCGGGTCCGGCGATGAACCACTTCCTCCGTGTGGCATCTGAAGATTGAGATAGATCATGAGAAAAGAGGGAAATTTCTAAGGTTCAGGGACTTTGAATTTTTTTTAAATTTTGACTCAGATTTTCTAGCAACTTGCTTTTCATTCATTAATTCATAGCACACGGTACAAAACACACCACAACAAAGGTAAACAGATGGTTTTAAGAACCATTCTAGAAACTACGATACAGTGGGACCGAATACAACTCACTATGCTAGTGCTCAGGTGCTACTACTCCTCGGAGTTGGTGTAATCGTCATCCTCAGCATCCTCATCGTCATCGATGAAGGCGAAATCCTCCTCATCGGTGAAGAAGTCCATGGCTTGATCCTCTAGAAAATCATCATCATTGCTGAGATAGGAGTAGGGGTCTCCACGAAGATCTTCTCCGGCATTCTTCCTTTCCTCCAACTGCATGTCTCTCTCGTGGATGGTCTCCTCCAAATCCGAGATACGGTGGCGAAGATGGGCAATGATGCGCTCCTTCTTGTCCAGCTGACGGCGGCGAGACTTGCGATCCTTCACTAGCATGGCGATGGTGTGATCCTTCGTCTTGATGATGGTGGGCTTGTGGTTGGAGTAGTCACGGAAATTGTCCAGTTCCTGCTGACGATCATACATCATGAAGCTAAGGTGGTCCAACTGAGTCTTCAGCTCGTGGTGGTATGGGGCTTCCAGTGGCTGTCCCATAGCATCACGCCTTGGACAAAACTCAAAGTGGGTACCCTTGATCTAGTTGATACTCTGCCCACACAGACGGGCAAGAGCTTCCTGCATGGCCCTGGCAAGTCCATCGAGCCAGTTGTTCTCTCTTAAGGTAAACTGAATTCCCTCGGCAGTCGGACGTTCAATCTTTCCTCGGAGGCTTGCAACAATTAGCCACTGCAGATCTTCGCCTCCTTGATCATTGAGCTGAGCTCCGAAGAAATCGGGATGCGGACGCTCCAGAAGTTCCGAAAGCTGGTCCAAATCCCGCTCAAAGATGAGGTCTCCTCCATTCCCCAACTGATAAAACTTGTTGTACTTCACGTCCATCTATAAGAATATAGGATGATTAAGTTAGTAGAGTGATCAAGAACCATTCTATAGATGATCTAGCATCATCACTAACCATACAAGAATAAAGCATTTGCATTATTTATTTATTTTTTTAGAAAAGTAATTTCTACTCATTGAAAAACTACTTAAGATTTAATATTCTCCAAACCAAACATGGGATCATGTTGACACATGTCATCACCACATAATTTAGTCTATGGGAATGTGATTTAAAGTGGTGTCAAAATTTAATAAGGTTTAACCTTTTATTTTAAATAAATAAAGTGACTAGAAATGCCTATGTGGCATTCTTTTATTACTTGAACATTATTTCTGTAAGTAAACCCATATGTTTTTATATATTCTGAAAGGTATGGTGAAATGTGATTTTTGAGAGTTGGAATCAACTCAAAAAGCTATTATGGTTGAAATTTGAAAAATGTTTGAATGCAGAAAAGCTTCTGACTTGTTATTTTTACCATGGTTGATCTACAGATCCAAATGATTTGAATCCAACGGGCTTGGATTAAGCATTTCAGTACCTTTCTAAAAAAAGTGGTTTCATGCAATTTGGTTCACTGAATCGAGCTGGGTTTATTTTTGAAACTAAGTACAGAACTAAGTTTGAAATAAATAGAAAAATCTAAATTCAAACGGTTGGGGTGCGGGAAGGGTTAATGGGCCGGCCCGGTGTCACTCCGCAGCGCGGGGCTCAGCTGACAGGGAGTTCCACCCGTCAGTGGCTCATAACACGCGAAGCGGTATGGGGCGATGTGGTGCGTTGGATTAGAAGTGAGATCAACGGCTGAGGGTCGTCGTCGACGATGAACAGGTCACCGGCGAGCTCGAACCCTAGCGGCTCAGTCGGGGTCGTGGGAGGCTCACCGGGGCTCAGGCGAGGGTCGGGGATGGGGGCGAACGACGAAGTCGACGACGGCGATTCTCCTGGCACCGGCAGCTCCTCCTGGGGCGGCTCCAATCGACGGCTCCTCTCCTCCTCTGCAGCGGCGAGCTTCGGCCAAATTCCGGTGATGTGCTGCTCACCATGCTCCGGGAAGAAGTGGGAAGGCTTAGTGAGAGGTGGGGAGTGAGATGGTGTGAAGAAATCGAGTGGGGGTTGCCTCCTTTTATAGGCTCGACGGCGAGACCGAGAGGGATGGGCAGGCGGCGATGGCGACATGGCTACGGGCGGCTAGCGGCATGGCTGAGGTTGGCGATCGACGGGCGGTCTCCTGGCGATGCTCTAGAGCTTAAATGCGTGTGTAGGGGCGGTGGAAATCGGTCGGAAACGTGCGGTGCTCTACGAGGCAGAGGCGGCGAACTCCATGGCGAGCGGTGGCTACGGGGTACGGGCGGTGAAACGACATGTCTGGTGGTCTCCTGGGACGGTGGGGTGCATGCTGGCGGGCGACGAGGGCTCGAGGTGGTCGGGTTGAGTGGGAACAGTGCGTGCACTGGGGTGTGCGTCGGCATGGTCGACAGCAGCATGGGCGCGGTGTTCCTGGCGGTCCTGGTCTCTGTCTTTGAGCTAGGGCTGGTCGAGATGGGGCGGTGAGGCATGGGCTGCATGCTAGACAAGGTGGGCACGGCTAGTTCTTCTCCTAGCTTGCTGTCCACACTGGGGTGACATGGTGAGGCTCGGCCTGCTCACCATTGATGGCAATGGCAAGCTCACAATGGTGCTAGAGGTTAGTCAAGGGTGCTAGATGATCTATTAAGGCTAGTTGCATCCAGAGAGGGACAAGGTTGGCCCAAAACACTGCTCAACATAGTGTTTTTGATTTGGTTGATTTGAATCCGCAACCTGTTTGATGAAATGGCTGCATGAACTTGAGTTTTGAATTTTGAAAAGATTTTTGGTGGGTGTGCTAGGCATGTGTTGAGGATTCTATGGATGCTTGGGTTTTGAAAATTGAGCTTGTTTGAGTGGTTTTTGAAATAGTGGGATCTTCCCATATGAGATAGATTCAATTTTAAACTGTCATTTAAACTTAGCATTTGAATGCTTTTGGATGATGACAAAGTGGGCCTTGGTACCTTATTATGAGTACTATCAAGGGGTGCAAAGATCCATACATGTTTCTGTTAAGTTCTGAAAGTTAGGGATAGCCAAAGTAGGCATGCGAGTTAATTTGGCCAAAGTGACCATTCACTTAATTTATTTGTTTTGACTTGTTTGTCTTTGGGAAAAGTTTGGGGATTGTTTACATGATGTTTATTTCACCTAAGAACCATTTTACAAGCAAAGAAACACAGAATCATGGCAATTCAAAATAATCCAAATTTTAATACACACATATGAATGCTTTCAAATTTTTAGTTGGAAAAGTTTTTGTTAACCCTAATTTTGATGATCAGAGTTTGATGATCCATGTTTAATATTTTTGGGATGTTACGTATGGTAAGATTAGGTTTATGCTACTCTTAATCTGGGTAGATGATCTGAGAAACCCTTATGGATGATCATAGTAGACATGAAAATTCAAACCATAGGTTTGGATTTTATCTGTTTGGGATACTTGCTGGTCTGAACATTTGCTAGTTCATGTTGACAGTTAAGAACTATTGACACTGATTCCTAGTTGAGTTGGTTAGGAAAATGATCTGGAAATCATATTGGCTTGAAATTATTGCTGGATGGTGAATGACATATGGCAATTAGCTCTGAGTGTGTTAAGATATGCACTCCTCTGCCAGGGATAATAGCAGTACACTAAATGATTCCTGGTTTATTAGCTAGGAAAATGATTTGAATTATTTGCAAGTGAGATTTGGTGATCATGTATGTATGTTGTCAACATGACAGTAATTGATCTCATGATTTCTAACCATTCTGTTAGAAAGATGATGCAAAGATTTAGTTTGTTTGATGATAGATGATATACAAGTATGTGTACTTGCTGATGTTGCTAGTGTCAATTTTTAGTGATCTTTGTGACTTGGAATTTGCTACTGTGGTGCCTCAGTTGAGTGTGCATAGTAGAAATCCATTGTTACATGATCTACTATATCTTCCCCTGTCAATGATGCAATGATGAAAAAGTATGGTGGATTATTTCTTTGCCAATGATGTGGAAACTGATGCTAGCATATGATAGAGAAACAGATGCTATGGTTGGCCTTCTATGTGCTCTGTGATGATCTTTACATCTAGGTGTATGCAGATTTGAGGGCTATTCTTTGCACTACTATTTGCTCCTATCAAAATCTAATAAGAACATATTTGACTTACTATCATTGTTGGTAGTAAACAAAGTATACAATTGATTCCTAGAGACTTCTACTAGGAAAATGATAAATATGTTTTAGCCAAAATATCTGAGTGACCATTTAGTGTGAGGATACACTCTAATAGTTGTTGTGCATCAGACTGTCTCTATGGTGCCTCCATTTTGGAGTATACATAGTGATAAGTTGTGTTTACTTGAACTGCTGTGAGCTAGATGATTTTATTTGATAAGATCATACACCTGGCCTGTGACGCAAAGGCTGAGGCATTGATCAAAATAAGAACAGAGATTATGATGTAGATTTCTAATTCTCTATGAGGAATATACATAGCATCTCTATGTAGATCGGAGAGAACACCCTCCTCCAATCCTCCTAGAGATCATTTAGTTGAAGGGTATAGGAGTGGATTTGATGTGTATTAGTCCCTTTATTTTCCCAAGATGCTGATGCAAAAGAGAATACAGATGCTTAAAATATTGTAAAGTTCTACCTGCTACAAAGATATGATTGTTGATCTTGTTCTGCTACTAATGTAAGCTTCCATGCATCCTGTCCTGGAAATCCTCCTCCTCCTTATTCCTTGCTGGATCTACTTTGAATCCTATCCTGATACTTGATATGCTGGCTGATTCTTCTTTGGACTACTAGTGCTTCTTGCCTCCTCCTACTTTGCAACCATGTTGCCTTTGCTGTGAATTCCTCTACTCCTAGCTCCTGGATGGCTCCAAGGAGCAACCAGAGTTGGTTGAGGGTGAGGTATAACTCTCTGATGGTAATGTGGTGTGGATGTGATGTGGATTATGGGCAGGTACTTGTTGGCTATGGCTGTTTCCTTCTTATCTGGTTTCCTGGTTTGCTGTGGTGTTGACAGCAACTACTTGCATGTTGATGTGCAAGCTGCTTGCAAGTGGGACCTGCTGGTGTGGATGAGATCAAGTGAAAACTTGATATTTGTGGAATCTTTATCTGATTACTTTAACTGTCATGGTGAAATTTGCCCCTCTCCAAGCCTATGATGTTGTACTGAGGCAAAAATTACTTCTATGAACAGATGCTACTATTTGGTGAAATTTGCCCCTTACAGATTAGCTCCATGATGAATGTTTAACAGTGCATTTCACTGTTCACTTCTGAGAGCAAAACTAACCAACTAATCATTCTTTTTTTTGTTGTGTTTTCAGGAAATGAAAAGAAGAAAGAAAATGCATAAGAGAACAGTAGCTTAGGAATTTATTAGTATCAAATATTGTAATGTTTTGTTTTATATATTGTAGAAACATTGTATTATTGTATTCAATTCAATAAAGTTTACTTATTTCATTTTTTATTTATTTTACAATTCTTTTGTAAGGACAATGTCATATAAATTGTTGTAATAAAGAATGTTGTTATTTAATTCAATTGTAATTCTTTTTCCTACTTATTTGTTTTCTAATTGTAAAGACAATGTCTTATATAAAGAATTCTTTTAATTATCTATTGTAAAATAATACTACATGCATATATATTTATATTAATAAAGAATCCTTGTTATATTTTTTATGTAATCATTTTATTTCAAGTTATTAAATATTTCCAATTCTTATTTGTGAATTTTATAAATTCATTTAAATTTCACATTTGAAATTCAAATACATGTTTGAACAAATTTTCCTCGAAACAAAGAATTCTACAAAGGTCATGTCGAAATCAATCGCACTTGCCCCGAAGTTTCCTTCAGTACAAGAGAGATCCCGATCCCTTTGTAGCTCTTTTAGTTTTGCGCGAAAATACCACGGATTTTCTTATGCATGAATGCAATGCACAAACTTGTGTCCTCTCTATTTCTAGGTGCTAATCCTGGGATGTTACAGTGCCCCATGGGGTACCTAGGCTAGATGCATGCCTGGGTCCAAGATTGCACCGGCCGTCGCGTTGCCGCGGCCGCTGGTGGGTTTCGCCTTTTTTTGGGAAGCACCAAACAAAATCTAAAAAAAATAAAAAAAATGTGAAAACGTCTTCTGGAGCCCTTGCATGTGACCCACTGCCCTCATAAAATCACAGGCAGGGCATACCAGGTCCTTTGGCACCCAAGGCACCACCAGTATGTTTGTCGAGTGTGAGTTAACATGGCTTCCAACCCTAGATTCCCCTCCCCCCTCGCTGCCCAGAACATGAAACCACTCCATGGATTGAGCACAAACCCGGCACCTAGCTCCCTCTTGGCATCGCAGGCGACTTTTCCAACTAGAGATTTCGTGGTGCTTTGGAGAAATATCGACTTTCCATTTTCTGTACCCAAAAAACCGGCGTTTTACCCAAGGAGGTGCAAGATTAGGGCCTTCTAGAAGCCCCCCCCCCCCCCTCGGGGCCAGGTTGATTCTGCGTCCCAATTGTTAAGCACTATTGGATTGGGGAGAATGGACGATAAGGATCGTCCTTTGCAATAGCGATCCGCGAGTAGCCATTTCTACGTCCCTATTGGCCCTGGCAACCACCAGTGGGTCTACCTCCTTGACTTTATAAACGTGACCGTGTGGCCGAAGCTCAAACCCCGTTCGTTCCCTGCAACTCGCATCAGCACAAGCATCGAATCCTACCTGAAGAAACGGCGCCTCGCCATGGAGAGGCCCCGTCTCAGCTTGCACAAGGCCGAGTTATTCGCCCACTACGACATACTCGTGCCGCTGTTAGCGAGGCTACCGGATGGCTACGAGCTCAGCTATGCCGTGGTGCCCGTGGCACCGCTCTTGCGCGGCATCGCGCTGTCGAGCCAGATCGAGGAGCGCCACCACTAGCTTCCGGAGCGGAAGAGGGCAATGGACCGATACACGCGCACCAGCACGTATTGGCCAAGGTGCTTCAAGAAGGAGCGGGAGGCGTTGATTAGAATTTGCGGAACTCACCGTTTGGAGATCCACCCGGATCTGTGCAACCCCGAAGGGAGGCAGCGCTTCTGGGCAATGCATGGGCGTACGCCCTCCACCGTTATCGATGATGCGCACCGTGCAACACTCATGAAGAGGAACGCCGCCGGGCTCGTCCTCATTGATTCAGACTCGGAAGAGGCGGACGGCAACACGGAGGACATCGTGCACGACGAAGAAAGCTGGAGCGGCATAGTCGATTAGGGTCACTTGAGCCTAAATTTAATCTATGTACGGTAGCTTTAATGACCTCTTCGGATAGAATGGCCAAGTTTGAAGAGCGTGTACAACGTTGTTTGAGTCTAGCAAAAATCTTATACACAACTCTAACACAGGGAAATATGCTACAACGTTTAGACACACTGATTAGCCCCACTATTAGAATAAAATACCAATTTAAAAGGGCGCTTTTCCTATTCTTTTCTTCTTTTCAAAGCTCTTTTCTTGTACAGCGTCGGTTGAGTTTAAAGTAAATCTTAGACACAAGTCTAGGAAAACCAAATATTCTCCAGCGTTTAGACACACTTGTAGGCCCCTCTACTAGAATAAAAAACCTATTCATGGAGACTCTTTTCTTATACTTTTTTTCCTGCCAAAGCTTTTTTCCTCTTAAGAGCATCAATGCCCCTGACGTAACGGATGCGACGTCGCTGACAAAGACGAGGCCAGGCTGATGGGACGGTACACTATCTCTGGTCCCAGCACTTGATGGCATAGTTATAATTTTGGAGTGCGTCAGAGGAGGAGGAGACGCGCGTATCCGCAAAAAATCGCATGGCACTAACCTATTACCCTGGCCCCAATTATGGTACTAATAATGTAATTTACTCGAGAAATGAGGGTTCACATACTTTCCTAAAACATAATAAAACTTATTTATGATATTATTTATAGCTAGTCCATGTGATGAGACAATACAATACTGAGCCAGGACGTGTCCGTTTTCTAGTCGAGTCGACGTCCTCGATACATCTGCGCACTGCAGAAGACCGACGAGGCAACACGCAAACACCCCTTGATCAAAGAGCCTCCCATCTTCTCCATATAGTGCGCACTTCATTCTCGCACGAAGAATCGGTTCTTGCAGGCCGCCATCACTCTTCTCCAATAAACCCAAACAATAATATTTGAATCCGCCCTCGCTCCCAGTTCATCCGGACTCAATGGCGGATTCGATGCAAAATATTATGTACGGTGGCTAGAGAAATTTCGGGGACGTCGCCTTTGGAGAAATCGCTATGCGTACGGACACTACCAGCGTCATCAGGGTGGCCGCATGCTCCAAGGAGTTGCGCCGTCAAGTCGCTAGCGAAAAAGGTAGCATATGTCCCAACGACGGTTGCGGGACATTGGTCGCCTTCCACGACTTCCTCAACCACAAGATGGCATGCCCACATGGCCCGTGCTACATCCCTGAGCCTGGCTGCGAGTTCGCTGCCCCGCCCACAGCGCTCCTTTCCCACCTCAAAAAATCCCACTCGATGGAAGTGCACAGGTTCCACTACGGTGTGGAACACAGGTACATCTCTCAGCCTTTGCTGGCACCTGGCTCATGGAGAGTAGAGACCGTCGTATCCGGGGAGGATGGTACCGTGTTCGCCGTGCGATTTGACATGCTCCACTCTGGCCTCGCCATATACGTCCAGTGTGTCAGGTCGGCGGCATGCAAGTTTCCGCGATATAGGGTGGAGTTGCACTAATATAATGATGGGAGGGGACCTGGAGGAGTTCACCAAATATAGCATGTTTTTCGAGCCGAAGAGCAGCGCGTCGCCGGCTGCCGCCAGGATGACTAAAGATTTACGGAATTTTCTGATTAATAAACATGATAGTTCCATCCTGGATTACTCATTCTGCATCCACAAGGTGGTAGATGACAGATATGGCCGTCTTGATTCTGATGATCTGCCATTCAAATTTGGGATTAGGCATTGATGTTGATTCTAGTCGACCAAGGTTTTAAGAGCTGAAACAAGAACTGGTTCTCTCTATACTGCTATTGTGTTTCAATGTCTGTATTGCTGAATCGCTCACTTTGAAATCCATCATACACACGTTTCTTCTAATGAGAGGATGACATGTGGGTCCATCAAGAGCCTCACCAATTCCATGGCACGGCCATAACTTTGGAGTTGAACTGTTACAAATCCATGATTATTGTTTATGGATAATCAGTTTAAAAATTAATGTATAATCTAACAAACTCGAATCAGTTCGACACCACATATCACATACCCGTTATAAGTACCAGATATAAATAAATTTCAATGAAAATTCAAGAAACAACGTTACTATGCTACCTTCTCTCTGCTCCTCTTATTACTGTTCAATCCCGCGCTGCACTAAACAACAGTTGATGAGGATTGAAACAAAAATGATCAAAATGCCAAGTAAAACTAGTTTCAAGCTTACCTTTCGTCCGGAGAATCATATAGAGATGAAATTGACAGGGATTTATTGTTTCTCCTACAGTTAGCCGAAATATCCTCAAGGACATCCTCAATCACCCCACCAACTTCTTCATATTCAAACTCAACTCCATTATTATTGTTTCCCTTCCTCTCCCGTTTACCCTTTTATTTCTTTTTGACCCTATCCCCGCCGTCACGTCCACGTCCTCAACCAATTGCTGCTTACCAACTTTTCCCTCCACATGTGCATCACCTACCTTCACATGCAGCACTCCCTCCATGTCGTCTCGCTGTGCTTCCTCCAGTTTTGCCTGAGAAACCTCATCTTGTGCCTCCGTGATGTGAACGGGGACAATGTCAGCATCTCCGAAATCACGTGGAACTGGGTTTTTGCATAGCCTCTTGATATGGCCCAACCCTCCACACCATTTGCACTTGGTTGTCGCTAGTCTAACGTTATCACTTAAAGAAGTATTAGGGCAGTTGTGTTTCTTCGTGTTTACCTTGATCTGCGTTCAATGGGAATAAAAATAAATCAGCGGACTCATCAGCAGAACAAATATGAGAAAGACTGAAACTAAATGTAGCTATTGCAACCTGAAATGGGTGTCCACCCCGCATTGGATATGCATGCAATCTCCATTTACACAACTTACTTTCCCTATAATGCATCCTAAATATCTTTTGGTCGCTCTTTCCAATGATAAATTCGAACCCAACTCTTGTTGCATAGGTAGCAACAGCATATCTGCATTCCTCCACAGTATCAAAGACAGTCCCCTCATCAATTGTAGGGTTGTCCCTATCAATGTGTATCACTGGCATGTCCTCGTCTTCGTCATCGTATCTGCATCCCATTTTCCCATCCTCACATTCCTCTTCCTCATCAGTCCCATAGTTAGGCTCATAATTCGAATCAACCAAATATTCCCTACTCTCCATCCTATCAGGGTCAGCAGCCACATATGGATATGCTTTCTCATCATCATCTTCGAGCACAAAATCACCCTGACCGCCACACATTTTGATGTCCTCATGCTCAACGAAAGGCTGGTCGGTCACGCTCGGTATCGAAAATAGAGCCTACTCTGTTCGCGTTCCACACGACCCGGTATCATTCAGGACAGTCTCTTCCTCAGTATCTTTGTTAATGATGTGCAAAAACATCAGCATGGTCCCCGTGCCGAGGTGTTTACTCCACATCATGGCTAGAGCCTCCTTAGTTCTAATGTCGCAGAAAGTCTACGAATTTGTGTCGTAGTACCTAATTGTGAATTAATCATGCCGACCAATGGGAAACTTCCCAAATTGCATGTGCAAGTCACTTAGAGTTACGTCCTCTGCGTCTACTGTCAGCCGATAATAAAATCCACTGGTAACTACGATTTCTGCCGTCGGACAAGGTTTCAGTCCGACACCCATGCCGAATCTTCAAAAGAAATCTGGATGAAGCAGACGTCCTACGGTCACCAACACAGATCCTCTCCATAAACATGGGACTAGAAACACTAATTGGGAGATGCAGAGATGGAATTGCAGTTCTTACCCTTAAAGAAGGATGTACGGCACGTTCAATGGGCTACAAAGCACCAAAGCTTTGCACCCCGCGTCCTCTTCCCCTGTTTCATGCTCCTACATGTTCTCCAGCCTTGAAGGGTCCATCTCCTCGCTCTCCGTCCGGGAAGGACCCGTCTCGGTGTTCTCCGGCCACGTAGGATCCATTTTTGTGCGGGGTCCAGATCAAATCCACCGTGGTTGCGCGAGAACCTAGCGCCCACCAAACGATTTTTGTTCCAGACGCGCCTAGGCAGCGATGGAGGCAAGGAGATAGGGCAAGGAAGGGCAGGTAGGGGATGACGGGAGGATGATTGTCCATGGGGAGGACGAGAGTGTTGACGGTGGGGACGGAGTGGCGGCATGCAAGACCAGAGCGATGGAGTGGAGCGGAGCTGGGAGCAAGCGACAGAATATGGAAAATCACAGGATAATAGGGAGCACTAATCCTCGAACCTGGGATGGGCGTTGTCGACGATAGAGGTTGCGGCTCCCACCAGTCAGTAAAACGCCACGTCCTCTTCCCCTATTTCTGATGGTGTTGTTACAACTCTACGGTCGTAGTGGCACAGGCAAAATTTCTGGTCACAACTAAGGACACACTCATAAATATACTTAAAATGGAACCCTGACCTGGTACATTGCCCGATCCGGTTGCTAGCCACGACCTGTATTTTTAATATCTTAGCACTCTTATGCTAAGAAGGGAAATAAAGATTTAGCAGTTAGTCGAACTAGTTTCGAATAAATAAGATACACTCTTAGGAAGCTTAGCTATGGACCCACCTAAGCAGAAGCCGCCGCCCCGGCGGCTGCTGCTGCTCCGGCCGCCACCGAAGCTTGCCTATTTGGCCCCTCTGAGGCAGGCATGCGGCTGTACTACAAGGCCGGTCTTCCATTGCCATTCGAGACGGTTGATTTCGCAGAATGTGCTGCATCTGCGGCGGCGGTGGCAACTGTGAAGGCCGCCGCAGTGTCAAGAAGGGCCAACCGAGCGCCGTAGAGAATGCGCGCGGCGGCATTTTTGTGTGCTCTACGCACGAGAAATAAGGTACATTCTGAAGCGTTCCTGTGAGCTTGCCGCCGAGGAAACAAACCCCCAAACAGGGCGGCGCCAAGGTCAACAAACTCTCGCCTCCATGCCTCGGTGCAGGCAACCTTACTATGGGGCAATCTGGGCGCACGCCGTCAGCGGCAAAGACGATCCATCCTACGCAACTTCGGCGGCCAAACCGCAGCGGCGTGCATCCATCTACACTCATCTTGTTGGAGTGTTCGACAGCTAGAGACGACGACGGGCAACAGCTCAGCACCGGAATTCAGGTTCATATTCACAGGGACCTACGATCCCTGCCATGAGAAGCCAGAGTTCACCTTCAAAGAAATCGTTGTGGCGGCATGGCTATCCGTACTGAACCGGGACTGGTTCAAGCGTGTCAACTAGTGCATGAACATTGCAGATCTCTTGAAGTTTGGTGGGAAGGAAAAAGATCAGCTATGGTTGAACGATCGCTGAACTTACGTCCTCTCAAGGCAATTGGCTAGCCAACATTTATGGTGCAGATCTGCAGTTTCTTCAGTATAGAACAGTTAAGTTCAGAGACTAACTCTGTAGAGTGCCTTTTGTAGAGGCAATAGCCCCCTTTTGCGCAGCTATCCCATACTGTAGTATGGAACTAGTTCGGAAGTAACCAAATACTATCAAGATGTATATATTTATTCAATTACTATCGGCGGTTGAATTCAGTTTACTATCATACTTATCCGAGGCAGATAAGATTCAGACAACATTTTATGAACTGATCTTGGGTGGTTTATTCATGCAAGTTCCGTGCAGAATCGTGCACTGACTCGAACAAATATATGTAAAAATTGTTCGAGGCATACAAACCAGCAACATTTCGTGCCTTTCGGATCGCTCACCGGCAGCATTTTCCCGGCAATGGTGACATTCATCATTGCTAGCCCACCCTATTTTCAGGAGGCTAACCTTGGTTATGCACACTAATTCATTAGCCACACAAACTACAAATCATTAGCCACACGTACTACGAAATCATTAGCCACACAAACTACAAATCATTAGCCACACATAATACGAATTCAGTAGCCACACATTAAAAATTCAGTAGCGACACATACTACAGTAGTTCAAACTATTACATAAGACGTACTACGTGCTCGACTCTCAAGTCAGCAATCTTTCAGATTCACTAAACCTCTATCTTCACTCGAGGAAAATCAGAACCACCAGCCTGTCCACGCCCAATCCCCGCCCCCCACCGAACCCGTATGCTCCGTCGCGGAATGGTGGTGGTCCTGTGCCATCGATCCTTCTAGGCCAACACTGTAGGCGACGAGGACGCTTTCTGGCCGCCTCGTTAGGGTCCTGAATGCCATGTACCGTATCCAGAACCTCCTGCAGGTGGATGATCACCGAATGCTTCCAGCAAATCTGTCCTCTTGCCCTTCTTGGAATCTCCATATTGTACATCTTAGGAACGGTGTCTGGATCTTTCAGCCACGCCTTTACCTTGATGATCCATCTATCGCTCAGTGGCACAATCTCCACCAGCTCGCCGCCAAGGCTACTGATGACCTGCTTGAGGGCCTCCGGTTCCCAAGCATGCAAAGGGAGGCCGTCAAATCCGAGTTTAGATAAGAAATTAAGCTTCCCCAAGCGATCGTCCCACCCACAGGCGTGATGCCAATGCAGGAAGCACATTTTCTCCCCACAACACTCGAAAGAATGGGAAGAATGCAGAACACGCTCGTTGTCTGAGCTGTGGGCGAACCGGACGAAGAAATCGAATGGCGGCGCGCATACCTCTGTATTGACCACTTTTCGTCTAATCCCAAAATGATACCTGAAAGCCGACAACAAGTCTGCCGGCGACATGACGGGACGCGTGCCCAGCACGGTGGCCATGAGAGTGTTGTCGTGAAATCCTCTGCCAGGGCTACTATGCCTAGGGTGCGCGACAGCAAGCAACCGCCCGAGTCCGGTCGCCGGTCCGGATTGCCTGGCCAGACATGCTCCGTCGTGCGAGAAGGTCTAGGCAGTGGCGAGAGGCTAGGCTCGGGATGCGAAGCTCCGACACGCCGACTAGGAAAAACGAGGCGACGACGACGAGCTTCGATTAAGGGCGTGGGAGGTTGATCGGCCATGGCGGGGATGCAAGGAGATCAACGGCGAGCTCTGATCTGGAGACCAGTAGCCGGAGCTAAGCAAGGTAATGGAGAGGGGAATAATAGGGGAGAAGAGCAGAGCAGATAAGAAGATCTAGTCCTCGCAGGGGTAAATCAGTCCACGACCGCAAAGGATAACAGGAAATACTGACGGGTCAATACAATAAGAGTTGACCTAATAGCGGGATTTGAGTTCAACCATTTTTTGACTGGTTCAAACAATCGTTTGGCCGTTAGATTTATATTTACCCCCATTTGTCCCCTCTCGACAATTGGCGAAGCTACTATAGCCCTTCCACGAGATTACACGCAACTTGGACCCCGCGTTGCCTTTGAGTCAGAACTTTTGGGCAGCATATTAAAATTCTCCTTAGTTTGATAACAAACTACTTGACACAAAAGCCCTCCTTTGCTGCTACTATAACAGTCATATACTTAGCCTTTTGTTGTAGTATCCATCACAATGTCTTAAGTTTGGAATTCATCCAAATCCATCATGGAATCTCCTTTCCATTACATTGTGCCATCCATAGTTTTAAATTGAGATAAACTTAATTTTGTATCTTGTGACAAAACTAGTATCAATGTAACACTTTACAATGAACTATATGTAATTTTTTGTCACTTCTACATAAATATATTCTTAGTTCTTCCAAAATATCATAAGAATATCCTTACTATCATCCAATGATCATCTTGTGATTCATTCTGGTATATGCTCATAACATTTAGAGCATAGGACATATCTGGATGTGTACATATCACGATATGATTGATCAAAATATTCTTGTGATTTCACTCACCAAGTGTCAAAGCACTTGAATCTTGTTTCACTTATCAAGTGTCAATACACTTGAATCTTGATTCAAATCTTTTCCAGGCGACAAGAACTTTTTATCGTTGTTTCCATATTGAATGCATTCAATATCTCACATATGTACGTCTGGCATAACCATATTAGCGTCACAATCTATACATATAGATATTCATGCCTAATATTCTGGTTTTTCCTAAGTCTTTCATCGAAATGAAATTCCTAACTTTTGTCAATAAAAGATACATCATTTCCAATCAACAAGATGTCCTCCACATAATGTATTAGAAATAAGTCTCAGCGCTCCCACTTAATTTCTTATAAATGCAAGCATCTTCATCATATCTTGATGAAATTAAAATCCTTTAACTGTTTCAGCACGGTGAAGATTCTAACCCCGCGATGCTTACTTCAACCATTGAAGTTTGCATGCCCTTTTTAGCATCCTTTGAATTAACAAAACCCTTTGGATTGTGTCATGTACACGTCCTAGGTAACCATTCTATTATAAGAACTTTGTTTTGTTTATCCATCTACCATATACCAAAATTATATGTAGTGGTTGCTAAATTAATCTGTCCAGACTAAATATCGCTATGAAAGATCAAATCTTGTCATAGTCAACTCCTTGAACATGGTCATAAAATAACTTACGACATGTCGACTATTTCATAGATGTGAAACATCCATGTCTGTTTCTTTATAGATGCAAATACGGCAGATATGTCTTACACCTTTCCGGAGGTCTTCCAAATTCAAAAACTTGATTTCTCGTGCATGGAACTATCATGGATTTTGTGGCTTCAAGCCATTTGACGGAGTCAGGGCCCATCATCGCTTCTTTGCATGTAGTCGGTTCATCATTGTTAAACAACAATGATTTACTCTTAAATCTTAGTATTTGATTATTTACCCAACCTACTTGGTTCAATAGGAACTTAGATCTCCGTGACAACAACCTTTGAGGCACATAAGCTATGAGCATTATGGATGCCTCCAAAACATTTTTCGGTGTTGTGCAACTCAGCACATATAGCTAAGGTTCATTAACCTTATCAAAGTTCTATTGTCCTCCCACTTAACTTTTACGAAAAATTCTTTCTCAAGAAACTTGACGTTCTAAGCGACAAACATTTTTGTCTTTGGTGTTATGGAGGAATACCCAACGGTTATTCGAAATAACCTACAAAGACATGCTCATCCGACTTTGGTTGTAAACATCTTACTTATGCTTAGCATACCAAAATTTAAGAAAGGACAACTTGGGTTTTACCCCAAACCATAACTTATATGTTGTCATTTCAACGGATCACAATGGTCCTCTTTTCAGTGTAAAAATGGTAGTCTCTAAAGCTTTAATATTCTAGAATATAATGGCAGTTTTATAAATAACACCTTTGATCTAACCATGTCAAACAAGGTTTCATTACAAATCTCGAACATTCCATATTCCTATGGTGTTTCAGGAAATGCAAATCTTTAGGTTTTTTCTAAACTTGTAACTCATATATCTTCCTTTATGATCAAATCATAAATTCTTTATTTTCTTGTTACAATGATTTTCCACTTCATCTTGAAAGTCTTTGAACATTTTCAAATATTTCATACTTCTTCCTCATTAAGTGAATATTCACTCAAATTTCCAGAGAAAGCATATGAAGTTGAAATCCATCGCTTACGACTACACATAATGGACTACATACATCAATATGTATAAATTCCAATAATTTAGTCGTTCGTTCTTATTTGACCTTTGAACGAAGTTTTAATTATCCCGAGGAAAGTCTCACAAGCGTCATTTGATCAAAATCAAAGACTCCAAAAATTCCATCAACATGGAGTTTCTTCATGTTTTTCTTTGCAATATAATTTAAACGGTGACGTCACTTTGAAAGTGATCTTTCAATCATTTGTCTTGCGACATTTTAGCATTAGGTTTTATGGACGTGATTTCTCCAACTAGATTTGTAAATCATCCATCTTATATGGAATACGGTAATTATTTGAACAATCTTTGTTCTCATAATACCTGATTTAAACAACAATTATTAAAACAAATCTTGAAGGCAAGCTTTGATGTCAACGAGAAATACAAACAACAGTTTGTTTCTTTTCAATGAACATCATCACATATTCTCTTTGCAATGTATATCATCTATATACCCTAGCTGGACATTTCTAGTCTTCTCTTTTTTGCCAAATATATTTTATAGATTCTCTCTCAGCATTTCATTTTCCTTTTAAAATAATCTATCAACATCAATAGTGGCGCCATATACATGACACATAGTTCAAAGCGTGTATAGTCAAATACTCATACCTTTAAACTTGCACTTTGAAGTTGGTCACCATCATCAAATGTTTGGCGTTCTTTCAAAATTTATTCTTTAGTAATCTTTTAGTGTAGTAAACATTTTACTTACATCTTCAATTCATCCTTATCATGACAACTTTCATGATCAAGCTAATATAGCTTACAAAGGTGAATTGCGAGTATAATTTTACTTTAAAAACCTTTTTGGAGGATTAGGATGTCTAGCATCTCCAACCTTCGCAAATTCTCATCCAATATGAGAACATATATTATACTCTATCATATTGCATCCAAAACATTTGTTTCAGATATCGTAATATATGTCCTACATGATGGTTTCTGAAACAATTCTTTCAGATCCTAGATAACTTCGATATTTAAAACAACTTTTGAATACCAAAAATCATGGAGGCAAAAATAATACTTTAGATACTAACACTGGAATTGTTACTCTTGATTTAATACTACTTATTAAACTTCATGGAGTAAACGGAGTTTGTTGAAAGTTTGCAATAGGACTTTAAACTTTAGATTGACACTCAAAATAATATGATACCAGTTCATAAAGTAAATATCCAAAATTCTGTAGTTCTATTATCTCAATTAAAACTAAGTATAAGGTGGTGAACGAATGCCAATGACTACAACAAATTATGAAAATTCACTTTGATTTAATTTATGATAAATTGAGTTCGACTAATCCAAATTAGAAATAAACTCCTACTCAAAAACAACATCCCTCGTGTCTTTTGGTGATTACATGAACCAAATCCACTACACCAAGCCTGATCATCACGTGAGTTGGTGTAGCTTGAAAGGCGAGCATATATATGGGCATCATATCAAACATATGACTCATGCTTAACCTTTCGGTCCGTGTTCCGAGGCCATGTTTGTACATGCTAGACTTGCCAAGTAAGAACCTTAGTATTCGCGTGTGTAAAACTGTTTGACACCCGAGATATTATCGTGGATTCAAGTACACCCGATCATCACGTGATGTCTTGAAGCGGAGAAACATAGTCGCATACTTAAGGGAGAACACATTTTTATATTGATATCTAAATGAGGGATAATCTTATAATGCTACTAAAGCGCCAAACAAGCAATATAAGATGCAAACAAACATCATATGCTACAGTGATATGATATGGTTCTTGCACTTGATCACTATCTTGTGCATCGTGGAATGATCTTTATCATTCCTATATGTGTAATGCCAAGGTCTATGGAACTTACACTTTTTCATATTATAATTTTCAATAGTATCAATCCATACTACAAATTATAACACTACCATATCATAGTACTTGCCCAGCAACACCAAAAACTAGACGCCTCTAATTTATCTTTTGCATGTTTTACATGGCTGAGGGCTTTCGGAGAAAGAACCGTTCTTACCTGCGAACATAGAACCACAAAGATGATAATAAAATTATTGGCAACTCGTTATAAATTAGATATTAACTATAGTAGGAGAGACAGATGTAGGGTTCGCAGCATAGAAAACAAAAAATTTCCTACGATGGGAACAATTATGTAGCAAGATCTATCTAGTAGATACAAACAACGGGAGGATGTATATCCATAGAGAACATACCCTTGAAGATCGACAAAGATTAACGAGTTAAACTCGTGGTTGATATAGACGATCTCTTGCCGATCTCAAGATCGAGAGGAAGTCCTAGCGCCGCAAATCAGCAGCGCATCCGTGCTCGCACACACGTCCGAGGCACCGATCAACCTCCACCTCATCGCTCCAGCAATGCAGCGGAAGCACAACTCTTTCTTGCCGAATAGCCACCGGGAACATGTATCTCGCTAGTTCGATACCATGCGGGATAAATTCTAGAGGGGGAGAGAGATCCTTCACGAGGAGGTGTAAGTGAGAGAGAGGGAGAGAGGTGCCTTTTATAGGAGGAGGGGGGCACCCAAGGGGGTGGCTGCCGGCCATGGGGGCTGCCCAAAAACCTCTTCATTTCCCTCCACTCAAAATCCCACTCAAACTTGCAATTAAATTTCCACCAAATTTAATGCAAACTCTCATTAAATAAAACTCTTTTATTTATTCAGAATTTTGTCAATTACTTTAATGAAAAACATTCACATATAACCCCTTGCTAGAATTCTATTTCACATGCATAACCACTTTATGCAATTTCACCCGAAAACCTGTTTCGGTATCTAGTGAAATAAATTCCATCGCTTGTTATTCTTGCCGGCATGAAATTTTTGCTCCAATTGGATGTCGGTGTCTCTTAAGTGTGTCACCCTACGGTTCGTGAACAATGCGGCCATGATCGAGACCCCTCTCGGATCAATAATCAGAAGCGGGATCTGGAGACCCATACTGACTCCCACACATTCAACGATGACTTTCTTGTGATCGTCGGAACCTTTTATGCTAGTATATTAATCCCTTTGTTTCGTGATATATTACATGTCCGAGATTCGATCATCGGTATCTCCATACCTAGTTTGATCTCGTTACTGACATGCACTCTTTTCTCGTTTAACATTCTAGTGATCAAATCACTTGCTTGCAAGCTAACCAATGTGATATCACCCAGAGGGCCTAGAGTATATCTATCCGTCATCGGGGTGAACAAATTTCACTCTCGATCCATGGGCCTCAACATAACACTTTATTAGTTCTGAACCCATCTTTATAATCACCCTGTTACGGTGTGACGTTTGATGTTATCAAAAAACTCTTCCTGTGTTAGTGATTGACATGATCTCATGGTCTAAGGATTAGGATCACTTCGTAAGTTGTTATAGAAATATAAACTCAATGACTTTGATCGTAATGCTATACTTCGGATGAATGTTCATCACACCATTACACTAATGTTGTGATCCCGTAATTAACAACATCCAATGTCCATGATCATGAAACGTTGATCATCTTGTTAATCAACGAGCTAGTTTATGAGAGAGGCATAACTAGGAACTTTCTGTTTGTTTATTAAACACACATGTATTAATGTTTGTATTAATACAATTATAGCATGCAAAATAACATCTATCATATACTTGGAATACACATAATAAACACTTTATTATTGCCTCTCAGGGCATATTCCCTTTAGTCTCCCACTTGCACTAGAGACAATAATCTAGTTACATAGTGATGAATCTAACACCCATGGAGTTCTGGTGTTGATCATGTTTTGCTCTAGGGAGATTTTTAGTCAACGGATCTGCTACATTGAGATCCGTGTGTACTTTACAAATCTTTATATCTCCATCCTTGACATGCTCGCGGATGGAGTGAAACCGGCGCTTAATATCCTTGGAATTCTTGTGAGACCTTGGTTCTTTGGCATTGGCAATGGCACCATTGTTGTCACAATAGATCACCATTGGGTCCAACGCGCTTGCAACCACACCTAGTTCGGATATGAACTCCTTCATCCAAACCGCTTCCTGAGCCGCTTCCGAAGCAGCAACATATTCGGCCTCCGTTGGTGATCCCGCCACCATAGGTTGTTTGGAACTCCTCCAACTAACCGCTCCGCCATTCATGACAAATATATCTGGATTGAGACTTAGAGTCATCCGGTTCGGTGTCAAATCTTGCGTCGACATAACACTTAGCGACGAGCTCTTCTTCACCTCTGTATAAAAGAAACATATCCTTAGTTCTTCATAAGTACTTAAGGATATTCTTGGCCGCTATCCAGTGTTCCGAACCTGGATCCGATTGGTACCTACTAGTCAAACTAATAGCATGTGCCACATCCGGTATTGTACATAGCATGGCGTACATTATAGAGCCTATGGCTGAAGCATAGGGGACTTTGTCCATTATCTCTCTTTCTTCTGCCGTAGCCGGACTTTGAGTCTTACTCAATGTCTTGCCTTGCAACATAGGTACGAACCCCTTCTTACTTCCGTCCATTTTAAACTTCTTTAAAATCTTATCAAGGTATGTACTTCGCGATAGCCCTATTAGGCGCCTAGATCTATCTCTATAGATCTTTATGCCTAATATGTATGACGCTTCACCTAGGTCCTTCATTGAAAATTTGCTGTTTAGATAACTTTTAACACTGTTTAAAAGATTTATATCATTTCCGATCAATAATATGTCATCCGCATATAATATCATAAATGCCACATTGCTCCCACTCACTTTCTTGTAAATACAAGCTTCTCCATAAGTTTGGACAAATCCAAACTCTCTGATCACCTCATCAAAGCGGAGATTCCAAATTCGTGATGCTTTCTTCAATCCATAGATGGATCGCTGAAGCTTGCACACCTTGTTAGCATCCTTAGGATCGACAAAACCCTTTGTTTGTATCATATACAACTCTTCTTCAATATTACCATTGAGAAACGCGGTTTTGACATCCATCTGCCATATCTCATAATCGAAATATGCAGCAATTGCTAACATAATCCTAACTGACTTTAGCATCGCTACGGGAGAGAATGTCTCATCGTAGTCAACTCCTTGAATTTGTCGAAACCCCTTTGCGACAAGTCGAGCTTTATAGACGGTCACATTACCATCAGCATCAGTTTTCTTTTTGAAAATCCATTTGTTCTCCACGGCCTTTCGGTCGTGAGGTAATTCCACCAAGTTCCAAACTTGATTTTCATACATGGATTCCATCTCGGATTTCATGGCTTCTAACCATTTGTTGGAATCCGGGCTCATCATCGCTTCTTCATACGTCGCAGGGTCATCAATTTCATCAACTATGAAATTCATCACAGGGTTTCCGTACAGCTCGGGAGCTGCACGCGCCCTGCTAGACCTGCGAGGTTCGGTAGTACTCTCTTTTGGAGTTTCATGATCATTATCATTAGTTCCCTCTTCAATAGGTGAAGCCAAATCCGGAACAACTTCCGGCGCTGGGCTACTCGCCATACTTTGAAGAGAAGGTTCAGTAACCTCTTCGAGTTCTACCTTCCGACTACTCACACCTTTCGCGAGAAACTCTTTCTCTAGAAAGGATCCATTCTTGCCAACAAAAACGTTGCCCTCGGATTTGTGATAGAAGGAATATCCAATAGTTTCCTTAGGGTATCCTATGAAGACGCATTTTTCCGCTTTGGGTTCGAGTTTATCCGGTTGAAGTTTCTTCACATAAACATCACATCCCCAAACTTTAAGAAATGATAGCTTAGGTTTGTTTCCAAACCACAATTCATACAGTGTGTTTTAAACGGATTTAGATAGTGCCCAATTTAAATTGAATGCAGCAGTTTCTAGTGCATAACCCCAAAATGACAATGGCAAGTCCGTCAGAGACATCATAGATCGAACCATATCCAATAAAGTACGATTACGACGTTCTGATACACCATTTCGCGGTGGTGTTCCTGCAGGTGTGAGTTGTGAAACAATTCCACA
This sequence comes from Avena sativa, assembly GCA_916181665.1. Taxonomy (NCBI): domain Eukaryota; kingdom Viridiplantae; phylum Streptophyta; class Magnoliopsida; order Poales; family Poaceae; genus Avena; species Avena sativa. Next base: position 448,643,295 of record OV702285.1, read on the forward strand.
CTCTTTCATGTGAGAGCTATACTCGTAACTTAGATACTCACCTCCACGGTCTGACCGTACAAATTTGATCTTTTTATTACGATGATATTCCACTTCATTTTGAAATTCCTTGAACTTTTCAAAGGTTTCAGACTTGTGTTTCATCAAGTAGATATAACCGTATCTACTCAAATCATCCGTGAAAGTAACAAAATAACGATATCCACCTCGCGCCGACACACTCATTGGACCACATACATCAGAATGTATGATTTCCAATAAATCTGTCACCCGTTCCATTGAACCGGAAAACGGCGTTCTAGTCATCTTGCCCATAAGGCATGGCTCACATGTATCAAATGATTCAAAATCAAGTGATTCCAAAAGTCCATCCGAATGGAGCTTCTTCATGCGTTTAACGCCAATATGACCTAGACGGCAGTGCCACATATATGCGGATATATCATCATTAAGTTTAATCCTTTTAGCATTAACATTATGAATATGTGTAACATTATTATCGAGATCTAAAAGAAATAAACCATACATCATCGGTGCATGACCATAAAAGATTTCATTCATATAAATAGAACAACCATTGTTCTCGGATTTAAATGAATAACCACTTCACATCAAACACGATATAGATACAATGTTCATGCTCAGTGCAGGCACCAGATAACAATTATTCAATTTTATAACTAATCCCGACGGCAAATGGAGAGGTAGCATTCTGATGGCAATCACATCAACGCTTGATCCATTGCCGACACGCATCTTGACCTCACCCCTTGCTAGCGGTCGCTTGTTCCGCAGCCCCTGATTCGAGTTAAAAATATTAGCAACTGAACCGGTATCAAATACCCAGGTGCTACTGCGAGCACTAGTCAAGTACACATCAATAACATGTATATCATATATACCTTTGTTTTCCTTGCCGGCCTTCTTGTCTGCCAAATACTTGGGGCAGTCGCGCTTCCAATGGCCAGTCCCCTTACAATAGTAGCACTCGGTGTCAGACTTAGGTCCAACTCGGGGTTTCTTTTCAGGCACGGCAACCGGCTTGCCGCCCTTACTTCCCTTCCGTTTTCCCTTCTTGTCTTTCTTGAAACCAGTGTTCCTATTGATAATCAACACTTGATGTTCCTTTTTGATCTCCACTTCTGCAGTTTTAAGTATTGACAGAAGCTCGAGGAGAGACTTCTTCATGCCTTGCATATTATAGTTCGTCACAAAGCTCTTATAGCTAGCTGGCAGAGACTGCAGAACATGATGGATGCCTAAGTCAATGGGAATCGATATTCCCAAGGACACAAGCTTATCGGTGTAACCCGACATCTTGAGTACATACTCACTAACGGAGTTGTGCTCTTCCATCATGCAGCTAAAGAACTTTTCTGAATAATTGTAGCTCTCTACAGCAGCATGTGTGTCGAAAATCATTTTCAACTCACCCATTGTATCAAATGCATTGCCATTTTTGAAACGCTTTCGAAATTCTGGCTCTAGCCCATACAGTATGCCGTAATGAACTAAGTTGTGGTCCTCCTGACGAGTCTGATAGACATTCTTCTCCTTGTCAGGGGCATCCTCAAAAGGTGGGGGGCCTAGCGGCGCTTCTAGCACATATTGCTTTTGTGCAGCAGAGGGAAGAATCCTCAAATTCATGGCCCATTCGATAAAGTTGCTACCGTTCGTTGCAAGTTTCTCTTTCTCCATGAACACATTGAAATTAAAAGCAGGTGGTGCCATCTACAACAAAATTTGTAAAGTTTAGACTAAGTTTATGATAGACTGAGTTCAACTAATCCACATTACGAATGAACTCCCACTCAAAAACGACATCCCTCGTGTACTTTTGGTGATTACATGAACCAAATCCACTACACCAAGTCCGATCATCACGTGAGTCGGTGTAGCTTCAAAGGCGAGCATCAAATGGGCATCATATCTACTATATGACTCGTGCTTAACCTTTCGTTCCATGTTCCGAGGCCATGTCTGTACATGCTAGGCTCGCCAAGTAAGAACCTTAGTATTCGCGTGTGTAACCTTAGTTCTCCAAGAACACCCGATCATCACGTGATGCCTTGGAGCGACGAAAACATAATCGATGCATACTAAAGGAAGAACACATTCTTATCTTGATATTTAAATGAGGGATCATCTTATTATGCTAATAGAACGCCAAACAAGCAATATAAGATGCTATCAAACATCACATGTTTATTAGTGGAATGATATGGTTCCCGCATATGATCTCTATCATGTGCATCATGGTATGATCACTATCATACATTTATGTGTAAGGCCAAGGTCTATGGAACTTACACGTTATGTGTGTTGTAAGAGTATCATCTCATACTTCTACTTACAGCATCACCATATCATAACACTAGCCCAGCAACAATCTAAACTAGACGCCTCTAATTTATCCATTGCAAATTTTACGTGGCGCAGGGCTTTCGAGGATAGAACCGTTCATACCTACAAACATGAACCACAATGAGGATAACCAAATTGTTGACAACTCGTTGAAAAATAGATATTGACTATAGTAGGAGAGACAGGCACCCGCTAGCCACTTATGCAAACTAGTTGCATGTCAAGTGTGGAACAGGTCTCATGTGCGAGGACATGTAAAGTTTGTCTAGGCCGCTTCATCCCACTATGCCACCAATATCCAAAATTACAACTAAGGAGAAACAACATGATCATCATCGCCCACATACTCAAATGTGTACTACCCGTGTAAAGCATCTACGCATAGATCCGGCTCTGATACCACTGTAGGGTTCGCAGCATAGAAAACAAAAAAATTCCTACGATGGGAAAAATTATGTACCAAGATCTATCTAGTAAATACAAACAACGGGCGGATGTATATCCGTAGAGAACATACCCTTGAAGACCGACAAAGCTTAACGAGTTAAAATCGTGGTTGATGTAGACGATCTCTTGCCGATCTCAAGATCGAGAGGAAGTCCTAGCGCCGCAAATCAGCAGCGCATCCGTGCTCGCACACACGTCCAAGGCACCGAGCAACCTCCGCCTCCTCGCTCCAGAAATGCAGCGGAAGCACAACTCTTTCTTTCCATATAGCCATCGGGAACATGTATCTCGCTAGTCCGAGACCATGGGGGATAAATTCTAGAGGGGGAGAGAGATCCTTCACGAGGAGGTGTGAGTGAGAGAGAGGGAGAGGGGTGCCTTTTATAGGAGGAGGGGGCACCAAAGGGGGTGGCTGCCGGCCATGGGGGCTGTCCCCCTCCCCTCCTTCATTCATGTGGGTGGACACTCCACTCACAAAAACCTCTTCATTTCCCTCCACTCAAAATCCCACTCAAACTTGCAATTAAATTTCCACCAAATTTAATGCAAACTCTCATTAAATAAAACTCTTTTATTTATTCAGAATTTTGTCAATTACTTTAATGAAAAACATTCACATATAACCCCTTGCTAGAATTCTATTTCACATGCATAACCACTTTATGCAATTTCACCCGAAAACCTGTTTCGGTATCTAGTGAAATAAATTCCTGCGCTTGTTATTCTTTCCGGCATGAAATTTTTGCTCCAATTGGATGTCGGTGTCTCTTAAGTGTGTCACCCTATGGTTCGTGAACAATGCGGACATGATTGAGACCCCTCTCGGATCAATAATCAGAAGCGGGATCTGGAGACCCATACTGACTCCCACACATTCAACGATGACTTTCTTGTGATCGTCGGAACCTTTTACGCTGGTATCTTAATCCCTTTGTTTCGCGATATATTACATGTCCGAGATTCGATCATTGGTCTCTCCATACCTAGTTTGATCTCGTTACTGACATGCACTCTTTTCTCGTTCCCGTGATATAACATTCTAGTGATCAAATCACTTGCTTGCAAGCTAACCAATGTGATATCACCGAGAGGGCCCAGATTATATCTATCCGTCATCGGGATGAACAAATTACACTCTCGATCCATGGGCCTCAACATAACACTTTATTAGTTCTGAACCCATCTTTATAATCACCCTGTTACGGTGTGACATTTGATGTTATCAAGGAACTCTTCCGGTGTTAGTGATTGACATGATCTCATGGTGCTAAGGATTAGGATCACTTCGTAAGTTGTTATAGCAATATAAACTCAATGACTTTGATCGTAATGCTATACTTCGGATGAATGTTCATCACACCATTACACTAATGTTTTGATCTCGTTATTAACAACATCCAATGTCCATGATCAGGATACTTTGATCATCTTGTTAATCATAGAGCTAGTTTATGAGAGAGGCATAACTAGGCACTTTTTGTTTGTTTATTAAACACACATGTATTAATGTTTCCATATTAATACAATTATAGCATGCAAAATAAACATCTATCATATACTTGGAATACACATAATAAACACTTTATTATTGCCTCTCAGGGCATATTCCCTTCAACAGACACCCGCAAGCCACCTATGCAAAACTAGTTGCATGTCAAGCATGGAATAGGCCTCATGTGCGAGGACATGTAAAATTTGTCCGGGCCGCTTCATCCCATTATGCCACCAATATTAAAAATACATAAGAAGCAATAACATGACCATCAGCGCCCACATACTCATATGTGTACTACCCGTGCAAAGCATCTACGCATAGATTCGTCTCTGATACCACTGTTGGGTTTGCAGCATAGAAAACAAAAAAATTCCTACGATGGGAACAACTAAGTACCAAGATCTATCTACTAGATACAAGCAACGGGTGGATATACATCTATAGAATACATATCCTCGAAGACCAAAAAGCTTTAACGACATTGTACTCGTGGATGATGTAGTCGAACGCTTGTTGATCTCAAGATCGAGAAGAAGTCCATCCGGTCCAGTAGGTCCAGCACCATCAAGTACAACACCGCAAAGCAGTGGTGCATCCGTGATCGCACACACATTCAGGTATCCCGACAACCTCCATGCCCTCTCTCTAGCGAAGCAACAGAAGCAACAAATCCTTCCAGAAAAAGCCACTGGGAACATGTAGTTTGCTGATCCGAGACCATGGAAATTTCTAAAGGGGAGAGAGATCCTTCACAAGGAGGTGTGAGAGTGGAGGAGGAGGTTCTCCTTATATAGGGGAGGAGGCAGCCCAAGGGGGCTTGGCCGCTGGCCATAGAGGGTGCCCCCACCTCTCCCTCATTCATGTGGTGGAAGCTCCACTCACATAAAACACACCTCCACTCACATGTCCACTCATATGCATTAATTTTCCACCAAAACTAATGCAAGCTCTCATTAATAAAACTATTTTATTTATTTTATTCAGAATTTTGGTAATTACATTAATTAACAAACATTCACATAAAAACCCTAGCAACATTTCAATAACATGCAGAACCAGTTTCAGCAATTTCACCCGAAACAATTCCGGTTTCCATTAAAATAATTCCTGAGCTTTCTTTTTCTTTCTCTAGCATATTATTTGCTCCAAATGGTATCGGTGTCCCTTAAGTGTGTCACCCTACGGTTCGCGAATAATGCAGACATGATCGAGATCCCTCTCCGATCAATAATCAGCAGTGGGACCTGGAGATCCGTACTGACTCCCACACATTCAACAGTGACTTCTGTGATCATGTGAACCTTATACACATGTAAATTAATCCCTTTGTCTCACGATATATTACATGTCCAAGATTCAATCATCGGTATCTCCATTCCTAGTTTGATCTCGTTGCCGACATGTACTCTTTTCTCGTTCCTGTGATATAACATTCTAGTGATCTCATTACTTGCTTGCAAGCTAATTAATGTGATATCACCGAGAGGGCCCATATTATATATGTCCATCATCGGGATGGACAAATTCCACTCTTGATCCATGAGCCTCTACATAACACCTTCATAGCACTGAACCCACCTTTATAGTCACCATGTTACGGTGTGACGTTTGATGTTATCAAGATACTCTTCTAGTGATAGCGATTGACATGATCTCATGGTCTAAGGACTAGGATTACTTCGTAAGATTTTATAGCAATATAAACACAATGACTTTGATCGTAATGCTATACTTCAGATGAATGTTCATCACATCATTCCAACAATGTTGTGACCTTGTCGTGGTATTGCCGACGAGTACGCCATGGAGGGGTCCTCACAGTGCGTGTTTAGAGACGTGGGGTAATGAGGATGGTTGACGGGTACGAGGTAACACAGCTTACCCAAGTTCAGATCCCACGATGGTGGCGGAATCCTACTCCTGCTATAAATCACTATAAGGGCAATACGCCGAGTTACAGAGATAGGTTCGCTGTGCGAGGTTGTATGAATCGATACTAGGTTGTGTCCTAAAGGCTCCCATAGGCCCGACTTATATAATCGCCAGGTCCTAGGGTTACAGGGAGAATTCCTAGCCGAACAGGTTACAGAGTCCTACACCGTCTATTACTAGTCTTGTGTATCTTGCACTCCAAGGCTCTGGGTACGCTGGTGACTCCACCGTAGCCTTCCTTTATCCGGCATGGGCCTCCCTTCTGGATCCATCTAACTGGGCCGCCAAGCAGGCAATAGACCATGCTACCAACTATGGGCCACCCGGGTTATCCGGATAAGTGACATGCTATGAGGATACCCATATAGCATATCCCCAACAGTAGCCCCCGGAGAACTCCGACATCTTGCGCCGTCTTGCCTTTTCAGATGAATGCTTCGTCTAGTTGGATGACGGCAAATCGTCAAGCAATATCTTTTAGTCCTCCCAAAGAACCCTGCAAAACTTTCTCCGTCTTCAACTTTTAAGCCAGAGAAATGCTGAATCTTCCATCGTACACTTTCGTAGTCGGATTAGATCCGTCTATGTCAGAATCTTCGATGTGATGGCTCATCTACCCATGTCAGCTAGGACGACGTAGGCTTAGGTCAGCGACACCTCGTAACTCACACATGCATAGAACACATACATGTCCGATTTTCCCGCGCGAGCGATACGAACCATTGGCGGCGACGGTTGGAGACGTGGCAAAATTTCCGCGCACGTTCGCGAACACGTCGTCTACGCAGCAACTGATCCATCAAGCTGCACAAATCTTGACGCCGAGGATGATAAATAGTAACCATGGGGAAATTTCCACTTTTTACCTCATTCTCCTCGCATCATCTTCTTCCTCCAGTCGCGTGTCTCCTCGAGCTCTCCGCGAGAACTCTCGAAAAAACCCTAGCTCCAATCTGCACCAGTCGCACCCAATCCTCACTCCATGGCTAGCAGCAGCACTTCTCCATCAATGGCGGCATCGAGCGAAGCCGCGGTGAAGCCGGCGAGCTCCATCGTCATGCCTCCAGAGGGCCTAGTCATTCCCGCATCGGCAATTATCGAGACCACTGGCGGTGACCTTAATCTGGCGGCGCTGGAGCCGTTGGAGGAGGAACCAGACTCACACAAGGGCGACTGGCGTGGCTCGGATATCACCGACCGTGACATCCAAGAGATGATCGCCGAGGGCTACCTCCCCGTGACGGAGGGGCTTGCCTGGCGGGCGAAGCCGGCCGGCGAGGTGACACCTACTCCCCAAGCCGGAGAAAAGGTGTACCTAAAAGCTCAACTGGTACGCGGCGTCTCCCTGCCCATCTCCAACTTCTTCCTCTCCGTCTTGAACCATTATAGGGTCCAGCCCCAGAACCTTTCCCCCAATAGTATCTTAGCGCTTAGCAACTATGTGGCACTTTGCGAGTGATACCTAGGGATAAGGCCTAGGTTAGACCTTTTTGTGTACTTCTTCACCGTCAAACGTGAAGCCGGACATAGCAAGGAAGAGCTTAGGAACTGTGGCACCATAAGCTTCAAGATTCGACCTGGCCGGCGGTTCCCCGACATCGTCGGCCACGAGTCCTGCAAGAATTGGCAACGGACGTACTTTTACGGCCTAGACATCCCTCTAGCTGGCCGACAAGTTACGTACCCGGACTTCATTGACGGAGCTGCCGCTGAAGCCTCGTCATGGAGATCCCAAGCCTCCCTTCCCTCCGACCTCGACGCTTCTCGGGCCATAAGGCGGATCGAGTGGTTCGTAGAGACGGGTCTGACCGGCTTGGACCTAGCCATGTGCTGGTTCATCAGGCGAATCCAACCTCTGCTGCACCGCGCGAAGCTCATGCACGAGTATACCAGCGACAGAAGGGATAGTCTCCACATCTCCGTGGACACCCTACGTTTCGCGAACTATGCAGACATGATCGAGACACCTCTTCGATCAATAACCAATAGCAGGATCTGGATATCCATAATGGCTCCAACATATTCAATGATGACATTGTGTTCGAATGAACCCTTAACATAAGATACTTATTCCCTTTGTCCCGTGATACTTTACGTATCCGAGGTTCGATCGTAGGTATCTCCATACCTAGTTCAACCTCGTTACCGATAAGTACTCTTTACTCATTCCGTGATATGACATTCCTTGTGACCTAGTCACATTCTTGCAAGCCAATTGGATGACATTCCACCGAGAGAGCCCAGAGTATATATATCCATCTTGGATGGACAAATCCCACTCTTGATCCATTTGCTTCAACACATACTTTCAGAATACCCAATGCCACCTTTATAACCACCCAGTTATGGAAGTGGCGTTTGATGTCATCAAAGTACTCATCTGGTGACGGTTATTAACATGATATCATGGTCGAAGGATTAGGTTACTATGTATTTGAAAGCTTATAGCAAAATGAACTAAATGACTTGATCTTATGTTATGCTTACTATGGGTGTGTGTCCATCACATCATTCTCCTAATGATATGATCTTGTTATTAATAACATCCAATGTCCATGATCACGAAACCACGATCATCTATTAATCAACAAGCTAGTTTCAACAAGAGGCTTACTAGGGACTCTTTTATGTTTACAAAACACACAAGTATTAATGTTTTTGGTTAGTACAATTATAGCATGGGATGTAAACATTTATCATAAACACAAATATATAATAATAACCACTTTATCATTGCCTCTTGGGCATATCTCCAACGCAACTTACAAGAATGCAAAAGGTTTTAGTGTAATCACTCAATCCCGTTCAGTTACAGTTAGGAGCATTATCTCTAGTCTCACATTATGGTTGCGTTGTTGTTTTCTTCATGTTTTATTTCTTACTCCAGGGGCAAGAGATGTAGTGGTATTGCCGACGAGTACGCCATGGAGGGGTCCTCACAGTGCGTGTTTAGAGACGTGGGGGAAGGCGGACGGTTGACGGGTACGAGATAACACAGCTTACCCAGGTTCAGATCCCACGACGGTGGCGGAATCGTACTCCTGCTATAAATCACTATAAGGGCAATACTCCGAGTTACAGAGATAGGTTTGTTGTGCGAGGTTGTCTGAATTTGTGCCCTAAAGGCTCCCATAGGCCCGACTTATATAGTCGCCAGGTCCTAGGATTATAGGGAAAATTCCTAGCCGGACAGGTTACAGAGTCCTACACCGTCTATTACTAGTCTTGTGTATCTTGCACTCCAAGGCTCCGGGTACGCTGGTGACTCCACCATAGCCTTCCTTTATCCGGCATGGGCCTCCCTTCTGGATCCATCTAACTGCGCCGACCAGCAGGCCACAGGCCATGCTACCAACTGTGGGCCATCCGGGTTATCCGGATAGGTGACATGCTATGAGGATACCCATATAGCATATCCCCAACAGTAGCCCCCGGAGAACTCCGAGATCTTGCGCCGTCTTGCCTCTTCAGATGAATGTTCCGTCTAGTTGGATGTCGGCAAATCGTCAAGCAATATCTTGTAGTCCTCCCAAAGAACCCTGCAAATTTTTCTCAGAGAAATGTTGAATCTTCCATCGTACTCTTCTGTAGTCGGATTGGATACGTCCATGTCAGAATCTTCGATGTGACGGCTCGTCAACCCATGTCAGCTAGGACGACGTAGGCTTAGGTTAGTGATGCCTCGTAACTCACACATGCAAAGAACGCAATCATGTCCGATTTTCCCGCGCGAGCAATACGAATCGTTTGCGGTGACGGTTGGAGACGTGGCAAAATTTCCGCGCATGTTCGCGAACACGTCGTCTACGCGGAAACCGTCCGATCATGCTGCACGAATCTTGACGCTGGGGATGATAAATAGTAACCGTGGGGAAATTTCCACTTTTTACCTCATTCTCCTCGCGTCATCTTCTTCCTCCAGCCGCGTGCCTCCTCGAGCTCTCCGCGAGAACTCTCGAAAAAACCCTAGCTCCAATCTACACCAGTGACCTCCGTACTCACTCCATGGCCAGCAGCAGCACTTCCCCATTGATGGCAGCGTCGAGTGAAGCCGCGGCAAAGCCGGCGAGCTCCGTCGTCGTGCCCCCAGAGGGTTTGGTCATCCCCGCATCGGTGATGATCGAGTCCACCGGCGGTGACCTTAATCTGGCGGCGCTAGAGCCGTTGGAGGAGGAACTGGACTCGCACAAGGGCGATTGGCGCGGCTCGGATATCACAGACCGTGATATCCAAGAGCTGATCACCGAGGGCTACCTCCCTGGGACAGAGGGGCTCGCCTGGCGGGCGGCGCCGGCCGGCGAGGTGATACCTTCTCCCTAAGCCGGAGAAAAGGTGTACCTCAAAGCCCAACTGGTACACGGCGTCTCCCTGCCCATCTCCAACTTCTTCCTCTCCGTCTTGAACCATTATAGGGTCCAGCCCCAGAACCTTTCCCCCAATAGTATCTTAGTGCTTAGCAACTACGCGGCGCTCTGCGAGGGATACTTAGGGATAAGGCCTAGGTTAGACCTTTTTGTGTACTTCTTCACTGTCAAACGTGAAGCCGGACATAGCAAGGAAGAGCTTAGGAACTGCGGCACCATAAGCTTCAAGATTCGACCTGGCCGGCGGTTCCCCGACATTGTCAGCCACGAGTCCTGCAAAAATTGGCAACGGACGTACTTTTACGGCCCAGACATCCCTCTAGCTGGCCGACATGTTACGTGTAACACCCTCAGAATCGACCCTATGCAAGTTTTAGCAAAATCCGCCAAACCCGCATAGAAACGATTCAAAGGTGCCCACCAGGCACTTTCGTGCGGGTGGAAAACGAAGTAATAACATTACACAACAGTCCTCGATGGGACCCACAGAACAGATATATATACAACACGACTCCATGAGTCAAGAATACAGATATACAGAACAAAGATCCAAATCACCTTGAAAACGATAGAGCGTCCAGCTACGGACAAGATGCAAATGGGGCTAAGAGCCCTGAAGAATATCCAATGGCGTCCATAACCCTGCCCAGGCCAAGCCGGAAGGGTAACCCTGCTAACGACGTCGATCTCAAACCTCCTTAAACAAAAGGGGTGCCTGCAAGGGCAAAGGACAAAGAGAGAGCGGTCAGTACTGAGGCCAGTACAGGCGAGGCTAGAATTCGGCGGTCCTCGCCTACATAGGTATGGTGGACTGAAGCGGCAGCGCAGCATGCACTAAACAACCTATAGAGACTCGATACAACTGTCGGCTATCAGAGAGGGATAAGAAAGAGCTATTCGGATCCAACCTGAATCTTACACCAAACAATACCATCCCGGTATTTCCCCCTCGAGACCAAACGAGGAAGTCCACCGAGGAACTCACACAGTTGGCAGTTTTATTTATTCAGTTATCGTCGTAGCAATTACTAGTCAGGTATAGATAGTCATCCTGATAAAAAATAAGCAGTGGGCACTTTTATTTAACCATTCCATTGTAGTTGCAACACTTACTAGTCAGATACAATTAACATGAGATATCCCAAAACCCAGCAGTTGTTGGTACTTTTATTTAGCCATTCCGTTATAGTTGCAATACTTACTAGTCAGATACAATTGTCGCAAGCGACAACCCAAACAAGCAATTGTTGGCAGTTTTATTTAGCCAGTCCATTATAGTGAAGCTGATTACTAGTCATTATAAAGTCAAATTTATAGCACTACTTTAGTTATAGTTGTCTATGATCGAGATACTGTGCTCCAAGTCGTCCATAACCGCGGACACGGCTTTCAGAAAGTTTTACCCTGCAGGGGTGCACAAATAGCAACACACACTCGATCAACCTCGGAAAAACCAAATCAAAACCCAACGATGCCTTCACGACAAAGCAATCACAGGATTCAGAAATATTTCAGGGGGCCACCCCTTGGAGTACAACCGCAACGAAGTTAGATGACTCCGAGACGGACCCGAGGTTTGGGTGGACGGCTGTGAACGACTGGGAACCCAAAACTGGGCTTGTCGACACCGCGAAAATGTGTCCCGATCCTAAACAGTACAGTGTGCTCCTCGCACAATCGTAATAAAGCAGTAAAGCATGGCATAAGTACAGGATAGTAAATAAAACCTCAAACTAGTTTGTGGCCCCATGAAATAAGAATGAATCAAGCTCTGGCTCAGGGGGGTCCCATAAGCCTCCCGGATGTGGATAGCGCGAATATTCAAGGAACAGGTATCAAGTACTCGAGGTCCTACGGGACACAAGTGGACGGTTAACAACCAAATAACATCTATTGCCCACCTGTGCCTCTGCTTACCTACTTCAATTTTAGTTGTTAAACAATAATTAAAGTGAACGATAATTAAAGCCATGATCGTCTCCAACATCAAACATGCGGCAATACACCAACAACTGTGGCACTTGACGACACGCAACAGCACTTGAGCAAGCGACTACGACGCGCAAGCCCAACTATCTACCAAACAACAGGTAATAGGATGTGTCCAAGGCAATATAAGGCTGCGAGGGATATCACGGGTACGAAAACTAGAGCATCGCAACACAGATAGCAATAGATCAATAGGAGGGAATAAAAACTATAAAAGTAAGATAGGTAGAAAGGGGGAGAATGCTCGCCTGAAAAACATTGCCGAAGGTTCAACCGAAGATCGGGTCGAAGCTCACATCAACTCAACGGCCTTATTCGCGAAGAAGCAAAACACTAGAATAAACACCGGATGCACTATTTAATACAACGGCAGAAGATCGGGCATGATGCATGTATGATGTATGACATGGCAAAGGTGCGATGCAATTAGGTCATATTAAGTGGACCCGGGGTCCCGACATGTATTCAAACGGTTCAAGTTGTTTATCTACCCCGCAAATTAAATGTTGTATTAGCAAGGCAAAACAAGTTACCGGTTCGCTACACAAATTTAAATGGGGCCAATATAAGACTCGATTTGCCCGCATATGGCCCCATACTTAATTATGAGGTGAATCGGCATAAGGCCCCCAAACCACATGACAATATGCATGCAAGTATGACAATTCAATATGCATCAATTTGTTATTTCATTTATAAAATAGGGCTCGAGAAAAAGGGTCACACATTAGGGTTCGGCGATCTTGGGGTTCCGGGATTCCGGGGTCGGTCTCAGGGTTCAGGGTTCGACGGGAACGGTCTCGGGGTTCAGTGAAGGAGGACTTGGTTGGCGTCGGGGGCGCATCGGGCTCGCCCTGGTCGATGTCGATCTTGTCGTCGCGACGATCTTGTCGTGTCCTCGTGTCGGGTCGGTCTTGGCGTTCGGGGTGAAGAACTTGGCGTTCTGCGTCGGTGTCCTTACCGTCCGTGTTCTCGAGCATCGCATCCGGGAAGGAGAACTTGTCGTCCAGGGTCTCGGTGCCCGGGGTGAAGTACTCGGCGCCCTCGAGGGAATGCTGGTCGTATCCGTGAAGAAGATCATGTCGGTCCACGGGGTTCGGTCTTCGGGGTTCGACGGGCGTCTTGGCGTCCCATGGAGAAGAGCTTGGCGCTAGGCGGTAGATCTTGTCGGTTCCACCCTGAAGGCCTTGTTGTTCCGCGGCGTAGAACTTGGGGAGGTTTCGGGGTTCCACGGGTTCGGGCTCGACAATCGGAATCCGGGAACGGGTCTTGGCGAACTTGGCGGTTCCGAGGGTTCGGGTTCGTGAAGGTAAACTTGACATCCATGTAGGCGATCTTGTCAGATCCTTGTCGAAGACCAAGGCGATGCGGTACAGAGACCTCTAATCTCGGTGGCATCTCCTTCTTCGGTCGCTTGCGATGGACTTGGTTCGGCACCGGCGCGGCGTCCACAAGCGCACCAACAAAATCGGCGACGGCTCCACAATTGCAGAGGGCGGTACAGCGGCCGACGCGAGGACAAGCACATGCGGTGGCCGAGCTTGACGAGGGCGACGAGGGCGCGCACGGCGGTCGCTGGCGAGGGGTGGGGCGGCGGCACGCCTCGGGCTTGAGGTGGAGGAAGGGCGGCCGGGAGGAGCCCTGGAGGCGGGACCGGCTCCGGCGAAGGGAGGTGGCCCGCGGTGGCCGGAGGCGGTCGACGGGGGGCGTGGCGTGCTCGGCCGCGGCTCGAGGAGGCGGGAAGGAACACGGGCGGTGGCGTGATTCCGGCGAGGCAGAGGGGCGGCGAGGCTTGCGGTGGCGTGCGTGGGAGGAGGAGGCGGTCGCGGCATCCGGCGAGGCGGAGGCCGACGGAGGCTCGGGCACGGGCGGAGGAGCTCGGGGGCGAGGAGGTGGGGACGACGGAGAATGGCGGCGAAGGAGGGGTGCCCGGCGGCGGAGAGGGTGCAGCTCGGGGGGAGGGCCAAAGCAAGGAGGAGGGGCGGCGCCGGCGAGGCTCCGCGTCGGCGGTGCTGGCCGGGAGGAGGGAGGAGCGGTGGGCCTCGACGGCGGGCAGAGGAGAGGGCCGCGCGAGGCGAGGTGAGCAGGTGAGGTGGACGGTGGCCGAGAACGGGCTGCAGGAGGCGGCGCCGGTGAGGAAGGCGGTGGCCGGAGAGGGGAGGGGCGAGCTCGGGCGCGCCGGGGGAGGAGGTGCAGGGCGGCGCCGCGGCGAGGGGGGCGCCGGCGGCGAGGGGGCTCGTCGGAGAGAGAAGAGGAGGCGGGAGCGTGGGGGTGAGAGGAGGGAGACGCGGTGGGGAGAGAGGAGCGCGTGGGGGAGGAGAGAGGGAGTGGTGGGGCCGGAGCGTGGGGTCAGGTGGTGGGACCGGGGTCCAGGGAGCGGGGCCAGGGTGGGATTCGGTGTGGGGAGGTGGCGTGGGTGGGTGGTGTTGTGTGTTTGCTGTGTGTGTGTGGCGTGGGGCCAGGGTGTAAGAGAGAGAGGGTAGATGGGGTTGTGTGAGAAAGAGAGAGAGAGGGGGGGAAAAGAGGGGGATTGGTGAGGTGGCAAGGTGGGTAGGGATTGGGTCCAGGGGTGAGGTGGCGAGCTGCGGTTGGTGGGTAGAATAGGATTGGGTGGGAATAAGATTTAGAGTTTGGGTGGACCGATTTTATTCCGGGGGTGGTCGACTGGGTCGAATCGGCCCGTTCGACTGCCCCACTAAAAATAATTAAAAAATTTATTTATTTCAAACAGGGCTTTTGCAAACCGATAGCAGACAAAACAAAAATAATCCGGAGACCCAGGTTTTGCGTTTGGAACATAGACGGGGCGTTTAGAAAACAAGAACATGTTTTTCCGCAGATAGTTTTATGCAAGCAAATGCAAGATGATGACGATGCTCAAATGCAAGGTGGCATGATGACATGAGCATGTGGTCATGATGATGCAATGCACAAAAACAACGCGATTTTCTAGTAGTGGTTTTGCGGGATGCCACAATTCGACACCACTAACAATGGATCTCGCCCTCGAGATCCGCCTCATGGTACCGGAAAGAAGGCCGACGATCTGATCCTTCGCGCTTCGTGTAGATCCTCGCGACACCACTAACAAGAGGTCGTTGTCCATGACCGTCGAGGGAAACACTTAGGAAACAAAAGGTCGAAGGTAGAGGTATCAACAAATAAAGCCACCTCTAGCTTCCGTGGACGGAGTAAAATTGTTGGATCCACTGATTCGATGTACAAGAGCGAATGATAACAGTAGTCGGATGGTGATCAGTCCATCGCGCACCCAAACCATTACTCTGCACACGAATAGGCGGATTATGCAACCAACTCTCGGGATTCAGACTGAAGAGCTCGACAAACGAGGTTCGGAAACAAAGGAGTGATGCAGACTCTGCATCGGATCTGGCGTAGAGGATGTCGTCGCGTCGGAAAACACCGGAAAGCACAAACAAGGGACAGAGAGAAATCCAACAGATGAAGGATTCCTCTGATAGCATGAAGACCAGATGTAGCAACACCGTTACCAAAGGAGGAAGCGAAAACCTAAAGGTACGACGGAAACCCAACCGCGAGAAATCCTGGACTCGAAGAGAGAGAAGAGAGCGGATTCAAAACACGCAGAGGTGAGAGGAGAATAGCAGAGGGGTAAGGAGTAAAAGCAGACCTAATCAGAACTATCCAACCGATTTTGCAAAAATAGTTTTGACACTCTACTTCGTCCGTTAGCTAGGTTATCCTACAGGCTGGACTTGTGGGGTATCGCAACTGCTGAGCTCTGATACCACTCTGTAACACCCTCAGAATCGACCCTATGCAAGTTTTAGCGAAACCCGCCAAACCCGCATAGAAACGATTCAAAGGTGCCCACCAGGCACTTTCGTGCGGGTGGAAAACGAAGTAATAACATTACACAACAGTCCTCGATGGGACCCACAGAACAGATATATATACAACACGACTCCATGAGTCAAGAATACAGATATACAGAACAAAGATCCAAATCACCTTGAAAACGATAGAGCGTCCAGCTATGGACAAGATGCAAATGGGGCTAAGAGCCCTGAAGAATATCCAATGGCGTCCATAACCCTGCCCAGGCCAAGCCGGAAGGGTAACCCTGCTAACGACGTCGATCTCAAACCTGCTTAAACAAAAGGGGTGCCGACAAGGGCAAAGGACAAAGAGAGAGTGGTCAGTACTGAGGCCAGTACACGGCGAGGCTAGAATTCGGCGGTCCTCGCCTACATAGGTATGGTGGACTGAAGCGGCAGCGCAGCATGCACTAAACAACCTATAGAGACTCGATACAACTGTCGGCTATCAGAGAGGGATAAGAAAGAGCTATTCGGATCCAACCTGAATCTTACACCAAACAATACCATCCTGGTATTTCCCCCTCGAGACCAAACGAGGAAGTCCACCGAGGAACTCACGCAGTTGGCAGTTTTATTTATTCAGTTATCGTTGCAGCAATTACTAGTCAGGTATAGATAGTCATCCTGATAAAAAATAAGCAGTGGGCACTTTTATTTAACCATTCCATTGTAGTTGCAACACTTACTAGTCAGATACAATTAACATGAGATATCCCAAAACCCAGCAGTTGTTGGTACTTTTATTTAGCCATTCCGTTATAGTTGCAATACTTACTAGTCAGATACAATTGTCGCAAGCGACAACCCAAAAAAGCAATTGTTGGCAGTTTTATTTAGCCAGTCCATTATAGTGAAGCTGATTACTAGTCATTATAAAGTCAAATTTATAGCACTACTTTAGTTATAGTTGTATATGATCGAGATACTGTGCTCCAAGTCGTCCATAACCGCGGATACGGCTTTCAGAAAGTTTTACCCTGCAGGGGTGCACAAATAGCAACACACACTCGATCAACCTCGGAAAAACCAAATCAAAACCCAACGAGGCCTTCACGACAAAGCAATCACAGGATTCAGAAATATTTCAGGGGGCCACCCCTTGGAGTACACCCGCAACGAAGTTAGATGACTCCGAGACGGACCCGAGGTTTGGGTGGACGGCTGTGAACGACTGGGAACCCAAAACTGGGCTTGTCGACACCGCGAAAACGTGTCCCGATCCTAAACAATACAGTGTGCTCCTCGCACAATCGTAATAAAGCAGTAAAGCATGGCATAAGTACAGGATAGTAAATAAAACCTCAAACTAGTTTGTGGCCCCATGAAATAAGAATGAATCAAGCTCTGGCTCAGGGGGGTCCCATAAGCCTCCCGGATGTGGATAGCGCGAATATTCAAGGAACAGGTATCAAGTACTCGGGGTCCTACGGGACACAAGTGGACGGTTAACAACCAAATAACATCTATTGCCCACCTGTGCCTCTGCTTACCTACTTCAATTTTAGTTGTTAAACAATAATTAAAGTGAACGATAATTAAAGCCATGATCGTCTCCAACATCAAACATGCGGCAATACACCAACAACTGTGGCACTTGACGACACGCAACAGCACTTGAGCAAGCGACTACGACGCGCAAGCCCAACTATCTACCAAACAACAGGTAATAGGATGTGTCCAAGGCAATATAAGGCTGCGAGGGATATCACGGGTACGAAAACTAGAGCATCGCAACACAGATAGCAATAGATCAATAGGAGGGAATAAAAACTATAAAAGTAAGATAGGTAGAAAGGGGGAGAATGCTCGCCTGAAAAACATTGCCGAAGGTTCAACCGAAGATCGGGTCGAAGCTCACATCAACTCAACGGCCTTATTCGCGAAGAAGCAAAACACTAGAATAAACACCGGATGCACTATTTAATACAACGGCAGAAGATCGGGCATGATGCATGTATGATGTACGACATGGCAAAGGTGCGATGCAATTAGGTCATATTAAGCGGACCCGGGGTCCCGACATGTATTCAAACGGTTCAAGTTGTTTATCTACCCCGCAAATTAAATGTTGTATTAGCAAGGCAAAACAAGTTACCGGTTCGCTACACAAATTTAAATGGGGCCAATATAAGACTCGATTTGCCCGCATATGGCCCCATACTTAATTATGAGGTGAATCGGCATAAGGCCCCCAAACCACATGACAATATGCATGCAAGTATGACAATTCAATATGCATCAATTTGTTATTTCATTTATAAAATAGGGCTCGAGAAAAAGGGTCACACATTAGGGTTCGGCGATCTTGGGGTTCCGGGATTCCGGGGTCGGTCTCAGGGTTCAGGGTTCGACGGGAACGGTCTCGGGGTTCAGTGAAGGAGGACTTGGTTGGCGTCGGGGGCGCATCGGGCTCGCCCTGGTCGATGTCGATCTTGTCGTCGCGACGATCTTGTCGTGTCCTCGTGTCGGGTCGGTCTTGGCGTTCGGGGTGAAGAACTTGGCGTTCTGCGTCGGTGTCCTTACCGTCCGTGTTCTCGAGCATCGCATCCGGGAAGGAGAACTTGTCGTCCAGGGTCTCGGTGCCCGGGGTGAAGTACTCGGCGCCCTCGAGGGAGTGCTGGTCGTATCCGTGAAGAAGATCATGTCGGTCCACGGGGTTCGGTCTTCGGGGTTTGACGGGCGTCTTGGCGTCCCATGGATAAGAGCTTGGCGCTAGGCGGTAGATCTTGTCGGTTCCACCCCGAAGGCCTTGTTGTTCCGCGGCGTAGAACTTGGGGAGGTTTCGGGGTTCCACGGGTTCGGGCTCGACAATCGGAATCCGGGAACGGGTCTTGGCGAACTTGGCGGTTCCGAGGGTTCGGTTCGTGAAGGGAAACTTGACATCCATGTAGGCGATCTTGTCGGATCCTTGTCGAAGACCAAGGCGATGCGGTACAGAGACCTCTAATCTCGGTGGCATCTCCTTCTTCGGTCGCTTGCGATGGACTTGGTTCGGCACCGGCGCGGCGTCCACAAGCGCACCAACAAAACCGGCGACGGCTCCACGATTGCAGAGGGCGGTACAGCGGCCGACGCGAGGACAAGCACATGCGGTGGCCGAGCTTGACGAGGGCGACGAGGGCGCGCACGGCGGTCGCTGGCGAGGGGTGGGGCGGCGGCACGCCTCGGGCTTGAGGTGGAGGAAGGGCGGCCGGGAGGAGCCCTAGAGGCGGGACCGGCTCCGGCGAAGGGAGGTGGCCCGCGGTGGCCGGAGGCGGTCGACGGGGGGCGTGGCGTGCTCGGCCGCGGCTCGAGGAGGCGGGAAGGAACGCGGGCGGTGGCGTGATTCCGGCGAGGCAGAGGGGCGGCGAGGCTTGCGGTGGCGTGCGTGGGAGGAGGAGGCGGTCGCGGCGTCCGGCGAGGCGGAGGCCGACGGAGGCTCGGGCACGGGCGGAGGAGCTCGGGGGCGAGGAGGTGGGGACGACGGAGAATGGCGGCGAAGGAGGGGTGCCCGGCGGCGGAGAGGGTGCAGCTCGGGGGGAGGGCCAAAGCAAGGAGGAGGGGCGGCGCCGACGAGGCTCCGCGCCGGCGGCGCTGGCCAGGAGGAGGGAGGAGCGGTGGGCCTCGACGGCGGGCAGAGGAGAGGGCCGCGCGAGGCGAGGTGAGGAGGTGAGGTGGACGGTGGCCGAGAGCGGGCTGCAGGAGGCGGCGCCGGTGAGGAAGGCGGTGGCCGGAGAGGGGAGGGGCGAGCTCGGGCGCGCCGGGGGAGGAGGTGCAGGGCGGCGCCGCGGCGAGGGGGGGCGCCGGCGGCGAGGGGACTCGTCGGAGAGAGAAGAGGAGGCGGGAGCGTGGGGGTGAGAGGAGGGAGACGCGGTGGGGAGAGAGGAGCGCGTGGGGGAGGAGAGAGGGAGTGGTGGGGCCGGAGCGTGGGGTCAGGTGGTGGGACCGGGGTCCAGGGAGCGGGGCCAGGGTGGGATTCGGTGTGGGGAGGTGGCGTGGGTGGGTGGTGTTGTGTGTTTGCTGTGTGTGTGTGTGTGGCGTGGGGCCAGGGTGTAAGAGAGAGAGGGTAGATGGGGCTGTGTGAGAAAGAGAGAGGGGGGGGAAAGAGGGGGATTGGTGAGGTGGCAAGGTGGGTAGGGATTGGGTCCAGGGGTGAGGTGGCGAGCTGCGGTTGGTGGGTAGAATAGGATTGGGTGGGAATAGGATTTAGAGTTTGGATGGACCGATTTTATTCCGGGTGTGGTCGACTGGGTCGAATCGGCCAGTTCGACTGCCCCACTAAAAATAATTAAAAAATTTATTTATTTCAAACAGGGCTTTTGCAAACCGATAGCAGACAAAACAAAAATAATCCGGAGACCCGGGTTTTGCGTTTGGAACATAGACGGGGCGTTTAGAAAACAAGAACAGGTTTTTCCGCAGATAGTTTTATGCAAGCAAATGCAAGATGATGACGATGCTCAAATGCAAGGTGGCATGATGACATGAGCATGCGGTCATGATGATGCAATGCACAAAAACAACGCGATTTTCTAGTAGTGGTTTTGCGGGATGCCACATTACGTACCCGGACTTCGTTGACGGAGCCGCCGCTGAAGCCTCATCATGGAGATCCTAGGCCTCCCTTCCCTCCGACCTCGACGCTTCTCGTGCCATAAGGCAGATTGAATGGTTCGTAGAGATAGGTTTGACCGGCTTGGACCTAGCCATGTGCTGGTTCATCAGGCGAATCCAACCTCTGCAGCACCGCGTGAAGCTCATGCACGAGTATACCAGCGATAGAAGGGATAGCCTCCACATCTCCGTGGACAACTTCTCGAGCGACTCCGTCAAGCTCCGCCTTAAGGACATCGTCAAGGTGAAGGATAAGAAGCGTGGCTTCACCATCACCTACGACATGTTCATAGACGGCAAGTGCCCAAAGGTAGGTATTTATTTTTTGTGTACGACATATACTCCAGTTCTCCCGTCTTGCAAGTGTCATCTTATCTAACAAGGTGATTTCTCACTTAACAGCTTAGCGATCTAGAGGAGGGCAACCTGGCTGGCCAAATCTATGATCCAAAGATGAAGGAAGTCACGGTCATGTCCGATGACGAGGCTCCGTTGGCGCGAAAGCGGAAGAGCTCCACCTCTGACGCTGCCGACGGAGGCAAGAAGAAGAAGACGGAGGGTGGAGCCTCCAAGAAGACTACCGCCGCCCTGGAGGCGGAAAAGAGAAAAGTTACTGGGATCCCCTTTGCGGAAGCACCCCCACTTGTGTAAGCTTCTCATTCTCCGACATTGTCTATTTATCTGTCTTGCTCCTGTACTTATGCATTTTGCACGTTTCAGGAAGAAAGCCACGACCAGCCTCAAGAAGACCTCCAAAACATCGGGGGTTTCTCGAAATATTAAGGACATGCTGCATCGCGACGCCTCCCCCGCCATCGCCCCTGCCACTCCTGCTGTCAAGCCCTCGTCTGCCCCGACAAGCTAACAAGCTAAGGAGGCATCAGGCCCTTCTTCCATGGAAGTGGATTCTAGCGCCTCTACTGAGCTTGCTGTTGTCGGCGATCAGGCGACGCGGGAGAGTACAGCCCATCAAATTGTTGAAGCTCCGGCTAAGGATGCCATCGGTAGTGGTAAGGCGGTGGTGGAAGCAGGTACCTCTGCTATTGGCGGCGCCCCCGCACCCAAGAAAACCATAGCCTATCCAAAGATAGTTTATCCGGTACTTACGCCGGGTAGCACTGCTTTGGTTCCTGGTGCGGCACCGACATCTTCGAAGTGCGGCCTAGAGGAGCTCCATCGGCAAGCAGAAATCTTGCAAGGGAACAGCGAATCCTTTGCCAAGCTGCTGGCCGAGAGTGCTACGAACCTCAAGATCATCGCACTTGTAAGTT
The DNA here is from genome assembly GCA_916181665.1 of Avena sativa. Classification (NCBI taxonomy): domain Eukaryota; kingdom Viridiplantae; phylum Streptophyta; class Magnoliopsida; order Poales; family Poaceae; genus Avena; species Avena sativa. The sequence continues at coordinate 448,665,613 of OV702285.1, forward strand.
TTATTTGCCTTTTGCATTTCATATGAGTATCCCACTGTAGCCTATGAGGATGTAGACGGAAAAACCATAGGTTTTTGCGTCTATATGATCTAAGAGTGACTAAGTTAGAAAAAACTCTCACTGTAGCCCCCAAGCATGTAGATGGAATGAAATATTCCGACTAGATGCTTTAAGAGTAGCATACGCAGTGTTTATAAATTTCAGTACTGTAGCCCCCAAGCTTCTAGTTGCAACTGAACTAGTTCCGACTAGATGCTTAAAGAAAGCTAAGCATATGTCTGAGTTAAAAAACTTTATACTGTAGCCCCCAAGCTTCTAGTTGTAACTGAATTAGTTCCGACTAGATGCTTAAAGAAAGCTAAGCATATTGTTAAGTCAAAAACTCTCGTTGTAGCCCCCGAGCATCTAGGTGGAAAATTTCTGGCTAGGTGCTCCAAGCAGACCAAACAACGCTTTAACTTTGTACTTTTTTCCATAGAACAAGAGTGCTCGGAGGGTCATGGCCAATGACAAGTACCTGAAGATGCGCTCAGACCTGGAAGCTGAAAAGGGTAAAACTGCCTTCTTGAAGGAACAGATCACCAAGAGCAAGCGTCTGTTTTCTTTTTCGCATTCCGACTTGGTATTGTGCACATATTCTCCGAGTACTCACTGTGTACTTTGCTTTCTCCGACTTGCAGAAACCATCGCCAAGGCCAAGAATATTGTCGAGCAATCCAAGCACATTCAAGAGCTGGATAGCGAGAAAAAAATTCTTAAGCAGGAAAGGAAGGACATGCTGAAAACGCATGAGGAGTCGATGAAGGTCCCGCAGGACTCCGCCACCGAGGAAATCAATCGCTTGAAGGAGGAGATTGCGATCTTAAAAGATCAGAAGCAAGCTGTCGATGAGCAAAATCAACGCCATAGCGAGGCGTATAAGCTCCTCTAACAAGAGAAAGAATCCTTGGCGGACACCCTCTGGCAAGCTGAGGCCAGCATCTTCAGTAAGTTCTCTCCGTCTTGGATTTCTGTAGTCTGGGTACTTTGAATTGTTGAACTCATGCGCTCCTTGTCAGAATTTGCAGCTCCTATGGGTTTAACCCGATCACCTCCTCCATCCAAGGAATGCATGGTTCTTGCCGGCAACTTCAACAACACCGCCATCACGCAAGCCAAGGAGATTGCCAAGCCCCTCCAGATAAACATCAAGGCATCGGACTCCGTGGCGAAGTACTCGAAGATTCTGCGCCGAGCCCCCGAGCGCATCACAAGCTGGAAAGCTTCATGCGCACGGGCTGGCGCGAGGATGGCGCTTTCAATGGTGATGGCACACTATGAATATGCCGACATCGACACGGTGACCTCTGGCATCCCCGACGCCGACGATGATGGAAAAGAGATTAATCATGAAGCCATCTTGTCGTCACTCATGGGCTATGAGACCAGAGTTGCCGAGTTGGTGGACATCGACGTCTTCGTGCCCATGAACATCATCGACAGCGGCAACCAAGATTCCTCTGAGTCCCACCATAGCGCCGACTTTGAGGGTGGCTCTACGGCTGGTGATGACACTGCCTCCAAGTCACCTGCACCAAAGGAGTGAAGAACAACTTTGTCTTATTTGCTTTACCTTTGGTGTACATGTGGAAAAAACTTTGTTTATGTAACTTAAGGCGGAAAACAATGGTTGTTATTTCCTGCTACTCAAGAATTAGTTTCCAGCATGTTTATATTTTTTAAGCAAGTGCTGGCTTATCCATTACTTTGGTTTTTATGCTTGACTTTTCGTGAGTCAGAAGACTCGTTGTCGGAACCATGCACTTAGGTGAACCATGCCCAATGGCACCGTCAATAACCTGAGCACAAAATCACCGACAATAAGTGCCGAAAGTCGCTACTCCAGAATCCACATAAAAACGACAAAGAACGTGTAGACTAGAAAACTTAAGCTAACGCCCGTAGGCGGAATTTTCACCAGTGCACTCGCAAAGCTTGTGCATAAAGGTTTTACATGATCCAAAAATGAACACTAAAGGAGGTAAAAGACTCAGAAATATGAGTGAACCAGAGAGCTTTATTTCACTGATCATATAAGAGGTACACATTTAGATAAAAATGCTATGTGTAGAAAGGACGTAGTTGTGCTATGTTCCATGGCCGATCAAGCTCCGGGTAGTCATCATCCGGGTCACGTCGCTTACGCTTATGATCCTTGTTGGGTATATCCTTCAGTTCACGATTGTCAACAAGGTAGTAAGACCCATTGAATAGCGCCTTGCTTATGATGAACGGTCCTTCCCATGGCGGGAATAATTTGTGTGACTTCTTCTGCTTAAGTCGGAGCACCAAATCCCCCTCTTTAAACGAGAGATGCCGAACGCAGCGACTATGGTAGCTGCGTAGCTTCTGCTGGTAGATGGCGGATCTTTGGCATGCCAAAACACGATCCTCCTCGAGAAGGTCCACATCTAGGTGTCTGGATTCTTCAGCGTCATCTTCGTCGTAGGCGGCAACTCTTGGTGAATCGTGAAGGATGTCGGAAGGCAGGATGGATTCTGCTCCATATACCATGAAGTAAGGGGTGTAGCCGGTGGATCTGTTGGGTGTAGTTCGTACTCCACAGCACATATGGAAATTCTTCCGCCCAGGCTCCAGCTGCTCTATGTAGCGGTGCCTCAAGACGTGGCTTGATTCCCTGCAGAATTAATCCATTGGCTCTCTCAACCTGACCGTTAGACGGTGGGTGTGCCACAGATGCAAGGTAAAGTCGGATGCCTTTCTCCCAGCAGTAAGCCTCCACTTCTCCGAGTGACAAATTGCTGCCGTTGTCGGTGATAATGCTGTGTGGGAGACCAAATCTCACCACTAGATCCCGGACAAACCTGAGGGCAGTTGCCCCATCAAGCTTTCTAATGGGTTTAGCTTCTATCCATTTAGTGAATTTATCAACTTCTACAAGCAGATGCGTAAACCCACAAGGTGTCGTCTGTAACGGTCCCACCATGTCTAGCCCCCAGACTGCAAACAGCCAAGTTATTGGTATTGTTCGCAATTCTTCAGCAGGAACATGTGGTTGTCGGGCATAATACTGGCATCCCATGCATGTCTCAACCAGATTGTCGGCGTCCGCCTTCGCGGTCAGCCAGTAGAATCCTTGCCGGAAGGCTTTCGCGATCAATGATCGAAGAGCGGCGTGATGCCCGCAATCTCCGAGATGGATCTCGCGTAAGATTTCCATACCTTCCAGCTGGGAAACACACTTTAGGTATACACCAGTAGTGCTCCTTTTGTAGAGTTGCCCATTGATTATGGTATAACCCTTTGCTCGTCGTACTATTTGCCGTCTTTCGACTTCGTCGTCGGGCAAAGTTCCGTTTTTGAGATATTCTATGAACGGTTTTGTCCAAGCCGGAGGGACCTTAGTCACCATGTTGACGAAAGAGTCAGCTCTATCCGGGTTGTCGATGCCGTCTCCCTTCACAGATGGTGTGCGCATGTGCTCTAGGAAAACTCCTGGCGGAATTTGCTTGCGCCCTGATCCAAGCTTAGACAGCAGATCAGCCGCCTCGTTTTGCTCCCTAGGTACATACTTGACTTCGTAGCCCAAGAAGCTCTTGGCTATCTCGTCCACTTCATCTCGATATGCTGCCATCATAGGGTTCCGCGCATTCCAGGTGCCAGCCACCTGCTGGGCAACCAAGTCGGAATCTCCACAGCAAACTATGCGCTTGATGCTAATATCCTTGGCTACACGAAGTCCATGAATGAGTGCTTCATACTCCGCCATGTTGTTTGTAGCCTCGAAGTGGATCTGTAGAACGTAGTGTATCTTGTCTCCTGTTGGTGACTATAGCAACACACCAGCCCCCGAGCCGTTGAGCAGCTTTGATCCGTCAAAGTGCATAACCCAGTACTCTGGTTCCGGCAACGGAGTAGCATCTGGCATCTCCGTCCAATCTGCAACAAAATCCACCAAGGCTTGTGACTTGATAGTGTCGCGTCTCTTGTAGGTGATCTCGAAGGCGGCAAGTTCAATGCCCCACTTCGCGACCCTTCCCGTAGCGTCACTGTTGTTTATTATGTCGGACAGTGGAGTCTTGCTCACCACTGTGATTCGGTGCTCCTGAAAGTAATGCCTCAGCTTCCGAGAAGCAAGGAATACTCCATAAGCTATCTTCTGGTAGTGCGGGTAACGCTGCTTGGACTCCGTCAAGACCTCGCTCACATATTAAACTGGTCGTTGAACTCCGTGCTCATAGCCTGGTTCCTTCTGCTCTACCACGACGACGATGCTGATTACCCGGTGGAACCCAACAATTTGCCGGCTGGAACCCCGAAGACACACTTCTTAGGGTTAAGCATCATGTTGTATTTCCGAAGATCATCAAAGGTTTCTTTTAAGTCGGAGATTAATTCATTTGAATTTTTAGACATCACCGCGATATCGTCCACATAGGCGTGAACGTTCCGACCAATTTGGTCATGGAGGCAATGTTGCATTGTCCGCTGGTACGTAGCACCTGTGTTTTTCACCCCAAAGGGCATCGTGACGTAGCAAAACATGCCATATGGGTAGTGAATGAAGTGGACAATTGGTCCGACTTCCTCATCTTGATCTGGTGGTATCCTGAGTATGCATCGAGAAAACACAAAAGCTCCGAGCCAGTCGTCGAGTCAATGACTTGGTCAATGCGAGGCAAAGCAAACGGATCTTTGGGACATGCTTTGTTCAAGTCGGTGTAATCAACGCACATTCTTAATTCATTGGTTCCCTTTTTGGGGACAAGTACAGGATTGGCCACCCATCGGGTGTGAAGGACTTCTCGGATAAATCTAGCCTTAAGTAATCTAGCTATCTCTTTGCCAATGGCGCGTCTCTTCTCGTCTCTAAAGCGTCGTAGAGGTTGTTTCACTGGTTTTCATTTTGGATCAATGTTTAAGATGTGCTCGGCAAGTTCCCTAGGTACACCTTTCATGTCGGCAGGTTGCCAGGCAAAGATGTCCCTATTCTCACGGAGGAACTCGACGAGCGTGCTTTCCTATTTGGGGTCCAGGTTTGTCCCAATGGCGGTGACCTTGGAGGCATCGCCTACCACAAGCTCCACCGGCTTGGTCTCGATGGCGGCCTTGAACACAGGAGCGGAGTCGGAGATCTGATTCTTCGACGCGGGCATCTCTGAGTCATCGACCTTGCTATGGATCTCTTTGAATTCTTTGTTGTAGAGGATAGCTTTTGCAACGGCTGCTTCATTGATCTCGCAGTCCCTTTCCTTGGTAAAGCTTCCGGATACGGTGATGACACCGTTTGGTCCGGGTATCTTGAGTTTGTTGTAGACGAAGCATGGCTTGGCCATGAACGTGTGGAATATGTCACGGCCGAATAAGACATGGTACACGCTCTTGAAGGGGACCACCTCGAAGGTCATGCGCTCTTGGAGGTAATTGTTAACATCGCCAAAGGCAACCTGAAGTGTAATGCACCCAAGGGACCGAGCCTCCCGACCAGGAACTATGTTGTGGAAGATGGTGTTTGTATGCCTTAGGTTTGCCTCCGTCAAGTTCATCTTCTGCAATGTATCCAGGTACATGATGTTGATGCTGCTTCCACTATCCACCATACACTTGGTGAACTCCACGCCGTCAATCAAAGGGTTGATGACCATGGCGTACTGGTTCTCCGTAGGTATAAGGTCTGGGTGGTCCGTCCTGTCCCAAGTTATTGGAACCTCCGACCAGCGCAGGTACTGGGGAACTGGGGGGAGAGTGTCCATCAGGATCCTTAGAGAGGTCTTCTGTTGTTGGACGGTAGGGGTGCCAAGGAAAGTGTGGTAGACTGGTGCCTTCTTTGCGAAGGGGTTCTTGCCCTTATCGTCGCCCTTGTCGGCGTGCTTGGGGTCAACGTCCTCGTCCATGTCACTTGACTCCTTGGACTCCTCCTCCTTCTTCCCCTTGCCCTTGCCTCGCGGTCTGTTCTTCCGAATTCGCTTGTAGCCGGACTCCGGGTCTTCCTTGAGGTCGTTGACGAACTTGAGGTGTCGATTGGTATGGGTGGCCTTACCGTTGGCATCGAGGTGTACGAGGCACGGCATATCGTAGTACTCCTCGTGGGTTTGGGGAACACGGAGCGGCGCCGAGGTGGTTTCATTTCCTCGTTGCTGCCCACGACCAGCTCCCCTTCCTCGGCCACGTTGTGGGCCTTCTCCTTCGCCCTGCAAAAGTCATAGCGACGATGTCGGTAGATTTCTTTTCTTCTGTAGTGGTTTACCGCTTTGTACTGCTGTTCCTCCGAGCTTGAGTTGGGATGGCTGTTGCCGGCAAGGAGCCGCGAGCATCATCGTCGGCAGTTGCGAACTCACTAGCCAACTTGATCATTTGATTCAAGTCAAGATGGTGATTGTCCTGAAAGCACTTCAGCTTATGTCGGAGCAACGTTCCCCTTTCCAACCCGTCGATGAAGTCGGCCATGGCGGTCTGAGCGTGCACTCCTGCGCAGGAATTCTTCATGTCCAGCCAGCGGGAGAGGTAGGCGTGAGATGTCTCGTCTTTCTCTTGCACGCACCACTTTGGATCGCCCATAGTGCAGGGACGCTTGTATGTACCCTCAAAGTTCTTGGTGAACGCGTCTTGCATGTACAACCAGTTGTAGATAGATTTCTCCGGCAAGTCGTCGATCCATTGACAGGCCGTGCCTGCCAACATTAATGGGAGGTACTTGACGGCGACGTTGGGGTTGCCTCCGGCAATCTCCACCGCGTTGTCGTAGTCCTACAACCATGTGGCTGGTTTGGCGGTGCCGTCATAGGGCTTGATTGTCTTGTCAATTCGGAAACCTTTGGGGTAAGTTGCGGACCGTATTGCAGGTCCAAAGCAACATGGTCCCAGGTATGGTCCTTCCCGGGCCTCGTGGATCTTATCGATCCGCGAACGTGCATCGTACGGCTCCGGGTTCTTCTTCTTCTTGTCAACAGGGGATGGGCTGCGTGAACGACGTGGGCCTCCTCCATCATGGTGATTGCTTGGTGGTGACGGAGGCGGAGGTGGCAATGGGTTAGCCTTCTTGATGTTACCCTCCTGCGACGCCTCACGCCTGTCACGGTTGCTTGTCGGATGTGGAGGGTCGTGGTGTGACCTGCTCCTATGCCCTTGGTTGCGCTCCCCGTCATGACGGGTCTGCTCCGCGTTGTCGCGGATGACGATGTTGCACTGCTTTGGTGGGGGCATATCCGTATGGTGGTGAGCCTTGTAATCTTCGCGATGTCGGGGGGATCGGGGCGGTGGCAACGGGCGATGAGGTCGGGCCTTTTCTCCATGGTCGGAGGATATGGGGATGGCGTCCTTCCTGTTGCGTTCATCCCTCCATCTTCGTTCTGATGAACCCGTATGTGACCCGACATCAAGAGGAGATCTGTCCCTTGGTGGCTTATACTGGCTGGACTGGCAAAGCGTTGGGTCGGACTCTTGCCTCTGAGAGGTGGCCTTTTCCTGCTGCTTCACCGCCTTGGCCACTAGGTCACAGACCTGTTCCACTGCTTTGGGTGATCTATCCTGCTCCAGAAGGGTCTTGGCGACGGCGTGGTTAAGGAGTGGGGTGGGCATCACCTGCTTGCCTTCACTGTCAATGTATGGCTTGGCCTGCGCCGGCTTCGAGGGAGCCCATCCTAGGTTGCGCCGTACACCAGGTTCGTTGATGACGCGAGCCGGAGCTTTCTTAGCCTTCTGCTGCAGCAGCAAAGTCTTGTACTCGACCTCCATTTCTCTAGCTTTCTCTATGGATTTCTGCGCATTGACCAGATCTCGATCTAGCTTAGCGCCTTGCTCCGCGATGGCCTGCGCTTCCTCCAGCAGCTGCTAGCGCTTCTCGTCAAGCTGGGTCACATTCCGGATATGAGAAATGGTCAGTGGCTCGACGAGGAGGTTGCCGTACATCACTCTATCAGCTGGAGTAACTTGGGCTGCTGCAGACGTGGATGCCGGAGGCAGCAAGTTTGTGGTGTTGTTGTTGCTCGGGCCGGTGCCGAGTTCCTGCGGCTGCTGCACTGGGTTAGGCGGAGGAGGCATGACCTTTGCGCGATCATCGTCAGCAGCAATAAGTGGCCCCTTCCCCTTTTCCAGCGCTGTAGGTGGAGCTCGTCCGGGTTGATCTTCATCCATCGCCGTCCCAATGGTGACGAACACCCCTCGAGACGTGACGGCGTTGTTGGCTTGCTCGTCGCGCGAGTACTCCTCCTCCATCTCCCGTATAGCGGAGTCTAGCTCTTTTGGACTGAAATCTATCTCCTCTGAATCTACACTGAAATCAGCATAAAGTGCGTCAATGACAGAGTCGGAGGGTGCCAGGACTTCCTCGATGAAGGGCGATGGAGGTGCAGCGGCAGCGATGATGACTGGAGGTGGTGGTGCTGCTACGACGATGGCGGCCGGAGGCGGTGGTGGCGGGGGCTGAATCGGAGGTTCTCCGTCGACGAGTGCGAGTGCTTTCTAGGCTTCCGCGTCAGCTTCCGCGTAGTTGTTGATGGTGCTCACCATCTGTTCGAGGGTAAGGCGTCCTGTTGCCTGCTGCCGTCTTAAAGAATGTCGGAGAAGCGTGCCATGGTCCAGTCCTTCCACGAAGTGATACAAAGTGTTATCATCGGGGTAGTGGGACAGATCGGCTCGTATACGGAGCCACCTGGCCAGGTAATTGCGGGGGTTTTCGCCTTCTCTCTGAATGTAGCGCGCTAGATCGAAGATGGTAACCACTCAGACGAACTTGGATCTCTGTTGTCCAGACGCACGGGTGAAGCCGGCGGATTTGTCGTGATCTTCCACCTTTATATCCTGCACAGGGGCGGTTTGGGTGGACCTTGAATTTTTCCGATCTTTGCCGGCAAACTCCGAAGAGAGATTCGACATCGATCCTTCCGCGAACGTATCCTGCCCGTAGGCGGTACGTGCGGGCCTTGATGCTCGTCCGACTCCCAGCGAACTAGTGCCCGAGTCGGTTTCGTCGATGAAGAGGTGGATGTCTCCGATAGGAACAATCGAACACCGCGTAGGGTTCGTCTTCGCCGGGATCCAGAACTCGTCAGGAGGGACGATCGGAACGTTGCCGGAGAAGAGAACACGACCGATGGCCACGGTTTCGCCGATTCCCGCGAAGATCTTGTTCCTCGCCCGCTGAAGAGCCTGAAGCGCCTCTTGCCCCACGGTGGGCGCCAACTGTCGTGGTATTGCTGACGAGCACGCCATGGAGGGGTCCTCACAGTGCATGTTTAGAGACGTGGGGGAAGGCGGACGGTTGACGGGTACGAGGTAACACAGCTTACCCAGGTTCAGATCCCACGACGGTGGCGGAATCCTACTCCTGCTATAAATCACTATAAGGGCAATACGCCGAGTTACAGAGATAGGTTCGTTGTGTGAGGTTGTCTAAAGTTGTGCCCTAAAGGCTCCCATAGGCATGACTTATATAGTCGTCAGGTCCTAGGGTTACAGGGAAAAGTCCTAGCCGGACAGGTTACAGAGTCCTACACCGTCTATTACTAGTCTTGTATATCTTGCACTCCAAGGCTCCGGGTACGCTGGTGACTCCACCGTAGCCTTCATTTATCTGGCATGGGCCTCCCTTCTGGATCCATCTAACTGGGCCGCCCAGCATGCCATAGGCCATGCTACCAACCGTGGGTCACCCGGGTTATCCGGATAGGTGACATGCTATGAGGATACCCATATAGCATATCCCCAACAAGAGCCCACAAGGATAATTGCTTTTAGCGCATGTAAAAAAGATTTTGCTTGCCGTTCATTAACTTGCATATTGATTTTACCCATGTGTTAAAATAGATCGTTGCATTGAACCTGATAGTATTTTCCCTTTAACTTTTTCCAATTTCAATGTCAAGTTGTCTACTAGTTTTTGTTAAGTTGCATATAATCTATTGTTAAGTTTCCTACTAATTTTCATGAAGTTATCTACTTTTGTTGCTTCACCTACCTATCCACATGATGTAGATTCATCGGTAGTCTTTTTTTAAGTTGCTGCATACATTACATTGTTGCTTCACTGCATACACTTAATTGATTTATCATATCTGATTTAGAGAATGTTTCATGGAAGTTTAGAGTTTTGCCAATTAAAAAATTTGTTGTCCAACAAATGCAACAAATCTCATATCCACAAGCAACTTAGAGATTTATTAAGAACCATTGTTCTTACTAGGAAGTATGAGAAAGTAATTATACACACACATTCAACTTAGACATAGCTAGTAAGCAATTTTTTGCACACACAAATGCAACTTAGGTCATGCTAATCCCATGCAATTTTGTCGCCATAGCTAAGTTTGTTTGTAGCACTCAATTGAGTTGATTAGACAACACACTTCATTTCTCCATAGCATATTGTAGTTCCTTTGCCTTAGTATATTTTACTGGTTTCATGTTTATATGGTGGTTGTTATTTGCGCAAACCATGCGCTAGGCGTTTTCATTGTCACTATATTTTCATCATGGATGCATCATTAGTTAGTCTAGTTTTTTACTTGCTAGTTTTTGCCACTACACATTCATGTACAAGATGTGTTGTTTGTCAAACACGGTTAAGTTTCTTTCTATATCCTATTAAGTTTGGTTTTGTAGTATTTAATTAAGTTTTACTATATGGATTTAACTACATAGATTTAAGTTTCTTTTTGCACGAATTTTAAGTTGTTATTCCCATCCTATTAAGTTTGCTTTTAATTAAGTTTTAGTACATATTTTAAGTTGTTTTTGCAACATAGCTAAGATGTTTTTTTCAATCTAATTGAGTTGATGTTCCGTCCTATTAAGTTTGTTTTTCGCAACAGTTAATTGAGTTTCACTTCATATATTAAGTTGTTTTTGCAAAATAGCTATGTTGCTTTCTACCAACATAGTTGAGTTGCTCGCAACATCTAAATATGTTCAATAGGTAGATTTGCCTAAATTGCACGATGATTGTAGGGGAGTTGTTTTGTTGTTGTAACTTCCCTTTTCTTTTTTAGTTGATTGTAAGTATAGTAACTTACTTTTTGAACCCTCTCAATTGAGTTTATTAGATAGATTAGTTGTTGGCGGTTTAGTTTGTTTGTTTCACTGTCATTTCCCTGATTAAGTTGTACCATCACCATAGATAAGTTGCTCTCAATATTTAAGTTGAATACGCAGATTAGGCTAAGTTGGTTTTATCTAAGACTAATGTATCCAAGGTGATGGCAAGCAAGTTCTTTTCCACAAAAGAGGAAGACAATTAAGCATTGTATTTTCCATCTACCAATACCCAATGAAGTAATAGGGAGGTGTCTAGTATTCGATGCACATAATTGTTGCAGGTATAGCATATGGTGGAGAAAACGTTATACCTAATTAACAGTTTGTCCATTACTTTTCCATTTTTCTTTTTTCATGTGTTGGTTTTAAGCTGTCAACTATATATATTTCCCTTGTTATGTTTGCTGGATTATGTTGTTCTCTTCCGGGCAACAGATATGATGGCCCTTGGCACTATGTACGTCACAATCACCACCCTCTATAGCCTTGTAAGCAAGTACCGGGTCTAGAAATTCCACATGAATCTATGCTTGTATTGCTTGAGTGCAAAATACAGGCTCCATGCCATTGAATTATCCATTTTCAATGTGAACTTCATCTGGTTGCGCGCTTAGGTACAAAACAGAATTTGTAACTATATAAAGTATTATATTTTTAGGAATATTGTTCATGTACCTATGTGCCATGAAATATGTATGAAAGTATGACTTTTATGCAATTCTGTGGAAACCAAATCAAGTTATTTACCTTACTTTCTCTTGTTGCAATTTTGTATGCGGTAATAAAACTATTACCTGTGTGTCGGCTTCATCGTCAAGCTACAAAGATACTTCAACCTACAATTGCACCGTGTACAAAAGAAACAACAACCAGGATCTTGTTCTATTCTTTGAACTGTATCTAAGACAATTACTAGTGTTTTTTCATGCTACTAGTTGTTGCAGCAAGTGCTCATTTGAATATACTTCAGCATTTTACCTAGTACATTCTCTGGTGAACCATTAATATGTGTGAAACCTGAAAAGTGATCTCTTATTTGCCATGGTTATAATTTTCGTTGAAAAGGGAACCTTTGTGTCCCTTCTGCTTTCATTTATGGTGTCCAATGCAATAGGAACCTGTGAATCTAACTAAGCTGCTGCAGCGGGACTATTTTTTTTCTACGACAATGGTCATGTGGTTTTCAAGTATATCCAATGATCTATGTTGTATTATGTTTGTTCCCCAATACAACTATGGTGTCGAGGTGTTGTATCCCCCATGTTTTCTTCCTGATAAGGACCCTGGGATGCTATAAGTTAGTAATCAATTGATAATGTGTGTGTGTTGTATCTATTACTCCTAGGTTTGCACCATAGTTGATTTTCATTACAAATGCATCATGTGTGAATACAACCTAGTTTTTGGTGATTTTTATTATCTGTATAAATAGTTCGCCCAAAGGGACCTGGAAAGTTTAATGAAGTTGTTGCGGGTTCTACTTGTTAATTATTACATGAATTGGTATATGCAAAGTTACCCCAATCTTACTTTATAAGATGTATCACTACACAACTAAGTTGATGCACACCTTGTTACAATGCTTTGTTCTCCCTAGGATCTCCTAATCCTACTGTAGTTGCTATTAAAAAAAATTGTGTCTCGCGATAAGTTGATTCTCTGGTTTTTTTCCTTATCTTGTCTTTGCATGAACTAATTATCTCCTTCATGAGATCTGAACCGGAGGCCTAGATGATTCACGGGGTGATGGAGGAGAAGGGAGGAAACGAAATGGTGTTACCTTTTTTATTCTCCTCTAGAAAGCACCAGATATGGGCTTCACCTGAAGCTCAAGGTCCCTGTTCCTATCCCCTATTCCATCTCCACAGCCCCAAATCAGTTAATCAATTTGGTAATTAATTTCTTTGCAACAACCTGTCAAATAATATTGTTCATACAGTATGACAGAGATAGAGCTTATCGATTTCTGGCATAACTCCACCAGGATCCAGCCTATTGTGCTCAGCCGCAAGATTAGAAAACTTATGCATTTCTAAAAAAAAGTATGCAAAAATCAAGTGCTAGACCAAAGGGACCTTAAAGATGTTAGCGATTACTATGTGACAAAGTAAGAACTGGATCACCTTTCTACATTCTGTTGTTATTATATCTATCCAAGCATGTGGTAAATTTTGGTAACAATGTACAATCTTCTTGGATTAGTGCAAGCATAGTATTCCTATGATTTACACACATTAATACTATGATTTGGGATTAGTCAGTATATGGCATCTAGAATATATTTTAAAATTTAGATAGAGATGCATACTCTTAGTACACCTATGTTGATCTTCTTTGGCCATTGCTCATTTTATCTTATAACAACCAACAATATGTTTGCTTAAATATTAGCACTTGGAACATTGAGATAATTCATTTTGTTAGTAATTATATCCAAATCAAATCAAAACCCGATTTCTTGCCCCTCTCCTACTAAAATCCGCCCATAAATAGTACCTTCTGCACACGATTCCTACAAAAATCATAGAAAAAATCCCCGCAAATCATAGCACCATGCTTGCCCAAGGGACATGAAGGTCCTACGCCTACACCGAACACACGGTTCCTACAGAAATCATAGAAAAAATCCCCGCAAATCGGAGCACCATCCTTTCCCAAGGGACATGGAGGTCCTCCTCCTGCGCCGGACAACGCTGTCCTCTAGCTCGTTCACCTATAGGGTCTCTCAATCTGAGGAGCGGCTCTTCGCTACAAAAAAAAACACGAGCAGACGCTCGGGAGGATGCGGGCGTCACGATTGAGCAGAAGAGAGCGGAGGAGGAGCCCAATGACCCGATGGCAAAAGCTAATCCGGCGATAGGGGTCTAAATAGGAAAAGACCAGGGAAGCCGAGTTGGGATCTAGGGTTTGCACCGGCTAGACATAAGGCCAGTTTGGACAGGTCGACACTAGCCAGATGGTAGGTAGGCTACGTCTGCTCGGATGGTACCGTAGCAATACATGGGCAATCTACTAGTCTCTACTATATAATTTAAACAGCGGTGGTTTTCGTACAGAAATTTTCGTCCGTCACAATTTTTCCTGTTTTGCCCTCTCACCAACAGGGTAAACCCCACTGCCACCGATAAATGATACTGGTTCCTTATTTTCTGTCTTCTCTTCTCCCACAAATCATCTGGAGCAAGGTGACACGGAGCTTGCTGTGGTCGGCACCGTGAGCTGAGGGCGACCATGGGGTGCTGCAAGAGGGAGTCGAGGTTGTAGGCGAGCTCAAACGCCGGGAGAGATCGGGGGCGAGCAGAGGCAAGGTCTGCGGCCGAGCGAGATCGGGGGCGAGCAGAGGCGGCGATCCAAGGCGGACCTGGAGAAGAGGAAGATGGGTTGCAGGTGCGCCGGCCGTCGAGGTAGAGCCGCGATGGCGCCAAGGAACCGCCTCGGTTCCTCCACTTCAAACTCCACGGCCGAAGCCATCACGCGCACGTGTAGAGGAGGGGAACCCACCACGCGCGGCTTGGGGCGGCGGACCTACATGCTGAAGGACGTTGTTGACGAAGGAGCTCCGGAGAGGCGGTGGCGTGGTCTACTGGCGGTTGCCGGAGCTGAGGGCCCGATGGAGCATCGAGCAGGGGATTGAGGACGTGAGCGAGTGGCTTCTGGTGGCGCTGAGGGGATAACATGCGGTAGTCGTGCATTGTTTGGCTGTGGTCTAGGGCCATTGGGGCAGTACGTTTTTTGCTGGGGAGCGTGGCCTCCGGGTTGGCCCCTTGGGTCATGGCCGGGCCGCTACATCTACGCACAGGTTTCTACAGAGTATTTCTTATAGACCGGCGTGGCACGTGCAGATTTCATGCGGAAACTTTTTTTTAGTAACCACCACCCTTATTTCATCAAATGACACGGTTCCATGTCGGTTCGTATAGTGCGTCCGTAAGAATACATTCGTAACATAGCATTATTGACGGTTGGCTACCTCCCCTTTTTTCTTTTACAAGAACAGTTTCGAAATGATTTTTAGAAAAAAAAATATAAAAGCTCACAATTTAGTAAAATTTGCTACTCCCTTTGATCCATATTACTTGTCGCTGAAATAGATATATTTACCATTAAAACATATCTAGATACATTTATTTTGCAACAAATAATATGGATCAAAGAGAATACTTCTCTTAACGTGGAGCACCATGTGTGGCTGTTTGATTCCCCAGATCTCAAGTATTCCCACAAACGCTATTGATTAATAAAAAGCTCCAGTCGTTTCCTAAAAGGATAAAACTATTTTCTAAATGATTCTTAGAAAAGAAAAAATATTACATTTTTTCCTATTCGGCTCCTATATACCAGTAAGCAAATTTTTCTGGGTAAGCTGGACCGGAGTATACATGTTAGTTTGCTTTCTCTATATTCATTTTTCCATTCTATTTTTTTCACGATGGCATGGCCCGAGTCCATTATAGATTTAAAGAAGCCGCATCCGGTTCATAACTGACATGTTTGATGTATATTTTTTAATGGTGACATGTTTGATATGTATGTATATTTTTTAATGGTGACATGTTTGATATGGACACCGATTGCATGCATGGAGAAACCATCCGGTAGGTAGTGGCGACGAGAGATAAGGGTGGCACTAGGATACGTGAGTGATAATAGGTTTACACGGTGTAGTTGAACAATGTAGTTGAATTGAAAAAATCAATGCGTAGCAACACACGGTGATTATGCTAATAAAACTCATCTCGGGTGCATGGGGACGCAACGTAATCATGGGCCCCATGGTGACGTCCAGCTGTGAATTGCTGCCGGGCCCTCCCTGTCCGTGGTAGAGCGAGCGAGCGGGCCTGCCCTAGCAACGTGCTGGTTCCAGAAACGAGCAGGTTGTCTTTGCTTTTTTCCTCTGCTTTGCTTAGCAACTCGGCAAACACAAAAACTCTGTCAGAGAGGATAGAGATCCGTGACCTGGCAGAGACCGATGACCGATGGTCAATGTCCCGCGCGCCTGGTCGATCGAGTTGTAGTAATCTACTCCGTCCGTGGCTCCGAACAAACGGCCTGTGTCGGATGGACACACTGCCAGCCAGCAACGTAGTAGCGCAGGAGGCACAGTCGCGAGCTGCAGACAGACCCCGTCCGAGGCATGTGTCCTGCTTGTGGTCGTGGCAGCAAACAGTTTCACGCCTAGCGCATTCAAATCGACCGACCGACCGATCGATCGCTCCATCCAACACCCACCCCATGGAATGTTACTCGTTACCCTATCATCAATGCACGCACGCTGTACATGCACGTTGCTGCTGCTGCTGCTGCGTCGCACGCCACGGTCGATCTATCCAGCGGATCCGACAGGCACGCAGGGCCCGGTCGCGGTCGACGGACGGACGGATCAACCCAGCGGATTTCAATCATTTATGGCCGGATCGAATGTTGCAAGCGCTACCAGTCCCAACTAATAACTCCGATTAATGGACTCATGTCCGTACTTTGTACTGCAGGCTGCAGCTGGGGCCAGGGCCAGCCAGGCTCCCGTTCGGATGACGCTGTCTATATCTGGAAACCTTTGGCCTTTGCAACGCGCAAGCCACAGGCCGGCCGATCGATCTGTCACGTGCTTCGGCTTTAGACGCCGAGAGGGGAGACGTCCGTCTGAAGAGTTCCTTCATGGACGGCCGGCCTGTGCTGTGCTGGGAGAATGTTTCCGTCTGGCAACTTCGCCGGCGCCGATCCATCCTGCCGCCTCAAACCGTCTGTTTAGCGTAGGATGTGGACGTTTTAAGATTGGGGTCCGGTCTATCCGGCTGACCGCACCTAGCGGTGTGACCATTTTTTCGCGCTTGGCCATCGTCAACACCGGCGTATTAAGTGTCTTCCCGTCACCATGACGTCTCCCGTCTTTTTTTCCCGTCTCTTTCCATCGCAATGTCGTCTCCAGCCTTTTTTTTCGCCTCGTCCCAACGAGATCCGTGGAAACCCGACGCCGGCAGAGAAGATGTGCCCGAGCGCCTGCTACCCTTGTGGAACCCGCCGAAGTTACCGGACGTGTTGCCGCCTCCATTTTCGGGGCGCTCGCGGATTTACAGGATGCGCACCCGCCGCGTCGCCCTTTCCACAACCGTCACGTGACTACCGGCGAGACTTTCACGATGGCAGTGTGGAACGCGTCTTTCTACCGGAGTACCGGCAAGGAGACCAACTCGCATTGGTGCTTGGTGACCTTCGGGAAGCAGCGCAGACCAATCCCGACGACGTCTCCCTGTGTGCCCACCCTGACCGAGCCGAAGAGGAGGCGTAGACGCACGAGGCGATCATCCGCTCTCTCTATGACAAATGGTGTATCTGACGCGTCGCAGCCACCGCCCCTAGCGCCTGCGGAGACGCGTAGTTTTAGGGTGTGTAGTGTGCTTGTAACAAATGTTTTAGGGCTTGAATAAAAAATTTCATTGCAAATGGCCAATGCTACGTTGATACATCGTACATGGCGCCCGCATAGCCTAGCCTACTCATCAGAGTCGGAGTGGTAGCAGCGGCGTTACATGGCGTCGTCAAGACGCTGACGCCGAACTTTCCTCCGTCATACTTGAGACGACGATGTTGCCCGCTTCGATCTGGTGTGAGCGGACAAAGCACTCCCAGCCGTTGCCGAGGTACAACTGGCCGAGGTGGTCAAAATGCAGATCGACCGGGTACCTGGTGGTCCTAAAGCTGTTCGCCCATAGCATGACAAAGGGGGTGACGCCAATCACCGATCAGTGCGACGAATCTGCGGGGCAGGACCAGCCTGTCACGCGGCATGCCGAGGTCGATGGCCACGGCGAACTGATGTCGGGGGGTCAAAATCTTCTGATGACAACGACGTTGAGGGAGAGTGTGCTGGTGCGATGCTTTGGCCGCGTCATCCGCTCCTCCCTCGACATCCAGGGTCGGCACGCCCTCCCTTCGATCCAACGCCTGGCTAGCTACAGGTAGTAGAGAATGCAAAGAAGAAGGAAGAGAGCGTGGCGTCGGACGGCGTTGTAGTCAGGAGGGCAGGTGTCGAGCGCCACCTACAGCGGCGGTGGAGAGCATGGCGTCCAGTCAGTCAGTGTGTCGTCTCGTTGCCATTGATGACGTAGGCGGCCGCCGGTCAGCCTTCCACCGTGCCTCTGAATCGCTATCGCGGTTGTGTCTGAATTGTCAAACTTCATGCACTAGCCAACGCAACCAAAAGTCCAAACTGATGGAAAGGGCTAGTGCAATCCACTTATACACTTCAACACCCCCTCTCACGTGTGACGGGGAGAAGTCGGCACGTGCAACCGAAAGAGAGCGACGGCGCGCGAAACTCACGTATGACTCAGGAGGCCTATACGTGGACACAGAGGGGTCAACAACAATTTTAGGATAAATTGCGAAAGCCAGGACTCGAACTCGAGACCTTAGGCTCTAATACCATGTCAAACTTCATGCACTAGCCAACACAACCAAAAGTCCAAACTGACGGAAAGGACTAGTGCAATCCACTTATACACTTCAACATGAATCACTGCGCGTGTCTGAATTAACGCCGTGGTGGCTAATGGGTGGGCCAGTGGCACGAGCGGGCAGAACACCCGTGTTGTCCCCGCACGTCCGAATCGACGCATCCGTTGCCCAAATTTGATGTACGAATGAATCGATCCAAATGCATTTGTTTGAATGAGTGGGACGCCGTCGCACGTCTCGCGCGTCCATACGGACAAGTTTGAACACGTTCCGACAGGAAGGATCAAGCCGGTAAAGATGGCCTTACCGTTGTAGTACCACGCTGCTTGCTTGTGATGCGTAATTGAGTGGGTCAATTCCCCTCATATATGTGTCGACAGGCCGACACTGATGCTGTTCCATCCCGCGGAGTTTGGTCAGAAAGAAAAGGGTGTCTTTAACGTACAGTCGACTGTGACTTAAGCTAAATCACAGTTGGGTGATGTCATTATGTTTATTCTTGGTAGTTTTTGACTTTTCATCGTTTGATTGGTCTCGTTGTAATTATTTTGTAGAAGATGCAGCTGGGTTAGCCCATGTTAGCAGGGCCATGTTGTGTATGTCAAACTGGTTCGATCTTATACGCGCGGCCGCATATACACTACCTCAACTCTGTGTGAGTGCTGCTATTAGCTAATTCTTTTTTAATGCTGTTGCTAGCTAATTTTGTCTATAGTTTTCTAGCTTGCCCGTATACCTACTAGTATTTTATTTGCACAGCCACCGACTACTCAATTTCTTGTATCTTTCATGTACTTTTCATGAAGTACTCCCTCAGCCACAAAATAGATGTTCATTTGTCAAAATTTAGATGAATCTAGACACTATTTAGCATATACATTCATTTAAAATTTAAAAAACCTAAGACATCTATTTTGGGACGGAAGGAGTAGTATTATTGTCGAGTGAGCCGTGCAAAAAATACCTACTATGTGATATATATAAACTAAGTGTAGTTGTTGTGTATAAAATAGAATAAAAATCAAGATTCAAAAAGAGGAAAAATAATCATCCAACATAAATAAAATTTAGTTCAAATGGAACAAATAATTGTTGAGAAAAGGTTTTGTACTATGTGGAAAAAACATCCGCACGTTGTAAGTCAAGTTGCAACAAATTTCAGAAATTCGCTAGTCAATTTGATAGTCAATTGTTGATTTTTAAATCTGAGTTACACATCAAGTTGCAACTAATATAAAAAAATATCCAAATTGCAAGTCCAATTGCAACTCACATGAAAATAGATAGATCATGATTCATAAAAATTCCTAGTCAAAATTGCAAGTCCAGTTGCATATGTCATTTGAATCTCAGTTGCAAGTTAAGTTGCAACTAAATATAAAAAATCCAACAAGTCCACTTGCAAATCACAAGAAAAAACATAGATCGCGATTCAAAATTTTAGTTGAATAAAAATAAAAAATAAAAGAATAGTTTCCAGTTACAATCCTACTTGAAACAGTACTATGCCATCCTCCTCCCTCACCCATGAGAAAAAGAATAGTTTCGAGTGACGATGCAACTCACATTACAAAAGCAACTTCATGTAATAGCATCAAGAAAAACCAATTTCAAGTGGACATGCAACTCATTTGAACAAAATCAGAAAAGATTCCTAGTTACAACCCTACTTGAAACTGAGCTATCCCAACCTCCTCCTTCACCCGTGAGAAAAAAGGCAAATTTCAAGTGGACATGCAACTTATGTGAATAGAAATAAAAGAGGTTTCCAGTTACAACCCTACTTAAAATTGTACTATCCTATCCTCCTCTTTCATCCGTGAGAAAAAAAGACAGTTTCAAGTGGACATGCAACTCGCGTGAATAAAAATAAAAAATGTTCCCAGTTACAACCCTGCTTGCAACTGTGCTATGCCATCCTCCTCCTCCACCCATGAGAAGAAGAACAGTTTCGAGTGGTGATGCAACTCACACTACAAAGCAACTTCCTGTAATACCATCAAGAAAAACCAGTTTTAAATGGACATGCAACTCATATGAACAAAAATGAAAAAAGGTTCCCAGTTACAACCCTACTTAAAACTGTAGTACCCCATCGTCTTCCTTCACCCATGAGAAAAGGTATAGTTTCAAGAAACATGCAACTTGTGTAAATAAAATTCAAAAAGGATCCTAGTTTCAAGTGGACATACAACTCGTCTGAATAATAAAAAAAAATATTCCCAGTTACAACCCTACTTGAAACTGTACTATGCTATCTTCCTCCTTCATCTATGAGAAAAAGAATAGTTTCGAATGGTGATGCAACTCACATTACAAAAGCAACTTCCTATAATAGCATCAAGAAAAACCAGTTTCAAATGGACATGCAACTCGTTTGAACAAAATCAAAAAAGATTCTCAGTTACAACCCTACTTGAAACTGTAGTACCCCATCGTCCTCCTTCATCCGTGAGAAAAAGGATAGTTTCAAGTCAATATGAAACTCATGTGAACAAACATCAAAAAGGTTCTCAGTTTCAAGTTAACAGGCAACTCGTGTGAACAAAATCCAAAAAGATTCCCAGTTTGAAGTGGACATACAACTCGTGTGAATAAAAATAAAAAAGGTTCCCAGTTACAACCCTACCTGAAACTGTACTATGCCATCCTCCTCCTCTACCCGTGAGAAAAAGAACAGTTTCGAGTGGTCATGCAGCTCACATTATAAAGCAACTTCCCGTAATACCATCAAGAAAAACCAGTTTCAAATGGACATGCAACTCATCTGAACAAATATCAAAAAATGTTTCCATTTACAACCCTAGTTGAAACTGTAGTATCCAACTGTCCTCCTTCACCTGTGAGAAAAAAGATAGTTTCAAGCAACATGCAACTCATGTGAATAAATTTTAAAAAGTTCACAGTTTCAAGTGGATATGCAACCCGTGTGAATAAAAATCAAAAATGTTCCCAGTTATATCCCTACTTGAAATTATACTACATCATCCTCCTCCTTCATCATCAAGTGGTGATGAAACTCGTATTACAAAGGTTCCTAGTTACAACCTAATTGAAACTGTACTACCCGATCCTCCTCCTTCACGCGTGAGAAAAAAGGACAATTTCAAGTCAACATGTAACTTGTGTGTAGAAAAAAATAATACAAACACATAAAAATGAAGCACAAATGGATATCATAAAAAACATTTAATAATCTTCCAATTGTGAATTACATAGAAAAGAAATAAATTCTTATTCAAAAAAACTAAACAAAAAAGAACTTAGGCAAAAAAAACTACATCATAAAAATATAAAATATTTATCTTCTTGTTTCACTAGTACTAAATGGTGTTCTAATCTCCTTTGCTCTTGTATACATCAAGTATAAGGAATCCTTCTTTTACATCAACAATTACATAAGATCATTTGCTTTTAAATTTGTAATACTAAGAAAATCATCCTAGTTATAACAGAACCTAAAAAAATCTCCAACAATTCTTCCTATAACCTTCACCTGAAGTAACTTCAACTTCAAAACACTCTCTCCATGTAAGATATTCAAAATAAACAATGTCCTCTTCTTCTATATCAAAAGCTTCGATCAAAAAATTCCAATATGGCCCACACATGTAAATTTTGGTGCCAATCCTATCTAAATAAATGTGGTGATCATTTTTGGTTATCAAATTCTCTAACCCATGATTAGGCATTTCAGCTAACACTTTCATTCAGTTGTTAGGACATAAAGTAACTATACGCTCGTTAAAACGACGTGACACAACCTATAGCAAAAGGAATAAAACAGAAAATATGAAAATAACAATTAATTAAAATAAAAAATTAATATATAAAATAACTAAAGATACAAATTGATAACAAAAAATTAAACTTACAACTGATTCATCAAAATATCATCAACCATTTTCATAGAAAATTTATAAAGACTACGTGAAGCTCTTTCATATATACGGTATGGCTGATGACATATATTGCATGATCTCCTTGCGTTGCTCATGTTTTCTAGATTACAAAATTCAAACAAAATAAAAAAAGATCAATACCAAAGCATATAAAAAATACTTACATATTTATCTGAACATTGGATAAAAACCAAAAACAAATACATACATTAGGAAAAATAAACTCTTAGCGTTTGTCCTCTTCCTTTCGGTACGAACTAGAAGAACAGTATATGATAATCACCAAATACAACCTGAACCATACAGCTTATATACGCTTCTATGTAACACTAAAAATAGAAAATACAAAAATAAAAGACAAACTGGCACCATCAGAAAAAAATACGTGGATAAAAAACAATCACAAATTATTCTTACATTTTAGTCAAAACAACCGCAACCATATATCTATTTTAACACTCACTATATATAGGAAACAGTTATTTGCATTAAAAAATAAAATTATAAAAATAGAAAACAGCAGAATAATTAACAACTATAAAAAATAACACACTAAAAACTATCCAGCAGAGCAAAAAGCGCATGCAAACAACTAACCAAGCAAAATGCACTGAACAAAAAAAGCAAAACACACTAAACACTATCGAGCAACAACCCCAGCAGGCCAACAAAAAAATCCCACCCTGTAACAGCCACAACCACCCCGGCCAGTCAAAACAATGTGGGCCAACGACGAGGTACACACATGGATACATAGCTTGCATGAACAAAAAACTAGAAAAAACAACGCGCACGAATCTTGGAATAACCAGATCGCACGGCACACAAGCTAGCTGTGGCTTAGCAATTCTGAAAAGAAAAAGTTGCAGATTTTATTTTGAATAATTCCTAATTTAGCTACGCAATCGAAGGCTAATTTTGAAAAATCGACATCCAACATGCCCCAACTACTACTGATATTCAACTACACATTTGAATTTTTTAGACAAAAGTATTTTCGGGTTGTTGAACGCATCCCGTGTTTGCTGCAGTTGCACGGCAGCGACGCTGGGATGCAGAAGCCTCGTGGCATGGGCCCCGTGTAAACACAGCCGTTGCAGAGGGACACGACACGTCGAAACCCGCGCCATCAACCCGCCCGGACGGGGTGAAGAACCGCGCCACAGTCCGTCTCGAGCCTCGGACCCAGGAGAGCGAGCGCGGGGTGCGTGCCTGTAGTGTTCAGTCTGGCCACCGGGGCCGTGCCCATGCCGTCGGCGTGCTCCTGCTTCCGCTTTCACCGCACCGCGCCGCCACCGCGCCATCCCGCAAGGCACAGCGTCCAACGACACCGGACCGGACGGGGCCCGAAGAAACGTGTTCCGCGGCAGGCTGCGGCTTGCGCGGCGCCCAACTACTACCGGCGAGAGCGAGACCCGGAATTGATGGGTTCGCATCGGTGCCGGCGCTGGATGGATGGATCGACAGCGAGGAAACACGGTGACACCCGCCGGATCAGACCATGCGCCACGCCTACGCTAGCTACACTGCCTCCTGCCGGGCCAGGCGCCTACCCTGACCCCCTGTGGCAGGCCTCCTTGGCCTCTGCTTTTGTTCCTATCCTTCGCCGCTTTGGGGGGACACCGTACTGCTTTCGCTCCGCAAAGCCATCTGTACAGCATGGCAATCGGAGGATACAGTGCTGCTAGGAGTAGTTGGTAACAACATCGTACGCCATTACTAGTCCTAGCCCCTAGGTTAATGTTCGACAGTACCACTACCTCCGTACGTACGTAGTATTAGGAATATGCAAGAGTGTACAATTATCACTGTTTATATTTAACAAAAAAGAGTACAGGACGTACACGAGTAGTAGTATCTGTTAACCTGAGAACCCGTCTGCAAGGTAGATTATTTGTCTACGTGAAGTTCTGAACCGAAAGAACAGTTCGATTAATAGAGAAAAGAAATGATCCAATCTACTCTTCTTTCTTCTGCAACAATTTTCGTGATATGGTGACTGCCTTTTCCCATTTTTCCGGAAAAACGCTGACTACAAATTTTGGAATGCGCGACTTCGGTCGCTGTAGCTGACCGTTGACACAGTGCTGCAGCTAGCAACCGATCTCCAGGAATAGCTTGCTCCTGCTTACAGCTCGTGGAGGTCGTTGTCCTCCGCCATGCCGCTATACTACACCTACCTAGCACCAGGACTGCCTCACTATTGACGCTACGTACAACTGCGTTCGTCTCGTCTTTTGGATTTGCGCCTAGCGCGATCGAGGAGAGCCCCTCGTCCTTGTTGGCCAGCTCGAGCGGCTCTTGGCGCCAAAATCTCCGCAGCTAGTTGCCCGGGCCGACCGGCTCCTGGTTTTGGCGCGAAAATCTCCACAGCAAGTTTTGGCGCCAAGACTCTTCATACCGAGTGGCGCGAAAAGAGCCGTCGGCCGTGGTAGGGCCAGAGATTCGGCGCATGCGCGCCGCGTGCTGTCTTTTATCGTCTTCTCGATCTTTCTTCTCCAACCCCACTGGTCCGCGTTAAGTAGGTCCGTTGATCATTCGCCGCCTGTGGGATTCCAAGCCATTCACATGCAAATATCTAGCGTCCGCAGGATGTCTACTGTAGCACGCTGGTCCAGCTAACCTTCCGGTAAATATCAAGACGGGCCAACAGGGTTGACTTGAACACCGTTGCGGGTTGGAAATGACTTGAACTCGTTCGTTTTAAAATATAAAATATTTTCAGCTTTACGAAGTAAATATATCTAGACTATTTTTAGTGTGTATGTTTACTTACATTATGTCTAGATATATTTTCTTTACAAACCTAAAATATCTTATATTTTGAAAACAGAGAGAGTACTAGTATATGCAGTTTTACAGTATACTAGAAAAAAACAATGTTTCCTAAGTTTTACCTACAGGCATGTATACAAAAAGTTGAAGATGTACAATGCCAAATAAATTTCAATAAGACCATTATAAGATATATTTATTCAACTAAAAATATGTCTAGATACATCTATTTTAGTGACAAATAATATGGATCAGAGGAGGTAGTACAATATGGATGGTCAAAGAATGAAACAATTCACTAAATAATACTGCATGCGGTTCATATTATTGTTCTCAACTTTGTCAAGATACAAATGCATCTACTCCCTCCGTTTTAAAATATAAGATGTTTTAGCTTTGTGAAGAAAATATATCTTATTTTAGTGTGTAGATGTACTTTAAACCTGAGTAAATTTCATACTAAAAGAAGTCTAGTTACAATTGCTTTACAAAGCTAAAATATCTTATAATTTGAAATAGAGGGAGTAGTCAATAATTCCCTTGCGACTATGCTCCAAGCTCACAAGTCATTGGAAATTCTTGACTTTATTTTCCCAAAGTGTGCTCTAACCTCCCTAAAAAGCGTAATCTCACATCTGATGAGCTCACGAGTGGAACCATCGTGCCATTCTACATCTTGCCTCTTTTTTCTTTGATTTGGCATGGTCATTCACATCGAGTAGCAACATAGACATAGCAAAGTGAAAGATGATGAAAATAAGCATCCAACAAAGTCTAAACAAGCTTTCGACATGTTGGGAGATAGCTTTAAGAACTTGTAGGCGTGACTTTCAAGCCAATTTGTTATTGGGAAATTTAAGAAAATTTGTTATTGAGAAATTTAAGCGAATTTGTCATTGAGAAATTTGAAGTAGCCTTTCTGGTTGCATAATCAGTAACTTCTAAAACATAGAACTCAATGCAGGTAACATTATCAGTGCCAACATAACAAGTTATAATTTCCATCAAATCCACCCCCCCCCCCCCAAATCCGAGATTTCAACTATATTAGAACTAACTTTCAATAAATTGCATAATCAATATGTCATAAAAGTAAATGACACTAAACGTGCACTAGGGCACTTACCTCACTTAACGACATGTTGGCTACACGTAGGTAATGATGATGCCATGGTGGCAAGTCATGGAGAGGCTTCACTAGTACAAAACCGACCTTGGAGCCGGTTACGGTAATAGGCTTGAGCCTGGTTTTCCAATCCGGCTATGGCTCATGGTCTCTAATAAGGGTATCATTATATCCAATTTATGGAACCGACTATAATATCTAGTCTATCATACAACACAAAAACAGAAATGTCTCCAATAGTATGATTATTAGAGACCACTTTTATTCTTAGCCGTCTCACCTAGTAGTATGCATGATTATCGGATATGGCTTATGCAAGAGTCCCTCTGGCTCATATACTCATGTTCTTTATAATTCTTAGCATGTTCCATTTTTATTTCATTATCCTTTTAGGTACCATATCATATATTAGCACTGCAACTATATATGCAGTTCATTTCTTAACATTTATATTATGCTTAGAATTAAATTTCTAATGGGAGTCTTTTTGGTTTTTACCATCTAATTTTCTTAACCATTTTCTTATGCATTATTCATATGCCATAGTTAACCTTACTTTAGTTTTGAAATTTCAAATTTGACATTGTAACCTATATATGACTAAAGCATTGTCAGCTAATGAAGTAACCTTTCGAGGAATAAACAATGATATGCTAATGAGGTAATAGGAATAGCAAGCGAATCCCAAGTATGATTACATAGGGTCCGAGTTGCTCGACAACGATACCTATGTGGTCTTCAAGATAGGTGTCCTCTTTTTTGCTCGCAGTCTAGCCTAATTCCTCGTAGAGGCCATATGGCAGTCGAGGCCTTGCCTTGGGTAGGGCACCAGAATGACCGAGAGCGTATCATTTCGGCATCGAGGAGCACTACATCTACAAGTAGTTGCGCGCAATTATCGCCAATGATAAAAATCATAAATCAGAAAATATTGACCTAAAAACAAACCAACGAACACGAAAACGAATAGAATTCCGGGAGATCTTCCAGACAAACGACTCCACGCACCCTTTCTCGATGCTAGATGCACCACCAGAGCGAGAGTAGAGCGAAAAGGACCTTATTCTGACTTTAGGACATAGTCATCTCCTCAACATCCCGAAGAAGACACTGTAAAAACAGGCTAAAAAACAATGGAAAATCTCCTACCGGCGAGAGGTCGTGGTCCACCACACCGGCGAGAGGGACGGAACCCTAGATGAGTTTTAGATGCCTCCCGATCGTCTCTCTCCCTACTCCCTAGTGTCGGTATGTACCGGTTCAAGATTTATTTAGGGTGCTTTTGGTGTTATAGTGGAGTATGGTAATCTGATTTTCTGAATGAAATCTTTTGTTATTTTACCGGTTGCATGATTAGTTTTTTCTACCTTTCCCACCAACAGACTCTTACGTTTTGGCAACAGATAGTAAAATATGTTTGGGTTCATACTTTATGTTGATTTTTGAATGGAAAAATTAGGCTCTCTTTGAGAATAATCGAGAGGATCCATTCAATAGGTAAATAGTAAGAATTAAAAGTGCACCCCTCAAGGAACATGGAAGATTTCTTACGATTCCGTGTGAGGAGTCCCCATTTAAAACATTGCAACACTTCCTTGATGTTCAGTTAAAAAAAGAAACACGTCTTTGAAGCGCTGCACTACTCTTGTGGCCGTCCTGGACTCGACGTGTTCGTCCATGTTGACAACCATCTTCTGATATTGAAGAGCCAAAACCACCAGCTTGGATATATGAATATATTTTCTGGACCAAATCACCAGCTTGGATATATAAATATATTTTCTGGACCAAATCACCAGCCTATGAAATTTTGCTACATCCTGCAATGAATTAACGGAAATAAATAAATACTCACTATACTAATGTGCAGCAGGAACAGTTTTCGCAAAATAAGTAATGAAAAAGGGGTCTAGATCAATGGTTGGGTGAGATGGAAACGATGTAATGTACGAAGGAGAAGTCAAATGCTAAAAAAAGGAGTTGTGCACAAATAGTAATACACTTCGAAATTCCAAAGTCAAAACCTAATAAACTAGACGTCATTATTTGTGTTAAGATTAGTTTTCAAATTATACATGAGCACATACTTCTAGCGGCCAAAAAGACAATCTCCTCTACACCCAAAGAATAGAAGGATCAAACATTTCCTGATTGTTAAATAGGGGCAACAAATAGTGCCTAAAAATAAAAAATGGCAATACTAGCATGCAGTTGTACTTCATACCATTGAACTTATGTATGTTCCAAACATAGAAGAAATATGAACAATCACATTCGGTAAACTTACAAGTTTTTTTTCCAGACGAACGTCCTTGGGAGGGCAGGGTTCCTGCAATTCCGGAGATGAGTGGTTTTAGTTTATAGGAAAGGTCTCGGTCCCAAACATCGCATGAAATTCGGTTAATTTGAGAAAAAGTATTTACAATAACCATTTACACCAATTACCACACTATCTAGTTGGACTGGGTCCGGAGAGCATCATCAAACGAAAACAAACACTAGCAAAGAGATACCAACAACCGTTCTCCAAGGACGCTAACAAAATCCGGCACCAAATAGAAGTTCTAGGCCTCTCTATAACATAGTAAGATTTCAAGGCACCATACTGGAGCTAGAATCGACAAAGCAGTCCACCGTCCCGTGTCACACCGTGCGCACCTACGGTCATCGCTTGAGCTTCATGGAGCCATATGATGCTGCGTACCGGATAATTATCTCCATCACCGCCCGTCGAGGGAGGGATTTTCTTACTGACATCTTTCGATGACGCCACAGGGAGGCAAATGATAACGAGGGATGGTGCATGTGTGGCTACCAGGGTTTGTTCTTCCGAGTTGTTAATGGAGGGACGCGATATGTGGTTTGTATTTTTCCAATATGAGGCAAAATATGAGGGAAATTTGATATTCACCTTAAAATGGTTTAGCGAGTTGACCCGGACTAGGTCCATTGTAGCCTTAACCTTACGTCCATTGTACCAACACCACCAAGCTTATACTCATTGTGGCGCCGTTGTTTTTCGTGATTTGACTTCGACCAATAATGCATGTGGTACTTGTAGTAAGAGTTATAAGATTGGTAGATTTACATGAATACATGATTTAGTGATATAACTGCCATTGCACATAGTTCATGTATAATTTTGACGGTCCAACTTAGACTTTGAAAAACTCTCCAAACAAAGATGGTATATACCAACAAAGGAAGGAACAAAACTTTTCCGAGAAGATAATTGAAATCCCACCAATAGCATCCTTGTCTTCCTTACAAGATTTTACCATTTTCACATGCCAATCTTTTGGGAAAAAAAGACCTCACATCATATTAGGTTTCAGTTTTAGGGTTTGAGGTATAGAGTTTGTAGATAGATTTAGAAATCCAGTCAGACGCAAATCGATGAACATGAGGAGTACTACTACTATATGTTTATTTTTCCTATGAAATTCAATGCAGTTTTTCCAAAATTTGATATCACCATGGCGCATATTATGTGCCGGGGGACTTTATTTTAAAATGTGTGGACATGCATGCGATGAGCGGGGGACATGTTGTTTTTCAAGTTTCTCGCTAAGTAAAACAATTGGGCGTACGAATGTCACATAACCAACCATTTAAACGCATCTGGTGGTTGAGCAGAGATGAATCAATTACTAATTAACACAATAATGGCTCATCGCATTGCGTGGCGCTGACCCTGAATGTCAACTGGTAAATAAATGGACGATGTGCCGCGTATGTGTAGCCTATTCGTGCACGATTGTAGGAACGGCAGATTTTTTCGCGTATGTGTTAGCTAGGTGAAAATTGAAAACAAAATTAAAATTACTACTCCTACTCTAATAGCACCACTCCCATCCCAAGAAGGGAGCAGTCGCGAGTCGGTGTCGCTTCGGAGCCGCAAGGCACGCGTTTGACTCTTGCCACTCTCATGGGGCCGGGCTCGTCGCACTACCCCGCACGTAGTCATCGTTGGAGGGAGGGCACGACGACGTACGGCGTGGTGAGCAGTGGATCGACGTTCGCGGTGGTGCGGCGCACGTCGTCGTCATACATCGGTACATGTAGTACGTGCGAGGAGGAGGAGGAGGGGGAGAGGTCGAGCAGTCGACAGGCCCGGATTCGCGCGGCCAGCCGTACATATCCCGTCGGGCGCAGTACGCGCGCACGAACTGTATCAAACCGTATCTCCAGGCTCCAGCTAGTAGCACTAGTTCAGCACCCTCTGGCTCGTCAGCGGCCAGATTCACGCTTGCTTCGTGCCTGGTTAATTAAATCATATATAACATAATAACGCAAGGCCACCGTCACCGTTCATGCGTGCGGCTTCCGATCCATCCATGCGCGATTAAGTGCGAGAGATTCGATGGTGATGGTGGCGGCATGGGGCTGCCATGGCGCCGTGATGGCCGCGTACTTGCGACCATCCGGAGGGATGCGGCATTCAATACGTAGAGTACGTGCGCGCGCGCGCGGGAACGGTCGAATTAATCCTGAGAGAATCGTTAACGGTAGCCATCAATGCGCATCGCCGTTTTCGTCCTCAAATCACATGATATATCCTGCGGATCAATCGCGCGCCATCAATGCGGATCAATCCTCGCGCCTTGGATACTGCTACCGCTGCCGGTGGGGTGCCACTTGCAACATTCGTTCGTGCCACCGCGTGGCTTGTAGTTTTAGTACGTCGATCTGCATCAAGATCGGTGCTGTGACGAGGCTACATCCACGAGAGATATTCGTTTTGCGAAACGCGATATCCGTCGACACTTTGTTTCTTGTCTGGAGCTGGCCGGCCAGTCCACAAGTCCAAATTTGGATCCACGCCCGCTCTGGTTTGTCCGTGGCACCGTCCCTAGCATAGCAGCAAGACCAACCCACGGAACAAGATACTTGCTGCAAAGAAAACAAGAGCACCACTGAAAAGAAACGGATGAATTTCCACGTAAGATAAGAAAGAACTAGTACAGCGTACAGGTAGTAAAACTGAAAGGACGTAAACGAGAAAACGATCTTTGGAAGTGGGCAGTTCCAAAAGATCCGGATCCATGTTTCGTGGCGTGCAGCGGCAGGGACAGGACAGCAACGCGACACCACGGGGCCGGCCGGCCGGCTACGCGCGTGAAATGACCACCAAGCCCCCTAGCCCTCTAGGCCGTTTCCGGTTTACGCTCGCTGCCACCGGTCAGGTGCGGGACAGCAGCTGGCGCTGGCGAGCTGGGTTCACTTTGTTGGTGGTACCAGCGCAGCAGCCCGACCGGTACCGCCACCCAGTCGACACCAGCCTCCTCTGCCGTAGTACTCTCTCTGTTAGGGATTATAAGGGCTATGGACAATTTTGATATAATTAAGAAAATCAATAACTCATCCTCTTAATTATTACATGCACCAATAGTTACACATGCATGAGAGAAGATAGAGAAAAAATGAGAACATGCATTGGAAGAAAGAGACTAATAAATAAGAAAGGACTTATAATTCCTAACATTTTTAAAAAGCTCTTAGGCCTGAGAGAGTACAAACAAATTCCAATCTTATTTTTCCTTTAGTTTTCATTTTTAACTTCTTGCTTCCCTCGTTTTACTTCCTCCGTTTAACTTGTTGTTTCGGTCAAAATGATAGATATTTTGATCATGTAAGATAGTTCTGCGCTTTTTAGTTTAAAAACAAGCACATGAGAGCACAAAGTAGCAAGACAAAAACAAATGATGGCGGCCTGGTGGTATCAAGGTTCAGCACCTTCGATATTGCCCTAGTGGAGATTCTTAGTACAAGGTGAAATCGGAAGAGTTCCTCAAGGTCCATCCCCATGTAATTGGTGCGTAAACCAGAATAGGACAGACGGTCAGACGTTGGGTACAAGTCCTAGCACGCCAGGCGATTGCTATGGTTCCTCGGCAAGACAGAATGCGACCTCCTGTCAAATTCCAGTTACCAACACCTAAAAAAAATACAATACCGTGGTACACTAGTAAGTACTCCCTCCGTTTTAAGAAATAAGATGTTTTAGCTTTGTGAAGCAAATATATCTAGTCTACTTTTAGTATACTTGCAAATGGAGTAGGTAGAAATACTTGTTATGTTCGAACACTCTGTCAAAGTATCTGTTCAAATTGGAAAAAAAACCTCACCTAGTTGTTTCCTATGCAAATGGAGTAGATAAAAACAATTTGTAATGTTTCAAAGCCGTCGAGATTTTTTAAAATTGACAGGAGAACACAAGAAGAAGAAATCTGTTGTTGATTAAGCCTGACGCAAAGGTCAAGAGAATGCGATTAAAAGCCAAGGAACACCTCCACGTGGCGACCCACCTGGCTCCCATGAGCCGCTCCAGTGTTTCCTCATTCCATGTGGCCCCGGGCCCACCAGCTTCCCCACCGTTACATAAACTTCGCCCCCAATTCCCCATTCCCCGCATTCCATCCCCAAATTCCAATTCGAAACAGCAAAGGCGAGCGACAAAAGCCAAGGGAACAAGACGAGCAAGCCTCCAAACCGCAGGCGATCCCTCCCAAGCTCCTCCCATCCTCGCGCGCTTCGTCCCCTACCTCCCTCGCCTTCGCTTATAAGGCCCGAGGACGGGCTAGCCGTGGTCCGTCTGTGCGCGCCAGACGAGAAAAGCCGGAGCGGAAGTCAGGCGTCGAACAAGTGTTTGTTGTGGTCGCGTTTGCTGTTCGAGAAGCCGGCGATGGAGTGGCTCGATGAGTACGAGAAGCTGGTGATCAGGATGGACACCCCAAAGGTGGTCATCGACAATGCGGTCTGCCCCACCGCCACGCTGGTGCAGGTGTGTGACCGTCGAGCGCCTCCCTTCGGTTTCCTTTCTTGGTTCATGGACAGCGAGCGAGGTGCTCATTCTTGTTTGGTGATTCTTGCAGGTTGACAGCGCGAGGAAGAGAGGCGTTCTGCTCGAGGCGGTGCAGGTGCTCGCTGACCTCGACCTCTCTGTCAAGAAGGCTTACATCTCGTCGGACGGCAGGTGGTTCATGGACGTCTTCCACGTCACCGACCGCCATGGCTGCAAGCTCACCGACGAAAGCGTCATCTCATACATCCAGCAGGTAGGAGATACTGTTGGTTGTTCTCTTGCTTTCGCGCCGGAGGAGCGGCAAAGGGGCAGCATTTCTTACCCGGTTTTCTTGATTTGGCTGCAGTCTCTTGGGACCTGGACCGAGCCGTCGCAACCGTCGGCGCTCGAGGGGCTGACGGTGCTGGAGCTCACGGGCGCCGACCGCACGGGGCTCATCTCCGAGGTGTTCGCCGTGCTCGCGGACATGGACTGCAGCGTCGTGGACGCCAGGGCGTGGTCGCACCGCGGCCGCCTGGCCTGCCTCGTGTACCTGCGCGACGAGGATGCCGACGCCGTCCGGGTGGCGCGCATCGAGTCCCGCCTCGGCCCGCTCCTCCGCGGAGACTCCGACGCCAGCGGCGGCGTCGTCGCTGTGCCCGCCTGTTCCGTCGCGCACGCTGACCGGCGCCTCCACCAGCTCATGTACGCGGCAAGGGACCAGGACCGCGCGTTCCCCACCCCGTCCGTGTCTGTCGAGAGCTGGGCGGAGCGCGGGTACTCGGTGGTCACCGTGCAGTGCGCCGACCGGCCCAAGCTGCTCTACGACGTCGTCTGCACGCTCACCGACATGGACTACCTCGTCTTCCATGGTACCATCGACACCAACTGCGGCGAAGCGCGGCAGGAGTTCTACATTCGGCACGCCGACGGGAGCCCCATCAGCTCCGAGGCCGAGATGCAGAGAGTCAGCCAGTGCCTTCAGGACGCCATAGAACGGAGATCATTCGAGGTACTAATTTGGACACTAATTTTGGCATTCAACTCCCATGATCCGTAAATCTTTCGCATTCATGGATACTGATCTGTTTTGATTTCCTAATTTCCAGGGAGTGAGGTTGGAGTTATGCACTCCAGATCGCCTGGGATTGCTGTCAGACGTGACCAGGACTTTCCGGGAGAACGGGTTACTCGTCGCACAGGCCGAGGTGTCGACGAAAGGCGACATGGCCACCAACGTGTTCTACGTGACCGGCACCACCGCCGGCCAGACCGTCCACCAAAGCGCCATTGATGCCGTGAGGGAGAGGGTCGGCGTTGACTGCCTTGTCGTCGAGGAGCACCGGCCGCAGCTCTACCAGAAGACCAAGCTAGATGACCGGGATGACCGCAGCGGCGGCGGCATTGGTCTGGTCCACCTTGGCAACTTCGTGAAGAGGAACCTGTACCACCTGGGGCTGATCAGATCTTGGTGATGCGCTCACACAAGTCAGAAACCGATCAAACGCTCCACTTCCAACACTACTTCCTTCTCCATCCACTCTACATTCTTTCTTTGTACATTGAAAATTCCGAGCGACAAGATGATGGGACAAAGATTCAGCTCATCCAGCCGAGAGTTAAATGTCAGACATGTCCCATTCAGATCATGAAAAGGACTTCCCAGAATGTTGGTGGGGTGAAACAATTGGTGAAGAAGAAGATCGAGGAAAGCCTGGGCTGCACAAGGGGTTCTGGAACAGGAAGATGAAACCTAGCAGTAGATAAGTGAAGCCATGTTTGTACATATGCCAGTCCATTAGATGTTATTACTTAGTGGAGTAGTACTAGCGTCAGTGTGTAGTGAGTGCCATTCATGATGATTTATTCTCTGTACCTTGCTGTTGTTGCCTCCATCTTTGGCTAAAAATTCTTTGGGAAGTTTGCTTTGCTTCTTCCTGTCTGCCTTCTGCCTTGTCTGCCTGTCTCTGCGTAATTAGTATCGGCTTTTCAGCTTTGCTGATGATGTGCTGCATCTGCAATTCTGCATCTCCAGGTCTCATCTTAACCTAGTATTGGGGCCAAATTTGGCTACTTACCTTTCTTTAATTATGATGAGCTTGCTGTGCTGGAATGGTGGTTGATCATTTTGTGTTGCTTGCAAGGGAAACAAGGTGCCGCTTTGTTTGGGGGTTGGCCTAAAGAGAGTAATTAGTATCACACCCTTATGCCACATTGCCCTTAGGTTGTGCCGGCGGTGAGCCGGTTATGCACAGGCAAACAATTGACTTTCTATCATGTAGTAATAGCTCAACTGCTTGCCATTTGCAGTGATAAATGAGGTGAAAACTGAAATAATAAGGAGACACCAAGACCTATTATCAAGCAGGTCTTTCGATCACGGTAGATTTTGTCTATCTTGTCATTGTAACAAGCTAATATAGTGGCGCATGAGCTCCACTCATTGTATGAAGACTATAAGAACCTCTTTGATTCGCATGATTTGTAGAACACATAAGAACACACACACACAAACCGTTGTAGGACACTTCTGCAAAGATTGAGCACATATCATAATTGTCATATACTAGCAAACAATGCCCGTGCGTTACACCAGGAGAGAAAAAACTACGTCGCAAAAGCTTACAAAGTTGGTGTTAGTTCTTCAATCAATATTCCAACGTACTCCCTCCGTTTAGAAATATAAGATATTTTAGCTTTATGAAATGAATGTATCTAGACTTTTTTTAGTGTATAGGTTCACTCCGTATCTCTACAAACATATACATTAAAAGAAGTCTAAATACATTTAATTATTTCTGAACAGAGCAAGTATGTACATAGACACGTATCGAACCTCTACGAATCTATACATAAAAGACGTCTACATACGTTAAAATCTAAAACGTATATTTTGAACGGAGAAAGTATGTACATAGACACGTACAAAGTTGTCGTAGTTCTTCAATCTATATTCCAAACATATGTCCATAGACAACAAAAATGGTACTCAACATTGGCTATGTTTTTCTTGATCTCCATCGCTA
Organism: Avena sativa; assembly: GCA_916181665.1. Classification (NCBI taxonomy): domain Eukaryota; kingdom Viridiplantae; phylum Streptophyta; class Magnoliopsida; order Poales; family Poaceae; genus Avena; species Avena sativa. Next base: position 448,701,712 of record OV702285.1, read on the forward strand.
CAATTTCAAGCTGTCAAACCAAGCCATGAGCCAACCAAGTAGATGCAAGGGACGGACACAATCAGGCAACCATATAGTATCTCCTAACCAATCAACGGTGTGGCTCTTGTTGATTATTCCCGGATCTGCTTGATGATATCTAGTCAACTTGCCAACGTAAATGAACGGGTGAAACTCCGTAGCATCAGCGGTGACAGGACCTCTAATTGGTGTGGTGCAATTCAGGGGATGATCAGCACTTCAGGTGCGCCTGGCCGCTGCGATGTTCCGGTCGGCCCAAGCTCGGCCTGGTCCCTTGCTGCCAGAGATAGATGGCGTGGGTGTTTTCTTTTTTGAACCGTTTCTGACTTACAGGTGGCATGGATGGGTAATTGCTTGTATGATGAAGGTAAAATCATCCAAAAAAGTGTAGATACTATAAGAAATACTCCTTCCATTATTATTAGGTATAGATACGTGAGCAGATTTTGAAGAAACCTAACCTCTTGCTAGAAATCCTATGAATAGTAGTTTAGGAAAGCAAGCCATAGTAATTTGGGAGGATTCATTACTTTGGACCAAATGGATTCTTTCTATAGGATAAATTTCTATGGATTGGAACCCTATAATAGTGTAGTAAAGCAAGCCAACTATGCCCGGCAAGCGGGAGAAGGGGCTAAAGCGAAAACTCATTAACGGATGAACCGAGGAGGACATGAGACAAAATAATTCTGCTCGGAATGTAAATTTTATGACCTCAAAACTGAGAAAGAAGTTCATCCGATGGTGGGCGTTGAAAGTTGTAGGAAACCATAATAACCAACATAAACTGGCATAACCGATCACAATGAGTCCTACAATATTGTCAATCAGTACAATGCCAACAATGAGTCTGATGGCATCTTGTTACCATAGAGTCGAATAGGCAGTACAACGCCAACATAGCCAAGAGCTAAACATATTTGTCACACTACACGAGTACTGTCTATTCGAAACCTAATAAGGATTGAGAAGAACGTATAATTTGTCGAAACTTTTTTTCGAAGAAGGGCATGCACGCCCAACTAGCTGGATTATGTCGTTCTTGATCAGCTACCCTTTTAGAATGCATCACCAACTGAGATTAGATTGGAGCCGTTTGTTCTCTGCTAAGTCTGGTTGCTGCATCGATAGATTCCATTAGTCAAATGCCGTCACAGCAAAAAGCTCCTCTTTGGCCTTTCCCGGAGACCAGCGCGCATGTCTCATGCAATCATTCAGGTTAGTCTAGTGCCGCTCCGTCTAGTCACTAGCTCCATCCAAAGGTCCGAATTAAGAAACCAGTGTGACATCTTTGTCGAAACCACCACCAGTTAGCAACTCCAATCAAGCATATAGCAGATTTTGACCAAACCAAACTTAGAAAGAAGATGACGACGGTGATGCCATGTCCATCATCTTGTCCATGTTGGCATGACGGGCTAGTTTGTTGTGGTTAACCTAAATAAACACCACTTGATTGATCCCCCTACCAGTTTCAGTTCTGAACGGCGCGAACGCATTATAATATAAACAGATATAATTTCTGTCTGAACTTGCGATCGGATGGGAGTGTTATGTACTAGTAGTAAGAACAAGACGGGCATCTGCGTCCAGCGGAAGCTCCAGGCCGTCTGCACGGCCGGTAGCATCTCGATCGAGACTGGCAGCCCTTTTGGGTTTTCTGCTGGTTTTTGGTATTTTGTCTGTATGCTTTGGTCTGCATGGGTTGTCCTCTACTGTTTGTGTTCTTGCTGCTTGGCTCTGCATCGCCGGTGCTTGCTTCGATGGAGGGCTTGTCTGCTTCTCCCTGCCATGTGGTGTCGGGTGAACAGTGTGGCGTTTGTAACGGAATGGAAAGGAGAACTGACATGAGAAGTCAAACATGGGATGGGGCCGTGGGGGAGAGCTTCCAAGGTGTCACTTGTGTACCGATGTCCAGTTCGAGTAAAAACGACAAAAATCACGGCCAAAAAAATTAAATAATAAACCTTTGACGAAAGAAATACAGCTAACTACTTTTTAGAGCATGTCACCGAAGCGTTATGCTTTCAAGAGTAACGACGCTACTCCCCTGCCAGCATGGCAAGACGGGTCTTGACCAGGGCCGAATCACGGTTATGTAGCGCCTCTGTCAAGAGCTCTATGCTACCCTTAAGAGAGGCGGCACAAGCCGGCCTAGCTCGACCCGCACGCATCCATCTTTTCCACTCGTTTTCGAACAAAAGCAAGAGAGGTCATGCCGGCAGCTAGGGTTCTCTCTCTCTCTCTCTCTCTCTCTCTCTCTCTAAATTTTCCGAAACTGAAAGAATCTGATGTGGATTTTGTCCTCAATCCCTTCCATAAGGTATTCTCCTTCGATCCCCTCAAATCCAACTGAAAATATTGCTCACATTTGCTCTATTTCGAAATTTTTGGGAAGCCCTAAGTTATGATAAAATTTAGAAAATTAGGTGAAAACCCTAGATCATGTTGGTTCTTTATCATAGCACCTGCAATCATTGAGGAACATATAACATTCCAAGATTAGCACCTAAAAATAGAGAAGACACAACATTGCATTCATGAATAAAAAAATCCGAAAATTTTTCGTGCAAAACCATTGTTCAAAAAATAGGCCGAATCAACGATTAATAGGCCGATTAATCTCTACTAGGGACCTGACCGTGTCGATTACCATTAATCCTTCGTGTTAATCATTTAGCCCGATTAATAGGTCTGACACTTCGATTACTAGGTATGTTCCGATTAATCACTACACTTAGGTCAAAAAAGTTGCAAAATTATCAACACATATCGTCCATCCATCCGCTAGCCCACCCCTATGAAGTAGGTTTTGCGAAGCTCTCGTTCGATCCCTGCCTCCAGGAGCTTGATTTCAGCCATCACCAACTAGTTCATTGTCGTTGTTTACCAGTTCCTCGTAGTTGCCGACCAGACCTCAGATACAAGAGCTCGAGCGCCTTAAGGATCTCATCCGGAAGCTTAAGGACGAGAATTCATACGTTTTTTAGGTGCTAATTTTTGTAGGCTGCACCGATTAATAGCCGACCGATTAAATCAGTTAATCGTACGAATTCCGATTAATCGCTACTCCCAAGCCAACCGAGCAGCTAACGATTACCGATTTCCTTAACATTGTGCAAAACTAAAAGAGTTGTAGAGGGATTGAGGTCTCTCTTATACTAGTGGGAACATCAGTACAGGTGCGACATATTTCGACATGAGCTCTATTGGATCTTTGTATTTTGAAGGGGAAAATAATTCAAACATGTATTTGAGTTTCAAGTTTGACTTCAAATGAACAAATCCACAAATTGAATTAGTTAGATAAAAAATGATTTCCATAACAATAATTTAAATGTGAATTTGAAATAGAATAAGCCATATGAAGTAATAATAGATCACCACATTATGCTGGATTTAAACAAGGCAGAATTATTATTCCAAAAAGAATATGTATTAAAATTCCATAATATTGTAGAAAGTAACCTTGTTGGAATATGTACAACTCCGGACTGCGAGCGGTGGGGGCGAAGTAGAACGACGGCCGGAGAGGATCTCAAGCGGGTGGCGTGCATGGAGGAGCCAACACACTTATCTTGCTCTGGCCGATGGCCCAACAGAGGGTGAAGAGGTGGATCGGGTTGAGAGAGCTATGTGTCGGGGGACGGGGAGGAGCTCGAGGCCTCTTGCTAGGCCGGCCGGTGAAAAAATAGACCAGAAAATTGCAGGAGGAGGCTACGCGCGTGTGGGCAGGTGACCTCGCACTAGAGCAAAGAATAGTGTGGTCTCGAACAGGGAGAGAGGCCACGAGAGGGGCGAGGCTAGCTCTGCCCGCTGTCGGCGCCCCAAAAACGCCCCATCGCATCAAGGCTCCGCTGTTGGACCTACCTACGCTGTCCTGCGCCCTGTGCCTCACTTCAACACTGTCCGTATCCTGAATGGCTGACGCCGTCCCATCTAGGAAATCACTAGCGGAAATGCACAAGTCTGACACTCTCAATTCCTCTTTTACTTTGTCTAAATCAAAGTTGTTTCCTCTCTGCTCCAGTATGATTTCTTTCTACCAATCAATAATCTGATTCCCTAAAAAAATGAAATTACCATGTGAAATTTTTTACGTTTAAAAAAATATTGCACAAAAGTACATACAACTAAACACGGGCATAAACTTTTCTAAGTCAGCAAGCATTGTCCGCCAACCATACGACGACACAACGAGGAGCAGGGACTATTGATCTATAAAACACCACCGTAGCAGGTAAACCGACACTACAAGCCGTGGCTTTCTATGTTCCAAGCCTTCGTGCGGTGTTTAATATTTTATGTATTTGCTTTTAAATGTGCAGAAAGCTCGACCCATTGAAAGGCAATACAGACGTCAGCGAACACGGTGAGATGGATAAAATAGTTTTGCGTGCAAACAATACTTGTGATGATCACAATCACTTGCAACTTATGATATTTTAATAATAGCTTGCTTGTAGCGGTATGTAGAAGACCGTTCTCACAGGTTTGCTAAAGCGTAGATAAGGTGTCGGGGAAAGAGGTTGTCGACTAAATTATGAATAGATATCACCGGGCATTATGTTTATTTTAAAAAAATTTAGAACAACTGTGCCTTTTATATTATTTCGTAGCAACGCACGGGCATTCAACTAGTATATATATATATATATATATATATATATATATATATATATATATATATATATATATATATATATATATACGCGGATTTGCTACACACATGCGTAGTTATGCATAGGCTTAGGTCCGTTGGATAAAAAGATCACATACAATGCTATTTTAGATGGTAGTGACTGGCTCTTGGAAGGACTAACGGTTTCTAACGGCGGTTGTACCATACCGTTTGTGTCCATGCATGCAATGCCTAGATTCCTGAGCAAACCCTAATTTTTTAGCACGCTGTTTGGCAAAGAAATTTTTAGCATCTAAAATGGAAAGATAAAGTAAACAAGGCTTAAATTGAGTTCTGCATGCAAATGCTTCGTACTATGCAAACCCTAGTGAAAGCTTGTGGTAGTATGCAAACCCTAACTTTTCATGTAAGTGGTTTAGTGCCTTATATTTTTGGCATAAAAAATTTCCTTGTGCTTAGGGAAAGCAATGGTACGTACCAAAAAAATGTGCCGACGGCAGCGCCGTGCACGATGAGGGATGAGGTAGAACGAAGAGAGCAATCGCCTATTCCGCCTTGTTTATCAAATGAGTAAGGAATTTTGAAGAGAGAATAAATAAGTGAGGCTTGGGCCGGCAGCTCGTAAAACAATACATAAAGTGAAAAAATGTTAAGTTTTGCATGCAATAGCTACCTAAAAGGAATAAGGTTTATTTGGTTTAGGGTTACAACACGAAATAAAGTTTGACTCCAAAAAAAATAGCTACCTAAAAGGAATAAGGCTTGTTTGGGTTAGTGTTACAAAACGAAAATAAGGCTTATTTGGGTTAGGGTTTTGCTTCTGTCGTACATTAGGGTTTGACTCAAAAAGGCATGAAATCAGATAAGCTTAGTTTGCTCGGTTTTCGTGCAAGTCATGAAGTAACGGTGTTACTTAGCATCAAATGAGAATCTAACGTTTTGGATCAGGAAACATATGCTCCCTATATCAAAAGAGGAGAGAATCAACAGTGGATAGGCTATGCGCAGCTATGCCTGTGTTTAGCTGGCTATTTCCCATATATATATATATCCCATATATATATATATATGTGGAGGCTTTGTATCAGAGGTATCAGAGACTCCCCTACCGCCGCCGCCTTCCTCTCTTTCGCACATGCCGCCTCCCTCTCACGTGTCGCCGCCCTCTCCTTAGCCATGGCGTCCTCCGGCTCGTCTAGATTGCGGCGGCTAGCTCTCATCGGCCCGGTCGTCGACCCACCCATGGCGACAACCGTGGCTCCTGCCGCCACGACTCCCTCCATTGGAGTTCGCCTCGACCGCGGGAATTTCTCGTTGTGGCATGCACTCGACGTCACCCACCTCTCCGGCGCCTCCCTTCACGGCTACCTTGACGGATCCGTCGCTACTCTGGCCAAGACCATCACCAAGGGGACCGGCGATACTGCCACTACGATGGACAATCCCGAGTATGCGAGGTGGTGGACTCAAGATCAGAAGGTCCTAGGGGTGCTCCTCTCCTCCATGATGGAGGACATTGCGTCTCAGCTCATCAAATGCAAATCCGCTGCTGTGGCATGGACCTCCATCCACGCCATGTTCAGTACACAGAATCGTGCCGGGGCGCGGCACATCCGACGACAAATTCAGTCGTTACGAAAGCTTGACATGACCGATGGCAAGTATATGCACAAGGTGAAGGCTCTAGCCGATGCCATGGCAGCCGCCAGATCTCCACTCAACGATGCCGAGGTCATCTATTACACGCTCACCAGATTGGGGTAGACCTTTAACCCGATCCTGGCTTCACTTAGTGTCGTAACCACCCCGATTGCGCTTGACGCTTTCTATTCCATGGTTCTCAACTATGAGGCGCTGCAACTATCGCAGCAGACTGACGGCTAATGCCGTGGCGCGGTACGGCCACCCAGCCGTTGTCAATCGCCCACATGCGCCAGACCCTAGTCGCCCAACAGAAGGACGCCCCGCGGGATGATATCCTAACCAGGGGTAGAACTACCCGCCTCAGTAGGGACAAGGCGGGCAAGGTGGTCCGGGTCCCCTCCGTAACAACGACGTTGGTGATGGAGGCGGGCAATGGCCGCAATGGTCATAGGCGCTTCCGTCCCTAGTTTCAAATCTCCAAAAACTAGGGACACGAAGCGGACAACTGCCGCAAGCGATTCGACCACGACTACTCCAGCGGCAACGGCCGCTCCGTGTACACGGCTTCGACCTCCTCCAATAACTCCATGCACTGGGTCATGGATTCCGACACCACGGATCTCTTGACTGGTGACATGGAGCGTCTCCATGTTCGCGAGTGCTATGGCGGCAACGACGGTTCAGGTGGCCAACGGCTCAGGTTTGTCTATTTTGCATATTGTACACTCGACCTTAGCCCGCTCTGCTCTTCTCTCTGTTTAAATAATATTCTACATGATCCACACATTAGCCAGCACCTTTTATCGGTTTATCTTTATTAAGTTTCATAAATATTTTTTCCTTGTTAAGGACAAGGCCACCAGGAGAGTTCTTCTTCATGGTAGAAGCCAAGGCGTGATCTACCCCTTGCCACTCGATCGTGCCACCTCCTCATCCTTGCATTACGCTTCGCTAGTGTTCACATCACGTCGTCTCAATGTCACCAGCATCTCGGTCATCCATCCAATAATGTCGTCAGTTCCGTTGTTAGGAATAATGATCTAGAGTGTGTTTCTTCAGATAAGTCCCCTCTAGTTTGTGATGCTTCCAATGTGGTAAAAGTCGATACACTTCTTATACCCGTGTTTCTGTTGGAGATATGCCTAAGAGGCAATAATAAAATGGTTATTATCATATCTTCATGTTTATGATAAATGTTTACATCCCATGATGTAATTGTATTAACCGAAAACTTTAATACTTGTGTGTTTTGTAAACATAATAGAGTCCCTAGTAAGCCTCTTGTTGAAACTAGCTTGTTGATTAATAGATGATCATGGCTTCCTGATCATGGACATTGGATGTTATTAATAACAAGATCATATCATTAGGAGAATGATGTGATGGACATACTCCTATAGTTAGCATATCATAATATGAAGTCATTTAAGTTCATTTGCTACAAGCTTTCAAAAACATAGTAACCTAATCCTTCGACCATGAGATCATGTTAATCACCATCACCGGATGGATGCTTTGATGACATCAAACACCACTTCCATAACTGGGGGGTTATAAAGATGGCGTTAGGTATTCTGAAAGTATGTGTTGAAGTACATGGATCAAGAGTCTGATTTGTCCATCCATATGACAGATAGATATACTCTAGGCCCTCTCGGTGGAATGTCATCCAATTGGCTTGCAAACATGTGACTAGGTCACAAGGGATGTCATATCACAGAATGAGTAAAGAGTACTTATCGGTAACGAGGTTGAACTAGGTATAGAGATACCGACGATCAGACCTTGGATAAGTAAAGTATCATGCGACAAAGGGAATCGGTATCGTATGTAAATGGTTCATTCGATCACGAAGTCATCATAGAAATATGTGGGAGACATTATGGATTTCCAGATCCCACTATTGGTTATTGATCGGAGAGGTGTCTCGATCATGTCTGCATAGTTCACGAACCGTAGGGAGACACACTTAAGGATTCTATGTTGTTTGAGTAGATATGGAATGTGAGTTGGAGACCGAATGTTGTTCAGAGTCTTGGATTGGATCTAGGACATCACGAGGAGATCCGTAATGGTCCGGAGAATAAGATTCATTTAAGGAAAGTCATTTTTCGGGGTTCGGAAAAGTTTCTGTATTTTGACCGGAACATCTAGAATGTTCTAGGGGGACCACCACCCCGAGAGGGAACGCATGAGATGATGAAATTTCATGAAAAGTCATGGGCCAACGTGCCTAACCGTCTAGGTCAATCCGAATTGGGCTTGTCCCTAATAAGGAAATGGGAGAGGTTACTTGGGGGGGGGGGGGGTTTCCCCCCTTACCACCTTGGCCGCCGCTTGGTGGAGTTGGGGAAGGACACGGCCAGGGGTGGGAACCCTGGATGCCGCCCCCTCCACCTATATAAGGAGGGGTAGGGGCATAACCTGTCACCTCATCCCAAACCCTAGCCGTCGGTGCCTCCCCTCTCTCCTCCACACCCTGCTCCAGCTTAGGCGAAGCCCTGTAGGAAACTCTCCTCTACCACCAGCACCACACCGTCGTGCTATTGGGATTCCGAGGAGATCTACAACCTCCGCTGCCCTGCTAGAACAAGGGAGAGGAAGGTATTCATCGACTACCATACGTGTGACCGACTGCGGAAGCGCTGTCGGAACGCACTGCCAGAAGGATCGTCTACGCGAGCTTGAGATCGGCAAGTGATCAACTACATCAACCACGAGAATATGATCTTGTTAAACGCTTTGGATCTATAAAGGTTAGTTGTCTACAATCTTGTTGCACCGATCTCGTAGATTAGATCTTGGCTTTGCCATAGATTAGATCTTGGTTTTGTGTGTTCATGTGATAGAATTTTTTTGTTTTCCATGCTACGAACCCTATAGTGGTATCAGAGCCGACTCTATGTGTAGATCTGTTGCACGAGTAGAACACAATGGTTTTATGGGCGTTTATGCTTTTGCTATCGCTTGCTTTTCATGTACTTTGTATCTTGCGGGATGGTGGGATGAAGCGACCCGAGCTAACCTTACATGTCATCGTACATGTGTAAGATTCCCAACCTTTAATAAGGTAGAGATCCCTGTGTTTACAATGCTAGTCCCTGGATCAATAGCTAGCATCCACAGTTAAGATGCAATATCAAGAAGCAAAGGTCATAATACAACTTTATAACCAGGAATAAAATAATTTATTACATCTCACATAGCTCATATGGCTTTCTCATTACAATGTAGCAGAATATAACAATAGCATGGGGTCCTTCATCTTCAAAGTGCCACAGGCAGTCATGTTGGTTGTAGACTTGTAATCCTATTCAATAAACTTCACTAACATAAAACAACCTGCAACATAATAAGTTACAGCCACAAGGGTAAATACATTTGAATTGTATTGGCAAGTGATACTATGGTAGTATAGTGGAGTCTATAATCTATATGCATTTGGATAAGTGGAGCTTAGGCTTGCTTTGCTCAAAATAGATTTTCCTTAACATTTGAAAACACTAAGCTTTTGCTTGACAAAAATCACCCAAGGCATCTCCCAATAGAAATTGGTGATCCTTCAACCCTTGTTCAACCACAAGTTTTTAACTTAGAAATTTGGATGAGGAGATTCTTGATAGTTTCCATGTCTTGTTGCTCAAATTGTCCTTTACCAGGGACATGGCTAAGTACTTAGATTTTACACTCTGTAGAGGTGGTGCACTTTCCCCACAAGACTTGGTTTCCCAAGACAAGATCTTTCAGAAGCCTTCCCTTAGACCAGAATGGACGCGCTCCAACCTATCAAACCCCTACCACCAACTATCCATTTGGCTAAGTTATTGCAACCTATATGATCCAGGCAGAGCCCATAATGCCAAGTGGCTGCACTTGAAGCTTCTCAACATTTGACATATCAAATATCTTTGTTCCTGGGTGGCCATCCACAAGTGAGATACACAAGGTAAACCATAGAAATGGGCCTTGTGAACCACTCAACACAAACCATTCCTTCCATTCCACCCAGGTGATTCATTCACTTAGTTGTTTTATTAAACAAAACACAAGTCCTTGACTTAGAAATGTTCCATAGCATGAAGTATAATCCACCCTTATTTTCTACTAGCTAAGCTAAGCATGATAGTAGTAGGAATATTAACTTAGGAAATTATACTAAGGTTTCATCTACTAGGATTTCCCATGGCATAGTTTATACTTAGAAAAAATTCCATGCAAGTCCTACTTAGAAATATCACTAATGCATAGTGAAAATAATGGGACAAAGTATGAAGCATAACTTGCCTTTTTGGTAGAGAGTATAAGTTCACTCCTTGATCTTGCAACAATCACACTCTTAAAATTCCACTGCAATTCAATCAAGCAAGCAATATTTCAATCTACCATTCAAGCAAAACATCACATAAAATGATAGAAACAAAACAATGCATGCAAGCATGCTAAAGATTGTTTTATTTGGAAAAGTGGTTTCTAATAGGTTATAATAATTCTAAAACACCTATTGTTCACTTTATAAAAGTGGCAAAACCATTTGCAAACATATTTTACTTATAAACCATTTTTAAACCAAATCATTATTTTATGTGGTTGAAAATGCCTTTATCAAAGTAACAATCTTTATAGGGTTCACCAAATACATTTTTAAATCATAAAACTTGGTTCTTGGGGTCATAGAGTTCAAATCAAAACATTTCCCAAAGGTTTTTCTCCAAAAGCATTTAATAAATAAACATTATTTTTATTTGACTAGAAATGCTTTAAATCAAAGATTTACTCTTTAGCTTTACCAAATACATTTTCAAATCCATGAGTTGGTTTCTAAGGTCAGTAGGTTCAAAACAATCCATTTGCCAAAGATTTTATCTCAAAAATCGTTTTAGAACAAATTTTATATTCTAAATATGCCTACACAAGTTTCTGCAAAAACAATCAATTTAACAGAAGCAATTTACTAAAACAAGTGCATGGTCAGAAAGTACTTGTCTTGCTGATTACATTGATATAAAATTTGCAAAATTTGGACGTGTGGTTTGAAAGTTATGCAATTTTCAAAATTGAACATCTAATAGAACAAATCCTGGTTTTTATAAACAGACAGGGCCACGTGGAACGTTTCTATTCGCCCATACCGGTTCGTCTGGATCAGCAACGTGGACCGCAGGATTTAAAGTGAATCGTGCGGCACAGGATCGATCTTACCCCTTCGGGTTAAGGTTCTATCGTGTCCTTTGGATCTGTATCTAACGGCTCTAATCATCTGGTCATGGATTGGCGGCGCTGACAACGGCGAGCGGCGGCGGCGCGTTCAGGCGGTGGTGCTCCGGCTAATATAGGAAGCAAGGGAAGGAGCGGAGAAGCTCACCGAGTTCGTCGCAGCGTGGAGATGCTCGAGGTGGTCCTTGCTGGCGAAGGGGCGCTCGGGGTCGACAGGAATTCTTCGCCGGAGTACGCAGCGGCGTCGGGCACGCTCTGATGTTGACGGGGTCGAGGCTACGAAGCGCGCTAGGACACGATACAGGCGGCGTTAGATGCGGACGAGTTCACTGGTCACAGGAGTATCATCGGAAGGACGAGGGGCAGTCAGAAGTTACCAGGGAAGTCACCGGAGACGGAGCAGACAGCGGCGATGCTCTGTTGGAGACATTGTCGATGTTGCAGAGCACGCGCGGGCGAGCTGAGGTAACTGGGAGATGCGCAGAGGTCTGGAGAACATGCTTGTGTGGTCCAGGGGGCAGAGGAGGAGCTGGGATCGCCGGAATTCGCTGAGAAACTCGTCGGAGGCAGCGGTGGTCTAAGCAGAAATCAGGGCAGCCTGGGGGATCTCGAGGTGTGGAGTCTGGGGGGAAATGGAGAGGGGAGGGAGGTGTTTAACAGGGCGTGGTCACGGGGAAGATTTACTGCGCCATTACTCGTGAATTTATCTCGCGAAATCAACGCATGTAACGTTCGGGACGAACTGGTCGTGGGGAGGACGATGACTACGTGGCAGTGGGGTCGCTTGGCAGCGAGAGAGAGAAAAAGGAAGTGGGGTCCAGCGGTCAGTGTCTTTGTGGGTGGCTTCTCTGGTTCGAAACGTTTTCCTGCGGGAGAAGAGAGGGAGCGGCTGCTGGGCCAGGTGGGCTTAACTGGGCTGGGCTGCTCCGTTTCATTTTTTTGTTCTAAATGTTTTTCTCTTTTTCCATTTCTAATTTCTGTTTTGATTTTGTTTAATCAATTTAAACATCTTTTGCATTTCAAACTTCAACCAAACTTTATGTATATTCAAATACTGTTTAATGGTTCATTTTAGAGTGAAATTTAGAATAATTTATTTATTCTTTCTAGGGTATAATAATTATTTAAAACAAGGCCTTTGCTTTGAATTCAATTAATATCAAATATATTTTTAGTCCTTATTTGATTTCAATTTTTCACATAAACCTTTTCAGTAAGTTTTATTCATTTAATAGGGTGTCAAAATATTCACCTAGAATTATTTGGAAAATATTTAATATGATTCATAAATCATTTGAATTGGGTATTTGTTTTATTTCCAATGATATTAAATATAGTTTTAATTCCATAAATTTTATTTAGAAGATTCCTTTGATCTTATTTAAGTTAATTAAATAACTTTTAATACACTTGGGTAAATTCCAAATATTATTTTCTCATGATTTAATTAATCATTTCTAATAGGTATTTTATCTTTATTCCAATAGAATTTGGTTAATGCCATTTTATTTTATTTGGAAAATTCTTTATCCATTTATTTTATTTGGATTTGGATTATATTCATTCCATTTGCTTATGGATTAGGCCAAGATTTAATTTGGTCTTTAAATATTCCTTATTTAATATTTCTTTATTTATCTTATAAAATCCATATCTTTTTATTTAAAGATCCAAACTTGGTGATTCCAATTTGTAAAATCTTATTTAATATTTATTTAACCTTTTAAATATATTTAGGATTATTTGCTCACCATTTGGTATGGATTTATAGATAGATGCTTTATTAGCTATGGAAATTCAATTTCCTTATCTTATTAAATTCCTAAGATTTTATCTATGGCTCCAAATTAAGTGAATCCAATTCATATGGTTTTATAATATTTCTAATAGTCATTCTTGATCAATTTGAAATGGTTGTTTGACCAATTTTTATATGGATGAAATCCATGGTCTTAGAGGTATCTTGGAAATGTTTTTCTTCCATTAGGGTTTTAGGGTTTTGGTTTATTTTCCAAGTGTTTAAATTTCCAGATGCATTTATGAAGAATGCATTACAATTGATTTGAATTTAGTTGGATTCAAATATTTAACCAAATTTTTTTCAAGATGGGATTTTAAGTTTCCCTTTAGAAACAAAAGTTTCTTTTCACCCTAAATTTCAACAATTATTTATTTTGTTTATTTATTTTTTTCACATTACAAGATTTGGAAAATCTTGGGATGTGACAGGCTACCACCCTTAAAATAAATCTCTTCCCGAGATTTGGGAAGGATAGGGGTTACAAGTTGGCTCAAAGCAACTAGGGTACTACCACCCTTAAATTTTTTCCAACTAGATTACTTCTTGGCCTGCTTGGGGTCTTGTTGAAACCTCTCTGGGCAAACATCTGCACAGTGTCCTTTGTTTCCACACTTGAAACATGTGACAAGGCTGAGATCCTTCATAGGCTTTATCTTGTGCTTCATCTTTTCTGGACAATTGCTTGCATAATGTCCTTGGTTACCACAATTGTAACATGTGATAAGATTGAGTTCTTCATGTATCTTCTGTGGACAAGTTGACACATAATGGCCTAACTCTTTGCAGTTGTTGCACCACACTTGGCTAATCTCCTTATACTTTTTCTTCTTCTCTAGACATTCATTGGCATAGTGTCCCATCTCTTTGCAATGGCAACCTTGCACTTGGCTTTTGTCCTTCTTCTTCTTGGGTTTCTCCAAAGCTAAGAGTGCTTCTAGTTCATGTTCTTCATATCTTACCTCAAAGGTGGGAAAGTTTCTTGGTCTCCTTGACCTTTTCCTTGGATAATACATATGTCTCCTATTTGGTCCATCAAATTGAGTCATCTTGCTTGGAGGTGCAAGCTGAGATTTTCCTTTGTCTTCATCCTTCTTGGTAGAAGTTGTTCCCTTATGGTAGTCTGCAATCAGTTGTTGCACTCCACCTTGTTTCCTTTGTTGAACTATGGAATAGATGGGGCATTGGATAGGGACATGATTATTTTCTTCACATAGGAAACAAGTAGCTTGAGATGTGAGGCATTGATTATTTGGATGTTTCTCTTCACAATTGGGGCATTGATCTTCATGCTCTTTGGAATTGTGATCCTTGTCTCCACAAATATTGCAAGCTTGGGTTCCTTCTAGAATATCATCCTTGACATCCTTGTTGTCACAAACTCCCTGGGAAGAGTTGTCTCCCATGTTGATCATTTGATTTGTCACCTTATGCAACAATTGGGTTTGGGTTTCCAAAAACCTTTGCATGGTTGGATCTACCTCACTGGTGTTGGCTAAAAATTGAGCTGTCACTTGGTTCAACTGGGTTTGGGTTACTATGAGTTCCCTCATGTTGATCTCTTGGTTGTTGTTGTCACCATTCTTGATGTTGGAGTTCCTTGGAGTAGTCATCTGTTTGGGTTGGATTGGGATTAGAATAGGCAAAAGATTTCTAAGGAATCAATTCTAATCACACACATCACAATTCACTCAAGCAATGAGCAGCAATCACAAACAAACATTCCACTCAAACAACAAGTTTCAAGCACACTTATAGGCAACAAAATATTTTGTTACACCACATAAGTTGGTGAATTTGGTTTGATCTAAATATGGTGGTCCAACTATATGGTTCACTTGAAATTATTCTATCCTTCTTGGTGGATTCTTCTTGAATGAGATCATGGTTTCCTTGGGAAAATTCTTGTGTCTTGGTCACAAAACTTCAAAGGTGATGATGGTTCCTTCTAAGTTGTGTTTCCTTAGTCTTCAATTCTTGAGTAACATTTCTTGTCTCACTTGTAGTCCTTAGTGATATCCAAGTTGAAGTCCTTGTTGAGACTAAGGTTGAAGTCACTTGAGTTGATGAAGTCCTTGGTGAAAATAAAGTCGAAGTCTTTGGTCATGGAGAAGGCTTTATCCATCAAGTTTGAAAAAGAAGAGATGTAGAATCAAAACCAAAAATGGTTGAGGAAGGAGTTTACAAGATTGTTTGTAAATAAGTTTTGGAACAAATTCAACTCCTATTTTTCTAAGGGGTTTTGTCCAATCCTAGGTTTACAATCCTACAGGCAACACAATGCTCTGATACCATCTGTAAGGTTCCCAACCTTTAATAAGGTAGAGATCCCTGTGTTTACAATGCTAGTCCCTGGATCAATAGCTAGCATCCACAGTTAAGATGCAATATCAAGAAGCAAAGGTCATAATACAACTTTATAACCAGGAATAAAATAATTTATTACATCTCACATAGCTCATATGGCTTTCTCATTACAATGTAGCAGAATATAACAATAGCATGGGGTCCTTCATCTTCAAAGTGCCACAGGCAGTCATGTTGGTTGTAGACTTGTAATCCTATTCAATAAACTTCACTAACATAAAACAACCTGCAACATAATAAGTTACAGCCACAAGGGTAAATACATTTGAATTGTATTGGCAAGTGATACTATGGTAGTATAGTGGAGTCTATAATCTATATGCATTTGGATAAGTGGAGCTTAGGCTTGCTTTGCTCAAAATAGATTTTCCTTAACATTTGAAAACACTAAGCTTTTGCTTGACAAAAATCACCCAAGGCATCTCCCAATAGAAATTGGTGATCCTTCAACCCTTGTTCAACCACAAGTTTTTAACTTAGAAATTTGGATGAGGAGATTCTTGATAGTTTCCATGTCTTGTTGCTCAAATTGTCCTTTACCAGGGACATGGCTAAGTACTTAGATTTTACACTCTGTAGAGGTGGTGCACTTTCCCCACAAGACTTGGTTTCCCAAGACAAGATCTTTCAGAAGCCTTCCCTTAGACCAGAATGGACGCGCTCCAACCTATCAAACCCCTACCACCAACTGTCCATTTGGCTAAGTTATTGCAACCTATATGATCCAGGCAGAGCCCATAATGCCAAGTGGCTGCACTTGAAGCTTCTCAACATTTGACATCTCAAATATCTTTGTTCCTGGGTGGCCATCCACAAGTGAGATACACAAGGTAAACCATAGAAATGGGCCTTGTGAACCACTCAACACAAACCATTCCTTCCATTCCACCCAGGTGATTCATTCACTTAGTTGTTTTATTAAACAAAACACAAGTCCTTGACTTAGAAATGTTCCATAGCATGAAGTATAATCCACCCTTGTTTTCTACTAGCTAAGCTAAGCATGATAGTAGTAGGAATCTTAACTTAGGAAATTCTACTAAGGTTTCATCTACTAGGATTTCCCATGGCATAGTTTATACTTAGCAAAAATTCCATGCAAGTCCTACTTAGAAATATCACTAATGCATAGTGAAAATAATGGGACAAAGTATGAAGCATCACTTGCCTTTTTGGTAGAGAGTATAAGTTCACTCCTTGATCTTGCAACAATCACACTCTTCAAATTCCACTACAATTCAATCAAGCAATAATTCAATCTACCATTCAAGCAAAACATCACATAAAATGATAGAAACAAAACGATGCATGCAAGCATGCTAAAGATTGTTTTATTTGGAAAAGTGGTTTCTAATAGGTTATAATCATTATAAAACACCTATTGGTCACTTTATAAAAGTGGCAAAACCATTTGCAAAAATATTTTACTTATAAACCATTTTTAAACCAAATCATTATTTTATGTGGTTGAAAATGCCTTTATCAAAGTAACAATATTTATAGGGTTCACCAAATACATTTTTAAATCATAAAACTTGGTGCTTGGGCTCAGAGAGTTCAAATCAAAACATTTCCCAAAGGTTTTTCTCCAAAAGCATTTTAATAAATAAACATTATTTTTATTTGACTAGAAATGCTTTAAATCAAAGATTTACTCTTTAGCTTTACAAAATATATGTTCAAATCCATGAGTTGGTTTCTAAGGTCAGTAGGTTCAAAACAATCCATTTGCCAAAGATTTTATCTCAAAAATCGTTTTAGAACAAATTTTATATTCTAAATATGCCTACACAAGTTTCTGCAAAAACAATCAATTTAACAGAAGCAATTTACTAAAAAAAGTGCATGGTCAGAAAGTACTTGTCTTGCTTATTACATTGATATAAAATTTGCAAAATTTGGACGTGTGGTTTGAAAGTTATGCAATTTTCAAAATTGAACATCTAATAGAACAAATCCTGGTTTTTATAAACAGACAGGGCCACGTGGAACGTTTCTATTCGCCCATACCGGTTCGTATGGATCAGCAACGTGGACCGCAGGATTTAAAGTGAGTCGTGCGGCGCAGGATCGATCTTGCCCCTTCGGGTTAAGGTTCTATCGTGTCCTTTGGATCTGTATCTAACGGCTCTAATCATCTGGTCATGGATTGGCGGCGCTGACAACGGCGAGCGGCGGCGCGTTCAGGCGGTGGTGCTCCGGCTAATATAGGAAGCAAGGGAAGGAGCGGAGAAGCTCACCGAGTTTGTCGCGGCATGGAGATGCTCGAGGTGGTCCTTGCTGGCGAAGGGGCGCTCGGGGTCGACGGGAATTCTTCGCCGGAGTACGCAGCAGCGTCGGGCACACTCTGATGTTAACGGGGTCGAGGCTACGAAGCGCGCTAGGACACGATACAGGCGGCGTTAGATGCGGACGAGTTCACTGGTCACAGGCGTATCATCGGAAGGACGAGGGGCAGTCAGAAGTTACCAGGGAAGTCGCCAGAGAGGGAGCAGACGGTGGCGATGCTCTATTGGAGACGTTGTCGACGTTGCAGAGCACGTGCGGGCGAGCTGAGGGCACTGGGAGATGCGCAGAGGTCTGGGGAACATGCTTGTGTGGTCCAGGGGGCAGAGGAGTAGCTGGGCTCGCCGGAATTCGCCGAGAAACTCGTCGGAGGCAGCGGTGGTCTAAGCAGAAATCAGGGCAGCCTGTGGGCTCTCGAGGTGTGGATTCTGGGAGGAAATGGAGAGGGGAGGGAGGTGTTTAACAGGGCGTGGTCACATGGAAGATTTACTGCGCCATTACTCGTGAATTTATCTCGCGAAATCAACGCAGGGAACGTTCGGGACGAACTGGTCGTGGGGAGGACGATGACTACGTGGCAATGGGGTCGCATGGCAGCGAGAGAGAGAAAAAGGAAGTGGGGTCCAGCGGTCAGTGTCTTTGCGGGTGGCTTTTCTGGTTCGAAACGTTTTCCTGCGGGAGAAGAGAGGGAGTGGCTGCTGGGCCAGGTGGGCTTAGCTGGGCTGGGCTGCTCCGTTTCATTTTTTTTGTTCTAAATGTTTTTCTCTTTTTCCATTTCTAATTTCTGTTTTGATTTTGTTTAATCAATTTAAACATCTTTTGAATTTCAAACTTCAACCAAACTTTATGTATATTCAAATACTGTTAATGGTTCATTTTAGAGTCAAATTTAGAATAATTTATTTATTCGTTTTAGGGTATAATAATTATTTAAAACAAGACCTTTGCTTTGAATTTAATTAATATCAAATATATTTTTAGTCCTTATTTGATTTAAATTTTTCACATAAACCTTTTCCGTAAGTTTTATTCATTTAATAGGGTGTCAAAATATTCACCTAGAATTATTTGGAAAATATTTAATATGATTCATAAATCATTTGAATTGGGTATTTGTTTATTTCCAATGATATTAAATATAGTTTTAATTCCATAAATTTTATTTAGAAGATTCCTTTGATATTATTTAAGTTAATTAAATAACTTTTAATACACTTGGGTAAATTCCAAATATTATTTTCTCATAATTTAATTAATCATTTCTAATAGGAATTTTATCTTTATTCCAATAGAATTTGGTTAATGCCATTTTATTTTATTTGGAAAATTCTTTATCCATTTCTTTTATTTGGATTTGGATTATATTCATTCCATTTGCTTATGGATTAGGCCAAGATTTAATTTGGTCTTTAAATATTCCTTATTTAATATTTCTTTCTTTATCTTATAAAATCCGTATCTTTTTATTTAAAGATCCAAACTTGGTGATTCCAATTTGTAAAATCTTATTTAATATTTATTTAACCTTTTAAATATATTTAGGATTATTTGCTCACCATTTGGTATGGATTTATAGATAGATGCTTTATTAGCTTTGGAAATTCAATTTCCTTATCTTATGAAATTCCTAAGATTTTATCTATGGCTCCAAATTAAGTGAATCCAATTCATATGGTTTTATAATATTTCTAATAGTCATTATTGATCAATTTGAAATGTTTGTTTGACCAATTTTTATATGGATCAAATCCATGGTCTTAGAGGTATCTTGGAAATGTGTTTCTTCCATTAGGGTTTTGGTTTATTTTCCAAGTGTTTAAATTTCCAGATGCATTTATGAAGAATGCATTACACTTGATTTGAATTTAGTTGGATTCAAATATTTAACCAAAGTTTGTTCAAGATGGGATTTTAAGTTTCCCTTTAGAAACAAAAGTTTCTTTTCACCCTAAATTTCAACAATTATTTATTTTGTTTATTTATTTTTTTCACATTACAAGATTTGGAAAATCTTGGGATGTGACAACATGAGACTTGCTCCATCCTTAATGTGCAACTTGCATTGCACAAGTGGCTTTGTGGGTGTCTGTCTCTCCCACCATAGTGAAGATTCAATTTACAATGGGCACTTGACAATACTTGTATCTACGTTGTGGTTCATGTTCATAAGTTAGAACGGTTCTGATTCGAAAGCCCCAGCCACGTAAAACATGCAAAGAAAATTAGAGGCATCTAACTTGTTTTTTCAGGGCTTGTGTTGTGATGTGATATGGCCATGATGTGATTATGATTATATTTTATGTATGCAATGATCCTTATTGTAAGTTGGCAACTGGCAGGAGCCTTATGGTCGTCTTTAAATTTTGTTAATACCTGCATGTCTATTCATCAAGTAGTTGTAATAGTTGCTGTTGGTGGAGGACAACCATGAAGTGGCACCATTGACCTTGACGCCATGCCAGTGATGACGGAGATCATGTTAGTGCTTTGGAGATGGAGATCAAAGGCGCAAGAAGAAAGGCCATATCATATCACATATTATGAATTGCATGTGATGTTAATCCTTTTTATTGAGCTTGTATTGTAGGGGTTTGTAGCATGGAAAGCAAAAAAATTCTATCGCATGAACACACACAAGGCAAGATCTAATCTACTAGATCGGTGCAACAAGTTGATAGAGTACTAACCCTCGAAGATTCCAAAGCGGTTAACAAGATCGGATTCTCGTGGTTGATGTAGTCGTTCACTTGCCGATCTCAAGATTGCAAAGACGATCCTTTCAGCGCCGCGTTCCGGAAGCGATTCCACAGTCGGTCACACGTTGGGTACTCGATGAAGACCTTCCTCTCACTTGTTCCAGCAGACATATGAGGTTGTAGATCTCTCCTTGTGATTCTAATGACCCACAAGTATAGGGGATCGCAACAGTCTTCGAGGGTAGTATTACCGAATTTATTGATTTGACATAAGGGGAGCCAAAGAATACTTGCAAGCCTTAACAACTGAGTTGTCAATTCAGATGCACCTAGAAATAGTTCTTTCTCACAGAAGTTTATCAGTAGCAACAACAGTAAAACAGGAGTAATAGTAACACTAGTAGCAATCAGTAGGATATGAGTGCGGTAGGCATAGGGATGGATGGACGGGCGTTGCATGGACGAGACTAAACATGTAACTTCAAGAACTAGTGCAATTGCAGATAAATAAGAATAAGCATCCAAGTACTAAACAATCATAGGCATCTGCTCCATATATAGTCATGCGTGCTCGCAATGAGAACTTGCACAACATCTTTTGTCCTGCCAGCCCGGGGTAGCGGGGCCTCAAGGGAACTACTGGCAATTAAGGTGCTCCTTTTAATAGAGCACCGGAGCAAAGCATTAACACTCCGTGAACACATGTGATCCTCACATCACAACCATCCCCTCCGGTTGTCCCAATTTCTGTCATTTCGGGGCCTTTGGATCCGGACAATGATATGTGTACACAACTTGCAGATAAGATCACAAACAATACTATCATAATGATTCAATAATAAGTTCAGATCTGAGATCATGGCACTCGGGCCCTAGTGACAAGCATTAAGCACAACAGGTTGCAACAAAGTCAAATAACACTAATAGAGATACTAGGCACCATGCCCTAACAATCTTATTCGATTACATGATAAAACTCATCCAATCCCTACCATCCCCATAGCCTACAGTGGGGGATTACTCACTCATGGATGAGAGAAACATTGATGGTTGATGTAGAGGCGTTGGTGATGACGATGGCGATGATCCTCCCCAAATTACCCGTCCCGACACGGTGCCAGAACAGATTTTCTGGTTCCGAATCGCGGCTTCTGGTGGTGGCGGTGCAACGGAACTCTTTCTGGAAAAACATCGACCCCCCCTAAGTTTTTAGGTCAGAAGGCATCTTATAGGCGAAGAGAGAGGCCGAGGGGGTGCCTGGGATGGCTACACCCCTCCCAGGCGCGGGGTAGGCCCACCCACGCGGCAGGGGGTGTGGGCCACCCAGGGCTCCCCTCCGTCTCGTACTCTGGCTCCGTGGATCTTCTGGTGAAATAGGATTTTTGGCATATTTTCCGGGATTTTCCTGATAGTGGATTTTCTGCACAAAAACTAGACACCAAGGTAATTCTGCTGAAAACAGCGACAGTCCGTCTTATTTGTATCCAAATCACACAAGGTTAGAGGAGAAACAATAGGAAAAGTGTTCGGGAAAGTAGATACGTTTTTGACGTATCAGCTCCCCCCAAGCTTAGCTTATTGCTTGTCCTCAAGAAATTCAGTTGAAAACTGAGTGCGATAAAAGAACTTTCACGAACACATTTGCTTCATATGATGTATATAATCTCAGTACAGGAGTAGATACTTAAACCATTCATAATAAGAAGTATGCAACTAAGTCTACTCAATAGTCATTGCAAGCTATGAAGAGAAACCAACTCAATAATAATAAGTAGCACGAGACATAAACATAAGCAACATTGCAATGCTCATAAGAAGGTATGATAGAGTGGTATCTCGCTTGCCTTTGTTTGTAGAGCACAATGTAAATTCCAAGACACCTATGAAGTTCAAGTGAAGACTAGAAGTAAAGATATCAGAGATACAAGCATCAAAGTCATAACATAATTAACCAAGTTTTGAGACAAACACAAGAATGACAACAATGCTCTCAATAAGGTGCTCATAGAATAAGTGGTGACTCAAAAAGGAAGTGAAAAGGTTTTGAAAAGTTTTAAAGGCTTCCAAATGCTGAAAGTAAGATACTCATTAGCTTTGAGCTCTCATTGCCCCTATCATAGGCATCTTTATACGGTTAAGGCGAAAGTGAGGTCCAATATGAGTTATATGCTTGACAGACCATAAACTAGAAATCCCAAGTCCCTTAAGTACGAGGGCCGCTCCTCGTGCTACTCAACTTTAATTACCTGTAAGTTCTTGTCATTGTCAATTCATGCACATCATAGAGAACCGCCAACGGGGTACCCCTTGCACATGATATAAGAGCTATCCCATAATCAAAATGACAAGGCAAGCAGACAATGGGCATCTCAACGATCTTTTTATTTGCTATTTGCATAGGTTTTTATTGAGGATGCCTCACATATGCTCATTATGGTAATGATGCAAGTTTCCACCACGATTAGGCATGGCTTAGGCTAGCGGCCCAGACGTTTCTCTAACACATATATGTATAACTCCATGAACTCACAAACTCCCCTTTTATTTCACACCGACGACATCCGCAAACAAAAGAGCATGGTATCAACTGGATATGTATCCATAAGTGTTGAAAGCGTTCCCCGTGACAGCACGGTTTTGCTAACTCCCAGCCTATAATTTGCAAGCATATAAATTTCATGGACAGTCACAACGGTTCAGGTTTATTAAGTACAAGGAAAAAAATGTGCCATCAAGTTCGTGAAAGATTTACTAACTAACTTTCTCAAGACAGTCAAACATTTTATTTGGAAGAAAACAAGGCATAATGAATATGCACTGAATAGCAAATGATACTAATAGGTAGGTATGGTGGACACTGTTGGCAATATTGGTTTTGGGGAGTTGGATGCACAATTAGAGATCATACTCGGTGCAAGTGAAGGATAGCAATAGAGAGGGAGCGACACACGAGAGAGCAATAGCCGTCATAATCATGCTTGCAACAAAACAGGACTAATTATGGAATGAAAGTGATACAAGAACTCTAAGGAAAAATAAATCATCGAGGCTTACTGACTATTATTTAGTCATATGCATGCGTGAGCATGTGCCAAGTCAATTCACATGAAACATTCAGAGGAGGATATCACAATATCATACCAAGTTATGAATAAAACAATGCAAGCAAACATTCATATGACATGCTACAAACTATTAGAAAGATGGAGCTAATCACAAGAAAGCAAGAACTACTAAGCATCCATTAATAACATACACCTTACATGAACAGACTAAGAATGCTTACAATGATGAGTATATGTACAAAAATGAAAACAAATAGAGTTCGTTACCAGCCTCTTACCACACCTCAAGTTGTCTTAATCTTCATTATTGCCCTTCACTTGTGTGACTTGAATAATAACATGAAACCAAGCTCCACTGAGGATGGCTGAACCCTGCAAAGAAATCACAAAACCAAAGAAGAAGAACAAATATTTTTGGTGTTTTCGATTTTTTAAAGCAAGCAAAACAAAGCAAAAACAAATCAAGCAAAAACAAACAAAGAAAAATCTTTTTGGAATTTTTTAAATGCAAACCAAAGCTAAAAAGCAAAGAAACAAACCAAGAGAAACAACGAAAATATTTTTGGTATTTTTGTGTTTTAAGAAAGCAGAAACAAAAACCAAAAAGAAAGCGAAACAATGGATATACAAAGAACCGACGAACATGATATATAGATGAGTGTGATGTCGGTATACCTCCCCCCAAGCTTAGTATTTTGGCCTAAGTGGGGCTCAATAGCGCGGGTAGTAACCCCAAGCTGGTGGGTCATAATAGGAATGATCATAGTCAGGCGCTTGCGATGAAGAAGAGGACGCGCCCCAATCATAGAGGGCTGCTGGTATGAAGACTCTCCCAAGTTGGAGGGTTGAACCGAATCATCTTTAGCATCTTCTCCAACATTATCTCGCTAGGAGAGCTCCGCCACGTGTGTGTCAAACTCCTCCTCCGTGAGTGACCATCCTTGCCTGCTATCAAAATTAAACAAAGCAGGTGCAGGCGAATAAACTACTTTCTCAGTCCTACCCCCTCTCCAACCACGCTTGACAAAGGATAATTCGTACGGAAAACTTCTCATAGTAGCCCCTAGAGAAACAAAGTTATGCTGAACCATGGAATCAAGATCAAGCCTCTCTATGGGGAACCGATAATCTGAATAGTGAGGCTCTAAACCATGGAAAGCTAGCAACCTAGAGGCGATAAGACCTCCACAAATTCCACCCTTATCGCAGTTAGTGGTAATACGGTAAGCTATCAAAGCACCCAGGTTATAAGATCTATCCCTATTCAAAGCAGCTGAGATAAAAGCTAGATCAAAAGAAGATAACTTTCTAGCAAGAACACACTTGGTAATGAAATAGGAAAAATATCTAATGGATGGGAACTAAATGTTCCGAATTTTACCACTTTCCTTCGAGAATTCGAAACCTTGGCAAATTTCAGCATATAAATCCACAAGTGACTTAGGCCTCTCCTTGATCTTCTCACAAGATCCCCAATGAGGTACTCTAATTGCTACACAAAAATCAACAAAAGGCAGGTCGACAGCTAGATTTTATATTTTATAATGGACCATGGGATTAGATGAAGATCAAGTAAACCGGAAGTCCTGCACCATATCCATGGTTAGCTTAACATATTGAAAAGGTTCCCCTTCAACAAAGTGTTCCAACCCTGCATTGGTAATCATAGTCTAGAAATCTTGGAAGATCCCTGCGGCTCTCATAAATTCAGGGCATGGATAAATAGAAGAGAAGACTCCTTCCTCACAATGGACTTTCATTGGCTCAGGTACCATCAAATCATATTAATTCAGTGAGTATGCACTCATCTTACTTTCTGAAATTTTTAGACAAAAATCAAACCAAGTGATTTCCAAGTTGAAAATGATGAGAAACTACTATAGGAACTTGCTACAGGGCTACACATGCATCAAAATGAAATCTATAATCATAGAACAAGTATGCAAGCTCACACAACCTGTCACCTATATCAGCAAAATACTCAAGATACAATCTACCAATCACAAATCTAATTGGACAAGCGGAGGAGGCACATACCAAGTAGCAATCCCTCCAAAAATCAGCAGCAAAGGTGGGCTGAGCAAGGATATCGAAAATCGGGAGAAAGAACAATAGGAACTCGAGATTGAGAAAGTTTTCCGGTGCTTTTCGGGAGAGAGAAAGAAGATGGCTGGGAGGAGGCATCTTGGAGGGCCACACCCATGCCAGGTGCCACCTGGGGGCTGGTCGCGCCACCCAGGGGTGTGCTGTCCTGGGGGACCCCTTGGGCCACTCCAGGTGTCCCTCTGCCCCTTTTTTTGAGGAAAAAATTATTTTGAATTTTCCGGGATTTTTCGAGAAACTTTATTTTTGGCCAATTTTCAGGGTATGAAAAATTGATTTTCTCGCAGAAAAAGATTTTTTTAGAAGAAGCAAAAGCAAACCAAAAACCAAAACTACATAAGTTCTAAGACTCTCTAACAAGCAAACAACTAGCAAAACTAAAGCTAACAAGAGAAAAAGCAAAGACTAGGAAGGAGAAAAGTAAAAGAAAGCAAGAATAACCACAGTGAAAACATTATTTTGTTCATTAAAATCCTTTTGTTAACAAGGTTGATCAAGTATTGTTACCAAAACAATCTTATATGAAACAAAACTTTGCATTCCACAAGGTGATTATGTTACCTCAAACTTGATAGCAATGGTCCCAATCATAATAGTTTCAAAATTTTCTTGTGGAATGAGACAATATATTTCTCCAACCTTGATGCTTTCAATATTTTTAATGGAATTCAGGCAATAGCTCTTAGCAACCTTCTTGGGGAAATAGACAGTATGCTCTTTGTCATTAATATTGAAAGTTACTTTCCCTTGATTACAATTAATGACAACACCTGCAATATTAAGAAAAGGTCTCCCAAGAATAATAGACATATTATCATCTTCAAGCATTTCAAGCACAAGAAAATAAGTCAAAACCAAGCAATTATGAGCGACCTGAACAGGAACATCCTCACATATACCAAAAGGAATAGTACTTGACTTATCAGCCATTTGCAATGATATATCAGTTGGTATCAACTTTTCTAGCTGGAGTCTCTTATAGAGGGAAAAAGGCATAACACTAACTCCATCTCCCAAATCACATAAAGCAGTTCTAACATAATTGTTCTTAATAGAGCAAGGAATAGTTGGTATACCTGGATCACCAAGTTTCTTTGGAACCTTACCATTGAAGGAATAATTAGCAAGCAGAGTAGAAATTTCCTCATTAGGAATCTTCCATTTATTAGACACAATATCCTTCATATACTTTGAATAAGGAGGCAACTTAATAGCATCAGTCAAAGGAATTTGCAAAAATAAAGGTTTCATCCACTCACAAAACTTTTTGTAGTGTTCTTCCTCCTTTGAGTTGTGTTTCTTATTTGGATAAGGCATAGGTTTCTGCACCCAAGGTTCTCTCTCCCTACCATGTTTATTAGCAATAAAATCTTCCTTAGTGTACCTAGTGTTCTTAGTGTGATCCGCAGGTTCTTCCTCAACTTCTTCCTTATCAGGAGCATCATTTTTATCACCACTTTCAGTTTCAGCATCAGAGACAGATATACTATTAGGATCTACAGCAGGTTCTGAGGGTTCCTCAACTATTTAGTGTTTCTTTTTCTTTATCTTATGAGGACTACCACTACTTTCACCTTGTTGAGAATCCTGCTCAATTCTTTTAGGGTGTCCTTCAGGATATAAAGGATCTTGAGTAGGTATACCACTCCTAGTTCTAATTCCATAAGCATGTCTATCTCCTGAGGCATTAACTAGCATATCTTTTTGTACCTTAGCAAGTTGATCAATTTGGGTTTGAACCATTTGAAAGTGTTTACAAAGCATTTTAATATCATTAGCAGTTCTTTCCACAATATATTTCAACTCATTAATAGCTCTAGGGTTTTCCAATAAATGATCCTGAACTTTTTTATTGAAATTACCTTGTTTAACAATGAATGTGTCAAGTTCATCTAAGCATTGATCAGGATGCTTACCATAGGGAATATCACCTTCATAAAAGAGGAGAGAGTGTACCTCAATAGTAGATGAGTGGGGAATTGGCTTACATAATTCTTCTATAGGAGGTAGATTCTTCACATCTTCAGCTGTAATACCTTTCTCCTTTAGACATTTCTTAGCTTCCTTCATCACTTCATCATTTAATAAAATAACTCCCCTCTTCTTTGGTGTTGGTATTGGAACTGGTTCAGGCACAACTGGTTCAGTAGTAATAGGCTCAGTTGTATTTATCTCAGTTGAAGTCCAATCATCATAATTCTTGCTTATTTTAGCCATTAATTCTTCAACATCTGTAGGAGTTCTTTTCCTGAAAACACAATCAGCAAAGCCATCTAGGTATGTCCTAGAATCATCAGTTAGTCCATTATAATAAATATCAAGAAGCTCATTTTTGGGTAATGGACATCCAGGATGTGCATGAATCAAGGCACAAAACCTTGTCCATGACTCAGGCAATTTCTCTTTTTCTCCCTGTTTAAAATCAAAAAGTCTATGCAAAGCAGCATGTCTAGCACCGGGAGGAAAATGTTTCTGGAAGAAAGAAGCAATCAAGCAATCAGGGCTACCAATGGAACCAGGAGGTAATCTATTAAACCAAGCCTTAGCTTCTCCTTTTAGTGAAAAAGGGAAGATCTTAGTAACAAAGTACTTGCGCAGCTTAAAATCATCAGAGAATAAAGCACTGATAGTGGAAAGCTCATTCATATGAGCGACAACACTCTCATTTTCAGTCCCACAAAAAGGTTCTTTCTCAACAATGTCCAAATAGGATAAATCAAGAGAGAAATCATAATCTTTATCCTTAATATCTATGGGAGAGGTGGCAAACTTAGGATCAGAGGACGATTTAGGAATAATGGTATGTCTCTCAAGGAGACTCTTAATAGCACTAGCACCATATGTGTTTCGGCACTCTTCAATAAATTCATCAGTAAATTCAATGTAACCATCATTAATATCATATCTCTCTCTAGACTCAGGTGAGCTAACATGTGTAACAGTTTCTTCACTAGAAGTTTCAGTATTTCCTATACTAGACATAGTAGCATCTAGGAAAGGACCTAATGAACCACTCGCATCAAGAACAGTAGAAGTAACATCATGAGTATCAAAAGCAGTTTCAGATTCAGCAGTAGTAGCAGTGTGTGTAGCATGTGTATGTGGTGGTAGTGTAACAAGCTTACTTATAACAGACGGTGAATCAAGGGCAGCAGAGGTGTTTAGGACTGTACCTCTTCTTGTAGTGGATGGTAAAATAGGAAAATTTCCATCATGAGACTTACCCATGATGAAAGGAGTAGCAGTGAACAATAGTAGATCCAAGTGAACTTACAAATAAAGCTATACTCCCCGGCAACGATGACATAAAATAGTCTTGATGACCCACAAGTATAGGGGATCGCAATAGTCTTCGAGGGTAGTATTACCGAATTTATTGATTCGACACAAGGGGAGCCAAAGAATACTTGCAAGCCTTAAAAACTGAGTTGTCAATTCAGCTGCACCTGGAAATAGTTCTTGCTCACAGAAGTTTATCAGTAGCAACAATTTGGTAGTAGCAACAACAAATTAACAGCAGCAGTAAAACAGGAGCAATAGTAACAGTAGTAGCAAACAGTAGGATATGAGTGCGGTAGGCATATGTATGGATGGACGGGCATTGCATGGACGAGACTAAACATGTAAATTCAAGAACTAGGGATATTTCAGATAAATAAGAATAAGCATCCAAGTACTAAACAATTATAGGTATGTGCTCCATATATAGTCATGCGTGCTTGCAATGAGAACTTGCACAACATCTTTTATCCTACCAGCCAGTGGCAGCGAGGCCTCAAGGGAACTACTGGAAATTAAGGTTCTC
Source organism: Avena sativa (assembly GCA_916181665.1). NCBI lineage: Eukaryota > Viridiplantae > Streptophyta > Magnoliopsida > Poales > Poaceae > Avena > Avena sativa. The sequence continues at coordinate 448,731,353 of OV702285.1, forward strand.
CTTTTAATAGAGTACCGGAGCAAAGCATTAACACTCCATGAACACATGTGATCCTCACATCACAGCCATCCCCTCCGGTTGTCCCAATTTCTGTCACTTCGGGGCCTTTGGATCCGGACAATGATATGTGTACACAACTTACAGATAAGATCACAAACAATACTATCATAATGATTCAATAATAAGTTCATATCTGAGATCATGGCACTCAGGCCCTACTGACAAGCATTAAGCACAACAAGTTGCAACAAAGTCAAATAGCACTAATAGAGATACTAGGCACCATGCCCCAACAATCTTATTTGATTACATGATAAAACTCATCCAATACCTACCATCCCCATAGCCTACAGCGGGGGATTACTCACTCATGGATGAGGGAAACATTGATGGTTGATGGAGAGGCGTTGGTGATGATGATGGAAATGATCCTCCCCAAATTCCCCGTCCTGGCAGGGTGCCAGAATGGAGTTTATGGTTCCAAATCGCGGCTTCTGGTGGTGGCGGTGCAACAGAAATCTTTCTATAAAAACGTTGAACACCCCTTAGTTTTTAGGTTAGAAGGCATCTTATAGGCAAAGAGAGAGGCCGAGGGGGTGCCTGGGCTGGCCACACCCCTCCCAGGCACGGGGTGAGCCCACCCGCGCGGCAGGGGGTGTGAGCCACCCAGGGATCCCCTCCGTTTCATACTCTGGCTTCGTGGATATTCTAGTGAAATAGGATTTTTGGCATATTTTCCGGGATTTTTCCTGATAGTTGATTTTCTACACAAAAACTAGACACGAAGGTAATTCTGCTGAAAACAGCGTCAGTCCATGTTAGTTGTATCCAAATCACACAAGTTTAGAGGAGAAACAATAGCAAAATTGTTCGGGAAAGTTATAAGTTTTGGACGTATCAGATTCCAGCAGCACGACAGCGTGGTGGTGGAAGTAGAGGGAAAATCCCGTAGGGCTTCGCCTAAGACGGAGCGGGTATGGTGGAGTAGAAGAGGGCCTCGGCGATCTAGGGTTTAGAGGTGGTGGCCGGCGGCTTGGGTTAGCTAGGCGGCGGTTTCGAGGGGCTTCTAGACGGCGGCAACTTGAGAGGGCAAGAGGCCGGCGGCTAGGGTTTAAAGTGGGGAACAAGGGGGAGCCCCCTCCCATCTATTTAGGAGAGGGAGAGGTAGTTTGTGGGAGGAGAGTTCTCCCCCAACTCCTCCTTGTGCCTGCGGCAAGGGGAGGGAGGAATCCTTCCCTAGGTGGGATTCCTTTCCTCCCTCCACTAGGAAACCATGTTGGGATTTGACTTTTTAAAATTGGCATTTGACTTTCAAACTAGAGTTTGATTTCTCTCTTCACATTGCCGAGCCAAGTGACCTAGGACATGATGCAACCATTCCACTTTGGTATGACACATCCATGTCCCTTCCCACTCTGGATCGATGGACATTCTAAACCCTACTAGAACATTCCGGTGAAAACACCGAAACCATTCATGAACTCCGAAATTGGACTTTCCTTATATGAATCTTATTCTCTAGACCATTCTAGATGTCCTCATGATGTCCTGGATCTAATTCGAGACTCCGAACAACATTCGGTATCTTACTCACATTTATCTACTAAACAACATTGAATTCTTAAGTGTGTCTCCCTACGGTTCGTGAATTATGCAGACATGATCGAGGCTTTTCTCCGATCAATAACTAATAGAGGAATCTGAAAATTCATATGGCTCCCACGTATTTCTACAATTACTTCATGATCGAATGAACCATTTACATACGATACCAATTTTCCTTTGTCTCACGATACTTTACTTATTGAAGGTTTGATCTTCGGTATCTCTACATACCTAGTTCAACCTCGTTACAGATATGTACTCTTTACTCGTTCTTGTGATATGTGATCCCTTGTGAGCCAGTCACATGCTTGCAAGCCAATTGTATGACATTCCACCGAGAGGGCCCAGAGTATATATATCCGTCATATGGATGGACAAATCCCACTCCTGATCCATGTTCCTCAACACATACTTTCCGAACACTCAATGCCACCTTTATAGCCACCCAGTTACGAAGTGGTGTTTGATGTCATCAAAGCATCCATCCGGTGATGGTGATTAACATGATCTCATGGTCGAAGGATTTAGGTTACTATGTATCTGAAAGCTTATAGCAAACGAACTATTGAAATGACTTGATATGATGCTACGCTTAACTATAGGAGTATGTCCATCAAATAATTCTCCTAATGATATGACCTTGTTATTAATAACTTCCAATGTTCATGATCAGGAAACCATGATCATCTATTAATCAACAAGCTAGTTTAACAAGAGGCTTTACTAGGGACTCTTTTTTGTTTACAAAACACACAAGTATTGATGTTTCCGTTAATACAATTATAGCATGGGATGTAAACATTTATCATAAACATAAAGATATGATAATAACCACTTTATTATTGCCTCTTGGGCATATCTCTAACAGTCTCCCACTTGCACTAGAGTCAATAATCTAGTTTCAAACCTTTGTGCATTCAACACCTATGGCTTTCCGGTGTTGTATATACACGATTGCAAGTGGTTAACTAATCTTCGGATCCAACACTTTCAGGTCTGTGTGTAATTGCATGTCTTTGCGTCTCTACACATCACTCATTCTCTAATGAGATGGCTTTGTATAAATTTGGTCCTTTGGTGAGACCTTTAGTTCCCTTGGGATTAAACTATGTCGATAATTGTTGTACAATATATCTTCATTGTACTATCCTGCTATGAACCACACCTAGTTTGATAACAAACTATTTGACACAAATACCCTCTTTTGCTGCTACAATATAGTCATATACTTAACCTTTTGTTGCAGTATCTATCACAATTTCTTAACTTTGGAACTCATCCAAATCCATTATGGAATCTCCTTTCCATTACATTGTGCCACCCATAGTTTAAATGGAGATAAACTTAATTTGTACTTTGTGACAAAACTAGTATCAAGTAATACTTTACAATGAACTATCCATCTATTTGTCACCTCTACAAAAATAACATATTCTTAGTTCTTCCAAAAGATCATAAGAATATCCTTACTATCGTCCAATGATCATCTTATGAATCATTCGAGTATATGCTCATAACATTTAGAGCATAGGACATATCTGGATGTGTACATATCACAGTATGAAAAATACTCTTTGTGATCAAGTATCAAAATACTTGAATCTTTGTTTCACTTACCAAGTGTCGATACACTTGAATTTCGATTTAATCCTTTCTGTGTGATAAGAAACTTTCTTGTCATTTCCATATTGAACTTATTCAATATATCATCTATGTACTTTTGGCACAACCATATTAGCATCTCAATCTATCCATATAGACATTGATGCCAAATATTCGGGTTTTACCTAAGTCTTTCATCGAGATGAAATTCTTAACTTGTGTCAATAAAAGATACATCATTTCCTATCAACAGTATGTATTTCACATAATGCATTAGAAATATGTCTTAGTGCTCCCACTTAATTTCTTGCAAATGCAAGCATCTTCATCGTCTTTGATGAAATTAAATTTTTTAACAGTTTCATCATGGTGAAGATTCCAACTTCGTGATGCTCACTTCAACCATTGAAGTATGCATGCTCTTTTAGCATCCTTTGAATCAACAAAACTCTTTAGATCATGTCATGTACACGTCCTAGGTAACAATTCTATTAGAAGAACTTTGTTTTGTTTGTTCAACTACCATATAACAAAATTATATGTAGAGGTTGCTACATTAATCCGTCTAGACTAAACATCGCTATGAAAGATCAAATCTTGTCATAATCAACTACTTGAACATTGTCGTAAACTCTTTCCCGACATGTTGACTATTTCATAGATGTGAAACATCCATGTCTATTTCTTTATAGATCCAAATACGACTGTAAGGTCTTACACCTTTTGAGAGGGTCTTCCAAGTTCAAAGCTTGATTTCTCGTGTATGGAACTATCACGGATTTCATGGCTTCAAGCCATTTGATGGAGTTAGGGCCCATCATCTATTCTTTGCATACATTCGGTTCATCATTGTTAAACAATAATGATTTACTTTCAAATATTAGTATTTGATTGTTTACCCGACCTACTTGGTTCAATAGGAACTTAGACTTCCGTGACCACAACCTTTGAGGCATGTGAGCCATGAGCATTGTTGCTGCCTCTGAAACACTTTCCGGTGTTGTACAACTCAGCACATATAGCTAAGGTTCTTTTAACCTTATCAAAGTTCTATTGTCCTCCCACTTAACTTTTCATGGAAAATTTCTTCTAAAAGAAACTTGACGTTCTAAGCAACAAACACTTTTGTCTTTGGTGTTATGGAGGAGTATCCAACGATTATTCGAAATAACTTACAAAGACATGCTCATCCGACTCTTGGTTGTAAACATCTTACTTATGCATAGCATACCAATGATTAAGAAAGGACAACTTGGGTTTTATCCCAAACCATAACTTTATATGGTCTCATTTCAACAGATCATGATGGAGCTCTTTTCAGTGTAAAAAGGGGCAGCCACTAAAGCTTTTAATCTTTAAAATATAATGGCATTTATATAAGTTACACCTTTGATCTTACCATGTCAAACAAGGTTTTATTACATATCTCGAATACTCCATACTACTATGGTGTTTTCGGAAACATAAATCTATGGAACGATTCCTCAAATCTTAGGTGTTTTGCTAAACTTGTATCTCAAATGTCTTCTTTTATGATCCTATCATAAACTATTTATATTCTTGTTACAATGATTTTCCACTTCATCTTGAAAGTCTTTGAACATTTTTCAAATGTTTCACACTTTATCCCCATTAAGTAAATATTCATATATTCACTCAAATTTTCGGAGAAAGTATATGAAGTTGAAATCCATCGCTCTCGACTACACATAATGAGCTTCATACATCTATATGTACAAGTTCCAATAAGCTAGTCATTCATTCCCTTTTGGCCTATGAATGGAGTTTTAATTATCTCTAGGAAAGTTTCACAAGCATCATTTGATCAAAAATCAAAAGACTAAAAAATTCCATCAATCATGGAGTTTCTTCATGTTATCTTTTCTATATAATTTAAACGGCAATATCACTTCTTAAGTGGTCTTTCAACAATTGTCTTTCGACATTTTTAGCACCAGTTTTATGGATGTGATTTATCCAACCAGATTTGTAAATCATCCATCTTTTATGGATTACGACAATTATTTGAACAACCCTTTTGTTCTCATGATACCTGATCGAAAAAACAATTATTGAAACAAATCTTCAAGGTAAGCTTTGATGTCAATGAGAAACACAACAATACTTTGTTTGTTTTCAATGAACATCATCACATATTCTCTTGCTGGTTACTAAGGCCATTGCAGTTCATGAATTGTGTTGTTTTTGTATGACTTTTCATACCAACAAATTTGGTATCCAATACTTAAGAACCACATTGTTTAACAAGCAAGGAATACAACCATAACATGTATATCATCTATATACATAAGATGAACAATTCTAGTCTTTTCTTTTCTGCCAAATATTTCTAAGATTCTCTTTTAGCATTAAATTTTCCATTTTAAAAGAATCTATCAACATCAATAGTGGCGTCATACACATGACACATAGTCCAAAGCGTGTATAGTGAAATACTAATATCTTTGGACTTGCACTTTGAAGTAGATCACCATCATCAAATGCTTGGCGTACTTTTGAATTATATACTTTAGTAATCTTTTAGTGTAGTAAATATTTTACCTACATCTTATATTCATCCTTATCATGGAAATTTTCATGATCAAGCTACTTTAGCTTATTACGGTGAATCATGAGTATAATGTTGCTCTCCAATAACTTTTGTAGGATTAGGACGACTAGTGTCTCCAACATTTTTGCAAATTATCATCAAATATGAGAACATTAATTTTTGCCATATTATATTCTATCATGTTGTAACCAAAACATCATTTCAAATATCGCAATATCTTCCACACATGATGGTTTCTGAAACAATTCTTTCTGCTCCTAGATAACCTTGATATTAAAAAAATCTTTGGAATATCAAGAATTATGGAGAAAAACATGATGCTTAGATACTAATACTAGAGTTTTTACTCTTGATTTAATACTAATTATCAAACTTCATCGAGTAAACGGAACTTGCTGAAAGTTTTCAATAGGACTTTTAAACTTTAGATTAACACTTCAAAACAATACGATACCAGTTCGTAAAGTAACTATCCAGAATTATATAGTTCTATTATCTCAATTATAACTAAGCTTAAGGTGGTGAACGGATGCCAATGACTACAACAACTATGCAATTCACTTTGATTTAATTTATGATAAATAGTGTTCAACTTTTAATCATATTACTGTTGAACTCCTACTCAAAACAATATCCCTCACATTGTTTTAGTGATCACACGAACCAAATCCACTACACCAAGTCCGATCATCACGAGAGATGATGTAGCTTCAAAGGCGAACAATCAACATGTTCATCATATCATCTATATGACTCATGCTTTACCTTTTGGTATTCCGTGTTCCGAGACCATGTCTGTATATGCTAGGCTCGTCAAGGTTAACCTTAGTATCCGCATATGCAAATTTTGCTTGCACCCATTGTATGCACACATAGGAACTATCACACCTGATCATCACGTGATGCTTCGAAACGATGAGTCTTAGCAACAGTGCCTACTAAGGACGAACACTTTATTACTTGATATTTTGTGAGAGGGATCATCATATAATTCTACCGTCGCAATATAAGTAATACAAGATGCATAAAAGGATTAACATCACATGCAATTCATAATATGTGATATGATATGGCCTTTCTTCTGGTGCCTTCGATCTCCATCTCCAAGAACGAACATGATCTCCATCATCACCGGCGTGGCGTCAAGGCCAATGGAGCTGCTCCATGGTTGTCGTCCACCAGCATCAACTATTACAACTACTTTGAATAATAGACACGCAGGTCTTAACGAAATTAAAAAAACAACCATAAGGCTCCTTCCGGTTGCCAACTTACAATAAGGATCATTTCATATATCATATATAATCACAATCATGTCCATATCACATCACAACACACCCCTGCAAAACAAATTTAGATGCCTCTAATTTTATTTGCATGTTTTATGTGGTTTGGGGCTTTCGAATAAGAACCGTTCTAACTTTAACAATAACCACAACATTGATACAAGTATTGTCAAGTGCCTATTGTAAATTGAATCTTCACTATGGTGGGAGAGACAGACACCCGCAAAGAAACTTATCCAATACAAGTTGCATGTCGAGCGTGGACCAAGTCTTATGAATGATGTCATGTAAGGTTAGCCCGGGCCGCTTCATCCCACCATCCCGCAAGATGCAAAGTACACAAGAAGCAATCGACAACAAAAGCATCAACACCCACAATAAACATTGTGTTCTACTCGTGCAATAGATCTACGCATGGACACGGCTCTGATACCACTGTAGGGGTTCGTAGCATGGAAAACAAAAAAAAATTATCGCATGAACACACACAAGCCAAGATCTAATCAACTAGATCGGTGCCACGAGTTGATAGAGTACTAACCCTCGAAAATTCCAAAGCGGTTAACGAGATTGGATTCTCGTGGTTGATGTAGTCGTTCACTTGCCGATCTCAAGATCGCAAAGACTATCCTTACGGCGCCGCGTTCCGGAAGCGATTCCGCAGTCGGTCACATGTTGGGTACTCTATGAAGACCTTCCTCTCACTTGTTCCAGCAGATAGAGGAGGTTGTAGATCTCTCCTTGCGATTCTGATGACCCACAAGTATAGGGGATCACAACAGTCTTCGAGGGTAGTATTACCCAATTTATTGATTCGACACAAGGGGAGCCAAAGAATACTTGCAATCCTTAACAACTGAGTTGTCAATTCAGCTGCACCAGGAAATAGTTCTTGCTCACAGAAGTTTATCAGTAGCAATAGTTTGGTAGTAGCAATAGCAAAGTAACAACAACAGTAAAATAGGAGCAATAGTAACAGTAGTAGCAATCAGTAGGATATGAGTGCAGTAGGCATAGGGATGGATGGACGGGTGTTGCATGGACGAGACTAAAAATGTAACTTCAAGAACTAGGACAATTGCAGATAAATAAGAATAAGCATCCAAGTACTAAACAATTATAGACATGTGCTCGATATATAGTCATGCGTGCTCGCAATGATAGCTTGCACAACATCTTTTGTCCTGCCAGCCCGTGGCAGTGGGGCCTCAAGGGAACTACTGGCAATTAAGGTGCTCCTTTTAATATAGCACCGGAGCAAAGCATTAACACTCCATGAACACATGTGATCAGGTATTATGAGAACAAAAGGTTGTTAAAATAATTTCCGTATTCCATAATAGATGGATGATATATAAGTCTAGTTGGAGAAATCACAACCATAAAACTAATGCTAAAAATGTCACAAGACAAATGATTGAAAGATCACTTAAGAAGTGACATCGCCATTTAAATTATATTGGAAATAAAACATGAAGAAACTCCATGTTGGTGGAATTTTGGAGTTTTTGATTTTTATCAAATGACACTTGTAAGACTTTCCTAGAGATAATTGAAACTCCATTAATAGGCCAAAAGGGAATCGTATGACTAACTTATTGGAATTTGTACATATTGATGTATGTAGTCCATTATGTGTAATCATGAGCGATGGATTTCAACTTCATATGCTTTCTCCAAAAATTTGAGTGAATATATGTGTATATTTACTTAATGAGGAAGAAGTATGAAACATTTGAAAATGTTCAAATACTTTCAAGATGAAGTGGAAAATCATTGTAACAAGAAAATAAAGAGTTTATGATTCGATCATAGAGGAAGATAATTGAGTTATAAGTTTAGCAAAACCCCTAAGATTTGAGTAATTGCTCCATGGATTTTCATTTTATGAAACACCATAAGAGTATGGAGTGTTCGAGATATGTAACGAAACCTTGTTTGACATGGTGAGATCAAAGGTTTTAGTTTTAAAACTGCCATTGTATTTTAAAGATTAAAAGCTTTAGTGACTACTGCTTTTACACTGAAAGGAGCACCATTGTGATCCGTTGAAATGACACCATATAAGTTATGGTTTGGGATAAAACCCAAGTTGTACTTTCTTAAATATTGGTATGCTAGGCATAAGTAAAATGTTTACAACCAAAGTCGGGTGAGCATGTCTTTGTAGGTTATTTCGAATAACCTTTGGGTATTCCTCCATAACACCAAAGACAAAAGTGTTTGTCGCTTAGAACATCAAGTTTCTTGAGAAGGAATTTTTCGTGAAAAGTTAAGTGGGAGGAAAATAGAAGTTTTATAAGGTTATTGAACCTTAGATAATATGTGCTGAGTTGCGCAATGCTGGAAAATGTCCCGGAGGCAGGAATAATGCTTATAGCTCACGTGCCTCAAAGGTTGTGGTCACGCAAGTCTAAGTTCATATTGAACCAAGTAGGTCAGGTAAACAATCAAATACTAAGATTTGAGAGTAAATCATTGTTGTTTGACAATGATGAACCGACTATATGCAAAGAAGCGATGATGGTCCCTGACTCCGACAAATGGCTTGAAGCCATAAAATTCGTGATAGTTCCATACACGAGAAATCCAGATTTGAACTTGGAAGACCCTCTAGAAAGGTGTAAGACCTTACAGTCGTATTTGGATCTATAAATAAATAAACATGGATGTTTCACATCTATGAAATAGTCGACATGTCGGGAAAGAGTTCACGACAATATTCAAGGATTTGATTATGACAAGATTTAATCTTTCATATTGATATTTAGTTTGGACGGATTAATGTAGCAACCACTACATATATTGGTATATGATAGTTGAACAAACAAAGCAAAGTTTTTCTAATAGAATGGTTACCTTGGACATATACATGACATGATCCGAAGGGTTTTTTAATTCAAAGGATGCTAAAATCTCATGCAAACTTCAATGGTTGAAGTAAGCATCGCGGAGTTGGAATCTTCACCGTGATAAAACTGTTAAAAGGTTTAATTTCATCAGAAGACGACGAAGATGCGTGCATTTGCAAGAAATTAAGTGGGAGCACTAAGACATATTTCTAATGCATTATGTGAAAGACATATTGTTGATTGGAAACATTGTATGTTTTATTGACACATGTTAAGAATTTCATTTTGATGAAAGACTTAGGCAAAACCCGAATATTTGGTATCAATGTCTATATGTATAGATTGCAACGCTAATATGGTTATGCCAAATATATATAGATGAGATAATGAGTAAGTTAAATATGTAAATGACAAAGAAATGTACTTGTCACATAGGAAGGATTGAATCAAGATTCAAGTGTACTGACACTTGGTGAGTGAAAGAATATTCAAGTGTTTTGAAACTTGGTGAGTGAAATTACAAGCATATTTTTGATCAATTATACTGTGATACGTACACATCCAGATATGTCCTATGATCTAAATGTTATAAGCATATACCAGAATGACTCATAAGATGATCGTTGGACAATAGTAAGGATATTATTATGATCTTTAGAAGAACTAAGAATATGTTATTTATGTAGAGGTGGCAAATAGATAGATAGTTCATTATAAAGTGTTACATTGATACCAGTTTTGTCACAAGATACAAATTAAGTTTATCTCAATTTAAACTATGGGCGGAAAAATGTTATGGAAAGGAAGTTCCATAACGGATTTGGATGAGTTCCAAAGTTAAGATATTGTGACAGGTACTACAACAAAAGGCTAAGTATATGACTGATGTAGAGGGCATTTGTGTCAAGTAGTTTATTATCAAACTAGGTGTAGTTCACAGCGGGCTAGTACTATGAATATATATTGTATGACAATTGTATCGACATGGTTTAACCCCAAGGAACTAAATGTCTCACCAAAGGACCAAAATTATACAATGCCATCTCATTGGAGAATGAGTGATGCGTAGAGACGCAAAGACATGCAAATACACATGGACCTGGAAGTGTCAGATCCGAAGATTATGTTTACCACTAGCAATTGTGTATATACAACACCAGAAAGCCATAGGTGTTGAATGCACACAGTTTTTCAAACTAGATTATTGACTCTAGTGCAAGTGGGAGACTGTTGGACATATGCCCGAGAGGTAATAATAAAGTGGTTATTATCATATCTTCATGTTTATGATAAATGTTTACATCCCATGCTATAATTGTATTAACCAGAAACATTAATACTTGTGTGTTTTGTAAACATAAAAGAGTACCTAGTAAGCCTCTTGTTAAACTAGCTTGTTGATTAATAGATGATCATGGTTTCCTGATCATGGACATTGGATGTTATTAATAACAATATCATATCATTAGGAGATTGATGTGATGGACATACTCATATAGTTAGCATAGCATAAGATCAAGTCATTTAAGTTCGTTTGCTACAAGCTTTCAAAAACATAGTAACCTAAACCTTCGACCATGAGATCATGTTAATCACCATCACCAGATGGATGCTTTGATGACATCAAACACCACTTTCGTAACTAGGTGGTTATGAAGGTGGCATTAGGTATTCTGAAAGTATGTGTTGAAGCACATGGATCAAGAGTGGGATTTGTCCATCCATATGACAGATAGATATACTCTGGGCCCTCTCGGTGGAATGTCATCCAATTGGCTTGCAACCATGTGGCTAGGTCACAAGGGATGTCATATCATGGAACGAGTAAAGAGTACTTATCGGTAACGAGGTCGAGCTAGGTATAGAGATACCGGCGATAAAACCTTGGATAAGTAAAGTATCACACAACAAAGGGAATCAGTATCATATGTAAATGGTTCATTCGATCATGAAGTTATCCTATAAATATGTGGGATCCATTACGGATTTCCATATCCCACTATTGGTTATTGATCGGAGAGGTGTCTCGATCATGTCTGCATAGTTCATGAACCGTAGGGAGACACACTTAAGTATTCGATGTTGTTTGAGTAGATATGGAATGTGAGTTGGAGACTGAATGTTGTTCGGAGTCTCGGATTGGATCCAGGACATCACGAGGAGATCCAGAATGGTCCAGAGAATGAGATTCATATAAGGAAAGTCATGTTCTGGGGTTCAGAAAAGTTTCGATATTTTGACTGGAACATCTAGAATGTTCTAGAGGGACCACCAGTGGGTCGACCACCCCAGGAGGGAATGCATGAGATGATGCAATGTCATGAAAATTCATGGGCCAATGCGCCTAACCCTCTAGGCCAATCCCTATTGGGGCTTGTCCCTAATAAGGAAAGGGGGATGTTACTTGTGGGGGGGGGGGGGGGTTCCCCTTTCCACCTTGGCCGTCGCTTGGTGGAGTTGCGGAAGGACATGACCATGGGTGCCTCCCTCTCTCCACCACACCCTGCTCCAGCTTAGGCGAAGCCCTGTAGTAAACTCTCCTCCTCTACCACCACCACCACATTGTCGTGGTGTTGGGATTCCGAGGAGATCTACAACCTCCGTTGCCCTGCTGGAACAAGGGAGAGGAAGGTCTTCATCGACTACCGTATGTGTGACCGACTACGAAAGCGCTGCCGGAATGCAGTGCCGGAAGGATCATCTACGCGATCTTGAGATCGGCAAGTGATCGACTACATTAACCACAAGAATCCGATCTCATTAAATGCTTTGGATCTATGAGGGTTAGTTCTCTACAATCTCGTAGATTAGATCTTGGCTTTGCCATAGATTAGATCTTGGTTTTGTGTGTTCATGCGATAGAATTTTTTTGTTTTCCATGCTACGAACCCTACAGTTTCTACCATGCCTCTTGAACTAGTTAATTCTGATGTTTGGGGCCCTTCTCGTCCCTCTTCTGGGGGTACAAGTATTATGTGAATTTTATTGATGATATTCACATTTTTGGCTAGATTTATCTCCTTAAACACAAATCTAATGTGGAGCACGTGTTTTATGCTTTTCAAACACAAGTTGAGCGTCTGTTGGATGCTATTATTAAAGTTGTCTAGTATGATTGGGGTGGTGAATATCATAAGCTGCATCGCTATTTTTAGCATACATGCATCTCTCATAGAGTCTCTTATCCTCACACCTCTCAACAGAATGGTATTGCCGAGCGTAAACACCGACACTTAGTCGAAACTAGGCTTGCTTTGCTCGCCCACTCCTCTCTCTGTCGTGGTATTGCCGACGAGTACGCCATGGAGGTGTCCTCATAGTGCATGTTTAGAGATGTGGGGGAAGGAGTACGGTTGATGGGTACGAGGTAACACAACTTACCCAGGTTCAGATCCGACGACGGTGGCGGAATCCTACTCCTGCTATAAATCACTATAATGGCAATACGCCGAGTTACAGGGATCGGTTCGTTGTGCGCGATATGAGTTGAGTTATCTAGGTTATGCCCTAAAGGCTCCTATAGGTCTGCTTATATAGTCGCCAGGTCCTAGGGTTACAGGGAAAGTCCTAGCCGGACAGGTTATAGAGTCCTACACTGCATACAACTAGTCTAGCGTGTCTTGCACTCCAAGGCTCCGGGTACGTCGGTGACTCCTCCGTAGCCTTCCTTTATCCAGCAAGGGCCTCCCTTCTAGATCCATCTAACTGGGCCGCCCAGCAGGCCATGGGCCTTGCTACCAACTGTGGTCCACCCGGGTTATCTGGATTAGAGACATGCTATGAGGATACCCATATAACATATCCCCAACATTAGCCCCCGGAGATCTTATGCCGTCTTGCCTCTTCAGGTTGAATGCTCCGTCTAGATGAATGTCGTTAAATCGTCAAGCAATATCTTGTAGTCCTCCCAAGAACCCTGCAATGCTCTCCGTCTTCAACTTGTAAGTTAGAGAAATGTTGAATCTTCCATCATAGTCTTCTCGTAGCCGGACCGGATCCGTCCATGCCGGAATCTTCCGATGGGATGGTTCATCTTCCCGTGTCAGCTAGAGCAACATAGACCATAGGTCAGCGACGCCTCGTAACTCACACATGTAGAGAACACAATGATTTCCATTTTTCCCACGTGATGGATACGAACCGTTGGTGGCAGAGGTGGGAACGTGGCAAAATTTTCACGCACACGCTGTCCACGGATCAACCACTCGATCACTTTGCACGAATCTTGACGCTGGGGGTTATAAATTATAACCATGGTAGATTTTATCCTTTTACCTCATTCTCCCCCGTGTCATCATCTTCCTCCTACGAACACCTTCTCGAGCTCTCCGCGCACACGCGAAAAACCCTAGCTTCTCCCCCAATCTCTATCAGGGGGATAGCCCCCGGTAGGGTCACAAGGGGTAAAACATTGCCCATCTTGGCTTACGCCGAGTAAAGGAAGAACCAGGCCGAGTAAGGTCGGCCGGGTAAGATGTTTATATGCAGCCGACATGGGAACTATGTTGGCCCATATGAGACAAGTTTGTTGATCTTGCAGGAACCAACGAGCCGAGTCTCACGAGGAAGGGCCAATTCAGAAAGGACGTGTGGCACCTTTCTGAGTGAGGTTTAGGAGGGACCATGGTAAAGCACGATCAAAAGAGAAGGGCAACACCGGGTGACGCGAAAGGAGCCGGGTGACGCCTAAAGCAAGGGCTAACGTACAAAGTTACTGCATGACGCCAAAGGAACTGGACGTATGTGAAGACCGTTAGCTGTGCAGCTTTATGGACTGGGCTACTGGGCTTAGCACAAGCCCATGACCCGGCCCGTACAATAAGGACCAAGATCCAAACAGTAACCCTAGGACCCAAAGGGGTGTAACCTAGCTAGCCATCGCCTATATAAGGAGGGGGATAGCTAGGGTTAGAAGAGGTTGGACCTAGTAGGGAACTAGTGAACTGAACCCTAGTTCATACAGCTCGAGGATCACTTGTAAACCTCAAGCATCAATAGAATTCCCAAGTGTGGAGAGTTCATCTTGTTCTTCGTGCATGGATAGACCGTGCACTCCCTCCCCGGTGACCACAAGCACCCATTCGGCCCCTAACTTAAGCCTACCCATGGCAGCGGTCGTTTCATCAAGTTCGGCGAGCACCAGGTCTACGTTGCGGTGCGCGTGGAGCGCGCATACCCGGAGCGCGTCATTGTGGCGCTGGATCCACCTGCGGTTCCTGCCACAGGAAAGCTTCATCAGCTCGTCCCCGTTGAGGTAATGATGACAGCTCCTAACCCAGCAGCACGTCCAGTAGCTCCCGTAGTGAATGAGGATCCCGAGGGAGGAAATCAAGAGGAGATGCCAAGGGCTGCAAGAACAACAAAGGAACCGCTAGAAAAGCCAGAGAACATAGCCAGAAGTAAGAGAGCCAAAGAGCTGCAAGACACAATAGACAAGTTGGCAGAGCCAGTAGCACAAGCAGCTGATCCGGCACGTGTGCAGGCCGAGTTGGAGGAGGCTAGGATAAAGGTCCTAGAGAAAGCAAAGGAATTAGCGCAGTTACAGCAAGAGGTGGATATCACAATCCGAAAGCTCAAGTCGGAAAATCGAGTCAAGGGCGCGAAGACCCGGCTTGATTCAACAAGATTAAGGGGAAGAAACCTCAACGAGGAGCTGGCGGATGCAACGTCAAAATTGACGCCAGAAAACAGCAACGAAACAGCCATGCGGCCGACATACAATACAGCAGCAGCTAACCTGAGAGCCACAGAGGCAGCAATGGCAGAGCTACCCCATTTGATGGGTGAAGCAAAGAAAAGGCAACAAGAGCGAGTCAATGAACTGGTGAGAGCAGCATGAATACTGAATGAAGCATACTATAGGGCAAATCCAGGTATAGCAGGAAGGCCACAGCTGGTTCACTCGGCAACTCCTATCCCGGCTAGATCAGCAGGTCATACAGCTTCCTCACTCGGAGTGGCACCAAGATAGAGAAAAGAAAAGAGTGTGGATTCAGGAAGGAACAAGCAAATGATCACCTATGGCACCAAGACAGAGAAAAGAAAAGAGTGTGGATTCAGGAAGGAACAAGCAAATGATCACCTATGACCCGATAGTGGCTCAGAGAAATCCAGCACGTGCACAAGAAATAAGAAGGAATAATGTTCAGGTAAATGAAGACCAGGAAAATGTAGGCCGAGAAAGGCAAGCAGGACAAAGGAATGACAATGAAGGGCAGAATTTTGCGCCTCAACCTAGGCGTGGAGCTCACTCGATGGGAGGAGGAAATCCAGTTCCGAAGAATGCTCCAGCTCAACCCGAAAGAAGACAGCAAAGCGTGGAAAAAGCAGTACAACAACCTGCTGACCCGAACGCAAACAGATACAATGATGGTTACTCGCCGATGGTAAATGACGGATATGAATTGCCGGATCACACATACCAAGCAATGGATCAAGACTCGGAGGCAGGAACCTTCAGCCGGATGATGCAAGACTAAATCTTGATCGAATAAAGATGGCAGAACTGATTGAGTCACAAGGTCCACCATGTTTTGGCAAGAGGATCATGAAGGAGCCACTTGTACCAAATTTTCAGCTGGCCAGAGGAACAAAAACTTACGATGGAAGCACAAAGCCAGAAGACTGGCTCATAGATTATGGAACTGCCGTGAAAATCGCGCAGGGAAATTTGAGATGGGCAGTACGATATGTGCCGCAAATGCTGGAAGGACCAGCACGGGTGTGGCTGAATAACCGTAAGATCCCACCTTTATAAAGGTAAAGATCCATGTGATTGCAATGCTAGTCCCTGGATCAATTGCTAGCATCCACATTTTAAGATGAAGTACACAGAAACAAAGGTCATTATTACATCGTCATTCCAGAGATAACATAGTCTTTTACAACTCCATAGCCATAGGCTAGTATAAGAGTTTATCATAACAATATAAATAAAAGTCTTCATCTTCATGTGCCATAGTCAAGCATGTTGAGTGTAGACTCATAACCCCTAATCATCATCAGAGTAACCTGCAACATCACAAGTTACAACCATGGTGGGTCAATACATTGGAATAGTATTGGAAAGTGATACCTTAGTAGAATATTAGCATCTAGTTACTACATGAATTTTGGCTAAGTGTAGCTTAGGCTTGCTTTGCTCAAAATAGGTTTTACCTATCAGTTGAAAACACTAAGTTTTTGTTTGGCAAAAACTCCCAAGGAACCACCAATAGAAATTGGTGAACCTTCACCCTTGTTCAACCACAAGTTTTAACTTAGAAAATTGGGATGAGGAGATTCTTGATAGCTTCCATGTCTTGATGCTCAAATTTTCCATTGCCGGGGACACGGCTAAGTACTTAGTTTCTTCCTTCTGCAGAGGTGGTGCACTTTCCCCACAAGACTTGATTTTCACCAAGACAAGACCTTTCAGAAGCCTTCCCTTAATCCAAAATGGACGCGCTCCAAACCTATCATCCCCTACCACCAACTGTCCATTTGGCTAAGTTATTGCAACATATATGATCCAGGCAGAGCCCATAATGCCATGTGGCTGCACTAGAAGCTTCTTAACATTTGGCATCTCAAATCCCTTTGTTCCTGGGTGGCATTCCACAAGTGAGATACACAAGGTAAACCATAGAAATGGGCCTTGTGTAACCACTCAACACAAACCAATCCACCATTCTACCCAGGTGTTTCATTCACTTAGTTGTTTTATTAAGAAAAAACATAAGTCAAAGACTTAGCAATATTTTTCCATAGCATATATATATTCCACCCTTGGTTGCTACTAGCTAGGCTAAGCATGGAAATAGCAAGTATCTTAACTTACAGAAAATTCTAACAATTCTACAACTACTAGGATTTCCCAAGCATAGCATATAGATACTTAGCAAAAATATTCATGCAAGCCCTATACAAAATATTTCTAATGCATAGTCAAAATATTGGGATAATAATATGAAGAACCAATTGCCTTGGTAGTTGGGGAGTAGCAACAATCCTCATAATCACAATCACCACTAGCACCAAAGTCTACACATAAAATGATAGCACCAAATTCACATATCAAAATGAACAAGCAAAAATATATGAATGCATGCAAAATGTCATGTGATGATTTTTCTAAACCCAACAAGACAAGTAAACAGTACTGATTAATAAACAAAACAATTATACACCAAATAAACTTTATTTAGCCTTTAAAACAATTTTCCATTAATTTTTATACACAAAATAAGCTTACAAATGTCTCTGCAAAAATAACCAGATTTACATAAACAATTTATTAAACAAAGTGCATGGTTGGATATAATTCTTTCTCCTGATTCCAATGATATAAAATTTGCAAAATTTGACGTGTGGATCAAAAGTTATGAATTTTGCAAGTTTGAACATATAATAGAAATGTTTCTATCTTTTTAAATAAAACAGCGCCACACGGCAGCTTCTGATTGGACAATACCGGTTCGGCCGGATCACGCTCGTGGACTGCAAGATCTAACTAAAGATGCATGGCCCAGATCCGTTCGTACCGCTTCACCTAAGATCTAACCGTGGCCTTAGGATTTAGATCCGATGGATCAGATCCATCTGACCAAGAACCAGCAGCGCTAATGGTGCCTGCGGCGGCAACGGTTCTGGCGCTGACACGCCGGCGAGGCCAGATGGGCAGGGGGGTCAGGCTAGTGCTTACCGAGATCGCGAGGACGTGGAGATGCTCAACGTGCAGACAGACAGGGTCAGGGCACACGGACACAGCAGCATGAGCTCGTCGGAGTTCGTCTGAGCGTCAGGTGCTCACTGTCGGAGTCGAAGACGACGTCCTGGGGCACAAGGATTCAAACGAAAAACGTTAACAGATGCACGAGGCACTGGCGAACACGATTGCGTGAACCAGAGACAGAGGGGAACACGGGGCTCACCGGAATGGCTCGTCGGAGTCGAGTCAAGCTTCGGCCGTTTCCAGATGTTGACGAGGGCGATGACCTAGGACGATTTAGGATGAATTGAAAGCATGAGAAGGTGCGCAAGATGATGGCGAAGCATCTCGCATGAACTAGAGGGCAAGGCACGCTCGAGACTCACCGTGATGGCTCATCGGAGTTCCTCGGTGCTGCGGCGGTGTTGGGTGAAATTTGGGGAGCCTGGCGGCGCTCTGGTGGTGCTGAGTGAGGGGAAAGGAGCAGGGTGGGGAGGTGGTTAAGTAGCCGGAGCAGGGGCGGCATTCACTCGGCGAATCAATGGGAATTAAGCAGCTTAATTTGCGGCAGTGAAGGAGGAGGAAACGGGCGACGACGGCGTCTGCGCGTGATGTTTGGGGGAGACGATGCTGACATGGTGCAGGGCCCAGCGTCAGCGGCTGTGGGGTAAGGGTCGCGCGGCTGAGAGAGGGGGCAGAGGGGGAATGGCCCAGGTGGGCTTTTGGGCCGGTTCTGGTGCTGGGCTCGTTTGGCAGCGCTAGCCCTTTTGCTTTTCTTTTATACTTTTCTTTTTCTGTTTTTATTTTGTGGAATCATTTTCAAATGTTTTTCAAATGAATATGAATTCAATTTTTCTCTGAATTTTTATAGGATGAATCATGCACTTATTTGAGTATTAAACATTGATGTTCACTCAAATTTATATTGGCCCATTGGAATTTAAAATAAACAATGCCTTTATCATTTAGACATATGAATAGTTTTAAATTCATATTTTGTTTTGAAAAACTTTGTCCAAGCTTTGGAAAATATCAAACAATCCTATGCTCAATTCTTTTCTAGTCAAAACAAATATTCTCATATTAGAGAGTAACATTAAGACTATTTCCTTGCTTACATAAAATAATAGACCACAAAGTTTCTGTTTTTGAAGAAATGATCCTAAAATGATTATAAATGCATGAATGATATGCAAACTTTGAAATCATGATTTTTGGGATGTTACAATAACTTGCCACCCGGAAGCATCAACAGCTGGATCGATTTTCAGGATGCTTTTGTGAGCAATTTCACAAGCACCTACAAGAGGTCGAATCGCCCACAACAGCTAGCATGTGCAAGCAAAGGCCAAATGAGACAGATAGAGAATTCCTCACAAGATGGTGTACGATGCGTAACTCTTGCGAAGGGGTAATCGAGTCACAGGCTATTGCTTGGTTTGCACAAGGATGCAGACATGGAAGTGTGTTGCGACAAAGGTTACAGAGAGATATTGTAACATCCCTAAATTCATATTCCAAAACTCATTCATATCATTCTTGCATCATTCATCCATTTAGGATTTTTCTCAAAAATCATTTAGAGACAGAAGTTAGAGCTATGATTTCATGTGGGCAATTTATCTCAAATGGCCATCACCCTTTGAAACTTGAATGTTAGGTACTTGTTTGCTTGCCTCCATTGATGGAAGGATTAGGTGAAGCTTTTAACCCAAGATTCCAAATTTAGAAATAATTTTAAAATCTTTTTCAAATATTTGCAAACTATAGCAAATCTTTGTTTACTTTGAAACCCAAGCTTAACCAAGCCTTGCAAAGTAACCACTTAGTTAAAATGGCTGTTTTTGAACCCACAAAACCCTGCAAAAATTCCCAAAGCAGTTTGGATTCAAAAAGGATTTGAATTCATATCAAATTCATACCAGAAAATGAATTTAGAAAAAGAAAAGGACTCCTCAATGGAAAAGGGCCGCGCGGCCAGAATCTGGCCCAGCAACAAATCGAGCCCAGCAAGCCCACCCGGGATCTTCTTATTTTTCTCTCACGCGCGAGCGCACGCGCTGAGCCGCTGACAGGCAGACCCCACCTACACTCCGCGCACCTCGCTGACAAGCGGGCCTTCTCCACGCCAGTGTCGTCTCCACCCGCACGACCTGTTCGTCCCCAATCAACGCGGCCGTTTCCTGTGTTTAATTCGCGGCGTCAATTCGAATCAATGGCTGAGTGATTCTTGCGCTTGACCAGGCTATATAAACCCCCTCTGTCCCCTCTCTCTTTTCCCCAAACCCCAAGCACAGAACGCCCCCAGGCTGCGCGCATTTCTCTCTGCAACCCCGCCGTCTCCGACGACTGCGCCGGCAAATTCCGGTGAGCCTAGAGTTCCCCTCGGTCTCGCGTTTACGCTATCTTGTTCAGTGAATCTCTATGCACCTTCTGACACCCTCCGTTTACCTTCGCATGACCCATAGCTTCGGCAACGTCAACGACTGGTCGCCACCGTCTTCTGTACGAACTCCGGCGAGCTATAGCGGTAAGCCCCGACCGCCCCGCGTCTTCTAGTTCAAGCACACAACTCTGCCTTGACTCTGTGAATCTAACCGTGTCCTCGTCCTGCCTTGGGGTGGTTCACAGCGACGTCCACAACGACCACCCGACACACCGACGCCGTCCTCCACTCCGGCGAGCAATCGCAACCGTGTCCGAGCGCCCCTTGACCAACCGCGAGTACGACGAGCTTCGCCGTGACCCCCTGAGCCCGGTGAGCTACTCCTCGATCTCTCTTACCCCCTGTAGTGCCGCCTCCGTTGTCGACCGATAGTTCCGCCGCCGGTAGCCACCGCTCCGCCGCCAGTTCTTGGCCAGGGCAATAGCAGCCGTTAGATCTGTATCGAGCGCTAGGATAGATCCACTTAAACCGAAGCGGTACGCGATCTGAGCCGCCAGATTTTATTTAGATCCTACGGCTGTGGAGCTCGATCCAGTGCGAAACGGTATGGGCAAATAAGAACATGACGCGTGCCTAGGTTAGATCTGAAAATAGATTTAAAAACCAGAAATTTGATCCAAATTCAAATGCTCATAACTTTCGATTGCCACGTTGGATTTTTGCAAACTTTATACCGTTGGATTCAGTGAAACAAGACCTTTCTGAATATCCAATTTATTTAACATATAGTAACAGTTAAAATGATTTTATTTGTAGAACAAGTTTAAGGCTATTTTAGATATAGATTTATTTTGGTAAATTATATTGGGGCCAAATAAGTTTAGTTGGCAAACTTGTGACATGTTAAGTTTCTGTAGACATGAGCATACTTGGTAGAATTTTCAAAAATCACCACTTAGTAAATTCTTGCATGCATGCATTCATATTATTTTTGGTTGTATATAATTGTGAGTAATTGTATGCTTTAATTTCTTGTGTAGATTTTGCTAGTGATTGTGATTGTGAAGAGTGCTACTCTCCCCACTACCAAGGCAAGTGATATTTACATGAATAAATTTGTCCTATGTTTTGAACTGGCATTAGATATTTTGTTATAGTATTGCATGTTATTTTGTCTAATGCAAAAGATGGGAAATCCTATGTAGTCTAGTAGATTTGCTAAGGAATTATCCTTAAGATAAGTTGCCATACTTTGCTTAGCCTAGCTTATAGCAAAACAAGGGTTGGTGAAAAACTACACTTACTATAAAGAAAATATTTCTAAGTCACGAGGCTTATACTTTTCTAATAAAACCACTAAGTCAAATGAACCTCCTGGGTGGAATGGAAAGTATGGGTTATGTTGAGTGGTTACACAAGGCCATGGACTTGGGTTGTGTATCTCACTTGTGGTAAGCCACCCAGGCACAAAGGGATTTGGAGGCCAAGTGTTGAGAAAGCTTACAGTGCAACCACTTGGCAATATGGGCTCTGCCATGATCATATAGGTTGCTAGAACTTAGTCTTTTGGACAGTTGGTGGTAGATGGGATGATAGGTTGGAACGCGTCCATTTGACTAAGGAAAGGCTTCTGAAAGGTCCTGTCTTGGGAAACCAAGTCTGGTGGGGAAAGTGCACAACCTCTGCAGATGGAAAACCTAAGTACTTAGCCTTGTCCAAGGAAATGGACACTTTGAGCATCAAGACATGGAAGCTACAAGAATCTCATCACTCCAACTTCTAAATAAAAATTTGTGGGTGAACAAGGGAGAAGACCCCAATGTCTATTGGAGGTTCTTTGGGAATGTTTTTGACAAAGAAGAATTTAGTGATTTCAACTAATAGGTAAAACTTATTTTCAAGCAAAGCAAGCCCAGCTACACTAGCCAAATGCATATAGTAATATAGTCCACTTAAAATATACTAAGGTATCACTTGCCAATACTATTCCAAAGTATTGACCCTCTGTGGCTGTAACTTGTGATGTTGCAGGTTACTCCGATGATGAATAGGAGTCATGAGTCTACACTCAACATGCTTGCCTGTGGCACATGAAGATGAAGACTTATGTTTTTTTACTTATTCCTTAAACTCTTGTATTAGGCCTATGGCCCTGAGTTGTAAAAGACTATGTTTTATCTCTGGAATGAATGTAATAAACGACCTTTGTATCTGTGTACTTCATCTTAAACTGTGGATGCTAGCATTGATCCAGGGACTAGCATTGCAATCACAGGGATCCTTTCCTTTATAAAGGAGGGGTCTAACATATGGTATCAGAGCACTGTGTTGCCTGTAGGATTATGACCCTAGGATTGGAAAACCACTAAGAAAAAAAAAGTTTTTCAACTACTTCTACACTTGTCTATTCTTCTCGTAAAACTTTTCTAATCTCTTTCAACTTCCTTTGTAGATGAACTCCATCAACGAAGCCGTGAAGAAGGGACCACTCATGACCATGACCTTGGAGTGTGAAACTGAGTTTCCCAATATTCTCAAGGACCTCATGGAGGCAATGGATGCACATGGTGAAGCCGTGTACAAGGGCTTTCCAGTGATGGATGAAGGAGTGGAGTATTGGTGGGTGCAACTTCACTTGTACAAAAACAAGGAAGACAACCACAAAGAAAGGGGATTCTGCATGTACACCAACACTACAATGCACACCACATTCTTTGAGTCAGCCAGGGATGCAGCTTGGAGGACTATCAAAGAACTTAGTGCTAGAGTCAGGTGCAGAATGCTCAACCTCCAAAAGGACTTAGAGAAAGAGAAGGAGCTTACTCAAGAGTTGGAAGACACCAACCAAGAAATAAGGGGAGATGTTATAGACTTAGTGATAGAGTCAAGAGAGCAAGATTCGTGGATTGCCTCTAGGAACATTGTGTTTAATAATAGATCCCGTGAGATTGGATTGTAAGGACACTTCGTTAGTTGGACCACCACTTATCACCTTATTTCCAAAAGACATTTTAAATAAGTATGGACCTTGAATGGTGTAAGGGACTTATGTATGCATGACTTGTGTGACAATAATGTTTCATGGATATGTATGAATGTTTGTCTTGATTTACCTTGAATTGCGCTGTTCTAACTTTTTCAATCTTATAAATAGATGCCTATTGCCATCAGCACTGTTGAGGAGTTTCGGGTTACTCGTTTTGGTCCCCGTATCATTGAGCTTACCACTCTGCTTGATCTCCCTCTTCCTACCATCACGGTGTACCCACTCACCAAGTTCGAGAGGAAGGACCTCTGGGGCTTCAAGGTGAACCAGCCCGGACGCCAGACTGAGCCTACCATGGAGGCCATCGTCTTCAAGCTGATGCACGACGACAGAGAGAGAGGCATGGAGGTAGTCATGCAGGACCTGATAGGACGACTGTTAGGCCGTCACTCCCGACAGGTTAGGGGCACTCACTTCCACGCCTTCGGAAGACGTGATGTTGATGGAGAGTCCATCGACTTTGAGGACGACTCGAGGAGCACTGCGGAGCCGATACGTCTTTATCTTCAGGACTTAGAGACTCTTCTCAGGCACGTAGATACGGACAGGACGAACGTCATGCTAGGTAATGACGAGCTTCAGGTGCAGCTTCGCGAGAAGGACAAGCTTTTTGCGCAGCAAGATGAGATGATCAAGGAGATGGAGACAAAGTTCGAGGCCCAGGACCGCAAGTTCAAGAGTCAGGAGAAACGCGTCCAGGATAGGAACAAGAAAATCCGGGACATGACCGAGGAACTGAAGTCCAAGGACTTCGAGCTTGAGCAGCAGCAGATGGTTATTGAGAGGCTTCGCTCCCAGAAGAGGGCTCTCAAGGCCAAGGTCGATTACTTGACCACTACGATTGAGGAGAACAAGACCGCGATGGAGAACGCAGGTCTTACCTTCGTCGAGGAGGAGATTGATGCTGATGAGTAGACTTGACTACTCGTTTACCTTTCATATTCATACTTGTTATTGTGAACTTATTATTGGACCATCCGACATGTGGATGGCTTGCCACTTGTGTGTTTTACTTCATGAGCTTGTTATGTGGTTGTTGAACTTTTATTCTTATGTTGCTTGTTATGTGTTTGCTTATGATGTATTGTGCATGAAACATCTATGGGTATCTCATTCTTATCTATTTGAACAAACCACAGATGCCTCCCCGTCGCGCGAACCCCAACCCCAACAACATCACCCCGGAAATGCAACAAATGATGAATGCGCAAACACAACTTATGCAAATGATGACAACGTTCATCCAAAACCAGAATAACAACAACAACAACAATCCCAACAACAACAACAACAACCCTCCGGGTTTTGATATGCTCACCAGATTTCTGCGTCTGAGGCCAGCAAAGTTTTCGGGAACAACTGATCCCATGATAGCCAATGACTGGCTACGTTCTGTGAACAAAGACTTAGTGACCGTGGGCTGCACGGATGCTGAAAAAGTCAGATTCGCAGCACATCTGTTGGAAGGACCAGCCGCCACATGGTGGGACAATTTCCAAATTACCACTCCTTTGGATGAGGTAACTTGGGCTATCTTTGAAGATGGCTTTCGCACTGCTCATATCTCATCAGGAATGATGAGTCTGAAAAAGAAGGAGTTTCACAACCTGAAACAGCGCCACCGCAGCGTGGCTGAATACATAGAAGAGTTCAACAATCTGGCGCGCTACGCACCGGATGAGGTTGATACAGATGCCAAGAGAAAGGAAAAGTTCTTGGAGGGTTTGAATGATGAGCTGAACCTACAGTTGTCTGTGGCATATGTTCCAACTTATCAGTCATTGTGTGACAAGGCTGCTATTTTGGAAAGTAAAATGAAGCAAGTCGAGAGTAGAAAGAGGAAACACTCCGACAAACACAGCTCGGGATCGTCTCACAAACGATCTCACTATGATGACAGTGGCAACTCAGGACCTCATAAACATGGGAAATTCAGCAAGCACAACCACAACCGTCATGACAACAAGCATCATCGCAGTCATGACAAGGACAAGTACAAGTACAAGACCCACAAGGGTGGACATAAGAGCCACTATAGTGGAAATGGTAGTGGAAGTGGAAGCCAACCTCCTAAAAAGGACATCAGTCAGGTTGAGTGCTTCAAATGCAAGAGGATGGGACACTATGCAAATGAGTGCCCCGAAAAGAAGGTGGAAGGACCTAACAAGCCGAATCCTTTCCAGAAAGGACAGGTTAACCACATCAATGTGGAGGAGGTCTATGAAGAGCCTGATGCCATTGCTGGTAAGTTCAGACTCAACTCAATTCCAGCATTTGTACTCTTTGATACCGGTGCATCTCATTCATTCATATCAAAGACATTTGTTGAAAGAAATGAACTACCGGTAGAAACCATTGGGTGTCCTATAAGAGTAAGTTCTCCGGGTGGAGAAATGATAGTAAACTTAGGGTGCCACGACTTAGTCCTAGAGTTTGGAAAACATAAGTTTCCAGTGAACCTAATAATCCTAAATTCCCAAGGATTGGATGTGATTCTAGGAATGGATTGGATGGCTAAGTACGAGGGAGTATTAGATTGTGCTAATCGTACAGTTGCACTCACAACCCCAGAAGGAAAAAGAATAAAATTCAAGTCAAACTTTGAATCCAAAAGAAGTAAGCTGAATTCTCTTAAGGGGGTTAGCATGGACAGTGTGCCAATTGTGTGTGAGTATCCGGATGTGTTTCCGGAAGAATTACCAGGAATGCCACCAGATAGAGATGTGGAGTTTCTGATAGATTTGGTACCAGGTTCTGGACCAATAGCTAAGAGACCGTACAAAATGTCAGTTGATGAACTGAAGGAACTCAAGAAACAGCTAGGAGAACAGTTGCAGAAAGTATTTATTCAACCAAGTTCTTCATCTTGGGGAGCCCCAGTATTGTTCGTGGAGAAAAAGGATAGAACGCAAAGATTGTGTATTGACTACCGTTCTCTCAACGAGGTGACCATCAAGAATAAATATCCTTTGCCAAGAATCAATGACTTGTTTGATCAGTTAGAAGGAGCATGTGTGTTCTCGAAGATTGATCTTCGGTCAGGCTATTTTCAACTCAAGATAAGAGAGCAAGA
Organism: Avena sativa; assembly: GCA_916181665.1. Lineage (NCBI taxonomy): Eukaryota > Viridiplantae > Streptophyta > Magnoliopsida > Poales > Poaceae > Avena > Avena sativa. The sequence continues at coordinate 448,758,464 of OV702285.1, forward strand.
CATACCTAAAACAGCATTCACAACAAGGTATGGCTTGTATGAATACACTGTGATGCCTTTTGGTTTAACCAACGCTCCAGCATACTTCATGAATATGATGAACAAGGTGTTCATGGAATTTCTTGACAAGTTCGTTGTCGTTTTCATCGATGACATCTTGGTCTACTCCAAGAGCAAGCAAGAACATGAAAGACACTTACGTTTGATACTTGAGAAACTGAGGGAATATAAACTTTATGCCAAGTTTAGCAAGTGTGAGTTTTGGTTAGAGAAAGTTGGTTTTCTTGGTCATGTTATGACAAAGGATGGTGTGGCAGTTGATCCTGCTAAAGTTTCAGCTGTGACAGATTGGGAATCACCCAAGAATGTGAAGGAAGTTCGTAGTTTCCTCGGCTTAGCAGGTTACTACAGAAGGTTCATTGAAAATTTCTCAAAGGTTGCTAAGCCAATGACTGAATTGCTAAAGAAGGATAAGAAATTTGCTTGGACTGAAGGTTGTGAAGTCAGCTTCCAAGAATTGAAGAAGAGACTAGTGACAGCACCAGTTCTATGTCTGCCAAATTTGGAAAAAGATTTCCAAGTATATTGTGATGCGTCTCATCAAGGGTTGGGTGCCGTACTTATGCAAGATGGAAAAGTCGTAGCCTATGCTTCGAGACAACTCAAAACTCATGAAATAAACTATCCTACTCATGATTTGGAGTTAGCCTCTGTCGTCCATGCACTCAAAACATGGAGACATTACCTTTTGGGTAAGCGGTGTGAAGTGTTCACCGATCATAAGAGCTTGAAGTACATCTTCACCCAGAAAGAAATCAACATGAGACAAAGGAGATGGCTAGAACTTATCAAGGATTACGACTTAAGTTTGCAATACCACCCCGGTAAAGCAAATGTAGTAGCAGACGCTCTAAGTCGTAAGACGTTTGTAAATGGCCTTACAAAAGGGGAATTGCCAGATGACTTGTGTAAGCAATTCAAAGAACTCAGATTGGAGATTGTACCAGAAGGACATCTCATGTCCTTAGATGTTCAACCCACTCTATTGGACAAGATCCGAGAAGTCCAGAAGACCGATAAAGAAATTGAAAAGATTAAGGAAAATATTAGTCTAGGGAAAGCTAAGAGTTTCCATATAGATGAACAAGGTACTTTATGGCACGGGAAACGTATATGTGTTCCACAAGACCCGGAGTTACGGAAACTGATCTTACAAGAAGGTCACAACTCTCCATATTCTATTCACCCGGGAAATACCAAGATGTACATGGACATGAAGGAAAGGTTTTGGTGGAACAATCTCAAAAGGGACATCGCCGAACATATTGCTTTGTGTGATGTGTGTAGCAGAGTCAAAGCGGAACACCAGAAACCAGCAGGTTTGCTTCAACCACTGCCTATTCCTGAATGGAAGTGGGAAAATATTGGTATGGATTTCATTACCGGATTACCAAGGACCAGGTCAGGGTATGATTCCATATGGGTAGTGGTGGATCGCCTAACTAAAGTGGCTCATTTTATACCAGTGAAGACGACCTATACAAGTGCCAAGTTGGCTAAAATCTACATGAGCCGACTTGTATGCCTTCACGGTGTGCCAAAGAGTATCGTGTCAGATAGAGGAACCCAATTCACTTCTCACTTTTGGAGACAGCTACATGAATCTTTGGGAACAAGGTTGGAATTCAGTACTGCTTTTCATCCTCAAACTGATGGACAAACAGAAAGGACTAACCAAATTCTTGAAGACATGTTGAGGGCATGTGCCCTAGACTATGGATCAAGTTGGGATGAAAGTTTGCCTTACGCAGAGTTCTCTTACAACAATAGTCATCAAGCTAGTATTGGAATGGCACCATTTGAGTTACTCTACGGAAGGAAGTGTACCACCCCATTGTTATGGAATGGTGTGGGAGAAAGAAGCTTATTTGGACCTGATCTTATCAAAGACGCCGAAGAGAAAGTCAAATTGGTTAAGGACAGGTTAAAGATAGCACAGTCCCGACAGAAAAGCTATGCGGATTCTAAGCGTAGAGAAGTCACCTACGAAGTTGGAGATAGAGCTTATCTCAGAGTATCACCACTTCGTGGAGTGAAAAGATTTGGAGTCAAGGGAAAGTTGGCACCAAGATATGTTGGGCCATTCAAGATTCTAAGTCGCAAGGGAGAAGTTGCATATGAAGTTGAATTGCCAGAGTCTCTGTCAGCTGTCCATAACGTATTTCATGTGAGTCAGCTTAAGAAATGTCACCCAGAAATGGAAGAGTCTTCTTTGAAGGATACCATACCTTTGGAAGAAGTTCAGCTAGAAAGTGATCTCACTTATGAGGAAAAGCCTGTCAAGATTCTAGAGACCGCAGAAAGAATTACCAGGACCAAGCCTATCAAGTTTTGTAAAGTGCAATGGAACCATCACTCCGAAGAGGAAGCAACATGGGAAAGAGAAGATGATCTTCAGAAAGACCACCCTCACCTATTTGCTAGCCAAACCGAATCTCGAGGGCGAGATTCATCTTAAGGGGGTTAGATTTGTAACATCCCTAAATTCATATTCCAAAACTCATTCATATCATTCTTGCATCATTCATCCATTTAGGATTTTTCTCAAAAATCATTTAGAGACAGAAGTTAGAGCTATGATTTCATGTGGGCAATTTATCTCAAATGGCCATCACCCTTTGAAACTTGAATGTTAGGTACTTGTTTGCTTGCCTCCATTGATGGAAGGATTAGGTGAAGCTTTTAACCCAAGATTCCAAATTTAGAAATAGTTTTAAAATCTTTTTCAAATATTTGCAAACTATGGCAAATCTTTGTTTACTTTGAAACCCAAGCTTAACCAAGCCTTGCAAAGTAACCACTTAGTTAAAATGGCTGTTTTTGAACCCACAAAACCCTGCAAAAATTCCCAAAGCAGTTTGGATTCAAAAAGGATTTGAATTCATATCAAATTCATACCAGAAAATGAATTTAGAAAAAGAAAAGGACTCCTCAATGGAAAAGGGCCGCGCGGCCAGAATCTGGCCCAGCAGCAAATCGAGCCCAGCAAGCCCACCCGGGATCTTCTTATTTTTCTCTCGCGCGCGAGCGCACGCGCTGAGCCGCTGACAGGCAGACCCCACCTACACTCCGCGCACCTCGCTGACAAGCGGGCCTTCTCCACGCCAGCGTCGTCTCCACCCGCACGACCTGTTCGTCCCCAATCAACGCGGCCGTTTCCTGTGTTTAATTCGCGGCGTCAATTCGAATCAATGGCCGAGTGATTCTCACGCTTGACCAGGCTATATAAACCCCCTCTGTCCCCTCTCTCTTTTCCCCCAAACCCCAAGCACAGAACGCCCCCAGGCTGCGCGCATTTCTCTCTGCAACCCCGCCGTCTCCGACGACTGCGCCGGCAAATTCCGGTGAGCCTAGAGTTCCCCTCGGTCTCGCGTTTACGCTATCTTGTTCAGTGAATCTCTGTGCACCTTCTGACACCCTCCGTTTACCTTCGCATGACCCATAGCTTCGGCAACGTCAACGATTGGTCGCCACCGTCTTCTGTACGAACTCCGGCGAGCTATAGCGGTAAGCCCCGACCGCCCCGCGTCTTCTAGTTCAAGCACACAACTCTGCCTTGACTCTGTGAATCTAACCGTGTCCTCGTCCTGCCTTGGGGTGGTTCACAGCGACGTCCACAACGACCACCCGACACACCGACGCCGTCCTCCACTTCGGCGAGCAATCGCAACCGTGTCCGAGCGCCCCTTGACCAACCGCGAGTACGACGAGCTTCGCCGTGACCCCCTGAGCCCGGTGAGCTACTCCTCGATCTCTCTTACCCCCTGTAGTGCCGCCTCCGTCGTCGACCGACAGTTCCGCCGCCGGTAGCCACCGCTCCGCCGCCAGTTCTTGGCCAGGGCAATAGCAGCCGTTAGATCTGTATCGTAGCGCTAGGATAGATCCACTTAAACCGAAGCGGTACGCGATCTGAGCCGCCAGATTTTATTTAGATCCTACGGCTGTGGAGCTCGATCCAGTGCGAAACGGTATGGGCGAATAAGAACATGACGCGTGGCTAGGTTAGATCTGAAAATAGATTTAAAAACCAGAAATTTGATCCAAATTCAAATGCTCATAACTTTCGATTGCCACGTTGGATTTTTGCAAACTTTATACCGTTGGATTCAGTGAAACAAGAACTTTCTGAATATCCAATTTATTTAACATATAGTAATAGTTAAAATGATTTTATTTTTAGAACAAGTTTAAGGCTATTTTAGATATAGATTTATTTTGGTAAATTATATTGGGGCCAAATAAGTTTAGTTGGCAAACTTGTGACATGTTAAGTTTCTGTAGACATGAGCATACTTGGTAGAATTTTCAAAAATCACCACTTAGTAAATTCTTGCATGCATGCATTCATATTATTTTTGGTTGTATATAATTGTGAGTAATTGTATGCTTTAATTTCTTGTGTAGATTTTGCTAGTGATTGTGATTGTGAAGAGTGCTACTCTCCCCACTACCAAGGCAAGTGATATTTACATGAATAAATTTGTCCTATGTTTTGAACTGGCATTAGATATTTTGTTATAGTATTGCATGTTATTTTGTCTAATGCAAAAGATGGGAAATCCTATGTAGTCTAGTAGATTTGCTAAGGAATTATCCTTAAGATAAGTTGCCATACTTTGCTTAGCCTAGCTTATAGCAAAACAAGGGTTGGTGAAAAACTACACTTACTATAAAGAAAATATTTCTAAGTCACGAGGCTTATACTTTTCTAATAAAACCACTAAGTCAAATGAACCTCCTGGGTGGAATGGAAAGTATGGGTTATGTTGAGTGGTTACAGAAGGCCATGGACTTGGGTTGTGTATCTCACTTGTGGTAAGCCACCCAGGCACAAAGGGATTTGGAGGCCAAGTGTTGAGAAAGCTTACAGTGCAACCACTTGGCAATACGGGCTCTGCCATGATTATATAGGTTGCTAGAACTTAGTCTTTTGGACAGTTGGTGGTAGATGGGATGATAGGTTGGAACGCGTCCATTTGACTAAGGAAAGGCTTCTGAAAGGTCCTGTCTTGGGAAACCAAGTCTGGTGGGGAAAGTGCACAACCTCTGCAGATGGAAAACCTAAGTACTTAGCCTTGTCCAAGGAAATGGACACTTTGAGCATCAAGACATGGAAGCTACAAGAATCTCATCACTCCAACTTCTAAATAAAAATTTGTGGGTGAACAAGGGAGAAGACCCCAATGTCTATTGGAGGTTCTTTGGGAATGTTTTTGACAAAGAAGAATTTAGTGATTTCAACTAATAGGTAAAACTTATTTTCAAGCAAAGCAAGCCTAGCTACACTAGCCAAATGCATATAGTAATATAGTCCACTTAAAATATACTAAGGTATCACTTGCCAATATTATTCCAAAGTATTGACCCTCTGTGGCTGTAACTTGTGATGTTGCAGGTTACTCCGATGATGAATAGGAGTCATGAGTCTACACTCAACATGCTTGCCTGTGGCACATGAAGATGAAGACTTATGTTTTTTTACTTATTCCTTAAACTCTTGTATTAGGCCTATGGCCCTGAGTTGTAAAAGACTATGTTTTATCTCTGGAATGAATGTAATAAACGACCTTTGTATCTGTGTACTTCATCTTAAACTGTGGATGCTAGCATTGATCCAGGGACTAGCATTGCAATCACAGGGATCCTTTCCTTTATAAAGGAGGGGTCTAACAGATATGCCGGCAAGCTTGGCAGAAACAATAAGGATTGCTAACTCGTATGCGTTAGGAGATACGACTCAGCCTCTACTCATGTTGGCAGACGGGATGACTGAGACTCAGATCTATGACGCTGACGGATAGCAAAGGCGCGAGGAAAGAGCCGAGTATAGAAGCAAAAGAAGAGATGAAAGGCCAGACTACATATATGGTTCGACTTAGGTTGCGGCCGTGATCAGGATCATCCAGACGCTGGAATTAGTCAGCGGCAAAGGACAATTGGACAACAGCATGGATGCCAAAGAATGATGGCAAAAGCCATATGAACAAATAAAGACATATCAGTACATGCATAAATATACTTATGAGATGATGTTGGACCAACCGTGCAAGTTTCATACGCCTAGTCCGAGTAAACCAGCCAATCACACAACAAGGCAATGCACTTGGTTCCAGAAAGGAGATAGAATGGATTCGCCGAGTAAGCAACTACCACCACCTCCCCCCTCCACCACTCACGGGAGGAAATGCTCAGGTTGTTGGAGCTGATCATAGATACGAGAATAGACAACCGAGGTATCATAATCAAGAAAGAAGAGAAGTTGTGCACCAGGTGCACAATCCAAGAGGTGACGATGCTCATGTCAGCCATGGAACCAGAAATGAGTATAGAGAACATCACCAGAGCTTCGTCGTCTTTGTCACAGAGCCAAATGACAAAAAGAGTCAGCAGAGACGGATGATGGAGGTGAATGCCACAATGCCGGCAATCCCAAAGTACATGCATTGGTCTGAGCAGGAAATAACTTGGAGCATAAAGGATCACCCCAAGATCATGCCAACCCCAAGTGGTTATGCTCTAGTCTTGGATCCAACTTTCATGGGCCCTGATATCAACGTGAAATTTTCCAAGGTATTGATCGATGATGGCAGTAGCATCAACATTATGTACAGGGATACCATGCTCAACTTAGGCATTACCATGAACATGATGGAGCCGATTAAGACAACTTTCTATGGCATTGTGCCAGGATTGTCATGTGATCCAATTGGCAAGATCTGGGTTGGCGTCTTATTCGGCAACAGAGAGAATTGTCGCACTGAAGCCATAGAGTTCGAGGTGGTCGACCTGGTCAGCTCATACCATGCCCTACTCGGCAGGTCGGCTATGGCAAAGTTTATGGCTACTCCTCACATTGCTTACTTGAAGATGAAGCTGCCAGGTCCATGTGGAGTGATCATAGTCGAAGGAGATTACAAACGATCTATTGCTTGTGCCTCAGCCGGATCTTTGATGGCCGAGTCACTGGTCATAGCGCAGGAAAAGCATCAAATGATGGAAGTGGTGGCATTGGCCAAAGCAGCACAAATGTCCATGCCGGCACTGATTAACCCGCATGGCAGTGTGTCATTCCAAGCTACCAAGGAAACCAAGAAAGTACAAGTGGACGAGACTTTCCTAGAGCACACATTTATCATTGGGGCTGGGCTGACTGACAAATAGGAAAGCGAGCTCACAAGCTTCCTCCGTGAGAATCGGGATATCTTTGCATGGTCCACACAGGATCTGCAAGGAGTTTCGAGGGAGCTGGCTGTGCACTCTCTTAATGTAAGGCCAGATGCCAAGCCGGTGAAGCAACTCCTTTGCCGCTTCGCCGAAGATAGGAGGAAAGTGATAGCTGCCGAGATAGCTAGGCTCTTAGCCACTGGATTCATCATGGAAGTACTGCACCTGGATTGGTTGTCAAATCCAGTCTTGGTCGAGAAGAAAAAGGATGACCCGAACATGGAAGTGGTGTGGTGCATATGTATTGATTACACGAACCTCAATAAGGCGTGTCCAAAAGATCCATTTCGCCTGCCATAAATCGATCAAGTCATAGACTCTACTGCTGGGTGTGAGTTGTTGTCGTTTATGGACGCGTATTCTGGTTTCCACCAGATACCACTGAATCTGAATGATAAAATAAATATAGCTTTTATCACCCCCATATGGGGCTTATTGCTATCATACCATGCCATTCGGATTGAGAAATGCAGGTGCAACATATCAAAGATGCATGCAAAAATGCTTGCAAGATCAATTGGACAAAAATGTTCAAGTATACGTTGATGATGCGGTGATAAAAACCAAACAAAGTCATACTCTAACTGAGGACTTGCGTCAAATATTTGAAAACTTAAGAAGATTCTGGATGGAACTTAACCCGGAAAAATGCACATTTGGTGTCCCGGTTAGAAAGTTACTCGGATTTCTGGTATGCAGCCAAGGAATTGAGGCTAACCCGACAAAGATCAGGGCCATCGAAAGAATGGAATTGCCAAAAACCCTCAACAATGTCCAGAAGTTCACAGGATGCCTGGCCTTGTTGAGCAGGTTTATTAGTCGGCTAGGTGACAAAGCCCTACCACTATATCAACTGATGAAAAAATCAGACAAATTCACATGGACACAGCAAGCTGATATCTCTTTCCATGAACTCAAAAATATGTTGGCAACAACACTGATATTAGCATCGCCACTATCCAAAGAGCCAATGTTGCTCTATGTCGCCGCAACCAACCGAGTTGTAAGTGAAGTAATAGTGGTGGAACGTGAAGAAGTGGTGCTCTCTATATCAAAGCAAAATTACACCCATTACCAAAAAATGACATATGGGGTATATATGGCAACAAAGAAGCTGAAGCATTATTTTCAAGAACACCCAATCCGGGTAATATGTGAGGCACCTATCTCGGATATATTAGGCAGCAAAGATGCCAGTGGCCGAGTCCCAAAATGGGCCATAGAACTAGCACCATATACTCCACAATATGATAGGCGAGATGCAATCAAATATCAAGCCGTAGCGGATTTCTTCGTGGATTGGACGGAAATGCAATACGAACCACCACTGCCAGATCCAAATTACTGGAAGATGCATTTTGACGGATCCAAGACGAAAATGGGTCTAGGCGCCGAGATAGTGCTCACATCGCCAAAGAAGGATCAACTCAAGTATGTGTTACAGATCCATTTTGCTGCTTCCAATAACGTTGCCGAGTATGAGGCACTTGTCCACGGCATAAAAGTGGCCAAAGAGATTAGCATCAAAAGGATAATGTGTTTTGGTGATTCGGACTTGGTGATCCAGCAAGTATCTGGGCATTGGGACGCGTTGGATGCAAACATGGCACTGTATCGTTTTCATGTGCAACAAATTTTGGGATACTTTGATGGGTGTGAGTTTCATCACATACCAAGAGCAGAGAATGAGGCAGCGGATGTACTATCCAAGTTAGGCTCATCTCGGCAAGCAATACCTCCAGGAATAGCATTGGAGCATCTTAGAAAACCATCGATCAAGCCGTCACCAGAATCCGAGTCAATATTCATCCCGGCAAGCTAGGAGTCAGATGTTGTGCCAATGGACATTGACACAGGGGCAGGTTCGAGTCACTCGGGGACTATTCCGCTCACCTCGGGGTTGCCGAATCACACTCGGGGACTCCTCAGGTCATGTCGGCAGAACATATGTTGGCTGAGCCAATGGAAATTGATGAAGAAACAGATCCGGCACCGCTTATACCAACATGGGCGCAACCAATATTCAACTACTTGAAAGATGGAACTTTGCTAGATGATGAGATATTGGCAAGAAAAACTGAAAGAAGAGCAAAAGCCTACACCATAATCAACAAGGAGCTGTACAAAATAAGTGTAACGAGTGTACTACAGCGTTGCATAAGCTCAGAGAAAGGTCAAGAAATACTGTTGGACATTCACCAAGGAGAATGTGGGCACCATGCATCGTCCAGAGCATTGGTAGCCAAGGCATTCCGACATGGATTTTATTCGCTTGTAGAAGCACAGGAACTTGTGAGAACATGTAGTGGCTGCCAGCATTATGCGTCAAAATCACACTTACCAACATGAGAATTGAAAACCATACCAATCACTTGGCCGTTCGCAGTATGGTGCCTGGATATGGTAGGACCATTCAAACCAGCAAGGGGCGGCATGACCCACATACTAGTAATGGTTGACAAATTTACCAAATGGATAGAAGTGAAGCCCATCAAGAAATTGGATGGAAAAACAACTGTCACATTCCTAAAAGATATAATCTTGAGATATGGTTACCCGCATAGTGTAATCACAGATAATGGCACAAACTTCGCCGAAGGAGCCTTTGCTCGATTTTGTGGGAAAAACCGAATAAGACTTAGCGTAGCATCAGTCGCTCATCTAGAATCAAATGGACAAGTTGAACGAGCTAATGGCTTAGTTCTATCCGGGATAAAACCCCGTCTAATGGAGCCACTCTAGAGATCACCTGGTTGTTGGATAGAGGAACTACCCTCAGTGATATGGAGTCTAAGGACAACTCTGAATCGATCAACCGGCTATACGCCATTCTTCCTCGTGTATGGGGCAGAAGCAGTTTTGCCTGCCGACATAGAGTATGACTCGCCAAGAGTAAGGCAGTACTCGGAAGACGAAGTAAAAGAGGCCCGAGAAGATGGAGTTGATTTACTCGAAGAAGCAAGGGAATTGGCATTGTCCAGATCCGCCATATATCAACAAAATCTCTGACGCTATCATAGCCGGAAAGTCCAACCTCGTGTTTTCCGAGAAGGGGATATGGTGCTCAGACTAGTGCAGCGCACAACCGGAATGCATAAGCTATCACCCCCATGGGAAGGTCCATTCATTGTAAGCAGAGCATTGGACAATGATTCTTATTATCTCATAGATGCTCGTGAAGCACAAAAGAACAAGGAAGACAGATCAGGTGATGAGACCAAAAGGCCATGGAATGTAGAACTACTTCGCCCCTTCTACACTTAGGATAAGCAGTGTATGTATCATGCGAACTCTCATATGTCGGACGCTTATGCCGGCTATGTGGTGATAATAAAATGGTATGACTCGAAAAACTGACTTGGGGACTGCCCCTTATGTTTATCCTTTAAATTATTCTATGTTGGCTGGCGTAACACCTAAAGCTTATCTCGGAACAAGTAATGTTTACTCAGAAAAAATCAACTCTTCGACTATGCTGTTGTCTGAAAACACGGCTTCATGGCAAGCAAGAGGAAAGGATGCAAGACGAGTAAACATGAACATTGGATAAGTAAAAGGAGAAACGTGAGTCGACCCTGTGTTTGTAACTAACCCACTGCAGGTTATATCGCATTGTATGTTAAATGATCCGGGGTCAAGTGATCTAAGTTTCATACCCGCTAACTCAATCCTTAGTACTTTGAGACTCTAATGTCGAACGCCAAAAAAGGTAGACAAGGGCCAAAGTCAAGGAAAGGTGAAACGGCAAAATGAGACTCGGGGACTTGCCCTTGGATGATTCACATTCAAAGCATAATAAGAAGTTTAAGCCTTATCAAAAGGCACACATCCAAAAATGAGTGAAGTGTATGTTACATCTGTACCCGGCATACCGGGGATCTCATCAAAGTTCAAGTATTCTTCTACTCAGCCTAAGAAGCAGCTAGGCTCGGAGGAGCGGTCTTAGAGCTAGGAGCATCACCCGGAGCATCTCCCGAGTCAGTGGCATCGGTCGCCGAGTCTTCTGGGCCATCTGACTCGGTGGCATCACTATCAGCACCTTCTTCATCAGCAACTTCAGCAAGTGGTTCGCCGAGGTCGAGGAAGCTGGGCCCATCGCACCAAGCGTGCACGAGAGCATACTCGACAATGGCGTAGGCACGCTCCTGGCGTTTCTTGATCAGCTCAGGCTCATGGATCCACTTGCCTTCTGCCCTTATGCGTTCAAGAACATCAAGGGTGATGTCCTTGTACCATGAAAGCACGAGGGAAAGGGCTTTGTTCGCTACAGCTCGGCCGGCTGACTCGCGCCATTGATCCAACCTATCTTCAGTAAGAAGCAGCCTTTCATCTAGGGGCTCGATGAGTGTGGGCGCAACTTCATCCGGCCAGAGCATTCAGAACGCATGAATCAACGACTTGAGCAAGTCTACACCATATGACTTGAGGGTCTTGACGCGCTCTGACAACGCTTCGAGATGCTCATCAATAGTCACCTCGCCATCAGCTGGAGCGCCAGACTCGGCTCGTACTCTTTTCATGGCCCGAATGGCGAACATATCAGCCTTGGGAAAGTTCTTTAGAAACAAAAGAGAGCATTAGCAAAATAACAAAGAAGATGAAAAAGTCAAGAACAGAAAAAACAGTGCAAAAAGGGTAAGAACTCACTACCGAGGAAAGAGTTGATGGTGCCGATCTTGCTTTGTCAGGTCTTGGCCTTGGCTTGGAGGGCGTCGAGATCCAGGTTAGCCAACTCAACCGCCGACTCGTCCTCCTTGAGCAGCTCCCTGGTCTTCTCGGCGCTGGCGGCATGCTGGCCATCTTTCTCGGCAAGATCCTCCCATAGTCCCTTCACCTTGGATTGGTGCTTCTGCTCCATGTTGGCCATCTGCTTTTTCAGCCGGATCACCTCGTCTCGCTCCTTCTGGAGTTCGGCTTGGTTCTTCTCTACTTATTCAGAACATATTACTCGTCAGCAGCAACAAAGGAAGGAACATGAATGCAAAGCAGCAAAAGGATGGCTAAGGACTTACTTTCCGTCTCGCTGATCTGCGAGTGCAGCACCTCGATGGTGGACTGGGAAGAAGCTGTGGGAACACAGCGAGAAAATATTAAGGAAATGAAACAGGGAAAGGTGCACCGAATAAAGATATGGTGAGTAAGAAAATTACCTTGGCCTTGAGTCTCGGCTTGCAGCTTCTGATGATCAAGTTCGAGCTTGCGATGCTCCAAGAGGAGAGCTTGATGCACCTTGGTGCGCTCATTATGCGTAAGCTGCATAAAGGAAAAAGATAGTGAGCAAATTGTGAAGTCCAGCTTATGGCCGGATACGGGTTGACTCCTATCTTGGAGCTTACCGCCGAGTAAGTTCCTCACTCGACAATAACCTCGGGGACTAGGGGATATGTATAACAAAAATACTCAATACACAAAAGAGTAAGAAGACTATGTACCTCGTTCACTTCATCTACGCGAGCCATTAAGGCAATGGCCTGCTGGGTCATGTCAGAAACGTCCTTGGGGCCCAGCTTCACCTTCTTGCCATCATGGGAGCTAACCTCTTGCTCACTAGCTACGTTCCATGCCACAACATAAGGCTCAGCGGCATTGAGGCCATTCCCGCTAAGGGTCCGAGTGAGAACTTGCCCCTTCCTTAAGGAAGTTCCCACATTGGCGCGGGTCGCAATGGCACTTGTGTGCAGGGTAACAGCTTTAGAACTGTCGCCCGATCCGGCGGTTGCGGATCCACCCGGCTTACCCGCTGGAACAAGCATCATTGTTGGTGTTGTAGGCCGGATCTGAGGAGCGGTGTCTGGAGCACAAACCAAGGTCATCTGCTTGGTAGATGTGGGCTTGCCGGATGAAGTGCGAGCCGGATCTGAAGCAGCAGGCCGGGTCTGGTTCTTTCACAGAATAGGAGAGTGAGCAGGTCTAGTTGGAGATAAGATGGGAGCCAGCGGAGAGGGCTTAGCGACGTTGCTGGCACCAAGATCAGGAAGTTGTTCATGAAGACCAGCTTATGGGCTGGTGGCAGAGGAACTGGTAGCGAAGATCTTCTCGACGCCAGTGTTGCTGGCACCAAGACCAGGAATTTGTTCCTAGGATGCAGCAGATGTGTTGGGCCGAGTCTCCTCCGACGGGTGCACAACCGGGTCTGACTGACACTGAGAAGCGTGAGCCTCAGCAGTGGGAGCATCGACTCGGATGGGGCTCTGCACCATGGAATCAGCTGGAGGAGGAGCAGGCCATAGCGGCGAGGCGATGCTAGGAGCAGCCTGGTTGACTGACAAAGGCGCAGCGCTAAAAACAACAAAATGCTCATGAGAAAGCAGTAATATAACATGAGAAGGAAAAATGCAAAGTAAGCAGGTCGCAAAAGCTTACCCGGAGATGGTCTGGTCGCGCGGCGGGCGACGTGTGACTCAGTGCCCAGCTGCTTTGCGAGTCTCCGCCAGCGTGGCGGCAGCAGGAGCGGCAGGAGTGGCCTTGCGCTTCCTAGCCGGCTGAGCACTAGAGGAGGCCCCGCGCCGTTTACCCGTCTTGGTAACATGGATTTTCCCGACTCCGCCCACATCAAGAGGGGGAGTATCATGTACCTGGCCAGCTGCATAGGTAAATGGCAGGCTTACTCGAATAAGTTAGAGGGCTAAGGTCTAAAGGCAAGTACCTCCAGAATCTCACAATCATCATCATCGTCGTCAGACCAATCTCGTAAGGGGTTTCGAGTGTGGCTCTTACCCGGAGTAGAAGCAGCGGCCGCATGCGGAATGGGCATGAAGCACTCCAGATCATACTCGACTTCGTCGGAGTCAGAGCGGTCCTCGTTGTAAGCACTAGGAGGGACAGTACTGTCATCAACCTGGTGAGCAAGATTCTGCGAAAGATAAACAGAATAAGAACAGAGAACGAACGAGACAGCGGATGAACGTAAGAAAAGCTATGTCGGATAGGAAGTGATTCGGAAACTTACCCAGGGGATAGGCTTAACCCGGCTAAATAGAGGGCAGCTCCAAGCCCAATCCTCCGCCAAAGTCAGCTTGAAGATTGAGCTTACTCGGCGGGCTACAGAATCGTGGGTGGGCTCCTTCGTGGAGTGCCGAGTGGGGTCATGCGTGCCGCTCATGAAGCACATCTTGTGGCTCCTGGCTTGGATGGGGCTGACCCGGCGTTCAATAAAAGTGCACATGAGATCCGTGTCGGCAAGATGGAAGTTCTCATCCGGAGACAACAATCTCTCCAAAATTACGTTGGCCTCATTCACCACAGCGTTTTGGTCGCGCGGGTCAAGCTGCCAGAACTCTTTGCTGGGGACCTCGTCCGAGAAAGGGGGGAGACGGATGTAATCAGTGGCCCCGCTGTTTTTGACATAGAAGAAAGTCCTATGCCATTTCTTGCAAGAGTCTAAGCCAGTAACCCGAGGAAAGATGAAATCTCTCCTGGGTGTAATGCTAGCGGCGCCACACTGAGTCGGCCTCTTCTCGGCTCGGGGAGCGCCAGGCTGAGGAACTACTTGGATCCTAAAACTAAACTATTTGGCCCATAGAAGAACTGTAGGCCAAATGCCAAAGTAGGCCTCGCAAGCAGAAATAAAACAAGAGAGGGAGCCAATCGCATTGGCAGGCAAGTGATGGGTCTGAAGATGGAAGGTGGAAACAAAGGAAACAAAGAAATTGCACACGGGCAAGGCGAAACCTCGCTCGAAATGGGAGAGGAAAACCACCCTCTCATTGGCATCAGGTTTGGGGGAAATCGCACCGACGGGAAGACGGCAGTCCACCTCGAGTGGGATGCGGCTGGTGGAGCGCAGCCATTCAAGCTCCTCGGCGGATACCTTCGAGCCCTCCCAGCCACCACGCTCGCCGGTGGGAACCTCCTGTTCTTCGACTCCCACGGCGGCGGCGCATGCTGTTTGGGGGAGACGATGCTGACGTGGTGCAGGGCCCAGCGTCAGCGGCTATGGGGTAAGGTTCGCGCGGGTGAGAGAGGGGGCACAGGGGGAATGGCCCGGGTGGGCTTTTGGGCCGGTTCTGGTGCTGGGCTTGTTTGGCAGCGCTAGCCCTTTTGCTTTTCTTTTATACTTTTCTTTTTCTGTTTTTATTTTGTGGAATCATTTTCAAATGTTTTTCAAATGAATATGAATTCAATTTTTCTCTGAATTTTTATAGGATGAATCATGCACTTATTTGAGTATTAAACATTGATGTTCACTCAAATTTATATTGGCCCATTGGAATTTAAAATAAACAATGCCTTTATCATTTAGACATATGAATAGTTTTAAATTCATATTTTGTTTTGAAAAACTTTGTCCAAGCTTTGGAAAATATCAAACAATCCTATGCTCAATTCTTTTCTAGTCAAAACAAATATTCTCATATTAGAGAGTAACATTAAGACTATTGCCTTGCTTACATAAAATAATAGACCACAAAGTTTCTGTTTTTGAAGAAATGATCCTAAAATGATTATGAATGCATGAATGATATGCAAACTTTGAAATCATGGGATGTTACAATAACTTGCCACCCGGAAGCATCAACAGCTGGATCGATTTTCAGGATGCTTTTGTGAGCAATTTCACAAGCACCTACAAGAGGTCGAATCGCCCACAACAGCTAGCATGTGCAAGCAAAGGCAAAATGAGACAGATAGAGAATTCCTCACAAGATGGTGTACGATGCGTAACTCTTGCGAAGGGGTAATCGAGTCACAGGCTATTTCTTGGTTTGCACAAGGATGCAGACATGGAAGTGTGTTGCGACAAAGGTTACAGAGAGATATGCCGGCAAGCTTGGCAGAAACAATAAGGATTGCTAACTCGTATGCGTTAGGAGATACGACTCAGCCTCTACTCATGTTGGCATACGGGATGACTGAGACTCAGATCTATGACGCTGACGGATAGCAAAGGCGCGAGGAAAGAGCCGAGTATAGAAGCAAAAGAAGAGATGAAAGGCCAGACTACATATATGGTTCGACTTAGGTTGCGGTCGTGAGTCAGGATCATCCAGACGCTGGAATTAGTCAGCGGCAAAGGACAATTGGACAACAACATGGATCCCAAAGAATGATGGCAAAAAGCCATATGAACAAAGAAAGCCATATCAGTACATGCATAAATATACTTATGAGATGATGTTGGACCAACCGTGCAAGTTTCATACGCCTAGTCCGAGTAAACCAGCCAATCACACAACAAGGCAATGCACTTGGTTCCAAAAAGGAGATAGAATGGATTCGCCGAGTAAGCAACTACCACCACCTCCCTCCTCCACCACTCACAGGAGGAAATGCTCAGGTTGTTGGAGCTGATCATAGATACGAGAACAGACAACCGAGGTATCATAATCAAGAAAGAAGAGAAGTTGTGCACCAGGTGCACAATCCAAGAGGTGACGATGCTCATGTCGGCCATGGAACCAGAAATGAGTATAGAGAACATCACCAGAGCTACGTCGTCTTTGTCATAGAGCCAAATGACAAAAAGAGTCAGCAGAGACAGATGATGGAGGTGAATGCCACAATGCCGGCAATCCCAAAGTACATGCATTGGTCTGAGCAAGAAATAACTTGGAGCATAAAGGGTCACCCCAAGATCATGCCAACCCCAAGTGGTTATGCTCTAGTCTTGGATCCAACTTTCATGGGCCCTGATATCAACGTGAAATTTTCCAAGGTACTGATCGATGATGGCAGTAGCATCAACATTATGTACAGGGATACCATGCTCAACTTAGGCATTACCATGAACATGATGGAGCCGATTAAGACAACTTTCTATGGCATTGTGCCAGGATTGTCCTGTGATCCAATTGGCAAGATCTGGGTTGGCGTCTTATTCGGCAACAGAGAGAATTGTCGCACTGAAGCCATAGAGTTCGAGGTGGTCGACCTGGTCAGCTCATACCATGCCCTACTCGGCAGGTCGGCTATGGCAAAGTTTATGGCTACTCCTCACATTGCTTACTTGAAGATGAAGCTGCCAGGTCCATGTGGAGTGATCATAGTCGAAGGAGATTACAAACGATCTATTGCTTGTGCCTCAGCCGGATCTTTGATGGCCGAGTCACTGGTCATAGAGCAGGAAAAGCATCAAATGATGGAAGTGGTGGCATTGGCCAAAGCAGCACAAATGTCCATGCCGGCACTGATTAACCCGCATGGCAGTGTGTCATTCCAAGCTACCAAGGAAACCAAGAAAGTACAAGTGGACGAGACTTTCCAGAGCACACATTTACCATTGGGGCTGGGCTGACTGACAAATAGGAAAGCGAGCTCACAAGCTTCCTCCGTGAGAATCGGGATATCTTTGCATGGTCCACACAGGATCTGCAAGGAGTTCCGAGGGAGCTGGTTGTGCACTCTCTTAATGTAAGGCCAGATGCCAAGCCGGTGAAGCAACACCTTTGCCGCTTCGCCGAAGATAGGAGGAAAGTGATAGCTGCCGAGATAGCTAGGCTCTTAGCCACTGGATTCATCATGGAAGTACTGCACCTGGATTGGTTGTCAAATCCAGTCTTGGTCGAGAAGAAAAAGGATGACCCGAACATGGAAGTGGTGTGGTGCATATGTATTGATTACACGAACCTCAATAAGGCGTGTCCAAAAGATCCATTTCCCCTGCCATAGATCGATCAAGTCATAGACTCTACTGCTGGGTGTGAGTTGTTGTCGTTTATGGACGCGTATTCTGGTTTCCACCAGATACCACTGAATCCGAATGATAAAATAAATATAGCTTTTATCACCCCCATATGGGGCTTATTGCTATCATACCATGCCATTCGGATTGAGAAATGCAGGTGCAACATATCAAAGATGCATGCAAAAATGCTTGCAAGATCAATTGGACAAAAATGTTCAAGTATACGTTGATGATGTGGTGATAAAAACCAAACAAAGTCATACTCTAACTGAGGACTTGCGTCAAATATTTGCAAACTTAAGAAGATTCTGGATGGAACTTAACCCGGAAAAATGCACATTTGGTGTCCTGGCTAGAAAGTTACTCGAATTTCTGGTATGCAGCCAAGGAATTGAGGCTAACCCGACAAAGATCAGGGCCATCGAAAGAATGGAATTGCCAAAAACCCTCAACAATATCCAGAAGTTCACAGGATGCCTGGCCTTGTTGAGTAGGTTTATTAGTCGGCTAGGTGACAAAGCCCTACCACTATATCAACTGATGAAAAAATCAGACAAATTCACATGGACACAGCAAGCTGATAGCGCTTTCCATGAACTCAAAAATATGTTGGCAACAACACTGATATTAGCATCGCCACTATCCAAAGAGCCAATGTTGCTCTATGTCGCCGCAACCAACCGAGTTGTAAGTGAAGTAATAGTGGTGGAACATGAAGAAGAGGGCAAATCTGTCCAAAGGCCAGTTTATTACTTGAGCGAGGTGCTCTCTATATCAAAGCAAAATTACCCCCATTACCAAAAAATGACATATGGGGTATATATGGCAACAAAGAAGCTGAAGCATTATTTTCAAGAACACCCAATCCGGGTAATATGTGAGGCACCTATCTCGGATATATTAGGCAGCAAAGATGCCAGTGGCCGAGTCCCAAAATGGGCCATAGAACTAGCACCATATACTCCACAATATGATAGGCGAGATGCAATCAAATATCAAGACGTAGCGGATTTCTTCGTGGATTGGACGGAAATGCAATACGAACCACCACTGCCAGATCCAAATTACTGGAAGATGCATTTTGACGGATCCAAGACGAAAATGGGTCTAGGCGCCGAGATAGTGCTCACATCGCCAAAGAAGGATCAACTCAAGTATGTGTTACAGATCCATTTTGCTGCTTCCAACAACGTTGCCGAGTATGAGGCACTTGTACACGGCATAAAAGTGGCCAAAGAGATTAGCATCAAAAGGATAATGTGTTTTGGTGATTCGGACTTGGTGATCCAGCAAGTATCTGGGCATTAGGACGCGTTGGATGCAAACATGGCACTGTATCGTTTTCATGTGCAACAAATGTTGGGATACTTTGATGGGTGTGAGTTTCATCACATACCAAGAGCAGAGAATGAGGCAGCGGATGTACTATCCAAGTTAGGCTCATCTCAGCAAGCAATACCTCCAGGAATAGCATTGGAGCATCTCAGAAAACCATCGATCAAGCCGTCACCAGAATCCGAGTCAATATTCATCCCGGCAAGCTAGGAGTCAGATGTTGTGCCAATGGACATTGAATCAGGGGCAGGTTCGAGTCACTCGGGGACTATTCCGCTCACCTCGGGGGTTGCCGAATCACACTCGGGGACTCCTCAGGTCATGTCGGCAGAACATATGTCGGCTGAGCCAATGGAAATTGATGAAGAAACATATCCGGCACCGCTGATACCAACATGGGCGCAACCAATATTCAACTACTTGAAAGATGGAACTTTGCTAGATGATGATATATTGGCAAGAAAAACTGAAAGAAGAGCAAAAGCCTACACCATAATCAACAAGGAGCTGTACAAAATAAGTGTAACGAGTGTACTACAGCGTTGCATAAGCTCAGAGAAAGGTTAAGAAATACTGTTGGACATTCACCAAGGAGAATGTGGGCACCATGCATCGTCCAGAGCATTGGTAGCCAAGGCATTTTGATATGGATTTTATTGGCTGAGTGCGCTTGTAGAAGCACAGGAACTTGTGAGAACATGTAGTGGCTGCCAGCATTATGCGTCAAAATCACACTTACCAGCATGAGAATTGAAAACCGTACCAATCACTTGGCCGTTCGCAGTATGGTGCCTGGATATGGTAGGACCATTCAAACCAGCAAGGGGCGGCATGACCCACATACTAGTAATGGTTGACAAATTTACCAAATGGATAGAAGTGAAGCCCATCAAGAAATTGGATGGAAAAACAGCTTTCACATTCCTGAAAGATATAATCTTGAGATATGGTTACCCGCATAGTGTAATCACAGATAATGGCACAAACTTCGCCGAAGGAGACTTTGCTCGATTTTGTGGGAAAAACCGAGTAAGACTCAGCGTAGCATCAGTAGCTCATCTAGAATCAAATGGACAAGTTGAACGAGCTAATGGCTTAGTTCTATCCGGGATAAAACCTCGTCTAATGGAGCCACTCTAGAGATCACCTGGTTGTTGGATGGAGGAACTACCCTCAGTGATATGGAGTGTAAGGACAACTCTGAATCGATCAACCGGCTATACGCCATTCTTCCTCGTGTATGGGGCAGAAGCAGTTTTGCCTGCCGACATAGAGTATGACTCGCCAAGAGTAAGGCAGTACTCGGAAGACGAAGTAAAAGAGGCCCGAGAAGATGGAGTTGATTTACTCGAAGAAGCAAGGGAATTGGCATTGTCCAGATCCGCCATATATCAACAAAATCTCCGACGCTATCATAGCCGGAAAGTCCAACCTCGTGTTTTCCGAGAAGGGGATATGGTGCTCAGACTAGTGCAGCGCACAGCCGGAATGCATAAGCTATCACCCCCATGGGAAGGTCCATTCATTGTAAGCAGAGCATTGGACAATGATTCTTATTATCTCATATATGCTCGTGAATCACAAAAGAACAAGGAAGACAGATCAGGTGATGAGACCAAAAGGCCATGGAATGTAGAACTACTGCGCCCCTTCTACACTTAGGATAAGCAGTGTATGTATCATGCAAACTCTCATATGTCGGACGCTTATGCCGGCTATGTGCTGATAATAAAATGGTATGACTCGAAAAACTGACTTGGGGACTGCCCCTTATGTTTATCCTTTAAATTATTCTATGTTGGCTGGCGTAACACCTAAATCTTATCTCAGAACAAGTAATGTTTACTCACAAAAAATCAACTCTTCGACTATGCTGTTGTCTGAAAACACGGCTTCATGGCAAGCAAGAGGAAAGGATGCAAGACGAGTAAACATGAACACTGGATAAGTAAAAGGAGAAACGTGAGTCGACCCTGTGTTTGTAACTAACCCACTGCAGGTTATATCGCATTGTATGCTAAATGATCCGGGGTCAAGTGATCTAAGTTTCATACCCGCTAACTCAATCCTTAGTACTTTGAGACTCTAATGTCGAACGCCAAAAAAGGTAGACAAGGGCCAAAGTCAAGGAAAGGTGAAACGGCAAAATGAGACTCGAGGACTTGCCCTTGGATGATTCACATTCAAAGCATAATAAGAAGTTTAAGCCTTATCAAAAGGCACACATCCAAAAATGAGTGCAGTGTATGTTACATCTGTACCCGGCATACCGGGGATCTCATCAAAGTTCAAGTATTCTTCTACTCAGCCTAAGAAGCAGCTAGGCTCGGAGGAGCGGTCTTGGAGCTAGGAGCATCACCCGGAGCATCTCCCGAGTTAGTGGCATCGGTCGCCGAGTCTTCCGGGCCATCTGACTCGGTGGCATCACTATCAGCACCTTCTTCATTAGCAACTTCAGCAAGTGGTTCGCCGAGGTCGAGGAAGCTGGGCCCATCGCACCAAGCGTGCACCAGAGCATACTCGACAATGGCGTAGGTACGCTCCTGGTGTTTCTTGATCAGCTCAGGCTCATGGATCCACTTGCCTTCTGCCCTTATGCGTTCAAGAACATCAAGGTTGATGTCCTCGTACCATGAAAGCACGAAGGAAAGGGCTTTGTTCGCTGTAGCTCGGCCGGCCGACTCGCGCTTTTGATCCAACCTATCTTCAGTAAGAAGCAGCCTTTCATCTAGGGGCTCGATGAGTGTGGGCGCATCTTCATCCGGCCAGAGCATTCTTAACGCATGAATCAGCGACTTGAGCAAGTCTACACCATATGACTTGAGGGTCTTGACGCGCTCTGACAACGCTTCGCGATGCTCATCAATAGTCACCTGGCCATCAGCTGGAGCGCCAGACTCGGCTCGTACTCTTTTCATGGCCCAAATGGCGAACATATCAGCCTTGGGAAAGTTCTTTGGAAACAAAAGAGAGCATTAGCAAAATAACAAAGAAGATGAAAAAGTCAAGAACAGAAAAAACAGTGCAAAAAGGGTAAGAACAAAAATACTCAATACACAAAAGAGTAAGAAGACTATGTACCTCGTTCACTTCATCTACGCGAGCCATTAAGGCAATGGCCTGCTGGGTCATGTCGGAAACGTCCTTGGGGCCCAGCTTCACCTTCTTGCCATCACGGGAGCTGACCTCTTCCTCACTAGCTACGTTCCATGCCACAACATAAGGCTCAGCGGCATCGAGGCCATTCCCGCTGAGGGTCCGAGTGAGAACTTGCCCCTTCCTTAGGGAAGTTCCCACATTGGCGCGGGTCGCAATGGCACTTGTGTGCAGGGTAACAGCTTTAGAACTGCCGCCCGATCCGGCGGTTGCGGATCCACCCGGCTTACCCGCTGGAACAAGCATCAGTTTTGGTGTTGTAGGCCGGATCTGAGGAGCGGTGTCTGGAGCACAAACCAAGGTCATCTGCTTGGTAGATGTGGGCTTGCCGGATGAAGTGTGAGCCGGATCTGAAGCAGCAGGCCGGGTCTGGTTCTTTCACAGAATAGGAGAGTGAGCAGGTCTAGTTGGAGATAAGATGGGAGCCGGCGGAGAGGGCTTAGCGACGTTGCTGGCACCAAGATCAGGAAGTTGTTCATGAACACCATCTTATGGGCTGGTGGCAGAGGAACTGGTAGCAAAGATCTTCTCGACGCCAGTGTTGCTGGCACCAAGACCAGGAAGTTGTTCCTAGGATGCAGCAGATGTGCTGGGCCGATGTGGCATCCCGCAAAACCACTACTAGAAAATCGCGTTGTTTTTGTGCATTGCATCGTCATCATCATGCATTGTTTGTCTGAAACTATTTTCGAAAACGTCTAGTTTTGTCTTCTAAGTAGCCCCCGTCTTATTTCAAATTAAAACATCGGTCTGTCCGGTCTTTTATTTGTCTAAAACTATTTATAAAAGTTATTTTAAAATAAAATAAAACCCTAGACTAAAATATCTAACCAGCCCACCTAAATTCCTAATCCTACCAATCCTATTCTACCCACCCATCCAACCACATCACCCCCACCAATCTCTGGCTGCAACCTTACCCTCTTCCTTCCCTCTACCCAATCCCAGCCCGCCACCTGGCCAACCTCTCTCACCCCACTCCCCTCTCAACCTGCCACGCACACAGCACACACACGCAACACACGCGTGCGCGCCTCCCTGGCCAACCCCCCTCTCTCCGTGTCTCCCCTGCCCCACCAACCGCCCCAGGCCCACCCGCTAGACCCGCTCCCCCCCCGTGGCCCCGGCCCCACCCCTGGCGCGTCCCAGCCCACGCACGCGACGCCCACGACTCTCCTCTCTCCCTGGCGTCCCCGTGACCCGTTCCCTCTCTCTCCCTAGCCGCTCCACCCCCGGCGCTCCCCTGCTGGCCCCGGTCGCCGGCCACCTCTCCGCCCGGCCGCCTCGCGCTCCGGCCCGCCGGCCGCCGTCGGGCCCGCCCCTCCTCTCACCCCTCTCGTTCGCATCCTCCCCCCTGCCGCCCTCGCCGCTTCCGGGCCGCCCAGAGCGCCGCCGCTCGCCGCCCCAGCGCCGGCCCGGCCTCGTTCTCCACCGTCCGCGCGCCGTGGCCCGGCCAGGCCCCGCCTCCCTCGACCTCGCCGGCACCCCTCATCCCCCACCGCCGTTCACCGCTCCTCCCCGCCGCCGGCGCGCCACGTTGGCCGCGCTCGCCCCGCCTCCGCGACGGCCACCCGACCTCGCCCGCGCCCCGCCCCTCCTTCCTCGCCAAGCCGCCACCGTCCTCCCGCACGTCGCCGTCCGCCATCACCCTCGCCACCAACCGCCGGCGAGCCCCGCCTTCGCGCCCCCTTCTCTGCCTCGCGCCCGCGTGCCGGCCTCGTCCTCGCCCTCCTGGACGCACGCAGGGCTGTGGGTCGATGCCGCGCTCCCCGCATCCTGGTCGCCGCCCTCTGTTCCCCAGTCTCAGGCCAGCGTTTTGCTGCTGATGCCCAGGTTGCAGTACGACAGGTGGTTGTTCGGTCAGATGTATGCAAGGATCTGTTTCGTTTCTTGCTAACCTTGTTCTGACAAAAGACCGCTGAAACTTGTTTTCCCAAGTTGGATCGCAAGGTTCAAACCGGTGTCATCAAGATCTTCTCAGAACGCGTAATCCTCCTTCACGGAACCCCGAAGACACAATTCCGAGGATCCGAAGACCGAACCCCAAGTCCAAAGCTCAAGACCGAACCAAACCCCATTGCTCGACATGGCCGTGATACCCCGAGGATGTGCGTATATGACAAGTTCGGAAGCCTGATTCCATCGACGCCAATCCGAGCCCGACACCGACCCTCGAGAACTTCATCACGGAACACCAAGGCTTCCTCCCCGGAACCACCATGACCTTCTTCAAGGATCCGAAAAGCAAAACCCCGAAGCCCGATCCCGGCGCGCCCGAACCCCGTCGAACACCAAGACCCTCGGGATCGCCAAGTTCTCCTTCCGGAAGCCTTGGCGCCCGTGCGACAAGATCTACTTCACGGATTCGGAGACTCCGGTACCCGACCCACTCAAGTTCGCCATCGACGACAAGACCGGCATCGACCAGGGCGGATCTGATGTGCCCCCGACGCCAACCAAGTCCTGCTTCCCGGAGGCGACAAGATCTACCTCAGTTGTCCGAGAACGATCCCGTCGAACCCTAGACCCTGAGACCCGACCCCGAACCCCAGAACCCCAAGATCGTCGAACCCTAATGTGTGACCCCTTTTCCCGAGCCCCTATTTTATAAATGCTGAATATAAATTGATGCATATTAAATTGTCATACTCGCATGCATATTTGTGTGGTTTGGGGGCCTTATGCCGATTCACCTCTAATTAAATATGGGGCCCATATGCGGGCAAACCTAGCCTTATATTGGCCTCATTTAAATTTGTGTAGCGAACCGGTGCGATCTTTTGCCATGTTAAGACAACATTTAAATTGCGGGGTTCTAAATAACTTGAACCGTTTAATTAATTGTCGGGACCCCGGCTCCGCTTAATATGATCTAATTGCATTGCACCTTTGCCATGCCATACATCATACATGCATCATGCTCGATCTTATGCCGTAGTATTAAATAGTGCATCCGGTGTTTCTTCTAGTGTTTTGCTTCTTCGCGGATAAGGCCGTTGAGTTGATGTGAGCTTCGACCCGATCTTCGGATGAACCTTCGGCAATGTTCCTCAGGCGAGCATCTCCCCCTTTCTACCTATCTTACTTTTATAGTATTTACTCCCTCCTGTTGATCTATTGCTATCTGTGTTGCGTTGCTCTAGTTTTCGTACCCGTGATATCCCTCGCGGCCTTATATTGCCTTGGACACATCCTATTACCTGTTGTTTGGTAGATAGTTGGACTTGCGTGTCGTAGTCGCTTGCTCAAGTGCTGTTGCGTGTCGTCAAGTGCCACAGTTGTTGGTGTATTGCCGCATGTTTGATGTTGGATATGATCATGGTTTTACTTATCGTTCACTTTAATTACTGTTTAACAACTAAAATTGAAGTAGGTAAGCAGAGGCACAGGTGGGCAATAGATGTTATTTGGTTGTTAACCGTCCACTTGTGTCCCGTAGGACCCCGAGTACTTGATACCTGTTCCTTGAATATTCGCGCTATCCACATACGAGGAATTATGGGACCCCCCTGAGCCAGAGCTTGATTCATTCTTATTTCTTGGGGCCACAAACTAGTTTGAGGTTTTATTTACTATCCTGTACTTATGCCATGCTACTGCTTTATTACGTTTGTGCGAGGAGCACACTGTACTGTTTAGGATCGGTACACGTTTTCGCGGTGTCGACAAGCCCAGTTTTGGGTTCCCAGTCGTTCACAGCCGTCCACCCAAACCTCGGGTCCGTCTCGGAGTCAGCTAACTTCGTTGCGAGTGTACTCCAAGGGGTGGCCCCCTGAAATATTTTTGAATCCTGTGATTGCTTTGTCGTGAAGGCCTCGTTGGGTTTTGATTTGGTTTTTCCGAGGTTGATCGAGTGTGTGTTGCTATTGGTGTACCCCGGCCGGGTAAAACTTTCTGAAAGCCGTGTCCGCGGTTATGGACGACTTGGAGCACAGTATCTCGATCATAGACAACTATAACTAAAGTAGTGCTATAAATTTGACTTTATAATGACTAGTAATCAGCTTCACTATAATGGAATGGCTAATTAAAACTGCCAACAATTGCTTGCTTGGGTCGTCGCTTGCGACCATTGTAACTGACTAGTAAGTATTGCCACTATAACGGAATGGCTAAATAAAAGTACCAACAACTGCTGGGTTTTTTTGGGATATCTCATGCTATATGTACCTGACTAGTAAGTGTTGCAACTACAACGGAATGGTTAACTAAAATGGCCCACTGCTTATTTATCAGGACGATTATCTACACCTGACTAGTAAATGCCGCAACGATAACTGAATAAATAAAACTGCCAACTGTGTGAGTTCCTCGGTTGACCTTCTCGGATGGTATCGAGGGGGAATACCAGGATGGGTATGTTTGGTGGTAGTGTCAGGTTGGTTCCGATTAGGTCTCTCTTACCCCTCTCTGATTGCCACCTATTTTATCGAGTCTCTATAGGGTGTTTAGTGCATGTTGTGCTGCCGCTGCCGCTTCAGTCCACCATACCTATGTAGGCGAGGACCGCCGAATTCTAGCCTCGCCGTGTACTGGCCTCAGTACTGACGCTCCTCTTTTTCCTTTGCCCTTTGTCGGCACCCCTTTTGTTTAAGCAGGTTTTGAGATCGACGTCGTTAGCAGGGGTACCCTTCCGGCTTGGCCTAGGCAGGGTTATGGACGCCATTGGTTATTCTTCAGGGCTCCTAGCTCAATTTGCATCTTCTCCGTACTCGGACGCTCTATCGTTTTCAAGGTGATTTGGATCTTTGTACTATAAATCTGTAGTCTTGACTCTCTGAGTCGTTGTTGTATATATCTGTTCTGTGGGTCCCATCGAGGACTGTTGTGTAATGTTATTACTTTGTTTTCCACCCGCACGAAAGTGCCTGGTGGGCACCTTTGAATCGTTTCTATGCGGGTTTGGCGGGAATCGCTGAAACTTGCATAGGGACGATTCTGAGGGTGTTACAGCCGAGTCTCCTCCGACGGGTGCACAACCGGGTCTGACTGACACTGAGAAGCGTGAGCCTCAGCAGTGGGAGCATCGACTCGGATGGGGCTCTGCACCATGGAATCAGCTGGAGGAGGAGCAGGCCATAGCGGCGAGGCGATGCTAGGAGCAGCCTGGTTGACTGACAAAGGCGCAGCGCTAAAAACAACAAAATGCTCATGAGAAAGCAGTAATAGAACATGAGAAGGAAAAATGCAAAGTAAGCAGGTCGCAAAAGCTTACCCGGAGATGGTCTGGTCGCGCGGCGGGCGACGCGTGACTCGGCGCCCAGCTGCTTTGCGAGTCTCCGCCAGCGTGGCGGCAGCAGGAGCGGCAGGAGTGGCCTTGCGCTTCCTAGCCGGCTGAGCACTGGAGGAGGCCCCGCGCCGTTTACCCGTCTTGGAAATAGGGATTTTCCCGACTCCGCCCACAGCAAGAGGGGGAGTATCATGTACCTGGCCAGCTGCATAGGTAAATGGCAGGCTTACTCGAATAATTTAGAGGGCTAAGGTCTAAAGGCAAGTACCTCCAGAATCTCACAATCATCATCATCGTCGTCAGACCAATCTCGTAAGGGGTTTCGAGTGTGGCTCTTACCCGGAGTAGAAGCAGCGACCGCATGCGAAATGGGCATGAAGCACTCCAGATCATACTCGACTTCGTCGGAGTCAGAGCGGTCCTCGTTGTAAGCACTAGGAGGGACAGTACTGTCATCAACCTGGTGAGAAAGATTCTGCGAAAGACAAATAGAATAAGAACAGAGAACGAACGAGACAGCGGATGAACGTAAGAAAAGCTATGTCAGATAGGAAGTGATTCGAAAACTTACCCAGGGGACAGGCTTAACCCGGCTAAATAGAGGGCAGCTCCAAGCCCAATCCTCCGCCAAAGTCAGCTTGAAGATTGAGCTTACTCGGCGGGCTACAGAATCGTGGGTGAGCTCCTTCGTGGAGTGCCGAGTGGGGTCATGCGTGCCGCTCATGAAGCACATCTTGTGGCTCCTGGCTTGGATGGGGCTGACCCGGCGTTCAATAAAAGTGCACATGAGATCCGTGTCGGCAAGATGGAAGTTCTCATCCGGAGACAACAACCTCTCCAAAATTATGTTGGCCTCATTCACCACAGCGTTTTGGTCGCACGGGTCAAGCTGCCAGAACTCTTTGCTAGGGACCTCGTACGAGAAAGGGGGGAGACGGATGTAATCAGTGGCCCCGCTGTTTTTGACATAGAAGAAAGTCCTATGCCATTTCTTGCAAGAGTCTAAGCCAGTAACCCGAGGAAAGATGAAATCTCTCCTGGGTGTAATGCTAGCGGCGCTGCACTAAGTCGGCCTCTTCTCGGCTCGGGGAGCGCCAGGCTGAGGAACTACTTGGATCCTAAAACTAAACTATTTGGCCCACAGAAGAACTGTAGGCCAAATGCCAAAGTAGGCCTCGCAAGCAGAAATAAAACAAGAGAGGGAGCCAATCGCATTGGCATGCAAGTGATGGGTATGAAGATGGAAGGTGGAAACAAAGGAAACAAAGAAATTGCACACGGGCAAGGCGAAACCTCGCTCGAAATGGGAGAGGAAAACCACCCTCTCATTGGCATCAGGTTTGGGGGAAATCGCATCGACGGGAAGACGGCAGTCCACCTCGAGCGGGATGCGGCTGGTGGAGCGCAGCCATTCAAGCTCCTCGGCGGATACCTTCGAGCCCTCCCAGCCACCACGCTCGCCGGTGGGAACCTCCTGTTCTTCGGCTCCCACGGCGGCGGCGCTTGCGTCCATGATTTCCCTGGAGTCAGTCTCTTCCGCTGTTGGAAAAGGCTTGGAAGAGCAAGGACCCATAGTGGAATGGAAAGAGGAAAAAAGCAATCGCAAAGCAAGGACTGAGTAGAAGAAGAACCGCAGAGGAGGAAGTTGGATTCTGGAGGCGCAAGGAAGAAGAAGAGGGTATGGGGAAACTGAACGGGCGAGGGAAGTTATGATCCCATCACCCCTACTTAAGGGCAGTAAAAACCCCGATCATGGGATCCCCCTGCGCCGTGCGGCCAGCGTGTGTCCGTCTATTCGGCCAAGTGATCCAATCAGAGAGCGCCACATGTACATAATGCACGGAAAATCCACTGCCACATCATGCAGTGCAGGACAAGAGGTGTCGAGCGATTAGACTGCCACAATGACGGGGAATTACTATGCAGCCATCACTGTGCAGTCAGAGCTTGGAACAAAATTTGAGGCAAGTCACCATGATTACCAGCTGTCAGTGACTGAAGCATGCCGAAAATGACTCAGAATTGGTCGAAATGACTCGGCATGAGGCAAAAATGAGCCAAAAAGTCAAAGAACAGACCTGAAAACTGTCAGACAGACTCAGCAAGGTGCAAGATTGCGCCAAACAGTGCGCCCTAAGAAGTAAATAAAGACAAAATAAGAAGTTCCAATCACGTTAAAGGAACCTGGAGACACCTAACAGCTAGAACTGCTAGACCTCACCAGCTTCAGGGACTAATGTCGGGGGGATAGCCCCTAGTAGGGTCATAAGGGGTAAAACATTGCCCATCTTGGCTTATGCCGAGTAAAGGAAGAACCAGGCCGAGTAAGGTCAGCCGGGTAATATGGTCATATGCAGCTGACATGGGAACAATGCCAGCCCATATAAGACAAGTTTGTTGATCTTGCAGGAACCAACGAGCCGAGTCTCACGAGGAAGCGCCGAGTCAGAAAGGACATGTGGAACCTTTCCGAGTGAGGTTCAGGAGGGACCATGGTAAAGTGCGGTCAAAAGAGAAGGGCGGCGCCGGGTGACGCGAAAGGAGCCGGGTAACGCCTAAAGCAAGGGCTGACGTACAAAGTTACTGCATGACGCCAAAGGAACTAGAGGCGGCGTACATGAAGACCGTTAGTTGTCCAGCTTTATGGACTAGGCCACTGGGCTTAGCACAAGCCCATGACCCGGCCCGTACAGTAAGGACCAAGATCCAAACAGTAACCCTAGGACCCAAAGGTGTGTAACCTAGCTAGCCATCGCCTATATAAGGAGGGGGATAGGTAGGGTTAGAAGAGGTTGGACCTAGTAGGGAACTAATGAACTGAACCCTAGTTCATACAGATCGAGGAGCACTTGTAAACCTCAAGCATAAATAGAATCCCAAGTGTGGAGAGTTCATCTTATTCTTCGTGCATGGCTAGACCGTGCACTCCCTCCCCGGTGACCACAAGCACCCATTCGGCCCCTAACTTAAGCCTACCCATGGCATTTGCCGTGACACCACCATGAGAATCTCCCAGTCACCTCCCCTCTCACTGCAATGGATTGCAGCAGCTCTACTCCGTCCATGGCGGCGACGAACGAGAGCGCGGCCAAGCCGGCAAGATCTGCCCATGTGCCTCTAGAGGGCATGGTGGTGCCACAGTCCGCGGTGGTGGAAACCACCGGCGACGACCATATTCCAGCTGGGCTGGAGCCGCTGGAGGAGGAAAGTGACTCCCACAAGGGAGATTGGCGCGGCTCTGACATCGCCAACAACGATCTTAAAGAGCTCCTCGCTGAAGGATACCTCCCCGTGATAGAGGGGTTAGTCTGGCGGGCGGCGCCGGCCAGCGAGGTCACCCCTTCTCCCCAAGCCGGAGAGAAGGTGTACCTCAAAGCATAAATGGTACGCGGCGTCTCCCTCCCGATCTCTGACTTCTTCCTTGATGTCCTCAACCATTACCGGGTTCAACCTCAGAATCTCTCTCCTAATAGCATCCTAGTCAGGATGGGAATGGGCCGGGTCGGCCCGGTGGGTCATTGACCCGGCCCAAAAAATAGGGCCAATGGGTCGCATGGGCCAGCCTCAAATGAGATTTGGGCCAGTAGGGCCGGCACTGAGTGACCCATTGGGTCAGTGGGGCCGACCCAGCTTGTGGTTTCTCACAACGATTTTCTCCTAATTGTTGCCATCCCGATTTCTATTGTAGTGCTAGTTGGTGCAGATCCAAACATTTTTCATCTTTGCTATCGAAAACTTTCTCATAGGGAATTGCTTGCTGACCTGTGCTCTTGGCCGTTGGAACTTCGTGCATGTAGTCAATCAAATCTCCTCGTGCAAAGCAAGATTAACGAGGGAGTTAACTAGCAAATGCTAGACTTGTCACAACAAGTGCATGTAGCAACTACATGCATGTTGCATGTACCGCCATGATCTGGTCTTTCCATCTTGTCCTAGT
This sequence comes from Avena sativa, assembly GCA_916181665.1. NCBI lineage: Eukaryota > Viridiplantae > Streptophyta > Magnoliopsida > Poales > Poaceae > Avena > Avena sativa. The sequence continues at coordinate 448,790,030 of OV702285.1, forward strand.
ATCCCTACAATTTGGGTCGGCCCCACAAATCCAATGGGCCAACATGGACACTCACTATTTTTCATATGGGTTGACCCGTGGCCTCACGAATTGGCCCCGGGGCCATAGGGCCAGGTCCAAGGCCAGGTCCGGGCCGACCCATTCCCATCCTGACATCCTAGCACTTAGCAACTATGTAGCGCTTTGCGAGGGCTACTTAGGAATTAGGCCTAGGTTAGATCTGTTTATCTATTTCTTCAACGTCAAGAGGGAAGTCGGGGCAAACAAGGACGAGCTTAGGAATTGCGGAACAATTAGTTTCAAGATCCGTCCTGTCAGGCGGTTCCCCGACATCGTCGGCCATGAGTCCTGCAAGAACTGGCAGCGGACGTATTTCTATGGCCTAGATATCCCTCTGGCTGGCCGAGAAGTAACGTACTCGGACTTCATTGATGGAGCCGCCGCTGAAGAGCCGACATGGAGATCCTAGACCATCCTTCCCTCCAAAAACGAAGCTTCCCGCACCATTAGGCGGATATAGTGGTTCATAGAGACGGGTTTGACCGGATTGGATCTAGCCATGTGCTGGTTCATCATGCGGATCTAGCCTCTGCAACACCGCGCGAAGCTAATGCACCAGTACACCCTAGATAGGAAGGATAGCCTTTGCATCTCCATTGATAACTTTTCAAGTGACTCCATCAAGCTCCGCCTAAAGGACATCGTCAAGGTGAAGGACAGGAAGCGTGGCTTCGCCATCACCTACGACATGTTCGTAGACGACAAGTGCCCAGAGGTACCTGTTCATTTTCCGTATATGACACATACTCCATTTCTTCCGTCTAGCCATCACCGTTTCATCTAACACTTTGGGATTTCAATTAACATCTCAAAGGTCTAGAGGAGGACGACATGGCTGTCCAAATCTATAACCCCAAGATGAAGGAAGTCACCGTCGTGTCCGACGATGATGTCCCATTGGTGCGTAAGTGGAAGAGCTCCACCTCTGACACTGTCGACGGAGGTAAGAAGAAGAAGACGGAGGGTGGAGCCTCCAAGAAGTCCACTGCCACCCTGGAGGCGGAGAAAGGAAAGATAACTGACATCCCTTTCACCAAGGCACCCACCGTTGTGTAAGCTTCTTGTATTCCAACATTGTCCATTGCTTGTCTTATTCCTGTACTTATAATTTTGCATGTTTCAGGAAGAAGGCAAGTTTAAGTTTGAAGAAGACCTCCAAAACATCGGGGGCTTTTAAAAATATTAGAGACATATTGCACCAAGTGCCTCCTACCATCGCCCCCTAACACTCCCATCGTCAAGCCTGCTGCTGCACCGACAAGCTCTCCAGCTAAGGTGGCATCTGGCCCTTCCACCATGGAAGTGGACCCGGGTGTCACCGCGGATCTTGTCCTTGTCGGCGAGCAGGAGACACAAGAAAGTACCGCTTCCAAAATGGCTGAAGCTCCGGCTAAGGATGCCATCGATAGCGGTAAGGCGATAGTGGAAGGCGAAACGTCTGCCGAAGGCAGCGCCTCTGCACCCAGGACGTCAATAGAGCTCCCAAAGATTGTCTACCCAGATCTTACGCCAAGTAGCTCAACTCTGGCTCCTGGTGCAGCGCCAACTTCTCCGACTTGCGGCCTTGAGGAGCTTCTTAGGCAAGCTGATATCCTGCGAGGAAATAGTCTTTCCTTCAGCAAGATATTTGCTGAGAGCGCCACCAATCTCAAGATCATCACACTTGTAATTTTTATTTTCCTTTTGCATTTCATATAAGTATCCCACTGTATCCCCCGAGGATTTAGACGAAAAACCATAGGTATTTGCATCTGAATGCTCTAAGAGTGACTAAGCGAGAAAACTTCACACTGTAGCCCCCAAGTATTTAGTTTGAATGAATTATTTCGACTAGATACTTTTAGAGTAGCACACGCAGTGTTTGTAAATTTCAATACTGTAGCCCCCAAGCCTCTAGTTGAAACATAATTAGTTCCGACTAGATGCTTAAAGAAAGACTAAGCATATTGCCGAGTTAAAAAACTCTCATTGTAGTCCCCAAGCCTCTAGGTGGATATTTATCCGGCTAGATGCTCCAAGTAGACTAAGTTATTTTTATCTTGTCTCCACAGAATGAGAATGCTCGGAGAGGTGTCGCCAACGAGAAGTTCCACAAGATGCGTGCTGAGCTGGAAGCTGAAAAGGGTAAAACTGCCTTCTTGAAGGAACAAATCACCAAGAGAAAGAGTCTATTTTTCCTTTCAATTTCGCAATCAAACTTGGTCTTGTGCCATCACTCTCCGACTACTCATCGTGTGTTGTTATTTCTCTGACCTACAGAAACCATCGCCAAAGCCAAGGACATTGTCGAGCAATCGAAGCACATTGAGCTGCTGGATAGCGAGAACAAGATCCTTAAGTAGGAGAGAACTGACACCCTGAAGATGCACGAGGAATCCATGAAGGCCTTGCAGGAGTCCGCCCACATGGAGATGAACCGCTTGAAGGAGGAAATTGCAATCCTCAAGGAGCAAAAGAAAGCTGCCGATGAGCAGAATTAGCGCAACCTTGAGGCTTACAAGGTTCTCCGACAAGAGCGAGACTCCATGGTGGAGACACTCCAGCAAGCGGAGGCGAGCATCTTTGGTAAGCAATCTTCGTCTTGTTTCTCTGTAATCCAGGTACTCTGAACTATTTGTGTTATTGAACTCATGTGCTCCTTTGTTTGTCGGAAATGTAGCTCCTATTGGTTTAACCAATTCGCCTCCTCCGCCAAAGGAATGCATGGTTCTCGCCGGCAACTTCATCAGCACCGCTGTCAAGCAATCCAAGGAGATCACCAAGCCCCTTAACATCAACATCAAGGCGGTGGACTCCATGATGAAGTACTCAGAGATTCTGCGCCAAGCCCCCGAGCGTATCGTAAGATGGAAAGCTTCATGTACCCGGGCTGGTGCAAGAATGTCGCTAGCAATGGTCAAGGCCCACTACGAGAATGCCGACATCGACACAGTGACCTCGGGTCTTCCCGACATAGACGATGAAGGCCAGAAGATTGACCGTAAGGCTATCTAGGCATGGCTCGTTTGTTTTGACACCAGGATTGCCGAGTTGGTTGATCACAACGTCTTCGTGCCTCTTGAGATCATTGATGGCGACCATCCGAGTTCCTCTGAGTCCCTCAAGACCACCGACTTTGAAGATGAACAGGATGGCTCTTCTGCTGCCGACGATGCTGCCTCAAAGTCTCCTGCGCGAGAGGAATAAAAACATTTTGTAATATTTGTTTCCTCTGGATTGGTGTATGCGAAAAAACTACTCTATTAACTTAAGGCGGAAAACAATAGTTGTAATTTCCTGCTACTCAAGTACTAGTTCCAGCATGTAAATATTTTGTAAGCAAGTGCTGGCTTATCCATTACTTTGGTTCTTTATGCTTGACCTTTCATGAGTCGGAAGACTCGTAGTCAGAACCATGCGCTCAGGTGATGATGCCCAATGGCACCGTCAAATACCTAAGCACAAAATCACTGACAACAAGTGCCAAAAGTCGCTACTCCAGAATCCACATAAAAACGACAAAGAACGTGTAGACCAAAAAACTTAAGCTAACGCCCGTAGGCGGAATTTTCACAAGTGTAAATGCAAAGCTTGCGCATAAAGGTTTTATACGATCCAAAATTGAACACTAAAGGAGGTAAAAGACTCAAGAATATGAGTGAACCTGAGAGCTTTATTTCATTGATCATATAAGAGGTACACGGTAGATAAAAAATATTCTAAGTGTAAAAAGGACATAGCTATGCTATGTTCCATGGCCGATCAAGCCCCCGGTAGTCATCATCCACGTCACGTCGCTTACGCTTATGATCATCGCTGGGTCTATCCTCAAGTTCACGGTTGTCAATGAGGTAGTAAGACCCATTGAGCAGCGACTTGCTTATGATGAACGGTCCTTCCCATGGTGGGGATAGTTTGTGTGACTTCTTTTGCTTAAGTCGGAGCACCAGATCCCCCTCTTTAAACGAGCGATGCCAAACGCAGCGACTATGGTAGCTGCGTAGCATCTGCTGGTAGATGGCGGACCTTTGGCATGCCAATATGCGCTCTTCCTCGAGAAGGTCTACATCTAGGCACCTGGATTCTTCAGCGTCATCTTCGTTGTAGGCAGCAACTCTTGGTGAATCGTGAAGGATGTCGGAAGGCGGGATGTCTTCTGCTCCGTATACCATGAAATAAGGGGTGTAGCCAGTAGATATGTTGGGTGTAGTTTGTAAACTCCACAACACAGATGATAATTCCTTCGTCTAGGTTCTAGCTGCTCTATGTAGCGGTGCCTCAAGACGTGGCTTGATTCCCTGCAGAATTAATCCATTGGCTCGCTCAACTTGGCCATTGGACTGTGGGTGTGCCACAGATGCTAGGTCAAGTCGGATGCCCTTCTCCCAACAATAAGCTTCCACTTCTCCGAGTGACAAGTTGCTGCCATTGTCGGTGATAATGCTATGTGGGAGACCAAATCTCACCACTAGATCCCGGACAAACCTAAGGGCAGTTGCCCCATCAAGCTTTCTAATGGGTTTAGCTTCTATCCATTTGCTGAATTTATCAACTGCTACTAGCAGATGTGTAAACCCACATGGTGCCATCTGTAATGGACCAACCATGTCTCCCCAGACTGCAAACGTGCAAGTTATTGGTATTGTTCGCAATTCTTTAGCTGGAACATGGGGTTGTCGGGAATAAGACTGGCATACCATGCATGTATCAACCAGCTTGTCGACGTCTGCCTTCGCGGTCAGCTAGTAGAATCCTTGTCGAAAGGCTTTGGAGACCAACGATCGAGGAGCGGCGTGATGCCCGCAATCTCCGAGATGGATCTCACGAAGGTTTTCAATACCTTCTTGCTGGGAAACACACTTAAGGTATACACCAGTGGTGCTTATTTTGTAGAGATAACCATTGATTATGGTATAGCCCTTTGCTCGACGTACTAATTGCCAACTTTCGACCTCGTCGATGGGCAAAGTTCCGTGTACGAGATACTCCATGAACGGTTTTGTCCAAGCCGGAGTGACCTTTGTCACTGTGTGAACGAAAGAGTCAACTCTATCCGGGTTCTTGGTGTCTGCTCCCTTCACGGATGGTGTCCGTAGATGCTCCAGAAAAACGCCAGGCGGGATTTTTTTGCGCCCTAATCCAAGCTTTGACAGTAGATCAGCCGCCTCATTTTGCTCCCTAGGGACATACTTGACTTCGTAGCCCAAGAAGCTCTTGGCTATCTCGTCCACTTCGTCTTGATATGCCGCCATCATAGGGTTCCGCGCGTTCCAGGTGCCAGCTACCTGCTGGGCAACCAAGTCGGAATCTCCACAACAAACTATGCGCTTGATGCCAATATCCTTGGCTACGCATAGTCCGTGAATGAGTGCTTCATACTCCGCCATGTTGTTCGTAGCCTCGAAGTGGATCTGCAGAACATAGTGTAGCTTCTCCCCAATTGGTGACTGGACCAGTACACCAGCCCCCGAGCCATTGAGTAGCTTTGATCCATCAAAGTGAATTACCCAGTATTCTGGCTTCGGCATAGGGGTAGCATCTTCGTCCAATCTGCAATAAAATCCGGCAGGATCTGTGATTTGATAGCGTCGCATCTCTTGGAAGAGAAGGCGGCAATTTCAATGCCCAACTTCGTGACCCTTCCTGTGGCGTCGTTGTTGTTGATGATGTCAGACAATGGAGCTTTGCTCACAACTGTGATAGGGTGCTCCTGAAAGTAGTGTCTTAGCTTCCGAGAAGCAAGGAACACTCCATAAGCTAGCTTCTGGTAGTGTGGGTAACGCTGCTTGGACTCCATCAAGACCTCACTTACATAGTAAACTGGCTATTGAACTCCGTACTCATGCCCTAGTTCTTTTCGCTCTACCACGATGATGATGCTGATTACCCGGTTAGTGGCCGCCATATAAATTAACATAGGCTCCATAGGCTCGGGTGCTGCAAGGATAGGAACCGAAGAGAGTATCTCTTTTAGCTGCTTCATTGCTGCATCTGCTTCATCCGTCCAGGTAAATTTGTCTGCCTTCTTCAACAACTTGTACAACGGCAGAGCCTTCTCTCCAAGTCGGCTGACGAACCGGCTTACTGCTGCAATGCAACCTGTGTGACATTGTATGTCCTTCAGGCATGTCGGACAGTTTATGTTTGGGATGACCTTGATTTTCTCCGGGTTGACCTTGATTCCACGCTGGGAAACGATGAATCCCAACAATTTGCCGGCTGGAACCTCGAAGACGCACTTATTTAGGTTAAGCACCATGTTGTATTTCCGGATATTATCAAAGGTTTTTTTAAGTCGGAGATTAAGTCGTTTGAATTTTTAGACATCACCGCTATATCATCCACATAGGCGTGAACGTTCTGACCAATCTGATCATGGATGCAACATTGCAAGGTTCGCTGGTACGTAGCACCTGCGTTTTTCAGCCCAAAGGGAATCGTGACATACCAAAACGTGTCATAAGGTGTGGTGAATGAAGTGGCTAATTGGCCCAACTTCCTCATCTTTATCTGGTGGTATCCTGAGTATGCATCAAGAAAACACAAAAGCTCCGAGCTAGCCTTCGAGTCAATGACTTGGTCAATGCGAGGCAAAGCAAATGGATCTTTGGGACACGCTTTGTTCAAGCCGGTGTAATCAACGCACATTATTAATTCTTTGGTTCCCTTTTTGGGGACAAGCACATGATTGGCCACCCATCGGGTGTGAAGGACTTCTCGGATAAAACTAGCCTTAAGTAACATTGCTATCTCTTTGCCTATGGCACGTATCTTCTCGTCTCCAAAGCATCGTAGAGGTTGTTTCACCGGTTTGCATTTTGGATCAATATTCAAGATGTGCTCGGCAAGTTCCCTAGGTACACCTTTCATGTCGGCAGGTTGCCAGGCAAAGATTGTTGGGAATATGCCCTAGAGGCAATCATGTATGATGATATTTCCCATTGTATTCATAAAGTTATTAAGTTGTCCTTGTATAAACATCTGTTGTGTATCATTGAATATGTGATTCGGTTGTGGAACTATACATTCATGTTGTTTGTACTAAATATCCTTGGTCATCGAGGTTGTGCTAGACACACAACTTATACCAATGTGAAAGTCGGCTTGATGACTCGGTTCCACTTGTCATGAGTATGGAGATGCTATTCCGACTTACACAGATTTGGCTAAAGAGTTTTGCGAGTCGGATTGGCCCATATTGAGGTACAACGAACAAGTTGTCATTTGTATATCTCAATCAATGTAATCCTTAGACCTGAGGTTATTGCACAGTTCGAGTTGAGGATCACCGACTTAGGTTTTGTCAAATGCTGATCCGTAACTGGGCAGTTATAAAGGCAGAGTTCAGGCCGATTGAGAATCAAGCTGCGTGATGTGAATAACCAAGATGGGATTTTGCCCCTACACTTGGAGAGATATTCTCTGGGCCCTCTCGGATGATAGGATTCGAAAAGCATGGCCATGCACGACTTGGTTAAGTGTTAACCGAGGGATCGACTAAGAGTTAGTCGGGTGAATCACTTATCTCGGATCGAGAAGAGAGTCAGACTATTTAAGGGATGACAAATATTCGCCTATAGTCTGACAAGGTATATCATGAGGCGAAAGGGACTCAGACGTAAGTTGCATTGGAAAGGCAAGTCGTCATGACTCTTTGGTACTTAGGAGTTGGCACGTTCTGATAGGAGCCGCTACCGACTGATCGATTGAGAGTCGGACTCTAATCGTGTCCAAGTAGCCAAGAGCCTGCGGGGTCACACACTTAAGAGCGGGAGCAAGTTCGGATTGGATCGGAACCGGAAATCTGGTTGGGTTGGACCCGAGCCGGATTTGGACTAAGTCAGTGAGTCGGACTCACAGGGACAAATATTATATGGGCTTTAGTGAATGGGCCACGAGAGTGGGTCCCACGTTCACTGCCTATATATAGTGGAGCATAATAACCCAGAAGGGTTAATTGTTGATCGGTTAGGTCATTCCATGTGTTGGAAACCCTAGATCCACAGCAGTCCTGCCGTCGTAACGAACCTAGCAGTTCGCCGCTGGTGCTCCTCCTTGTACGCATGGATACCAGCCGAGGTGTTGTATGATCAGCAGCAGGACGATCGGATCGTTAGGACTGCACTGCATTCAACAGACGTGCTACATCAGTAATCCACAACTGCGCGTTTAGTGGTAAACCTCGTGGCCTTCTACCTCAGCATGTTAGAGGAAAAGGTTTTGTTTTATCTCTACATGGCCCAACAGTGGTATCAGAGCAATAGCTTCTGGTTTTAGGCTCGAGATCTCGCATATGTGATATGCGGTTGGCTGTAGATGAGATTATATGCTGTTTTGGTGGTCGATCTATGAGATAGATCGGTTTTGTACGAGGTTGATTGGATCAACTATACTCGGGGAATGGTAGATCTGATTTCCGTGATCATACTGCTGAGGTCGTGGAACGACATACCCCTACCGGTCGGTTTCCGCCAGCGGGACCGCCGGCTTCGCCCTGTCGTAGCGCATTAGATGTCGTTGCGAGTTTCACAATGCCGGTAGATAGCATATCTATGCATAACTTGTTTTTGCAGGAAGTTGTGAATGGTATGGTTCATGTGCATGTGATGTATGTGTGTAATCATACGTGATCTGCGAATCACGGTTTTTGTCAGCCGGCTGGAGCCTAGGTGCTTTCATTTTATTATATAACGACCTACGTGTCAGATTCTCCATGTAATTTACTTTACTAAGCTAGTGTAGCTGTTTGGAGAACCCGGATGGCATGCAAGTCAATGTACATGTCGACGACATGGAGTAAGACGGCAAGTGACAAGAGTTGGCATGAGTCGGATTACAGGCTTTGTGGAGATGGAGATCACCATGAAGAGAGCCATACCATTTCACATTATGATTGATTTATTTTGTGTTATTGTTATGTCTCTGTTCTACCTCTATTAGGTAGTTAGTAAAATTTTATCCCTCAAAGAAGGTCTAGTCGGTTTTCCCGCCAGTGTTTGCACCATCACAAGTTGGACATTTTTGGTAGTGGGCTCATAAAATTGAGGTGCTGCCAATTCTTTTCGATTAGGTTGGTTCGAGTTGGACTCTTACCGCGGAAACACTCGGTAAGCTAGACGGGTCCATCACAACGGTTGTGGGGCTCGGGGAAAGGTCGGATGGGAGCCGGGGCATGTGATGCCACCCGTCCAACAGGAGTCGTATGAGATACAATTGACAACGTGTTGTCTACCTAGATCACTTGGCGGCTTGCGGTGATGCTAAAGCTCACTAGCCGACTTGCTTATTTAGGATCCTGAATCACTAAGTAACCATCGGAGGGGTGTTGGTTCTAGTGGGAGCATAAAATATTGAAGTGTTTAATATGCTTGCTCTTTTATGAATACATGTCTTAAGTGTTTTGCATATTTTCTGTTGTAGATCATGGCACCAAGTAGCAGTCACTCTCAGATATCCGGTTTTGCGTTGAGAACCATTCTTGAGAAACATAAACTAAACGACACTAATTTTACCAACTGGTATCGAAATTTGAGAATTGTTCTCAAACAAGAAAAGAAGGACCATGTCCTAGACAACCCACTTCCAGATGAGTCGAATGAGAATGCGACTGTCGCTGCCACCAGTGCCTATCGTCGGGCTAAGGATGAGTCCACGGATATTAGATGTCTTATGCTTGCTCACATTGAACCGGACTTGCAAAAGCAGTTCGAGAATGTTGAGGCCCACGATATGATCGAAAGCCTCAAAAGTATGTTCCAGGCTCAGGCGAAGACTGAGAGGTATCAAGTCTCTCAGGCTTTGCTGAGTTGCAGGCTTAAGGATGGTGATCCACTGAGTCCGCATGTGATCAAAATGGTTGGTTACATGCAGTCTCTGGAGAGGCTTGGCTACCCCATTAGCGAAGAGTTTGCTACAGATATAATTCTGAACTCTCTTCCTAGTGCATATGGGCAGTTCATTTCGAACTACCACATGCATGGTATGGATAAGAAGCTCACTGAATTAAATGGGATGCTCAAGCAGGCAGAGGCGGATCTCAAAAAGGGCGCCAGTCAAGTGTTGATGGTGCAGAATAAGGCTAAGTTCAAGAAGAGTTCTTGGACTAAGAAGAAGGCTAAGTCAGGACGAAAGCAGGCTCAAGACCTGGTCCCAAGCGCTTCCTCAGGGACTAAGTCATCTCCTTCAGCCGGATCCACTTGCTTCTACTTCAAGGTGGATGGCCACTGGAAGAGGAATTGCAGCAAGTACTTGGCTGATAAAGCCAAGAGTGGAGGTATGACTTCCGACTCAGGTACACTTGTTTGCAATGTTATAGACATTTATCTTGCTAATGCACCTAATAGTTCTTGGGTATATGATACCGGATCAGTTATTCACATCTGAAACTCATTGCAGGGACTGGTAAGAACTAGGAGCGCAGGAAGAGGTGAGGTTGATATTCGAGTCGGTAACAAAGCAAGAGTTGCTGCGTTGGAAGTCGGCATGATGCAGCTTCATTTACCTTCCGGATTCATTATGGAACTGAATAATTGTTATTATGTTCCAGTGCTCAGTCGAAACATTATTTCTGCTTCATGTTTGATGAGGCAAGGCTATGAGTCGAATATCAAGAATAATGGTTGTTCTTTGTATTTGAATGATATGTTTCACGGCTTTGCACCCGTCCAGGACGGGTTATTTATTTTGAATCTTGATGGTGAGTCGGTTTATAACATAAATGTTAAAAGGTTAAAACCAAATGATCTGAATATGACTTACTTTTGGCACTGTCGGCTTGGTCATATAAGTTGGAAACGCATGAAGAATCTCCATGTTGATGGACTCCTAACTTCGTTCGACTTAGAGTCGTACGAGACATGTGAATCTTGCCTACTCGGCAAAATGACCAAGACACCTTTTGCAAAGAGTTGCGAAAGGGCGTCCGACTTGTTGGGACTAGTACATAGTGATGTATGTGGACCAATGAGCACGGCAACCAGAGGTGTTATGAGTACTTCATTACCTTCACTGATGATTTGAGTAGGTATGGATATATCTACTTGATGAAACATAAGTCGGAAGCCTTTGAAAAGTCCAAAGAATTCTAGAATGAAGCACAAAATCAATTTGGCAAGAAAATAAAGTTTCTTCGATCAGACCGAGGAGGCGAGTACATGAGCCATGAGTTTGATGACCATCTGAAAAGTTGCGGAATAGTTCCTCAACTTACTCCGCCAGGAACACCGTAAAGGAACAGTGTTTTGGAAAGACGGAATCAGAACTTGTTGGACATGGTATGATCAATGATGAGTTGGACAGATCTGCCTTTATCATTTTGGGGTTATTGTCCAGAAATAGCGGCGTTCACACTAAACAGAGTACCATCAAAGTCGGTAGAGAAGACTCCGCATGAGATGTGGACATGCAAAAAGCCGAGTTTGTCTTTTCTTAAGATTTGGGGTTGTGAAGCATTTGTCAAGCGACTTCAGTCGGACAAGCTTACGGCCAAGTCAGATAAGTGTATTTTCGTGGGGGTATCTGAGGGAAACCTTGGGTTACTACTTCTACAACCGAGAAGAGGGCAAAGTGTTTGTCGCTCAGAATGGTGTCTTCCTTGAGAAAGAGTTTCTCAGCCAGGGAGTCAATGGGAGCACAGTGCAGCTCGTAGAACTTCTAAAGGAACCGGCTAGTAGCGAGTCAGCAAAAACCTTGGAGGTTGAGCCGGTCATGGCAGCTAAGCCGGCAGCAGCACCTGTACTACGAAGATCGGCGAGGTTGCGAAGTGTTCGTGATGTATTACTGTTAGACAGTGATGAGCCGGGAAAATATTCAGAAGCAATGGTGGGATCTGGTTTCGAGTCATGGCTTGGAGACATGAGATCCGAGTTAAAGTCCATGGATGAAAATCAAGTTTGGAACTTGGTTGATCTGCCTGACGGTGCAAGACCCGTCGAGTGCAAATGGATCTTTAAGAAGAAAACTGATATGAATGGAAATGTTTCCGTCTATAAAGCACGCCTTGTCGTGAAGGGGTTCCGACAAGTTCAAGGAGTTGATTACAACGAGACTTTCTTGCCCGTAGCGATGCTTAAATCAGTTCGGATCATGTTAGCTATAGCATCCTATTTCGACTATGAGATATGGCAGATGGATGTCAAAACGGCTTTCCTTAACGAAAATTTAACCGAGGATGTGTATATGATACATCCCGAGGGTTTTGTCGATCCGGCTAATACTGACAAAGTGTGCAAACTTCAAAAATCCATTTATGGGTTGAAGCAAGCATCTCAGACTTGGAATATTCGCTTTGATGAGGTAGTCAAATCGCTTGGCTTCATCAAGAGTGATCATGATTCTTGTTTATACAAGAAGTTTAGTGGGAGCAAAGTAAACTTTCTAATCTTATATGTGGATGACATATTACTGATTGGGAATGATGTCCAGATGTTGCAAGAAACCAAGGAATCATTGCAAAGGAGTTTCTCAATGAAAGACTTGGGTGAGTTAACATATATTCTCGGAATCCGGATCTATAGAGATAGATCAACACGACTCTTTGGATTGAGTCAGAGTACTTATTTGGACAAAGTGTTGAAGAAGTTCAACATGGAATCGTCTAAGAAGGGGTTCTTACCGATGTCCCATGGTGTAAAACTTATCAAGACTCAGTGTCCTTCGACAACTGATGAGCGAAGTCGGATGAGTGTGATTCCATATGCTTCTGCAGTCGGATCCATCATTTATGCCATGATTTTTACTAGGCCAGATGTTTCGTATGCTCTAAGTGTTGTGAGCAGATACCAGGCTGATCCTGGAGAAATCCACTGGACAGCGGCTAAAAATATCTTAAAGTACTTGAGAAGGACTAAGGATATGTAAAGGGTTACATGGATGCGAGTTATCTTATCGACTCTGATGATTCTTGTTCGCAATCCGGATACGTGTTTATTATAAACGTAGGTGTTGTGAGATGGAAGAGTTCCAAGCAAGAGACTGTGTCCGCATCTACAACAGAGGCTGAGTATATTGCCACCTCGGAGGCAGCAAAGGAAGCTGTTTGGATTAGGAATTTACTCATGGATCTTGGTGTGGTTCAGGGCTCGTCCAATCCGTTAGACGTGTATTGTGACAACAATGGTGCTATCGCACAAGCCAAGGAACCTAGACAACACCAGAAGAACAAGCACATACTCATGCGGTACCACCTAATTCGCCAGTTCGTGGATCAGGGTGATATCAAGTTTTGCAAGGTACACACGGATGCAAATATTGCGGATCTGTTGACAAAGTCGTTACCCCAGCCGAAGCATGAGGCGCACCTAAGAGCCATGGGCATTAGATGCTTAGACATGTGATGTCGGAAGATTGACTCTAGTGCAGTGGGAGACTGTTGGGAACATGCCCTAGAGGAAATCATGTATGATGATATTTCCCATTGTATTAATAAAGTTATTAAGTTGTCCTTATATAAACATCTGATGTGTATAATTGAATATGTGATTCGGTTATGGAACTATACATTCATGTTGTTTGTACTAAATATCCTTGGTCATCGAGGTTGTGCTGGACACACAACTTAGACCAATGTGAAAGTTGGCTTGATGACTCGGTTCCACTTGTCATGAGTATGGAGATGTTATTCCGCCTTACACAGATTCGGATAAAGAGTTTAGCGAGTCGGATTGACCCATATTGAGGTACAACGAACAAGTTGTCATTTGTTTATCTCAATCAATGTAATCCTTAGACCTGAGGTTATTGCACAGTCTGAGTCAAGGATCACCGACTTAGGTTTTGTCAAACGCTGATCCGTAACTGGGCAGTTATAAAGGCAGAGTTCGGGCCGATTGAGAATCAAGCTGCGTGATGTGAATAACCAAGATGGGATTTTGCCCCTACACTTGGAGAGATATTCTATGGGCCCTCTCGGATGATATGATTCGGAAAGCATGGCCATGCACGACTCGGTTAAGTGTTAACCGAGGAGATCGACTAAGAGTTAGTCGGGTGAATCACTTATCTCGGATCGAGAAGAGAGTCAGACTATTTAAGGGATGACAAATATTTGTCTATAGTCTGACAAGGTATATCATGAGGCGAAAGGGACTTAGACGTAAGTTGCATTAGAAAGGCAAGTCGTCATGACTCTTTGGTACTTGGGAGTTGGCACGTTCTGCTAGGAGCCGCTGTCGACTGATCGATTGAGAGTCGGACTCCAATCATGTCCAAGTAGCCAAGAGCCTGCGGGGTCACACACTTAAGAGCGGGAGAAAATTTGGATTGGATCTGAACCGGAAATCTGGTTGGGTTGGACCCAAGCTGGATTTGGATTGAGTCAGTGAGTTGGAATCACAGGGACAAATATTATATGGGCTTTAGTGAATGGGCCACGAGAGTGGAGCCCATGTTCACTCCCTATATATAGTGGAGCATAGTAACCCAGAAGGGTTAATTGTTGATCGGTTAGGTCATCATGTGTTGGAAACCCTAGCTCCACAGCAGTCCTGCCGTCGTAATAAACTTAGCAGTTCGCCGATGGTGCTCCTCCTTGTACATGTGGATACCAGCAGAGGTGCTATACGATTAGCACCAGGACGATCGGATCATAAGGACTGCACTGCATTCAACATACATGCTACATCAGTAATCCGCAACTACGCGTCTAGTGGTAAACCTCATGGCCTTCTACCTCAGCCAGATCTTCGGATCACCACGTTAGAGGAAAAAGTTTTGTTTTATCTCTACATGGCCCAACAAAGATGTCCCTATTCTCACGGAGGAACTCGACGATCGCGCTTTCCTATTTGGGATCCAGGTTCGTCCTAATGGCGGTGGTCTTGGAGGCATCTCTTACCACAAGTTCCACCGGCTTGGTTTTGATGGCGGCCTTGAAAGCTATGGCGGAGTCAGAAATCGGCTTCTTCGACGCCGGAATCTCCGTGGCATCGACCTTGCTCTGGATCTCCTTGAATTATTTGCTGTAGAGGACAACTTCTGCAAAGGCTACTTCTCCAATCTCACAGTCCCTTGCCTTGGTAAGACTTCCGGATACGATGATGATGCCGTTTGGTCCGGCTATCTTGAGCTTGTTGTAGACGAAGCATGCCTTGGCCATGAAGGTGTGGAAGATATCACGTCCAAAGATGACGTGGTACAAGCTTTTGAAGGGGACCACCTCAAAGGTCATGCGTTCTTGCCGGTAATTATTAACATCACCAAAAGCAACCTGAAGTGTGATGCACCCAAGGGACCGAGCCTCCCGGCTAGGAACTATTCCATGGAACACAGTGCTGGTCCGCCTTAGGTTAGCGTCCATAAAGTTCATCTTGTGCAGCGTATTGTAATGCCCGAAAAATATTAAAAATTAGAAATTGATTGTTATCTTATTTGGTGCATCACCATGACATCATCATGCATATTTTGTTCGCAATTTTGACTGTAAACTATTTTGCTAAAAACCTATTTTTGTTTTACTAAAATATCCCTATGGTTTTATTAAATTTGTTTCCCTTTTCTTATTTTCAAAATAAAACAAAATAATATTTTCGGTCCCGTTACGTGACCATGATTTTCTTATTTGACTAAAATAAAAATTAGGCTAATGGATCGTCTAAAGTTTTGGCCCAAAAATAGTCTCATCTAGTCTACTTTAAACTAGATAAATATCTTATCCCCCTTTTCTTTCCTCAAACCCTAGACCAAATCCCAGAGCCACACCCAGCCGCCGCCGCCAGCTACACGCGCGCTCGCGCATGCGGCACACACCCAATCCCCACGCCAGGCACATACACACGCACGACCCTATCACGTTGCACACAAGACAACACACACGCGACGCACGCACGCTGCTCGCGACCCAGGCCTGCACGCAACCCACGCGCTCGCCACCACCACGCACGCGGTCGCCCTCCTGCCTGGTATTGCCACGAACCCATCTCCCCATCGCGACCCTGGTCCACCGCCTTCTCCCTGGATTTCCAGCGCCGCCTCCCGCTGAACCCCGCCGCCGCCTGGGCCTCGACCTCGATCCCACCGGCCGCCGAACCCATCGGCTCTGTTCCGTGCGCCGCTGGTTCCTTTCCGGCCGCCGTCGACATCATATGGCCCTCCTCGTCCTCAAGCTCCGCCGCCCGGCCTCTCCAGCGTCGGCCGTCGCCAGTCTCCTTTGCCTCCTCCGCCCTCGCCCCCCCCCCCCCCCCCCCTTGGTCGGCCTCCGCAGCCACTGGCCGCGCTCCATGGCCACCATCGCGAAGCTCCGCCTCCGGCCAGCGCGCGCCGCCCGCATGTGCCTCGTCTCTGCCCCATCCCCGCCGTGCCTCCATGGCGGCACCCTGAGTGTCGCTGCCTCGTCCCCCGCATGCGCGTGTGCCGCCTCCAGTGCTCCATTTCCTCTCCTTCCCTACATGTTTTGTCGCCCGCTTCCGTAGTATCCTCAAGGTGCTCGAGCTAATATCCGAATGGACATGGCCGTGTACCTCTCCTGTGTCTTCTTTGGTTTTATGTTCTGCCGCTGGTGCACATGTTGCTGCTACGCCTACTTGATTGGTGTTTTGGGTACTGATGATGTAACTGGTGCGGGGATGCAACAGTAGACGATTGTGTGAAGATAGTACCTAGCACTCTACTTTGGCCTCGGTGCCGCAAGATGATGATGTGGTGAGAGACCAGGACCTTCGGATGCTCTATCGTGTCAAGTCCACCATCAGCGACCTTTGGGGAATGCCAAGATTTCAGTCACGAAACCCGATCTCATCGGCACTCAAGACCTTCGAATCCCGAACGTGAGACTCCTATCCAACGCCCCTATTTTCTAAAATAATCTACAACTAGTTGCACATTAAATTGTACATGTTTGCATACATGTCATATTGTGGTTTGGGGATAAATAGCAATTCATCTAAATTAAATATGGGCCGTATATGCGAATTATTATTGTCTTATATAGACTCCATTTAAATTGTGTAGCGAACCGATGCCATGTCTTTTTGTGCTAATCAACATTTAATTTGCGGAGTAGATAAATAACTTGAACATACTAATTAAATGTCGGGATTCTTGTTTCGCTTAATATTGCTAAGATAGACCGCATATTGCCATGCCATGCATCATATCATAAACATGCCGGATCTTCCGCCATATTATTAAATATTTCATCCGGTTGTTCCTTCTAGTGTTTGCTTCTTCATCGGATAGGACGATGAGTCGATGTGAGATACGACAAGCCTCCGGTTTCCCGACTTTGTCTTACAGGCGAGCATTCTCCCTCTTCTACCTATTTTGCATTTATAGTCTTTACTTTCTCCAATTGATCTATTGCTATCCTTATTGTCGATGCTATAGTACCATTCTTTTATTTACCTGATCCACTATATTGCCTTGGTTATCCTATTGACTTGTTTGATTAGCTAGATTTGTCCTTGCGAGTCGTAGGCATGCTTAGTATCGCTCTCATACAGGTGGAACATGATACTCGGATATGGTTGGTGACATGATAATTAATCTGATGTTGTTGGTTATGGTTTCACCTAATGATAAGGCCCCGGCAGGGACCACCTTTGGTAACTTCTTGAGCCGGCCTAGGACCCGTTCGTTCTACGATACCAGTTCTGAGTTGATCGCGCTAACCAAACGTGGGGCCTCAGGGATCCTCCCTCAACTACCGGCGCTATTCGTATATCCAGAGGGTTACAAAATTGGTTTTCCATTTGGTGCATACGCATAATATGTCCTCGGACATGGGTGAGTTGATATGTCTTCGGACTTGATGTTTTGGTGGATTGCCATGGCTTGCATACATAAATCGCGGTACATGGTGGCGGCACCCACGGTGTGTACAGGTTACCCCGCAGGGCCCGATCCACCAGTAGGCGCAAACGCTGTGCCTCCCTCGAGAATCGTCGTACCTCTTGGTTGGATTCCCCACAGTAGGTGATGCCTCTGGATATGCGCGTAGTTAAGGGATAGTTCTTGTTGTGAGATTCAGATGGCACGCGTAATATGTTGCCTGATGGGTTGAGCATGCGTTTGGGTACAGTAGTGCACCCCTGCAGGGTAAATCTTTTCGAGAAGCCGTGTGTCCACGGTTATGGACGCCTCAGGAGTACAGTGTCATGATCATAGACAACGCCACTAATGTTTTGTCTTTAACAATATGACTAGTAACTAGCCTTATCAACTAAGCACCTGCTTAACTAAAATTGCCACCGTGTGCGTTCCGCAAGGGGACTTCCTCGACTGGTCTTCGAGGGGGAAATCTTCGAATGGGTTATGTTTGGTGTTATATATAGTTATCATGTAGTGCTCTCTTATCTCGCTCTAATAGCCGAAGTTGTAGCATGTCTCTATAAGTTAGATAGTGCAAGCTTTGCTGCCGCTGAGCCCACCATACCTATGTAGGCGAGGACCGACGAATTCTAGTCTCGCCGTGTACTGGCCTCAGTACTAACCGCTCTCTTTCTGTTTTCCTTTGCCCTTTGTCGGCACCCTTTTGGCTTGACAGGTATGTGATTGACGACGTTAGCAAGGTTACCCTTCAGTCTTGGCCTGGGCAGGGTTGGACACCGCTTGGTTATTCTTCAGGACTCTTAGTCCCATTTGGATCTTGTCCGTACTCGAATACTATTTTGCTTTATTCTTGAGTTGTATCTTCGTATTGTATCTTGTGTATTCTTGACTCGTGAAGTCGTTGTTGTATATATATAAGTTCTTGTGGACTCTGTTGTAAACTACTATGATGTAACTACTTGTATTCAAATCCCACCCACACGAAAGTGTCTGGTGGGCGTCTTTGAATCGCTTCTATGCGGATTTTGGCGGTAAATGCTGAGATCTGCATAGACCCGATTCAGGGGCGTTACACGTATCTAGGTACATGATGTTGATGCTGCTTCCACTATCCACCATACATTTGGTGAACTTGTTGTCGTCAATCAGGGGGCTGATGAGCATGGCGTACTGGTTCTCTGTAGGGATGAGGTCTGGGTGATACTTCCTGTCCCAGGTAATTGGAATCTCCGACTAGCGCTGGTACTGGGGGACTGGAGGTAGGGTGGCCATCAGTATCCTCAGAGAGGTTTTCTGTTGCCGGACAGTTGGGGTGCAAAGGAAGGTATGGTAGATGGGGGCCTTCTTCCCAAAGGGGTTCTTTCCCTTGCCATCGCTCTTGGCGGCGTGCTTGGGGTCAACATACTCGTCCATGTCGCTTGAATCCTTGGACTCCTCGTCCTTCTTCTTCCCCTTGACCTTGCCTCGCGGTCTGTTCTTCCGACTTCGCCTGTAGCCGGACTCCGGGTCCTCCTTCAGATCGTTGACGAACTTGCAATGGCGATTGGTGTGAGTGGCTTTGCCGTTGGCATCGAGGTGTACAAGGCATGGCATATTACGGTACTCCTCGTATGTCTAGGGAACACGGAGCGCTGCCGGGATAGTTTCACTACCGCGCTGCTGCCCACGACCAGCCCCCGTCCCTGGCCACGTTGTCCGCCATCACCTCATCCTGCAAATGTCATAGCGACCATGTCGGAGGTTTGATTTTCTTCTGGTGGGATCTTCCGCTTTGTGCTGCTATTCCTCCTAGCTTGAGTTGGAACGACCGTTGCCGGCAGGGAGCCGTGAGCATCGTCGTCGGCAGCCGCGAACTCACTAGCCAGTTGGATCATCTGGTTGAGATCTAGCTGGTGATTGTCCTGCAAGCGCTTCAACTTATGTCGGAGCAACGTACCTTTCTCCAACCCATCGATGAAGGCGGCCATGGCGGTTTGAGAGTGCACTCCTATGCATGAATTCTAAATATACAGCCAGCGAGAGAGGTAGGCATGAGATGACTCGTCTTTCTCCTGCATGCACCGTTGTAGATCGCCAATAGTACATGGACGCTTATACGTACCCTCGAAGTTCTTGGTGAACGCTTCTTGCATGTCCAACCAGTTGAAGATGGACTTCTCCGGCAAGTCATCGATCCATTATCGGGTTGTGCCTGCCAGCATCATTGGGAGGTACTTGACAGTGATGTTGGGGTTACCCCCGGCGATCTCCACCGCGTTGCCGTAATCCTGCTACCACATAGCTGGTTTGGCGGTGCCATCATAGGGCTTGATGGTCTTGTCAATCCATAAACCCTTGGGGTAAGTTGCGGTCCGTATTACAGGTCCAAAGCAACGTGGTCCCAGGTATTGTCCTTCCCGGGCCTCATGAATCTTGTCCAGGCGTGAACGTGTGTTGTATGGCTCCGGGCTTGCTCTTTTCTTCTTGCCGCCAGGGGAAGGGCTGCGTGAACAACACGGGCCTCCTCTGGCATGGTGGCTGCTAGGGGGCGACGGAGGCGGAGGTGGCGGTGGGTTAGCCTTCTTGTTGTTACCCTCCTACAACACCTCACGCTTGTCGCGGTTGCTTGTCGGACGTGGAGGGTCATGATGCGACCTGCTCTTGTGTCCTTGGTTGCGCTCTCCATCTTGACGGGGTTGCTCTGTGTTGTTGCGGATGACGATGCCGCTCTTCCTTGGCGGAGGCATGTCCGTGCGATGGTGAGCCTTGGGATCTTCGTGATGTCGGGGAGACCAGGAGATGGAGATGGGCAACGAGGATGAGCCTTGCCTCCATGGTCGGAGGATATGGGGATAGCGTCCTTCCTGTTGCGTGCATCCCTCCGTCTTTGTTCTAATGAACCCGTCTGGGACCCAACATCATGAGGAGATCGGTCCCTTGGCGGCTTAGGTTGGCTAGATTGGCAATATGCTGGGTCAGACTCAAGCCTCTGAGAGGTGGCATTTTCCTGCTGTTTCACCGCCTTGGCCACGAGGTCATAGACCTGCTCCACAGCTGTGGGTGATCCATCCTGCTCCAGAAGGGTCTTGGCGACGACGAGGTTGAGAATAGGAGTGGGCATGACCTGCCTGCATTCGCTGTCAATGTATGGCTTGGCTTGTGGCAGCTTTGAGGGATCCCATCCTATGTTTCGCCGTACACCAGGATCGTTGATGACGCGAGCCGGAGCTTTCTTAGCCTTCTGCTGCTTGAGCAGAATCTTGTACTCGGCCTCCATTGCTCTAGCTTTCTCTATTGACTTCTGCGCGTTGGCCAGATCTCGATCTACCTTTGCGCCTTGCTCCGCGATGGCCTGCGCTTCCTCTAGCAGCTGCTGGCGCTTCTCGTCAAGCTGGACTACGTTCCGTATATGGGCCACGGTCATGGGCTCGACGAGCAAGTTGTCGTACATCACTCTATCAGATGGAGTGATTTGGGCAGCAGCTGACGTAGATGCCGGAGGTGGCGGGTTTGTGATGTTGTTGTTACTCGGGCCGACGTTTAATTCCTGCGGCTGCTGCACTGGGTTAGGCGGAGGGGGCATGACCTTTGCGCGATCATTGTCGGCAGCAACATGTGGTCCCTTCCCCTTGTCCAGCGCTTTAGGCGGAGCTTGTCCGGGTTGATCTTGATCCATCGCGGTCCCAATGGCGACGAACACCTCTCGGGACATGACGGCGTTGTTGGCCTGCTCGTCGCGTTTGAAATCCTCCTGCATCTCCTGCATAGCAGAGTCTAGCTCCTCCAGCCTAAAATTTATCTCCTTCGAGTCAGCACTGATGTCGGTGTAGAGCGCGTCAAGAATGGAGTCGGAGGGTGTCGAGGCTTCCTCGATGATGGGCGGTGGTGGTGCGACAACAGCGATGATGACTGGGGGAGGTGGTGCAGCTGCAGCGATGACGGCCGGAGGCGGCGGTGGCGGGGTTGAGGCGGAGGGGTGCCGTCTAAGACCGCGAGCGCTGTCTGAGGTGCCTCCTAAGCTTCCGCGTAGTTGTTGACGGTGTTCACCATGCTTTCGAAAGTGAGGCGTCCTGAAGCCTTCTGCCTCCTTACTGTATGTCGGAGAAGCGTACCTTGGTCCAGTCCTTCCACAAAGTGATACATGGCATCATCATTGGGGTAATGCGCGAGGTTGGCCCGTATACAGAGCCACCTGGCTAGGTAATCGCGGGGGTTTTCACCCTCTCTCTACATGCAACGCGCCAGATCGAAGATGGTCACCACTCCGACAAACTTGGATCTCTGCTGTCCAGACGCACGGGCGAAGCCGGCGGACTTGCAGCAATCTTCCACCGTTATATCCTGCACAGGGGCGGTTTGGGTGGGCCTTGAATTTTTCCGATCTTTGTTGGAAAACTCCGAAGAGAGATCCGACATCGATCCTTCCGCGAACGTATACTTCCTGTAGGCGGTCCGTGCGGGTTTTGACGCTCCTCCGACTTCCAGGGAACTAGTGCCCGAGTCGGTTTTGACGATGAAGAGGTGGATGTCCCTGATTGGGACGATCGAGCAGCGGGTGGGGTTCATCTTCGCCGGGATCCAGAACTCGTCGGGAGGGACGATCGGAACGTTGCCGGAGAAGAGAGCACGACCAATGGCTACGGTTTCGTCAATTCCCGCGAAGAGCCTGGACCTCGCCCACTGTAGAGCCTGAAGCGCCTCTTGCCCCACGGTGGGCGACAACTGTCGTGGTATTGCCAACGAGTACGCCATGGAGGGGTCCTCACAGTGCGTGGTTAGATACGTGGGGTAAGGCGGACGGTTGACGGGTACGAGGTAACACAGCTTACCCAGGTTCAGATCCCACGACGGTGGCGGAATCCTACTCCTGCTATAAATCACTATAATGGCAATACGCCGAGTTACAAGGATCGGTTCGCTGTGCGCGATATGAGTTGAGTTATCTAGGTTATGCCTTAAAGGCTCCCATAGGTCCGGCTTATATAGTCGCTAGATCCTAGGGTTACAGGGAAAGTCCTAGCCGGACAGGTTACTGAGTCCTACACTACATACAACTAGTCTAGCGTGTCTTGCACTCCAAGGCTTCGGGTACGTCGGTGACTCCTCCGTAGCCTTCCTTTATCTCGCATGGGCCTCCCTTCTAGATCCATCTAACTGGGCCGCCCAGCAGGCCATGGGCCTTGCTACCAACTTTGGGCCACCCGGGTTATCCGGATTAGAGACATGATATGAGGATACCCATATATCATATCCCCAACACTCTCTCCCATTGAGTTTTTGGGATGAAACCTTTCTCACTGCGTGTTACCTCATTAACTGCATGTCGGCCCATGTGCTAGGTCAGGATATACCTATTCATCGCCTTCTTAAAACTCCACCCAACTATTTTTTTCTTCTACATCTTCGAATGTGCTTGTTGGCCTAGTTTGCGTAAGTATAATTCACACAAACTAGAGTTACGGCCCAAGATATGTGTTTTACTTGGCCATAGTCCTACGCATAAGGGGTATAAGTGTCTAGATCGATCTACAGGGCGCATATACATCTCGCGTGATGTTATGTTTGACGAATCAGTTTTTCCGTTTGCTACTCCTAGAGTCACGGTTGATGTGTCCACTCTCAAAGAGGCTATCTATTTTCCTTCTACTGAACCGGCTATGAGTGTTCATGTTCATAATTACGACCTAACCTATTTCACTACTAACCCATTTGGCCAGTCCAGCGTTTTTCCTGTGCAAGAAATTTCGCCGCCGACCGCTGGCTTCCGCCTGAGTTTGATTGACGTCTGCTCGGGTGAGATCGACGTGCATGCCGACATGTATCCCCAGTCGGCACCATGCGTGCCTAATGGGTTGCTCGTGCCCGACACAGCACCCGTCCTGGGCACTGGCGTGCCTGGAATGCCTTCTTCGCCCAACCGCAAATTGGCCTCGCCTCATGGGTTGGCCTTGCCCCGTGGGCCGTCTCTAGCCTCCTTCGACTCCATGTCGCCCGTTTCTTCTCCCTCCTCGCCCGATAACGCGTCTTCCTCGCCCTCCTTGTCGACAGAACCTCCTGCGACTGATCCATCGCCTCATCCTATGGTCACGCGTACCAGGTGACGAGGTTTAATCTCGTCAATGCCCATTGTTATGAGCTTGGGTATTAGAGAAGATGGGGATGCTGGAGATAGCGGAACGGTTAGCAAACAAGCAACATGGGGACACGAAGTTTACCCAGGTTCAGGCCCCCGAAGGGAAAACCCTACTCTTGCTTGTCTGCTCTTGATTACGGCGGAACCGAAAATTACAGGGGTGCTCAGATGCAATATGGCGTGGAGGTGTGTATGCGGTGAGAGGTGCCCTCCTAGCCTTTATATAGATAGGCAGGTCTCGGACATAGGTCGAGTCGGTTACAGATTAGGGTTTGCCCCTTTGAAATTCTATCTACTCTAGTCTTGTTCTCCAAGCATCTGAAGGCGTCATGGGCTTGGGCCACCCGAAACCTCCGCAGGCCGTGTATCTTGCAGTGGGACTTCTCTTGGGTTGGACTATGTATGCTTATGTTGTGTACCCACGGGGTATAACTGAAGGAAATATGCCCTAGAGGCAACCATAGAGATGATTATATTTCATATGTATCCATGAGTTATTGTAATGTTCCTTGAATATCCATATCAGGCAACTTGTATTGATTGGCAATTATGTGAATTGTTTGTGAAACACTTTACTTGTATGGTTATTTAATATTTGTCCCTAGTCGGAGTTCATGTGAGGACACACGTGAATATTAGACTAGCACATCGATTGGTTGATGACTATGTTTCGCAAGTCATAGACATGGAGATGTCAAACCAATGATGTGGACACATGTTATGAACATGGGGTTGGACTGACCCAACTTGAGACTGGCAATTAGTTGCAGCTCTCTCTCTACACATCGTGTACGTTTTGTCCTTAGACCTGAGATTGTCGCATGTACTTGAGATGTGGATCGACCTACTTTGGGGCTATCAAACGCTGCACCGTAACTGGGTAGTTATAAAGGTAGCTTTCGGGTTTGTCCTGAAACATGCTGCAAGGCATGGTCAATCAAGATGGGATTTGCCCCTCTCTACTTGAGAGAGATATCTCTGGGACCCTCGAGTGATCAGATCCAGAAATGCATGGCCGTGCTACATAAGGTTAAGAGTTAACCTAGTAAAGGGATTCCGAGTTACGGTATTGAGAAAGAGAGGTTAGCTTGGAGCTAGACCAAATATCGCGAGGCAAAGGGAAATACATGTACTAAACCTGGTGATGGTTCGTCCGATATGATCTTTGTATGCGTTTAGGAGTTGGCACGTCTTGCTAGAGGCCTCTAACAACTATTGACAGAATAAGTGTTTTCGTTTCATGTCTACACGTATATGAACCTATAGGGTCACACACTTAAGGGGCTAGAAGCCTAATAAGGATTAGATCCGAATTAAACCAGGATTAGGCTACTAATGGGCTGCTAATGTAGAAGCCCACTAGGGACGCCTATATAAGAGAGGGTGGGGCGAGCTGACCAGAGTGATACCTCAGACCATTCCACCCAGCCGCCACACCTCTCGCCTGTGTTGCACGCGCAGACCTAGCAGTCCAGCGTCTGACGCTTCCACCCTATACGTGCGCATACCTCGGAGGCGCTGCATCTATAGCGTCTGGACGAGCCGCGCAAGGGGAGCTGCTCGTGGGACGAGTACAAGGAGGAGACGTGGAACGTTTGCACTGCCTCGACGCGCTTCATCAATTCCGCAACTGCGCGTCTAGTGGTAATCCCGTGATCTATGACAACAGTATTCCTGGTTTACGCGGTAGAAAATTTTGATTTGCGCTAGTGTAGCCTAACCGTGTCCCTTAAATAACCATGTCAGTAGCCCCCAAGTGCTCAGTTGAATCGTAGATTCGGCTGGGGACTCGTCAATCTTTTGGGTGCAGTTTTATGCCTGTTTATAAGAGAATGATTTTAGTTTGTAGGGATTGTTGATGCGTGTGCCTGACTCTCCTAACGGATTAGGACCAGTTAACTATCATAGGACAAAACAACACGATCTTCTTCAGATTCGAGTCCCTAGAATCGAACCTGGAACGGATGCTGGTGTAATTCGACTCAGGCCACTGAGGTCTTACAGGATTCGAATCCCAGTAGTTTTTTATTGATATACCCAACGCGTCCATCAGGATTTTTATCGCGTCTGTTGACACAGGTTTTTACTAGTAGAGCGCAGTCAGGTGCGTTACCAGGCCATCAGATGATATCTGTAGTCTTATCTTTGCGTCGTAGAGACAACATCCGAAATGTTATCACCGCGGAGGTGTTTTGGGTGACCAAGGAGATCACTTCTCTCTTAGCGTTGGTTTGGGCAAAGTTGCCGAAAAGATTTTGTCGTATTTGATCTAAAGGATCGTAGTCGAAGAATTCATAGGGTGCGTGGCCAACGCTCCCTATGGGAGTAGCCCCCGAGTGTCTGTTTGAGTCGTAGACTCGAGCAGAGACTTTAGTCCAGTTGTTTTTGGCTTCAGGTCCGAAGGACACAAATTTTTCGGATGCTTGAATCAATCCTCCCTATGGGAGTAGCCCCCGAGTCCCTAGTAGAGCCGCAGACTCGATGTAGGACTCGAAGAATCATTAATGGTGTAGTACCTTAATCATGCCTCAGGTGCGCGGCCAGCGCTCCTGATAGGAGTAGCCCCGAGTAGTTGTTCGAATCGTAGATTCAAGGAAGTACTTGCTTAATCAGTCGAAAAAATTCTAGCCGTTGCTAGGATGCTTGATGACGTCAGTGCTGACGATCGATGACCTCAACCATCCGCGGCGCCAGAGATGACGTAACAGGACGAACGTGGGTCCCACTTCCTGACTTGGAGTTGACTAGTCATGCGCGATGTGGCGAGTATTACGACGTCTCCTTGGTTTCCGTGTGTAGTGGACGGTGTGCGGGCGACGGTTCGCTGCTGTGTTGACACATGGACTGTTGGATCTGTCCCTGGCGTTAGGGCTTCTGGATGAATGACTCCTGGTCATCGTCTTCATCCTTATAACCGTGGGAAAACAGTGATTTGTTTTCACCCTTTGCCATTTGCTTTCTCCGCTGCTTCCATTTTCACGAGCTCTTCCTTGCGCGCACTGGACGTTCTCCGATCCTTTCCCTCCTCGTTTCTGCGTGCGCATTGATGTTGTCGATGCTCCACCATGGTTAATTTGAAGAAGGCCTCTGCTGGAGAGGGCTCTAGCGCCGCCGGCGGCGGCAAGAAAGGTGCCACCGCCACTCGCATCACTGATGGCGGGTGGAGGCACACGGAGACGCGCAAGGGTGACTTGCGCAAGCTGCGTGATGCGGGTTTAATCTCGCAGGACAAGGAGGAAGTCAAGATCCCCGGCGATGAGGTAAATACCCGTCCATCCGTAGGGTTTAGGGTGACATTTGTCTCTTTCATTCTTCGCGGTTTGTCGCTCCCTATCCACGACTTTCTTCGTGGACTCTTGTTTTTCTATGCATCCAACTCCACCATCTTTCGCCCAATTCTCTTCTCCACATCGCCTGCTTCATTACCTTTTGCGAGTGCTAGCTCGGTATCAAGCCACACTTTGGCCTCTTTCGGAAGCTCTATTCCGTGAAGAGGTAGTCCAGCACCGGCGGGGTCTATGGCGGCTGTGTCATTTCCATCTGATCTACTGTTCTTTTCTTTTCCTTTTCTATGTCTAAATCCGTCCAATACTAGTGGAAGAAGTGGTTTTATATCCGCGACTCCATAGTGGACGGGCAAGACTTTGGCCTTGCCCCCTTCAAATCCTCCCAGGAGATCCTGCCGAAGAGATCCTGGAAGAACCATGTCCTGGAGGGCGAGGTGGCAGAGGTAGAGGAGTTGTACCATCGGGTGGAGGCCCTCCAGATGGTTGCGGAGAAGGAGTTGAATGGTGTGGATATCATCCGCACCTTCCTCAAACGTCGGGTGCATCCACTCTAGGCGATGGCGCATCCGATGTTTCTTTACACTGGCCGCCATGACCCGACGAGGGTTTCGGCCGAGGAGCTGTCCAGGAGTGACCTAGATAGGGCTCTTCGTCCGCTGCTGAAGTTCAAGGCTGAAGAGGACCTCCCAAAGAAGTCCTTGACCGCCCCCTTCAGTTCTTCGAATCCGGTTCCTCAGGTTTAGAACTGCTTCATGCGTGTTGAGCTCTTTTTATGGTTGCTTTTGATTGTTTATAATAATTGCCATCTTTGATGTCTTTGGTGTGCAGGAGCTCAAGGTGGCTGGCATGGTGCCCCACTGCCCGAAAAGTTTCTGGTTGCACTGGACAACGAAGTTGTGGACTCCAAGTCTGAGCTTCCACCGCCGCAGTCGCCAACTCATGAAGCCCCCGAGGCGAGCGAGGGGTGGACCCAAAAGCGAGCACGGAGTTTGAGCGAGTCTTCGGATGCCTCGACTCCACCAACGCCTAGGGACCCATCCTTTCTTGTGCGCCACATCGAGGATGATGGTTCTTCTTCCACACCATTCCCGGTTGTGCCTCTGCGGGCTGTGGCGCCGCAGCCGCTGGCTAAGAAGAAGAAAAAGAAGAAGAAGAAGGAGAAGGCGCCTCCTGTCTTCAATTTGAGTGCCATTGACTCGTAAGTAGCTTCGGATTCTTTTACTCTGTATTGTGCATGTGCAAGTGTTCTTTTTGTCTTGATCAATATTTTTCCTTGCAGCCACTCCTCAGAGGGTTCTCTTAGTGAGAGCGCTCAGGAGGCCGTAGGGGAGTCGAAGCCGATGACCCCTCCCTCTCAGACGGTGGCCAACTCTAGGGGCGATGCTCCGAACCCCTCTCCGCAGGAGGCTCGAGTAGTCATTACTCGGAAGACTGCACCTGGACCTTCGGAGTCTCCGTCTGAGCATGTAAGTAACTTACACCTCTTGGCTTTGTAGAGGGAGCCCCCGAGCCCTTTTCGGGTTGTTTTGTTGAGTGTTTTGCTCTTTTCGGGGCGCAGCCCCCGAGCCGGATACCTTGCGAAATGGGCCATAGAGCTCACCGCACACAACATCCAGTACGAACCAAGGACATCAATCAAATCCCAGGCACTGGCCAATTTCATCATCGATTGGGCGGAGACACAGGACATGCCACCAGTACCTGATTCAACATACTGGAAGCTACACTGCGACGGCTCCAAGATGCGAGGAGGACTTGGAGCCGGAATCATGATAACTTCACCAAAGGGTGATCGGCTGGAGTATGTCCTCCAGATCCACTTCAAGGCATCCAACAACGTCGCCGAATATGAAGTGCTCATCCATGGGCTCAAGATGGACAAGCAGATACGCATCCAAAGGATACTATGCTTTGGGGATTCAGACCTGGTGGTGCAGCAGGTATCCGGTGAGTGGGACACAAGGGACGCGCACATGGCTCTCTACCATTTCTTCGTTCAGCAGTTGTGTGCTTGTTTCGAAGGATGCGAGTTCCACCACGTACCTAGGGCCAACAACAAAGCCGATGACGCCTTGGCCAGGGTTGGCTCAACAAGACAGGCCATACCGCCTGGAGTCTCCCTCGAGCACCTGCGCAAGCCCTCCATCACCCTGTCACCAGAATCTGACTCCATCGTACTCAACGCCGACCTAGGAACAGTCGGTGTCATGCCGCACCCGGGGACTGCCTCGCCGCACCCGAGGACTGCCTCTCCGCACCCGGGGATTGCCGTGCCGCACCCGGGGACTGCCTCACTGCACCCGGGGACTGCCCCACGGCAGCCTGCGGTCGACACCAGCAAGCTCCCACCCGACAAACCTCCCAACGTTCCAGAGCCTACCATCCGTGAGGAGATTAAGCTCATCATGCAGACGGTGTACACCATTTGGGAAACTCCCGACTTGGCGAAGCCGTTCATGAATTTCTTGGCCAAGGATGAGCTCCCGACGGAGGAAGTAGCAACACGACAAGTGCGGCGAAGAGCAAGCGCATACACCATCATCAACAACGAGTTGTACAAGTGCAGCGTCGGGGGCATCTATCAGCGATGCGTATGCCGAGGGAGGGAACCAGGCTCCTAGCAGACATACACTAGGGCGAATGCAGCCACCACGCTTCATCAAGGGCAATAGCATCCAAGGCTTTCCGCCATGGTTTCTATTGGCCCACAGCGCTGGAAGACGCTGAGGAGTTGGTCAAAACATGCAATGGTTGTCAGCAATTCAGCCAGCTGAAGCACACGCCGTCTACAGCACTCAAGACGATACCAATCACCTGGCCATTTG
Organism: Avena sativa; assembly: GCA_916181665.1. Taxonomy (NCBI): domain Eukaryota; kingdom Viridiplantae; phylum Streptophyta; class Magnoliopsida; order Poales; family Poaceae; genus Avena; species Avena sativa. Next base: position 448,820,056 of record OV702285.1, read on the forward strand.
CAGTCTGGGGGCTAGACATGGTTGGGCCGTTCAAAATAGCTCGATCCGGTATGACGCACCTGCTCGTAGCCGTAGACAAGTTTTACCACGTGGATCGAGGCAAAGCCCATCAAGAAGCTGGATGGAGCGACGGTGATCAAGTTCTTCACGTACATCATCATTCGTTTTGGCTAACCACACAACATCATCATGGACAATGGCACCAATTTCGCGAAGGGGGCTTTCTCCCGTTTCTGCGGAGAGAAGGGCATCCGTCTGGACCTGGCATCAGTCGCGCACCCACAGTCCAACGGACGGTGCGAGCATGCTAACGGCCTGGTTCTAGCTGGAATCAAGCCAAGACTGATCGAACCACTCATCAGGTCACCCGGATGCTGGATAGAGGAATTTCCAGCCGTGCTCTGGAGCCTACGCACCACCCCCAACCGCTCAACCAGCTTCACACCGTTCTTCCTCGTTTATGGGGCAGAGGCAGTTCTCCCCACGAACATCCAGTTCGACGCACCCCGCAGACAACTCTACACGGAGCAGGAAGCCAAAGAAGAACGAGAAGACAACGTGGACCTGCTCGAGGAAGCGTAGAGTTAGCTATGTCCAGGTCAGCAATCTATCAGCAGGACCTTCGCCGCTACCACGCCAGCCGGATCTGGCCTGCCTCTTTTCGTGAAGGAGATCTGGTGTTGCGCCTGGTCTAGAGCACAAAAGGAATGCACAAGCTGTCCCCACCATGGGAAGGCCCAATCATCATCAGCCGAGTGCTACACAACAATTCATATTATCTGATCGACGCCCGCAGACAGCAAAGAACAAGGCAGATCGCTCGGACGAGGAGACAGAACTACCATGGAATGCGAGCCTACTCATGCCATTTTACACTTGAACAAGAAGTGTATGTATCTCCCCTTTTGATGTAATAAATTAACAAGCTTGGAAGTCTCGGCATAGTACCGAGAACTGTGTCCCAGTTTCGCGCACCACATTCGTCTCCATACCGGCTGGCCCGGACACCCATGATTTCTACAGGCGACATAGTATTGCATAAGGTTCCAAGAGCAAACTCTTCGGTTCTGGCTTTAGACCGCAAACCGGCTGTCGACCCGGCAAGAGCGAAAACTCAAAGTACATAGTGCAAGAAAATGCCAACACAGTAAATAAGGGCGCCTGGGCAAACCGGTCGCGCCTACACGAGCTAAGCTAACAACGAACCTAAGTATCGCGAGGCATGCCAGCTCAGCTGTTCCTTTGGTTCTGGCTGCAGACCGCAACCCGGCTGGCAGATGACAAGGGAAACCCTCGAAAGGCCAATGCTCGCTGAGAAAAGGGGACCTGCTAATGGCCTAGCTCAAAAGGTCACATCTCCTTGTTTTTTCGTTCGATCCTAACTATGAATGAGCGTACGCATAATGAAACTAACCCAAAGCAACGCTGTGTCTCGCGCAACACGAGCCACACTTGACAGGAAATTCAATGGCAAAGAGCTTCGACCCGGCTGGCTACCCCAGCCAGCCCGAACCTCGGGGACTACACCTAGTGGGCGCGCTCCCGCGCACCCATCAACATAAGTCAAAGTGGCAAAGAGCTTCGACCTGGCGGGCTACCCCAGCCGGCCTGAACCTCGGGGACTACACCCAGTGGGTGCGCTCCCGCGCACCCATCAACCCAAGTCAAGGCAGCCAAGATCCCCGACCCGGCCGGCTCCCCAGCCGGCTCAAGTTCCAAAAACTACATCCAAGGAAGGCGTAAAGGCAAAAATGCCAATAACAGACACATGAAGCAGATTGAGCTCAAGACGGAAAGGGGCACCAAGACATTTAGCAGAACACGAAGGTTCCGCGCACAATTCAAAGTCTGACGACAAAAGTTAACCAAAGTATAGCACCAACAAGAGGCAAGTTTCACAAATACACCCGGCATTCCGGGGATCAAGGTTCTGGAGCAGGAGCAGCAGAGGGAGCATCAACAGCAGGAGCAGGAGGCGGACCGGCAGGAGGAGCGCCAGAGTCGGCTGCAGGAACTTGGCTGGTGGAGGCAACGTCGGTGGGATTCCAGGGCGTTGGGGTCTAGTGAAACGGCAGTGGCTCGGCAGGATCACGAAAGTCATGCTCCAGGTCCACGTAGGTGCCAATATTCACCTTTTGGACTGGATCGCCGGAATGCTGTCACGGAGGCCCTTGTAGCTCGTCCCAAGACGAAGACCATGAGTGAGCACACTGAGATCAGCCTCCTGGTACCACGACTTCACCAGGGCCAGATCCATTTCCACACCGCCTCGGGCCGCCCATTCCTTATGGATCTCCAGCACGTCGATGCCACGAGACAAGGCAATAGTTAAGCTGGCGATGTCATGCACATCACTCGCCTCCGGCCAGATGTAGTGGAAGAGGTCGTTGGCAACGGCGCGAAGACTATTGCTCTCTTACGCAAGCACCTAACCAGATCCAAGGCGGTCAGGTCGTGGCCAACATCCTCCACATGAAGCTTCTCCAGAGCCATCTCGGTCGACTCAGGGTAATGAGCTGCAACCAAAGGCAGGAGTGAGCAGCAAGACTAGATTCAACTAACCACGATACAACGGAGAAGGAAGTAGAAGAACTTACTGATGACCATCTTCGAGATGCTCTGGAGGTGCTGACTCAGCTCCCCCTCCCGAGAGCGGAGAATCTTGATCGTCTCCTCCTGTTGGGAGGAGATCGTTTCAAAATTCTTCAGCGCCTCCGCCCGGATATCCGCTACCTTCTTGCCCCTCTCCACGCTAACCTCAAGTTGATGCTTGGCTGCGGCTAGTTGGTCGAACTGCACTTGCCATGTCCGGTTCGACTCTTCCAGCCGGGCAACCTCAGCTTTGAGGCACTCCACCTCCTTCTCCTTGTCCAGGATCATGGTTGTAGGAGGATACCCGATGGTCAACAAAAAGCGGGAAAAGGGAGGCAATCGCCAAGACAGGTCGGAAGAAGCAATCTTACGGCCTAGATCCTGGGTGTTCTTCACCGACTCCGAAAACGCTCTCTGCAGCAAGAAAATGAGTAAGAGACGGAATAGACAACCGACTGAAAAAGCAAAGCACGGAAAAAGATAATGGGGAGAGACATTTACCTCCATCAAAACAGACAAATTTTTGGCCTCGCCAAGGCCCTTCTCCATTCCCTCAACCAGGTGGCGAACCTGGTCGAGTGCGATGGGTGTCGCGCCCGAGAGCTGGGCGAGGATCGCACCCAGCGTCAGCACAGCCGGAGCTATCCTCGAGCCAATAACGACGACCTTGTCATCATCAGTAGCCACACCCGAATACGCGGCCACCACCAACTCCCTCCCATCCGGCACGGAAGCGCCCATCTGGCCGCCACCCGCTATAGCCGCCTGCGCAGCTCCAGCCTCCTCTGTCACCTCCGTGATGACGGGCCTGGCGGAACTGCCTAGAGCATCGCTCCAGGCCCGGTTCACTCCAGCCCCAGGACGAAGGAGGGGGGTCTCCGGGTCCTAGGCAGCCACAAACAGCAGCCCCAACCGCGAGGACGCGGGCGCCTGGTGCAGCAGCCCTGTGGTTGGGGAACCCTGAGGAGCCCTGGGCGAAGACGGCGCGGCAGGCGCAGCCGGGGCGGATGTAGCCGGCGCGGGCGCAGCCGGTGACCTTACCACCACCTCCACCGGTGGAGGAAGGGGTGGAGCAGCCGCAGAAGCACCACCATCACCAAGCGACATCGCCTCGCTGCACGGAAAGGAAGTAAGAAGAAGCACCAGCAGAACCACAAGACAGCGAGAGAGAGATGCAAAGGGGGATGCTAACCCAACGACGAAAGGCGGAGCAACGACTTGGCGCCCCCGACGCGTCCTTTTTTGTTCAACTGGAGCCGGCGCAGCAACAGGCGCCGTCCTCTTCCCCCGGTCTTTTGTTGCGGCCTTCTCTCGGTCGCCCTCCTCGTCGGTGGCATCGACTGCAACAAAAACAAAGTATTAAGCCACATATCCACTGGCCAGGACGAAGGAAAGAGCTACAACCGACAGCTCACCATGAGGATCTGAAGGGGTCATCGTCCGTCCGGACAGGAAGACCTTCGGGCTCCGTCTGGGGGTACTTCTTTGGCTTCCTGTCCGCCAAGAAGGACGGGAGCAGGAATTCACCCATACCATCTTCGGCAAGCTGCGCCATGAATAACTACTCAAAAAGGGGAGCATAAGGCACCCAAGGAAAGCTAACAACAACGAAGAAAAAACGCAAAGGAACCAGAAAACAACTCACTCGAGGTGGCAGGCGGCCGCGATGGTACGGTGGGCAGGAGGACGCCCAGGTTGCTTCCACACAGAACTTGGAGATCCAGTTCCGCAGGTCCTGGTAGGGCACTTCCTTCCACGACGTCCTCGTTGGATCATCGGCCGTCGACATATGGCACATCTTGTGTGACCGCTTCTACAGCGGAAGCACGCGACGCACCATCCAGGATAGCGTGATGTCCCGGGCGGTGAACCGCTCCGTCTCCACCATCACCTCCACCCGGGTGGCCATCCGATCGAGGTCCTCCGCGGAACCCATACCCTTCATCGTCTATCCCTTTTGCGTTGAGGGCACGTTGATGAAGGAAGGCGGGCAGATCTAGTCCACCTCCATGGTGTTGCTCGCATAAAAATATGAGTGCTGCCATAGCTTGACGGTGTCAGGAAGCTTGAACCGCGGCATCAGCGAAGAGGGCCGCGGATAAATGGCGCAGCAGCCCGTCTGCATCAGCGGACTGTCCTTGGCGGTGTTCTGGGCCTTGAAGTGGAAGAACTTGAGGAAGTTCGCCACCTCGGGCCACACCGCAAGGTACGATTCGCAGCAGGCCACGTGATGCGACAGCTGCATGATGGCGTTTGCGCCCAGGTGGTGAAGTTGGAGGTCAAAGAAGATGAAGAGCTGGAGGAGGAAGGGGCTGACAGGAAGGCCGAAGCCACGGGCGAAGTGTGCGAGGAAGACGACGCGCTCCCCCGGCCGAGGGTACAGCACCCGCTCACCCTCCGACGCAATCCGGTGCTTCACAAGCATCGACGAGGGAAGAAATCTACCCCGCCGATACTTGTAGACGAGGTCGTCAGTCACGAATGACCCACACCAACCCCCGCCCTGCTCCGGCAACATATCTGCAGGAGGGGCAGCCGTGGTGAATCGTGCACGGTGGCTCCGGCGGCGGCAAGGAAAAGGGGTGCAAGGAGCAAGGTGCGCTGGAGAGGAGGAAAAGATGAGCCGGAGGACAAAGAAGTGGGAGCATCGTTCCCCCTCCATGGCTCTATTTATCCCTGCGGGGTGCTACCGTCGCCCCCTCAGCTCCCACGCGACGCATGGCATCAAGGCGCCTCGGCCGCACGATGTTACGGCTTAGGATCCTTTACGCCATCATAACCACCACAGAAGATCCATGGGCGTTATCGGGAGACGATGCATGCGAGCTCGCCCCAAGAAACCGCTACGAAAAGTTGCGTGCGCAGTTGCCAAAAACTGACGCGGCGACGCGGAAGTCCAACTAACGCGACGTGCGCCAGAGCAACAGTCGTGGATGACGACATCACCAACATCATCAAGCTAACGTTTCGTCTCTAGCTACGCCAGTCGGTTCCTGCCTTTGTTGTCTACACTTAGTGGGCGGCCATCGATTACGCAGTCAATTAAATCCAGCCGGAAAGCAAAAGCAAAAGTTGCAGCCAAATGCGGTCAAACAACTACATTGAGACGAAAAAAGAGCGCGCAAGACCTTACCCACTGGCCAAGTCCATACACACTCGGGGACTAGTGTCGAGGGGATAACCCCCGTGTGGGGAAAGCCAAGCACAAGTAGGCCGGCTCCAGAAGGAACAGGCCGCCTGGCCCTCAAGAAGGACAACTCCAGCTGATTGGCGAATATCGCCCAGCTGGGCTTGTAACTTTCCCGGCTGGCCCGTCTAGACGGCAGCCAGAAGAACCGGCCGGGTGGCCGCTTCCACCCGTCTCACTTCGGATTTGATGGAGATCACGAAGGGACTGGCGCTCCTTGCGGGGTACGCCTCTGGCCCTCCTTCATCATCAAGCAGGCTCGCGTGCCATCACGACCAGCGCAACCCGACAAAGATAAAGCAAAGTGGTCGGCTGACTGGCAAAAGCAGTCCGGGTGACCGTTAAAGCAAGGCTGACGCCCCAAAGGAAGCCCGGGTGACGGCTAAAGAAGAGGGTGACACTAAAAGAAGGGCGGACTGGGTCCTGGCCCATCGGCTGGGCCCTGTAGCCGACCCTGCCCTGTAAACCCATATCCAAATAGTAAACCCTAGGGCCCGATTTGTAATCTGCCCCCCAGACCAGTATATAAGGGAGGGAAGAGCTAGGGTTCTAGGTAGGCAAAAATAGAAGGATAGAAGTGCTAGCCACTAGTTCCCATCTTCCTCTAGCTCCCGATAGTAGCTAAGGAAACAGCTCCAGGAGCATCTGTACTGGGCATTCGCCCCCTCATATAGTTCATCTTGCAGGAGTAGGGGTGTTACCTTGCCGAGAGGGCCCCGAACCTGGGTACGTCGCTGTGTTTGCAGTTTACCGTGCCCAACCTGTTGCGTGAGCCACCGATTGCATCTGTGTGTCCCTTCTTAGCCATCCCCGATGGCACTGCCGTGTTCCACACCATGACACAGAGGGTAGCTCCTCTGCCCAGGCTCCCGCAAGCCGTTCGAGTGGGCTAAGAAGACATTTCTTGATGCCTCCGCCTATGAGGCTGTTGGCCTTTTCGACCTGCCCGTTGGTCTGCGGGTGCGCCACCGAGGCATATGATATGTTAATGCCAAGGCCCTCGTAGAAGTCCTGGAATTTGTTCGATATGAAGTTCGAGTCGTTGTCCTGATGATGCTGTGCGGCACGCCAAACTTGTAGACTATGGACTCGAAGAACTTGACATTGGTGACAGGCATGGCCTATATCCACTTGGTGAATTTGTCGACTGTGACCAGGAGGAAGACGTGGCCTCCTGGCGATGACTTTGGCAGTTTGCCGATCATGTCGAGGCCCCGTTGGGCAAAGGGCCAGGCCATTGGTATGGGCCTGAGCTCCGATCCTGGTGCGTGTGGCTTGTCCACGAACCTTTTGCAGCCGTTGCACTTTCGGACAATGTCCTTAGCATCGTTCATGGCCGTTAGCCAGTAGAATCCAGCTCGCGGGGCTTTGGTGACGAGGGCGCGGTTGCCTGCATGGTGACCGCAGATGCCCTCATATAAGTCTTGGAGGATGGTTTTGCCATCGTTGATGGTGACGCACCTTTGGAGCACACCCGAAATGCAGCGCATGTACAGCTCGCCATTGTGGAGGGTGAATGCTTTGGACTGACGAGATATGTGTCGGGCATCTGTCGGGTCGTCGGGCAGTTCCTTGTTTAGCAGGTACCGAAGGTACGGCTGCGTCCATGTCTCCTTGATCGCCATGACCTGTACCAGGCTAATGAGCTTGGCCTCTGTGTCGAGTTTTTCAGGCCCTTCATGGCCTTCGGGTGGCACAGCCCCCGAGTGCTCTGCTTCTTCAGGTGATCCCTTGGGGAATTTCCTTTTGATAGAGGGTACGTAGATTTGTTCGAGGAACACGCCTGGTGGCACCCGTGTGCATGTGGAGCCGATGTTGGCAAGCCTATCAGCTTCCTCGTTTCTTTCCTGTCCAACGTGCCAAAGCTCGCAGCCATCAAAGTCTCCTTCGAGTGAGTTGTAGAGCGCGCGGTACGCGATCATGTTGGCGGCGTGGGCGTCGCATTCGTTCATCGTCTGCTGGACGACGAGATTTTAGTCGCCGTAGATGACTAGGCGCGTTGTGCCGCAGATCTTTGCCATCCTCATGTCGTGGATGAGGGCCTCGTATTCGGCCTCATTGTTGGAGGCACGAAATTTCATCCGAATGACGTATTTCATTGTATCGCCTTGCGGGGACGTCAGTATGACGCCAGCTCCTCCTCCAGCCTCGCGCTTGGAGCCATCGAAGTGCATCGTCCATGACTGTGCCATGTCCAGGGTGTCTAGCAGCTAGAGCTCCATCCAGTGGACGAGGAAGTCAGGGAGGACCTAAGATTTGATCGCCTTGCGTCGCTCGTAGACTATGTCTAGAGGGGATAGCTCGATGCCCCACAGGGCTACGCATCCCGTGGCTTCGGGGTTATTCAGGATGTTGGACAATGGAGCCTCGTTGATGACCATTATCTGATGCTCCTGGACATAGTGGATCAGCCGACGAGCCGTCATGAACACCCCGTAGGCGAGCTTCTGATAGTGAGGGTACCTCTGTTTTGTTGGCGTCAGTACCTCGCTGAGGTAGTAGATTGGGCATTGGACCCCATGGGTCTTGCCATCTTCGGGTCGTTCGACCACGAGTACGGTGCTTACCACCTAGTGTGTGGCTGCAATGTAAAGCAGCAGAGGTTCTTGCTCCTTCGACGTTACCAGGACAAGCGAGGTGGAGAGCAGCCGCTTGAGTGCTTCGAATGCGTCGTCTGCTTCAGGTGTCCACTCGAATTTATCGGCTTTGCGTAGCAGCTGATAAAAAGGCAGGGCCTTCTCACCCATGCGGCTGATGAATCTACTCAGCGCCATGATGCGCCCAGCTAGTTGCTGGACACCTTTGATGTTCTTCGGCTTCTCCAGGGTCAGTATGGTCCGGATTTTCTTCGGATTCGCCTCGATCCCTCGTTGGGAGATGAAGTAGCCGAGTAATTGGCCATATGGGACGCCGAAGGCTCACTTTCCTAGGTTCAACTTGATCTTGTAGTGATCAAGGTTATCGAACGTCTTGCGGAGATCGTCGATCCGCGTCTTGGCTTCCCTGGCCTTGATGACTATGTTGTCGACATAGACTTGGATGTTGCGACCGATTTGGTTCTTTAGACACGCCTGCATGCACCTCTGGTACGTGGCACCTACGTTCTTCAGCCCGAAGGGCATGGTGTTGTAGCAGAACACCCTGAATGGCGTGATGAACGCTGTTTTCTCCTGATCTTCGACCTTAAGCCGAATCTGATTGTAGCCTGAGTAGGTGTCAAGGAAGGAGAGTTTCTCGCATCCTGCAGTCGAATCGATAATCTGATTGATCCGAGAAAGAGGGAAGTGGTCCTTGGGGCAGTGCTTGTTGAGCGACGTGAAGTCCACGCACATCCGCAGGATGTCCGTGTCTTTTTTGGGGACTAGCACAGTGTTGGCTAGCCACTCGCTCTCCTTGATTTATCGGATGAAGTTGGCGTCGAGGAGTCTGTTGACTTCAATTCCAACTGCTTCTGCTCGTGGTTCGGACAGTCATATGATCGACTGTTTGACCGGCCTTGCATCGGGGAACACATTTAGTGTGTGCTCGACGAATTCCCTGGGAACTCCTGGCATGTCCGCAGGACACCAGGTGAAGATTTCCCAGCGCTCACGGAGGAATTCGACGAGCGCGCTTTCCTATGCGGGGATGAGGTCGTTGGCGATCAGCGCCGTCTTGGAGGCATCGGTTGGGTGGACCTGCACCTTTTTCGTATTGACTGTGGAGTCGAACAACATGTCAGGTGAGTTTTGCCTGGCGACTGGGGTGCCCCGTTGTCTGTCACCTCTTGGAGCCTTTTGAGTTCCTCTTGCATGCCAAACGACTGGGAGATTCTGTTGAAATCTCCGTCGTAGTGGTCCGATCGGGTGAAGCTTCCCTGGAATGTGATGACACCCTTGGGCCCAGGCATCTTGAGCAGCAGGTACGTGTAGTGCGGTACTGCTAGAAATCTTGCGAACGCCACATGCCCGAGGATGGCGTGGTACTGTGATGTCCAATCCACCACTTTGAACTCGAGCTGCTCACACCAAAAGTTTCCGGGCTTGCCGAAGATGACGTCGAGCCATATCTTTCCTAGGGGATATATGTCCTTCCCTGGGACTATGTCGTGGAACGTTGTATCGGATTGTTCCAGGCTACACAGCGGGTTCCGCATCGCTGCGAGGGTGCTGGCGAACATCAGGTTGATGCCGCTGCTGCCATCCATGAAGACGCGGCTCATCTCGAATCCTCCAATCTGCGCCTCGAGCACCAGGGCAGCATGACCTAGGCGAGGGATCTGGCAGGGGTGATCCGAATGATCGAACGTAATGCAGGACCCCGAGCCACTGAGGTACTCAGGGATGGCTGGCGGAGCGGTTACAGCGAGGCTGACCTGTCGGGTGATCTTCTTTTGCACCCTATTGGTAGGGCGTCCCTTCTGGATCATGAGGGACCCTTTTGGCGGTGGGTATCCACCTGTGAAGTTGTTTGGCGCGGGTGCGATTGCGGGATTCGACGGTCCCACGGGTGGCGGTGGAGGAGCTCCATGGGCGATGTCACCTGGTGCAGGTGCGGGTCTGAACCCAGGGTTCACGATCTGACATCGCATTTGGGTGAGACCCTCGCTGAGTTTCTGGAACTCGCGACAGTCCTTGAGCATGTGGTTGTCCTTCTTTTTGCCATCCTGCTTGTCGATGTAGAAGTGGATGGTGCAGGGATCCGACAACTTGTCGCATGCCGAGGGTTTGTCGTCACGACCGCGGCGCTACCATGTTTGTGTTGGGCGTCCTTCATCGTGGAAGTTGCCTCCGCGGTGTCCTCCGCTGATGCGGTTATTGTCGTTGCGGCGTTCGGCGTAGCCAGCCGCAACCATGTCGGGTCCGTTGCGATCTTCGTTTGCTACGGCATTCATGCCTGCAGCCGTATTCATCCTCCTCATACGAATGTGCTCGGTGGAGGGAATCCTCGCCATCTGCCCACCTGTTGGCGATGTCCATGAGGTGGTCGAGTGTCTTGGGCTTGACACGCCCAAGTTCTTCCTTGAAGTTCGGGCGCTTGACGCTATCCTTGAAGGCGTCGATCGTTCTATCCTCGGATATGTGTGCCACGGAGTTCTTGATGTTGGACCAGCACAAGATGTACGAGCGAATGGATTTGCCCGTTCGTTGAGTGCAGGCCCGTAGCTCCTCGATCGAGGCTGGTCTCTTGTTGGTCCCTTTGAAGTTTCGGATGAAACTTTAGGCCAGCTCCTCCTAGCTTCGGATAGAGCCTGAGGACAGGCTGCTGAGCCAGATCCGGGATGCGCCTGTCAGCTGTAGCTGAAGGCATTGCAGGGCGGTGTTCTTGTTACCACCATGCATCTTGACGATGAGAGGTGGTCGTTGAGCCAGGCCTCCGGGTCCTACATGCCATCGAACTTCAGAGTATCCGAAGGAAGCTTGAAATTTTTCGCCATCCGCTTGCACCGAACGGATCTGCTGAAGCATCGAGCTCCGCACAGTTCTCCGTCCTCATCTTCTTCGGACTCGGTTGAGCACGCGCGTTTGGCGCGTGCCTTGTCGACCTTGCGCTGGGCGAGGTCGTTTCGAGCGTCATAGTGGTGATTGCGACGTCTTGGGATCTTGCATCGTCGAGATAGATCATGCTTGTCCTCGCCCTCGTCGGATGAGGGTGTGGGGCTATAGTTGAATCTGATCGTAGCCTTTTTCTTTGGCTCCGCAGGAGCTTCTTCGTGAAGCGCAACTCCGACGAGTCCGAGTCCGGCTAGTGCGGACTTGTGCATGACACTCTTCGGGTCCCCCACCGGAGGTGGATGGGACGCGAGGTACCTAGTCGCTGCCATGATCACATCTTGCGACATCTTTGGTATGACGTTGGCGTTGACGTCCATATCCATGAAGGACGTGTTGAGGGTTTTTGTGACCTCACGTCGCGCGGAGGGGTCCATGTTATCTGTGCGAGAGCAATGCTTGTTGGCGTGATTGCTGTGCGAGCTGGAGCCGCCAGTGGCGGAGAGTGCAGCTCGCCGCGCGCTAGACTCCGAAGCTGCCTGCTTGCGTTTGTCGAGCTCCTCCTGCAGTTTTACCTGCTTGTTGTGCTCGGCGATGAGGAGGAGGTGGTAGGCCATCAGTATATCCCGTGAAGCATTCACTGGTAGGATCTTGTTGCCTGCCACGACTTCGCGTGCCTGGCGCCATCCGTCCTTGTTGAGGTTGATCTTCTGGTAGGCGACAGCGTCACCTTCGTTGGGCAGGAGATTAGGGTTTTCTCCGTTTCCAGCCTGCGGGTTGGGCAGTGGATTCGGTGGTGGGTTGGGTGTTCTCGAACCCGGTGGCACTTCTGATTCATGGATAACCATGGCGCATTGGTAGCTCCTGCGGATTGGATCGCTGCTGTCGCAACTTTCGGATCCGGAACCATAGGTTCCTTCGTCTGATGGAGGGCCGCACAGATCTGAGTTGCTGGCGCTGCTGTCATAGGACTCACCTATCAGCGTCAACATGCGTAGCATGCCGATGGGTGGGACCCATGAAGTGGGCCTGATGGATGGAGGCGGCACCCACTCTGGGAGGCGGAGGGTGCCAGTCTGCCCTACCTGGAAGCAGAAGCTCCCGAATAGAATCTCGAGCCCGTCACCTACGGGCTCGAAATCCTTCATGGTGGCCGGCGAGTGGGCGGTGAAGTCGAAAGCGCCGAAGAGAAGGTGGCTCTCTGTCGCCTAGGAGTTGTAGATCTCTTCGAATGGGACCGTCACGATCGCACAATCAGCATCCCCGCTTCCCATAGACGGCGCCAATTGATGAGGTTTAATCTCGTCAATGCCCATTGTTATGAGCTTGGGTTTTGGAGAAGATGGGGATGCTGGAGATCGCGGAACGGTTAGCAAACAAGCAACACGGGGACACAAAGTTTACCCAGGTTCAGGCCCCCGGAGGGAAAACCCTACTCCTGCTTGTCTACTCTTGATTACGACGGAACCGAAAATTACAGGGGTGCTCAAATGCAATCTGGCGTGGAGGTGTGTATGTTGTGAGAGGTGCCCTCCTCGCCGTGTCCCCCTAGCCTTTATATAGATAGGAAGGTCTCGGGCATAGGTCGAGTCGGTTACAGATTAGGGTTTGCCCCTTTGAAATTCTATCTACTCTAGTCTTGTTCTCCAAGCATCCGAAGGCGTCATGGGCTTGGGCCACCCGAAACCTCCACAGGACGCGTATCTTGCAATGGGCATTCTCTTGGGTTGGACTAGGTATGTTGATGTTGTGTACCCGCGGGGTATAACCATGTCACCAGGGATGATACTCGTCGAGCTAAGGAGTATACGAAGTACACGGTTCGGTACAACCCTACGCATCGAGCCTTCTTTGCGACGCCTGTCTCACATCATGACACCCTATGTGAACCGGCGTGGCACGCTTCGATGGCTGGTGAGTTTTCTGCTCTTGAACAAAACAACACATGGATGTTGGTACCGCAGCCTCCTGGAGTCAATATTGTCGGCAGCAAGTGGATCTTTAAAACGAAGCAACATGTCAGTGGATCCATTGACAAACACAAGGCTCGTCTTGTTGCCCGAGGGTTTACAGAACAGTATGGCATTGACTATGGAGACACTTTCAGTCATGTTGTGAAGCCCTCTACTATTCGGCTGGTACTCTCACTTGCAATTTCACGAGGATGGAGTTTGCGGCAAGTTGGTGTCAGTAATGCTGGCCTAAAACCCAAACTATATCTAGCGGGTTTTATTGGACCTTGTTCACACGCGATCAAGCATGTGCTAATAACCCCTCTAAAACAAAATTGTCGATACGAAGGTCATATTCTGCTGGTACTAAGCTTAGAAAATACTACCTCCGTTTTATATATAAACCTTTCTAGCAAACTAAAGCAGTGGAACGGAGCGAGTACTACGCTTTTCGCATCACAGCCGGTGAGTTGGTCACACGGTCCAACGGTTGGAGAAGACGAGGGCACGCAACGCCGCATGCATCACGCGCGTCGTCTCAACTCTGAATTCTGAACCTCTGAAGACGCATGCCGTCGGAACCGGAGAATTGGCGCCATCTAGCTGGCGGCGGGAAGCGGGGGGAGAAACCCAATGCACTCGCCTTCGTCCACCTTTGACCACCTCTCGACTAAATTAACTCGATCCTGATCGCTGTCTCCGTCTCCGTGTTCTTGGATCCTTGCTGCATGCATGCGGTCTGCTGTCGAGTCTTGACACGGCTGTAATAGTACAGTAGCTCGCTGTAATTTATCGATCCGTACAGAAGCACTTTGGTAACAGCTGGGATTAGTTAGTTAGTATATGTTTACTACTCACAGAGCGCGTGATGAGCTGGGCGGCCAGCTTCTCTTTCGCACTCCCCGATGCTACAGCCAGTGCACAATTTCCTCATCGGATAATATCCTGTAAACAATTTACAGTCCTGGGAAGAGAGGCCTTGAAAGTACTCATAATTTCGACAGAAAATGAATCTTTCGCTACAAATAGCCCTTAATCACGGACTCCAGAAATCAAATACTGAGGCTGGTCCTAGTGCTAGTATCATAAGGTGTATCATGCATGTCAACTTGGCAAAAATCTGATGTGACATCACAATTAATGAAAAAAGATGTGGTTAGAGTATCATAGATAGATACCGTATTATAGCACGTAAAACTAGAAATTATAATGACAAGTAAATCTTGTACACACATTTTGCATAGAGATCTACAAATCAATAAATATACCACTACTATAATACTAGTACATGATACAATGCACTAGAGACATAGTATCGTACTCCCATTAGGACCAGTCTAAGACGACATCGTCCACTAATACCAGCACCAAAGAAAAGCACGCCCAGACAGAGACACCTGTAGACTCTCGAGGCTTTCACTGCCTCTCGTTTGCTTGTACCACAATTAGCGCCAAGATCAGCGAGAGTGCCTTCGTCCCATCAAACCTAATTCAAAAGTGACCCGCCCGTACCACTAATCACGTGGCGGCATGAGCCGCTGATTCACGTGCATGCATCGCGTCCAGTTGTCCGGTTGGCGCGCGTGCCTTTCCATGCACGCCCTCGCTTTGTCCCCTTGCCCCCGCTAACTAACCTGCTCTCCACTTAACATGCACATGGTTGCCCCCTTAAGACCAGGACACTGTCACTGCACGCTCCCTCCCTTGTCCTAACCACATGATTATAGTACTGTTATGTTAGTACACTGTTAGTGCAAGGTAAGCTGTTCTTTCCACCATGCATGCACGAGAGCTCGCTTTGTTCAGCTAAGATCGCTTGTTTAACTACTCTCCACACCGAGGGCTAATCATGTTGGAGTTGCACACACATGCTTGACTGCCATCGTCGACGACCATGACCCCTCTTTTCAGTTTTGACTACACCTGGCCGGTGATCTGGCCGGCCAAGAGCATATGCGAACAAATATAGGCAATCATGGTAGTAACAACAACAGATTTCTTGCAAAAGATTTATACACTCAGCTGACATATGGGCCCTTAAACTCCGCTTCATTTGTAGTACTAAGAGCAAGTGCAATAGTATAGTCGGTTATTGGCTATAAAAAATATCCACGTCACTTATAGTCAGGGTAATAGCCAGCTTATACAATAGATAAGCATAAATTCTAGTAATTTATTACTAGTATGACCCACTTTTTTACTTTCATATGGTGCCTAGAAGCACGCTGCAGCTGGCTCTTAGCCAAGAGCCCACTCAGTTTTCTCTCTCCTCTTTTCTCTCCTCCACCTAGACTAAAATATATTAGTAGTATTTAATTGCTTATAGCCTGCTTACGTCAGCTTATTGTATGCTCTGAGCTTCTAGACGTTCGGCTGTACTTGTCGGCCTGTCGGGCCTCAGTTCCGGGTGATCGTAAAATGAAGACTCGCTAGGAAAAGCACATTCAGATTGGGCAGTGGATCCGTGGACATGGCAGTGGATGCCGGTGCTTGGGGCGGCGGCCTCGGGTAGCGTGGCAGCCATGGCTCTAGAGGCAGGGTCGTGGTGTTGCATCGCAGGGTGACGAATTAGTGCCATGGCCCATGCGGGTGGCTGGTTCATCACCATGGTCCTTTTTCATCTCTCTATTTTTTCCTCTTTTCCGCCTAGTGCAAATGCTGTAAATATTCTACCTGCTAATATATGAGAGCCAGCGATTGCTGGACCTTTCAAAAAAAGATTGGGCAGTGGATCATGATCAGACAAAGGAGACAGAAGTTACATCAAGAACAGTGGGGAATGAAAACCTAATGCAACATTAATCCGAGTGATCTAAACAGATGAAGGCTAATCAAGACACAATACAAGTGTACCTACACAATATTATCCAATAAGATCGACAGGGACTAACTTTCACATATAGCTACAGCGAATGCAGTTAGACTCTTCAGGCTGCCTGACGACAGAAAACCTAGCGGGATTTTTGGAAACCTAGCTGGAATGCAGATACATCTTTTACATGTCAGAAGGAAATGTGCTGGCCTTTTCACCGCCGCGCCAGACAGAGGGGACTCCCGACTCCGGTCAATTCGTCGGTCCTGGAGGTTTCAGGCTCCGGAGGCCGTGAGCTTCAGATCACCAGACGGGGTTCTCGACGCGTCGACGGGTGCAGCAGATTGAACAGCAGGGGAAGCCCAGCTCTGGTCTGCACTGTAAGCTGAAGTAACGACGTTCATTCTCGGGGCGGCAGAACTGTGCTGCCCTTGTTCGCTGCTGTGCGTATCTGTGCTGGACACCGGAACGGCGGCAGGCATCTGGGTATAGGACGGCGCGGCATCCACCCTCGCCTTCTTTTGCTTCGGCTCCGTCTGATAGCTTGGCAGGAAGCTTCCCACGACAATCTGGCAATCAGATCAAATGAAGTTCAGTTACGTTTGGCATGAAATGTAGTAGTTTACAATAAGGCATTTAATTATCTTGCTGATATATGTGAAATGAATGCCCAGTGTGGAAATCAACTATAGTACCATATTTTCCTTTTCACCCAAGTGTTACTATTTGCTAGAATTCTTGAGACAATCAGAGAAGTTTTACATAATAGACAAATCGGATCCATAAGCATTCAGATTCTTATGAAAGGTAAGTAGTAGCACCTGAACAGGACTTGCCGCCACCAGTAGGCCAGCAACTCCACCGCCGACAACACGACCATCTGGGCTTGCAAGAGAAACACTCATCCCACCTGACCGACTTCGTGCTCCATTACTTTCAGTTGGCATAAAGGAACCAGACAAGGACAGCAACTCAAAGCGTCCCTACAAACAAAATATCACACCGTAATTTAGGAAATCATATGACCAATCAGAATCCTCCAATGTCTATATTCTTTACACATGTATATGCGAAATAATCTCATAATCAGGTACTCCCTCTGTTTCATAATATAACATGTTTTAGTTTTTGTGGAACGAATGTATCTAGACCTCTTTTAATGTGTAAGTTCACTCTGAACCTACACACCAAAAGATGTTTAGATACATTCATTTCACAAAAGTTAAAACATCTTATATTTTGGAACGGGGGGATTATGTGTGTATTATGTCTGAACGGACAAACCTCATAAGTTAATGTGCCACCAGAGGAGTCCGGTTGACGGAGAGTGACATTTGATATCACACCGTTAGCAGAGAGAATACAAATAGCTTGCGGCCCTTGTTGAGAAAATGATATAACCTTCATCGTCACATCCTGAATCAACACCAACAAATATCAGTACCACTAATTATTCATACAAAAAACTTTATTTGTTGTAGCAATCCAGGGATCAGTAGGAGTAGCAGCGATCAAACAGGCAGAAGCAAAGTATCCAGAACAGAGAGAGACAAGTGTGACGGCAAAACACGATCCACGGATAACACTAGTCCATCAGGATATTCAGATGTATTGTATCTACAAACTAGTCTCATATCTGACAAAGCTCTCTGAGATGCAGAGTATTTAGTTTCAGATACAGTTTAAGGTCAGGTGAAAGGCATGTCTGGCCGGAATACCTACTTAAGCGTAAACTACCAGCCAATGAAGAGTTCAAAGGAAGCAGTGAAATCATACCTCACCAGGAGCAACAGTAATAATATGAGGAGTGAAATTCCCACCAGCAGAACCCGCAACCATGTCACCTGCAAACACATAATGTGGTTAACAATCTGACACCAGAATATTACAGAATAGAGAGAAGCGAACACAGCTTAAGATCACCAGTTTGCTGGAAACAGGTAATTCATTCAAATATAATATCGCTACTCTCTCCGTTCCATAATTCTTGTCGTGTTTTTATTTCAAATCTGAATTTATGCTTACGCATCCACGTCATCACTCTATCTGTCGCCATCACCACCGCAGCACTAGAGAGACAGGGATGACCAGAGGTACAAAGGCATAAGGACTGGATCCATCCTAGCTGGGAGGATGATCTTGGCATGATCCATACATCTCCCTTATTTGGTTCCGGAATCAGAAACTACCACCGGCAGCACCACCATACCGGTGCCACCCCCACGATGGCAGAACCCCACCACACGACACAACAAGAACAAGGCCTTGAGGATTCAGTGAGGATATGCCTCCGTTTGGACCCCACTTGATCCCCGAGCTTCGAATCTTGGAATTCACTAACCAGCCTGAGGTCTGATGATCATGGATAGAGGCGAAGAGAGGAGACAGGAAATATTCGGATAAGAGAGGGACAGACAACAGACAGTGTCATGACAACGAACGAGCTAGTGAGTGACGCCGTACACGAACTACTACTTCAGCCATTGGCCTGCCTGCAGCCAGCATCCCCTTTCTAATCTCGTGTTTTTTTGAGACCTAATCTAGGGAAATAAAATAGAAATCCAATTTTTATTTTTCATGGATACGGAATTTTTGCTGCAAATTTTGGGGAGTAGATATGAGCAAGAGAAGGATACCAACCAATGGAGCCGAAGTGGAAGCCGAACTGCTGCTGCGGCTGCTGCAGGTGGTGGTGGTACGGTTTGGACGCGGTGGCGGCGAAATCGAGGGGCCGGCCCCTCCCGCGCTTCATGGCGGCGCCGACCGCCGACGCCGGCGTGTACTGCCCGGCCGCAACGGCGGCCGTCATCGGCACCGATGCGGAGATCGGCGTGGCGTTCAGCGGCCGAATCAGGCTCCCGTCAGGCCCGTACTTTCTCGGCCTCCCCCTCTTCTTCCCCACCTTCACCACCGGCCTCGCGACTGGATACCCTCCTCCTCCTACTACTCCCGCCGCCACCACCGCCGTCGCATAACCCGGCGGCACCAGCGCACCACTCGAGCTAATCTTCTCCACCGCCGACGGTGCAGATGCAGCCGCCGGAGGCGGCACAGATGTCGGGGACCTCCAACTCACCGTAGCCTCGGGCACCACCGCCAACGGTGTAGGTGCAACCGCCAGAGGCGGCACAGATGCCGGTGACTGGAAGCTCACCGTAGCCTCCGGCACCACTGCCGCCGCTACCGGCGTAGTCGCAGCCGGAGCCGGAGCCAGAGCCGGACCGCTGTCTTCCCCCGACTTGGCCTCCATGCACGCAGAGCTCGACACACAACCACCTCCTACTAGGGCTTCCGAGACAAGCTCCCGCCATTAGAGCTCCCACGCACTACCCCCATCCCGCACCACCTCCGCCTCCCTCCTTTAAAACAAACCCACCCCAAAATTTCTCAGAAAAAAATCAAAACACCAAGAAAACACCCGAAAATAAAACAAAAAATCTACTACAAATTTCCCGAACAGAAACAGAAAACGAATTTCAGCTGGGAGGCGGGAGGAGGAAGAAACTGAGAGGGAGCGAGCTTGCAAAACAAAAGGGGGGAGCGAAGCTTAGACGAACGAAATAAAAAGGCAAAACTAAAGCAAAAAAGGGGAGAGAGCGTGAAACAAAACCAATAAACAAAGAAATTAAACTAAATTATCGCCGGGTATTAAATTACTGCCGCGTCCGTGGTTAAAGAAATCGGACGCGCAATTGTCGCTGTAGAGTTTTTAATGCGGATTTCGAAAAATGCCATCCACGAGGGGCAGGAGCGGGAACAGGAAAATGTTTGGCTTTTATTTTAAAACATTTTAAACAGCGGGTTGGAGGGGTTAGGCCGTTAGGGTGTAGTGGTGGCCAGATTGGGCGCGGTTTTGGGGTTAATCTGCGATTATGCCACTGTGGGTTGGTCATGGCGGCTGGCTTGTCGTCGCATGCGAGGGCTTTGTTTCCGGCAGTCAAAGGGGGAAGAGTATGCAGTGGAGTGAAAGTGGAAGCTCAGCTGTCCGTTGGGAAGCTGCTTCGTTCTGTTTTTCAACGGCTAGTCTTGTGTGAAATGACATATCGTTTCCTGTCAAAGAAGACTGGTTTTCTTCTCTTTTTTCGTGCGGAATACATGCTTTTCTTTTTTAGAGAAAAAGGGCATTAGCCCCCGTTTCATTTTACTGAAACCACCAAATTCCGTCTTCAAAAAGTCCAACGGCTTGTTTTGACAGGGGTATAAATATCTTAATTGATCCTCATGTCAGAACTCTTGATTTTTTTGAAAAAAATTTAAACCTGTTCTTCAAGCTCTAATCCAAGATCTCAATCTATATCCACCCAAAGCTTCGATCTTTGGGGGAATCGAAGGAGGAGGCCTCGATTTTTACCAGTAGCAATCAAGCGCTCCACTTCTCCTTCATTTACTTGGAGGATTCTTGATCTAGTATTTCTTACAAATATCTAGATCCTAGTTTTAATTATTTGATAATCCTTGTTCTTGTGGCAGGTTGTTATCATCATGGGAGCCTCCAATTCAGTTATGGATGTGTGCCCCGCTAGCGTTGTAAAGGCATCGGTTCCCGCCTTAAAGGGTACCAATAGTAGAAAGGTGGATCATGCCTTTGGTGGCGAGATCCATCAGAGAATAGGGTGAGACCTATTGTGGTGTGGTGGTCTTAGAACCGCTCACCCCTCCAACGCTGACGTACTTTCCTTAACAAGGAAGAAACTGCGGTCAAACAAATCTCTATGTCTTCGCGTGCTCCACTATGGTTTCCTCGTTCCTCACTTTTACTCGCTTAGTAGTTAGGTTTGCATATAGAGAAACTCTTAGTAATTGCATATCTAGTGAATTTACCTTCGTGTCAAGCCTAAAATTGGAAAACAACTAAAAAATTGGAGTAGCACCTATTCACCCTCCCCCTCTAGGTGTCCATGCGATCCATTTCAATTGGTATCAGAGCCCCGGTTCTTTATTCGGGCTTAATCGCCTAAGAGAAGTATGGGTACCAAGGGAGATGGGAGTGAGGTTGTTGACATGGTCACCATGAATGATCTCAAGACGTTAGAAACAACCTTGATTAATTCCATGGAGACTAAAATAGAAGAGATGCGCCAAATGATCGCACGCATCTACATGCTCGTAGCCCCACCTCCATCTACCTCTGAGGACGCCACGTCGCACTCTAAGGAGAAGGCTAACCTAACTCCAAGGAGGACGATGTGGTAGGTGATGACACTAGTAAGAGATCCTCCTCGAAAAAGGGAAGTGGTAAGGAGGAATATAGTGAGGTTCCTCATGTATATTCACCTGATCCACCTATCCATCACCCTCTTATAAACAATAGGGGTGATCCACCCAAGATTACTGCATCTCCTTTTAATCAATGGCAATTTTTAATGAAGTCTCATGTGTGCAGCTCGTCCATTGAATTATGGAAAATCATCGAGAATGGTCTTCATGTTGGAGATCCAAACAACTTAACAAGAAGAGAGGTTATGGACAGCCAACTGAATGCAATGGCTCTACATATGATGCAGCTCGGTGTAGGTCCCAAGGACATGCCCCACATAGAACATCTCAGCATCGCAAAGGAGGCTTGGGATGCCCTCACCGAACTCTTCATTGGGAATGAAAGCATGAGAAGGAATAGGTATGATGCACTGAGTAACCAAGCTGAAGGTTTTTATATGATGGATGGCGAGGATCACGAGGATATGTATAGAAGACTCAAGTCAATAGCCACCACATTCAGAAATCATGGTGCTACTCATGTTGATGACGCATGGATCAAGAGAAAGTATGTTAATGCACTTATGCCATTTGAGACTATCGATCTAAAGAGCCTCCAAGGTAGACACAATTATCATCAAATGACTTCCAATGAGGTCATGCAAGAAATGGCAGCTTTCAAAGTGGTCGCCAAGAATGTCGAAGATGCTCGTGCTCGAGCCATTGTAATGCAAAAGGGAGTAAATCTGGCCTTGAAGGAAAATGTTGTTGAACAAGACGAAGATAGCTTTGAAGCTATGGACTGTCCCGAGGATGTCAAGAGGGCACATAGTGAGTACATGGCCTTCTATGCCAGGAATTTTTGGAAGCACCTCGCCAAAGCCAAATCTGAACTTGAACGCAATAATGGGTCAAATGGAAGAAGGGAAATGGTCCTAAACACAGAACATGCTTAAATTGTGGAGACCGGCTGCACTTTGTAGCTGAGTGTCCCTATCAAAGTAGATAAGATAATGGAGGAAGGCTCATTCTCAAGGAAAAGTCAAAGGCACCACGTAAGAAGTAGTTTGTAAAGAAGAATGCTTCATACAAGAAGAAACCAAAGATCATATTGGTAGCTCAAGAGGAGTATTCATCCGCAAGCGAAGATGAAGAAGATGATGATAGCTCACGAAAAGTGGCTGCCATAGCCACCACATCTACACCGACTTCTCTCTTCGACTCACCAAACAAGAATGTCATCAACAAGAATGTCACATTCCTTATGGCGAGAGGTTTCGAGGTATCATATTCCAATACTTCCTTTCCTAAGACTACAATGAATATTGACATGGATGATCCTGCTAGTCTTAAGGTTAAGGAGGAAATTATTGCTTTGGATTACTTTATCACTAACTTTCAAGGTGAACATAAAATGCATTTTGAGGCTCTTATTAATCAACTAGCTCAAAACGAAGAACTCCTCGGAGAAAAGGGCAGAATTGAAAGAGAGGATGCCATGGATATTGCATCCCTAAAAAATGCTCTAGAAGAAGATACTAGAGTATCTCTAGAAGAGAGACTTGAGTCAATTGAGGAATCACATGATGAAGTTGTGGCTAAGCTAATTAAGGAAGGTGATAATGTTATTGCCAAGGCAAAGAAATTAAAGAAGGAAAGATTGAATTTGGGGCTGCTCATGCTAGAATCTCCGAGAAATTGGAGAAACTTGACATTGCTCACAAGGATTTGGAGAGTGAATACTCCATTATCAATGAGTCTCATAATCAGCTCCAAATTCGTTTGATCAAGTATGATATTTCTAGCACCTCTACAACAACATGTGCTCATTAGAAATTAAAGGTAAGGAATTTCTTGATGATATCTTTTGCAAGCAAAGGTCGAACTATAGAAAAGAGTGACTTGGTTATGTTCCCAAGTCCAAGAAGAAGAAGAAGAATAAGAAGAACAAGAACAAGAACAAGAAAAGGAATACCAAGAATGCACAAGCAAATACAAGCACCACTATAAAGAACATCACAAAGGACAAAACTGATTATATTGGTTTTGCAGGGTCTAACAATCCTAATTATGAGTTATTTTGTGATTATTATGGTGATATATATGCTAGCTATGTTGGTACTTTTGATAAGTATATTGCATGGTCTATTTGGGTTCCAAAGACCCTTGTTACTAACATGAGAGGACCCATTGAAAAATGGGTACCTAAAACCAAGAAGTAACTTTCTTGCAGGGCTATGCTTCCGATGGATCTAAATGGGTGATAGATAGTGGATGCACTAGTAATATGACCGGAAGCAAAGAGATCATCACGGAGATGAGGCCTAATCACGATCAAATAACCGTCTCCTATGGTGATAGATCAAAATCTGAGGTATTGGGTCTTGGCAACGTTGTGGTTGCCCACAATATCTCTCTTGTGGACACATGCTTGTTGAGACCCTCGGTTACAATTTACTTTCTGTTCGTGCCCTTGGTAAGATGGGATTTGCTGTTTTTATTGATGGTGATTTAGTGGTACTCTTATGGAGCAAGTCTCTAAAGGTCGCTTTTGTTGGGTACGTCAAAAATGACCTATATGTGGTGGACTTTTTGGAGAAAATCACTGCGGGTCTGATGTGCTTATTCAGAAAGACCGATGTGGGTTGGTTATGGCATCGCCGACTAGCTCATGTCAATATGAGAACTTTGCAAATCCTCCACAAGGGTGGCCACATCCTTGCACTAAAAGAAATATGTCCTTTGCCAAAGATCGTGTTTGTAAGGCATGTGTTGAAGGAAGGATGCATGACTCTCCCCACAAGAGGAAGACTATTATTTCATCTAAGAGGATTTTGGATATACTTCATGTGGATCTCTTTGGTCCTCCGTCTCATGCAAGCCTCGGTGGGAAGAAGTATTGCCTAGTCATAGTTGATGATTATTCAACAAACACATGGGTCTACTTCTTCAAGCTGAAAAGTGAGACTCAACAAACTGTCATCGACTTTGCCAATGAAGTTCAGCATCAACACAATGTCCCAATATTGGCAATAAGAAGTGAAAACGGCTTCGAGTTCAAGAACTACATCCTAAATGAATTTCTAAGCGAAGAGGGGATAAGACATCAATATTCCGCTACATACACCCCTCAACAAAATAGTGTAGCCAAGAGGAAAAACCGGACTCTAATGGACATGACAAGGTCTATGTTGGCTGAATTTAAGTCACCATACAACTTCTGGGCTGAAGCTATTTCCACCGCATGTCACTCATCAAACCGGCTTTACCTCTGCAAGATCTTGGATAAGACACCTTATCATATACTTACCGGTAAC
The DNA here is from genome assembly GCA_916181665.1 of Avena sativa. Classification (NCBI taxonomy): domain Eukaryota; kingdom Viridiplantae; phylum Streptophyta; class Magnoliopsida; order Poales; family Poaceae; genus Avena; species Avena sativa. Next base: position 448,844,583 of record OV702285.1, read on the forward strand.
AAGCCCAAAATATCATATTTCCGGGTGTTTGGTTGTAAGTGTTTCTTTTTCATTAAAGGAGTTCGTTTGTCTAAATTTGAGTCTAAGGCTTTAGAAGGTATTTTTGTTGGTTATGGTGCCGAATCCCACACTTATAGAGTCTACAATAAGCTCTCTAAAACTGTTGTATAATCTTGAAGTGTGGTGTTCAAGGAAAATGATGGCTCCCAAGTGGGGCAAGTTGATGTTTGTGATGCAGATGCTGAAATACCCAAGATGCCATAAGAAGAATGGGCGTGGGATTTTTCCGCCCCATTGAGGAACCCCTTGTGGTGGATTGGGAAGGACAATGCTCTAATCAAGTAGAGCCCTTGTCTACACAAGATCAACAAGATCCACCTTCTTGAGAAACTATTGACATGGTTATACCCCACGGGTACACAATGTTAGCATACCTGGTCCAGCCCAAGGAAGGCCCACAAGAATATGCGCGGCCTGTGAAGATTTTCGGGTGGCCTAAGCCCATGACATCTTCGGATCCTTGGAGAGCAAGACCAGAGTAGATAGAATATTCAAAGGGGCAAACCCTAACCTGTAACCGACTCGATCTATTCCCGAGACCTGCCTATCTCTATATAAAGGCTAGGAGGGCACAGCGAGGAGGCACCTTCTCACCGCATACACACCTCCACGCCAGATTGCATCTGCACACCCCTGTACTTTTCGGTTCCGCCGTAATCAAGAGCAGACAAGCAAGAGTAGGGTTTTCCCTCCGGGGGCCTGAACCTGGGTAAATCTCGTGTCCCCTAGTTGCTTGTCTGTTAACCGTTCCACGATCTCCAGCACCTCCACCTTCTCCAAAACCCAAGCTCAGAACATGGGCATTGACGAGTCGAAACCTCGTCAATTGGCGCCGTCTGTGGGAATCGGAGGTGCTGATTGTGCGATTGTGACGGTCCCGACCAAAGCGATCTACAACTCCTTGACGACGGAGAGCCATATCCTCTTTGGCGCTTACGATTTCACCGCCCACTCGCCAGCCACCATGAAGGACTTTGAGCCCGTAGGCGACGGGCTCGAGATTCTGTGCGGGAGCTTCTGCTTCCAGGTGGGACAAACCGGTACTCTGTGCCTACCAGAGCGGGTGCCACTGCCATCAATCAGGCCCGCCTCATGGGCCCCGCATCCCAGCGTGCTACGCACGTCAACGCTGACAGACGAGTCATACGACAGCAGCATCTGCAACTCAGATCTGTGCGGTCCCCCATTGGATGAAGGAACCTACGGTTCTGGATCCGAAAGCTACGGCAGTAGCTATCCAATCCGCGGGCGCTACCAGTGCGTCATGGTCATCCAAAGCGACATGGAGCAACAACCACCAGGTTCGGGTGCCCACGTAACGCCGCCCAACCCAGAGGGCGAAAACGGAGGAAACAGGAGGCAACCATCCCTCCCACCCAACGAGGGCGACGCTGCCGCCTACAACCGGATCAACCTCAACGAGGACGGCTGGCGTCAGGCGCGAGAAGCCGTGGCGGGCAACAAGATCCTGCCCGTGAATTTTTCACGGGACTTGCTAATGGCATACCACCTCCTCCTCATCGGCGAGCATAACAGGCAGGTGAAGCTGCAGGAGGAGCTCGACAAACGCAAGCAAGAAGCCTGCAAAACAATGGCGTAAGCGGGTACTCCGCGCAGAAAGGGTCCCTGATGGTCCAAAAAGGGCGCCCAACAAACATGGTGCAAAATAAGATCACCCGCCAAGTTAGCCTGGTTGTGACCGCTCCACCCGCCATCCCTGATGTAGCACCCCGGGTAAAATCAATAATAAAAACGCTTGTTATTTTCTATGTTGTGTATCATCATGACATCATGCATATTTCTGCACTAAACTATTTTCAAAAGTCCTATGTTGTTTTCTACATTAGCCCTCTTATTTCAAATTATAAGGCCCGGTCTGTCTGGATCTTTTATTCGTCTAAATCCTAAATACAAAAGTCTTTTGAATAAATAATTTTTTATATTATTTGTAGGAGCCAGCCAGGCCCAAAAGCCCAGCCGTCCACCTCCAAACTAAACCCTAATCCCAACCTTCTGAAACCCCACACCCAAACCCTAGCATCCCACCTAATCCCTACCTGCCGCCGCCACCGGCCACACACAGTGGCCACACACATCCCACACCTCACCCTCCTGTCCGGACCCACATCGACCCTTGCAGCAAACACACACATGGCAACGCGCTCACACCCCACCATGGCCTCGTGCGCACACTCCCCACGCGTCCCCCATGCGTGGATCCACACCCCGCAACCCCCACGCCGCTTGCCCACCCACCTCGCGACCCATCCCCCTCGATCGATTTCGCCACCACCGAGTTGCGGCCTCCTATCTCCGACCCTCTCCTCTCCTGCCGACCGCCTGCAGAAGCTCCCCGTAGGTGCGCTGTCCTTTGGTCCTCGCGCCGGACCGTGTCTGCTACCTCCCGTGACCCCGAGCGCCGCCGCGCCCCAAGCACCTCCTACCCCTGTCGCCCGATAGCTCCCCGGTGCTCCGTCGCCGCCGTCTGCGGGTCTGGCCGCGCCAGCACGTCACTGACCGGGCCGTCCTCACCTCCCTGCTGCCTTTTGCCATGCCTCGCCGTTCGTGTTCCCTGCAGAGCCGTCCCCGGCAGCACGTACCCGACGCATCTTCTCGTCCCCGCCCTCGACTCATGAGAGCCGCCCCATCTAGTTGTCTCCTTTGCTCGGCATGCCGTAGGCTCCCGTACGTGCTTGCGGCTGTACGAGCACGTCTACGACGCCCTTCATGTTGTTGTGGATGCCAAGTTCTCCTGCAGACCTCTGCCGTCTACTCAAGATCATCCCGATGATATATGTTTCCTTGCTAGACCGGTACCATGATGTGCTAGTGTTGACGTACATGGAAGGTTGCAGTGGTCACCGTGTCCTCTCATGTGCTCCTCCGTTCTTCAATTGTTGTTGTCCCTATGGCCGATGTTTCGCCAAGATACGCACAAGGTCACCTGGACCTAATTCAAGTTCGCCCTCAACAACCGAGCCAGAAACCTCAAGATCTTCTCCGCGGACCTCGACTTGAAGCCCTCTGTCACGGGAATACCACAAGGCCTTCGAGGGGAACCAACAAGATCTACCTCATGCGTGCCAAGACCCCCGGAGCCCGAAGATCCCCAATATCTAACCCGCACCCATTAGAGCCAAGATCGCCGAGTCCCCTATGTGTGACCCCTTCCCGATACCATATTTTGATGATATAATACAACTTGTTGCATATTTAATTATTCATGCTTGCATCGCATAATATGGTTTTGGGGTGTTATGTTGACTCACCTAATAATTAAAATATGGAGATCAAATGCGGGATTTTCTAGTCTTATATTGGTCCCATTTAAATTTGTGTAGCGAACCGATGATATAATTTTGCCTTGTTAAGCCAACATTTAAAATGTAGGGTATCTATACAATATGAACCTATTAAATAATTGTCAGGACCCTGGTTCCGTCTAATATTTCCTAATTGCATCGCACCTTCGCCATGTCATGCATCATGCCCGATCTTCTACCGTAGTATTAAATATTGCATATGGTGTTTCTTCTAGTGCTTTGCTTTTTTGCGGATTAGGCCGATGAGTTGATGCGAGTGTCGATCCGATCTCTGGGTGTACCTTCAGCAATGCTTTCAGGCGAGTATTCTCCCCCTTTCTACCTATCTTACTTTTATAGTCTTTATTTCCTCCTATTGATCTATTGCTATTTGTGTTGCGATGCTTTAGATTCCGTACCCCTTTATATATCCCCGCAGCCTTTATATTGCCTTGGACACTCCCTATTGCCTATTGTTTGGTTAGACAGTTGGCCTTGCGAGTCGTAGTCGCTTGCTCAGATGCTGTTTTGCGTCGATGTTCCACTGATGTTGGGGGTTGACATATTCATAAAGGTGGATATGATCGTGGTTTTAATTGCAGCTGGTTACTTAAATATTAAAATGAATATAATTAATGAAGAGGCACCGGTGGGTAATAGTTGAGATTTGGTTGTTAAACGCCCACTTGTGTCCACCTAGGACCCGAGTTCTTGACACCTGTTCCGAGACTGAGCGTGCTAACCACATGTGGGGTGTCTGGGCACCCCTATCGGCTTAGTACCTGATTTTAAAGTACTGTACTGGGGGCCATAAACTAGTTTGAAGTTTTCATGCCACGTTATGCCATGTATGCCATGTTTATTACATGTTGCTCGATGAGCGTTTATTACTGTTGCGTAGGTGCGGCACTCTGACACGGGAATATATTGTCCATGACCTCTGCTCTCGTGCAAGTGTAAGCAACCCTAGAGTCCGTACGAGGAGGATTAGCTATACCTCGTACGGGTAGCTCTTTCGGGCGGCTCCCATGAACTTGCTTTGGGTTTGGGAAAGCATCGTGTCCTAGGCCTCGCCGACATACCGATATAAGTATGTTAATTGATCTGGCAACAAGGGTCGAAGTGCTTGTGGAAACTTTGGTGCACCCCTACAGGGTTAAATATTTTCGAAAAGCCGTGTCCGCGGTTATGGACGACTTGGAGCACAGTATCTTGATCATAGACAACTATAACTAATTCTTACTATTATAAATTTGACTTGTATCTGATATGACTAGTAAGTTGGATAACCACCATGAAAAGAATGAATAAAACTGCCAACCGTGTGAGTTTCCTTGGCTTGACTTCCTCGTTTGGTCTCGCTGGGGAAATACCAGGATGGGTATGGTTGATGGTAGTATCAGGTTGGTTTCGCATAGGTCTTTCTTATCTCTATCTGATAGCCGATAGTTGTCCCGCGTCTCTATAGGTTGTTTAGCGCATGCTTCGCTGCCGCTTTAGTCCACCATACCTATGTAGGCGAGAACCACCGAATTCTAGTCTCGTCGTGTACTGGCCTTAGTACCGACCGCTCTCTTTTTTCATTTGCCCTTTGTCGGCACCCCTTTTGTTTAAGAAGGTTTGAGATCGATGTCGTTAGCAGGGTTACCCTTCCGGCTTTGCCTGGGCAGGGTTATGGACGCCATTGGTTATTCTTTAGGGCTCTTAGCCCCATTTGCATCTTGTCCGTACTCGGACGCTGTATCGTTTTCAAGGTGATTTGGATCTTTGTACTGTATATCTGTATTCTTGACTCATGGAGTCGTTGTTGTATATATCTGTTCTGTGGGTTCCATCGTGGACTATTGTGTGATGATATTACTTCGTTTTCCACCCGCACGCAAGTGCCTGGTGGGCACCTCTGAATCGTTTCTATGCAGGTTTGGAGGGAATCGCTAAAACTTGCATAGGGCCGATCCGAGGGTGTTACACCTGAGTACCTCAGCGGCTCAGAGTCATGCATCAGATTCAGCCGTTTGGATCACCCCCGCCAGATCCCTCGCCCAGGTCATGCTGCCCTGGTGCTTGAGGCGTAGATCGGCGGGTTCGAGATGAGCCGCGTCTTTATGGACGGTGGCAGCGGCATCAACCTGATGTTCGCTAGAACTCTAGCAGCAATGCGGATCCCGCTGTGCAGTGTAGAACAATCCGACACAATGTTCCACGACATAGTCCTAGGGAAGGGCGTATTTCCCGTGGGAAAAATATGGCTCGACGTCATCTTCGGAAATCCCGAAAACTTTCGGTGTGAGCAGCTCGAGTTCGAAGTGGTGGACTGGCCATCACAATACCACGCCATCCTCGGGCGCGTGGCATTCGCAAGGTTCCTGGAAGTACCGCACTATGCGTACCTGCTACTCAAGATTCCAGGGCCTAGGGGCGTCATCACGGTCCAGGACAGCTTCACCCGATCCGACCACTATGACAGAGACTTCAACAGAATCTCCCAGTCGTTCGGTATGCAGGAGGAGCTCACGAGGCTTCGAGAAGTGACAGACAACGGGGCACCCCCAGTCTCCAGGCAAAATGCACCCGACATGTCGTTTGACTCATCAGTCAACACGAAAAAGGTGCAGGTCCACCCGACAGACACCTCCAAGACGGTGCTGATCGCCAACGACCTCAGCCCCTCATAGGAAGGCGCGCTCGTTGAATTCCTCCGTGAGCGTTGGGAAACCTTCGCCTGGTGTCCTGCGGACATGCCAGGAGTTCCCAGGGAATTCGTCGAGCATGAACTCAATGTGTTTCCAGACGCCAAGCCCATCAAACAGTCCATCCGACGACTGTCCGAGCCACGGGTCGAAGCCGTCGGAGTCGAAGTCAACAGACTGCTCGACACCGACTTCATCCGGGAGATCAAGGAGAGCGAGTGGCTAGCCAACACTATGCTGGTCCCCAAAAAAGAGACGAACATCCTGCGGATGTGCGTGGACTTCACGTCGCTCAACAAGCACTGCCCAAAGGACCACTTCCCCTCCCTCGGATCGACCATATCATCGATTCGACTTCAGGATGGGAGAAACTCTCCTTCCTTGATGCCTACTCAGGCTACAATCAGATTTGGCTTAAGGTCGAAGATTAGGAGAAAACGGGATTCATCACGCCGTTCGGAGTATTCTGCTACAACATAATGCCCTTCGGACTGAAGAAGGCAGGTGACACGTACCAGCGGTGCATGCAGGCATGCCTGAAGAGCCAGATCGGCCGCAACATACAGGTCTATGTCGACGACATAGTCGTCAAGACAAGGGAGGCAAAGTCATTGATCGACGATCTCCGCGAGACATTCGACAACCTCGACCACTACAGGATCAAGTTGAACCCAGAAAAGTGCGCCTTCGGCGTCCCATCTGGCCAACTACTTGGCTACTTCATCTCCCAGCGAGGGATTGAGGCGAACCCAAAGAAAATCCGGGCCATACTGGCCATGGAGAAGCCAAATAACCTCAAAGGTGTCCAACAGCTAGCTGGGCGCATTGCGGCGCTGAGCAGATTAATCAGCCGCATGGGTGAGAAGGCCCTACCTTTTTACCAGCTGCTACGCAAAGCAGACAAATTCGAGTGGACACCTGAAGCAGACGACGCATTCGAAGATCTGAAGCGACTTCTCTCCACCTTGCCCATCCTGGTCATGCCAAAGGAACGCTAGCCTCTGCTGCTACACATAGTAGCCACGCACCAGGTGATAAGCACCATACTCGTGGTCGAGCGACCCGAAGAAGGCAAGACCCACGGGGTCCAACGCCCAATTTACTACCTCAGCGAGGTACCCTCACTACCAAAAGCTCGCCTACGGCGTGTTCATGACGGCTCATCGGCTGAGCCACTACTTCCAGGAGCATCAGATAATGGTCATCAACAAGGCACCACTGTCCAACATCCTGAACAACCCCGAAGCCACAGGACGCGTAGCCCTATGGGGCATCGAGCTATCTCCTTTGGACATCGTCTACAAGCGGCGCCATGCAATCAAATCACAGGTCCTCCCTGACTTCTTCGTCCACTGGATGGAGCTCCAGCGGCCGGACACCCCGGAGATGACACAGTCATGGACAATGCACTTCGACGGCTCCAAGCGCGAGTCTGGAGCAGGAGCTGGCGTCATACTGACGTCCCCGCTGGGCGATAAGATGAAATACGTCCTTCGGATGAAATTACGTGCCTCCAACAACGAGGCCGAATACGAAGCCCTTATCCACGGCATGAGGATGGCCAAGACCTACGGCGCAACGCGCCTAGTCATCTACGGTGACTCGAACCTCGTCGTCCAGCAGACGATGAACAAGTGCGACGCACACGCTGCTAACATGATCGCGTACCGCGCGCTCTACAACTCACTCAAAGGAGACTTCGACGGCTGCGAGCTTCGCCACGTTGGAAGGGAAAGCAACGAGGAGGCCAACAGACTCGCTAACATCGGCTCCACCTGCGCACGGGTGCCACCAGGTGTGTTCCTCGAACAAATCTGCGTGCCTTCCATCAAAAGGAAATTCCCCAAGGGATCACCTGAAGAAGCAGAGCACTCGGGGGTTGCGCTACCCGAAGGACAGGAAGGACCCAAAAAGCTCGACGGGTCGAGTTGGTCAACCTGATGCAGGTCATGGCAATCGAAGAAACATGGACGCAGTCGTACCTTCGGTACCAGATAAATAGAGAATTGCCCGATGACCCGACAGATGCCCGGCGCATATCTTGCCGGTCCAAGGCCTTCACAAGCGCAGAATTTCAGGTGTACTCCAAAGGTGCGTCACCATCGGTGACGGCAAAATCATCCTCCAAGACATCCACGAGGGCATCTGCGGCCATCACGCGGGCAGCCGCGCCCTCGTCGCCAAAGCTCTATGAGCTGGATTTTACTGGCCAACGGCCATGAATGATGCCAAGGACATCATCCAGAGGTGCAACAACTGTCAGCGGTTTGCGGATAAGCCACACGCACTAGGGTCGGAGCTCATGCCCATACCCTTGGCCTGGCCCTTCGCCCAATGGGGCCTCGACATGATAGGCAAGCTGCCAAAATCTTAGAAAGGAGGCCACGTCTACCTCCTGGTCGCAGTCGACAAATTCACTAAGTGGATCGAGGCCATGCCCGTCACCAACCAAAAGGGCAAAACGGCCGTCAAGTTCTTCGAGTCCATAGTCTACAGGTTCGGCGTGCCGCACAGCATCGTCACGGACAACGGGTCGAACTTCATCTCCAAATAATTCCAGGACTTATGCGTAGGTCTTGGCATCAACATATCATATGCCTCCGTGGCGCACCCGCAAACCAACGGGCAGGTCAAAAAGGCCAACGGACTCGTAGGCGGCGGCATCAAGAAACACCTACTCAGCCCGCTCGAACGACTTGCGGGAGCTTGGGTAGAAGAACTACCCTCCGTCCTCTGGAGTTTGCGCACAACGCCAAACAGCTCAACTGGCTACACGCCCTTCTTCATGGTACATGGAGCCAAAGCCGTGTTACCCACAGAAGTATGCCATAAGGCCCCATGGGTCGTCGCCTACAGCAAAGCCGAATTGATGTCCGCACTCGAAGATGCCGTCGACACACTCGATGAGGCATGCGACATCGTCGCGGCTCGCTCGGCGATCTAACAGCAGAGCCTTCGCAACTATCATAGCCGTCGGCTGTGCCCAAGGTCCTTCATCGAAGGAGACCTCGTCCTACGACTCAAGCAAGAGCGGCCGAAAAAGCTCGAGTCACCTTGGGAAGGACCCTACATCGTCACTGAAGTCATCCCAGGTGGCGCCTACCGCCTCAAGGACGTCAAGTCAGGAGTCACATACTCCAACCCATGGAGCGTCGCACAATTGCGACGCTTCTACCCCTAGCTATCCCTCCTTACTTCCAATAAGGCTACTCAGCCGAACAATGTACCTCCTCGATACGATATGAATAAAAGATAAGTCCTCAGTCCGAAAATCTTTTTTCCTTACATTACTCTCTGCTCCAACACAGTCGGGGGCTCCGTCTCACCTCACGATTCCGTCGACTGAGAATAACGCATGCAAAACCTGAGTAGCTGATCACGTCAGGCTAACGAAAAGGGCATGCATACAACAAAGCACCCGTGCTAATACAAATAATCTTTACAACAAAGGGGACAATAAGCCCACACGAAATATATACAAGTTTTACATCTACCTTTTTACAATGCCTACCTATTCTGAAGGATCACGTGCGCCCGATGCTCAAAAAGATCTACAATCTCTTTGGTATACTGCCTAACAGCCGCGTAATGAGGGCGCATATCCCAAAGGACACCATCTTGTCAAAGGGGCGGCCCAGCCGCAACCGTCGCAAGATCAACATCTGGACGATGCAGCCGAACAAGGGAAAGGGCAGCCTTCACCCCCGCAACCAACTGGTGCCGCACCAACTCCTTGACGTGACCCACGTCTCGAAACTTCGCCAGCAAACCCCATAGAGTTGAAGGCGCCTCATCAAGGGGGAACATGGCGTACAGAATCAACGCCAGGGAAGTCTTCACCTGCCTTAGCACCAGTGACACCTGATGAACGCGATCTTGCACAGTCGCAAGGACAGTGGCCCGGTCGTAGTCCATCCAGAAAAAGCCTCCGGCTTCCATATCCTGTTGGGTCAGGAAGTTGATCCGAACTGCAACGCGTTCCTTCTCCTTCCTCGGAACAAGGTTGGCACCTGCAGAAAACACAGAGTAAGATGACACGCAAGCAAGGCCCATCCAAAGACGAGCAGCAGCCCAAGAAAACTTACACTACATCTGCTCGGCCAACTGCCGCAGCTCCCCCATCAGATACTCCTCCCTAGCGGTAGCTCGCTCCGCCTTCAACTTCCACACATCTGCGTGGCCTCGGACGCCAAGTATCTCCTTCTCAAGGCTGCAGACGCGGTCACGAAGAAAAACAAGATGCGACGCATCATCCAAAGATGGTCGCAGCTGAGGGGCAGGCGAAGCATCAACGGAAGCCTCGCCCGAAGGACCCTAAAGGCAAGCAAGTAAAAAGTATGAAGAATACGCCTCATTGACAAAAGCTCGAAGCATCATTTATATACATCAAAAAGCCACTGCGTGGCACAAGGATACTGTTCGACAAATATTACAGCAAAAGAAGAACACAACTATTCTAAACTACAACAACAGAGCTGTAACATCCCAGCATTAGAGCTTAGAAATAAGCTGAACCCAGATGTGTGCATTGCATTCATGCATAGAAAATCTGAATAATTTTCGCGCTTTTGAATAAAACTTGTCAAAGTGATTGAAGCTTCTCTCAACTTGATGGAATTGAAGTAGATCATCAAGTTGACTGCGATAAGTTTCAATATGACCTTTGCTAAAACCTTATTTTGGGTAAAGGAGATTTGATCTAAGAGTAGATCAAATGTAATAAAAGTTAAACCCTAATACATTACTTAATGGTTTATAATTGAGCCTTAAGTAATCATATCCTATTATTCATTACAATAACTCATGAATACCAAGTAACAAGAGTGTACTAACTAACTATTGACCTATTCAATACTTATCTATTCTACCATGAGAAACATGGTAACACTTCACCCTAACTCTTTAGTTAGGAAGGAAACTAAACCAAAACCATTCACCCCATATCTTTCTTTCCATAACAATCCTTACCATCTCTATTAAACCCTATTCTCATATTGGTTGTTCATCAAATTTGAGTAATCAACTATTGATTTACCAATTCTTAACCCATTAATTATTAATCTATCAACTCTTGTCCATATCAAAGCATTCACTTAAAGCCTATAAAGAAAATAGTAAGAAGAGGTTAGTAGTAATGCTAGATTTAAATATCATCTATAGGATGGGAGTGTTGAAAGAGAATTAAATCAATATGATATTGATGGAGTTAACTCACTCCTGATATGATAGAAGAGTATCTACGGTAAAGATTACAAGGATGAATATTAAAGATAGTTAATAGGAGTAATCTTATGGGATCAAGTATGTATACTCAATGAATTATCTCTTCTAGTCCAATAGAGATAAACATAAGATAATTATAATACAACTATAATGTTGTAAGAATGAAAGCCTTAATTAGCCAACTGGAAACCTAAACCATATATGATCAGAGGATTATAATGATCGTGCTTTAGTCACCAAGATTGAATGCTTATATCCAGTATAAGTAACATTGGTGGGTAAAACATGATTGAACTCTAATATGACATGTCGGAGTCAAGTAAAGATAAGATTGTATGATTAAGATGATGTTAGAGCAGCATTGAATTATAAAGTTAGTATTTTCCTCTAGAAAAAGAGTAAACACTTGAGGTGAAGTAGGATTTGATGTAAATCTAATTATGAATACATCTACTGAAGTAATATTAGTGGTGGATGATTATGGAAGAATAGGAATGGAGTTAGAAGTATCTACTTGTTGGATTGGAGTTTATCACCAGAAGAGTAGTTGATATAACCAAGTCTGGATAGTTGAAGTTAATGAAAACTTTAAATGACAAGCTTATTGGATTTATAAAAAAATTAGAAGAATAAAAGGTGGATAGGAATATTTTTATAAAGCAAAACTAATCATGTTAGCACCTGATAATGGATATGAAGAAGTAGAATATCTAGGAAAGGAAGTCCTTAATCAGAAGTCCAGAATTATGAATTATGGAAGATAGGAATTTTTGGTAAACACTAAACCCTAAATCTATGATCAAGCTTAACATCCATCTCATCTGTTGGATAAAGCATATTATTTCCACAATGCTTTATATGAATATTTCCTATAACAAATCACTTAAGCACATCTCTGACATTTCCAATTGTCTTAGCCATGTGTGTTTAGGAGATATTTTTATCAATTCTTTTCCGTCAAACATTCCAGTTAATAACTTTCTATTTTAAAAGGTGATATCATTAAAGATCACAAACAAAAAGACAATATGCTTAGCCATAAACTTTTATCAACAAAAGAACATAAGTATATTAAGAACCCTAAACTCTAGGGTAAGCACTTACAATTCAAACCCTAACTTCTTTGTTAATTATAATAGAATATATACATTGCTATTTTTTAAAGTGATGGGAGTAATATTAACCAAATAATTTCCTTTGTATATCATGCATCAAATAATGATATATGATCATTATATAAAAATTTCCATCCAAACTATGAGCTAACTAGAATTAAGTTTCATAAACAAATAAGGAAATATCATATAATAAAGCCATGGTTTATTATTGAAAGAAGATTAATAACAAAGGCTTCTACAAAATATTAAAAAGGGATTCATATAAAGAAAATAAATAAATATAACCTTATATAATAATAGATCATCGCCGAGGAGTGGTCGAGGAGAACCGCGATGTTCCCCTCTTCATCTTAGTAACATCAATAGATCAAGGGGAGCTCGGGTGGGTGCGAATTTAATCATTCCTTTCCGTCGGGGTTCGCCAGAAAAGTCGATCGTGTGCTTATCTCCGACCACGCCGGTCCTCGTCGACCTCTCTATCGTTATCAGGGTGAGTTCCTGAACCCTCCAGTACCCCTAAATCGCATCATCTCGTTGTAAATCACCGTCGCACCTTATGACACCGTCGGCCACCGTCGGAGCTCGTCGGAGCCGAGGCTCTGATGAACATTTCCGGGCGGCGCCGCCACTCTAGGGGTCAGCACATTGCGCTGATTCAAACTAGGATAGTTTCGTTTGCTGGGGCGCCATAGATCGTCGCCGGCGACCATCACTGGTAGTGGTGGCCGCCTCTGACGTCATCCTGACGCCCTGCCTGCGTCACCCTTGACCAAGTCCACTAGTTGACTAGTCCACGCCTAGGTGGCATATAGACGTGGCCCTGACCCCACTGGTCAGTGACCTAGGTAGCTTTGGCTATGGTGTAAAAAGTTATTTTCTGTTTAAGAAATAAATAAAATGTTATAAGCCCAAATTTAAATATTTTCAGAAATTAAATCAAATTATTAAATCTTGTTAAATCAATAATTTTGATTTCTAATTCAGAAAAATATGTTTAATATATGAAAATTTTCCGAAAAAATAAAATCTATAACATTAAACCATTATCAAAAAATGTTATGACAACAATTTAAATAATTATTATTCAATTAATATTTTAGAAGTATTAATACTTTGAAAATTCTTATTTAATATTGGTAAATGTTAAAAATATAAATAAAATACCAAAAATCTTAGAAAAATAAGAACTATAATTTAAAACCATAATCATACATTATTATTTCACTTAATTAAATATTTATTATTTATTAAGTAATTATAAAGTAATAAATCTTATAAAAATCATATCTTATTATTTATAAATCACAAAAATAATTGTAATATACCAAAATGATCACAAAAATAATACCTACAAGTTAAAAATATAATATTCCACTTTTGAATTAAATAAACATTCAAAACTTAATAACTTAAATTTAAACTTGTTTCCCTACTAAATAATTCATATAAAGGTAAAAATTGCTAATATTTCTAAAATTAGTCAATGGAGTCTAATAAATAGTATTAGTCTTAAATATTATTAATATGAAGCCATAATGGTTCAAAACATTATAAATACCATTTTATTGAATTATCTTTCAACCATAAGTGTAGATTATTTTCTAAAAGGATCCTTATCCAACATAAAATCTCCAAGAATAATTTGTGACTAAATTAAATCTTTTTCATCTACTTCAAACACCAGATTACAAAAATATCACAACACTAGTGAATCCATAAGTAGTTAAGTAATATTATTTCCTTGTTTATAAACTATAACCACTCATCTATAAAAAGGTAAATGATTCTATTCCATTATAAAATCAAGAAACCACTACACCAAGTAAAAGTATAACCATTCTTAAGTAACCTTAAGGAAACATTACAAGGTACAAATATCATAAGCATTACACTTTCAAACCATCTATTTTTTAAAGTTAACCTTAGTCTACAAGACTTTAAATATAATACTAAAGACATTGTTATATGTTTTGTAGTTAACTTTGGTCTGTTATAGTTAAGTCATAAAGCATCTCAAGTCCAAACTATTCAAGCAAGTAGAAACAACCTTGACCACAATTGATAAACCACAAAGATTGTTTAAACCTTAATAAAGAAATCTTTTCTTCAAAAGTTATTTGTTTTGCCACTTCAATCCACAAACTTTATAATAATATTTCCAACTCTTAACAAATTAAAATTCAAGGAATTCTCATCATAATCAACAGATGACAATTAATCACAATCACATTGTCTCAAACTTTACTTGTATACTTAGGATTGTAAACACTTAAGTTCCTCATTAATGCCATTACTTGTAAAGTAAAATTATAAGATAAACAATTATAATGTAAGCAATCTTAAGGAACATTTCACGTTGGTGTGTATCTCATTGTTTTATGTTAATATAATTACAGGTTGTTTCACACACTCACAAGCCTTAACAAGAAGCATAAGTGTGAAACTTAACTAAAAGTACAACACATTCCAAAGACATCATTTCTAGTATCCAAACCCTAGAACAACATTATCCCTGGGATCCGCATTTATAAAATGCATCACATTACTTATGCATAAGAGCATCTTGCTTCTTTAAACATTAGTCCTTACCAGACCAATGATGCCGATTTCAGATATTGGATCTTATATTGTCTTGAAGACCGTGAGTGCATAATCTTGCAATCACAAAAGGCAAGTTCACACTTTCTCATGTCATTTGGATATTTTCTATAAAGTATTTTACAAATCCAGTGTTGTCATCACCTGCATTTGAAAAAGGTCCAAAAACACTATTTTCATAATAATGTGATTATAGGTTATTTTACCTTGAGGTAATAATCTACTATGAAAGTTCCAGTGGTAAAGGAACATATTATCTAGGACTTAACAACCAATGTCGCCAGTGATTCTTGCGCCGTATATCACGTGTTAACCATGAGATTTGGAATGGGACGGAGAAGTTAGCTGTATCTTCATCCTCTCGCATGTAGCCGGATGTGCAGGTTGTGGATGTTATCACTCGTAGCGTGCATATTAATTGGTAATTCGTATGGGAACCCTCAACATCCCACGATAGTTCTGGCATCTAACGGTCTATACAAACCATTGCCGTAATTCAATATGTGGGCATGGTGTACACCAAGGAGGCATGCGAGGTCGCGAAGGTGGCAGTGAATTGCTTGGATCATCTTCTAGGCCCCACATCATGGAATTGTGGACGGGAATAAGCTGCCCGATTGTGCAACAAAGAGTTGATATCTCATGGGTAAAGTGACGCACCTCTAGAGAGTGTAAGAACTGTAACTTGTTACTCCCTGTTCCGGGAAGGAGCTGCGAACGTGGCGGGAAAGGAACTCCATGAAAGTTCTGGTAAACCCGTGAAGGCTGACGGACATAGATTTTCAGAATAAAAGCTACCTTTGAAGAAATGTTTACAAAAAACTTGCATTGCCTACGACCTACGGTCTGTGGCTATAGATATAGTTCATCAAACACTCCTTTTCTAGTGAACTTGCTGAGTACGCTCGTACTCAACGTATCTTCTTAACCCTTGCTAGATTTTGAAGCCAGTACAGACAACATCTACATCAAGTTAGGCTCCAGGAATCATCATCCAAAGCTAAAGCTCTTCAACGAAGACAAGAAAGTCAACATATACATCAACTCAAGTGAAGACGAAGTTACTGATTAGATAGGAATATACTCTCTAGCCTAAGAACCTATTTCTGTAGTGCATTACAATAGTAGCAATGTCAAACCTTAGTTAAAATACTAGTCTTAATAGTATAATAGTTTTTCGTGTTGTTTATCTTTGACTCTTCTTTGTAAGAAGTTCTTTTCTCTCTCTTTAACCTAGAGTATTCTCTGGATATTGTGTATAGAGTGAGTTGTAACCTTTATCCATGTATTGAACCCGCTGTGTTCTTGTTGTACCACTCTGAAGGATGTAATACTAGTGAACGGTGTTTCATTGGTGTTATGTCAACGACTATAGTGTACTACATCATGCAGTGGTATGCTGGGTCACCGCAACTGGTATCAGAGCATATGCTTTGACCTTAGGTTGGAAACATAGTAAATGGGTAGAACCTGTAGGACACATACCTGCAATAATAAAGAGTTCTCTAGTGATATGTGGGATATTCACTTGAGAATAATACTGTCATGTTGCTAGTGCGATAATTCTTTAGTATGATTGCAATTCCGATCATTACCCAAGAATTTTAACTCTATGTGACTGATGATAATTTCTTATCTACAGTTCCATATGGCACCTCGATATCCACCCCAGAATGTTCAAGTGATGAACAGGACGCTGAATGACTACAGAGGGGAATGGACAGAAAATCTCCGACAATTCTATGGAGTTTGGAATGTGAATCGAGACTTTTGGTCAAGATTTACAGTTACTATGATGGGCAGGTATTAGCTAAATACCGCGTCATGATCATGTTACCCAAGAAGTTAGTACTTAAGGGAGAAATGCAAGCAGGAGAGGCAAGGTGCATGGCATCTGCATATCAGATTGCCGTAGCAGCAGCCATAACCATGATCCGAGAACAGAAATCCCAAGCTCTAGAAGGTAGTACTCACACCATTATACCCCATGAAACCTCAAATCTAGAGCATGAGTTAGATCACTCTACTCTAGTTCAAACTGAACCTACTTTAGCTGTAGAGTATATGGATCATTATCGGTCTTTGCTAAACACTTATCATAACACTCACCAATTCTTAGTTCAGGAACTGGATACAGTCATTGAGGATTTTACTGATCCTGATAAGGCAATGGCACGTAGGAAGAAGTTAGATAAAGAAGATAGGCATCCAAAAAACATACCTTCAGGAGAAGTGTATGAGGAAACTGAGTTTGATGATCCACACTCAGAAAACTATGCCTACTACCAAAATAAACCCCAGCCACCTGAAGATTTATGGACCAAGTATAACTCCGAACAACAGGAATGGGCTGGAGTTATTCCAAATAACCCTGATCAAAACCAGTATGAATGGGGAGTAGAATCTCAAGGTGGAACCATAGGAAATCCTATATCCTGTGATACAGGTATCGGAGAAGAGACCAACTATAACCATAGAGAGCCTTATGGACCATATGGGGGTGATACCAATCCAATCGACTTAGAAGAGTATTCTGATAGCTACTATACCAATATGTACGAATGGATCCAAGGAAAGGGTAAGGAGACAACTTACTTTGAGGAAGCGTTGCCGGAAAACCAGGATCCTATAGAAGATTACGCCAACTCTAGTCATTTTTCAATGACTAATCTCAGTCTCGGTACTTCTAATCAAGAATACGCACCTCCTGGATGCTCCTAAGCTCCAGAAGGCAGTCGTAGGACTTCACTTCATCATGGACGGAACTCCAGGAAGCACTAGAGGAAGATGAAAGTAAGAAAGGAATGACATCCCAAGGGATGAGTGCTTGAATAATGTACATAGAGGGTAATGCGTATTGTAGTTTGAAGGGTTTGCCGAAATAAGTGAGGATATACTCACAAGATCAGGAAGTTCTTGTAAGATAGTTGTGTAATGTATGTGAGGGGCAAACCGTTGGAACGTTTAGTACATTTGTAAATTATTTAAAAACCTATGTATAATACATGGTATATGTTTTGTTGATTATCGACTTTTGGATTTTCTTGAATCTTCTTGATTGGCTAGATCTGTACATGAAGTTTAATTAGGTGTGCAAATGCATGATGTAACACCCAATTATTACTTGATGCTATATACCTAGATAGGAATGGGAATCTGTGCAAGGGAGTGACGAATTCCGTATACCAAGGAGGTTTACACATAGAATAAAACAACAAGAAGTAGTGAAATTAAGTTCACCAGAAATGGGTGGTATCCAAACTCGAATAAGTTAGAGTGAATGCTAGAAAGGTAAATAGTCTGCTGCCCAGGGGGATAGCTGCCCCCCGGTGGATGCCGCCAGCGTGTGCGCTGACATACATGCAAAACAAGAATAATCTAGACAGTTTGATTAACCAAACTGTAATAAAGCTGATAGGGTACAGCAAACATTTTATAAAGCTGACAGGCTACATGCAAACAAATGGTCTCCTAGATATACGTGTACGTTGTTTGCTTATGTTAGCATGGTTGTGCACCAGAGCACGGGCAAAAAACTCTCTGCCAACCCATTGTATTCTCATTATATATGTGTTGTATTGTTGCGTACCACTCTAAATATCATCATATTTTTTTACTAGCTAGCTGTACTCGTTAGCATTGATGTTTGGTAGATGGAAGTGGTTTGTATAAGCAGCCATGAACAAGCTAACGAGTATAAGCTAGCTTGTATAAGCCAGTTTCTATATGCTAGCTAGTTGTACAACAACCATAGTGCTCCTGCTCGATCACGTAAACAAGCTAGTCATGGACACGTGAAAAAACTAGCTAGGAAGGACCCAACTAGATTGGGAACAAAAATCTCTACACTCGTCAGTCCAACCATGCAAAAAGACTGCCAACACAGCATGACCTGCTATGCTTGACACAGCCTAGCACTGCATGCAGACTGCGATATAGCCCGGCAGTCCAAGCAACCTCTAATTATCTGTTAGCGCAGTACATGCGGTAAACAACAAAATGACAGCCAGGCGTAGATGCGGATCTCAACACACATCGTACGGTGCTGGCTGGAGGGGGCAGCTATCCCTCTTGGCAGCAAATCCACACTCATGCTAGAAATATGTCGGAAATCGTAGGGTAATACGTACCCTAGGATGGTCCACAGTCGGTAACTTGCCGCAGCAGGTATCGGTTAAAATACTTAATCAGATCATTTTAAAAGTTGCATAAAGAGCATAAAATTCGGCCTAAGTTAAGTAAGACATAGAGGAGTATAAAATTTAAAGCGATCGTCTTTCGAAGCGTTTCGCGAAGTCAGCTTACCAAAGCAAAAATATCGAAATAGTAAGTAAGACTAATAATACTAAAAGATTTGCTTCGGAGATCCACAATTGTGTGGATACACCGTACAATCTTTCATGCGACCCTAACCAGGTAAAGAATAATCTAGACAAAGGCCAACATTCTAACTATAAAGCTAATGGTTACTATATATGCACTTTAGAGACTATTAGTAAACCCTAAGGGGGAGAGTAAAATAGTAAAAATAATTAATTTTATCTTAATCTTAGAGTAAAGGTCGGAGAAGAAATACTAAAATATGCCAACATTAAGCCTTATTTTCAGAAGGATAACAGAAGTCATCATTATAAAAGTACTCCTAGAAGAATTTAAGATAATAATACAAGATTATCTAAAGCTTGTTAAAGTAAAAAATTGAAGATAGTAGAAATAGATTAATTTTAATAGGCTAAATTTAGAGGAAAACAACTCTTAAGAGATTCATAAGAGGGAATAAAGCACATCCAATTGAACAGGTGTAGAAGAACAAGAAATTCCAATAGGTATGAACTAAATGAATTCACATCCAATTTTTTTGAAGGAATACCAGTATCAACTATTCTATGACAGAACAAAAATATAGTCTTTTGACCACAACTATTGGCAAACTGAAATTTAAAACCTGTTTTAGTAAGACTTCCTAGACCTTATATAGCATAGTAAGAAAGTTCAATGATTAAGTAAAAGAGTTGGATTAAGATACCTAATCAGGATATGGAAGTAAAGAAGAGACCCCAAAATTAAGGAGTTATAATAAGTACATATCTCTAAAGGAGGATTGTAAAAGGAACTTTGAAGGATTGAGACAACAAATTGGAGATTTCAAGTATGATGGGAATCCAAGAAAACTATCTGGATATGGAATACTACAATTATTCCCATTTGAAGTTACCATGGAGTGGAGAAATGTAGCAACCACTACAAGTCAATTCCTTACTCCGAAACATGAGAGTTGGGAACTTCGAGGACGAAGTTTATTTTAAGGGGGAGAGTCTGTAACATCCTAGCATTAGAGCTTAGAAATAAGATGAACCCAGATGTGCGCATTGCATTCATACATAGAAAATCTGAATAATTTTCGCGCTTTTGAATAAAACTTGTCAAAGTGATTGAAGCTTCTATCAACTTGATGGAATTGAAGTAGATCATCAAGTTGACTGTGATAAATTTCAATATGACCTTTGCTAAAACCTTATTTTGGGTAAAGGAGATTTGATCTATGAGTAGATCAAATGTAATAAAAGTTAAACCCTAATACATTACTTAATGGTTTATAATTGAGCCTTAAGTAATCATATCCTAGTATTCATTACAATAACTCATGAATACCAAGTAACAAGAGTGTAATAACTAACTATTGACCTATTCAATCCTTATCTATTCTACCATGAGAAACATGGTAACACTTCACCCTAACTCTTTAGTTAGGAAGGAAACTAAACCAAGACCATTCACCCCATATCTTTCTTTCCATACCAATCCTTACCATCTCTATTAAACCCTATTCTCATATTGGTTGTTCATCAAATTTGAGTAATCAACTATTGATTTACCAATTCTTAACCCATTAATTATTAATCTATCAACTCTTGTCCATATCAAAGCATTCACTTAAAGCCTATAAAGAAAATAGTAAGAAGAGGTTAGTAGTAATGCTAGATTTAAATATCATCTATAGGATGAGAGTGTTGAAAGAGAATTAAATCAATATGATATTGATGGAGTTAACTCACTCCTGATATGATAGAAGAGTATCTGGGGTAAAGATTACAAGGATGAATATTAAAGATAGTTAATAGGAGTAATCTTATGGGATCAAGTATGTATACTCAATGAATTATATCTTCTAGTCCAATAGAGATAAACATAAGATAATTATAATACAACTATAATGTTGTAAGAATGAAAGCCTTAATTAGCCAACTGGAAACCTAAACCATATATGATCAGAGGATTATAATGATCATGCTTTAGTCACCAAGATTGAATGCTTATATCCAGTATAAGTAACATTGGTGGGTAAAACATGATTGAACTCTAATATGAGATGTCGGAGTCAAGTCAAGATAAGATTGTATGATTAAGATGATGTTAGAGCAGCATTGAATTATAGAGTTAGTATTTTCCTCTGGAAAAAGAGTAAACACTTGAGGTGAAGTAGGATTTGATGTATATCTAATTATGGATACATCTACTGAAGTAATATTAGTGGTGGATGATTATGGAAGAATAGGAATGGAGTTAGAAGTAGCTACTTGTTGGATTGGAGGTTATCACCAGAAGAGTAGTTGATATAACCAAGTCTGGATAGGCAAAGTTTATGAAAAGCTTAAATGACAAGCTTATTGGATTTATAAAAAAATTTAGAAGAATAAAAGGTGGATAGGAATATTTTTGTAAAGAAAAACTAATCATGTTAGCACGTGATAATGGATATGAAGAAGTAGAATATCTAGGAAAGGAATTCCTTAATCAGAACTCTAGAATTATGAATTATGGAAGATAGGAATTTTTGGTAAACACTAAACCCTAAATCTATGATCAAGCTTAACATCCATCTCATTTGTTGGATAAAGCATATTATTTCCACAATGCTTTATAGGAATATTTCCTATAACAAATCACTTAAGAACATCTCTGCCATTTCCAATTGTCTTAGCCATGTGTGTTTAGGAGATATTTTTATCAATTCTTTTCCATCAAACATTCTAGTTAATAACTTTCTATTTTAAAAGGTGATATCATTAAAGATCACAAACAAAAAGACAATATGCTTAGCCATAAACTTTTATCAACAAAAGAACATAAGTATATTAAGAACCCTAAACTCTAGGGTAAGCACTTACAATTCAAACCCTAACTTCTATGTTAATTATAACAGAATATATACATTGCTATTTTTTAAAGTGATGGGAGTAATATTAACCAAATAATTTCCTTTGTATATCATGCATCAAATAATGATATATGATCATTATGAAAAAAATTCCATCCAAACTATGAGCTAACTAGAATTAAGTTTTATAAACAAATAAGGAAATATCATATAATAAAGCCATGGTTTATTATTGAAAGAAGATTAGTAACAAAGGCTTCTACAAAATATTAAAAAGGGATTCATATAAATAAAATAAAGAAATATAACCTTATATAATAATATATCACAAATCTTATTATTGCTGCAAGTATTTAACAAAGAAATTCCATAAAGATAAGTCAAAACAATTGCTTAAATAAAAAGGCTTGAAAAGAAAACAGAATATAGAAAATGTTAAAGAAAAAGAATAAGAACAGTTTTCTGGCCCGTGGCCCATTCTCTCATCTCTCTATCTATTGCCCATGAGTAGCAACAACAGACTTACCGCTCACTTTGCAAAGGCCCAGCAACCAGCCCAGCTTGTCCTCTTCTCTGGCTGATGGGTGGGACCGAAGAAGGACCGCGGGTTGAGTGTAAAGAATCGCCAAGGGGGTTTTCCGCAAAAGCGACGTTGTCGTCTTCCTCCTCCAGCTAGAAGCAGCTCACTGGACGCCGGCGATGCCGTCCGCCATCGCATCTGTGCCAAGATTAGCACTGCCGACACCGGGGAAGGATAAGAATGCCATGGATCTCAATTCTCTCGTCCTCGTCCCCATTTCCTTCATTCCTCTAGGATTCCTCCTCTAGACGAAACCCTAGCTCGTCGGAGCCACACATCGCCGACGATAGAGTCCACCTCAGAGCCTATGGAGTGGTCAAGGAGAACCGCCACGTTCCCCTCTTCATTTTAGTAGCATCAATAGATCAAGGGGAGCTCGGGTGGGTGCGAATTTTATCATTCCTTTCCGTCGGGGTTCGCCGGAAAAGTTGACCATGTGCTTGTCTCCGACCGCGCTGGTCCTTGTCGACCTCTCTATCGTCATCAGGGTGAGTTCCTGAACCTTCCAGTACCCCTAAATCACATCATCTCGTTGTAAATCATCGTCGCACCTTATGAAATCGTCGGCCACCGTCGGAGCTCGTCGGAGCCGAGGCTCCGATGACCATTTCCGGGCAGCGCCGCCACTCTAGGGGTCAGCACGGTGCGTTGATTCGAACTAGGCTAGTTTTGTTTGCTGGGGTGCCATAGATCGTCGCAGGCGACCATCAACTGGCGATGGTGGCCGCACTGACGTCATACTGACGCCCTGCCTTCGTCACCCTTGACCAAGTCCACCAGTCGACCAATCTATGCCTAGGTGGCATACTGACGTGGCCCTGACCCCACTGGTCAGTGACCTAGGGTAGCTTTGGCTGTGGTGTAAAAAGCTATTTTCTGTTTAAGAAATAAATAAAATCTTATAAGCCCAAATTTAAATATTTCAGAAATGAAATCAAATTATTAAATCTTGTTAAATCAATAACTTTTGATTTAATTTATGAAAATGTTCAGAAAAATAAAATCTATAACATTAAACCATTATCAAAAATTGTTATGACAACAATTTAAATAACTATTATTAATTAAGATTTTAGAAGTATTAATACTTTGAAAATTCTTATTTAATATTGGTAAATGTTAAAAATATAAATAAAATACCAAAACTCTTAGAAAAATAAGAACTATAACTTAAAACCATAATCATACATTATTATTTCACTTAGTTAAATATTTATTATTTATTAAGTAATAAATCTTATAAAAATCATATCTTATTGTTTATAAATCACAAAAATAATTGTAATATACCAAAATGATAACAAAAATAATACCTACAAGTTAAAAATATAATATTCCACTTTTGAAGTAAATAAACATTCAAAACTTAATAACTTAAATTTAAACTTGTTCCCTACTAAATAATTCATATAAAGGTAAAAAAATTGCTAAAATTTCTAAAATTAGTCAATGGAGTCTAATAAATAGTATTAGTCTTAAATATTATTAATATGAAGCCATAATGGTTCAAAACATTATAAATACCATTTTATTGAATTATCTTTCAACCATAAGTGTAGATTATTTTCTAAAAGGATCCTTATCCAACATAAAATCTCCAAGAATAATTTGTGACTAAATTAAATCTTTTCCATCTACTTCAACCACCAGATTACAAAAATATCACAACACTATAGTGAATCCATAAGTAGTTAAGTAATATTATTTCCTTGTTTATAAACTATAACCACTCATCTATAAAAAGGTAAATGATTCTATTCCATTATAAAATCAAGAAACCACTACACCAAGTAGAAGTATAACCATTCTTAAGTATCCTTAAGGAAACATTACAAGGTACACAAGGTACAAATATCATAAGCATTACACTTTCAAACCATCTATGTTTTAAAGTTAACCTTAGTCTACAAGACTTTAAATATAATACTAAAGACATTGTTATATGTTTTATAGTTAACTTTGGTCTGTTATAGTTAAGTCATAAAGCATATCAAGTCCAAACTATTCAAGCAAGCAGAAACAACCTTGCCAACAATTGATAAACCACAAAGATTGTTTAAACCTTAATAAAGAAATCTTTTCTTTAAAAGTTATTCGTTTTGCCACTTCAATCCACAAACTTTATAATAATATTTCCAACTCTTAACAAATTAAAATTCAAGGAGTTCTCATCATAATCAACAGATGACAATTAATCACAATCACATTGTTTCAAACTTTATTTGTATACTTAGGATTGTAAACACTTAAGTTCCTCATTAAGGCCATTACTTGTAAAGTAAAATTATAAGATAAACAATTATAATGTAAGCAATCTTGAGTAACATTTCATATTGGTGTGTATCTCATTGTTTTATGTTATTATAATTACAGGTTGTTTCACTCACAAGCCTTAACAAGAAGCATAAGTGTGAAACTTAACTAAAAGTACAACACATTCCAAAGACATCATTTCTAGTATCCAAACCCTAGAACAACGTTATCCCCGGGATCCGCGTTTATAAAATGCATCACATTAGTTATGCATCAGATCATCTTGCTTCTTTAAACATTAGTCCTTACATCATGCATTTTAACCATGAGATTTGGAATGGGACGGAGAAGTTAGCTGTATTTTCTTCCTCTCGCATGTAGCCGGATGTGCAGATCGTGGCTGTTATCACTCGTAGCGTGCATATTAATTGGTAATTCATAGAGGATATGCAACATATGGGTGGGAACCCTCAACGTCCCATGATAGTTCTGGCATTTAACGGTATGTACAAACCATTGCCGTAATTCAATATGTGGGCATGGTGTACACCAAGGAGGCATGCGAGGTCGCGAAGGGGGCAGTGAATTGCTTGGATCATATTCTAGGCCCCACATAATGGAATTGTGGACGGGAATAAGCTGCCTGGTTGTGCAACAAAGAGTTGATCTCTCATGGGTAAAGTGACGCACCTCTGGAGAGTGTAAGAACTGTAACTTGTTACTCCCTGTTCCGGGAAGGAGCTGCGAACGCGGCAGGAAAGGAACTCCATGAAAGTTCTAGTAAACCCGTGAAGGCTGACAGACATAGCTTTTCAGAATAAAAGCAACCTTTGAAGAAATGTTTATAAAAAACTTGCATTGCCTACGACCTACGGTCTGTGGCTATAGATATAGTGCATCAAACACCTATTTTCTAGTGAACTTGCTGAGTACGCTCGTACTCAACATATCTTCTTAACCCTTGCTAGATTCTGAAGCCAGTACAGACAACATCTACATCAAGTTAGGCTCTAGGAATCATCACTCAAAGCTAAAGATCTTCAACGAAGACAAGAAATTCAACATATACATCAACTCAAGTGAAGACAAAGTTACTGATTAGATAGGAATATACTCTCTAGCCTAAGAACCTATTTCTGTAGTGCATTGAAATAGCAGCAATGTCAACCCTTAGTTAAAATACTAGTCTTAATAGTATAATAGTTTTTTGCGTTGTTTATCTTTGACTCTTCTTTGTAAGAAGTCCTTTCTCTCTTTAACCTAGAGTATTCTCTGGATCTTGTGTATAGAGTGAGTTGTAACCTTTAGCCATGTATCGGAACACTGTGTTTCTGTTGTACCACTCTGAGGGATGTAATACTAGTGAACGGTGTTTCATTGGTGTTATGTCAACGACTATAGTGTACTACATCATGCAGTGGTATGCTGGGTCACCGCAAGAGCCTAGGCACCCGCGTCCGGAGTGGCCTCAGAGCCAGACTGCCTGCTCTTGACCTCCTCCTGCTGCTTTGCTGCATACTCCACCATAAGGTCAATGAGCTTCGACCCATAAAGCTTACAGCGGGAGGCGAAGAGAGCGAATGCTACCTCTGAGCCATCGGCAGCCGTCGGCATCTGGAAAGTGATGTGCGGAAGGTCCAGCTCCGCTCCGGATGCCACGGCCATGGACAACTCCATCGAGGCTCCAAGGCCCTTCTGCTTGTGCTTGTAGGCCGCGGGTGCATCCTCTGACAGCGCATCCGCCAAAGAATCAACATCCTCAAGGACAACGCCCTTGGGAATGATCTCCTTATAGAAGCGCCCAAGGACCTCCTTGGCCTTGGCAAGGGAGCCAGCAGCAGTACCTGTAACTACCTCGGTGAATTACGCCCCTAGTTACAAGCCTGGATGAGCGGAAATGGTTGAAATAGTACGGTGGGGCCCAAATGCCACTCACAGGTAGACCTTTCGGCCGTCCCAACCACTTCCAAACATCGGGACAAGAACGGGCGGCGTAATCGGCAGGCGAAGGGATCAACTACATACACAAATGAGTATGTATGCAAGCCACCATACAACAGTACATCAGAGCCATTCCATCTAAAAGAAATAGAAATATTGCAACGCCATACGGCAAGATCCAAATATCCTAGATAGATATAATAGTTTAGGATAGCTCCTCATACAACAAACATCAGAGTATCAGGCGGAAGCGGCAAACAAGATCCGAGTACGGATAAGAAGCAAATCGGCATAAGATGCCCCATAAATAAACACATCCCGCCCACAGATCTCACGGATCCCCGTTCCCGGAATCTCTACAGCGAATGATCGTTGCCCACATCGTCCGTCTCCTCCACCCAGTATCCATCTCGCGAGTGTACCTGTTCATCTGAATCAAATAATTTATCGTGTGAGACCCTAGGGGTACTCAGCAAGACTTTATGCCTCTAAAGGGGACACAACCTGGGGTGACGCAATTGCAGCAAAAGATAAATCCTAACAATTCTATAGATACTAGCTAACCATCCGCCTAACCAAAGATAGGCAGATGTCCGTGAATTAATAACAACAGTTATAACAGTAATATCAACAGATCCATCCTCCCCCTCGCTTACCAACGAGGAAGCGGACGAACACCCCCCATCCGTTGGCAGTTTTATTAACCATTCCATGAGTGTTGCACTATTTACTAGTCAGTTACTTAGTCAAATTAACGCGGTACTTTAGTTATGCTTATCTATGATCGAGAAACTGTGCTCCAAGTCGTCCATAACCGCGGACACGGCTTTCAGAAAGTTTTACCCTGCAGGGGTGCACAAATAGCAACACACACTCGATCAACCTCGTAAAAACCAAATCAAAACCCAACGAGGCATTCACGACAAAGCAATCACAGGATTCAGAAATATTTCAGGGGGCCACCCCATTAAGCTACCCGCAACGAAGTTAGCTGACTCCGAGACGGACTCAAGGTTTGCGTCAGTGGCTGTAAACGACTGGGAAACCCGAAAATGTGACTGGGCTTGTCGATACCGAGAAAACACTCCGCTTCTCTAAACAGTACAGGTGCAGTACCTCGCACAATTTAAATAAAGCAGTAAAGCATGGCATAAGTACAGGATAGTAAATAAAACCTCAAACTAGTTTGTGGCCCCAAGAAATAAGAATGAATCAAGCTCTGGCTCAGGGGGGTCCCATAATCCTCCCGGATGTGGATAGCGCGAATATTCAAGGAACAGGAATCAAGTACTCGGGGTCCTACGGGACACAAGTGAGCATGAAAAACCAAATAGCAAATATTGCTCACCGGTGCCACTTTCATTAGTTATCCCATTACTACTCAGGTTAAGTTGTTTAGGTACCTCGTTATCCATCAGACACTCACATACCCTACTCATGCTGTTCTACGTCGCATGGCTCAAACAACTCCTGTAGTAATGGCTCATGGGATGGAGGAACAAGCTTCGGTGGGGTTTAAAAGTAAAGGCTATGCAGTACTTGGGATTCAGGTTAATGCAATCGCGACTCGATGATGCATGAATAAGATAGAGGCAATAGGTACTGTATGTATGCAAGCATGTGGTAGTGCTTGCCTGGCAGCTCAGTTGAAGCGAGAGAAGGATCTGGGTAGTGCTCCTGGGTTTCTTGATATATCCCCTGCTCAGCGTCTATTCAAAGAAGAACCAAACAAACAAGGGCCAACATAAATAAAGTGCACAAGCATAGGAATAAAATGCGACAAACAAACAATCATGCCATGATGAATGATGCACAATTTTCATGGCAATAAAGTAGCATGGCATGGGTGAGGTGTAGAATACAAGAAATAAACATTTTATTGAGTCTTAATCATATTTTATACTCAATTAAGTTGCTGTTTACATTATATTTATATGATGCATGCTGCAATTCAGATCAAGGAATGCATAAACAGAAAGGTCTCGTCGATCTAATCATTTTAGACATATCATTTGTCAAATTTGGAGTTATAAAACAAAAGTTATTAATTAATTAAGGCAAAAGGGCATTTTATTGTAATTTTAATCAACTCGAAATTTAAAGTGTTCAAATAATATTTTGAATGGCATATTTGAAATCCTCACATTTTTCTGATTCAAAAACAAATATTATTGTATTATTTGAATTCATATTTTAAAAGTTATATTAAAACAGATTAAATTTGAATTTAAAAATAATTTGAAAAGATTTAAATTAAAAACAGAAAACAGAAAACCTTTTTATACTCAGACAGTCCCAGCCACAGTCACTGACGGGTGGGGCCTGCGCTGAGCTGGCGAGCTGAGGCCACGCGGCAGAGCCAGGGACCGCGGGTTGAGGTACTGGACTCTGGGGTACCTTTTTGCAAAAAGTCAGAGAGGCTGACAAGTGGGACTGGTTGGACCGCGGGTTGAGGAAAAAAAAGGTTTGGGGGGGGGGGGGGTATGCGCAAAAGGGCGCCCGTGCACTGTTTCTCTTCTCGTTCTCTCTGACGAAACTGACGGGAACGCACGGCGCGGTGGGGCTCGATCCCGCGACGCGGTGCGTACGCGCAGGCGGCGGAGACCACTGCGGTGGGGTGGGGTTGCTGACAGGGAGTGGCTAGGCGGCTAGATGAGCTTCTGCGACGCCACGGCGAGAGGAACCGAACACGACGCCGGCGCACCGAGGGCGTTCGACGGAGTGACCGGTGCGATCAGAGGGTATGAGCGAGGGAGGGGATGTCAGGGAGGCTCAGCAGCTCACCGGGAGGATGTTGGTGCGGTTGGTTCGGGCAGGGGAGCGGTCGATCGGCGACGAGGCAGACGCCGGGCGGAGCTAGGGTTTCGCTTCGGCGACGCTGGTTCCGGTGGCCTGGTTCGCCTCCTCCTCGTTGCCGTGTATAGGGCGACGCAGAAGACGGCCGTGGTCTTCCCCGACACCCGCGTTTGCACGCCCGCCTCCTCGTTCTGTAGCTGGACGGCGACACCGAGAGCGGCGGCCGGGTAGACGGTGGTGGGGTAGATGGGGAGGAAGAAGAAGATGGGCACGACCCTAGGGAGATCTGGGAGAGGCCAGAGGGAGTAGATAAGGACGGGAGAGAGGGGTAGATGGCGTGGGGGCTCGGGGTGGAAAAGGTGGTCGGGTGGCCACCTTTTTCCCTTTCTCTCCACCCTCACGTGCATGACCGGCTCGGCAGGGGTGTAGGGCTGCAAGGTGGGGACGGCAAGGACGGTGGGGAGGCTCGGGCTGGTGGGGTCACACGGCAGAGAGAGAACAGAGAGGGAGAGAGAGAGAGAGCTAGGGTAGGAGGGAGGCTCGGGCTAGGGTTGGATGGAGAGAGGGGGTATGGCTCGGTTAGGGCTTGGTGTGGTGGTAGCTAGGTGGGTACAGGGTGGTCAGGTGGGGCCTACAGGGTAGAGAGGGGGGAGAGGCCGGGAGAGGCCATGTGGGTAGCTAGGGTAGCTAGGAAGGGAGCTCGGGTTAGGGTTTTGTTTAGGGTTAGAGAGAGGGGTGCTTCGGCATGGAGTGGTTAGGGTGGGGGGTGTGGTTTAGAGAGGAGGTTAAGGGAGAGGAATTAGGGTCTAGATAAAGAAAGAGAGAGAGAGAGACTAGGTGAGAGAGGGCTTTGGTATGCATGATCAAGAGAGAGAAAAGATGGGCATGGGGATGATCTTACAAGATCATGCATGGCACTACACAAGAGAGGTTGATGAGGTTTGATGGCACAAGGCAAGCAACTAAGCAAGGTAGAAAGGAGAGAGAGAAGGAGAGAGATGAGAAGATGATCCACTCAAAAACAAATAAAAACAAAGGAGGACAAAAGATGGTGATGGTTGCATGGCCCATGCAAGTATTTAATGCCATGTGTTAATCTTGTGAAAACAAAATAAAATCACATGGCATGATTCCATGCATTCCCAAAAGGTGGAATAAAGACCAAGCAAAAGAAATTAGAGTTGGATCCACCCAACCCACATGAGCTAGAATAAAAATCCAAAGAAAAGAATTACAAGCTCATGGGTTATTGGAATGGTGGAAGTATAAGGTGGTGACAAAGAAAAGTGGTGGAGTGGAATAAAGATATGCCCCCAACTCAACTTGGGCATTTACACAATATATCAAGAACCAAATACAATATCAAGAGGCAAATACAATTTACAATGCATATGAGAGAAGAACCAACACAAAAAGGGTTTTATATGATGCTCAAATGCAAGGTGGCATGATGACATGAGCATGATATAATGATGATGCAACAATTGTATATATGAATTAGCCATTATATTACTAGCATTACAATTGTTAGACAAATGGGATGCTACAACTCTCCCCCACTAAACAGGAATCTCGCCCCGAGATTCTAGGAAGAAGAAGAAGACTCAAAGAGGGTAGGATAGTTGGCACGGAGCTCATCTTCACGTTCCCAAGTGGCTTCGTCAACGGAATGGTGCGACCACTGCACCTTGCAGAACTTGATGGACTTGTTGCGAGTCCTTCTTTCTGCGGTCTCAAGGATTTTTGTGGGGTGTTCTTGATAAGACAGGTCTTCTTGGAGATTGATAAGATCATGATCCACGGTCCTGCCGGGATCCTTGAAGCACTTCTTGAGTTGAGAGATGTGGAAAACATCATGGACCTTGAGTTTTTCCGGGAGCTCAAGAGCATAAGCAACTTCTCCTCTTCTTCCACGAATTTTGAATGGACCGATGTATCTAGGAGCCAGCTTTCCTTTGATACCAAAACGGTGCGTGCCTTTCATGGGAGTGACACGAAGGTAAACGAGATCACCAGGGACATACACCATGTCCGTGTGCTTTCTGTCATAATTGCTCTTCTGGCGACTTTGAGAAATCTTCAGATTTTCAAGAATGATATGCACCTTCTCCTCCGCTTGAGTTACAATGTCAGGGCCAAACCAAATTCTTTCTCCTGCACCTGACCAACCAATCGGAGTTCTGCATTTGCGGCCATAGAGAGCCTCAAATGGTGCCATCTTCAGACTTTTCTGGAAGCTGTTGTTGTAAGAGAATTCATCATAAGGAAGACATTCTTCCCACTTCATGCCAAAAGAGATGACGCAAGCACGAAGCATATCCTCCAGAATCTGATTGATCCTTTCAACTTGTCCTTGCGACTGAGGGTGGTAAGCTGTGCTGAAGTTCAATTTTGTTCCCAAAGCATTTTGGAAACTTTCCCAGAACTTGGAAGTGAAGATGCTCCCACGGTCTGAACTGATCTCAAGCGGAACCCCATACAGAGAGACAATTCTGTTGATATAGAGCTCAGCCAACTGAATTCCAGAAATTGTTTCCTTGACGGGGAAGAAGTGAGCCACTTTAGAAAGCCTGTCAATGACAACAAAGATTGCATTGTTGCCCTTCTGCGACCTTGGAAAACCAGTGATGAAGTCCATCTCTACTTTCTCCCATTTCCATTCCGGGGGTTTCAATGGCTGTAGAAGACCGAAAGGTTTCTGATGGACATCTTTCACTCTGCGGCAGACATCACACTCCGAGACATACTTGGCACAATATCGTTTCAATCCCGGCCACCAATATTGTGTTTTCAAGTCCATGTACATCTTTGTGCTGCCAGGGTGGATAGAAAGAACAGATTCATGCGCCTCCTTGAGAACTTGCTCTCTCAAACCCGGGTAGTTCGGAACAAACATCCGGTGTTCAAAGAAAAGCGTGCCTTGATCATCGACGTGGAAGGACTCATACTTCGGAAGCTGAAGTTTGGAGATGATCTTTCTGGTGTGCGAATCACCAAGCTGAATGGAGCGAACCTTTTCTTCCAAGAGAGGAGTAGCCAGAAGGTTCAGGAGATGCCCTTGTTCCACAATTTCAAGGTTGAGCTGACGGAATTCCTCGCACAAGAGAGGCTGTTGTTCTTCCATCATGAGGTTATTGACATAAGCTTTGCGGCTGAGAGCATCGGCCATGACATTAGCTTTGCCCGGAGTGTAGTTGATTGTCAAATCGAAGTCATTGATTGCTTCAATCCACCTCCTCTGCCGAAGGTTGAGATCAGGTTGAGTGAAGATATACTTCAGACTCTTGTGATCAGAAAAGATTTCACAACGGTTGCCAAGCAAGTAGTGCCTCCATAGTTTCAAAGCAAAGACAACTGCTGCGAGCTCGAGGTCATGTGTAGGATAGTTGATCTCATGCGTCTTCAACTGTCGAGAGGCATAAGCAACAATTTTTTTTTCTTGCATAAGGACCGCACCCAATCCTTGCAACGAGGCGTCACAGAATATCTGGAAAGGCTTAGATGTGTCCGGAGGAACCAAGACTGGTGTGGAAGTGAGCTTCTCTTTGAGTGTCTCAAAGCTTGCTTGACATGCAGGAGTCCAAAGGTATTTCTTGCCTTTCTTGAGGAGATCGGTAAGAGGCTTCGCTATCTTCGAAAAGTTCTGAATGAAGCGACGGCAATAACTAGCCAAACCAAGGAAACTTTGCACTTCTTTGACATTAACAGGAGGAAGCCATTCAACAATTGTCTTCACAGTTTCCGGGTTGACTGCAATGCCCTTGGCAGAGATGACGTGACCAAGATAGGTTACTTGAGGCAGCCAAAACTCACACTTGGAGAACTTTGCATACAGGCGGTTCTCACGAAGCTTGTTTAGGACACACCGAAGGTGTTCTTCATGTTCTTCCTTTGACTTAGAATATACTAGGATGTCATCCAGATAGACCACAACGAACTTATCAAGATACTCCATGAAAACCGAGTTCATAAGCCTCGAGAAGGTGGCAGGTGCGTTGGTGAGACCGAAAGACATGACCGTGTACTCATACAGGCCATAGCGGGTGGTGAAAGATGTTTTAGGAACATCTTCCTTGCGAATCTTGATTTGATGATAACCACTTATCAAGTCAAGCTTAGAGAACACCACAGCTCCAGCTAGCTGATCGAAGAGATCATTAATCCGCGGAAGGGGATATTTATTCTTGATAGTTTTAGCATTGAGAGCCCGATAGTCAACACAAAGTCTATCAGTCCTGTCTCGCTTCTTCACAAAGATTGTTGGGCTACCCCAAGAAGAGGTACTGTGTTGAATGAAACCCAACTTCTCTTGTTCATCAAGCTGACGTTTGAGTTCAGCCAACTCAGCAGGACCCATTTTATAAGGCCGCTTGGAGATAGGAGCCGTTCCAGGTTCAAGCTCAATTACAAACTCAACCTCACGATCCGGAGGCATACCTGGCAACTCTTCAGGAAAGACATCTGGGAACTCACAGACCACCGGAACACTCTGAATAGCTTCCATAGCATCATCATTCAGAGCCGCCAAAGAGAAAAGCTGGATAGCAGGAGTCAGACTTGGAGAAAAGACTATATGGCCTTCAGGAATCTTCAGAGAAACCGAGCGTTCAGCACAATCAATCACAGCTGCATTTGCTGTCAACCAATCCATGCCCAAGATGACATCAATGTCAGAATTGCCCAGAACAATTAAGGACGCCGAGAACGAAGAGCCACCAATCTCAATTTGATTGCCATGGCTGATTTTAGAAGCTGCCATCTTTGCTCTAGGAGAAAGGACCATTAACCGCTCGAGGAGAGGATCCAACGCTAACTCATTCTCATTTGCAAAC
Organism: Avena sativa; assembly: GCA_916181665.1. Lineage (NCBI taxonomy): Eukaryota > Viridiplantae > Streptophyta > Magnoliopsida > Poales > Poaceae > Avena > Avena sativa. The sequence goes on from OV702285.1 coordinate 448,879,135, forward strand.
TTGTGAGAAACAAATGAATGCGATGCACCAGAATCAAACAAAACTCGTGCAGGGACTGAGTTAACGGATAGCATACCCATCACAACTCCAGGTGCATGCTCAGCTTGAGCGGCGTTGACACAGTTGGCACGAGCAACAGTAGACCCGGGCTTGGTGTTGATGTTGAGAGCCCGAGGTGGTGGTGCACGAACCATAGGAGAGCTTGCCGTAGATCTTGGAGGTGGTGGAGGAAGAGCTTTGTTTTTCATCGGACAGTTCCAGTACTGATGCCCAGTGTCTCCGCAAGTGAAACAAGCACCAGGTGGACGTGGAGCAACGTAGCCAGGGACTCCGCCAGGCGCTCCAGGGTAGTGGTGGTTGTAGCCCCTGGGAGCAGCAGTGAGGAAGTTTGGTGGCCTTGCCGTGAAGCTTGAAGGTCTTGGTGGAGCCGGGAGCGACAGTGGGGTGTTAGGAACCCAGACACGACGCTTAGAAGGAGTTGACATAGCTGAAGAGCTTGCTGCCTCGCGGTTGTGTTTCTTTGACTCCTCAAACACTTGCTTACTTGCTTCTTCCTGCAGAGCTGTATGCTGAAGTTCCAGAAAAGACGCCGGCCTTGCATGTGTGATTGCATATTTAATCGATGCATTGATCCCTTGCCGGAACCTCTTTTGCTTCTTCTTGTCATCAGAGATCTCATCGCCACCATAACGAGAAAGGTTCATGAAGTTCCTGATGTAGGTATTGACATTATCATTGCCCTGCTTGAGGTTGAGAAACACTTCCTTCATCCTCTCCATGACAATTTCTGACAGATACTGCTCTTTGAAGGCTCTAGTGAACTGTTCCCAAGTAGGCTGAAAACCAATGCAGTTTGCCTTCAGGTAATTCTCCCACCAGAGAGCTGCATCTCCCTTCAGAAGGTGAGTAGCACATTTTACCCATTCTTGCTCAGGAACATCAGCAGTCTCCAGTAGCCTTGACATCTCACGCAACCAATCATCAACATCAAGTGGTTGATCAGAAACATCAAATTGGCGTGGGTTGAACTTCAGGAAGCTTTTGATGTCTCCTCGCTTGGGAGGTGGAGGTAGCGGAGCAAACTCATTCCTCTTGACACTTTCTTCAAAATGCTGCTGGTTCTGCTGCATTGCTGCCAAAGCATTGGCGATGCTTGACAACGCGGCCCCCAGTTCAGGTGGTATGTCCTCATCAGAACGGCGTGGTGGTGCCATCCTGTGATTGATATAAAACACAAGTCAGTACTATAATGGAGAATAATAATAATCCAAAATAGTACCAAGATGGAATTAACCAAGATTAAAGGATACAATTTACTAAGATGATATTAAAATATCAACAAAGTTCAAAGCACCTAGAAGATATTAAGCATATCGCACACGACTGAAAAGGAGTGTGGTACACAGATATATCAAAGAAAAATTTTCCGCAAATTTCGGCATTAAAATACCAATAGATGCGCAAAAATCACTTAACGAATCAAGATTAGTGACTCTACCAATTCAATATACAAAAGCGAATGATAAGAGTAGTGGTATGGTCGCGACTCCATCCCGCACTCAAAGCATTACTCCGCACATGAATAAGTAGAACACATATCCTAACCCCTTCTTCTCACGATGAACCTAAAGATTGGTAACTACAGAAATGAACACCCCAAACAAGATAACGTCGGATAACAAAGAGTAAGACAGATCGCGGCGGTATACAACGAATCAGATACATCGCGTCGGTTTGCAAAAGCCTGTCGGTATGGAATGTACCAACAGTTGATAACCAAAAGGCCGATTGTGATAACATGTTGGATGCAACAGATACACAAGGAATTTCACACACACACACACGCACACACACAACCTATGGTACTACGGAAACCCAGAACACGTGAATCCTAGTTTGAACTTTTAAGAAGAGGATTGAAAACGTTACACTTCCTTACCAGAAAAGGGTGGGTGGGTGGGTAAGAAGAAAAGTGGAAGCAGTCCTACTCTCACGTTTTGTTTTTCCCTAGTATACATAACTACCAAAATATTTGCTAGACTGACAACGACCATTTGGCTGACACCCTGAAGGGCGGGATGGCTCTGATACCAATTGTAACTACCTCGGTGAATTACGCCCCTAGTTACAAGCCTGGATGAGCGGAAATGGTTGAAATAGTACGGTGGGGCCCAAATGCCACTCACAGGTAGACCTTTCGGCCGTCCCAACCACTTCCAAACATCGGGACAAGAACGGGCGGCGTAATCGGCAGGCGAAGGGATCAACTACATACACAAATGAGTATGTATGCAAGCCACCATACAACAGTACATCAGAGCCATTCCATCTAAAAGAAATAGAAATATTGCAACGCCATACGGCAAGATCGAAATATCCTAGATAGATATAATAGTTTAGGATAGCTCCTCATACAACAAACATCAGAGTATCAGGCGGAAGCGGCAAACAAGATCCGAGTACGGATAAGAAGCAAATCGGCATAAGATGCCCCATAAATAAACACATCCCGCACACAGATCTCACGGATCCCCGTTCCCGGAATCTCTACACCGAATGATCGTTGCCCACATCGTCCGTCTCCTCCACCCAGTATCCATCTCGCGAGTGTACCTGTTCATCTGAATCAAATAATTTATCATGTGAGACCCTAGGGGTACTCAGCAAGACTTTATGCCTCTAAAGGGGACACAACCTGGGGTGACGCAATTGCAGCAAAAGATAAATCCTAACAATTCTATAGATACTAGCTAACCATCCGCCTAACCAAAGATAGGCGGATGTCCGTGAATTAATAACAACAGTTATAATAGTAATATCAACATATCCATCCTCCCCCTCGCTTACCAACGAGGAAGCGGACGAACACCCCCCATCCGTTGGCAGTTTTATTAACCATTCCATGAGTGTTGCACTATTTACTAGTCAGTTACTTAGTCAAATTAACGCGGTACTTTAGTTATGCTTATCTATGATCGAGAAACTGTGCTCCAAGTCGTCCATAACCGCGGACACGGCTTTCAGAAAGTTTTACCTTGCAGGGGTGCACAAATAGCAACACACACTCGATCAACCTCGGAAAAACCAAATCAAAACCCAACGAGGCATTCACGACAAAGCAATCACAGGATTCAGAAATATTTCAGGGGGCCACCCCATTAAGCTACCCGCAACGAAGTTAGCTGACTCCGAGACAGACTCAAGGTTTGCGTCAGTGGCTGTAAACGACTGGGAACCCGAAAATGTGACTGGTCTTGTCGATACCGCGAAAACACTCCGCTTCCCTAAACAGTACAGGTGCAGTACCTCGCACAATTTAAATAAAGAAGTAAAGCATGGCATAAGTACAGGATAGTAAATAAAACCTCAAACTAGTTTGTGGCCCCAAGAAATAAGAATGAATCAAGCTCTGGCTCAGGGGGGTCCCATAATCCTCCGGATGTTGATAGCGCGAATATTCAAGGAACAGGAATCAAGTACTCGGGGTCCTACGGGACACAAGTGAGCATGAAAAACCAAATAGCAGATATTGCTCACCGGTGCCACTTTCATTAGTTATCCCATTACTACTCAGGTTAAGTTGTTTAGGTACCTCGTTATCCATCAGACACTCACATACCCTACTCATGCTGTTCTACGACTCGCACGGCTCAAACAACTCCTGTAGTAATGGCTCATGGGATGGAGGAACAAGCTTCGGTGGGGTTTAAAAGTAAAGGCTATGCAGTACTTGGGATTCAGGTTAATGCAATCGCGACTCGATGATGCAAGAATAAGATAGAGGCAATAGGTACTGTATGTATGCAAGCATGTGGTAGTGCTTGCCTGGCAGCTCAGTTGAAGCGAGAGAAGGATCTGGGTAGTGCTCCTGGGTTTCTTGATATATCCCCTGCTCAGCGTCTATTGGAAGAAGAACCAAACAAACAAGGGCCAACATAAATAAAGTGCACAAGCATAGGAATAAAATGCGACAAACAAACAATCATGCCATGATGAATGATGCACAATTTTCATGGCAATAAAGTAGCATGGCATCGGTGAGGTGTAGAATACAAGAAATAAACATTTTATTGAGTCTTAATCATATTTTATACTCAATTAAGTTGCTGTTTACATTATATTTATATGATGCATGCTGCAATTCAGATCAAGGAATGCATAAACAGAAAGGTCTCGTCGAGCTAATCATTTTAGACATATCATTTGTCAAATTTGGAGTTATAAAACAAAAGTTATTAATTAATTAAGGCAAAAGGGCATTTTATTGTAATTTTAATCAACTCGAAATTTAAAGTGTTCAAATAATATTTTGAATGGCATATTTGAAATCCTCACATTTTTCTGATTCAAAAACATATATTATTGTATTATTTGAATTCATATTTTAAAAGTTATATTAAAACAGATTTAAATTTGAATTTAAAAATAATTTGAAAAGATTTAAATTAAAAACAGAAAACAGAAAACAGAAAACCTTTTTATACTCAGACAGTCCCAGCCACAGTCACTGACGGGTGGGGCCTGCGCTGAGCTGGCGAGCTGAGGCCACGCGGCAGAGCCAGGGACCGCGGGTTGAGGTACTGGACTCTGGGGTACCTTTTTGCAAAAAGTCAGAGAGGCTGACAAGTGGGACTGGTTGGACCGCGGGTTGAGGAAAAAAAGGTTTGGGGGGGGGGGTATGCGCAAAAGGGCGGCCGTGCACTGTTTCTCTTCTCGTTCTCTCTGACGAAACTGACGGGAACGCACGGCGCGGTGGGGCTCGATCCCGCGACGCGGTGCGTACGCGCAGGCGGCGGAGACCACTGCGGTGGGGTGGGGTTGCTGACAGGGAGTGGCTAGGCGGCTAGATGAGCTTCTGCGATGCCACGGCGAGAGGAACCGAACACGACGCCGGCGCACCGAGGGCGTTCGACGGAGTGACCGGTGCGATCAAAGGGTATGAGCGAGGGAGGGGATGTCAGGGAGGCTCAGTAGCTCACCGGGAGGATGTTGGTGCGGTTGGTTCGGGCAGGGGAGCGGTCGATCGGCGACAAGGCAGACGCCGAGCGGAGCTAGGGTTTCGCTTCGGCGACACTGGTTCCGGTGGCCTGGTTCGCCTCCTCCTCGTTGCCGTGTACAGGGCGACGCAGAAGACGGCCGTGGTCTTCCCCGACACCCGCGTTTGCACGCCCGCCTCCTCGTTCTGTAGCTGGACGGCGACACCGAGAGCGGCGGCCGGGTAGACGGTGGTGGGGTAGATGGGGAGGAAGAAGAAGATGGGCATGACCCTAGGGAGATCTGGGAGAGGCCAGAGGGAGTAGATAAGGACGGGAGAGAGGGGTAGATGGCGTGGGGGCTCGGGGTGGAAAAGGTGGTCGGGTGGCCACCTTTTTCCCTTTCTCTCCACCCTCACGTGCATGACCGGCTCGGCAGGGGTGTAGGGCTGCAGGGTGGGGACGGCAAGGACGGTGGGGAGGCTCGGGCTGGTGGGGTCACACGGCAGAGAGAGAACAGAGAGGGAGAGAGAGAGCTAGGGTAGGAGGGAGGCTCGGGCTAGGGTTGGATGGAGAGAGGGGGTATGGCTCGGTTAGGGCTTGGTGTGGTGGTAGCTAGGTGGGTACAGGGTGGTCAGGTGGGGCCTACAGGGCAGAGAGGGGGGAGAGGCCGAGAGAGGCCATGTGGGTAGCTAGGGTAGCTAGGAAGGGAGCTCGGGTTAGGGTTTTGTTTAGGGTTAGAGAGAGGGGTGCTTCGGCATGGAGTGGTTAGGGTGGGGGGTGTGGTTTAGAGAGGAGGTTAAGGGAGAGGAATTAGGGTCTAGATAAAGAAAGAGAGAGAGAGAGACTAGGTGAGAGAGGGCTTTGGTATGCATGATCAAGAGAGAGAAAAGATGGGCATGGGGATGATCTTACAAGATCATGCATGGCACTACACAAGAGAGGTTGATGAGGTTTGATGGCACAAGGCAAGCAACTAAGCAAGGTAGAAAGGATTGAGAGAAGGAGAGAGATGAGAAGATGATCCACTCAAAAACAAATAAAAACAAAGGAGGACAAAAGATGGTGATGGTTGCATGGCCCATGCAAGTATTTAATGCCATGTATTAATCTTGTGAAAACAAAATAAAATCACATGGCATGATTCCATGCATTCCCAAAAGGTGGAATAAAGACCAAGCAAAAGAAATTAGAGTTGGATCCACCCAACCCACATGAGCTAGAATAAAAATCCAAAGAAAAGAATTACAAGCTCATGGGTTATTGGAATGGTGGAAGTATAAGGTGGTGACAAAGAAAAGTGGTGGAGTGGAATAAAGATATGCCCCAACTCAACTTGGGCATTTGAACAATATATCAAGAACCAAATACAATATCAAGAGGCAAATACAATTTACAATGCATATGAGAGAAGAACCAACACAAAAAGGGTTTTATATGATGCTCAAATGCAAGGTGGCATGATGACATGAGCATGATATAATGATGATGCAACAATTGTATATATGAAGTAGCCATTATATTACTAGACCAAGTAGCATTACAATTGTTAAACAAATGGGATGCTACAGTACCGCAGCGGTCCTCGACCGCCGCGGTGGCATCGTCCGGAGCGCTCCCGTGCTCCAGGGCACTGCGATCGAAGGCAATGCCCGGAGCATCTGGAGGAAAGAAGACAAAGTAGGAACCGAATAAGGGCATGAAGACAGAGCAACAGAAAAAAAGAAAGAAAATCACTTACCGGAAATAGCCTTGGCAGCAGCCATCAGCTTCTCAGCCACCTCCTTCTCGCATGCAGACGCAACAGTTGTGAGCTGCTCCTCGCGATCTGACGCCTCCCGCTGCACACGCTCCTTGGCCTCGGTAGCATCAGCCAACTCCTGCTGCAGGCGCTCCTTCGCTTCCACGGCGTCAGTAGCCTATTTCTCCGCACGACTAAGACTCTTTTGAAGAGTCTCCAGTCGACGAAGAGTAGCGTTATTTTCATCTGAAAAAGCATCAAGAACACAAATGAGCAACACAAGCTAGCAGGCGAAAAAAGGACAAGATCAATTACGGCAGGTACCTCGAAGTTGCTGCATGCTGGCCTGCAGCGCCAGATGCTGCTGAACAAGAAGGTTGGCACTGCGCACAAAAGGCTGCGAGAAGAAATAAAAGAATCACAAAAAGAGCTCGGGGGCTGCGCCGAAAACACGAGTAAAACATCAAACAACACGACACAAAAAAGGCTCGGGGGATCCCCCCGGGTTACACGGAAAGTTACTTACATGCTCAGACGGGGACTCCGAAAGTCCGGGTGCAGTCTTCTGCGCGACGATCACTCTAGCCTCCTGCGGAGAAGGGTTCGGAGCATTACCAGCAGAGTTGGCCACCGTCAGAGAGGGAGAGGCCATTGTATTTGACTCCCCTACGTTCTCCTGGGATCTCTCACCAAGAGAACCCTCTGAAGAGTGGCTACAAAGAAAAATATTCATCAAGGCAAGAAGAAAGTGCACATGCAAAAATCAAAGCAAAATCACCCGAAAACTACTTATGAGTCTATGTCGCTCAAATCGAAGATAGACAACGCCATCTTCTCTTTATTCTCTTCCTTCCTCTTCTTCGTCGGCGGCTGCAGCGCCACTGCCTGCAGAGGCACAGCCGGGAACAGCGCGGAAGAAGCACCGTCATCCTCGCCGTGGCGCACGAGGAAGGAGGGGTCCCTAGGCGTCGGTAGAGTCGAGGCATTCGAAGACTCGCTCGAGCTCCGTGCTTGCTTTTGGCTATGCCCCTCGCTTGCCTCGGGGGCATCTGAGTTGACGACTGCGCAGGTGGAAGCTCGGACTCGGAGTGTACCACTTCGTTGTCCGGCGCAATCGGAAACCTTTCGGGCAGTGGAGGCACCATGCCATCCACCTTTAACTCCTGCACAATGAAGACATCAAAGATCAGTACAAGCAATCATAAGGAAAAGCACTCGAAGAAGGCGCAGCGTGCACGTCGCCAATCTACACCTACGGAACTGGTTTCGTGGCACGGAAGGGGGACGTCAACGACTTCCCCGGAAGATCCTCCTCAGACTTGTACTTCAGCAGCGGCCGAAGAACTCTATCGAGGTCGCCTCGAGATAACTCCTCGGCTGAGACCCTTGTTGGGTCGTGGCGGCTAGCGTAAAGAAACATCGGATGCGCCCTCGCCTAGAGTGGCTACACCCGACGTTTGAGGAAGGTGCGTATTATATCCACACCATTGACCTCCTTCCCAGGCTCCATCTGGAGTGCCTCCACCCGACGGTAGAGCTCCTCTACCTCGGCCACTTCGCCCTCCAGGATATGGTTCTTCCAGGATCTCTTCGGCAAGATCTCCTGGGCGGAGTCGAAGGGAGCGAGGCCAAAGACTTGCCCATCCAGTGTGGAGTCGCGGATATAAAACGACTTCTTCCTCAGTATTGGACAGACTCAGACATAGAAAAAGAGAAGAAAAGAACAGTAGATCGGATGGAAATGACGCAGCCGCTAAGCGGGTAGACCCCGCCGGTGCCGGACTGCCTCTTCACGGAATAGAGCTTCCGGAAGAGGCCAAAGTGCGGCTCCATACCGAGCCAACACTCGCAAAAAGTAATGAAGTAGGCGATGTGGAGAAGAGAATTGGGCGAAATATGATGGAGTTGGATGCCATAGAAAAACAGAAGTCAACCTCTGGAAATTACCTTGTTGGGCTCTTGGAACATCTGGAAAGAAAGAAACAACCTCTGGTTTAATAACATACAACCCTCAGTTCAGGCTTGGAAGTCAAGATTAGCTGCTGATCTGTCATTACTGATTCATAGGAAAAAATAGGATCTACACCCACTTATCAAGAGCATTATTCATAGTTGTAAACCTTTTGAGATCCTAGACTTATCTAACCTGACTTTTAGAGACTCTTCTCCCCCTCTGTCTCTATGTAAATATGTAACTTTATAGACTCTGACCTTTTATTAATGAAAATGAGGCAGTAGGAGCCTTTCCTACTGTTATTACCCTAAAAAAAGAAAAACAGAAGTCCACGAAGAAAATCTTGGACTGGGAAAGAAAGGCCGCAAAGAACGAATGTGACAAACATCACCCGAAACCCTACGGGTGGACGGGGAATTACCTCATCGCCGGGGATTTTCACGGCCTCCTTATCCTGCGGGATTAAACCCGCATCATGCAGCTTGCGCTGGTCGCCCTCGCGCGTCTCCGTGCGCCGCCACCCGCCATCGGTGATGCGAGCGGCGGTGGTGTATTTCTTTCCACCGGCAGCATCACTAGTGCCCGTTCTGGTGGAGGCTTTCTTCGACTTAACCATCGTGGCGCGTCGACGACGGCAGTGTGCGCGCAAGAACAATGAAGGGAAAGATCGAAGAACGTCCAGTGTGCGCAAAGATGAGCTCGTGAAAATGGAGGCAGTGGAAGCAAATGGCAAAGGGTGAAAACAAACTACGTTTTCCCCACGGTTATAAAGATGAAGACGACGAACAGGAACCGTCCATCTAGAAGCCCTAATGCCAGGGTCAGATCCAACCGTCCATGTGTCAACATAGCAGCGAACCGTTGACCGCACGCCGTCCACTATGCACGGAAACCAAGGAGATGCCGTAATTCTCGCCACGTCGCGCACGACCAATCAACTTCAAGTCAGGCAGTGTGACCCACGTTAGTCCAGTCACGTCACCTCTGGCGCCGCAGACGGTTGAGGTCACCAATCGTCAGCACTGACGTCATCTACACCACACTAGCAACGGTTAGAAATCTTCGATTGATAACTAAAAGTACTCACTCGAATCTACGATTCGAGCAACTACTCGGGGCTACTCCTATCAGGAGCGCTGGCCGCGCACCCGAAAGAAAAATTTGTGTCCTACAGACATGAAGAACAAACAACTCTTGAACTTCGAGTCCTACGTCGAGTCTACGAGTCCACTAGGTACTCGGGGGCTACTCCCATAGGGAGGATCGATCAAGCATCCGAAATTTTTTGTGTCCTACGTACTTGAAGCTCAATTACATGAACTAAAGTCTCTGCTCGATTCTACGACACGAACAGACACTCGAGGGCTACTCCCATAGGGAGCGCTGGTCGCGCACCCTATGTATTCTTCGATTGCGATCCTTCGGATAAAAAATACAAAAACTTTCTAGCAACTTTGCCCCAAACAATGCTAAAGTGAGAAGCATCCTCCTTGGTCACCCGAAACACCTCCGCGGTGATAACATTGCGGATGCTGTGTTTGCAACACAAAGATAAGACCTACAGATATCATCTAATGGCCTGGTAACGCACCTGACTGCGCTCTGCCAGTAAAAACCATGTCAACACGCACGATGAAAATCCTGACGGACGCGTTGGGTATATTACTTGAAAACTACTAGGATTCGACTCCTGTAAGACCTCAACGGCATGAGTCGAATTACGCCAGCATCCGTTCCAGATTCGAGTGTAGGGACTTGAGTCTGAAGAAGATTGTGTTATTTTTCCTAAGACAACTAAATGACCCTGATCCGTCAGGAGAGTCAGGCACACGCATCAACAATCCTTACGAACTAAAATCATTTTTTCTCTTACGAACAGAAACAACTGCACCCGAAATATTGAAGAGTCCTCAGCCAAATCTACGATTCGACTGAACACTCAGGGGCTACTGACATGGTTATACCCCACGGGTACACAATGTTAGCATACCTGGTCCAGCCCAAGGAAGGCCCACAAGAATATGCGCGGCCTGTGAAGATTTTCGGGTGGCCCAAGCCCATGGCATCTTCGGATCCTTGGAGAGCAAGACTAGAATAGATAGAATATTCAAAGGGGCAAACCCTAACCTGTAACCGACTCGATCTATGCCCGAGACCTGCCTTTCTCTATATAAAGGCTAGGAGGGCACGACGAGGAGGCACCTTCTCACCGCATACACACCTCCACGCTAGATTGCATCTGCGCACCCCTGTACTTTTTGGTTCCGCCGTAATCAAGAGGAGACAAGCAGGAGTAGGGTTTTCCCTCTAGGGGCCTGAACCTGGGTAAATCTCGTGTCCCCTGGTTGCTTGTCTGTTAACCGTTCCGTAATCTCTAGCACCTCCACCTTCTCCAAAACCCAAGCTCATAACAATGGGCATTGACGAGTCGAAACCTCGTCAACTATTGCACTAACACAACAACCTTCTGAAGTTCATACATCATCTTAAGAAACTGGAATCTCTAGGCCAGATTTTCCGGCTGAGGTTGGATTATCTCGCCCTTCACCAACTCGTGCCAGGAACATTCAGTATTCCCAGTAAGAAGCTGATACTCCCAGGCCGGATTATCCAGCCCCTCCCTCGGCCGGATTATCCGGCCCTGCGAATTCAGAATAGCAGCAGTCTCCTGTTACGTCTACTGATCAAGATCAAGGTCAAGCTTCTTCATCTCATGTGTGTGCTGAATAATCTACTGATCATGGAGAAGCAAATAGTCAAGACGAAGACTCAGATGATGAAAAAATCCCTCCAATAAATAACAAGGAGATTGAAATTCGTTGCAAAGCTCGTGCTAAAAGAAACCTCGAACTAAGAGGTCATACACTTGATAAATTTTTTGGAGATCTTAGAAGAAGTGTGTCCACAAGAAGGGAATTAGCAAGCTTCAGTGATCATCAAGCTCACATATCTATGGTGGAACCCAAGAAAGTTTTTGAAGCTCTTGAAGATCCAGATTGTTTTGTTGCTATGCATGAATAACTTAATAATTTCGAGGCAAAAAGGTTTGGAAGCTAGTAGAGAAGGCTAAATATTGCCGCAATGTTATCGGTACAAAGTGGGTATTCAAGAACAAGCAAGATGAGAATGGAATTTTCGTAAGAAACAAGGAAATATTGGTAGCACAAGGTTTTTCCCAAGTGGAAGGCATCGACTTCAGCGAAACTTATGCTCGTGTGGCTCTCCTTGAGTCTATCTGTATCCTCCTTGCTTATGCATCTCACCGTAACTTTAAAATATAGCAAATGGATGTTAAGAGTGCTTTCCTCAATGGTACCCTATATGAGTTGGTATATGTCAAACAACCCCGGGTTTAAAAAATCCTAACTTTTTGAACCATGTCTACAAAATCGATAAGGTGCTCTATGACCTTATACAAGCCCCACATGCATGGTATGAGCACCTTAAAGAGCTTTTGTTAGACCGTGTCTTCGAGGTTGGACAGATTGATCCCACTCTTTTTACTAAGAAGATTAAGGGGGAGATTTTTGTATGCCAACTATATGTAGATGATATTATCTTTGGCTCTACTAACCAAGCTTTTAATGATGAATTTTCAAAGCTCATGACTGACAGGTTTGAGATGTCTATGATGGGAGAATTAAGGTTCTTTCTTGGATTCAAGATAAAGCAACTAAGAGAAGGAACCTTCATTAATCAAGCAAAATACATCCAAGACATGCTCAACGGGTTCAAGATGATGGACCTTAATGGCATTGCTACACCAATGCAGACTACATGTCATCTTGAGTCAATCCCAATGGTAAATATGTGGACCAAAAGGTATAACGGTCCATGATCGACTCTCTTCTTTACCTCTGTGCATCTAGACTCGACATTGTGTTGAGTGTAGGAGTGTGTGCAAGGTATCAAGCTACTCCTAAAGAAAGCCACTTAGTAGCAGTCAAGAGAATCTTTCGATATTTGGTTCATTCCCCAAACTTTGGTCTATGGTATCCCAAGGGCTTGGATTTCTCTTTATTCAGATATACAGACTCAGATTGGGCTGGTGACAAGGATGATAGGAAATCAACTTCTAGAGCTTATCAATTCTTGGGCAGGTCTTTAGTATGTTGGTCTTCGAGACAAAATTGTATATCTCTCTCCATCGCCGAAGCTGAATATGTGGCTGCTGCAAGTGCATGTACTCAATTATTATGGATGATGCAAATATTAAAAGAATACGGTGTCAATTGTGACAAAGTGCCTCTTTTGTGTGATAATGAAAGTGCTATTAACATTGCATATAATATGGTGCAGCATACAAGGACAAAGCATATTGAGATTTACAATCACTTTATTCAGTATCATGTTGCTCGAGGTGATATTAACTTATCGTTTGTGAGCATGAATGATGACCCACAAGTATAGGGGATTGCAACAGTCTTCGAGGGTAGTATTACCCAATTTATTGATTCGACACAAGGGGAGCCAGAGAATACTTATAAGCCTTAACAACTGAGTTGTCAATTCAGATGCACCTGAAAATAGTTTGCTCACAGAAGTTTATCAATAGCAACAGTTTTATAGTAGCAATTGCAAAGCAACAATAGTAGTAGAAAAAGAGCAATAGTAAAAATAGTAGCAAACCGTAGGATATGAGCGTAGTAGGCGTAGGGATGGATGGATGGGCGTTGCATGGACAAGTCTAAACATGTAACTTCAAGATCTAGGGAAATTGTAGATAAATAAGATAAAGCATCCAAGTACTAAACAATCATAGGCATGTGCTCCTATATAGTCATGCGTGCTCGCAATGAGAACTTGCACAACATCTTTTATCCTGCCAGCCCGTTGCAGCGGGGCCTCAAGGGAACTACTGGAAATTAAGGCACTCCTTTTAATAGAGCACGGAGCAAAGCATTAACACTCCATGAACACATGTGATCCTCACATCACAGCCATCCCCTCCGGTTGTCCCAATTTCTGTCACTTCGGGGCCTTTGGATCCGAACAATGATATGTGTACACAACTTGCAGATAAGATCACAAACAATACTATCATAATGAATCAATAATAAGTTCAGATCCGAGATCATGGCACTCGGGCCCTAGTGACAAGCATTAAGCACAACAAGTTGCAACAAAGTCAAATAGCACTAATATAGATACTAGGCACCATGCCCTAAAAATCTTATTCGATTACATGATAGAACTCATCCAATCCCTACCATCCCCATAGCCTACAACGGGGGATTACTCACTCATGGATGAGGGAAACATGGATGGTTGATGGAGAGGCATTGTTGATGATGATGGCGATGATCCTCTCCAAATTCCCCGTCCCGGCAGGGTGCCAGAACGGAGTTCCTCGTTCTAAATCGTGGTTTCTGGTGGTGGCGGTGCAACGGAACTCTTTCTGGAAAAATGTTGAACCCCCTGTGTTTTTAGGTCAGAAGGAAACTTATAGGCGAAGAGGGAGGCCGAGGGGGTGCCTGAGGCGGCCACACCCCCTCCAGGCGTGGCCTGGGCCCACCTGCGCGTCAGGGGGTGTGGGCCCCTCAGGCCTCCACTCCGTCTCGTGTTCTGGCTCCGTGAGTCTTCTGGTGAAATAGGATTTTTGGCATATTTTCTGGGATTTTTCCTGATAGTTGATTTTCTGCACAAAAACTAGACACCAAGGTATTTCTGCTGAAAACAACGTCAGTCCGTGTTAGTTGTAGCCAAATCACACAAGTTTAGATGAGAAACAATAGCAAAAGTGTTCGGGAAAGTAGATACGTTTTGGACGTATCAACTCCCCCCAAGCTTAGATTATTGCTTGTCCTCAAGCAATTCAGTTGAAAACTGAGTGCGATAAAAGAACTTTCACGAACACATTTGCTTCATATGATGTAAATATTCTCAGCACATGAGTAGATACTTAGACAATTCATAATAAAGAGTATGCAACTAAGTCTACTTAATAGTCATTGCAAGCTATGAAGAGATTCCAACTCGATAATATAAGTATCATGAAACATAAACATAAGCAACATTGCAATTCTCATTAGAAGGTATGATAGAGTGGTATCTCGCTTGCCTTTGTTTGTGGAGCAACATAAATGTCAAGGCACCTATGAAGTTTAAGTGAAGACTAGAAGTAAACATATCAAAGATACAAGCATCAAAGTCATGACATAATTAACCAAGTTTTGAGACAAGAAGATTACACTAAGAATGACAAATATGCTCTCAAGAAGGTGCTCATAGAATAAGTGGTGACTCAACAAGGAAGTGAAAAGATTTTGGAAAGTTTGAAAGGCTTCCAAATGCTGAAAGTAAGGTACTCATTATCTTTGAGCTCTCATTGCCCCTATCATAGGCATCTTTAGATGGTTAATGGTGAAAGGGAGGTCCAATGTGAGTTATATGCTTGACAGACCATAAACTGAAAATCTCATGTCCGGTGAATACGAGGGCCGCTCCTCGTGCTAATCAACTTTAGTTACCGATAAGTTCTTGTTATAGTAAATACATGCATATCATAGAGAACCGCCAATGGGATACCCCTTGCACATGATACAGGATCTATCCCATAATCAAAATGACAAGGCAAGCAGACAATGAGCATCTTAGCAATCTTTTTGTTTGCTATTTGCATAGGTTTTTTATTGAAGATTCTTCATAGATTGATCATTATGGTTATGCTGCAAGTTTCCACCATGATTATGCATGGCTTAGGCTAGCGGCCCAAGGGTTTCTCTAACACATATATATATATATATATATATAAATCCATGAACTTACAAGCTCCCCTTTTATTTCACACCGACGACATCCATAAACAAAAGAGCATGATATCAACTGGGTACGAAGTACAGGTGCAATGTTGAAAGCGTTCCCCGTGACAACACAGTTCTGCTAACTCCCAGCTTATAATTTGCAGGCATATAACTTTCATGGACTGTCACAATGGTTCAGGTTTATTAAGTGCAAGAAATAAATTGTGCCATCAAGTTCGTGAGAGCTTTACGAACTAACTTTCTCATAACAAGAAAACATTTTATTTGGAAGAAAACGAGGCATAATGAATATGCACGGAATAGCAAATGATGCTAGTAGGTTGGAAACACGAGTAGAACCATACTCAGTGCAAGTGGAAGCTAGCAATAGAGAGGGAGCGACAAACGAGAGAGCAATAACTGTCATACTCATGCTTGCAACAAAACAAGACTAATTATGGCATGAAACTGATACAAGAACTCTGAGGCAAAATAAATCATCGAGGCTTACTGACTATTGTTCAGTCATATGCATGCATGAGCATGTGCCAAGTCGATTCAAATGAAACATTCAGAGGAGGATACCACATTATCATACCAAGCTATGAATAGAACAATGCAAGCAAACATTCATATGACATGCTACAAACTATTAGCAGGCTGAAATTAATCATAAGAGAGCAAGAACTACTAAGCATCCATAAATAACATACAGCTTACATGAACAGACTAAGCATGCTCACAATGATTATTATATGTACAAAAATGAAAGCAAATAGAGTTTGTTACCAGCATCTTACCACACCTTATCTTAATCTTCATTATTGCCCTTCACTTGTCTGGCTTGAATAATAACATGAAACCAAACTCCACTGAGAATTGTTGAACCCTGCAAAGAAGTTCACAAAACCAGAGAAGAACAACAAATATTTTTGGTGTTTTTGAATTTTTTAAAGCAAGCACACAAAGAAAAAACAAACAAAGCAAAATCTTTTTGGATTTTTCTTAAGGCAAACCAACACTAAAAAGCAAATAAACAAACCAAGAGAAACAACGAAAATATTTTTGGTCTTTTTGGTGTTTTGGGAAAGCAAAAACAAAATCCAAAAAGAAAGCGAAACATGGATATACAAAGAACCGATGAAACATGATATATAGATGAGTGTGATGTCGGTGTACCTCCCCCCAAGCTTAGGCTTTTGGCCTAAGTGGGGCTCAATAGCGCGGGTAGTAACCCCAAGCTGGTGGGTCATCATAGGAATGATCATAATCAGGCCCTGGCGATGAAGAAGAAGACGCGCTCCAATCATAAGAGGGTTGCTGGTATGAAGACTCCACCATGTTGGAGGGCTCAACCGAATCATCTTCGGCATCCTCTCCGACATTCTCCTCTTGCTGGGAGAGCTCCGCCGTACGACCATCCTTGCCTGTTATCAAAATTAAACGAAGCAGGTGCAGGCAAATAGACTACTTTCTCAGTCCTACCCCCTCTCCAACCATGCTTGATAAATGATATCTCATACGATAAAACTCTCACGAAAGCCCAAGAAGAAACAAAATTATGCTGAACCATGGAATTGAGATCAAGTCTCTCTATGGGGAACTGATAATCTGAATGGTGAGGCTCTAAACCATGAAAAGATAGCAAACGAGAGGCAATGAGGCCTCTACAAATTCCGCCCCTCTCGCGATTGGTGGTAAGATGGTAAGCTATCAAGGCACCCAGGTTATAAGATCTATCCCTATTCAAAGTAGCTGAGATAAAAGATAGATCGAATGAACATAACTTTCTAGCAGTCTTCCTAGCAAGAACACTTGATAATGAAATAGGCAAAACATCTAATGGATGGCAACTGAATGTTCCGAATTTTACCACTTTCCTTTGAGAAGTCGCAACCTTGGGAAAATTTCAGCATATAAATCCATAAGTGGCTTAGGCCTCTCCTTGATATTCTCACAAGATCCCCATTGTAGCACTCTAATAGCTGCACAAAAATCAGCAAAAGGCAGGTCGACAGCTATATTGTAGATTTTATAATGGACCATGGGGTTAGACGAGGACCAAATAAACCGGAAGTCTTGCACCACAGCCATGGTTAGCTTAACATATTGAAATGGTTCCTCTTCAACAAAGTGTTCCAACCCTGCATTAGTAATCATAGTTTAGAAATCCTGGAAGATCCCCGCGGCTCTCATAAATTCAGGGCATGGATAAATAGAAGGGAAAACTTCTTCCTCGCGATGAACCTTCATTGGCTCAGGTACCATCAAATCATATTAATTCAGTGGCTATACACTCATCTTCCTTTCTGAAATTTTTAGACAAGAATCAAACCAAGTAATTTCCAAGTTGATAAATGATGAGGAACTACTATAGGAACTTGCTAGAGGGTTAACCATGCATCAAAATGAAATATCTAAGCATAGAACAAGCATGCAAGCTCACACAACCTGACACCTATAGTAGCAAAATACTCAAGATACAATCTACCAATCACAAATCTAATTAGACAAGAGGAGGAGGCACATACCAAGGAGCAATCCCTCCAAAAATCAACAGCAAAGATGGGCTAAGCAAGGAGATCGAAAATCGGGAGCAACAACAGCTGGAACACGAGCTTGAGAAAGTTTTCCAGTGTTTTTCGGGAGAGAGAAAGAAGTGGCTGGAAGGAGGCAACTTGGAGGGCCACAGGTGGGCCCCACCTAGGCCAGGCGCCACCTGGGGCTGGCCGCGCCACCAGGGGTTGTGCTGTCCTGGTGGGTCCCCCTGGGCCATTCCAGGTGCCCCTCTGCCCCTTTTTTCGAGGAAAAATTTAATATGAATTTTCTGGAATTTTCGGGAAACTTTATTTTTGGCCAATTTTCAGGTTATGAAAATTGATTTTCTCACAGAAAAGATTTTTAGAAGAAGCAAAAGCAAAAAAAAAACAAAACTACAGAAGTTCTAAGACACTCTAACAAGCAAACAATTAGCAAAACTAAAGCCAACAAGAGAAAGAGAAAAGACTAGGAAGGAGAAAAATAAAAGTGAGCAAGTATAACCACTGTGAAAGCATTGTTTTGTTCATTAAAATCCTTTTGTTAACAAGGTTGATCAAGTCTTGTTGCCAAAACAATCTTATATGAAGCAAAACTTTGCATTCCACAAAGTGATTATGTTACCTCAAACTTGATAGCAATGGTCCCAATCATAATAGTTTCAAAACTTTATTGTGGAATGGGACAATATATTTCTCCAACTTTCATGCTCTCAATATTTTCAATGGAATTCAGGCAATAGCTCCTATCAATCTTCTTGGGGAAATAGACAGTATGATCTTTGCCATTAATATTAAAAGTTACCTTTCCTTGATTACAATTGATGACAGCACCTACAGTATTAAGAAAAGGTCTCCCAAGAACAATAGACATATTATCATCTTCAGGCATCTCAAGCACAACAAAATCAGTTAAAACCAAGAAATTATGAGCCACTTGAGCAGGAACATCCTCACATATACCAACAGGAATATTAGTTGACTTATCAGCCATTTGCAAAGATATATCAGTTGGTATCAACTTTTCTAACTGGAGTCTCTTGTAGAGAGAAAAATGCATAACACAAACTCTAGCTCCCAAATCACATAAAGCAGTTCTAACATAATTATTCTTAATATAGAAAGGAAAAGTTAGTATACCTGGATCACCAAGTTTCTTTGGAACCTTACCATTGAAGGAATAATTAGCAAGCAAGGTAGAAATTTCCTCATTAGGAATCTTCCTTTTATTAGAGACAATATCCTTCATATACTTTGAATAAGGAGACAACTTAATAGCATAAGTCAAAGGAATTTGCAATAATAAAGGTTTCATCCACTCACAAAACTTGTTATAGTGTTCTTCCTCCTTTGACTTATGTTTCTTATTAGGAAAAGGCATAGGTTTCTGCACCCAAGGTTCTCTCTCACTACCATGTTTATTAGCAATAAAATCTTCCTTAGTGTACCTAGTGTTCTTAGTGTGCTTCCCAGGTTCTTCCTCAACTTCCTCCTTATCAGGAGTATCTTTTTATCACCACTTTCAGTTTCAGCATCAGAGACAGATATACTATTAGGATCTACAACAGATTCAGAGGGTTCCTCAACTATTTTATGTTTATTTTTCTCTCTCCTACAAGGACTACCACTACTTTCACCTTGTTGAGAATCCTTCTCAATTCTTTTAGGGTGTCCTTCAGGATATAAAGGATCTTGAGTGGCTGTACCACTCCTAGTTCTAATTCCATAAGCATGTTTATCTCCTGAGGCATTAACTAGCATATCTTTTTGTACCTTAGCAAGTTGATCAATTTGAGTTCGAACCATTTGGAAGTGTTTAACAAGCATTTTAACATCAATAGCAGTACTTTCCACAATATCTTTCAACTCATTAATAGCTCTAGAGTTTTCCAATAAATGATTCTGAACTTGTTTATTAAAATTACCTTGCTTAACAATAAATGTGTCAAGTTTCTCTAAGCATTGATCAAGAGGTTTACCATAGGGAATATCACCTTCATTAAAGTGGAGAGAGTGTACCTCAATAGTAGATGAGTGGGGAATTAGCTTACATAATTCTTCTATAGGAGGTAGATTCTTCACATCTTCTGCTCTAATACCTTTCTCCTTAAGACATTTCTTAGCTTCCTTCATCACTTCATCACTTAATGCAATCACTCCCCTCTTCCTTGGTGTTGGTGTTGGAACTGGTTCAGGCACAACTGGTTGAGGAGTAATAGGCTCAGGTGTATTTAGCTCAGTTGAAGTCCAATCATCATAATTCTTTCTTATTTTAGCCATTAATTCTTTAGCATCTATAGGAGTTCTTTTCCTGAAAACACAATCAGCAAAACTATCTAGGTATGTCCTAGAATCATAAGTTAGTCGATTATAATAAATATCAAGAAGCTCATTTTTAGGTAATGGACATCCAGGATGTGCATGAATCAAGGCACAAAACCTTGTCCATGACTCAAGCAATTTCTCTTCTTCTCCCTGTTTGAAATCAAAAAGTTTCTGCAAAGCAACATGTCTAGCACTAGGAGGAAAATATTTCTGGAAGAAAGAAGCAATCAAACAATCAGGGCTATCAATGGATCCAGCAGGTAATCTATTAAACCAAGCTTTAGCTTCTCCTTTTAGTGAAAAAGGGATGATCTTTGTAACAAAGTACTTGCGCATCTTAAAATCATCAGAGAATAAGGCACTCATAGTGGAAAGTTAATTCATATGTGCCACAACGCTCTCATTTTCAGTCCCACAAAAAGGTTCTTTCTCAACAATGTCTAAATAGGATAAATCAAGAGAGAAATCATAATATTTATCTTTAATATCTATGGGAGAAGTGGAAAACTTAGTATCAGAAGACATTTTAGGAATAATGGTACGTCTCTTAAGGAGACTTCTAATAGCACTAGCACCATGTGTGTTTTGGTACTCTTCAATAATATCATCAGTAATTTCAATGTAACCATCACTAATATCGTATATCTCTCTAGACGCAGGTGAGCTAACAGGTGTAACAGTGTCTTCACTAGGAGTTTCAGTGTTTCCCAAAATAGTTCTAGCAATAGTAGCATCTAGGAAATGACCTAATGAACCACTCGCATCAAGCACAGTAGAAGTAACATCATGAGTATCAGAAGTAGTTTCAGATTTAGCAGTAGTAGCAGTGTGTGTAGCATGTGTATGTGGTGGTGGTGTAACAAGCTTACTTATAACAGACGGTGAATCAAGCACAACAGAGGTGTTTAGGACTGTACCTATTCTTGTAGTGGATGGTAAAATAGGAAACTTTTCATCACGAGACTTACCCATGATGAAAGGAGTAGGAGTGAACAATAATAGATCCAAGTGAACTTACAAATAAAGCTATGCTCCCCGGCAATGGCGCCAGAAAATAGTCTTGATGACCCACAAGTATAGGGGGTCGCAACAGTCTTCAAGGGTAGTATTTCTCAATTTATTAATTCGCCACAAGGGGATCCAAATAATACATATAAGCCTTAACAACTGAGTTGTCAATTCAGCTGTACCTGGAAATAGTTCTTGCTCATAGAATTTTATCAGTGGCAACAATTTCATAGTAGCAATAGCAAAGCAACAACAGTAGTAGAACAAGAGCAATAGTAACAATAGTATCAAACAGTAGGATATGAGCGCGGTAGGCATAGGGATGGATGGACGGGCGTTGCATGGACAAGTATAAACATGTAACTTCAAGATCTAGGGAAGTTGCAGATAAATAAGATAAAGCATCCAAGTACTAAACAATCATAGGCATGTGCTCCATATATAGTCATGCGTGCTCGCAATGAGAACTTGCACAATATCTTTTATACTGCTAGCCCGTTGCAGCGGGGCCTCAAGGGAACTACTGGCAATTAAGGCACTCCTATTAATAGAGCACCGGAGCAAAGCATTAACACTCCGTGAACACATGTGATCCTCACATCATAGCGATCCCCTCCGGTTGTCCCAATTTCTGTCAATTCGGGGCCTTTGGATCCAAACAATGATATGTGTACACAACTTGCAGATAAGATCACAAACAATACTATCATAATGAATCATTAATAAGTTCAGATCCGAGATCATGGCACTCAGGCCCTAGTGACATGCATTAAGCACAACAAGTTTAAACAAAGTCAAATAGCACTAATAGAGATACTAGGCACCATGCCCTAACAATCTTATTTGATTACATGATAGAACTCATCCAATCCCTACCATCCCCATAGCCTACAGCGAGGGGATTACTCACTCATGGATGAGCGAAACATGGATGGTAGATGGAGAGGCATTGTTGATGATGATGGCGATGATCCTCTCCAAATTCCCCGTCCCGGTAGGGTGCCAGAACGGAGTTTCTGGTGGTGGCGGCGCAGCGGAACTCTTTCTAGAAAAACATCGAACCACCCTGAGTTTTTAGATCAGAAGGCAACTTATAGGCAAAGAGGGAGTACGTGGGAGTGCCTGAGGCGGCCACACCCCCTGCAGGCGCAGCCTGGGCCCACCCGCACGGCAGGGGGTGTGGGCCCCTTAGACCTCCACTCTGTCTCGCGTTCTGGCTCCGTGAGTCTTCTGGTGAAATAGGATTTTTGGCATATTTTCTGGGATTTTTCCTGATAGTTTATTTTCTGCACAAAAACTAGATACCAAGGTAATTCTGCTGAAAACAGCGTGAGTCCGTGTTATTTGTATCCAAATCACACAAGTTTAGAGGAGAAACAATAGCAAAAGTGTTCGAGAAAGTAGATACGTTTTGGACGTATTAATGAAGAACCAACTTGCTGATATTTTCACAGAGCCACTTGATGAAGCAAGGTTTTGTTACTTGAGGAATGAGCTAAATATCGTGGATTCAAGGAGCTTAGCTTGATTACCCTTGCATACTCACCTATGTCTCTTCCTTTATTTGGTTTAGGTGCAGGCATGGATATAGGGGGAGTGAGGTCCTAATTGATTGGGCTAACCCCCCCCCCCATATTGTCGAAAGAAAGAAAAATCATTTCCTTTAATATCATTATGTGATATGTGGGTCATTGATGAGCATTGGTTTTGATTTTTGAACTCAAGATACATCTTCACGGTTTCATGCCATTCGCTCCAAATGGTGGCTTCGGCCACTGGCCTCTTCCTTGAGAAGAGTTGGTTCCTTATGGTTATTTTTGGTTTTCTTGCATATCTTGTGTTCTTATGGAAAACACACCCAGTTTTGGCTTTTATTCGATTTGACTCTTGCAATTTTGGGTGTGTCGTACCATCTCAGTTTGGATTTCTAAACCTAAGATTTTCTCCATACCCAAGCCATCTATTCTTGCACATAAGTCTTTTGGTACCTTGCAAGGGTTATTGTTTGGGGTTGTTGGCCTGAATCTGTGTTTACATAAAAATTCAGATAGGGCCGAATTATTCGCCCCAAGTGGGGGACGGATAATCCGGACCGGGCGGTTTGTTCTCTTAAGGGCATGGCGACGGGGGAAGGGCTCAAACAGAGCAGTTCTTCCACCCGCCTCCATACCTCTCCCTCAGCTGTCGTCGTCCGCCCCAGCCCTCCTCGGAGTCGTTATGACCGCCAGATTCTCCGGTCCCTCCCTAGATTTCCTTCCCAGTGCCTCCGGGTACCCTCTCCTCCGAGTCCTTCTTCCAATGAGTGAGGGTAACTCCCCCATTCTTATCTTTTGTATGGAAGTTGTTGTTTGTGGTGGAAAATAGGTTTAGAGGTTACTCTTTGATTCCCATGCATGCTTGGAACCATAGTCTAGCAACCCATGTGCCCGATCTACTTTGGTACTATGAATCTGTGGTTGTTCAAAAAAAAATCGCCAGGGCTGTATTATCCGCCCTTGGTAGGGCCGGATTATTCGGCCTAGAAGGTTTGCTCCTCATTCAGATTTTCACAGTTTTTAGTATTATGTGGATTTGGATGATGGATTTTTTCTACTATTCTTAGCATTCCTTCTGGACTTGTGTGTGTGCTTATCTCCTTACTACCCATATTATTCACTTCAAAGGTGGTTAGAGTGCTCCTAAGACCTACCAGATCCGTCCCCATGCCCGTTATTTCAGGCCCAACGAAGAAGGTGTTCTCGTGGACGAGGTTGAATTAAGGAGGCAACGAAGAGAGTCTGAAAATATGGATGAATGTGCTAGGAACGTTAAGAGGACCACTCAGAGAAAGGGAAAGTAGGACCGAATCAACTACAAGAACATGGATATCCTTGAGTTTTCTGCCATTTGCCACCGTGACCTATATGCATAGGATGATAGTGATGAGCCACTTGAGGACAG
Source organism: Avena sativa (assembly GCA_916181665.1). Classification (NCBI taxonomy): domain Eukaryota; kingdom Viridiplantae; phylum Streptophyta; class Magnoliopsida; order Poales; family Poaceae; genus Avena; species Avena sativa. The sequence continues at coordinate 448,903,356 of OV702285.1, forward strand.
TCTCTTTTGGTCTACCTGTTTCAGGTATATTCATGATGACATCTACTTTCCCCTCAAGATTCGTCCCATGCGCCCCTTGGACATGGATGAAGCAAAGTCCAAGCCCCAGCTTGCTGAGGGTTTGAGAGTGACTGAAAGGATGGGCTGCACCACCTAATGACTCTGCAGTGCAACTATGATACATCAGTGGTGAAGCAGTTCTTCTCAACTCTTGTGATCTGTAGAGATGAGATCCGCTCAATGAAGTGGATGATAGGTAGCACCCCAATTCAGTCTGATTTGCGCACTTTTGGTCAGGTGCTTGGTTACCCCTTCCATGGTTGTGAAATTCCTTTTGGGCATCACATTATCACTCCTATCAAGCCCAACAAGGAAACTACACTCTCTCTTTGCCTTTCTACCAATGGCGTTGTTGGCACTCTCTGGTCTCTCACCACTGTATGCATCACTAGTTGGTATTTAGAGGGATTACATTACTCCAAGTGGCGGCAACAATGACAGTATTCGTGGTCACCTTGTTCAGCTGCTTGCTTTCTCTCATGAGTGTGCTACCAATGAAGATACATCAATGGGATATGATAGCTGTGGGATTAGATATATTTTAATGGTTTTTCTTGATGGTTTTCTTCTTGATTTGATGATTTTCTAGATTTACCTAACGCTAATACTTTAGGAGCAAAGAAAACTTGGTTTTTAATGTGTGTTTCAGGTTCTGAACATCAACAGAAGGTTTCAACATCAAAAATACAATATTCAGGCAAAAACAAGCAAGTCTCTTTTTGGATGCAATCGAGGATGGCAACCAGTAGGTTTAACGACCAACTATACGATAGGAATATTTTTCGGCCATATAGTTGCCGCCGCCTTCGTCCTGTCAAAAGGAACAACTTTTGTGTATGAGGCATACACAAAAACACATCACAACATCCATCGTTCCATCCAGAAGGGAGAAAGAAGAGATCTAGAGAAGAAGGGGAAGACGTTCTCCATCTCGCTCCACAATCTTCAACCTCCTAGCCACCACACCCCCATAGCCATTAATTGTACTTGAGAGAGAGAAAGATCTTCACCTTGCAAGATTAGGGTTTGAGATTGTTTCTTCCTATCTTGAATTGTGTTGGATTGATTTTCTGTTCTTATTGTGGATCTCCATGGTAATATTGAGACGAACTCCTTTTATTTAATTATATCGATGATGATTTTTTCTCTCATGTGTGAGTAAGTCCCTTTGGGCGTGGGAGATGTAAGGGATTGGTGAGATGTTATGTGCCTATCTATTTTCCATTAATTTGTGATTCATTTTAATTACTATATTATGTGTGCTTGACTATTTGTGGGATTCCTAATGCTTGTTGTCCAATTAAGGGCCCAGAAAACATGATACTTTGTTCTACATAGATAAGATCTTGTTTGCTAGCAGATCGGCAACCCCTCGAGTGACACAGGGATATCAATGGAAAAATAGTTTGACTCGAGGAGCACGAGGAACCACTGTGCCATTGCATTAGTCCGATCCAAGGAGCTTAATTGCTAAGCAAACTAAAGGATCTTAATTGCCTAGTGACTGACCATGGTTTGGGTAATAGACTAGTAGGATTATTGAAGTTGGGATGAAATCTACCAAGAGGAGTTCCAGCTAATTATGGGTTGCTCGCCTACACACATACTTATAAGATTATAATTGTTACACTTATGACTCATCCTCTTGGCACAGTCACTATCACCATGAACTGTATCTCCCCACGCCTACTTTATCATGTGTGGAAAACAACAAACAATCGAATCTTTCTTTACTTTTATGCTTTTTATTTCTAAAGTTTACATTTTAGTTTTATTTAAATACATTCAGCTTAATCCAAATTTGTTCTTATTTCAACAATTGTAGTCGATTCACTCGAAGACCTATGATAACTTCGAGTGTGACAGAGACTTCATTCGTAAACACTTCCCTTTGGGCTCCCTGTGGGATCGATATCTTAACTTCGAAACTAGCTATAACCAATCTGTGCACTTGTAGACATCAAGCTATTTTCTGGCGCCGTTGTCGGGGAGCTAAGTGCTAAGTGTTTTTCTCTTGACATTTCAGGTGTTACTACTACCAAATGGTCTCCCTAGGAGACAAAGGGTCTACACGCTCTGGTAGGACCTATCTACCAAATTATTTTGAGCGCGTGCTTGCTCAAAGGCGTGAAGAAATTATTGAAAAACCTTTGAGACCAAATAAGGTTGAAGTTAAAACCTGAGTGATTTCATGGAAATCATGTCCATTCATAGGACAACTTCCAAGAAATCTGAGAAAACTCTCAGCGAATATAGTTCTCCAAATCTTGCTTATCTTAAACAACCAATAGAATTTCCTAATACTGGAGTTAGAGAATATCAATTTGATGGAGAGATTATGAAAATTATGCAGGAAAAAGCTTTTAGTGGAAGGTAAGATGAATACCCAGGAAGACATCTTAGATAGTTCAATGATGTGATAACATCAATTGGACCAAAAGGTTTTCCTAGAGATTTCTCACGTCTAAAATTATTTCATTGGTTTCTAAAAGGCAAGGCACTAGACTGGTTATATTCTCTCCCTCGTCATTACATTGATTGCTGGAAAAATTGTATTGTCAAATTCATAAACAAATTTAATCCTTTTAAAAAGGTAACTGAAATTAGAAATAATATAGGCAACATCAGTCAGAACGTGGGAGAAAACTACCCACAAGCTTGGGATGGATTTTTTGGAATGATCAATAGTATTCCTAATCATGGCTATTCCGAATCAACTGTTTGCCACTTATTTTACCATGGTCTTAATACTCAATGCAGAGAGTTGCTTGACTTATCACCAGGAGGATTGATAAATACTTTAACTGCTAAAGCCTGTTTGGAATTGATATCCACTAGGGCTAAGAATGATTCTCTTTATAATCCTGATTTTGGTACTAAGCTAGAAAAAGGAATACTTCATATAACCCCAGATCTTATGCCTGAAGTACGCAAAACAATGAAAGAAAAAGGTATACCTTCTGAACGTGTTAAGGAAAACAATGTAGATCTATTACAGATTTTTACTGAAGAAGATGAAACTAGGAAAGTTTTTCAAGAATTAAAACATCGACAGGACAAATCTAATAATAATCTGCATAAGCAATTTCAAAGACATAAGAAGATTTTGAAAGAACTCATGGAAAATTATGATAAGATTGGCCAAGAAATAAAATTGTTCACAAGTACCTTAGTATGATTGAAACTCAATGTGAACAAATAGCATCTGGTTATCAAATTTTTCTTCAAGATGATATAAATATTTATGTTTCTACTGATGTTGTTACAAGGGGAGGTGCGGTTGTTACAGGCCCATTAGGACGACCATAATATGAAGCTGAAAAAGATCGAAGGGAAAAAGCCTTGCTCAAAGCAAGCCAAGAAGATGACACAGTGGTGGATCCTCAAGATGAAACTGCTCAAGAAACATAAGGCCAAACCTAGGAGGAGAAAAATGATGCACAGGATGACCACTATGACTCTGATGCAGAGACTGTTGATCCAAGAGAAGAAAAAGAGATAAGAAATGAAGACGAAGTTGTTGCAATAGAAAATAAGAAAAGCGATAAGCAGCAACAAAAGAAAACAACTAAGAGCCTGATCCCCCACAAAAGGTAAAAGACAAGAATAAGAAAGGTGAGCAAAAACTTCCATATCTAGGTCGCAAAAACAAAGCACCTGATCAGGTAATCTATGAATCTTTCAAAAAGGCACTTGGTGATCTCCATCTAGAAATTCCATTTGCGGATGCAATAAAAGTTCCTACCTATTTTAAATTTCTCCGTGATGTTCTCAATAGAAAGAAGGAAATAACTAAATTTCTCCGTGAATAAGCGTAGATTAAGTATAATATCGACTGAATAAGCGTAGATTAAGTATAAAAAATAAGTTTGAGTTTTATCTACAAAAACTAGCCTAAACATATAGTTCAGATTAAAAACTGTATCTTTGAAAAATTTGGGCGAAAAGCATGTTCCCGAAGGTTTAACGACCAACTATACGGCGGGAATATTTTTCCGGCCGTATAGTTATCGAACTATTTCTCACAAATTGTATATCGGGGTACCGAAGGGATAATGACCAACTATACGGCAGAAATTTTGTTCCTCCCGTATAGCTGCGGTCGCATAGTTCGGATCTGGTGAAAAGAAACCCTAAATTTTGCCACCGCCACAACTATGCGGGTGGAACTACCTAACCCGCTCGTATAGTTCCCGTCGTATAGTTCGTGCGACCACTTAAAAAAGCCGGCAGGGCTAGGGTTCCTCCTCCGCCTCACTTTTTATCTCATATTCTCTCTCTAAACTCCTCAAAACCCACCTAGAATTCTTGATTCTTCGTGGATTTCATTCGTTTGAGTTGGGGAATCAATAGATCAGTATGTTTATCTCCCTATCCATGCTTTATTTTCAGAATTCCATGGTTGAAACCCTCACATTGATCTAGTGGATGAACTCAAGTTTTATTTGATTTTCCCTTTTGATTTCTCACTTTAGGATTAAATTTTTCCACGTAGAATCGTTCGTATATCATGTAGAAACTATATGCCTAAGGTTTTATATTGAAATTTTTTAGTACATCAAGATGAACAAGCTTGGTAGCCTTTTCAGCAAGAACAAGCGTCAACGTGGTGAGGGCTCGGGACTCTGGGCTGAGCTCGACAACAAGTACTGTTGGGATATGCTATATGGGTATCCTCATAGCATGTCTCTTATCCGGATAACCCGGGTGGCCCACAATTGGTAGCATGGACCATGGCCTGCTGGGAGGCCCAGTTAGATGGATCTGAAAGGGAGGCCCATGCCGGATAAAGGAAGGCTATGGAGGAGTCACCGACGTACCCAGAGTCTTGGAGTGCAAGACGCGCTAGACTAGTTGTATTCAGTGTAGGACTTTGTAACCTGTCCGGCTAGGACTTTTCCCTGTAACCCTAGGACCTGGTGACTATATAAGTCAGGCCTATGGGAGCCTTTAGGGCACAAGTCATATCGATTAACATACACCTCGCATAGTGAACGAATCCCTGTAACTCAGCGTATTGCCATTGTAGTGATTTATAGGAGGAGTAGGATTCCGCCACCGTTGTGGGATCTGAACTTGGGTTAGCTGTGTTACCTCGTACCCGTCAACCGTCCGCCTTCCCCCACATCTCTAAACACTTACTTTGAGGACCCCTCCATGGCGTACTCGTCGGCAATACCACGATAGTTGGCGCCCACCATGGGGAAAGAGGCGCTTCAGGCTCTTCAGCGGGCGAGGACCAAGATCTTCGCCGGAATCGGCGAGACAATAGCCATCGGTCGTGTTCTCTTCTCCGGCAATGTTCCGATCGCCCCCCCCCCCCCCCCCCCGACGAGTTCTAGATCCCGGAGAAGACAAACCCTATGCGGTGCTCGATCGTCCCCATCGGAGATATCCACCTCTTCATCGGCGAAACCAACTTGGGCAATAGTTCCCAGGGAGTCGGAGGAGCATCAAGACCCGCACGGACCGCCTACGGGCAGGATACGTTCACGGAAGGATCGATGTCGGATCTCTCCCCAGAGTTTGTTGGCAATGATCGGAAAAATTCAAGGCCCACCCAAACCACCTCTGTACAGGATATAACGGTGGAAGATCGCTGCAAGTACGCCACCTTCACCCGTGCGTCTGGACAGTAGAGATCCAAGTTCGTCAGAGTGGTAACCATCTTTGATCTGGCGCATTGCATTCAGAGAGAGGGCGAAAACCCCCACGACTACCTTGCCAGGTGGCTCTGTATATGGGCTGACCTGGCTCATTACCCCAATGATGACGCTATGTATCACTTTGTGGAAGGGCTGGACCAAGGTACGCTTCTCCGGCATACGCTAAGGCGGCAGCAGGCTTCAGGACGCCTCACTTTCGAAAGCATGGTGAACACCGTCAACAACTACGTGGAGGCTGAGGAGGAAACTCAGACAAAAATTGCGCTCATTGGTGGAGATCCTTCGCCTCAGCCACCTCCGCCTCCGATCGTCGTCACCGCGGCTGTGCCACCACCGCCAGTCATCGTCGTTGCTGCTGCACCTCCACCCCCCATCATCGAGGAAGCCCCGACACCCTCTGACTCCGTGCTTGACACGCTCTACGCCGACATCAACGCAGATTCAGAAAAGATAGACTTCAGCCCGGAGGAACTAGACTCTGCCATGCAGGAGATGGAGGAGGATTACAAACGCGACGAGCAGGCAAACAACACCGTCACGTCTCGAGAGGTATTCTTTTCCATTGGGACGGTGATGGATGAAGATCAACCTGGACGAGCCAAGCCTACAGCGCTGGACAAGGGGAAGGGACCACCCGTCGCTACCGACAATGATCGCGCAAAGGTCATGCCCCCTCCGCCTAACCCAGTACATTAGCCGCAGGAACTCGGCATCGGTCCGAGCAATAACAACACCGCAAACCCGCCGCCTCCGGCATCTATGTCTGCTGGTGCCCATATTACTCCTGCTGATAGAGTGATGTACGACAACCTGCTTGTCGAGCCCATGACTGTAGCCCATATCCGGAGCGTAGTCCAGCTTGACGAGAAGCGCCAGCAGCTGCTGGAGGAAGTGCATGCCATCGTGGAGCAAGGCGCTAAGCTAGATCGAGATTTGGCCAACGCGCAGAAGTCAATAGAGAAAGCTAGAGCAATGGAGGCCGAGTACAAGACTCTTCTACGGCAGCAGAAGGCTAAGAAAGCTCCGGCTCGCGTCATCAACGATCCTGGTGTACGGAGAAACCTGGATGGGACCCCTCAAATCCGCCACATGCAAAGCCATACATTGACAGCGAAGGCAGGCAGGTGATTCCCACCCCTCTTCTTAATATCGTCGTGGCCAAGACCCTTCTAGAGCAGGATAGATCACCCGCAAATGTGGACCAGGTCTATGACCTCGTGGCCAAGGCAGTGAAACATCATGAAAAGGCCACCTCTTAGAGGCTTGAGTCTCACCCAGCGTTCTGGCAGTCTAGCCAGCATAAGCCGCCAAGGGACAGATCTCCTCATGATGTCGGGTCACAGACGGGTTCGTCAGAACGAGACGGAGGGATGCCCGCAACAGGAAAGATGCTATCCCCATATCCTCCGACCACGGAGACAAGGCTCATCCTCGTCTCCATCTCCACCGCCCCGATCTCCCCGACATCGCGAAGACACCAAGGCTCACCGTCGTTTGGATATGCCTCCGCCAAGGCAGAGCGGCATCGTCATCCGCGACAACACGGAGCAGACCCGTCATGACGGAGAGCGCAACCAAGGACACAAGAGCAGGTCATGCCATGACCCTCTGCGTCCGACAAGCAACCGCGACAATCGTGAGGCGTCGCAGGAGCGTAATAGCAAGACGGCTAACCCACCGCCACCTCTGCCTTCGTCGCCACCCAGCAGCCACCATGGCGGAGGAGGCCCGCGTCGTTCACGCAACCCATCCCCTGATGGCAAGAATAAGAAAAGAAGCCCAGAGCCATACGACGCACGTTCAATCTGGACAAGATCCACGAGGCCCGGGAAGGACCATACCTGGGACCACATTGTTTTGGACCTGTGATACGGTCCACAACTTACCCCAAAGGTTTCCGAGTTGACAAGACCATCAAGCCCTATGACGGCACCGCCAAGCCAGCTACATGGTTTCAGGACTACGACAACGCAGTGGAGATCGCCGGGGGTAAATCCAACATCGCCGTCAAGTACCTCCCACTGATGTTGACGGGCACGACCCGCCAATGGATTGATGAGTTGTCAGAGAGATCCATCTGCAATTGGCTGGAAATGCAAGAAGCGTTCACCAAGAACTTCGAGGGTACGTACAAACGTCCATGTACTGTTGGTGATCTACAACGTTGCATGCAGGAGAAAGACGAGACATCTCGCGCCTACCTCTACTGGCTGGATATGAATAATTCCTGCGCAAGAGTACACGCTCAGACCGCCATGGCCGCCTTCATCGATGGGTTGGAAAGGGGCACGTTGCTCCGACATAAGTTGAAGCGTCTGCATGACAACCACCAGCTAGACCTCAACCAGTTGATTCAGCTGGCCGGTGAGTTCGCAGCTGCCAACAAAGATGCTCGCGACTCTCTGCCGGCAACGGGCGTTCCAACTCAAGCTCGGAAGAATAGCAGCACCAAGCGGAAGAACCCGCCAGAAGAAAAGAAAACCTCCGACATGGTCGCTATGACATTTGCAGGACGAGGTGATGACAGAAAGCATGGCCGAGGACGGGGAGCTGGTCATGGGGAGCAGCGAGGCAGTGAAACTACCTCGGCAGCGCTCCGCGTTCCCCAAACCTACGAGGAGTACCGTGATATGTCGTGCCTCGTACACCTCAATTCCAACGGCAAGGCCACCCACACCAATCGCCATTGCAAGTTCGTCAAAGATCTCAAGGAGGACCCGGAGTCCGGCTACAAGCAAAGTCGGAAGAACAGACCGCGAGGCAAGGGCAAGGGGAAGAAGAAGGAGGAGGAGTCCAAGGATTCAAGTGACATGGATGAGGATGTTGACCCTAAGCACGCCGCGAAGAGCGATGGCAAGGGCAAGAACCCCTTCGAGAAGAAGGCGGCAGTTTTCCACACTTTCCTTGGCACCCCCACCGTCCGACAACAGAAGACCTCCATGAGGATACTGATGGCCACTCTACCCCTAGTTCCCTAATACCTGCGCTGGTCGGAGATTCCAATTACATGGGACAGAAAGGATCACCCAGACCTCATCCCTACGGAGAACCAGTATGCCATGATCATCACCCTCCTGATTGATGGCAATGAGTTCACCAAATGTATGGTGGATAGTGGAGCAGCATCAACATCATGTACCTGGATACACTCCGCCCAAGCTTTCAAGGCCGCCATCGAAACCAAGCCGGTGGAACTTGTGGTAGGCGATGCCTCCAAGACCAACGCCATTGGAACGAACCTGATCCCAAATAGGAAAGCACGCTCGTCGAGTTCCTCTGTGAGAATAGGGACATCTTTGCCTGGCAATCTGCCGACATGAAAGGTGTACCTAGGGAACTTACCGAGCACAGCTTGAATATTGATCCAAAATGCAAACCGGTGAAACAACCTCTGCGACGCTTCGGAGACGAGAAGAGACGCGCCATAGGCAAAGAGATAGCTAGGTTACTTAAGGCTAGTTTTATCCGAGAAGTCCTTCACACCCGATGGGTGGCCAATCCTGTACTTGTCCCCAAAAAGGGAACCAAAGAATTAAGAATGTGCGTTGATTACACCGGCTTGAACAAAGCATGTCCCAAAGATCCGTTCGCTTTGCCTCGCATTGACCAAGTCATTCACTCGACGGCTGGCTCGGAACTTTTGTGTTTTCTCGATGCATACTCAGGATACCACCAAATTAATACGAGGAAGTCGGACCAATTGGCCACTTCATTCACCACACCTTACAACACGTTTTGCTATGTCAAGATGCCCTTTGGGCTAAAAAAATGCAGGTGCTACGTACCAGCGGACAATGCAACGTTGCCTGCACGATCAAATTGGTCAGAATGTTCACACCTATGTGGACGACATAGCGGTGATGTCTAAAAAGTCAAATGACTTAATCTTTGACTTAAAAGAAACCTTTGATAATCTCCGGAAATACGGCATGATGCTTAACCCTAAGAAGTGCGTCTTCGGGGTTCCAGCCGGCAAATTGTTGGGCTTCATCGTTTCCTAGCGTGGAATCAAGGTGAACCCAGAGAAAATCAAGGCCATCCTAAACATAAACCGTCCGACATGCCTGAAGGACATACAACGGCTAACAGGTTCCATTGTAGCAGTTAGTTGGTTCGTCGGCCGACTTGGAGAGAAGGCTCTGCAGCTATACAAGTTGCTGAAGAAGGCAGACAAATTTACATGGACGCACAAGGGAGACGCATCACTGAAGCAGCTAAAGGAGACATTATCCTCGGCGCATGTCCTTGCAGCACCCGAGCCTGGGGAGCCTATGTTAATCTACATGGTGGCCACCAACCGGGTAATCAACATCATCGTCGTAGTAGAGCAGAAAGAACCAGGGCATGAGGACGGAGTTCAACGACCAGTTTACTACGTAAGCGAGGTCTTGACGGATTCCAAGCAGCGTTACCCGCACTACCAGAAGCTAGCTTATGTAGTGTTCCTCGCTTCTCGGAAGCCGAGGCACTACTTCCAGGAGCATCCCATCACAGTTGTGAGCAAGGCTCCACTGTCCGACATCATCAACAACGATGCTACAGGAAGGGTCGCGAAGTGGGGTATTGAACTTGCCGCCTTCGAGATCACCTACAAGAGATGTGACGCTATCAACTCACAAGCCTTGGCGGATTTCATCGCAGATTGCACGGAGATGCCAGATGCTACCCCTATACCAGAGCCAGAATACTAGGTGATGCACTTTGACGGATCAAAACTACTCAATGGCTCGGGGGCTGGTGTACTATTACAGTCACCAACCGGGGAAAAACTACACTACGTTCTACAAATTCACTCCGAGGCTACGAACAACATGGAGGAGTATGAAGCACTCATTCACGGATTACGCGTAGCAAAGGATATTGGCATCAAGCGCATAGTTTGCTGTGGAGATTCTGACTTGGTTGCCCAGCAGGTGGCTGGCACCTGGAACGCGTGGAACCCTATGATGGTGGCATATCGTGACGAAGTGGACGAGATAGCCAAAAGCTTCTTGGGCTACGAGGTCAAGTATGTACCTAGGGAGCAGAATGAAGCGGCTGATCTGCTGTCAAAGCTTGGATCAGGGCGCAAACAAATTCGGCCTGGCGTTTTCCTGGAGCATCTATGGACACCATTCGTGAAGAGGACGGACATGGACAACCCGGACAGAGTTGACTCTTTCGTTCACACAGTGACAAAGGTCCCTCTGGCTTGGACAAAACCGTCCATGGAATATCTCGTACACGATTTTCCCGACGACAAAGTCAAAAGACGGCAAATAGTATGTCGAGCAAAGGGCTATACCATAATCAATGGACAACTCTACAAAAGAAGCACCATCGGTGTTTACCTTAAGTGTGTTTCCCAGCAAGATGGTATTGAAATCCTACGTGAGATCCATCTCGGAGATTGCGTCCATCACACCGCTCCTCGATCATTGGTCTCCAAAGCCTTCCGGCAAGGATTCTACTGGCCAACCGCGAAGGCGGACGCTGACAAGATGGTAGAGATGTGCTTAGGATGCCAGTTCTACGCCCGACAACAACATGTTCTAGCCGAAGAATTGCGAACAATACCAATAACTTGGCCGTTTGCAGTCTGGGGGCTAGACATGGTTGGTCCGTTGTAGACCGCACCATCTGGGTTTACGCATTTGCTAGTAGCAGTTGATAAATTCACCAAATGGATAGAAGCTAAATCCATTAGAAAGCTTGATGGGGCAACTGCCCTTAGATTTGTCCGGGATCTAGTGGTGAGATTTGGTCTCCCACATAGCATCATCACCGACAACGGCAGCAACTTATCACTCGAAGAAGTGGAGGCTTATTGTTGGGAGAAGGGCATCCGACTTGAACTTGCGTCTGTGGAACACACAAAGTCCAATGGCCAAGTTGAGCGAGCCAATGGATTAATTCTTCTGGGAATCAAGCCACGTCTAGAAGTACCGCTACATAGAGCAGCTGGAGCCTGGGCAGAAGAATTGCCATCTGTGCTGTGGAGTTTACGAACTACACCCAACAGATCTACCGGCTACACCCCTTACTTCATGGTATATGGAACAGAAACCATCCTGCCTTCTGACATCCTTCATGATTCACCAAGAGTTGTCGCCTATGACGAAGATGACGCTGCAGAATCCAGACGCCTAGATCTGGACCTTTTCGAGGAAGAGCGCGTTTTGGCATGCCAATGATCCGCCATCTACCAGCAGAAGCTACGTAGCTACCATAGTCGCCGCGTTCGGCATCGCTCGTTTAAAAGGGGGGGATATAGTGCTCCGACATAAGCAGAAGAAGTCACACAAATTATCCCCGCCATGGGAAGGACCGTTCATCATAAGCAAGGTGCTTCTCAATGGGTCTTACTACCTCGTTGACAATCGTGAACTTGAGGATAGACCCAGTGAAGATCATAATCGTAAGCGATGTGACCCAGATGATGACTACCCGGAGCTTGATCGACCATGGAACATAGCACATCTACGTCCTTTTTACACTTAGCATATTTTTTATCTACTGTGTACCTCTTATATGATCAATGAAATAAAGCTCTCTGGTTCACTCATATTTCTGAGTCTTTTACCTCCTTTAGTGTTCATTTTTGGATCATATAAAAACCTTTATGCGCAAGTTTGCATTTGCACTTGTGAAAATTCCGCCTACGGGCGTTAGCTTAAGTTTTCTGGTCTACACGTTCTGTGTTGTTTTTATGTGGATTCTGGAGTGGTGACTTTCGGCACTCGTTGTTGGTGATTTTGTGCTTAGGTTTTTTATGGTGCCATTTGGCATCATCACCTGAGCGCGTGGTTCCGACAACGAATCTTCCGACTCATGAAAGGTCAAGCATAAAAACCAAAGTAATGGATAAGCCAGCACTTGCTTAAAAGTATATACATGCTGGAACCAGTTCTTGAGTAGCAGGAAAATACAACTATTGTTTTTCCGCCTTATGTTAACAAGTAGCTTTTTCTGCATACAAGTTCCAGAGGAAACACATATTACATATTGTTTTTGATTCCTCTGGCGCAGGAGACTTGGAAGCAGCAGTATCAATAGCAGGAGAGCCATCTTCCTCGAAGACGGCGGTTTTGAGGGACTCGGAGGAGCTTTGGTTATCGCCGTCAATGATCTCCATAGGCACGAAGACATTGTGGTCGACCAACTCGGAGACCCTGGTATCAAAACCCGTGAGCGACGCCCAGATAGCCTTGTGATCTATTTTCTAGCCATCGTCGTCCACGTCGGGAATACCGGAGGTAACCGTGTCGATGTCGGAGTTCTCATAATGTGGCTTGACCATTGACGGTGCCATCCTTGCGCCAGCCCGTGTACATGAAGCTTTCCAGCTTACAATACGCTCGGGGGCTTGGCGCAGGATCTCCGAGAACTTCATCACGGAATCCACCACTTTGATGTTGATCTGGAGGGGCTTGGCTATCTCCTTGGCCTGCTTGATGGCGATGATGATAAAGTTGCCAACAAGAACCATGTATTCCTTTGGCGGAGGAGGCGACTGGGTTAATCCAATAGGAGCTGAAATTCCGATAAGGGAGAACATGAGTTCAATAACACAAAAGTTCAAAGTATCTGACTTATAGAAGTACAATACGGAGAATCACTTACCGAAGATGCTAGTCTCAGCCTGCTGGAGTGTATCCGCCATGGAGTCCCGTTCTGGTCGGAGGATCTTGTATGCTTCAAGATTGCGCTGATTTTGCTCATCGGTAGCTTTCTTCTGCTCTTTCAGCATTGCAATCTCCTCCTTCAAGCGGTTCATCTCCGTGTTGGCGGACTCCTGCAGGACCTTCATGGAGTCCTCGTGCATATTCAGCATATCCTTTCTCTCCTACTTAAGGATCTTGTTTTCGCTATCCAACAACTCAATATGCTTGGATTGCTCAACAATGTCCTTGGCCTTGGCAATGGCTTCTACAAGTCGGAGAAAGAACAGCACACAGTGAGTACTCGGAGGATGTTGGCACAATACCAAGTTGGAGTATGAAAACGAAAGGAAAAAATAGACTCTTGCTCTTGGTGATTTGATCCTTCAAGAAGGCAGTTTTACCCTTTCAGCTTCCAACTCCGCATGCATCTTCTCGAACTTCTCGTTGGTGATGCCTCTCCGAGCATTCTCTTATGTGGAAAGAAGATTTGAAGCTGTTTAGCCTACTTGGAGCATCTAGCCGGATAACTATCCACCTAGAGGCTTGGGGGCTACAGTGAGAGTTTTAAACTTGGTAGTATGCTTTAGTCTTTGTTTAAGCATCTAGTCGGAACTCATTCAGTTTTCAACTAGAAGCTTGGGGGATACAGTATAAAGTTTTTTAACTCAGTTATATGCTTAGTCTTTCTTTAAGCATCTAGTCGGAACTAATTCAGTTAGAGGCTTGAGGGCTATAGTATTGAAATTTACAAACATTACGTATGCTACTCTGAAAGTATCTAGTCGGAATAATTTATTAAAACTAAATACTTGGGGGCTACAGTGAGAATTTTCTAGCTTAGTCACTCTTAGAGCATTCAGATGCAAAGACCTATGGTTTTTCGTCTAAATCCTCGGGGGCTATAGTGGGATACTCATATGAAATGCAAAAGGCAAATAAAACTTACAAGTGCGATGATCTTGAGGTTGGTATCGCTCTTAGCAAACAACTTGCTGAAGGAAAGGTTGTTTCCTCGCAAGATATCTGCTTGTTGGAGAAGCTCCTCAAGACCGCAGGTTGGAGATGTCGGCACTGCACCAGGAGCCAGAGTGGATCTACTCGGCGTAAGCACCGGGTAGACTATCTTCGGGAGCTCTATGGTTATCCTCGGTGCAGAGGCGCCGCCTTCAACAGACGTTCCACCCACCACCACCACCACCGCCTTACCGCTACCGATGGCATTCTTAGCCGGAGCTTCAGCCATTTGGGTTGCGGTGCTTTCTTGCGTCGCCTGTTCACCGACAACGGCAAGCTCCATGGAGGCAGCTGAGTCGACTTCCATGGCGGAAGGGCCAGATGCATCCTTAGCCTGAGAGCTTGTCGGAGCAGGTGTAGGTTGGACGATGGGAGTGACGGGGGCGATGGAGGGAGATGCGTGGTGGGACACATCACGATGCAGCATATCCTTAATGTTTCTAGAAGCCCCCAAAGTCTTGGAGGTCTTCTTCAAACTAATACTGGCCTTCTTCCTGAAACATCCAAAAAGTATAAGTACAGGAATAGAACAAGCAATGGACAGTGTCGGAGAGAAAGAGGCTTACACAACAGGGGGTGCTTTGGTAAAAGGAATCCCGGTAACTTTTCTTTTCTCCGCCTCCAGGGCGACGGTAGTCTTTTTGGAGGCTCCACCCTCCGTCTTCTTCTTCTTGCCTCCGTCGGCAGCGTCAGAGGTGGAGCTCTTCCGCTTTCGCACCAGCGGGACATCGCTGTCGGACACGATAGTGACTTCCTTCATCTTGGGGTCGTAGATTTGGACAGCCATGCTATCCTCCACTAGACTGCTGAGCTATTAAGTGAAATCCCAAAGTGTTATATGAGATGATAATGGCTAGACAGAAGAACTAGAGTATATGGCATACACGGAAAATAAATATCTTACCTCTGGGTATGTGCCGTCAACGAACATGTCGTAGGTGATGGTGAAGCCACGCTTCCTATCCTTCACCTTGACGATGTCCTTGAGGCAGAGCTTGACGGAGTCACTCGAGAAGCTGTCCTTGGAGATGCGGAGGCTATCTTTCCTCTCCTTGGTGTACTCATGCATCAGCTTCGAGGCGGTGCTGCAGAGGCTGGATCCGCCTAACGAACCAGCACATGGCTAGGTCCAACCCGGTCAGACCCGTGTCTACGAACCACTCTATCCGCCTTATGGCGTGGGAAGTGTCGTTGTTGGAGGGAAGGGTGGCCTGGGATCTCCATGTCGGGGCTTCGGCGGCGGCTCCATCGACGAAGTCCGGATATGTTTCTTCTCGGCCAACTAGAGGTATATCTGGGCCATAGAAGTACGTCTGTTGCCAGTTATTGCAGGACTGATGGCCGACGATGTCGGGGAACCTCCGGCCAGGCCGAATCTTAAAACTAATCGTCCCACAGTTCCTGAGATCATCCTTGTCGGCTCCGGCTTCCCTCTTGATGGTGAAAAACTAAATAAAGAGATCTAACCTAGGCCTAATCCCTAGGTAACCCTCACAAAGCGTCGCATAGTTTCTAAGCGTGAGGATGCTATTGGGGGAAAGGTTCTGAGGTTGAACCCGGTAATGGTTAAGGATAGCTAGGAATAAATTAGAGATGGGCAAGGAAACGCCGCGTACCAATTGTGCCTTGAGGTACACCTTCTCTCCGGCTTGGGGAGAAGGGGTTACCTCGCCGGCCGGCGCCGCCCGCCAGACGAGCAACTCCTTGATGTCGTTGTCCGTGATGTCCGAGCCGTGCCAGTCCCCCTTGTGGGAGTTGCTCTCTTCTTCCAACATCTCTAGCGCCACTGGATTATGGTCGCCGCCGGTGGATTCAACCATCGCGGAATTGGGAAGCACCAGGCCCTCTAGAGGCACATGGACGGTGCCCACCGGCTTCACCACGGAATTGCCTGACTCCGCCATGGAGGGGGCGGAGCTGCTGCTCGCCATTGGAGAAGGGAGAGTGGTGACTGGAAAGATTGGGAGGCTAGGGTTTTTTGCGTGCGAGCGCAGGGCTCGAGGAGGTGCTTGCTGGAG
Source organism: Avena sativa (assembly GCA_916181665.1). Lineage (NCBI taxonomy): Eukaryota > Viridiplantae > Streptophyta > Magnoliopsida > Poales > Poaceae > Avena > Avena sativa. The sequence continues at coordinate 448,919,757 of OV702285.1, forward strand.
GAAGAAGATGACGCAGGAGGAGAATGAGGTGAAAAGTAAAAAATCCACCGCAGTTGTAATTTATAACCCCTGGCGTCAAGATTCGTACAAAGTGATCGAATGGTCGGCGCGTGGACGACGTGTGCGGGCGCGTGCGCGGAAATTTTGCCACGTTTCCAACCACCGCCACCAACGGTTCGTATCCTTCGCGTGGGAAAAATGGACATGATTGTGTTCTCTGCATGTGTGAGTTACGAGGCGTCGCTGACCTATGTCTACGTCATCCTAGATGTCACTAGCAGGTGAACCATCACATCAGAATATTCCGGCATGGACGGATCTAGTCTGGCTACGAGAAGAGTACGATGGAATATTCAGTGTTTCTCTGACTCGCAAGTTGAAGACAGCGAATATTGCAGGGATCTTGGGAGGACTACAAGATATTGCTTGACGATTTGCCGACATCCATCTAGACGGAGCATTCAACCTGAAGAGGCAAGACGGTGCAAGATCTCATAGTTCTCCCGGGGCTACTATTGGGGATATGCTATATGGGTATCCTCATAGCATGCCTCTTATCCGGATAACCCGGGTGGCCCACAGTTGGTAGCATGGCCCATGGCCTACTGGGCGGCCCAGTTAGATGGCTCCAGAAGGGAGGCCCATGCTAGATAAAGGAAGGCTACGGAGGATTCACCGACATACCCGGAGCCTTGGAGTGCAAGACGCGCTAGACTAGTTGTATGCAGTGTAGGACTCTGTAACCTGTCCGACTAGGACTTTTCCCTGTAACCCTAGGACCTGACGACTATATAAGTCAGGCCCATGGGAGCCTTTAGGGCACAAGTCATATTGATTAACATACACCTCGCACAACGAACCAATCCCTATAACTCGGCGTATTGCCATTATAGTGATTTATAACAGGAGTAGGATTCCGCCACCGTTGTGGGATCTGAACCTGTGTAAGCTGTTTACCTCGTACCCGTCAACCGTCTTCCTTCCCCCACATATCTAAACACGCACTATGAGGACCCCTCCATGGAGTACTCGTCGGCAATACCACGACAAGTACGCCATGGTTTCATCAAGGCGGGTGATGCCCACATGTTGGGCTGATGATGCCTTTCTCACCACTGCAGGGTTGAGATCGGATTTCGACCACATGTGTGCAAGTGTAGGGTTATCACTCCTCGCCTACGCAAGCCACTACACCTACACTAAGATCACCTTTGAATTCCTCGTCTCCTTCTATGATGACTACGGGGAGAAAGGTAATGCGTACACGGTGAGCTTCACCATAAACCGGCAGCCATATCAAATTTATTTCCAACAAACTTGTGATGCTTTTGGATTGCCTCATGATGGGGAACCAATTGTTACAAATTTATATGGCATCTCAAGCGAAGAAACTTGGGAGTTTATTTCTATTAATGGTGGCAGGGACTTCTACCAGAAGAAGATGTTCACCATTCAAAACCTGACAATCCGCTACTTCGCCTTGTTCCTTGCCAACACTTTTGGGGAGAGGAGATACTGGTTCCATGGCCCATGCAGATATGGCCATGATCACCAAGGCACTCTTCCCCAACACACCACAAAGTCCCAATCCTTCTGCTCTACTCCTCCAACACCTCTGCCACCAGAGCAACAAAATAAAAGGTAACATTTGCATTGGTGGATTGGTAACCCACCTTGTTCAAGCCTATGAAATTCCAATACCTATTATGCAACCTGTTGACAGATCCATACTTATGGACGTCAAATATATAACTTTTTGTGGCTTCCTCGGTGTCTACTGAGATGACAAAAGGCTCCGAGCATATTAGTTTGGTTATCTTGATGCCGCACAGGATGAGCAGGTGCCACTGCCTTGTCCACAAGCTTTCTCGATTATGGGAAAGAACAACTGGATCCTCTCCCAAGACCAAGTGAGGGAGATCATGCTGAGCTCCAACCTGACCCCGAAGCGAATGAAGAAGGAGAGCAGCAGAGAGAGCAGGAGCAGCACAATCCTGCTTGGGAAGGACAGCAGCAGCAATAGGAAGGACCCTGGGACCCATGGCCCAACTAGCAGCAACAACAGTAGGGTTTCAATGGCGTTCCCTATCAAGAATTTCTACAACTCAACCAACGCGTTGGAGAGATCGACCACACTCTTTAGGGAGTGAATGAGGATGTTAGTTCCCTCACTAACAGCTTTAGCCACTTCATGACCAACTTCCCCAACTACTACCAGCAGTACTCGTACCAGCCGCCGAATGAAGGCAACAACTAAGCTTGGGGGAGGTTTTAAAACCTCCAAACTTTGCATTCATATTTTTATTTCGTCTTTTGATTTATTTTACTTCTTCAAAAACTGCACGTTCACTTTCAGTTTTGCATTCCTAAATCAAAAACATAAAAAAAATAGTTGTAACTTCTATTGCAAATTTGTTTCTTTGTTTCTCTCCTAGATTGCCCAAATTCAGGTGACATGGAAATAGGGAAATAAAGCAGGGTTCAACTCAAATACAAGAATGAATCAAGTATGAGGAGGTATAACATTCCTTTCATCACCTCTTCTACAATTTTAAATTGACCCTACAACTATTTGCTCGCTTGCACTTGAGTCACTCCCCACTTAGCTTGTTATCTAACAAATTCTATTCCTTTGCTAGTGTCTCCTTTTTAGCTTTGAAATAATGAGAAATGAACTTGGTTAAAATATTTCCAACATTTTTACAACAAGAAAAAGCATCCAAAAGATGACTTGAGTCCATCTTTAATCCAAAGGATTTGATTTTATAAACTACTCAACCCCATTGAGATTAATGTAATAGACTTGATAGAACTTTTGAATGGAATTGTTTGATTAAATCGACACTTTGAAGTAGTAGAGATTATGCCACTATTTTTCTAGTAATTAAAGTAAGATATTGCTTTACACGTGTCATTACAACACTATCATGCTCCATAGGGAACTACTAACTCCGCTGGCTAACGAACGATGTAAACGTGGGAAACCACTTGATTTCAGCTATTGAGTTATTTAAGCGTCTGTATCTACAATGCTATGACGAGTAAAAGTTTTAGTTTTCTCGTGGTCTCACGTTCCAATACTCCTCTGGCCCATTATTGCTCAACAACTATCTATTGGCATGGTCACGAGTATGCAACACAGTCCCAATTAACATGTTAAAAACAGTGGCATGATTTCTCCATGGAAGAGTTGAGATTTTTGAAAAGCAAGAAAAGGAAAAAGGTGCTTTGAGAGTCTTGAAATTTTGACGTGGGAGTAGATGAGTTGTTCTTAAATTGAATGCTTTTGGTGCTAACTTGGAGACTCTTAATTGATTAAAGAAATAAGAGCAAAAAGTCTTTCATCTCTCAACAAAGAGAGAAACCAAAAGAATTTGTTTCACTTTCCTCGCTAAACTATTGACACTTGCTCGGGCATACAATTTTTTTGCTAGCAAGATATACGTGGTTAGGAAGTGGACTCGGTGCAATCTTATGAATACTTGTATGATCATGTTTAAGATTGCAGGAATTATGAAGAAAGGAATTTGGCACAAATTCGAACTTGTAAGTATCTCAGTTTTAGTTTGGAATCTCCGCTATCTTTCTCTATTTTCTTGTCACTCGAGGGCGAGCAACATCTAAGCTTGGGGGAGTTGATAGCTGTGAGATTCGATACATTTTTAATGGTTTTTCTTGATGGTTTTCATCTTGATTTGATGGTTTTATAGCTTTACCTAACGCTAATACTTCGGTAGCGAAGAAAACTTGGTTTTCAATGTGTGTTTGAGGTTCTGAACATCAAACAGAAGGTTTCAACATCAAAAATACAATATTCAGGCAAAAACAAGCAAGTCTCTTTTTGGATGCAATCAAGGATGGCAACTAGTAGGTTTAACGACCAACTATATGACAGGAATATTTTTTCCGGCCATATAGTTGTTGCCGCCTTCGTCCTGTCACAAGGAACAACTTTCATGAAGGAGGCATACCCGAAAACACAACACAACAGCCGTGATTCCACCCAGAAGGGAGAAAGAAGAGATCCGGAGAAGAAGGGGAAGACGTTCTCCATCTCTCTCCAAAATCTTCAACCTCCTAGCCACCACACCCCCATATCCATTACTTGTACTTGAGAGAGAGAGAGAGAGAGAGAGAGATCTTCACCTTGCAAGATTACGGTTTGAGATTTTTTCTTCCTATCTTGAATTGTGTTGGATTGATTTTCTGTTCTTATTGTGGATCTCCACGGTAATATTGAGACGAGGTCCTTTTATTTAATTATATCGATGATGCTTTCTTCTCTCATGTGTGAGTAAGTCCCTTTGGGCGTGGGAGATGTAAGGGATTGGTGAGATGTGATGTCCCTATATATTTTCCATTAATTTGTGATTGATTTTAATTAATATATTATATGTGCTTGACTATCTGTGGGATGCCTAATGCTTGTTGTCCAATTAAGGGCCCAGACAACATGATACTTTGTTCTACATAGATAAGATCTTGTTTGCTAGCAGACTGGCGACCCCCCGAGTGACACGAGGATATCAATGGAAAACTAGTTTGACTCGAGGAGCACGAGCAACCACTATGCCTATTGAATTAGCCCGATCCAAGGAGCTTAATTGCTAAGCAGACTAAAGGATCTTAATCGCCTAGTGACTGACCATGGTTTTGGTAACAACCTAGTAGGACTATTAAAGTTGGGATGAAATCTACCAAGAGGAGTTCAGGCTAATTATGGTTTGCTCGCCTACACACATACTTATATGATTATAATTGTTACACTTATCACTCATCCACTTGGCACGGTCACTATCACCATGAATTGTATCTCCCCGCGCCTGCTTTTTCATTTGTGGAAAACAACAAACAATCTAATCGTTCTTTAATTTTATGCTTTTTATTTCTAAAGTTTACATTTTAGTTTTATTTAAATACATTCAGATTAATCCAAAATTGCTCTTATTTCAACACTTGCAGTCGATTCACTCGAAGACCTGTGACAACTTTGAGTGTGACATGGACTTCATTCATAAACACTTTCCTTTGGGCTCCTAGTGGGATCGATATCTTAACTTTGAAACTAGCTACAACCGATCTATGCACTTGCAGACATCAGGATACAAGATAGATGTCATGGATTTCATTTTTCAAGAGATGACTGATGCTATGTACAATAGGCTCTCAATTCCTTATGCTCCTTTCATCATGATTCTCATCAAGCATATGCTTCCCCATGAGGATTTCAGCGTCCACCTTGATGGAGCGCACAAGGCTAAGAAGATCTACAACAAGTCTCGAAAGACCTCTCATCCCTCTTCAGCTCCTGAGTCCTTCATGAGAGATGCTCGGTCTAGTGGGTGGCGTCCTCCAGTACCTTATGTGTCCTGTGAGGTGAAGCAACTGAATTGGGTCCATAGGAACATCTTGTGCATAAGGGTAGATACCCATAAGGGGCAGTACGAGCTGTACAAGCAGTGCCATGATATGGCTCACACCCAGCAACTGATTCTTCACCATGTGTCAGGGGCATCAGGCCACCCTCTAGATCCTTCATCTCCAACTCCATATGCTTAGTGGAACACCTCAGGACTCAACTATGGAGAGCTCGAGCGCCACTTGTTTCCTGCCCCGGTGAGGGAACCTACAGCTCTGGATGATGATGAGGATGACGATGAGTACGATGATGAGGAAGGGGATGGGGACGAGGATGATGGCGAGGAGGACTACGATGAATGATCTCTTGGGGCGTTAGCATCGCTCTTCTTCCTTTTTGGCGTTTCGATGCCAAAGGGGGAGAAGTAGTTCTCTTTAGGATTCCGTGGATTTGCATGGGTCGAGCACAAGCACTTGCATGTTTTTATCATTTTTCTTTCATGTTGCTTATGCCCATTTAGAATTGAACTTTTATTTGTGAGCTGGTTTGTATAATATTATTGTGGACTCATCACAGGAAGTATCTATTTGGATTTATCTCCCTGGTGGAATCTTGCATTATATCTATGGGTGCATGGTTCAAGGCCTCAATAATGTTTATCATGTTGGTTATCTTTATATTATATTGAGTACTTCCTTCTCCTGGTGGTATGATAGTTTTGGTCTAACAAATCATTAGTGCATCCAATGAAATATTCTTGTACCTTCTTGTGTGCATTTGTATTCAAATGCAAATTACTTATATGCACACATTTAGGGGGAGCCTACTTCTTTCTTAGAATGTTGTTGTTAGTACGTCTTTATTGCAAATCCTAGTATTGTCATCTAACATCAAAAGGGGGGAGAATGAAAGAATATTTCATGATATCTATTGTTTTGTGTGTTAGATAACAATACCAAGGAATATTTAATGTGTGTTGAAGTGTTGCAGATTTTTGTCTATTCAAAAGCAGCAAAATAGTGTGTTGGGGGGCGGATTATCTGCCCTTCAAAGGGCCGGATAATCTGGCCCACCCCCAATCTCCAAGAGCAGCCAAGGTGCAGCGCACTACATGGGGGTGGATTTTCCCCCGGATTGTCCGGCCAGGGCAAGAGTTTTTGCCTGGGCCGGATAATACACCCCCAGGGGGACCAGATAATCCGCCCTCCTTAAGGAGTTTTGTGAAGGGAGCCAAGGCGCGGTGTACTGGATGGGGGAGGAATTTCCCGCAGAAATTCCGATTCCGGGGCAGATTTTTCCACGGGACGGATAGTCTGGCCCCCACTTGGGCCAGATAATCCATCCCCCAAAGTGTCAAACGGCTTGTTTTGGCAGGGGATATAAATACCTTAGTTGGTCCTCATGCCAAAACTCTTGATTCATTCCAACACAATGTACTTCCCTTAACAAGGAAGGAACTACGGTCAAACAAATCCATGTGTCTTCGCATGCTCCACTATGGTTTCCTCGTTCCTCACTTTTACTCGCTTAGTAGTTAGGTTTGCATATAGAGGAAATTCTTAGTAATTGCATATCTAAAGAATTTAACTTTGTGTCAAGCCTAAAATTGAGAAGAACTGGAAATTTGGAGTAGCGCTTATTCACCCCCCCTTTAGGTGCCAATACGATCCATTTGAAAGGCACCCCCAGATATTTAAGGGAAAATGCCCCAATCTACAACTTAGAGTCTGAGCAAAGGATTGATAAATCCCTTCATCCACATTAATGGGCACCAAGTCACATTTATGGAAGTTAATTATCATTCCTGACATCAATTCAAAGCAAGATAAAATCCACTTTAAATTAATAGCCAAGGAAATCTCATTACTAAGGAAAGGCAATGTGTCATCAGCATACTGCATACTGACTACACATGTTTGATTAAGCCCTCTTAGCAACCCTTTAATATGTCCCCTACCATCTACCTTGATCAACATTTTAGTAAAAACATCAACCATATAATTAAACAATAAAGGGAATATAGGGTCCCCCTGCCTAACTCCACGTCCAAAAATAAAAAATCACTATTTACATAATTTATTCTCACACCCACAGATCCATAATCCAACAAATATTTGAGAATTCTAATCCATCTTGGGCTAAAGCCTATAGCAGCTAACATTTTGCCCATACACGCTCATTTTCAGCTTGTTTTTAGCGTCAAGTACTATGCTATGGAACATATCATGGAAATTTGTAGTCTCATCTGAGGAACCACTTCTCTCGGTTAAGGACGAGCATCATTCTTTCACAAATAAAGTGAGAGACATAGGGGGCGAATGTGAACAACACTATACATGAATTGGAAAATTATTGCAGAGAAACTAATAGAGCTAAGCTTATTTATTTGCTTCACAATTCTTATGTGTAAAAACTTGAAGTCCTAGCACACCAAAATTGTTTGACTAGATGATGAATGCCTTGCTTATGATTTTATGCAGGTAGTGGGTCACATGCAACATCTCCAAGAGTTGTTTTCACATTTTTCTTTTTTTAGATTTTCTTTCGTGCTGTTCAAAAAATGGCCAAACCTGCCGATGGCCACGGCATCGCAAGGGTCAGTGCAATCTTGGATCTAGGCATGTATTCATTCTAGGTACCCTATGGGGCACCCCAAACCATTTTTCCTGAAAATTGAGAGTGTCTTCTAGGGTACCTATAGTTAGAAACCGCCTTTATTGGGCTGTAACTCAAGAAAAATCAGTATATGCTTGAACCACGAGATAAATACCCACTTCCCGGGAATGGCCATACACCAACATGCGTGAAAATTTCCTCAGGCCTTGGGCATGCCGAAATCTTGCACCTCCTTTGGAAAAACACCGATTTTCGAGTTTAGAAAATGGAAAGTCAAGATTTCTCCAAATGACCAGGAAATCTCTAGTTGGAGAAGTTGAGAAGTTGCTTGTAATGCTAAGAGGGAGCTAGGTGCCAGGTTTGGGCTCAATCCATGGAGTGGTTCCATGTTCTGGGCGGGGGGATCTAGGGTTGAAATTCATGTTAACTCCCACCTGATAGACATCCGGGTGGTGCCTTGGGTGCCAAAATACCTGGTATTACTTGCTTATGATTTTATGCGGGTAGTGGGTGACATGCAAGGTCTCCAAGAGTTGTTTTCACATTTTTCTGATTTCCTTTAGATTTTGTTTGGTGTTGTTAAAAAAATGGCTAAACCCGCCGGCGTCCGCAGCAACGCAATAGTCGGTGCAATCTTGGACCAAGGTATGTATCCAGCATAGGTACCCTATGGGGCACCCCAAACCATTTTTTACTGAAAATTGAGAGTGTCTTCTAGGGAACCTACAGTTAGAAACTGTCTTTACCAGGCCGTAACTCAATAAAAATACCGTATATGCTTGCACCACGAGATAAATACCCACCTCCCAGGAATGGCCATAGACCATGAAGTAGCATGCGTGAAAATTTCCTTGGGCCTTGGCCGCGCCCAAATATTGCACCTCCTTTGGAAAAACACCGATTTTTTGGATTGAGAAAATGGAAAGTCAAGATTTCTCCAAATGACCAAGAAATCTCTAGTTGGAGAAATTGCTTGTAATGCCGAGAGGGAGCTAGATGTCGGGTTTATAATCAATCCATGTAGTGGTTTCATGTTCTGGGCGGCGAGAGGGGGTATCTAGGATTGAACGCCATGTTAACTCCTACTTAGTTTTCCCTCTATGTTAGTCACAAACTCTCATAAAAGCACTTACTATATCTCACTTTGTCTGGTACGTCCTGATTGGTTGAGATAGTTGTCACACGGATTATGCCCGCCAACCTTTGATCCTGTGTGATCTAACGGCCAGGACAACCCATTTATCTCTGCCCCACCCCCTCTTTCTATGGACGGATGCATGGTTTTGGCAGTGAGCATGACCACATCGTACTCTGTTCGTTGCGAACCAATGCCGAGTGCGCGCTCTAGGCGTGCTCCATGCCTGTCGCGATAATATTTTGACAAAATACATACAGTAACGATGACACGATATTATAGAAAGATATGGTAGTTACAATAATCACAATGCAGGACATGGCAGTTAGAACAATACTTACAAAATAACATTATACTCTACTTTTTGTCGTCGACATCATCGTTGTTGTCATCATCGTCATGGTCCTCACCACTGTAGCCGTCGGTGTCCTCCAATGACTCGTCAGCAACTCCCTCCTCATAGATCTTCACCCTCTCCTTGTAGGAGTCCTCCTCCTCCTTGTTGTCCCAGGGTCGACGTCACTCTCCGCTTCTTCTACCTCCAATTGATCCATGAAAGCCTCCTCGTTGGCCGAGTCGGAGTCGTCCTCATAGATAGCTCCTCTATTCCTCATGGCCTTCTTCATGGTGGTCTCGTAGGCCTTCTTCAGTCCTCCTTGGTCTTGGTTGTTGCTTGGCGCTCCTCCATATCTGCCGGTGCACCGCACTCCTCGGGCGTGGTGGGTATGACAAGCTTTGAAGTCGTGGTGTTCTTGAGAGCCGATGTCGATGGATCTAAGCATGTTTGGACACGTCGTGGTGCCTCAGATGGATGTCGGTGGGCACGAACGATGCCACGATGAGTAGGTGACACAGGACGGTCAGCCACCGGCAAGGATCTGGCACTACCACGACACAGTTCCATCCTGCGCGAGGAAGTTGTTCGGAATGTGCGATGGCGGGTACGTAGAGTTGGGTGCCAATCCTATCAGGGGCACAAGGAGCATACTCGAAGTTTAGTCACGTAAAAATTGTACTATATCTAAAATATCTATGTATTGGGAGTGTATCCACGTAACAATCAAAAAATGCACCCTCTCGCAACATCAAGAAGTGTCTAGTGCGTGCATGTCGACATGGAGTTCAACATATCAACATGTTGTGTCCATGCAATAGTTGCGTGCGTCATGCCAACCCCTTGAACACGTGACACACACTCGAAAGCACGCACGCACGCTAGACGTGCACCCCGTTTCTCACAATTACTTCCTCATAGTCCCACCTTGGCCCTTTTATCCACGAGATTATAGGCGGCACGTGTCGAAGCCCACCGAACCATCCATTGCATTAAAGCCAGTCGAACCGAGTCCCATCGTGTAGACTGTGGGGGTTTTATTCCCTGGTTCTGCCAGTCTCCCTTCGTTGAGAAGGAAGCAACATAGGCCATCGATTAAAGAATGAATGGTGGATGTATATTGAGATAGCATCGGAGTAGACAATGGTCTTGTATAAGACTGGACCACGTACTGGACTCTTTGACCATTCTCCTACATAATCACTTTCTTCTTCCTTATGCCCCCACCTCCCTCCATCTGCATTAGCCATGGCTCCCCGGAGGAGAGGCGTATTGACCATGCACGCGGAGAGAAACGAGAGAGCTCGCCACCAGGAACTTCTTGGTATACCAACTCCTTAATCTCCCCCTCTCACAGAGGCCCAAACTCTACTAGCAATGGCGTGGAATGTTCCAGTAGGCGAGGGATGCTTCTGGTACGCTCTTCTTCTTATTCTCTGTCTACTTCTTCTTCTTCTTCTTCTTCTTCTTCTATTTATTCTGCTACATATTCCAGGCCCTCTATGGACCCATAAAACAGCATGATGGCGGCACCGTTGCAGGACTCGTTTGGCCATGTTCCCCGGCTCAGCGAGGTAGGAAATCTCCACAATTTTTACTACACATAATGCTGCTGACATGCATTTGTTTTTATTTTTGAGATTCTAAATGTGGAATTATTAGATCATTTCTCCGGCGAGTAGGGATCACGCTCAATCATTTTTTCAATTTTGTCTTCATAGACACATTGGGTGTTTTGTGATTTGGATTAGTATTTCCCTAGAACCTACAGTAGAATTATAGAGTATCTATTTTAAATAACATGAATGATGCAACAAGCGAAGGCCGAGTGCCGTGACAAGGTGGCCATGATCAATGCCAAGATTGACAACCAACTACAGAGTGCATGCTCCCTAACCCAGGCTAATGAGCGCCTTTGAAGGCGTTTGTCTCTGCAGAAGGAGATCACGCTAGATTTTTCACTTAACATCAAGAGGCTTGAAGCAAAGCGCGATGAGCTGCATAAGTTAATCGCATACAGCTTAACCAAGTAAGACCTGACCATCAGGTTAATCAGGCAGCTCATGGGTGACAAGAAGAATCTCCAGAATAGATGCACCTTCCAAAAGAAGGAAGCCACCAAGGCACTTAGAGAACGCATCAACGAAGCAAAGGCTGCCATCGAAGCCTACCATGATAGGGACCGTTTCATGGATGAAGTGAGACGTATGAAGGAGGACATGGGCCGAGGGATCACCGTTCTTGAGGGTCTACAAAAGGATAACGAGGATCTAAGAGCCAAGCTGGAGGCATATCGGGCAATACCCAAGTCAGATTCTGAGTAGAGGGGGCATGAATCTCAGTTCATGCTCCACTACTATTGTAATTTATATATGTCATGCAATTAAGGAATCTTGGAGCAACTCCTTATTTTTCTGTTTATCTTATTTTCCTGTCAACTGAATTATGGGTTTGTGTTCTCATGAATGGACATCATCCTTTCTTTCCATTATGTATCTGAGCTTGCTTTTATATTATGACCATGCAACTACTATTTGGTTACATTGGAAAAATCCACATCACCTTTAATTGGAGAGAGTCCTAGGTTGCTTTGAAATTTAAATTAGGACTGTGCCACTAGTTGATCCTGTTTAATTGGGAAAAGTCCTACCTTGATATGACATTGAAATAAGGACCATGCTACTAGTTGATTATGTTAAATTTTGAACAATCCTAGATCAACGTGTCCTTCAAATTATGACTTTGACACTAGTTAATTCAGAAAAATGATGATCAGTCCTACATTGCTTCGTACTTGAAATTATGCAAGACCCACTAGTTGATTCATTTAACTATGGAAACTAACCACATATTTTTGTTGTAGCAAAAGAGGCAAAATCTCAACCCAGAACTGCCTACCTAGCTAAAGGACAAGATGGCCATCCAAATGGAGAAGCAGAATTTTCAGAAATTGGCCTCTGAATGCCTGAGAGAAGAAGTCGTGGTCCTTTATGACAAGTGACACAATATGAAGGTGGACATCGCTGGCTGGGTGAAACTTCACAAGAAAGGTCTCGCCTCGGTGTGTAAGGAGGAAATCATGAAGGAGCTCATGCAGGATAATCTTAAGCTTATAGATAAGCTTGTCGCATCCTAGACGGAGCGCTTGAACCTGCAAGAGGCGCATGTCCAAGTACTGAGGGAGCAAGTAAACACCAAAGCGAACCTAGTCGAACGAACCCTCAAACTGGCGGATCTCAGAAAGGAAAATGAGCATCTCCGGTCCAGGCTCAATGAAAACTATGTGTTCTTCTGAAATTAATTTGAAAACTATGCGTTCTAACAAACCAAAGCGTGTTTTATCCATGTAGTAGTGATTTTGTAAATGTGGACCTTACTCTATGCAAACTATGTGTTATTCTAAAATTAATTTTCTCAAGGATTGTGTTTGGATTAGTTAAGATTTCACAATTGCAAGTCTTACAGTAAACTAGTTTCATATACTGTCACTTCATCCTCTATAGATTGTCCTTGTTCACCTCGCGCTCCTTCTTCAGATCCTTCAACAGATCTGCAATGTATTACTCTAACTTCTTCTTCTCTTCCATGAGCTGATCCCTCTCCTTTTCTGATTTCTAAAGCTTCCATGCAGTTCCACCACGAAGTTCCCATTGATTGTGTCATTTAGTTCTGACTACATATTCTTGATTTCCTGTTCTAGCTCCTTATTTCCTACCAAAATCTTGTAATTTTTTCAGCTGCATCACAAGCATCGGTAAACCTCCCCGACCTTTAGAGCTCATACATATCCCATAACTGGGCTAAACATTTCTTAAGTACGTCTGGCCACTCAAGATCCACCCACTCTATTGCTTTACACACTGGGCCAACCTAAAAAAACACGAGACCTAATTATCAACATAACACTATACAATTTTCATCATGTCACCATTGTACATAATGAGAGCAAACCTGATTTGTACAACCCAAAACCCTTCTCCTAGTGTTACTGCCTTCAAATGCAACATATTTCCTTAATTTCAGCCCATGGTCACATGGTACTTCCCAATCGAGATCTAGGCCCTCCCAATGGGGGTCTTAGATCGTGAGTGGTACCTATAAGGGGACGAAAAACTAGAAATAAGCATGATTGCATGCACAAATGGAGCTCAGATCAAGGTAATTACCAATTCCTAACCATTACCAAGAAAACAAAGGAACTCACATCAGGGAAGGAAGACTCGATGTTGGAGAGAAGGTTGTCGCTACTCGACTTGTTGTCCTCGTCGTTCCAGGACGGCATGGCGAATGCGGCCGCGACAACGCGTTAGCAATGGTGAAGAGAGAGAGGAGGGAAGTGAGTGGAGAGATCAAGAGTGGGGAAAGTGAACCGTGTCAACATTACAACATTGAATAAATTGGCATATTTCAATAGTTTAATCGATACCATGCCCCGTGACTGTATTACTATCTCATAACTAATAGGTTTTATCTTTCTTCATTCTAATTTTTAATATTAATGATGTACTTATGTATCACTTTATTTAGTGATGGTTTCAATGAATGATATGTTCGAAAATCCCAATATCTCATAGAACATTATATTGCAATCTCTCAACAATCATAATCTCATAAACAAGTATAGTACATCATCTCAACAAATATAATCATGTCAACTACAATGTACTTATGTCTTATTACAACAACGATGGTTTCATTGAGTGATAAGTCCGAAAATCTCAACAGCTCACAGAACATTGGATTGCAATCTCTAAACAAACATGACCATAGAAACACAATTTCAAAGCAACACCAATCTTTGTTACAAATACAGGTAGGTGAACCCTGCGGTCCATATGACAAGCCTTGGGTAGAAGTTCTCATCAGATCTAATAAACGTCGATCACTTCGTTCTGTTCAGCCATAACATGGGCCTCTACATCCAATATAAGCTATTAAACAACATCAGAAATGGTAGCCATGAAGAACACCTTCTTGGTTTACTTCTTTTGTCGCATAATCTGCATCAGATCTTCAGTATCCAAAACCTCTATAAATTCCTGATTCTTATGATGCCACCACCGGAGTCGTGCCATCTGCTTAGGTTCAATAATGATTTCCTTACCAGTCATCTCTCTCATTTCAACAAGAGTTGTGTTTTTGGAATCAACGACTATCTCCATGGTTCATGATAAAACTGGCTTATTAACTTTGCCATCAAGTTTAGCCGTGTATGAATCCACCTATTTATGTATATTGAACTTAGCTTGATCAGCATCTGGTGGTCCGTAAACTCGAGCAGCAGAAGCTCAGGAAGCAAGATCTCTAGTATCAGCATACATATCATCAATCATCACTTCAACTTTCACCTTGCGATTAGCTGCACAACACTCCCAAAGCATCTGAAGCTCATGGGAGTGCTCAATTTGCATATAGGTATCACTCATGTTGCGCCACACCAATTTTGTCCTCTATATGGATCCCCAAGGAATCCTAGCATGAAGCATATCTATCAGCTACGAAACAAACCCAACCTCCTTGCAATTCACAATCAGACCCACATCTTGCCCGAACATAACCCTCTCGCAAGCAAAATCTAGTTTTGAAGTGTACTGGAAGACATGAACTATCAACTCATATAGGTCCGTTGTATCGAAGCTGGTCCTAATTTGATTAAAAAGGGGACCTTTCAGTTCATTCGACTCTACTTCGTAGTAACTAATCTACTAGTAAGACAAAGCACATATAAGAAAATTTCACCTCTCGCTCTTCTCCCGGGTGGTTTTCTTCGAGATCTGGGCTCCATGATCCTGCATTGCAGCCGAACACTCTGCCTCGGACCTAGCTTTTCTCTTCAAACCGCTGCTCGAAGGTACCTTGTTAGCAGACTTCTGGTTGACCTCCTCGCTAACCTGGGTGTGGACATCGCCGTTGCTTCGCTTGTCTAGCATTGCGCCAGAGACTCTGGTTCCAATGGAGCCGAATTAGTCGCTGACGTAGCTACCACCTTGGCCTTGCTAGACATGTTGGGCAAGGATATGGCGGGACAGGGAGAAAATGGACCGCCATTGCTGGATTTAGTATGGCGGGAGGGAGAAAAATGGCCGCCGCCGCTGAATTCAATGTGGGGGGGGGATAAAAAGGACAGCCGCCGGATTCAGTGTCAGGCGTTAGGAAAGTATAGAACAGGATTTTCCCCTACAACACGTGTAGGGTGACTTAGAAGGGGAACGACAGGGGAACGGTAGGTACTAGTGTAACGAAATATCCTGACATAATGGCGAAGATTTGAAAATATATGATTTGGCTACCATTCACTTGAAGTACCCCTCTCGGCACCCCCCCCCCCCAACTTTTTGGATCGCGGTGATTACAATCAACTTGGACCCCGTGATGCCTTGGCCTATGAACTTTCGGGCCACAAAGTAACAACCCCTCTACATGAGGTCTTTCAGGCGCATTAGCATTAACAAAGTTGTCTATGCACCTGATACGTCGGAAACGTATCTATAATTTTTTATGTTCCATGCTTGTTAGTATCTACTGTGATTTGCTTTGTCTACACTTGGAGGTGATTTTTACATGTTTTTTGGTACTAACCTATTAACAAGTTGCCACAGTGTCAGTTGCCTGTTTTCTGCTGTTTTTGGTTTTAGAAAAGCAAGTAAATAAATATTCTCGGAATTGGACGGGACAAAAGCCAAAGTCAATAACTTTTCGTGGGGAACAAGAAGTCCAGAGGGGAGACGGAGGAACAAACCAGGGAAGCCAGACCCCCTAGGCGCGACCAGGGGTGGGCCCACGCCTGGAAGGGGTGTGCCCCCCCTGGTCGCCTCCTCGGCCTTCCCCTTCGCCTATAAGAAGCCCCCGATGCAGAAACCCTAAGCACCCGATCAAATCTCCACGAAACCGTCTGTAGCCGCTGCCACCATCGTCCCTAGATTAGGGGGATCTGAAGTTCTTCCCGGCACCCTGCCGGAGGGGAGATCATCCCGGAGGCCTTCTCTCCAGTATGATGCGTGTAGTTCCACCTTGGACTATGGGTCCATGTAGTAGCTAGATGGTTGTATCTCCTCCTTTGTGCTTTCATGTATAGATCTTGTGAGCTCCGTTCATGATCAACATCTAACCTATTTGTATCATGCATGTTGTGTTTGCGGGGATCCGATGGATATTGAGATTATTATGTTGGTTTGATTAATGGTTTTGTCTTTGTGATTCTATCATGTCTATGTTGTTTGTGATCTTGCATGCTCTCTATTGTTAGTAGCTATCTTGGTCAAGTAGTTGCTAGTGACTCCAAGAGGGGGTATTTATGCTCGATAGTGGGTTCATGCCTCTAGTTTCCAAGGGAAGTGACAGAAATCTCTTCGGTTGTAGATGTGTTGTTGCCACTAGGGAGAAAACAACGGTCTCTTGTTCATGGAACATGTGGACTGTTTACCTTACACACTTTGCTTAAAGCATTTTTCTGTTGCTTGCAACTTAATACTGGAGGGGGTTCGGATGATAACCTGAAGGTGGACTTATAGTCATAGATGCAGCTGGATGGCGGTCTATGTATATTGTTGTATTGCCCAATCGAATCTCATAGGATCTTTTTGACTAGTAATTGCATTGTTATGCCTTGCTCAGTTCCTGTCAATTGCCCTGCTGTAATTTGTCTACCCTTCATGCCATGTTGTTTATCTAAGGAGAGCACCTCTAGTGAACTATGGACCCCGTTCCAATCTTTAACATTGATACATCTTCCACTGTTACTTGTTTACTTGCTGCAAACCATTACCTTCCACACCATACGTTTAATCCTTTGTTACAGCAAATCGGTGAGCTTGACAACCTCACTGATTCGTTGGGACAATGTCTTGAGTTTGTGTTGTGTAGGTTTCCACGTTGCTTGCAACACCTTTTAGACGTTTCCTTCCTCCTTTAGGTTCGATAACCTCGGTCTCTACTAAGGGAAACTTGCTGCTGTGTTCATCACACCTTGCTCTTGGGGTTCCAACGAAGTGTCCCACGTCAACACTGGGTGCACGCATCAAGATTTCTGGCGCCGTTGCCAGGGAGGCTAAGGACATCTTCGCAAGGGGAGTCCTCCACTTCCTTTCTCTTTACTTTGTTTTTAGTTTTCTTTGTTTCTTTGGCTTGGTTTTGTTTGCCTCTTTTCAAAAAACCCCAAAAAATTAGTCTAGTTTGGTTTGCTTGCTTTATTCAAAAACACAAAAAAATTAGTTCCTACTCTAGTTGCTACCATGTCTGGTTTTGGACCAACCTATATTTCCCCTATGGTAGAAATCTCCACTTTTAAGCAAAAAAGTGAAGAAAGTTTTAAAGAAGCTTGGTCCAGAATCTCTGCTTTACAGAGGGAAACTGAGCCTAAGGTGAGCCTTAGCTTGGTTATTGATAGTTTCTACCACGATATTTCTCTTCGTTATAGATATGCTTTGGATGTTGTGGCTGAGAAAGATTTTTTTCTATGTACTGAGGATGAATCTTTTGATGCCATAAAGAAATTAATCATGATTTATGGTACACCTGGCAAGTCTGATTCCTCTTTCACAAATATTTTTGCTAGGTTGAACACTCTTGATACCGGTATTGCTGCTATGAATAGTTGCTATCACATGCTTAGGGCTTACCATGATTATGTTCCCATAAATTATGAGCCTTCAAAGTGGTTTCCCACAATCAAAGTCTCAATAAACACTACACTTTTTGATGCTCGCTATGATATCATGTCTGAAGTTTGTCTCATGCCTAAAGATATTTATGATTCCTTGAGTCTTTGGGGGCTTACTGAAGGAGGAGAGGAAATCTCTCTTACCAACAATGCCACTTTATTGCCCATTGGAATAGTTGAAGGTGTGTTTACAAAAATCTTAGGGAAAATGGTGTCTACTGATTATCTTGTTATTGAATGTGTAGGCAAAGGACAGATCACACTTGGAAGATCTCTACTGAAACACCTTGGGGCAGTAATAAATGTGGGAAAAGGAATTGTGCATTTTGCTCCTCTGGTAAGCAATCATATCTTCCCTAAAGAGAATAAGAAAGGTAAGAAAGGAAAGAACAAGAGGGGTAATGCTTCATCATTTGAAAATACTTGATTCTTCTTGCTTATTGTGCCTAACTTAAAGGCGTTAAAGAAAAGTACTTGTTGGGAGATAACCCAAGAGTTTCCTTAAGTCTTGGAAGTTATTTCTTCAGTAATGACCTCTGCTTTGTAGGGATACGGGTAGGATACACTAGCGCAAAACAAAAAAATTCTACCGCGTATACCAGGATTACTGTTGTCATAGATCACGAGATTACCACTAGACACGCAGTTGCAGAATTGATGAAGCGCGTTGAGGCAGTGCAGACGTTCCATGTCTCCTCCTTTTCCTCGTCCCACGAGCAGCTCCCCTTGCGCGGCTTGTCCAAGCGCTACAGATGCAGCGCCTCCGAGGTATCCAAACGTACAAGGTGGAAGCATCAGACGCCGGACTGCTAGGTCTGCGCGTGCGACACAGGCGTGAGGAGTGGCGGCTGGGAATGATCTGAGGTCTAAGGTCTAACCCTGGTCAGCTCGCCCCACCCTCTCTTATAGGCGTCCCTAGTGGGCTTCTACATTAGCAGCCCATTAGTACCCTAAGCCTGGTCTAATTTGGATCCAATCCTCATTAGGCTTCCAGCCCCTTAAGTGTGTGACCCTATAGGTTCATATGCGTATAGACATGACACAAATACACTTATTATGTCAATAGTTGGTAGCGGCCTCTAGCAAGACGTGCCAACTCCTAAACGCATACAAAGATCATATCGGACGAACCATCACAAGGTTTAGTACATGTCTTTCCCTTTGCCTCACGATATTTGGTCTAGCTCCAAGCTGACCTCCCTTTCTCGATACCGTGATTCGGAATCCCTTTACTAGGTTAACTCTTAACCATATGTAGCACGGCCATGCATTTCTGGATCCGATCACTCGAGGGGCCCAGAGATATCTCTCTCAAGTAGAGAGGGGAAAATCCCATCTTGATTGACCATGCCTTGCAGCATGCTTCAGGACAAACCCGAAAGCTACCTTTATAACTACCCAGTTACGGTGCAGCGTTTGATAGCCCCAAAGTAGGTCGATCCACATCTCAAGTACATGCGACAATCTCAGGTCTAAGGACAAAACGTACACGATGTGTAGAGAGAGAGCTACAACTAATTGCCAGTCTCAGTTTGGGTCAGTCCAACCCCATGTTCATAACATGTGTCCACATCATTGGTTTGACATCTCCATGTCTATGACTTGCGAAACATAGTCATCAACCAATCGAAGTGCTAGTCTAATATTCACGTGTGTCCTCACATGAACTCCGACTAGGGACAACTCTTAAATAACCATACAAGTATAGAGTTTCACAAACAATTCACGTAATTGCCAATCAATACAAGTTGCCTGATATGGATATTCAAGGAACATTACAATAACTCATGTATACATATGAAATATAATCATCTCTATGATTGCCTCTAGGGCATATTTCCTTCATCCTTGTACTTTTTGTTTGCTTTCTGTGCCAAGAATGACCTCTAATGAGAGGGAAGTAAGATTTGGGGAGTTGCTGTCCCGAAACAGATTTCTGTCCTCCACCAAAAAAATTCGTGAGGAGTATCTCTGTAACTCGGATTGAGCTCAAAATTTACAAATAAATCTCCCAGTATGTAAGATAACTTTCGTTAGTTCAACACATTTTGATTTTAGCAATAGAAGATGTTCGAAAAAATCGGATTCTACCTGCTGGTCTGTTTCGACAGATTTCTGCCATTATTTGCATTTGCTTCTTATTGATTCCTTTTTGAGTTCTCTTTTGGGGAATTGAGCTTTTTGAAGGAGTTAATATAGTATCTTGTGTTTTTAGTGAAAAGCCTTTCTGTTCCAAAGCTTTGCCAGATTTCTAATATCTTTTGAATAAACTAATGTTGCTAATGAAGATTGTGTGATGTTTTGTATGAAGGAAAAAAATTTCAGGTGTAGAGAGCGAACGATGCAATGAGACGAAGAATGGAAAAAAGCTCAAGCTTGGGGATGCCACAATAGGTTTCAACCCAAGAAATATCCAAGAGGTACAAGCGTCAAACCTTGGGGATGCCCAAGGCATCCCCTTCTTCATTAATAAAAATCTCAGATCTGTCTAGACACTTCGTTTTATTGTTTCATGCACAGTTGTGTTGTTCTTGGAGCATCTTAGTTTTTGTTTGCTTTGCTTAGGTTGTTTAGTTTGCTTGAATAAAGTAGTTTGGACCCCCGTTCTCGCTGTGTTGTTTTGCAAATAAGTTGCTTGGTGTTGGAAAGGATAGTAAGTTCTTGCTTGAAGTGCAAGAGGAGCTTGCATTGACTGTGACTTAGAATTTAGCATGACATGCTAGGTGTTGTTTTCGCATTATGCTTAGTGGTTATTGATGTAGTATGTATTGTTCCAAACAATTGGAATTGCTTAGTGTGCCTTGAAGAAATTATGCGTTGTTTTAGCATTCAAAAGCATAGTATTGCGGTATTCTCCTTTGATGCTTTGCTTGGGTTGACTTGGCACATGATCACACCATGCTATGACTATGACAAGTCACCATTAGCCTCTATGATCATTTATTCCTTGACTTGTAGTACCACTCTATGATTTGATTAGTAATGCTTTGTTGCTGCATGATTATGGCCATTATGCTCTCTTAGTTGGTTGCTCCCAGTCTTTTGCTATCCTCCACTTGTATGAGTAAGCTCTACTCATGCTTCCAACTCCCAAGAAACCAAGTTATTCCAAAGTGTCCACTATAAACTCCTATGCATGGTGTGTTACACCATTCCAAGTATATTCTTGTTTTCAATTATCTTCCAATTAAAAACTATTTTGTTTTGTGAAAACTTAGTGATTAAAGCCCTCACAAACTTAATGGCACACTTTATATTCTTTGTGCCTAATAAACTTGAACCATTGTGGCGCTATGTTGTATATGCTTGCACTTATACATTGGAATTAGCAGAACCATGTTGTCATGGGGAATGTTTTCAATATTGCACTTGTACTTTGTACTCAGTTGATATCATGCTCTTTTGTCTATGGATGTCACTGGTGTGAAATAAAGAGGGAACTTGTAAGTCCATGGAGTATGTATTCTGTGTTAGCGAAATGCCTGGGCTGCTAGCCTAAGCCATACCTAATCATGGTGGAAACTTGCAGCATCACCATAGTGAGCTATCTATGAAGCATCCTCAATAAAAAACTATGCATATATTAAATAAAAAGATTGCTGAGATGCTCATTGTCTGCTTGCCTTGTCATTTTGGTTATGGGAAAGCTCCTGTACCATGTGCAAGGGGTACCCCGTTAGCGGTTCTCAATGATATGCAAATACTTACAATGACAAGAACTTAACTGGGCCTGAAGATGACTAGCATGAGGTGTGGCCCTCATATTCAAGGGACTTGAGAGTGCCAGCTTATACTTCGTCAAGCATATACTCCCTAGTTCGTTTACTTTAACCTTAATCACTTCAAGATGCTTATGATAGGGGAAATGAGGGATGAAAGCTAACAAGTACCATAATTTTTGGAAGCTCTTTTTGAAACTTGAAATCCCTGCTTCCTTTACAAAAAGTCCTTTCTTCCACCACTATTGAGTCTCCACCTTCTACATTTAGGAAACATTAAGAGAGCATAGTTTTCATTCTGTGTGCACTGTTCCAAAGCTTATTGATTGATGCATATTGTGATATTACTTGTTCTTGTGTTATTTGTTTCTAGTCACCCTTGTGAACTTTGAAGGTGTCCTATGCATCTATTTGCTACTCTATGAGGGACAAGCTGAATGCCACTATGCTATGTTTTCTGTAAGTGAAACAAACAAACTTTTTCAATGCATGTTATTCATGATCTTTGTTTGTAGCCTTTCATGTTGCATGCATAGTTACTATGTCCTATTGTTAGAAGTCCATCTTTCATGCACATGTTTAGAGTTCTTTGATCCCAGCTTTCAGTGCTTGCAAATGGTTGGATCTTTATTGTGAGTGTGCATGTCACCTCAAAAATTATTCTTTTATCACTTACCTACTCGAGGACGAGCAGGAGTTAAGCTTGGGGATGCTTGATACGTCGGAAACGTATCTATAATTTTTGATGTTCCATGCTTGTTAGTATCTACTTTTCTTTGCTTTGTCTACACTTTGAGGTGCTTTTTATATATTTTCTGGTACTAACCTATTAACAAGTTGCTACAGTGCCAGTTGCCTGTTTTCTGCTATTTTTGGTTTCAGAAAAGCTAGTAAAGAAATATTCTCGGAATTGGACGGGACAAAAGTCAAAGTCAATAACTTTCCGTGGGGAACAAGAAGTCTAGAGGGGAGACGGAGGAATGAACCAGGGCAGCCAGACCCCCTAGGCATGGTCAGGGGTTCGCCTGCGCCTGGGAGGGGTGTGGCCCCCCTGGTTGCCTCCTCGGCCTCCCCCTTCGCCTATAAGAAGCCCCTGATGCAGAAACCCTAAGCACCCGATCAAATCTCCACGAAACCATCTGTAGCCGCTGCCACCATCGTCCCTAGATCGGGGGGATCTGAAGTTCTTCCTGGCACCCTGTCGGAGGGGAGATCGTCCCGGAGCCTTCTCTCCGGTATGATGCGTGAGTAGTTCCACCTTGGACTATGGGTCCATGTAGTAGCTAGATGGTTGTATCTCCTCCTTTGTGCTTTCATGTATAGATCTTGTGAGCTCTGTTCATGATCAAGATCTAATCTATTTGTAATCATGCATGTTGTGTTTGTGGGGATCAGATGGATATTGAGATTATTATGTTGGTTTGATTAATGGTTTTGTCTTTATGATTCTATCATTTCTATGTTGTTTGTGATATTGCATGCTCTCTGTTGTTAGTAGATATCTTGGCCAAGTAGTTGCTAGTGAATCCAAGAGGGGGTATTTATGCTTGATATTGGGTTCATGCCTCTAGTTTCCAAGAGAAGTGACAAAAATCTCTTCGGTTGTAGATGTGCTATTGCCACTAGGGCGAAAACAACAGTCTCTTGTTTATGGAATAGGTGGACTGTTTACCTTACACACTTTGCTTAAAGAAGTTATTGTTGGAGATATGCCCTAGAGGAAATAATAAATATGGTTATTATTATATCTTTGTGTTTATGATAAATGTTTACATTCATGCTATAATAGTATTAACAAGGAAACATTAATACTTGTGTGATTT
Source organism: Avena sativa (assembly GCA_916181665.1). Lineage (NCBI taxonomy): Eukaryota > Viridiplantae > Streptophyta > Magnoliopsida > Poales > Poaceae > Avena > Avena sativa. The sequence goes on from OV702285.1 coordinate 448,943,402, forward strand.
GTAAACTTAATTTGAAGTCCCTGGTAAAGCCTCTATATAATACAGGCTTGTTGGTTAATAGATGATTGTGGTTTCCCTATCATGAACATTGAGATGTTATTAACAACAAGATCATATCGTTAGGAGAATGATATGATGGACATACTCCTATAGATAAGCGTAGCATAAAGATCAAGTCATTTTAATAGTTCAAGTGCTATATGCTTTCTGATACATAGTAATCTAATTCCTTTGACCATGAGATCATGCATATCACCTTTACCGGATGGATGCTTTGATGACATCGACACCACACCGTAACTGGGTGGCTATAAAGGTGGCATTGAGTGTTTGGAAAGTGTTGGTTGAAACACATGGATCAAGAGTGGGATTTGTCCATCCATATGACGGATAGATATACTCTGGGCCCTCTCGGTGAAATGTCATCCAATTAGCTTGCAAGCATGTGACTGGATCACAAGGGATCACATATCACGGGAACGAGAAAAGAGTACTTATCGGTAACGAGGTTGAACTAGGTATGCAGAGATACCGACGATCATAACCTCGGATAAGTAACATATCGTGAGACAAAGGGAAATTGATATCGTATGTAAGTGGTTCATTCGATCGCAAAGTAATCGTAGAAATATGTGGGAGCCATATGAATTTCCAGATTCCTCTATTGGTTATTGTTCGGAGAAGTGTCTCGATCATGTACGCATAATTCACGAACCGTAGGGAGACACACTTAAGGATTCGACGTTGTTTGAGTAGTTATGGAATGATGAGAAAGAGACCGAATGTTGTTCGGAGTCTCGGATGGGATCCGGGATATCACAAGGAGATCCGGAATGGTCCGGAGAATAAGATTCATATAAGGAAAGTCCCGTTTCGGAGTTGGGGAATGTTTCCGGTGTTTTCATCGGGAATGTTCTAGAATGTTCCGGAATGTCCGGCACTTCGGAGGGGAAGGGTACATGGATGTGTTGTATCAATTTGGTATGATTGCATCATGTACTAAGTGTCATCGTTGTTCCAAATAAAGGATTAATTCAAATCCTAGTGTGAAAAGTCAAATAGCTAAATTGAAAAGTCAAACGGCTAAATTTGGAAAGTGGAAAAGAGGAGGAAGGGGGAAACCGAGTTGGGGAGGAGTTCCCTCCTCCAACCGGCGGCGCCCCCTCCAAGCCGAGTTGGGGAGGGACTCCTCTCCCTCCCCCTTGGCCGGCCGGCCCCTCCACCTATATAAGGAGGGGCAGGGCTCCCTCCTAGGACACACAAGTACCTCTCCTCCAAACCCTAGCTTGGCGCCACCACCTCCTGCAGCTGCCGCCGCCCCCTAGGGTTGCCCTAGCCGCCGACTTGGGGTATCCCAAACCCTAGCCGCCGGCTCTAGCACCTCCTCCTTGGTGTGTCTAAAACCTAGATCGCCGAGGAGCTCTCTCATACTCCACCATACTCGCTCCGGCTTAAGGCGAAGCCCTGCGAGATCTCCCCTCTACTTCCGGTATCACGCCATTGTGCTGCCGGAATCGCGAGGAGAGTGCTACAACCTCCGCTGCCTGCTGGAACAAGGGAGAGGAAGGTCTTCGTCGAGTACCGAACGTGTGACCGACTGCGGGAGCGCTGCCGGAACGCAGCGCCGGAAGGATCGTCTACGCGATCTTGAGATCGGCAAGAGTACGACTACATCACCCACGAGAATCCACTCTCGTCAAACACTTTGGAATCTTCGAGGGTAAGTTATTCCATCGACTCGTTGCTACAATCTAGTAGATAGATCTTGGCTTGTTTGTTTGTATGCGGTAGAAATTTTTTGTTTTCCATGCTACGAAACCCTACAGTGGTATCAGAGCCGTGTCTATATGTAGATCTGTTGCACGAGTAGAACACAATGGTCATTGTGGGCGTTGATGCTTTTATTGTCGATTGCTTCTTGTGTACTTTGCATCTTGCGGTATGTTGGGATGAAGCGGCCCGGGCTAACCTTACATGACATCGTTCATGAGACTTGCTCCACGCTTGACATGCAACTTGTATTGCATAAGTGGCTTTGCGGGTGCCTGTTTCTCCTAGCATAGTTAAGATCCAATTTACAACGGGTGATTAACAGTACTAGTATCAATGTTGTGGTTCATGTTCGTAAGTTAGAACGACACTTATTGAAAGCCCCAAACCACGTAAAACATGCAAAGAAAGTAGAGGCGTCTAACTTTGTTTTGCAGGGGTGTGCAGTGATGTGATATGGCCATGATTGTGATTATATTTGATGTATGCAATGTTCCTTATTGTAAGTTGGCAACCGGCAGGAGCCATATGGTTGTCTTTAATTTATGTTAAGACCCGCGCGTCTATTCAAAGTAGTTGTAATAGTTGAAGCCGGTGGACGACAACCATGGAGGAGCGTCATTGACCTTGATGCAATGCCGGTAATGATGGAGATCATGTTCGTGCTAGAAGATGGAGATCGGAAGCACAAAGAAGAAAGGCCATATCATATCACATATTATGAATTGCATGTGATGTTAATCCTTTATGCATCTTGTATTGCTTAGTAGACGACGGTAGCATTATAAGATGATCCCTCATGCACATAAATTTCAAGTCATAAAGTGTTCACCCTTAGTTAGCACCGTTGCTAAAGCTTGTTGTTTCGAAGCACCACGTGATGATCGGGTGTGTTAGATTCCGCAAGTGTATACAACGTGAGAAAGCCAGATTTGCTCATGCGGAAACTAAGGTTTGATTTTGACGAGCCTAGCATGTACAAACATGGTCTCGAAACACGGATCACCGAAAGGTAAAGCATGAATCATATAGTAGATATGATGAACATGTCGATTGTTCGCCATTGAAACTATATCAACTCTCGTGATGATCGGTGTTGATGTGGTGGATTTGGTTTGTGTGATCACTAAGACAATGTGAGGGATATTGTTTTGAGTGGGAGTTCACCTAGATTAATTATTAATTTGAACTCAATTTGTCATAAACTTAGTCTAAACTATTGCAAATATGTTGTAGATCAATGGCAGCCCCTACCATCAATTTTAATGCGTTCCTAGAGAAAGAAAAGTTGAAAAACAATGGAAGCAACTTCGCGGATTGGTTCCGCAATTTGAGGATTGTCCTCACAGCTGGTAATTTGACCTATGTGCTGGATGCACCGCTGGGTGACCAACCTGCAGCTGATGCTTCCGATGAAGTAAAGAATGTTACCTCACTCGGAAGACTCAGTACTCCACAGTTCAGTGTGCTATCTTGTATGGTTTAGAATCGGAGCTTCAGAAAAGGTTTGAGAATTCAGACCCATATGATATTGTCGAGGATCTCAAATTGATCTTTGAGACTCATGCGGCAATTGAAAGCTATGAGGCTTCTGAAAAGTTCTTTAACTGCAAGATGGAAGAGGGCAGCTCCGTCAGTGAGCATGTGCTTAAGATGTCTGGGCACGCAAACAAACTTCAAAGCTTGGGTATAGTGATTCCTAATGCTTTGGGGATTTACCGTGTCCTCCAATCACTACCACCAAGTTACAAGAACTTTGTGATGAACTACAACATGCAAAACATGAACAAGACGTTGCCAGAACTCTTTGCCATGTTGAAGTCTGCAGAAGTGGAGATCAAGAAAGAGCACCAAGTGTTGTTGGTCAATAAGACCACCAAATTCAAGAAAGGCAAGTCTAAGCAGAAGGGACACTTCAAGAAGGGTGGTAAGAAAGTTACCACGCCGACGAAGAAGACCAAGGCTGGACCTAAGCCTGATACTGAGTGCTTTTACTGCAAGGGAGAAGGTCACTGGAAGCGGAATTGCCCAAAGTACTTGGCGGATTTGAAGAACGGCAACATCAAGAAGAAAGGTATATCTGATATACATGTTATTGATGTGTATCTCACTAGTACTCGTAGTAGTGCCTGGGTATTTGATACTGGTTCGGTTGCTCATATTTGTAACTCGAAACAGGTGCTGCAGAATAAACGGAAGCTAGCGAAGAACGAGGTGACGATACGCGTGGGAAACGGATCAAAGGTTGATGTGATCGCGGTTGGCACGCTACCCCTTCATCTACCATCGGGATTAGTTTTATACTTAAATAATTGTTATTTGGTGCCTACGTTGAGCATGAACATTATATCGGGATCTTGTTTATTGCGAGACGGTTACTTGTTTAAATCCGAGAATAATGGTTGTTCGATTTATATGAGTAATATGTTTTATGCACATGCACCTTTGATAGATGGTCTATTCTTATTGAATCTCGATGGTGGAAATACACATATTAATAACATTGAGGCTAAACATTTGAAATCGAGCGATAACTCGACCTATATGTGGCACTGTCGTCTTGGTCACATTGGAGTGAAGCGTATGAAGAAACTCCATTCTGATGGACTTCTTGAATCACTTGATTTCGAATCACTTGATAGATGCGAAGCATGTCTGATGGGTAAAATGACTAAGACTCCATTTTCTGGTATGATGGAGCAAGCTACGGACTTATTGGAAATCATACATACCGATGTGTGTGGTCCGATGAGTGTAGCATCGCGCGGTGGTTATCGTTATGTTCTTACCTTCACGGATGACTTGAGTAGATATGGGTATATCTATTTCATGAAACATAAGTCCGAAACTTTCGAGAAGTTTAAGGAATTTCAAAGTGAGGTAGAGAATCAACGTAACAAGAAGATTAAATTTCTACGTTCTGATCGTGGAGGTGAATATCTAAGTAACGAGTTTGGCGAGCATTTGAAGAAATGCGGAATACTTTCGCAGTTGACACCGCCGGGAACACCACAGCGTAATGGTGTGTCCGAACGTCGTAATCGAACTCTCGTAGATATGGTTCGTTCTATGATGTCACTTACAGATTTACCGCTATCATTTTGGGGTTATGCATTAGAAACAGCCGCATTCACTTTAAATAGGGAACCATCTAAATCCGTTGAAACGATACCGTATGAATTATGGTTTGGGAAGAAACCTAAATTGTCGTTCCTTAAAGTTTGGGGTTGCGAAGCCTATGTAAAGAAGTTACAGTCGGACAAGCTTGAACCCAAAGCGGAAAAATGCGTCTTCATAGGATACCCGAAGGAAACTATTGGGTATACCTTCTATCACAAATCCAAAGGCAAAATCTTCGTTGCTAAGAATGGATCATTTCTAGAGAAGGAATTTCTCTCGAAAGAAGTGAGTGGAAGGAAAGTAGAACTCGACGAGGTTGTCGAACCTTCTCTCGAAATTGCGAGTAGCGCAGCACCGGAAGAAGTTACTGTGGTGCCTGCACCAATAAGAGAGGAAGCTAAGGATGATGATCATGAAACTTCGGTTGAAGTTGCTACAGAGCCTTGCAGGTCAACGAGAACTCGTACCACTCCAGATTGGTATGATCCAGTTATGAGTGTCATGTTGGTGAACAACACCGATGACCCTGAGACATATGAGGAAGCGATGATGAGCCCAGATTCCAATAAATGGCAAGAAGCCATGAAATCCGAGATTGGATCCATGTACGAAAACCAAGTATGGACTTTGGTGGACTTACTGGATGGCCGGAAGGCTGTCGAGAACAAATGGATCTTCAAGAAGAAAACAGATGCTGATGGTAATGTTACTGTCTATAAAGCTCGACTTGTCGCAAAAGGGTTTCGACAAATTCAAGGAGTTGACTACGATGAGACTTTCTCACCGGCAGCAAAGCTAAAGTCTGTGAGGATTATGTTAGCAATCGCTGCATATTACGATTATGAGATATGGCAGATGGATGTCAAAACAGCATTCCTCAATGGAGACATTGATGAAGAGTTGTATATGATGCAACCAAAGGTTTTGTCGATCCTAAAGATGCTAACAAGGTATGCAAACTTCAATGGTCCATCTATGGATTGAAGCAAGCATCCTGAAGTTGGAATCAACGTTTTGATAAGGTGATCAAAAGTTTTGGTTTTATACAAACTTATGGAGAAGCTTGTATTTACAAGAAAGTGAGTGGGAGCTCTGTAGCATTCTTAATACTATATGTGGATGACATATTGTTGATTGGGAATGATGTAGACCTTCTTAATAGTGTCAAGGAATATTTGAATAATAGTTTTTCAATCAAGGATCTTGGCGAAGCAGCTTACATATTAGGCATAAAGATTTATAGAGATAGATCGAAACGCCAAATATCATTGTCACAGAGTACATATTTGGACAAAGTTCTAAAGCGGTTTGGAATGGAAGATAGCAAGAAAGGGTTCTTGCCCATGTTGCCCAATACGACCTTGAGTAAAACTCAAAGTCCGACATCGGCAGAAGATAGAGAAAGGATGAGTAAGACTCCCTATGCCTCAGCCATAGGATCTCTAATGTATGCCATGCTATGTACTAGACCCGACATTGCATATGCTATTAGTTTAACTAGCAGATATCAAAGTGATCCAGGAGTGGATCATTGGACAGCGGTCAAAAACATCCTTAAGTACTTGAGAAGAACTAAGGATATGGTTCTTTCTTATGGAGGTGATGAACAGCTCGTTGTTAATGGTTACACCGATGCTAGTTGGAACACCGATCCGGATGATTCTAAATCACAATCTGGATACGTATTTATTTTGAATGGTGCAGCAGTTAGCTGGAGGAGTGCAAAGCAAAGCGTTGTGGCGAGATCTTCAACTGAATCGGAATACATGGCTGCTTAGGAGGCTTCACAAGAAGCGATATGGATGAAAGAGTTCATTACAGAGTTGGGTGTGGTTCCTAGTGCGCTGGACCCAATGTCTATCTACTGTGATAACATGGGCGCCATAGCCAATGCGCAAGAACCAAGGTCACACAAGAAGCTGAAGCATATCAAGCTACGTTTTCACGCTATTCGAGAACATATCCAGGGTGGGGATATAAAGATTTGCAAAGTACACACAGATCTGAATGTGGCGGATCCGTTGACTAAACCTCTCCCAAGGGCAAAACATGACCAGCACCAAACTGCCATGGGTGTTCGGTATATTACCATGTAATCTAGATTATATGACTCTAGTGCAAGTGGGAGACTGTTGGAGATATGCCCTAGAGGCAATAATAAATATGGTTATTATTATATCTTTGTGTTTATGATAAATGTTTACATTCATGCTATAATAGTATTAACAAGGAAACATTAATACTTGTGTGATTTGTAAACTTAATTTTAAGTCCCTGGTAAAGCCTCTATATAATACCGGCTTGTTGGTTAATAGATGATTATGGTTTCCCTATCATGAACATTGAGTTGTTATTAACAACAAGATCATATCGTTAGGAGAATGATATGATGGACATACTCCTATAGATAAGTGTAGCATAAAGATCAAGTCATTTTAATAGTTCAAGTGCTATATGCTTTCTGATACATAGTAATCTAATTCCTTTGACCATGAGATCATGCATATCACCTTTACCGGATGGATGCTTTGATGACATCAAACACCACACCGTAACTGGGTGGCTATAAAGGTGGCATTGAGTGTTCGGAAAGTGTTGGTTGAAACACATGGATCAAGAGTGGGATTTGTCCATCCATATGATGGATAGATATACTCTGGGCCCTCTCGGTGAAATGTCATCCAATTAGCTTGCAAGCATGTGACTGGCTCACAAGGGATCACATATCACGGGAACGAGAAAAGAGTACTTATCGGTAACGAGGTTGAACTAGGTATGAAGAGATACCGACGATCATAACCTCGGATAAGTAACATATCGTGAGACAAAGGGAAATTGATATCGTATGTAAGTGGTTCATTCGATCGCAAAGTAATCGTAGAAATATGTGGGAGCCATATGAATTTCCAGATTCCTCTATTGGTTATTGTTCGGAGAAGTGTCTCGATCATGTCCGCATAATTCACGAACCGTAGGGAGACACACTTAAGGAGTCGACGTTGTTTGAGTAGTTATAGAATGATGAGAAAGAGACCGAATGTTGTTCGGAGTCTCGGATGGGATCCTGGATATCACGAGGAGATTCGGAATGGTCCGGAGAATATGATTCATATAAGGAAAGTCCCGTTTCGGAGTTGGGGAATGTTTCCGGTGTTTTCATCGGGAATGTTCTAGAATGTTCCAGAATGTCCGGCACTCCGGAGGGGAAGGGTACATGGATGTGTTGTATCAAGTTGGTATGATTGCATCATGTACTAAGTGTCATCGCTGTTCCAAATAAAGGATTAATTCAAATCCTAGTTTGAAAAGTCAAATAGCTAAATTGAAAAGTCAAACGGCTAAATTTGGAAAGTGGAAAAGAGGAGGAAGGGGGAAACCGAGTTGGGGAGGAGTTCCCTCCTCCAACCGGCGGCGCCCCCTCCAAGCCGAGTTGGGGAGGGACTCCTCTCCCTCCCCCTTGGCCGGCCGGCCCCTCCACCTATATAAGGAGGGGCAGGGCTCCCTCCTAGGACACACAAGTACCTCTCCTCCAAACCCTAGCTTGGCGCCACCACCTCCTGCAGCTGCCGCCGCCCCCTAGGGTTGCCCTAGCCACCGACTTGGGGTGCCCCAAACCCTAGCCGCCGGCTCTAGCACCTCCTCCTTGGTGTGTCTAAAACCTAGATCGCCGAGGAGCTCTCTCATACTCCACCATACTCGCTCCGGCTTAAGGCGAAGCCCTGCGAGATCTCCCCTCTACTTCCGGTACCACGCCGTTGTGCTGCCGGAATCGCGAGGAGAGTGCTACAACCTCCGCTGCCTGCTAGAACAAGGGAGAGGAAGGTCTTCGTCGAGTACCGAACGTGTGACCGACTGCGGGAGCGCTGCCGGAACGCAGCGCCGGAAGGATCGTCTACGCGATCTTGAGATCGGCAAGAGTACGACTACATCACCCACGAGAATCCGCTCTCGTTAAACACTTTGGAATCTTCGAGGGTAAGTTATTCCATCGACTCGTTGCTACAATCTAGTAGATAGATCTTGGCTTGTTTGTTTGTATGCGGTAGAAAATTTTTGTTTTCCATGCTACGAAACCCTACAGTTGTCTGTTGCTTGCAACTTAATACTGGAGGGGGTTCATATGATAACCTGAAGGTGGACTTCTAGTCATAGATGCAGTTAGATGGCGGTCTATGTATATTGTTGTATTGCCCAATCGAATCTCATAGGATCTTTTTGACTAGTAATTGCATTGTTATGCCTTGCTCAGTTCCTGTCAATTGCTCTGCTGTAATTTGTTTACCCTTCATGCCATGTTGTTTATCTAAGGAGAGCACCTCTAGTGAACTATGGACCCCGGTCCAATCTTTACCATTGATACATCTTCCACTGTTACCTGTTTACTTGCTGCAAACCATTACCTTCCACACCATACGTTTAATCCTTTGTTATAGCAGACCGGTGAGCTTGAAAACCTCACTGATTCGTTGGGACAAAGTCTTGAGTTTGTGTTGTGCAGGTTTCCACGTTGCTTGCAACACCTTTGAGACGTTTCCTTCCTCCTTCAGGTTCGATAACCTCGGTCTCAACTGAGGGAAACTTGCTGCTGTGCTCATCACACCTTGCTCTTGGGGTTCCAACGAAGTGTCCCACGTCAACACTGGGTGCACGCATCAGCACCTATTAAATAAAATTCTCCCCTTGGCTGACTCAGCTGCCGCGACTCCCTCCTATCATGTTTCGCTAACTTTTCACCATGGAAAGTCCAAGTCTTGTAGGACGGTGTGAACCCATAATTGACCAGGTGACTACTGACATCATCCCTCGACTGTATATTCAGGTTCTTGCATTTTGTACAGGGGGAGAAAAATTTTCTAGGTCTAGTAGGGATGTCAAACGCCAGTTTCATGAAGTCCTCGGCCTTTTCTTTCCATTCCAAGGTAAAGTCCCACTTACTGACATAGCCCCCATACATCCAGTCACGATTGTCCATCCTCTAATCAGTATGAAAACAGACATATACAATTCTTTCAATTAATCATTCCACTAAATAAATCAGGTATTAGTTCGATTAATTTTAGCAAATATAGATTTTACAGCATGCATATATCCACATATCTCTCTAATAGGTAAAGAGGATCCTAGCAACCGTCGGATCCGTAGATTAGGTATGTTCTCCCTGCTCTACCCCGATCCGAGACAGAATTTCGACAGCACCTCCCCGCTGCTCTCCCTATACACATCTCGGCAAAAATCCAAGAGGTATGTGCATCCGGAGAACAATGAGGAGGCACAGTCAACATACTTTCTCAGATCGGAGTAGAACAGGGAAAACATACCCAACTACGCATCCCTCGGTTGTCTCGATAAATGATGTAAGAGTTACGGTTCATAATATACGAGACCACTAATGCATATTTATCTGTGTTACCCTTACGGTCGGGAAGAAGCGCCTAGGTAACGCGACATACTTGGTGATATAGAAACGAAAATAACCCTAGGTACAAGAGAGGAGAATTGATTTTTTCCTGGAAGCATGAGCGATGGCCGAGGAAGAAGATATGTGACCTTCTGGCAAAATCCCCTCCGATGACGGGCCTCCCATCAAACTCAACCCATATCCTGCATGAAATAAAATACATCAATTCAAACATTGCACTAATTAGATTTTAGTATAATCTACTATTACTAAACTATTTCTAAACAATCCCCTAAAACAAACTATTCTATCTATTTATCTACCCTAATTCTAAATATTTATCTACCCTAAAGCATTCCTACACATTGCCTAAAACAATACCTAAATACCCTAATAACATAATATTGCATGCATGTGACAATATGCAAGAAATACATATTACCTAAATACCCTAATAATCTAAATACCCTAACTAAAAAGAAACAAAGAAAAAGGGAGTTGAGATCTCCCGTGGTGTTTGTGGACGTGGAGGAGGGACCGTCCGGGGTGGCGAGTTGGTGCAGGAGGAGGGAGCGGCCGCAGCGCTCTAAGAGGGAGGGGCTGTCCGGAGGTTCTCAGAGCACCGGCGGGACGATGGCCACGGGCAGCGCATGAGCTACTGAGGACCACCTCGGGCGGACATGGTGGCACAACAGGATGTAGGGAGAATAAGAGGGGTCTGGAGGTTGCGAAGGGAGGAGGCAGTGGAGGGGCGGCAACAGGGGCCGTCGACATAGGAAGTGGCCATGGCGGCAGACACACATAGGTAGAGAGCTAGGCGGCTGTCTTTTTTCTCTCGTTCGATTTGGCTCGAGCATGGGCCGCGGGAGGGGATTTTAGGATTTGGGATTTTCCATGTAGGTCCCTTTTCCGTGTGCCTTCTCCCTTTGCCGTGTGTAGGCACATGGCAAAGAAGCTCATTGCCGTGTGTTTTGTCTTTATCGTGTGCTTTTCCTTAATTTTTTTACTTTCTTTCAATTGTATTTATTTTAGTACTTATATTAATTCTTTAAATTGCTTTAGTATTTTAGAGTATTATTTTTTGAACTTTTTATTAGTATTAGTTCCCAAGTGTGACCCCCTTCATAGACATGCGTTGTCACCTAAAAATGAAGGTTTTGGAATTTAATTATTAGGGGGAAACTCCCTGTTTCGGTGAAACCGGTTTGGATCTCGTCACAACTTGTGCCCAAACATGGTTTGTAATTATTCTATGACCTAACCAAGCACAAACCAAGATAAAAGTCCACCGGTCTAACCCCATCCGAAGAATATCTAGGGGTAGACGATCGAGGGCCCACACATCAAGCTTTCGTAGGAAAAAGCGTTTCGGGGCATCGGAATACCTCCAAACCTTGATTGTGATCCTATAATGTGTATTAAAGTGTGGTGGAATAATATTGAAATGTCCAAAATCTGATTCACAAGTGTGACCCCCTTCGCAGACATGTGCTGTCACCTAAAAACGAATGTTTTGGAATTTAATTATTAGGGGGAAACTCCCCATTTCAGTGACACCGAGGAGGATCTTGTCATATCTTGTGACCCAAAATGGGTTTACATAATCCTATGACCTAACCAAGCAAAAACCAAGAGGAAAGTCCACTGGGCTACCCCCATACAAAGAATATCGAGGGGTAGACAATCCGGTGTCCACAAATCAGGGTTTCATAGAAAAAAGCACTTTGGGGCATCAGAATACCTCCAAACCTTGCATGTGACCCTAGAATGCCTATTAAAGTGTGGTGGAATTTTGAAATGTCTAAAACATAGTTCCCAAGTGTGACCCCCTTCATAGACATGCACTGTCACCTAAAAACGAAGGTTCTGGAATTTAATTATTAGGGGGAAACTCCCCGTTTCAGTGAAATCGGGTTGGATATTGTCACAACTTGTGCCCAAACATGGTGTAGAATTATCCTATGACCTAACCAAGCACAAACCAAGAGAAAATTCCACCGGGCTACCCCCATCCGAAGAATATCTAGGGTGGTAGACGACCCGGGGCCCATAGATCAGGGTTTCGTAGGAAAAAGTGCTTCGGGGCATCGAAATACCTCCAAACCTTGCATGTGACCCTGGCATGTTTATTATAGTGTGGTTGAATGGGCCCACAGATCAGGTTTCGTAGGAAAAAGCGATTTGAGGCATCGGAATACCTCAAAACCTTGCATGTGACCCTAGCATGTTTATTATAGTGTGGTTGAACGTTGAAATGTCCAAAACCTAGTTCCTAAGTGTGACTCCCTTCACAGTCATGCGCTGTCAACTAAAAAATAAGGTTCTGGACTTATATTAGGGGAACTCCCCGTTTCGGTGAAACCGGGTAGGATATTGTGATAACTTGTGACCCAACATGGTTTGACATGATGCTTTCAACTAACAAAATACAAACCAAGAGAAAGATACATCAGGCTACCCCTGCCAGAAGAACATCTAGAGGGGTAGATGATATATGCGAGGCCCACAGATTAGGGTTTTGGAGGAAACCGTGCTTCGGGGAATTAGGAATACCCCCAAAGCTTGCATGTGGACATAGCACATGTCTTAAAATGTGGTGGACTGTTGAAAGATCCAAAACTTGCCCCCATGTGCATTGACCCCCTTCGCAGACATGCGCTGTCACATATAGGTTCTTGACTTAGTATAAGGGGAAACTCCCCGTTTCGGTGACACCGGGTAGGATCTTGTCACGGCCTGTGACCCAATATGGGTTGACATCATCTTATGAACTAAAAGAACACAACCCAAGATAAAATTCCACCGAACTACCCCTGTTCGAAAAATATCTACGGCGTAGATTGATGATTTGGGGCCACGCAACAAGAACCATTTTACAAGGCGACCATGCAAGCGGGACGATGTCAGACCACAACAATCTATTCATACGTGTGTGATCATGATCATATGAAATAGCACCACCTAACATATATGTAATATAAGCCTTGCTAATTAAAGGAAAAAAACAGCGCTTTGTCGTGTATACTGCAAAATACACACGACAAAGGCTAATATTTGCCATGTGGCTGACGGCGAGGGCACACAGCAAAGCGCCCACCATTTGCAGCCGTCAACTCCTTCCCGCCGGGTACACCCGTGGGGCCGCTGGTCCCACCTCTTTGCCGCGATAAAACCTATGTTGTGTGTCTCTAGAGACTTTGTCGTGTGTTACTTCTTTGTCGTGTTCCCTCTTTGACTCATTGTCATATTTATTTTTTTGTCATTCTCTTTTCCAGAATTTTGTCATGTTTTCACGTTTTGCCGTGTGCTTCCTAAGACCTACACGGCAGTGTACGCCTTTGTCGTGTTCCGGACCAATAGGCACATGGCAAAGCCTGGCCACCACGATAGTGACAATTTTTTCCCGTAATGAATGAAGAAGAACGAGCTGACCAGTAAATCAACCGCCATTAATCTTTTTTAGGCCAAAATGGGATTAAGCAAAGATACTGAAAGAAAAAGCAAACAAACCCATGTCACAAATAGGAGCAAACCGGCGGCAACAACAAATGGCTTTTCCCACATGAGCCTCTCCATAAGCTCATTTCTTTTCCTCCCGAGTGCTCCCGTTGCTTTCTCTGCGTCGTAACGTGTCGAAATAAAGCGGAACAAGACAGCGGCACTAGGCGCGCATGTATGCATGGCATGTGAGGCGTGCACGCATGGCACGCACAAGGAATGTGGATAGGCTTGATATTGATGCTAGAGAGAGCACCTGCGCGATCCAATGCCAAACCCAAACGGGCGTCGCTTTACAGTTGGACTGCATCTTGCGGCTGCGGCGGTCGGTGGTCAAAAGAACAAGCTACACGTACGGCCCATGATTAGACCCTGCTCGGGCTTAACCTAGCCAGCTGATGGAACCACGTGAGAGAGACTTGCTGGAGTGGAGTATAGGGAGTCAGCAGCTAGCTAAGCGGTGTCCTGTGTTCAAACCCAAACCTGTTCGGAGACTTTTCAGGCCACGCACAGTAGCCGACCGTGCTGATGTTCGGAAGGATCCGATGAGCGGGGTACTCCAGTACTCCATCCGATTCACGGTCAGGGCGTTCTCGTTTTGCGTGTCTTTTTTATCAAGAATTACTCTAAATACGTAAAGAATTTTGGTATAAAACTAGTAGACTGGAAAATATTTTTTAATACGAATCCAACGGTACTAATTATATACAATATAATCAAGATTTTGTTGCTTAATTTTTTTGATCAAACTTTGCTTTGGAATGCGTGTGCGCCGTAAGCCTTGAAACGAAGGTACTGCCCAGCTGGAATTGCTGCCGCGGACCCACTTGTCGGAGAGGAATACGCTCTACGTCCGGCCGGCGTGACCCTGCCTACGGATTATGCATCCCGACATTCTCGCCAGAAGTTCACACACGTCCGACATTCTCGCCAGAAGTACCGGCGATCAGACAGCGTACGTGGCTGTCCCTGGCAGACTACTGAAACTTGCATGAGAGACCGAATAGCAAGCATGAGCGTGAAGCATTGGTTTTTTTTTAATACTCTAGTTAAATATGAAAATGTGAAAATAGGTCCTTGGAGATAACTTAGAACTACGGTACTAGTACCTTTTTTTCACCCGCATGAGAAATAGCAAACCATCATTTTTTTAGTCCTTCGATTTGAGTATTCTGAAATACTATACAACTTAAGGACATGACAACAAAGCAAGCAAACATGATGATGAATTTATCATAGTTATTAGTGATAGCTAAAGTTAGGCTATAAACCATTCGTGTTGAAACTTCAGTGCATTGTATGGGACATAGGGATAGAAACGACTGCCGAAAGTATAGAAGATGCAAGAGATTATGGAGAAACAATTTACTACTCTTGCTTTAGTACTTTTAATACACTACAAGAGCCAACTATGCACGTAATCATGCTAAAAAGTCAATCGTGGACAGCTCACCAGAAACGAACAATATGCATTTGCTTTAATCATGAGAAAATTATATTATTTTCTTGTAGTATAATAAACCTTTCATTTTCTTGCAAGATAAGCATGACAGAGAATTGGATTTAGCAGAATAAAATTATAAAGATACCTTATGTTGGATTAGGACAAAAATATTTATAAATGATACCAATTAGGGAGCACTAGTGTGAAGTCAATACCCAACAATCCATGAAAGCAAGAGAACGCAAAGAATAGGATTAGCTGATTAAGATAAACCTAATGGAAAGCTTTACTCCAACCTTGCCTATAATGTATCTACCGCTTATCTATCCATCTAACATCTAATACTCTAATAACAATAGGAGAAGGAAAAGGAGATTATAGATCATGGGTACTCCACCACCCGTGTTAACCTGTGGGAGGACAAGCAAGCAACTAAAAGGAGGACAATTTGTACTTAAAGGATGTGATGGGTAAGTTGGTCTCTCTATTAACCTAAAAGGTGATGATTAAGTAAGCACTAAACTGCTTAAAAAAAGTAAGCACTAAACAACACTTAACCATAACTTATATTTACAGAGGATAGAACACAGCCCTAACTGAACTAGGGCCCATAGTAAAGAGACAAGTGGCAAATGCACAAAGGGCATAAGAGAGAAGCTCATCAGCTATTTTGTAGGCATATGCACATGTGTATGCATTGCCTTCAAGCCCTCATGTATCATGCATATAAATAACTCGCCTTAATTTCGAGAAAACAACATGGATGATGAGAGAGAAAGACAAAGAGAGAGAGATTAGTTGTGCGATAACATCCATTCAAAATCTAGTTAGGATTCTCAGTGCCAGATGCAATATTTCCACCAAACTAAGGTATTGATGGTCGTATCTTTAGTTTCTGTAACTAATTCGCAACGAGCAAATATTCTAAGTTAAGTTTGTTTTCATATATATAGTATACACTGAGAAAATGATATACACGATTTTCTTCATCAGAAGAGTTTCTCGGTCTCCTCTTTCCTATATATACCTACCAAAAAAAAGATTAATTAGTACAGACGTGAACCTTAAGATTGTGTGCATCATTTTGATGCGGAGGAGAGGATTCAACCTCTTTTTCGGAAAACAAAGACAGAAACAGTAACACTCCCACCAATAATAGCACTTCCGGATCCCTGGGAAACCTAGACAAACCGTCTCGACCCATCTGTATTTGTTACGGAAGATCCCCGACGATAGCTTAACAATGGTTTACCTTTGTGGTGGTGGTGGGGGTAGTGGGGGGCACATGTTCATGGTAGGTAGTGAGTGGTTTACCTTGTTAAGGACGAATGCACTAAAAGTCCAGGGATATATTCCTTTTCGCAGGCTTCCCCAACAGTTCCAGCGCACTGTGGTTACCGCATGTCATGTTGCATCGTGTGTTGTCCAATTAAGCTGCTGCTTTCTTCGTACTACCACCTAAGCACCCAACTAGCAGTTATACTGTAAGCTTATCTAAAGATCATTATCCACTAAACCGGCTTTGCCGTGCATCTATCTGTCCTTGTATGGTTTCTCTCCCAATAGGCATATTCCACCAACTTTCTTTTGTGCACAACAAAAAGGCAAAACTTGCACTGTATATATACTCTCAGAGGGCAGTCCTAAACTGAGATAAAAAAAAACGAAACATTAGGTACGGCGTGCATGATTGCAACCATGGGCTCCGAGATGCCAATGCTCAATTGGCCGCAAAGAATAGTTTGGGATGCCAAAGGAGATTATCCCGAACTGTTCCCGGCGCCTTGGAGCCTAAAAAAAGAGATTTAGGGAAAATGCGCAGCAGCTCCTGACTTTGGTCTTTGGGACCACCCTAAAATTCGAATTTTTGTGTTTCTAAAAAATTTGAAAAGAATATTTTCATGTAGAGGAAGACTTGCCATGCATGCGTACCAATTTTCGAGTAAAAATAAGTAGGGAGTGTCTAGATCTCAGGCGCCTGAGAACTTCTTATGTCTAAGTCGCTGATGTCATCCTAATATTTCTGCTAATTCTCAGTTGCAACCTAGTTGGAACTCATAAAATTTGTACTAATTTTCAGTTGCAACTCATTAAATTCTCAGTTACATCCTAGTTGCAACTCATGTGTAACTTTCACTCTGCATGAATCATGAGGTAAATCGAACGATGAAAGTGGCGACTGAGACCTAAGAAGTTCTCAGTCGCCTAAGAACTAGCAAAACCAAAATAAATAAGCATGTGGCGTACACAAAAATGACAAACCTGTAACTTGCACTGTAAAATCACGGAACGTGTATTATTCGTAATGTACTTTGTTTTCTATGCAAGTTACATACTTTCGGATTTAAGTTTGAAACCATGCACCCACATATACCTGCATACATCTTCTCAATTTAGAGATTAGTTTCATGCTTTTCTGATTTTATTCAGATTTTTTAGATATTACTGTTTATCAAGGAACATATGTATCCATGTCCTAAAAATTTAATCCCGGAGATTTGGCCCTATCGCGGGAGGCATGCGCCTGCAGGAATGCTGTGCGCATGCAACAACTAGCCCTGCCAATGGTTCAGTTAAGACAGCGGCACAAAGTTTAGTTCAGTTCACCCACTCTTAAATTATGAGAGACATTTTTGCATGTTGCACAAGTAATTTTTTTCCTTGAAATTTGCCCAAACAATTCTGAGTTTCATCCATGCAATGTGCACTGCAGGCAGCAAGTCGAATACCGGCTTAGTCTAAATAGGCTTTCAAGCCTTTCTCAATGGGCAATGATCCTTGCGGCCCATTAAGAGGGAGTACACTTCTCTTCTTTTAATTTTTACTTTTGTTTTACAAAATCGAGGTTCTTTTATTTAATTTTCATAAATCAGTTTAATAAAAAAAAGAATGTGTTGTAAAAGAAAGTTTGCGACATACATGAATAAATATCATTAGCTAGATGGTTCCTCATTTTGCACGGTTAGTTGTTGGTTTCTGTTTCCCGAACAAAAGCATATGTAAGACTTATGAATCGATCACTACAATATAACCCGTGCACCCAGGCGATTATAAACAACGAGGCACACGTCTAATCGCCCTTCTCACATTATCCCGGCAAAAAATATATTAGGAATAACTATGTCAAAAAAGTGCGAAGATTGGCGCTCCGTGGCTCGGACGAGGGTAGGCGGCCTTCTCTAGCAATGGCTTTTGGTGTTAGGTGCAACGATGTCCGGTTGTTTTCTCACGAGGTCTAGGTTGCGTGCTAGGTGTGACCTCCCTGACTTGATTTCTCGACTTCCCTCTCGTTCTTTTAAATTGCTTTGTAAGAGGGTTTCTTCACCATCTTGTATCAGTTCGACTGTTCGTGATTTTCATTTATAAAGTGGGGTGAAAGTTTGTTTCGAGAGACTTTATATGGGACTAAATCATCAGACAAGATGCCTTTGCTTGGACAGGCTTAACAAAATCCACATTCAGTAATAGCAAGGCCCGGAAAGCCTGTGACACGCATTCGAGCCAGATTGCACTAGCGTGGGTCCAAAACCACAAATGCAACTGTACGGTTTGAATTTACCTGAGTATAGGGTTGAAACCGATGCGAGCCCCGCGACTATGCATGTACGTGTAACATCCCAGATTTTAGGATGGGAAAGATTCATATCATTTATGTGCATTGCATTGCATCTTTGCAAAGTTTCAAAAGACTGGATTTTTTTTTTTCAGTTCAAAAAAAAATCCTAGTTTCAAAATGCTATTTGGAAATTGCTAGAAATGTTCCTGGAGGAATATAAAAGGAGAGTGAATTCCGCTTTTTACCCTTTAGTTATGAATTTGTGACACTAATTACTTTATTTAGTAAAACTTTTTCGAAAATATCTCATTTAAGAGGTTTAAAACACGGTTTTACACCAGTTTAGCACTTTGTATGTTTTTGTTAGATATGACCCGCATGATACACCGAGGTAGCGCGATAAAATGTGTGAAGATCCGAGGACAGCATCGACAATCGTGTTCATATTTCTCTTATCCATTTGTCCAAAAAAATTTCGCCGTCTTGATATCTGTAAAACCCGGTCAACACTTTACACCTTGCTGAATAGACACACATAAAAAAATAAGGATCTTAAACTTCTAAAAAGGGTAATCGAGATAATTTTTCACTCAACGGGGTAATTAGTGTCACAAATGCTTAACTAGAGGGTAAAAAGTGAAATTCACTCATAAAAGGATTTGTAAATCCACTATTTACAAACTAGTAAAAATGTTGCAAAAGGGATCCTAGACTGATCTAAAGTTTTTAGAAAAATTTAAAGACAAGAATCATATTAATTGAATTATATATGCAAAAGATATGCAAGAAACAAGAAATAGAAATAGAATAAAACAATAAAGAAAAGAAAGAGTAATCTAACCTAACCGGACAGCCACCTGGGCCGGCCCAACTCACCGTCACGTGCAGCATAGCAGCAAGTGGCCATCACTAGCTCATCCGGCAACCACCGCCAGCCCAGCCCGCGCCGCACTCCCCTCTTTGACCGACAACCGGGGCCCACCTGGCCATCGTCTTCCTCCAGGAAGGGAGACTGAGCCAAACACGCGGGGTTCGATCCAAAGTGAATCCCCACCAAATCCGCACGAGTTTGCGATTTTTCCCTAGTCCAAGCCACGGTACCTATTTTAACCTTCTGCATCGATCCACCCTTCCTTTTCGACTCTGCGAAACCCATGCCACCACGGGAGGGAGTCCCGATCTCGCCCATTGTTGCCGCCATTACCGTCGCCAAGACATGCTCGAACCTGAGGTTCTCGAGCCACCCGCGCCCTCTATTTCCTCCTACCCGCCTTCCTTTTCTCCTCTGCGTCGTTTCACCTTTTTCCCTCCCGCATGACCTCGGGAGTAGCTCGACGCCGCCGCCGGAGCCTCACGTCGTTGCCAGAGCTCTGTTTGCACCGCGCCATCGCTCGAGGAAGCAGGGCAACCCGTCGAGGCCACAAAGACGCTTGCCGCAATCGCCTGCATCTCATCGCCACCTAGCCACCACCAGGAACCGTTGGAGCCGCCACCAGCACCGCCGCTAGAGCCGAACACCGGCCTCCACCGCCGCCCACGGTGAGCGTCAGCATGTACATGTCATCAACCGTCTGATCCTCTTCGGATGCTCCAGATTAGAACCACTTGTGAAGGGGTATCAGCCAACCAGTACGCGCCACTTGGCCTCTGCGTCAGCAACGCCGCATCAGCGCTCAACGCGTGTAGTCAATCGGAGCGCGTCGCGTGTCGCCTATGTTGGCTGACAGTGTAAATCGTTTTTAAATTGGCAAAAAATATAACTCATAAAATTCATAGAAAATAGAATATTAATCACAAAATTGTAAATAATATACCTATAGATTCAGGTAAAATAGAAAAACATTAATAAGCAATAAATCTGCATATTGCCTTATGTATATTTCCTGGAATATTTAAACCTATTTAATGATATTCAATTCATATAAAAAAGATATACAACTCCAAATTTAGCAAATTTGATGTCTATGGATTCAGAAAATTGATTATTATTTGGTTGTATAATAAAATTGCAAGTTTACATTATAGTTATTTTCAAGTATTTTGAAATGTGTCATGTAGTATTTAATTCCCATAAAAAACAATGTAAACTATTTTGACCTGAAACCTTTTGAACTGGATTTTAAACTAAAATATCTAGCCAGGAGTATCATTGCCAAGAATTCACCACATTGTTTATAATAGGAGCTTAATTATTATGTACAAAAGCTTATTAAGTGGGTTTAATTAATGCTTTAATTGGTTTTGATGCATTAAATGTTTTCCATGCATCATATGATATGATAATATTTAGAGAACTAAATACTACCATCGTGACCTATTAAATCTTCATCATACAATTGTTTATTATTATTTTATTGTATTGTTACATATGCATTTTATTTTTTTGTCTTGTTGTTGATTGTGAATTGTTTTTATCGTTTAGAGTTTGAGAAGAGTAAATATTATTCTGGAAAAGAGGGTATGAACGACATCAATAAATAAGACAACTGAAACTTGCTTCTTTACGTTCCATTTATTGTTCTATGCATGGTGTGTGTATTGGTAGAGCTATATGTGTAGAAGTAATTTTTTTTTGCTATGACCGTGGTCTAGTAAAAAGGGGTGTGTTTTGTATGCTATAGCTATGGTAGAGACAGAGATTGTGTTTTGATTTAATGAAAAGAGAATAATTGTTTAGATGGATGGAATTGAAGATATAGGTTGAGTGTCATGGTAAGGGCCAAGGCCTGACTTACTAATATGTTCACTCGAGGTTGAGTGCCATGGTAGAAACGTTGAACCTGACTACTGATATGAGCATTGCATGTTTGGTTGAATGTCATGGTAGTGACGTTGAAAGTGACTACTGACATGAGCATAGTCTAGATGTTGATGAGATGCATGGTCGTAAGGACATTGAGCCTAACTTACTAACATGTTATTTAGTAAAGATGGAGTATGGAATCAGAGTTGAGTATGGAATTTATCTAGTGGAGTTGCGGGTTTAGAACTTTATTTGGAAAAGTAGGACAAAACAGTGTGTGCCTTCTATGAAATAAGTTATTGAAGGGAATATGCCCTAGAGACAAATATTTAATGGCATAATTCATAAAGTTTATGATTAAGTTTTATATCATGTTATAACTGTATTGATTAGGAAATGTTAATACACGTGTGATATACAAATAACCAGTAGATCCCGGTGAAACTCTAGTCACTGGTTCATTGGTCAACGGATGATCAAAGGTTTCCTGATCATGTTGGAGCCTTGGCCCCTAATTGACAATAGAGTCATTTCATTGGGGAATGAGATGGTGAACATACCATATCTATAACATTGTATCACGATCATGTCACAGAGTTCAGATTATGATGATTAGGAAACATAGTGACTCTTTTCTTAGACTATGAGACCATATCAAATCATTGTCTCCCGAGGTTATTTTGATGGCACTTAACGTCACTCGGTGAAACAGTGATCATAAAGGTGTCGCTAGGTATCCGGAGGAACATATTGAGGAGTCTGCGTCAAGAGAGGGATTTGTCCATCCGTGTGATGGAAGATACTCCGGCCCACTCGGATAAGTTATATCCATAAGTTGTGCCGCATGTGACTAGGTCATGGGGATATCACTTATTGGATCGAGTAAAGAAGGTATTGTCGGTAACGAGTGCGGTGACCCAGCATACCACTGCATGATGTAGTACACTATAGTCGTTGACATAACACCAATCAAATACCATTCACTAGTATTACATCCCTCAGAGTGGTACAATAGAAACACAACAGGTCCAATACATGACTATAGATTACCTATGACATATTACAAAAGATCCAGAGAGCTTCCTCGATACAGTGAGGAAGATATCATACAGAATACAACCAAAGATAACAACTTAACCGCTATGCAAGAACACTTCTACTATTTATCTATGGCTTGGCGTTGCTACTAAAGTAATGCCCTCCAGAAGTAGGTTCTACTATTTAGGGATTTATTTATATAGAACGGTCCATCTTGATTTCAGAAACTTCTGATGTAGTCGTTGACTTCTTTTGATCTCCACTGGATTCCTTTAATTATTTAAAAGAGCTTCTCTTCTAGGTTCATCATTTGTTGCTCCAAATTCTAGCAAGGGTTAAGAAGATACGTTGAGTACGAGCGTACTCAGCAAGTTCACTAAAAAAGGAGTGTTTGATGCACTATCTACAGCCACAGACCAAAGGTCATAGGCTATGCAGGTTTTCGTAAACATTTCTTCAAAGGTTGCTTTTATTCTGAAGAGCTATGTCCGTCAGCCTTCAGGTGTTTACCAGAACTTTCATGGAGTTCGTTTCCCGCAGCGTTCGGAGCTTCTTCCCGAAACAGGAAGTAACAAGTTATAGTTCTTACACTCTGTAGAGGTGCGTCACTTTACCCATCAGAGACCTTAGCCTTGTTGCACAACCAAGTCATGACCTTGTCCATACTTCCTTGGTATGGGGCCCAGTCTAAGATCCAAGTCAATCACTGTCCTTCTCCACGACCCCGCATACAGCGCAATTGTTGTATGTCCACACTCAAGGTAGACTTTCCCCCGTATAAAACGGCTATACCTTAGTTGGATACACACAACAACCATTAACACTAAAAATCTGTCTTTTGTAAGCCCGGATCCACGGTAGACTTTTCCCCGTATAAAACGACTATGCCCACGATCTGCAACTTACAAATTCCCAGAACAGTGTCCGATGCATGCGAGAGGGAGCCGATCTAGCTGACTTGCCCATAGCCATATAGATCTCATGGTTAACGCATAATCTACGGCGCAAGAATCACTGGTGACATTGGTTGTTAAGTCCTAGATAATATGTTCATTTACCACCGGAACTTTTATAGTAGGTTATTACCTCAGGGTAAATAACCCATAATCATATTATGATGAAAATAGTGTTTTTTGACCTTTTTGAAACACAGGTGATGACAACACTTGATTTGCAAAATACTTTATAGAAAATAATCAAAGGACATGAGCAAGTATGAACTTGCCTTTGTGATCACAAGATTATGTAATCACGGTCTTCGAGACGATATAAGATCGAGTATCTGAAAACAACATCATTAGTCTGGTAAGGACTAATGTTTAAAGAAGCAATATGTAGTTATGCATAAGTAATGCTATGCATTTTGTAAAACTCCTAGAGTGAATACCCAATACTTTGAGTGATTTGAATTTAGGTGGTTTTTTTAGAGTTGATTTATCTTCAAATTTTACTTTCTAAGTAATGACCTTTTTAAGGAACTTAAGTGTTAACAACCCAAAATATACAAGTAAAGTATAAAATAATGTGATCATAGTTAATTGTTATTTGGTGACTATGATAAAAGTCTTTGGGTTGAGTTGTTTAAGAGTTGGAGAACTTATTATGAGATTGTTGTTTGAAGTGGCAAAAAGAATAACATTTGAAGAAAATATTTCCTTTCTAAGGTTTAAACAATCTTTATTGTTAATAGGATGTGATTAATGTCTTTAGTGTGTGATTGATTAGTTTGGACTTGAGATGCTTTATGTCTTAATCTAACTAGATCAAAGTTAATTATAAAAACATAAGTAGTTTATTAGACATGGTGATTATAAATTTTGAGACTAAAGTTAACTTTAAAAAGGTAAAGAAACTTAGGGTGTATTATGTTTTAATTATTACCAAATTTTAGATTTATGATAAGTGTGATTATGGTATGAGATAATTTATTTGGTATTTAAGTGAATGATTGGTTTAAATTTGATTAAAGGTTTCAAAAGGGTATTATAGAGTTAATAGTTTACATTTAAGTTTTATTATGAATCATAATTATGGGTTTGGACTTAGTAATTAATTTTAAAGAATTTAGTGTCTTATAAGGAAGTGTGGTTATTTCTCACTTAGGAAATTATTTTTAATGAATTAACAAAACAGTTGTCTCATTATGATAAAATAGGTAATAGATAACGATTTATTATTTTTTATAATCTTTAAAACTTTTCTAATGGTATATTTAATATTTTTCTAGTTTAGTATATTTATTTAAGATCTTAAAAGTGATTTTTATTTATTTTTAAATATTGGTCTTATGTTTATTAAAATTCTTTAAAGATTTAAATGTCTTTGAATACTTACTTCAAATTTTATTTATAAAATAATTAAGTTAGTATTTTTATAAAATAGTAAATTTATTTTTATACACAAATATGATTTTTATTTATTTTTAGGATTTTTCCTTATTTTATGAAATTTCACTTAGGATTTAATGGTGTTAATATTTATTTGCTTTATATAAATCTTAAACAAATAAAGTTATATTTTTATTAGGTAGATCTTATGCTTGTGATGTTTTAAAATATATATACATTTTTCTTTAAGATTTACTATATTTTTGTAGAGCTAAAATAAGCTTAGGGTATTTTGGTAATTATATATATATATTTTCTTGAATTATTATTTTTATTCTCTTATTGGGCCTGACCCACGAGTCACTCTGGCCCATAGGACGATTTGGTCCAATTCGGCCCAGTAGATCCTTATATTCTCCCTCGTTCTCACATCGTACCCACGCGTTCCCCTCCTGGACGCTGGCGACGCCGCGCCGTCGCCTGCCCAATCTCGGTAGTGACTCCGCCGCCGTGGCCGTGACGCGGTGCAAGACTGCTGAGTCGACGCCGCCGCACGATCCTGTCCAAGACGATTCCCCTTTGGGGTCTTCTACCGGCCGCGCTGACCCTCGCCTGAGGCTAGGGTTAGGGTTCAGCCACCTTGGTGCTTCGTCGACGCCGTGCTGGGTTGCTCACGATCCTCACCCCTTCTCCACAGACTGCTCCTGATGAGCTCCAGGTGCGGGTTGCAGCGCCCCTCCGGGGGTGCTCCCCGTGCTGCCGCCGGCCACTCCTCTGCTTCCTCTTCTAACTTCTTGCGAGGACCTACGGTGAGTTTTCTCTCAATTTCACCTCTGCTCTTTATCCCCCTCCCTGCTCTCTGTGTGATTGCAGAGATAGGCCCCTAATTAGGGTTCATCCCTTTAGCCGTGGATAACGGTGGTGGTTTAATTTGTTTGCTGTGTAATTTTCATGTGGATGAACTGTGACAAATATGATGCCATGTTGATTTTGGTATTCCTGACAGTTGTTTCTGTTGGGTTGAATATTGCGTGAATCTAAATCTTTAGTTATCTAGATACATATGTAGCTAGGTACTATGATGATGATCCAGAATATGTACTGTTTAGCTTGCCATTGGAATGAGCTGATTCCTAGGTGAATTAACTAGGAAAATGATTTAGGGGTTTTCATTTGACTACTGATAGATGTAATAGAAGGATGTTTCCTTATTGTTCATGTTGCCAACTAATTAGAATGGCTTCTGCTATTATGATCCTGTTATTGTGATGCCTTCTTGGAGTGTACACAACAACATGATAATATTTAGCATGATCTGCTGTCATTAAAGCTTGGCTACTGAATGGAAACATCATGTTGGAATCCTCTTGTGTGGACTAAGATATAACATGTGATAGATGACTTAAGTAAATGATTCCTAAGGATATTAGGAAAATGATTTGAATGACTGTTGATAGTTGCTTTATTGTGTTTGTAAGCTGATAAAGGATAGAACTGCTACAGAGGTGCTACCATTCTTTGGAATGTGCCCTGTAGTAGCTCATCAGTAGATCTGCTATTATCTAGTTTTAAATTAGAAAGCACCAGCTTGGTCTATGATGCATAGTCTGATACTTTGCTATAGATCTTGGCAAGATAGCACTTGATTCTTGTATCTCTTCAATGATGAATATACCCCCCACTTGGGTGTATTACTAAGAATTACTTTAAATAGGCAACTGCTACAATATAGATGAAATTATTAAGAGTATGTTTGCTAATTTCTCACCATCTTGGTGATGCTTATTTTAGAAAATGTGACCAGTTGATAGCTTGTATGGATATGAGCGAGTGACCATCCATTCTGTCACTTAGACAGTAAGATTATGGCTAATTCATAACTCTTTTGGGAAAATGATTTGCTTATCTAATTTGTTGAAAATTGTACTTGTGGTTTTATCATAGAGGAAAAAATATGATGCTGGTTGCTACTGAGGTGCTACCCATAACTGGGATGTGCCCAGTAGTACCCATCCAGGGATTTACTTTCCTCTAGATGCAAACTGGTAGATACCAGATTGGTCAAAGATGCACTGGCTATTACCTAAACTGTAGATGGGAAAAGATATTTCTTGTGGCTTTTACAATATCCAGTGATGAGTATACACCCTACCTGGGTGTATCTCTGAGGATTCAACTTATCCAACAAATCTTGCTTAGAGACTTAATAAGAACAGATAGATGGTATGATCTGTTTGTGACTCACCAACTGGATGATGTTGGTGCTGTAGATGTGTTCTTGTCTTGATGATGCCCTTGCTGGGATCCTCTTTGATCAGGTGATTCTCCTCCTCCTTGTCACCTCCTTGAACACCTCCTGGTTTGTCCTTGCTCAACACCTGAACTTCTCCCTCCTCAAGTAACCATTCTGGTAGTTGAGCTCGTGGTTTTATATGAATGGATGTTGGCCTAGTTTGTGGTTGTGGTTGCTGAAACTATCAGGTTCTTGGGATGTTCTTAGTTTATTTGGTAGTGGTGTTAGAGGATTTAGAGAGAGAGCACTCTCTCTGCTACGGCTGGGAAGATAACCCCCTGCCATGTGAGCTCCTGTGTTGACAGCAAGGTTTGCTTGCATGAAGTGACTGTGTTGTGTGCCTGTTGGTGTCATCTTTGGATCAAATCAAGTGAAAACTTGATATTTGATGTCAATTTACCTTTTTACTATTTCATCTGGCTTTGGTGAAACTTTCCCCTTACTAGCCAATGATGCATCAGTATGAGGAAAAATCTACTGATAAGAACAGATCTTATATTTTTTGCCCTATTCAAATTACTCAGTGATGATCTAGCAGTGCACTTCACGGAAATTCTGAGAGTAAAACACTAACACACTAACCCCTATTTTACTATTGATTTGTTCTTTTTTTGTGTGTTACAGGTACAAAACTACTGATGGAAGATCAATGAAAACTAGATTAGGAAATAGTTAGATGGTAGTTTAGGTTTTATTCTTCAATGTAATCTTTTATTTATTCTCTTGTAAAGATTCCTTGTAAGAACCTTCTTTTATTTAATAAAGTTTATTTTTCTTTTGTAATTATTCTTATGGGGTAATATGTTACTGATTCCATTCTAGTTGATTTGTTGTTACTGAATAAGGAACAGAATAAGAAATATTCTTTTGTTTATTATATAAAGGACAATAAATATTCATATTTATTTTAAATATAAGAATTCTTTTGTATTATTTAATTGTAATGCCTTTATTATAAAGAATGTTGTAACATGTATTTATTATAATAAGAAATACTTTTACTCCTTGTTTGCAATTCTTATACCACTTAATTTTGAATGTTCATCTCTTATATTATTGAATATATTTTAAATCACAATTTTTATTTTATTGTTGATATATTATTTACTTAACATGGAAATATTCCCAAATATTCAAATTTGAATTTCAATTCTTAGTTTCAAACATGAATTGAATTGCTTTCCCAAGACACAAGAATATAGTAGAGATCATGTCGAAATCCATTCACTTGAGATGACGTTTTCATTAGAACAAGATATATCCTGATCCCTCTACAACTCCTTGTATTTTGCGCAAAAATTCCCCGGATTTTCTTATGCATGAATGCAATTCACACACATGTGGCCTCACTATTTCTAGATGCTAATCCTGGGATGTTACAGACTCCCCCCCTTAAACTCAACTTCGTCCCCGAAGTTCGTACTCTCTTACGTTTCGGAAGGTAGAGCTGACCTCTTCAGACCATAGTGGCTCTTTAATCTGTAATAAAGATAATTGGGGCATCTTCATTAAAACTTTTCCTTGAGTCCACTTCTATCTTAATAATGGTCAACCCGCAATCTCATTGATTACATTGAATTCAACATCCTTGTTCTGATTATATGCCTTTTAAGTGTCTCCGGATTAGGACATCTATTTGAGAAGGATCCATGTTTTGAGAAAGTCTCCCTATGGTAAGATTTTGGTTTGGAATATAACCGATGATAACCTTGGCTCTAATATTACCTATTGCTGGTACACTTCATCCTTATAGCTTATTTACTAAGAATGTTTTGGACTCATTTAGTCCAAAACACTCATGGTTTCATTTTCCTTGTAATAAGCATGTTTTAACACTCTATACCAAACTAAGAATAATTAGTTTCTTGATTACTTACTATTTGGACTTTTTTTAATGTTAAAATACCTTATCCTTTTCAAGATTTTAATCTTATAATTATTTAGTAGGTTTTCTTAACAACTTCTATGTTACTACTCCAACTTCCTTATTACTAAACTGAAGATCTTCCATTTACTATCTTGAGGTATAAGTCTGAACTCCCACATTGCTTTGTTTTCAAAAAAGTTTAATTATCCTTATGAAGATAAAATATAGCTAAATCACGATTTAAGTTTTCTCCTTACTTTCCTCCAGATATCCAACCTTTGTATTACCTTACTATTAACTCCTCCCTTGGGGTTTACTAATATACTCTGACTCCTTCCATATTGTTTACATGGTTGGGATGTTGTTTCGATTTGCAAGCCCAACTTTGCGAAGAATCTTGGAAAACGATTGCTCTAATATCATACTTCTTCAGATTTACTTAACTTAGGCCAAGTTTTATGTTCTTTAAGTCATATCAAGTAGATTAGGCTAACTAGACCAACCAAATACCAGCTGTGGTCATGCGTACTTCTGATGCTACTCTTTTAGAAGCTTTAGGATTCTTTTAAAGGTCTTTCAAAGAAACGTATGATAGATCGACGCATTTGTGGTTATCAATATGTATTCTCCGTCATCTTAAGTGCGTAAACTAGGAAACTTGTATGGTTAATAACATATTGACTTACCATTTGCCCAGTTGTGGTTTATAATGTTGTTGACTTGATTCGTGGCTTCATACTTCTGTTTCCCAAAAGAATTCCCACCTGGGTTCTTAGAAGATGTGCCTTCCACCATTTTCCCTTTTGACGATGATACTCCAATTGCTAAATTGCTTCCTTCATCAGATTCTAATATCATACAATTACTCCTTATATGTCCTGGTTGTCCACATTTGTAACATACATTTTGCTTTTGACCACTAGTTTTCCTCTTCTTTCCACCCCTTAGTGGTGATTCACCACTCTCTACTAACAATTCACATATTGATGGCCTATTTGGACAATAAGGTCCGATATGTCCTCCTTCCCCACACCTGTGACAAGTTGCTTGAGCTTTATGACATTCACTAGTCTGATGTCCCTTGGTTCCACAATTCCCACAAATGTGTCTTCGACGAATTGCTCTTGATAAATTGGTTCCTTTTTTGGCTTCCTTTTTTTTCTTCTGCTACACCCTTCTCCTCATCCTCTAGAATAGGTGCACTATCCAATAATTCCTGGAACTCCTTTGCACGGACAATCCTAAGTTGCATCTTCATAACTGCCTGTAATCCTTTCATGAATCTTTTTTGCCGTTTAGCCACTTTATTGACTTCCTCACAAATGTAACGAGATAGCTGGTTAAACTCGCGCACATGCTTCAATACTGGAAGATTATTTTGCTCTACATCTTCACTAGCTTTTCCTTTTATGATGTGCCTGTGAACAAATGCCTCTCGAAATTTCTTCTTAAACTCCGTCCATGTACAAACACCTTCTCTAGACAGCTTGTATTTCGATTCCTCCCACCATAATGCTGCAGTTTTAGACAATAGGTATATGGCATAACGTACCTTCTCTTCATCCTTACACCCCACATTGTGAAGCTTACATGACGTGTCCATGAACCAATTTTCTACCTCCATAGGATCTCCAGTCATAGAGAAACTCCAGGGTCTAGTTTGCAAGAATTCCACCAGTTTATTTCTTGGTTGAAGTTCTTTAGATGACTTCTCATGCATGCTCTGTGCTATCTCACTATAATATTTATTTTGTTGCTCTAACTCCATCCTACTTCCTTCCTCCATACCCCTCATATACTGGATAAACTCTCCATTGGTGGGTGAGTATGGTCTCAGAGTTGATCTTTCCTTCAGAATTGTGTAGATGACCTCCTTTGGTTTGTCATCCATCATCATATGAGCCTTCATTTCTACTTTGTCTCGATGATAAGTCGTCTCTCCCTCACGCGATCCCATTTTTCCCTCTAGACCTGTAACATTAATTAAGAACTTCATGTAACATCATGCATATGCTCATCAAGTTCGAACTTCATGCACAGATCTAGCCACATAATAAAATCCAAGAAATCCAAATAGTATAACTGACAAACATACATCAAAACCTGTAGAAGTAGTACTTTGAGTAAAACATCTCTCGTACTCTAGGTTTGATGTTATACACTTCAATATTAATATGAATTAATGTATAGGTCTCTAGGGTTCTAAACAACTTATGTGGATCATACCACACCTTTCCTTAATATTTACCCACGCCGCTCCGTTGCAACTGGATAATTTTTTAACAAATTGGTCTCAAATTGGTTTTGACTAATCTCTGACCTCCACTTAGGACCTAAAATTTACCGCGAAACTCCTATTTTTTGATAAATCATTCTTACATGTTCTCTTCAAACAACTAACCAAATTCTACATAAGACCTAAAAAACCAAAGATTATCATAGATTTGTAACAGTCATGACCTCTAGAATGGTCCTATTCTATGTCTTTCTTACTCTATTTCGTGACTTTTTACCAGATACTTAACGTTCTTAGACACATATCATGGTTTCGGAGCTAATCTCACCATGATCATTTCATGATTTACCTATCTATTACCCTTATACATGACCTAATGTCCTCGTTATGTTATCTATTGTTATCAACTAATAGTAAGATTCTGCTATCTTACTTGACTTTTATGGATAAACTACACCATTTAAACTACTCCCCATGATATCCTTACTATATCATAAGCTACTTCCTGATTTGAACTTACTTAAGACATCTTAAGGTTGTTCTACCTTCTTTGAACTAGCACTATACCGAGGAAATATAAGTAACTACTCCTAAATAGGATAATTCACGCCTCTGGTGACAAAGTTATCCTCAAGTGGATACTCATCACAATTCATAAGAACATTTGGTTTAGATAAGATGGCTTCCTATAGTCACTATCCAACCTACAGATCTTCCAAAAAGGGTTTTAATCCTAAGGTCAAAGCATATGCTCTGATACCAACTGCGGTGACCCAATATACCACTTCATGATGTAGTACACTATAGTCGTTGACATAACACCAATGAAATACCATTCACTAGTATTACATCCCTCAGAGTCGTACAACAGAAACACAGCAGGTCCAAGACATGACTATAGATTACATATGACACATTACAAAAGATCCAGAGAGCTTCCTCGAGACAGTGAGGAAGACATCATACAAAATACAACCAAAGATAACAACTTAATGGCTATGCAAGAACACTGCTACTATTTATCTATGGCTTGGCGTTGCTACTAAAGTAATGCCCTCCAGAAGTAGGTTCTACTATTTAGGGATTTATTTATATAGAACGGTCCATCTTGATTTCAGAAACTTCTGATGTAGTCGTTGACTTCTTTTGATCTCCACTGGATTCCTTTAATTATTTAAAAGAGCTTCTCTTCTAGGTTCATCATTTGTTGCTCCAAATTCTAGCAAGGGTTAAGAAGATACGTTGAGTACGAGCGTACTCAGCAAGTTCACTAAAAAAGGAGTGTTTGATGCACTATCTACAGCCACAGACCAAAGGTCATAGGCTATGCAGGTTTTCGTAAACATTTCTTCAAAGGTTGCTTTTATTCTGAAGAGCTATGTCCGTCAGCCTTCAGGTGTTTACCAGAACTTTCATGGAGTTCGTTTCCCGCAGCGTTTGGAGCTTCTTCCCGAAACAGGAAGTAACAAGTTATAGTTCTTACACTCTGTAGAGGTGCGTCACTTTACCCATGAGAGACCTTAGCCTTGTTGCACAACAAGTCATGACCTTGTCCATACTTCCTTGGTATGGGGCCCAGTCTAAGATCCAAGTCAATCACTGTCCTTCTCTGCGACCCCGCATACAGCGCAATTGTTGTATGTCCACACTCAAGGTAGACTTTTCCCCGTATAAAACGGCTATACCTTAGTTGGATACACACAACAACCATTAACACTAGAAATCTGTCTTTTGTAAGCCCAGATCCACGGTAGACTTTTCCCCGTATAAAACGACTATACCCACGATCTGCAATTACAAATGCCCAGAACAGTGTCCGATGCATGCGAGAGGGAGCCGATCCATCTGACTTGCCCATATCCATATAGATCTCATGGTTAACGCGTAATCTACGGCGCAAGAATCACTGGTGACATTGGTTGTTAAGTCCTAGATAATATGTTCCTTTACCACCGAAACTTTTATAGTAGGTTATTACCTCAGGGTAAATAACCCATAATCATATTATGATGAAAATAGTGTTTTTTGACCTTTTTGAAATGCAGGTGATGACAACACTTGATTTGCAAAATACTTTATAGAAAATAATCAAAGGACATGAGAAAGTGTGAACTTGCCTTTGTGATCACAAGATTATGTAATCACGGTCTTTGAGAAGATATAATATCCAATATCTGAAAACAACATCATTGGTCTGGTAAGGACTAATGTTTAAAGAAGCAATATGTAGTTACGCATAAATAATGCTATGCATTTGGTAAAACTCCTAGAGTGAATACCCAATACTTTGAGTGATTTGAATTTAGGTGATTTTTTTAAGAGTTGATTTATCTTCAAATTTTACTTTTTAAGTAATGACCTTTTAAAGGAACTTAAGTGTTAACAGCCCAAAATATACAAGTAAATTATAAAATAATGTGATCATAGTTAATTGTTATTTGGTGACTATGATAAAAGTCTTTGGGTTGAGTTGTTTAAGAGTTGGAGAACTTATTATGAGATTGTTGTTTGAACTGGCAAAAAGAATAACATTTGAAGAAAATATTTCCTTTCTAAGGTTTAAACAATCTTTATTGTTAATAGGATGTGATTAATGTCTATAGTGTGTGATTGATTAGTTTAGACTTGGGATGCTTTATGTCTTAATCTAACTAGATCAAAGTTAACTATAAAAACATAAGTAGTTTATTAGACATGGTGATTATAAATTTTGAGACTAAAGTTAACTTTATAAAGGTAAAGAAACTTAGGGTGTATTAAGTTTTAATTATTCCCAAATTTTAGATTTATGATAAGTGTGATTAGGGTATGAGATAATTTATTTGGTATTTAAGTGAATGATTGGTTTAAATTTGATTAAAGGTTTCAAAAGGGTATTATAGAGTTAATAGTTTACATTTAAGTTTTATTATGAATCATAATTATGGGTTTGGACTTAGTAATTAATTTTAAAGAATTTAGTGTCTTATAAGGAAATGTGGCTATTTCTTACTTAGGAAATAATTTTTAATGAATTAACAAAACAGTTGTCTCATTATGATAAAATAGGTAATAGATAAGGATTTATTATTTTTTTATAATCTTTAAAACTTTTCTAATGGTATATTTAATATTTTTCTAGTTTAGTATATTTATTTAAGATCTTAAAAGTGATTTTTATTTATTTTTAAATATTGGACTTATGTTTATTAAAATTATTTAAAAATTTAAATGTCTTTGAATACTTACTTCAAATTTTATTTATAAAAGAATTAAGTTAGTATTTTTATAAAATAGTAAATTTATTTTTATACACAAATATGATTTTTATTCATTTTTAGGATCTTTCCTTATTTTATGAAATTTCACTTAGGATTTAATGGTGTTAATATTTATTTTCTTATATAAATCTTAAACGAATAAAGTTATATTTTTGTTAGGTAGATCTTATGCTTGTGATGTTTTAAAATCTATATACATTTTTCTTTAAGATTTACTATATTTTAGTAGAGCTAAAATAAGCTTAGGGTATTTTGGTAATTATATATATATATTTTCTTGAATTATACTTTTTATTCTCTTATTGGGCCTGACCCACGAGTCACTCTGGCCCACAAGCCGATTTGGTCCAATTCGGTCTAGTAGATCATTATCTTCTCCCTCGTTCTCACATCACACCCACGCGTTCCCCTCCTGGACGCTGGCGACGCCGCGCTGTCGCCTGCCCAATCCCGGAAGTGACTCCACCACCGTGGCCATGCCGCAGTGCAATACTGCTGAGTCGATGCCGCCGCATGATCCTGTCCAAGCCGATTCCCTCTGGGGTCTAGCGGTGACCCAGCATATCACTGCATGTGTAGTACACTATAGTCGTTGACATGACATCCACAGAACACCGTTCGGTAAATATCACATCCCTCAGAGTGGTACAACAGAAACATTGCGAGTACATATTACAAAAGTACACACATTATTATTCTTACAATACCAGAAGTTCAAGACTTCCAAAAGATCCAACTTACAAACCAAAATATAAAGCGTTCAGCGGAAATTTAAAAGTAACAACTCCGACTAGGAGTGGGGCTCAACAGCTTATTCTATAGAGTTCATGCTGCTCGGCTCCGTTAGTTACTACTAACTAGACACTTAAGTGGACTCATTCTCATAGACACCGTAGCGGATCTCGTAATCCACGCCTTCAACTCCTCCAGATAGATCAGGTTCCTCGTAGAACATGTCTTCCTGGCATTCGGCTGCATACATTGGCACGTCTTTGGGATCCTTAGAGTCTAAGCAAGGGATCAAAGGAAAGAATGAGTAACAGCGTTACCCAACAAGTTCATTATATGCAAGGTGGGAAGTTTGATGCTCTAGCTACCACCTCGGATTATAAATCCTTGGCACTATGCAGTTTTTGTAAATCTTTCTTCAAAGATTGATTTTATTCCGAAAAACTATGACACTCAGCCTTCACGGGTTGACCAGAAATTTCATGGAGTTCCTTTCCTGCCGCGTTCGTAGCTCCTTCCCGGAACAGGGAGTAACAAGTTACAGTTTTTACACTCTACAGAGGTGCGTTAATTTACCCATGAGAGATAACCTCCTTGTTGCACAACCGGGCGTACTTTCCCATCCACAATTCCATGATGTGGGGCCCAGTAGTTGGTCCAAGCCAATCACTGCCCCCTTCGCGACCCCGCATGCCTCCTTGGTGTACTCCATGCCCACATAATGAATTACGACAATGGTTTGTACAAACCGTTAGATGCCAGAACTATCGTGGGACGATGAGGGTTCCCACCCATATGCTGCATATCCTCTACGAATTACCAATTAATATGCATGCTACGAGGATAATAGCCACGACCTGCACATCCAGCTTCATGCGAGAGGAAGAAGATACAGCTGACTTCTCTGTCCCATTCCAAATCTCATGGCTAACGCGTAATATATGGCGCTAGAATCACTGATGACAGGGGTTATTAAGTCCCTACTTGATCATCATTATTGCAAATAGAACCCTAAGTTCTATTGCTCCATTATATCACCACTTAGGATGATATCTATGATTTCTTTATTTATGAAAATATTATTTTCTTTCTTTTGTAGAATAAATGATAACACACAATTTGCAAATACTTTGATAAAGACTCTTCAAAGGACATGAGCAAGTGATGAACTTGCCTTGTGATGGCAAGGTAGTGAAGTCTGATGCTTACACTGGACCTTGAGCTTCTAGTTCTACAAAAACATCATTATTGCCCGGTAAGGACAATATTTAAAGAATCAAAATGATTATGCAAGTAATGTAATGAATTATTTAATTCTATATGCATTTTCCCTATATAAGGTGCCCTTTTAATAAAGCATCTATAAATATTATTTTTTTATATTTATTGCATATATTGAATTATTTTATTTGATTTCCCTTCTTATTTGACTTTTATTGATTTAATAATTCTTTTAGGAATTATTAATTATACATTAAATTTATTACTAAATATTTATTTATTATTTTTAAAAAATACTATAATATTCATAAACAACGAAAGTGATTTTTATTTATTTTTATCAATTTTCAAAAATTTGTAAAATTCCATAAAGAATATATAAATTACAAAATTCTTATAAGAGTTTAAATGTCCAAAATTTTATATCTTATTTTATTTGGACAGAGTGGATTATTGTGAATCCAAAAATATTTTATTTATAATTTTTGGACTTTTATTTTATTTTCTAGAATTTTATTGAGGTCAGGGGCATTTTGGTCTTTTCCAATTAATCAAAATAGTTTATTAAACAACTTGGGCTGGCCCCTTGGGCTTATTGGGACAGGGTGGCCCAATAGGGAAGGGTCAAAATATCAGCCCGAAGGGTTTTGGCCCACCCAGCCCCTTCTCTCTGCCTCCCTCTCTCCCTCGACCTTATCCTCTTCTCCTCTGACCCGACCCCGCGGCCGGCGATGCCGCCACCGTCGATTCCCACCGCTGTCGGCCGTTCTGGCCACCGCCGTGGTGCAATTTGGGGTTTACGATGATGCTCATTTGTTCTATCCAATTGGATTTGACTCCGGGGCTTCCTCGTGGTCAGGTCCACCCCGTTCCCAAACCCTAGGGTTAGGAAAAGGTGATGCCGCCACTGCCATGGATCCGCCTGTGGTTTTGTGCTGGGCTCGTGTGCTTCTGTGGCCTCCGCCGTGGCAGGTGCAGGTTGCAGCGCCCCTTGGGTGCTCCCTGTGCCGCTGCGGTCCGTCGGCCAATCTGCTTCCTCTTCGATTCGTCAGCGAGGACCTCGGGTAAGTTGTCTCTGTGGTTCTTGTCCATGCTACTGCCATGATTCTCTCTGTGTGTATCTAGTGGCTTCTCATGCCTAGTGACTATGTGCTGATTTTGCTTCATCTCTGGATTAGGGTTCTTGCTCTGATTAGGGTTCATAACCCCATGTTGATCATGTCCTTGATGCTTTAGATTTAGTGGTGATCATACTTGAGCATGAAGAATGATTGTTTGCTATGGGTCATGATTTGTAGTGGATTTGATGATGCTAGTTACCTGTCAGATTATTCTAGTGATGATTCACTATGATCCTATGCTAATGTTTCTATGGAATCCCTGATTGGATTATGTTGTTGATCTGATAATTTACTCTACTGTCAGAATGCTTGTACTGATAGTGGTTTATCTCAGTAGTTGCTTACTGTAATATAATGGTAGGCTTGTATGAGATTATACACACTGAATCAAATCATTACATGTAATGATTTTCTGTGGATGTATATATGAATTTTAATGTTGATTCCTGGCACTTGGCTTCAGGAAAATGATATTTATGGGTTTGTCCCTTTTATCTGTGGGAACTAAGCAAAGATTGGTTTTAGTTCATTTAGAACCTGTTCTTGTGATACCATTATGATCTGGCACACAAGTGATTGAGTTTTATTTTTGGGCTCAGCTTGATAATGCTTGTGATTAATAGTGACAATATGATATGAAAGCTTGTATTAACTTTCCTGCCTATGATGTTGGTCTGAGGCTCTAGGATTTAATTCCTAGTTAGTTGAGCAATTAGTTTTTTTTGAAACTTGTAAGATTAGAGGTGCTACTCTCTCTGAGAGGTGTGCCTTGATCTCATAAGATCAAATGAAAAATGATCTAAGTTGCAAAAATAACACTGAACCCAGTGATGCTAGTCTGAGGGTTTAGTGCTTTTGGCTGAGTTTGATTTCTTATCTTATATTTGAAATCTCTAGGATAGATTCACCTCTCTTGGGTGATTATTGAGAGATCATTTCATAAAGCAACACATGCTTTTATTTAGATAATATGATGAAATCATGTTATGGTTTTATGAGGCTCACCACAAAATTTGATGTTGGTGTAGTAGATTGATGATGATCTTGATCTTGATCTTGATCTGCTTTTGCTGGACTCCTGAGCTGGCTCTTGAGCTTTCCTGCTCCTCCTAGCTTCTGGGCTTGACCTTGCTGTCCACCTGATTCACCCCCCTCCTTATGTTACCATCTTGGTGATGTTTGGTTGATATGGGTGGTTTGGTTTGGATGCTGTTGTCACATCCCAAAATTCTCCTAATTTTGGAATGTGAAATAAATAAATAAGTTTGATTGATTGTTTGACTATGTTGAAAATTCTCAAAGAGAAGAAACTTTTTGAATAGAAAATCTTCTCAACCTTGAATTCAAAATCTTATATTCTTTTGTTATGACCTAAGTAGCCATATAGGCAAAGGGGCTTGGATTGATTATGGATTGTAGAATTGGTGTGTAAGATTTCAAAATGAAAATCATGAAGCCTTCATAAGCATTTCATTACATCCATGCAAAGATCTCACAAACTGAATCCAAATCCTGGTATCTAAATCCTACAGTTGATTCGCCCAAATGTTCCTAAAGGTAATTAAATTGACTTTATAAAACCCACTGTTGCTAAGGCAGCGATTATTGCTAAATTATAGCCTAAAAAGATCCAATTAATATTACAAAATTTTAGGAACAAAATTGAGCTCATTTGAAGCTATTATAAAAAAGTTATGGAACAAATACAAACACATAAAGATATAAATAAAATGAAATATACAAGGATTTATAAACCCACTACTTCCAAACTAGTAAAAAGATTAAAAATTTGATCCTATAATAATCTATTCGATTTTACAAAAATTTAGAAACAAGAATCATATCATTTGGAGTTTGTATGCAAAAGATATGAGGGAAACAAGTAAATAGAAAAAAAGAAAAAGAAAAAAAAAGGAAAAAAAAACTAATGGGCCGGCCCACCCGGACCGATCGAACTAGCACGCACGGGAAGGATCGATCACTTGGTTGCTTTAAAAAGCGTGCAAAATCTGTTTTGTTAAACCTATCTCTATTCGAACTGCTATTTTATCTACAACTCCGAATCGACTTCCGTTTGTTTCAAACTAGCTATTTGACTTTTCAAACTAGCTATTTGACTTTTCAAACTAGGATTTGAATTAATCCTTTATTTGGAACAGCGATGACACTTAGTACATGATGCAATCATTCCAACATGCAATGACACATTCATGTACCCCTTCCCCTCCGGAGTGCCGGACATTCCGGAACCTTCTAGAACATTCCCGATGAAAACACCGAAATCATTCCCGAACTCCGAAACGGGACTTTCCTTATATGAATCTTATTCTCCGGACCATTCCGGATCACCTCGTGATATCCCGGATCCCATCCGAGACTCCAAACAACATTCGGTCTCTTTCTCATAATACCATAACTACTCAAACAACGTCGAATCCTTAAGTGTGTCTCCCTACGGTTCGTGAATTATGCGGACATGATCGAGACACTTCTCCGAACAATAACCAATAGAGGAATCTGGAAATTCATATGGCTCCCACATATTTCTACGATTACTTTGCGATTGAATGAACCACTTACATACGATACCAATTTCCCTTTGTCTCACGATAGTTTACTTATCCGAGGTTATGATCGTCGGTATCTCTGCATACCTAGTTCAACCTCGTTACCGATAAGTACTCTTTTCTCGTTCCCATGATATGTGATCCCTTGTGAGCCAGTCACATGCTTGCAAGCTAATTGGATGACATTCCACCGAGAGGGCCCAGAGTATATCTATCCGTCATATGGATGGACAAATCCCACTCTTGATCCATGTGTTTCAACCAATACTTTCCGAACACTCAATGCCACCTTTATAGCCACCCAGTTACGGTGCGGTGTTTGATGTCATCAAAGTATCCATCCGGTAAAGGTGATATGCATGATCTCATGGTCGAAGGAATTAGGTTACTATGTATCAGAAAGCATATAGCAATTGAACTATTGAAATGACTTGATCTTTATGCTACGCTTATCTATAGGAGTATGTCCACCATATCATTCTCCTAACGATATGATCTTGTTGTTGATAACATCTCAATGTTCATGATAGGGAAACCACAATCATTTATCAACCAACAAGCTAGTGATGTATAGAGGCTATACTAGGGACTTCAAATTAAGTTTACAAATCACACAAGTATCAATGTTTCCTTGTTAATACTATTATAGCATGAATGTAAACATTTATCATAAACACAAAGATATAATAATAACCACATTTATTATTGCCTCTAGGGCATATCTCCAACAGTCTCCCACTTGCACTAGAGTCATCTAATCTAGATTACATGGTAATATACCGAACACCCATGGCAGTTTGGTGCTGGTCATGTTTTGCCCTCGGGAAAGGTTTAGTCAACGGATCCGCCACATTCAGATCTGTGTGTACTTTGCAAATCTTTATAACCCTATCTTGGATATGTTCTCGAATAGCGTGAAAACGTAGCTTGATATGCTTCAGCTTCTTGTGTGACCTTGGTTCTTGCGCATTGGCTATGGCGCCCATGTTATCACAGTAGATAGACATTGGGTCCAGCGCACTAGGAACCACACCCAGCTCTGTAATGAACTCTTTCATCCATATCGCTTCTTGTGAAGCCTCCGAAGCAGCCATGTATTCCGATTCAGTTGAAGATCTCGCCACAACGCTTTGCTTTGCACTCCTCCAGCTAACTGCTGCACCATTCAAAATAAATACGTATCCAGATTGTGATTTAGAATCATCCGGATCGGTGTTCCAACTAGCATCGGTGTAACCATTAACAACGAGTTGTTCATCACCTCCATAAGAAAGAACCATATCCTTAGTTCTTCTCAAGTACTTAAGGATGTTTTTGACCGCTGTCTAATGATCCACTCCTGGATCACTTTGATATCTGCTAGTTAAACTAACAGCATATGCAATGTCGGGTCTAGTACATAGCATGGCATACATTAGAGATCCTATGGCTGAGGCATAGGGAGTCTTACTCATCCTTTCTCTATCTTCTGCCGATGTCGGACTTTGAGTTTTACTCAAGGTCGTATTGGGCAACATGGGCAAGAACCCTTTCTTGCTATCTTCCATTCCAAACCTCTTTAGAACTTTTTCCAAATATGTACTCTGTGACAATGATATTTGGCGTTTCGATCTATCTCTATAAATCTTTATGCCTAATATGTAAGCTGCTTCGCCAAGATCCTTCATTGAAAAACTATTATTCAAATATTCCTTGACACTATTAAGAAGATCTACATCATTCCCAATCAACAATATGTCATCCACATATAGTATTAAGAATGCTACAGAGCTCCCACTCACTTTCTTGTAAATACAAGCTTCTCCATAAGTTTGTATAAAACCAAAACTTTTGATCACCTTATCAAAACGTTGATTCCAACTTCGGGATGCTTGCTTCAATCCATAGATGGACCGTTGAAGTTTACATACCTTGTTAGCATCTTTAGGATCGACAAAACCTTTGGGTTGCATCATATACAACTCTTCATCAATATCTCCATTGAGGAATGCTGTTTTGACATCCATCTGCCATATCTCATAATTCTAATATGCAGCGATTGCTAACATAATCCTAACAGACTTTAGCTTCGCTACCGGTGAGAAAGTCTCATCGTAGTCAACTCCTTGAATTTGTCGAAACCCTTTTGCGACAAGTCGAGCTTTATAGACAGTAACATTACCATCAGCATCTGTTTTCTTCTTGAAGATCCATTTGTTCTCGACAGCCTTCCGGCCATCCGGTAAGTCCACCAAAGTCCATACTTGGTTTTCGTACATGGATCCAATCTCGGATTTTATGGCTTCTTGCCATTTATTGGAATCAGGGCTCATCATCGCTTCCTCATATGTCTCGGGGTAATCGGTGTTATCCACCAACATGACACTCATAACGGGATCATACCAATCTGGAGTGGTGCGAGTTCTCGTTGACCTCCGAGGCTCTGTAGCAACTTCAACCGAAGTTTCATGATCACCATCATTAGCTTCCTCTCTTATTGGTGCAGGCACCACAGGAACTTCTTCCGGTGCTGCGCTACTCGCAATTTCGAGAGAAGGTTTGACAACCTCGTCGAGTTCTACTTTCCTTCCAGTCACTTCTTTCGAGAGAAATTCCTTCTCTAGAAAGGATCCATTCTTAGCAACGAAGATTTTGCCTTCGGATCTGTGATAGAAGGTATACCCAATAGTTTCCTTCGGGTATCCTATGAAGACGCATTTTTCCGCTTTGGGTTCTAGCTTGTCCGGCTGTAACTTCTTTACATAGGCTTCGCATCCCCAAACTTTAAGGAACGACAATCTAGGTTTCTTCCCAAACCATAATTCATACGGTGTCGTTTCAACGGATTTAGACGGTGCCCTATTTAAAGTGAATGCGACTGTTTCTAATGCATAACCCCAAAATGATAGCGGTAAATCTGTAAGTGACATCATAGAACGAACCATATCTAAGAGAGTTCGATTACGACGTTCGGACACACCATTATGCTGTGGTGTTCCCGGCGGTGTCAATTGTGAAAGTATTCCGCATTTCTTCAAATGCTCGCCAAACTCATAACTTAGATATTCACCTCCACGATCAGAACGCAAAAATTTAATCTTCTTGTTACGTTGATTCTCTACCTCACTTTGAAACTCCTTAAACTTCTCGAAAGTTTCGGACTTATGTTTCATGAAATAGATATACCCATATCTACTCAAGTCATCCGTGAAGGTAAGAACATAACGATAACCACCGCGCGATGCTACACTCATCGGACCACACACATCGGTATGTATGATTTCCAATAAGTCCGTAGCTCGCTCCATCATACCAGAAAATGGAGTCTTAGTCATTTTTCCCATCAGACATGCTTCGCATCTTTCAAGTGATTCAAAATCAAGTGATTCAAGAAGTCCATCGGAATGGAGTTTCTTCATACGTTTCACTCCAATGTGACCAAGACGACAGTGCCACATATAGGTCGAATTATCGCTTGATTTCAAACGTTTAGCCTCAATGTTGTTGATATGTGTATTTCCACTATCGAGATTCAGTAAGAATAGACCATCTATCAAAGGTGCATGTGCATAAAACATATTACTCATTGTTGCCTACCAAAACCCACCGGCGAGCAGCGACGGGCAACACGAAGAGCCGGGAGGCTCCTAGAACTGCTGGTGGGCCCTGGTCCC
Source organism: Avena sativa (assembly GCA_916181665.1). Taxonomy (NCBI): domain Eukaryota; kingdom Viridiplantae; phylum Streptophyta; class Magnoliopsida; order Poales; family Poaceae; genus Avena; species Avena sativa. Next base: position 448,987,243 of record OV702285.1, read on the forward strand.
TCGGGCAACGGCCCGCAAAACTCCGGCACACGTCCTGGCTTGGTTCGAGGGCGTGCCACCTGACCTATACCTGGTCAGGAAGGTGAAGGATTGCTTCGATTGGTTTCCTGCATGGTAAACAAGTATACGTAAAATTCGAGCCGTGACCGGCTCCCAGGTTTCCCTGTGAATCGGCTCCCAGAGCCGATTATCCCATGGTTCTGCATTAGATCTATTATAACATGGGGTTTTGCTTCATCAATACAAGTTAAATCGATCTACGACAGTTTAATGTTTTCACTACATGACTGGAACATCCTACACGTAATTGAGCCTGGTAGATAAATAAGATAATAGAAAACTAATCCTAGTGAAGGCCTAAAAACCAACATAACGTCAATTCCCGGAACACCCCCTCTTGGACTAGCAAACCATATCTTACATACTACTGGATCGTTCAACCCGTTTGCAAGGCCTGATCATGTGGATGTCAAACTAAACCTTGGAGAACAAGGCACAACTATAACAGACCAAATCGACTTAAATAAAGATCAAGCAAGATGCCACCCTTACACCCGGGAAAAGGTGCAACGGCGGCGAGATAGCTAGAGGTAGCATAACTAAACAATCTTAGCGAAAAGTACTGATGCTAACTCAAACAAATCTATGATAATAGTGTTACTCGCCATCAACAAGGCTTCAGTACGAGTAACACCAGATAACGCATAAGTAGATACTGCCTAGATCGCAAGATGCGATCTAGGCAGCATGGCACTTACCCGAGAAAAACCCTAGAAACAAGGGGTGGCGATGCGCCGAGATTGTGTTTGTTGTGAACGTGATTGTCCTCTTTTCTCGATAACCTTAGGTACATATTTATAGTCCGGAGACTTTCTGTCTTTGGAATAACTCTACAACTCTATTTCTTACCTAAATCTAAACGGAATCTATTACAATATAAGATACACGGGCAATTTAGCCCAAATCAACACACGAGGCCGATTCAACAACATGTTGCATATACGTATCTTCTAAGCCCATCTTGATCACGGCCCAACTCCTCCTTTGGCCAAAATATGGCGATAACACATGCCCCCCTGGTTTTGGTAATAATAATTCCAAAACCACTCCATTTTTTCCCTTCTCCTTTTTTTTGTATCGGGTTACGCGTCGTCAGAATGCGTTGCAGAACAGAATCGTCACGCCACCCCTTCGTCATGATGCCCTGTCTTCTCAACTTCTTCGCAGTGCATGATCTGACAATTTCGGCAGTGCATTCTGGGAAACCGCTATAGCATTGAACCTCTTCATACTATTCCCCTTATTTAAATTCACCTAAACAGTTCGCAGTCCCCATCTTCCTCCAGTAGCCACAAAAAAAAACCCTTCTTCCTCCTCCGCCGAAAAAACCCTCTTTCTCCGCCATGGCCTCCTCCGGTTCATATGGCCTGTCCTCCCAAGCCTCCAACTCAATGAGCGACGGAGAGCCGACGCCAGAACACCCGCCGATGGCGGCGTACCACACTCTCGCCCCACAATGGTGGGACGAGAGGGATTGGGACTTCGCCGCTTGGTCGGAGGACGATGCGTCCTTGACTGACGGCGAGGAAGATCTGCAGTTCCTCGCTGATGGGGAATTGGAGGCGGACAGCACCGACGACGCCATGTCCTGGGACGGCGTCGACTCCTCCGACGAGGAGGAGGAAGCGGAGGAGGACAACTCCTCCGACGAGTACCAGCCGGTGAGGTACTTCCGCGCCGGGTCCAGCGAGGACACCGAAGACGACGACGAGGACGAGGAGGCCCCCGCTGGCATCTTCAGCAGCAGCAGCGAAGACGACGCCGGCAGCAGTGCTGAGGACAGCGAACAGGACGGCGGCGACGACAGCGACGACGACCTCGGCCTCTAGATTAGGAACCAGTAGTAGCAGTAGTAGTAGTAAGCTCCCTTTTGTAATCAATCAGCCCTTTTGTAAGCAGTCAGCTTTTGAATGAATGAATGAAAATCTGTTTTTCGAAGATTGCTTTTTTCGTCCCAATTTTGCCGATAGCCAAAATAGGTCGATGCTCCAGAAGCCGATAACGCTGTATCGGCTTTTACCACACTGCACTCACTTCGTTAACTAAGTCAAAGCTCAAAGAGCCGATGGACATCGGCTTTCCCAAAACGTTGACAAGGTCAAAACTTGGTCGCATATTTAGGCAAACCTAAGCGGCTGCTTTTCAGTCTCAAACGGTAACCTGCGACCTTCTTCAAAAAGGCGACCTAGATCTTCAATCGCCCACTGACCAGATCGAGCTCACAGCGACAAAAACCCTCGATCCCCAACTGCACAGATCCATCTCCGCCGGCGAACTAGATGGCGGAATCGTCCAACACCAACCCAGAGGTCTCCGGTCTGAAGGTACGCCTACTCCTCGCAGTCTGAACACGATGCTAGACTTAATGGCGAACACCTAAATTAATGCCTTATTCCACCATTAAATTTTCTAGGTTTCAGACATTCTGCTGCCGCATCCTTCTCTCCCAAACTCCCTCTGTCTTGGCCCTCGCACACAATCTAGCCCTGCTCATCTGATTTCTTGTGAAGCCAATAGAATCCCCTTCGTAAGCCAAGACCTAGATCTGAACTCCTGGGCCGACTGTCTGCGAGCCTGGCCTAATCCCCCTGAACACTGGGTCTCTTGGTTTAGTAGAGTAGCTAGAGCTTACCAATCCCAATGGGAAACCACGGGAATAGCCGATGCCTTGCATTTATCATTGTCTCCTCTTGAGAAACATGAGAACCTTCTGAAAACCATCGGCTACTTCTGGTCTGACGCTCTGAACTGCTTTATGTTTGGTCACGGCCCTATGTCACCAACCCTGTTAGACGTGGTGATGATCACTGGCCTGGATGTCACATCACCCAGCCCCTCTGCTTTTAAGTTGACCAAAGTCCCCTACAAACTGTCTTCTAAAACAGACTGTACAAACTGGGGTGCCTACCTCCAACGCCATATGAAAACAAAGGGCCCTGTCTCAGAGAAAGAACATACAGCCTTTCTCAACTTCTGGCTGGAGCATTTCATATTCTGTGGCCCTTCTCTTGCTCCAACCAAGAACTATCTCTCCCTAGCCCACGAACTGGCCAAAGGTACTCAACTTGGCCTCGGTAAACTGTTCCTTGGAGAGGTCTATCGATATCTCCAGTTGATGTCTGTCAAGCTATTCTCAGGCATAGCAGTCAAAACAGGTGGTCCTTGGTGGTTCATTCAGCTATGGGCTCAGCTTTACTTTCAAAATCATATCCCAGACTTCCCCCTTTTGGCGAGCTGTACCTTTCCAGATGTCAAGGGGAAGCAGATCCGATGCACTAGTTATGGCCAAGCTTTGTATAGGCTGCCAGGCAGCAAACTATCCCCTCAGGAAGCAGCCAAGTGGTTCAGCACTTTCTTTCAAGGTCTCGACAATCCTACCTTCTTCCCTTACATGGAAGAGTCTGAACATTTCGAAAATCCACTCTCCTTCAGGCTAGATAACTTTGCCGATGACACCAGCACCCGGCAACTCTTTTCCATTGTGATCCGACCCTGTTTCCTTCCAGTTGGTATGAGTACATCCAACAGAATCATCAAGCCTGGGTATGAATTCTACCAGCCGGTCATAGTGGCCCGGCAATTTGGCCTTGGGCAAGTACCTCCCCATCTCTTTCTCCATCATCTTACGGAGTGCAGGGCCGACCTTCATGATCCTCTCACCAGTCAGAGGTGTTACTCCTTCTTTGATGCTCTGACCATCCCCATTCCAAATGACCTCACCTTCGCTTCATCAACTGATGGTCGATGTGGAAAACCCACGCTTTCAGGAAAGCTCTGGGACCGTTGCTGAAACACCTTGATGCCGATTATGACATCCCCGTGGAACAGGTACCACTGCTTATAAATCTTCTTAATGCAGCTCATAAATGACTCTTTTACTAACCCAATTTCTCCCTTTGCAGCAACAAGATGGCCCTGAACCCACACACAGTGATGGCTCCCCTTTTGAGTTCTTTCCGCCAGCTCCTGTGGTTCTTTTCTGCAAAAACTCGCCGCCTTTGAAAAAGGTAATAATGCAGAAACAGCCGATAACACCTCAATCGGCTTCTAAGAAGCAAGGAACTTCAACATCAGCTGCCCCTCGAGTTCCCACTAAGATAAGAACGATGACGAGGAATGTAGCTGCCAGGAAGACCTTGAGACACCGGAGCCCTTCTCCAGAAAGCTCGCATGTAGGGTGATCCATGTCTTGGTCGATTCTTCTCATTCTTTCATTTTTGCAGATGTGCTCGTGTCTAACAGCCTTCCTTCTTTTGCAGGCTTCCGTCGAAGAAACATCCCACGAAGACACACAGCCCAATGAGGGAGAATCGAGTCCAACGGATTCTGAGAGGACCATCACCCCGAGCCAGCCAGATGTGCCACCATCGGCTTCCAGGAAAAGGTCGGTTCCTGAACCTGCTGCCCCCCGAGCACCAGTCGAGGCCGGGCCAGCTGTGGGTCCCAAGAGAGCTCGTAAAGGACCACAAGCTTCTTCATCGAGCCAAGAGGTTCCAAAAAATCATCATCCTTTATGCTCTTGCCCCTTACTTCCTTTTGTCTGCCGATTCAACATCATTACATCGGTTAATCACCTTTCATGCAGACAATTGAGGCTTCTAGTGGGAAGGTAGGGGCCGCGCCGACGCCTTTAGCCAAACCAGACCTGGCAATCCCCGAAAATGCAGATGAAATGGCTACCACTTTGGTAACGCCCCCAGCAACCACACACAAACCGATCGCCTCGCCGTCTGCTACCCCCTCGGTCTTAGGAGAGGTATGTTAACTTCTGTCGGTTTTATTCTTCCCTGTTGGACGCACACTGACGCCTTTTCGGGCTGCCAGGGTGGTGACATTTCAGGCTTGCTGACCTTTGATCCTGACTCCATCGATCCAACTCCCTCTGTCGCCACCGATGAACCACAAGCCAGGGCTGTTCTACCTCAATTCCAACGACTTAGAGCCTTACTGTCTTCCCCGATCGAGGAGCTGATCGAGGGTTCTGAAGAGGTGAAGGGCGTTCTTGCTGAAATCCAGGACCAACTCCCAGTAGCATTGCAGGTGAAGCTTTGGCCCGTCGTAACTTTGTCCTTCTTCGGGTCAAGGGTGAAGCTAGCTCGTGAAAGGATCAACCTGCGCCGTGCCCAACTCCCGCTGAAGGCGAATATTGCCGACAGATGTCAGCAGCTCAATGAGAAAAAGGCGTCCCTTGATGCCAAAACTGACACCTCTGTCAGTACCACCGAGCTCGCATCTTTGAAAAAGGAGCTGGAAGATCTTGAAGAAAAGGTCCGGGTGACAAAACAACTCATTCGTGACAAGGAAGCCTCCATCGCCCGCTCCCAAGATGAAGCAGAGAGCCTCAAAGCCGAACTGAAGACCGATCTGGCAGAAATACGTGCCCTGAACAAGCAGTTAGTGATGGGCAAGGATGAAGATGACGAAGCCGAGATCGCCGAGGTGGACCGTGTCCGTGCTGACGCCCTCCAAGCCTTCGAGGCATTTCTTCAGTAGCTCGTTTATGTAAACTGGCATCTGCTTGTAACAGTTTTGAACCTCTAAAGTCGATGACTGTGCATCGGCTGTATACTTCTATTGGCCGATTTCATGTATCGGCCCCCATATCTCACTGTCCATCATCCCACGTGCTTGGGAAATATATAATAAATTTTTTTTTATTGGCCGATTTCGTGTATCGGCTCCCATATCTCACTGTCCATCATCCCACATGCTTGGGAAATATTTCTTGAGATGCTGACCGTTGACAGCCACTGGGAATTTCACGCCATCCAGCTCCTCCAGCATGTACGCGTTCCCTCTTAAAACTTGATCGACCCTGTATGGCCCGTGCCAATTTGGAGACCATTTACCATATGCCGCATCCTTAGTCCCTAATGGCAACACCGCTTCCCATACCAGATCGCCAACATGGAACTCCTTAGGCCTCACTTTTTTGTTGTATGCACGAGCTACTTTGGCCTTGTTCTCTTTGATTTTCTCAAGCGACCACAGCCTAAGCTCAGTCAAATCTTCAACGCTGTCACTCATCAAGGCTGCATATTCTTCAGTCGTTAGATCGTTCTGAAAAGTGACACGTCTCGATCCAGCCGTAATTTCCCAAGGCAATACGGCTTCTTGTCCATAGACTAGATGGTACGGCGAGGTTTTTATCGCTCCATGACATGACATGCGGTAAGCCCATAAAGCTTCTGACAAAACCTCGTGCCAACGCCTAGGGTGCTCATCGATTTTCCTCTTGATCAGCTTGATAAGGCTCTGGTTGGACGCTTCAGCTTGCCCATTTGCTTGAGCGTAGTACGGAGATGATCGCATCAGCTTGATCCCTGTGTCCTCACAGAACTCTCTGAACTCGTGAGAAGTGAAGACCGAACCTCCATCGGTCGTGATAGTCTGGGGAATCCCAAACCTATGAATGACGTGTTCTTTCACAAAATCGATGACATCCTTTGAACTTACTGACTTCATAGGGACGGTTTCCACCCACTTGGTGAAATAATCCGTGATGGCCAAAATCCACATGTGGCCTTTGCTTGACGGAGGATTGATCTTGCCGATCATATCCATGCCCCAACCTCGGAATGGCCAAGGCTTGATGATGGGGTTCATTGCTGACGCGGGTACCATCTGAATTTTTCCAAATCTCTGACATGCTTGACACCCTTTGTAGTACTTAAAACAGTCCTCGAGCATGGTAGGCCAATAAAACCCTGATCGCCTGATCAACCACTTCATCTTGTGAGCCGATTGGTGAGTTCCACAAGCGCCTTCGTGTACCTCGTGTAGGAGCCGATTGGCCTCAGCTGTCCCTAGACATTTGAGCAATAACCCCTCTAGAGTCCTATAAAACATGTCGTCCCCAATGAGCACATACTTCATGGCCTTGTATCTTATCCGTTTAGGTGCCCCCCGAGCCGAATCCTTCAAGTAATTGAAGATATCGGCTCTCCAGTCGTCTGCGTCCAGGAATTGCACCTGCACATCGGCTCCCTCTGCCACGTCCTTGTAGCCTGAAGTCATTTGTGCAAGATCATTGGCCTCGGTATTCTGCGATCGTGGGATCCAGGTGAAGTTTATGTATCGGAACTGTGCCATCAGCTCACGGCATTGCATCCATAATGGGAAGAGCGACTCGCTCTCACACTTGTATTCCTCCGTGAGTTGAGAAATCACCAGCTTGGAGTCTCCAAAAATTTCCACTGCTTCCGCTCCAGCTTCGATGAGCAACTCCATCCCCTTGCGTATCGCCTCATACTCAGCGACGTTGTTGGTGCGAGGGGTTGATAACCTAATGGAGAAGGAAAATGTTGCCCCCCGGGGTGACACGAGTAGCATGCCGATGCCGCACCCATCGTCACAAACCGATCCGTCGAAGAACATAGCCCATGCTCGTATAGACAGTGCTGCTATATTGGTGCTGATCCTTTCAGCGATAAGGTCGGCCAATGCCTGCCCCTTAACTGCTTTTGCGGGTTGATACCGGATGTCAAACTCCGATAATGCAAACATCCATTTGCCCAGTCGGCCTTTCAACATAGGAGCCGACAGCATGTGCTTTATAACGTCTGATTTGCAGACGATGACAATCTCTGCTGATAGCAAAATGTGGCGCAGCTTGGTGCAGGTGAAAAACAGGCAGAGGCACAACTTGTCGATCTCAGAATACCTTGTCTCTGCATCCAGCATCCTTCTGCTGATGTAAAATACCACTCGCTCCATCCCGTCATAAACTTGCACCACCACTGAGGCGATGGACGTGTCCGCTACTGACAAGTAAATGTAGAATGGCCTATCCGGCTGGGGCGGAACCAATACTGGCGGCTTCGTCAGATATTCTTTGATCTCGTCGAAGGCTCGTTGTTGTTCTGCCCCCCAGCTGAACTCCTCATCAGATTTAATCTTTACAAGTCCCATGAACGGCTCTATCCTTCCTGACAGATTGGAGATGAATCTTCTGACGAAGTTGATCTTGCCGATGAGAGACTGCAGTTCTTTCTTCGTGGTAGGTGGCTTCATTGTTCGCACTGCCCCCTGACTTTTCAGGCCGATCTCGATTCCTCGTTCATGGACCAAGAAGCCCAAGAACTGACCGGCCGTCACACCGAAGGCACACTTCTTTGGATTCATCCGTAGCCCGAATCTCCTTGTTCGGTCCAGGACGTGTCGCAGGTCATCCAAGTGTCTTTGTACTGAAGTTGACTTGACCACCACGTCGTCGATATAAATTTCCACCAGCTTGCCGATCAGATCATGGAAGATGTAATTCATGGCTCTTTGGTATGTGGCGCCGGCATTCTTTAGTCCAAACGTCATGACTACATATTCAAACAACCCCACCGAACCTGGGACTCTGAATGCAGTCTTGTGTATATCTTCCGGAGCCATAAAAAATTGGTTGTAACCGGCATTGCCATCCATGAAGCTCAAAATTTTATGACCAGCAGCTGCGTTGATTAACGTCTCTGCTACTGGCATCGGATATTCATCCTTCGGAGTGGCTCTATTGAGATCCCGAAAATCTATGGCCACACGCCAGCGGCCATCCTTTTTCTCTACAGGTACGATGCTAGAAATCCACTCAGCATACCTGCATGGCCTGATTAAATCGGCTGCCAACATTTTCTCGATCTCCTTCTTGACTTCTTTCAAAATTTCGGCCTTCATCTGTCGTGCTCGCTGCTGGAACGGCCGAAAACCCTTTTTAAGTGGGAGTCGATGCTCGATGATGCTCCTGTCTAGCCCGGGCATCTCTGTATAATCCCAGGCAAAGCAATCTGGATATTCTTTCAACAAAGCTATCATCGGACCCCGCAGATTCGGATCCAACTTCTTGCTGATAAATGTTGGTCTTGGCTTATCCCCAGGACCGATGTCAATCTCTTCTAGTTCATCAGCAGATGTAAATCCATACCCTAGCTTTCCGTCACCTGTCAAATCGATGCTAAGCACAGGGCAAACAGTAGGTGAGGTTAACAACAATAACTTGGGCCGATTGCCTGAATCGGCCCCCTTTTTGATTGTATTAGTCAAGGACGGTTTACACCTTATGGTTTTACAATGGCTGGGAATCTCCCTGCTACGACTGCATGATCTGCTCGTCGTAAGATTGCTGCTTTTTGTTTTTTGTGGCCGATCGCAGGGATCGGCCGTACCATGTACTGTCGTGGACTTTGCTACTCTGTCAGGCCGGTGGATAAGACCAGCCTCACCCCGTTTTTTGTAGCCTCAATGCGTTCACAGCCGTCTAGACTGATTCCAGAGATCGGCTCTTGGTCTTCTGCTTCCCAGACGTTCATGCCAGCAATGGAGACCTCGACGGAATCGTCTGCATGAATGACCTCCACCTCATCTCCATCCCACTGTATTAGGCACTGGTGCATCGTGGATGGAATGCAGCAGTTGGCATGGATCCAATCTCTCCCTAGCAAGACAGCGTAGGTGCTTTTGCTGTCCACGACGAAGAATGACGTAGGGATGGTTTTTCTGCCCACGGTCAGGTCCACGTTCAGTACGCCTTGCGTTTCTGAAGTCTGGCCGTTGAAGTCGCTTAAAGTGACGTTGGTTTTGATCAGATCTGCAGTGGAGCGTCCCAAACGCCGTAGCATGGAGTATGGCATTATGTTGACTGCCGCTCCGGTGTCCACTAACATCTTGCTGACAGGTTGCCCATTGATGTAACCTCGTAGGTACAGGGCTTTCAGATGTTTGTAACCCTTTTCACGTGGCTTCTCAAAGATAACTGGCCGTGGGCCGCAGTCGAACTGTGCCACTGGTAGCTTGTTGGTTCTTGGCGCGCAGAACTCTGACGGAAGTATGAATACCATGTTTGTGCCAGCCGATGTCTTTGCATCGGCTTTTACCGGTTTGGGGCGCCACTCTTTCTTTTTCGGGTGATCTTCCGTTTCCAAGGTCTGCCTAATCTTAACGGCCAGATCGGGCCGTGCTTTTTTTAGAGCGTGGAGATACTGCGCTTCGGCTTCCTCCAAGTTACGCAGCCGCTGCACTCTACGCTTTTGGGTGTGTCTGAGTCCGTCGGGACACCACCTTGGACGGTGATACCTGTCTTTCTCTTTGTCATCCATTGGCTCCTTGAGACCTTGTGCTCGAGACGACCCCCTGCGTCGGCTCTGAGGTGGGAGAGGCCCTAGGCGCTTAAACACTGACACTGGCTCCGTGTCCTCCTTCTGCTGTCCGCATTCCGGGCAGTTATCGATCGTAGGTAATCGGCTCATTCCCGCGTCCCAGCAATACTTGAAGAACGGACAATCCCAATGTTTGTCTGCGCCTTCCTTTTCTTTTGACGGTCCCCTGGCGAGGTGCTCATATCCTTCATCTTCGCGCCGGCGACGTTGGTCATACTGACGTTCATACTTGTTAAGGAGATGCGTGGAATGTGGTTTCTGATATCGCACTCCTTTCACTTGTTCCTCAGTTAAGTACCGCCTGTCGTCGTAGCTGGGCCGGTCGCGTGGACCAGCCTCCTCTCTTACCCTGCCGTGAGAGCGACCGCCTTCCTCCCTGTACGTGCCATGGTGGTACCCTGTTCCTGCCATGTTGACATCGAATGAGAAGTCCAGCTGGCGCCTCGTGGAGTGGCTGTGTTCTACCATGTTGACGCCGGGGAACAGGTTGGTGTCTACTTTCATGGCGAATTGCCCCAGGATGAGACGACCCTGCTCTATCGCTGTTTGGATCTGGCGACGTAGCTCTTTGCAGTCATTGGTGGTGTGCGTGAACGAGTGATGCCACTTGCAGTACGGTCTTCCGTTCATCTCTTGAGCCGTAGGGATTTTGTGGCCTTCGGGTAACTTCAGCTGCTTTTCTTTCAGCAGTAAATCGAATATTTGCTCAGCTTTGCTTACATCGAAGTCGAACCCTTTTGCAGGCCCTTGCTGTTTTACCCATTTGTAGGTTACGGGATCTGCCCCCCGAGCCCATTCAGCCACGGCCACCTCCTGGTCTTGCGTGGGGTCTTCTTCTTCTGTATCGACCAGGCCTATCGGACGTTTGAACTTGTCCTGGTACAACTCAGGGTGGCGCTGCTCATACATCGTCAGCTTCTGGGCCATGTGCGCCAACGAGTTGTACTCTACTTGGAAAGCCAGATCTTTGATGGGTGCTGCGAGACCCAATGCTGCCAGCTCGACTGCTTCCTTCTCAGTTAACCGAGCTGAGTAACATCGGTTCTTGACAGCCCTGAAGCGTTGGATATACTCGGCTACCGTTTCTCCTCGCTTTTGCCGCACCTGTGCCAGGTCTGCAATGCCAGCCTCGGTAGCTTCTGAATGGTACTGAATGTGGAACTGCTCTTCCAGTTGCTTCCAGGTCTGGATCGAATCAGGTGGCAGCGAGGTGTACCACCCAAAAGCTGGTCCTGTCAAAGATTGCGCAAAGAACCTTACGCGCAACTGATCTGATGCTGATATCATGCCTAACTGTGCCAGGTATCGGCTCACGTGCTCGATCGAGCTCGACCCTTCTGACCCGCTAAATCTCGAGAACTCAGGGAGCCGATACTTGGGTGGCAGCGGGATCAGGTCAAACTCGTTGGGGTACGGCTTTGAATAGCCGATTGTCCTTCTCTTCGGCACGAAGCTAAACTGGTCTCTCAAGATGGTACGGATTTGTTCCGTTGTTTGGGCTGCAGGGGCTAGATTCTCATGACTCGTTCCAGTGGCATACTTGGCTAGCCACGCCTGTTTGTCGGCGTCCATCCCAGAGATTCCTGCTCCAGAAACACCTGTTCCCGAAGCCCCTGCTCCAGAGACTCCTACTCCAGAAATCCCTGCAGTTGCCACCTGGTTCGTGCGCGTCAGGTTATTGCAGTCCGGCACGTAGGTGCACACATATCCATGTGGGATCTCCTTAGGTGGTTCAAACAGGAATTGGCAATCGCCAGGGTCGCCTCCGACCTTGTAGACGACGTACGCCGGTGCCCCTGGTGGCTCTGGAGCTGCAAGTGTGAATGGCAGTGGTGGCCTGGCCTGGAGCGGTCTTTCTCCCTGGTGAGTCCCCAGAGTAGGCCCCGACGGAGAGTACTGATGTTTCATGATCTCCTGAACTACGCGAACTGCGATCCGCTCAAAAGCGTTTACCAAGCTCTCAGAATGGCGGTGAAGAGAATGAGCGACCATGTAGTTGACTTCCTGTCGCAGAGCTCTGGTGCGCTCCTCTGAAGGAACAGAGAGATCCACCTCGTCAAGAGCACCTTCAGGTGAGAACCCTTTCCATCTGATGCCATGTTTACGGGTCCTCTCAAAAGAGCCGATGAGATCGGCTTTGAAGAGAGCTTTGACGTCATCATACTTCGCCTTGTGCTCCTCAGGCAGCTCATCGTACGTGACCGGTCGGTTGTCCATCGCAGCGTCGGATGTTGATGTAGACGTTGTTTAAGTGTCCCACCGGGCGTGCCAGAATGTGTTGCCTACCAAAACCCACCGGCGAGCAGCGACGGGCAACACGAAGAGCCGGGAGGCTCCCAGAACTGCTGGTGGGCCCTGGTCCCTCGGGCAACGGCCCGCAAAACTCCGGCACACGTCCTGGCTTGGTTCGAGGGCGTGCCACCTGACCTATACCTGGTCAGGAAGGTGAAGGATTGCTTCGATTGGTTTCCTGCATGGTAAACAAGTATACGTAAAATTCGAGCCGTGACCGGCTCCCAGGTTTCCCTGTGAATCGGCTCCCAGAGCCGATTATCCCATGGTTCTGCATTAGATCTATTATAACATGGGGTTTTGCTTCATCAATACAAGTTAAATCGATCTACGACAGTTTAATGTTTTCACTACATGACTGGAACATCCTACACGTAATTGAGCCTGGTAGATACAAAAGATAATAGAAAACTAATCCTAGAGAAGGCCTAAAAACCAACGTAACGTCAATTCCCGGAACACCCCCTCTTGGACTAGCAAACCATATCTTACATACTACTGGATCGTTCAACCCGTTTGCAAGGCCTGATCATGTGGATGTCAAACTAAACCTTGGAGAACAAGGCACAACTATAACAGACCAAATCGACTTAAATAAAGATCAAGCAAGATGCCACCCTTACACCCGGGAAAAGGTGCAACGGCGGCGAGATAGCTAGAGGTAGCATAACTAAACAATCTTAGCGAAAAGTACTGATGCTAACTCAAACAAATCTATGATAATAGTGTTACTCGCCATCAACAAGGCTTCAGTACGAGTAACACCAGATAACGCATAAGTAGATACTGCCTAGATCGCAAGATGCGATCTAGGCAGCATGGCACTTACCCGAGAAAAACCCTAGAAACAAGGGGTGGCGATGCGCCGAGATTGTGTTTGTTGTGAACGTGATTGTCCTCTTTTCTCGATAACCTTAGGTACATATTTATAGTCCGGAGACTTTCTGTCTTTGGAATAACTCTACAACTCTATCTCTTACCTAAATCTAAACGGAATCTATTACAATATAAGATACACGGGCAATTTAGCCCAAATCAACACACGAGGCCGATTCAACAACACGTTGCATATACGTATCTTCTAAGCCCATCTTGATCACGGCCCAACTCCTCCTTTGGCCAAAATATGGCGATAACACATGCCCCCCTGGTTTTGGTAATAATAATTCCAAAACCACTCCGTTTTTTCCCTTCTCCTTTTTTTTTGTATCGGGTTACGCGTCGTCAGAATGCGTTGCAGAACAGAATCGTCACGCCACCCCTTCATCATGATGCCCTGTCTTCTCAACTTCTTCGCAGTGCATGATCTGACAATTTCGGCAGTGCATTCTGGGAAACCGCTATAGCATTGAACCTCTTCATACTATTCCCCTTATTTAAATTCACCTAAACAGTTCGCAGTCCCCATCTTCCTCCAGTAGCCACAAAAAAAACCCTTCTTCCTCCTCCGCCGAAAAAACCCTCTTTCTCCGCCATGGCCTCCTCCGGTTCATCTGGCCTGTCCTCCCAAGCCTCCAACTCAATGAGCGACCGAGAGCCGACGCCAGAACACCCGCCGATGGCGGCGTACCACACTCTCGCCCCACAATGGTGGGACAAGAGGGATTGGGACTTCGCCGCTTGGTCGGAGGACGACGCGTCCTTGACTGACGGCGAGGAAGATCTGCAGTTCCTCGCTGATGGGGAACTGGAGGCGGACAGCACCGATGACGCCATGTCCTGGGACGGCGTCGACTCCTCCGACGAGGAGGAGGAAGCGGAGGAGGACAACTCCTCCGACGAGTACCAGCCGGTGAGGTACTTCCGCGCCGGGTCCAGCGAGGACACCGAAGACGACGACGAGGACGAGGAGGCCCCCGCTGGCATCTTCAGCAGCAGCAGCGAAGACGACGCCGGCAGCAGTGCTGAGGACAGCGAACAGGACGGCGGCGACGACAGCGACGACGACCTCGGCCTCTAGATTAGGAACCAGTAGTAGCAGTAGTAGTAGTAAGCTCCCTTTTGTAATCAATCAGCCCTTTTGTAAGCAATCAGCTTTTGAATGAATGAATGAAAATCTGTTTTTCGAAGATTGCTTTTTTCGTCCCAATTTTGCCGATAGCCAAAATAGGTCGATGCTCCAGAAGCCAATAACTCTGTATCGGCTTTTACCACACTGCACTCACTCCGTTAACTAAGTCAAAGCTCAAAGAGCCGATGGACATCGGCTTTCCCAAAACGTTGACAAGGTCAAAACTTGGTCGCATATTTAGGCAAACCTAAGCGGCTGCTTTTCAGTCTCAAACGGTAACCTGCGACCTTCTTCAAAAAGGCGACCTAGATCTTCAATCGCCCACTGACCAGATCGAGCTCACAGCGACAAAAACCCTCGATCCCCAACTGCACAGATCCATCTCCGCCGGCGAACTAGATGGCGGAATCGTCCAACACCAACCCAGAGGTCTCCGGTCTGAAGGTACGCCTACTCCTCGCAGTCTGAACACGATGCTAGACTTAATGGCGAACACCTGAATTAATGCCTTATTCCACCATTAAATTTTCTAGGTTTCAGACATTCTGCTGCCGCATCCTTCTCTCCCAAACTCCCTTTGTCTTGGCCCTCGCACACAATCTAGCCCTGCTCATCTGATTTCTTGCGAAGCCAATAGAATCCCCTTCGTAAGCCAAGACCTAGATCTGAACTCCTGGGCCGACTGTCTGCGAGCCTGGCCTAATCCCTCTGAACACTGGGTCTCTTGGTTTAGTAGAGTAGCTAAAGCTTACCAATCCCAATGGGAAACCACGGGAATAGCCGATGCCTTGCATTTATCATTGTCTCCTCTTGAGAAACATGAGAACCTTCTGAAAACCATCGGCTACTTCTGGTCTGACGCTCTGAACTGCTTTATGTTTGGTCACGGCCCTATGTCACCAACCCTGTTAGACGTGGTGATGATCACTGGCCTGGATGTCACATCACCCAGCCCCTCTGCTTTTAAGTTGACCAAAGTCCCCTACAAACTGTCTTCTAAAACAGACTGTACAAACTAGGGTGCCTACCTCCAACGCCATATGAAAACAAAGGGCCCTGTCTCAGAGAAAGAACATACAGCCTTTCTCAACTTCTGGCTGGAGCATTTCATATTCTGTGGCCCTTCTCTTGCTCCAACCAAGAACTATCTCTCCCTAGCCCACGAACTGGCCAAAGGTACTCAACTTGGCCTCGGTAAACTGTTCCTTGGAGAGGTCTATCGATATCTCCAGTTGATGTTTGTCAAGCTATTCTCAGGCATAGCAGTCAAAACAGGTGGTCCTTGGTGGTTCATTCAGCTATAGGCTCAGCTTTACTTTCAAAATCATATCCCAGACTTCCCCCTTTTGGCGAGATGTACCTTTCCGATTCCAAACCATACAAGATAGCACACTGAACTATGGAGTACTGATTCTTCCGAGCGAGGTAAACATTCTTTACTTCATCGGAAGCATCAGCTGCAGGTGGGTCACCCAGCGGTGCATCCAGCACATAGGTCAAATTACCAGCTGTGAGGACAATCCTCAAATTGCGGAACCAATCCGCGAAGTTTCTTCCATTGTTTTTCAACTTTTCTTTCTCTAGGAACGCATTAAAATTGATGGTAGGGGCTGCCATTGATCTACAACATATTTGCAATAGTTTAGACTAAGTTTATGACAAATTGGGTTCAAATTAATAATAAAATTAACCTAGGTGAACTCCCACTCAAAACAATATCCCTCACATTGTTTTAGTGAACACACGAACCAAATCCACTACATCAACACCGATCATCACGAGAGTTGACATAGTTTCAATGGCGAACAATCGACATGTTCATCATATCTACTATATGATTCATGCTTTACCTTTCGGTGATCCGTGTTCCGAGACCATGTCTGTACATGCTAGGCTCGTCAAGATCAAACCTTAGTTTCTGCATGAGCAAATCTGGCTTGCTCACGTTGTATACACTTGCAGAATCTAACACACCCAATCATCACGTGGTGCTTCGAAACAACAAGCTTTAGCAACGGTGCTAACTAAGGGTGAACACTTTATGACTTGAAATTCATGTGCATGAGGGATCATCTTATGATGCTACCGTCGTCTACTAAGCAATACAAGATGCATAAAGGATTAACATCACATGCAATTCATAATATGTGATATGATATGGCCTTTCTTCTTTGTGCTTCCGATCTCCATCTTCAAGCACGAACATGATCTCCATCATCACCGGCATTGCATCAAGGTCAATGACGCTACTCCATGGTTGTCGTCCACCGGCTTCAACTATTACAACTACTTTGAATAGACACGCGCGTCTTAACATAAATTAAAGACAACCATATGGCTCCTTCCGGTTGCCAACTTACAATAAGGAACATTGCATACATCAAATATAATCACAATCATGGCCATATCACATCACTGCACACCCCTGCAAAACAAATTTAGACGCCTCTACTTTCTTTGCATATTTTACGTGGTTTTGGGGCTTTCGATAAGTGTCGTTCTAACTTACGAACATGAACCACAACGTTGATACTAGTATTGTTAATCACCCGTTGTAAATTGGATCTTAACTATGCTAGGAGAAACAGGCACCCGCAAAGCCACTTATGCAATACAAGTTGCATGTCAAGCGTGGAGCAAGTCTCATGAACGATGTCATGTAAGGTTAGCCCGGGCCGCTTCATCCCAACATACCGCAAGATGCAAAGTACACAAGAAGCAATTTACAATAAAAGCATCAACGCCCATAATGACCATTGTGTTCTACTCGTGCAACAGATCTACATATAGACACGGCTCTGATACCACTATAGGGTTTCGTAGCATGGAAAACAAAAATTTTCTACCGCATACAAACAAACAAGCCAAGATCTATCTACTAGATTGTAGCAACGAGTCGATGGAATAACTTACCCTCGAAGATTCCAAAGTGTTTAACGAGAGCGGATTCTCGTGGGTGATGTAGTCGTACTCTTCCCGATCTCAAGATCGCGTAGACGATCCTTCCGGCGCTGTGTTCCGGCAGCGCTCCCGCAGTCGGTCACACGTTCGGTACTCGACGAAGACCTTCCTCTCCCTTGTTCCAGCAGGCAGCGGAGGTTGTAGCACTCTCCTCGCGATTCCGGCAGCACAACGGCTGTAAGATTTTTTGACTATGTTGAAAATTCTCAAAGAGAAGAAACTTTTTGAATAGAAAATCTTCTCAACCTTGAATTCAAAATCTTATATTCTTTTGTTATGACCTAAGTAGCCATATGGGCAAAGGGGCTTGGATTGATTATGGATTGTAGAATTGGTGTGTAAGATTTCAAAATGAAAATCATGAAGCCTTCATAAGCATTTCATTACATCCATGCAAAGATCTCACAAACTGAATCCAAATCCTGGTATCTAAATCCTACAGTTGATTCGCCCAAATGTTCCTAAAGGTAATTAAATTGACTTTATAAAACCCACTATTGCTAAGGCAGAGATTATTGCTAAATTATAGCCTAAAAAGATCCAATTAATATTACAAAATTTTAGGAACAAAACTGAGCTCATTTGAAGCTATTATGAAAAAGTTATGGAACAAATACAAACACATAAAGATATAAATAAAATGAAATATACAAGGATTTGTAAACTCACTACTTCCAAACTAGTAAAAAGATTAAAAATTTGATCCTATAATAATCTATTCGACTTTAGAAAAATTTAGAAACAAGAATCATATCATTTGGAGTTTGTATGCAAAAGATATGAGGGAAACAAGTAAATAGAAAAAAAGAAAAAGAAAAAAAAGGAAAAAAAACTAATGGGCCGGCCCACCCGGACCGATCGAACTAGCACGCACGGGAAGGATCGATCGCTTGGTTGCTTTAAAAAGCGTGCAAAATCTGTTTTGTTAAACCTATCTCTATTCAAACTGCTATAACTTTTTATCTACAACTCCGAATCGACTTCCGTTTGTTTCTACTTGTTTCCTACTCCAAAACCTATCTCCCCACCATCATAAACCTCCATATAAACTCGTGGAGCCACAGCTGTACGAGTTTCCCTTCTCGAAATTCCGAATCTACACATGTCCGAATCTTATTTCGCTTTTTAACCCATCTAGACTTCGTTGTTTGCCTTCGGCCAAAAAACTAAAGTTGTAGAACTCGTCGAAATCTTTCAACCCCGACAAACCTCACCTCTTTTCATCCACCACAGCCGGAGAATTTCGTATCGCAATATTTTAGATCTTACGGTGTTAATCTAAGATGTACTCGCGCTCGTTTCTTCAAATCCAAATTCCTTTGGTGAGAAGGTAGGAATAATGATTCCCCACAACTTTAGTGTTCTAAGTTTTTCAATTTGACCTACGGATTTGTCTCTCTAAAACAGATCTGTTTCTTGTCTATTCTGAGCCAAAATCGGGTCAATCTCTTCTTCTAGCCACCGGATCCTATCCAGACGGTCGAGATCTAATCAAACCGGTGCGTGCCATGTCTTCATCCCGGTCAGCTTCCTCATCAACGCCACGTCAACGTCAGGTTAACATCTAGTCCCAGTCAGCATGCAAAGTCAACCTGTCCAGTCAACGGAATATTTTCTGGAATATTCCGTTCGAATTTAAAATTGCATATTATAGGTCTAACTTGTAAAATTCATAAGAAATTCATACCACGTCCAAAAATTGCCTATAATATATCAAATTGAAGATAATTTTACGTAGAATCATCTTATTCGAATAGATCCAACTTTTACTGTACGTGGTTACTGCAGTTATTTAATTGGTTTTAATGGTCTTTTAGGTTAATAAATTCATAAGAAATTATCTGTAACTCCGAAAAATATGAACAATATATCAAATTGAAGCTACTGTAATGTACATTAATAATATCTGGTTGGATCTAGCCTTTGCCGAATATTTAACCCGTAGAAATTTAATTAGTTTTAAAGGTTTTATAAATCATTAAATTCATAGTAAATTAATTGCTTCTCACAAAAATATAAATGATATACCGATGGAAAGCTGGTTCCATGTAGATCATCAATATGCAATTAGTTCAGCCTTTGACTCTAAGGTTTTGCCGTGAAGATTTAAATGGTTTAATGACTTATTTAGAGTAATAAATTCATAAGAAAATAAATAGTATTCAGAAAATTACAAATAATATGTCCCTGAAATCACAATTCCGTGGAGATTACAGATATAATTTTAGTTTGATTTTTAGACAACAGAAACTATATGAATCATTTAAAACCCATTAAACACTATTTAAATCATACAAAAAGATCTATAACTCCGATTAGGGTGAATCTAACGCCTACTGGTTCGTATTAACGTCTTCTATCCAGTAAACCCAAGAAACAAATTTAATTCGACAGTTAGAACATGCGTTACAACAGAACTACTAAGAACCCTATATTGGCAAGTAATTATTAATAACAAGTACTCCATTGCATTAATTGGCCTCTTGCATGCATCATATACTTCAATATTGTTTAGAGAACTAAAGTAAAAACCATTGTGACTTATTAAATTGTCATGCATGCATTTGTTGCATTTGTTTGATCTCTATGTGCTATTGTTTATGATTGTATGTAATTGTTTGCTCGATAGATTGCGAGGAGTGCAACATGTGTGATTGCAACTACTATGATTGCAAGTATTGTGGTTATGACGAGAGCAACCATTATATCTATGAGAATTGTAAGGATTATCTAATCGACTACATCTACAACAAAGGCAAGTGGTGCTATCTTGGTCATAAATGTCCTACTGTTTTCCTATGCATTGTAGATGTTTTTGTAGAATTGCATATGTAGGAATTGATGTGTATATGCTATGCTATGTCCCATATTATTCCCTAGTATTCCTTGTTTATGAGCCATCGTATTGGTAGATTGCTTAGCTATGCTATTTAGACGAGGAAGGGAATCACATCATGAAAAGTTATATGTTTTGCTAAATGACAAACCAACATGTTTTAATGAACCACCTGGGCGGAATGGCATTGATTGGGTCATCGAGTGTGGATTATGGTGGGGAATGCCGCCCAGGACACTGAGAAAGGATTGGTTTCTTTATTTGGTAGCTTACGTGTACAACCATGTGCCAATAATGAAATGGGCGGTTGGTTGGACTCAGTAGGTTGTGGTAACTCGAACCCACGTATCCAAAGATGTAGATAGTGTAGGTTGGACCGGTGCGTGTCGGGTTTGGGGAGCTACTTCCCGAACGGTTCCTTCTTGGACTTCTCCCTATCATCACCCAATATGAGAGTGGTTGTACGAGCTGGGCTGGCCAAGTCACATGGGTAAAGTGTACTAACCCCTGCAGGGTGTATAAACTAAGTACTTAGTCGTGTCCCCGGTTATGGACAATTTGAGAGACCTGATACTGATGCTATGATATTTATCACTCATCCTTATTTCTTAATTACTTAAAACTTGTTGGGTGAACATAACTGGGTAGGAGTACCTGGGAGTGAACCAGAGTGTCCTATTTATCGTATTGGAAAACTACTTTGTTACAAATGTTAGGATAAAACTGTTGCTTTATGCAAATGAGCCTGAACTTTACTTGGCCAAATAAGCATGTAGTTGATAGATCTGTTGTTAACCACTTTAGTCTACTTGCCATACATTCAATGTATTGACCATTAGTGGCTGCAACGTTTCATGTTGCAGGTTATATCGTATCTGAGTGATCGTTCATAGGTCACGAGACTCCACTCAACAATTGTTCGCCTGTGGCACATTTGAAGGATGGAGATCTACCTTGTATTCGTTTTCCGCTGTGTACTTGAATAAATAATGTAAATTCTGGATCATTTTCGTTGTATTTATGACGCACAGTTATATTTGGTATCATTTTGTAATGTGTGTGCCAGTGAACCGATCCAGGGATTGGCACTATACACATGAACTCAGCCTTATCAGGCGAGGGTGTTACAGCTATTCTTGGTTTAGCTGCTGTTTACCCTGGCTGTGCTGGTGTGTTGTGTAGTGGAGAGATGCACTGATGTGCTCCTCCATGGCTATGCTGTGGTTTTGTGATATTTGGCTGTGCTTGTGGGGTCGACAGCACACCATCTGCATGCTTGTGTGTGTCCAGCTTGTGTGCCTGCTATGCACTTGTGGATAGGTTTAGAAAGTTTGAACTTACTATTACTAGCTTACTTTCACCTGGCTAGTGAATTGATCCCTCTTGGCTATCATTTGCATTCTGGCTATGAATTTATGAAAGATGAAATCTTTCATATTGGTGAAACTTTCCCCTTTTATAACATTTCTCAATGATGAGTTTGTCATGTGCACTTCGCTGACATATCTGAGAGAAATATACTAACACTAATCTTATTTGTTTCTATTTAGTCTTTGTTTTGCAGGTACAAAGATAAAGATGAAGATTTAGTGTAGATTTAGATATAGGATAGTTAGTAGATATACAAATGTAATATTTTTATTCTTTTGTAATTTTTCTTTTATCCTTCTTGTAATCTTTATTTTATTTAATTGTAATAAAGATTATATCATTGTTAATAAAGAATATTCTTATTCTTTATTCTTTTGTAAACTGTGAATTTGGAAATGACTCCAGTAGTTACATTCTTTGTAACTTGTTTATGTGCTAATGAAATCAATTTCATATTCAATATTGTTTTTGGATAAGATTTAAGTTATAATACTTATCTCTTAATTAATTTAAGAGTCAAATCTTATATCTAAATCATTGAAAGTATTATTCAAACACTCAAGTTTAAAATTCAAATTCATTTTTTAAACACACATAATTCCTTTAAGATCATATCAAAGTTTATAGCAATCCTCCTTTAATACTAAACCTAATCTCAAATTAAGAACGAAACATTGATCACTCAAGGTTTTATTTGGCGAAAATTTTACCCACATTTTCACAAATGAATGCATGCAACAATTCATATTCCTAAATCTACCCTTCGTTAGGTCCTATATGCTGGGATGTTATAGACTTCCCCCCTTAAATTAAACTTCATCCCGAAGTTTGTGGAGATGTACCTGAATAGTTCTGGATAAGCTTTTCTTAAATCCTATTCCTTCTGCCATGTGGCTTCTCTCTCAGGGTGATGTTCCCATTGTACCTTGCAATATATGATTGCTCTGCTCCTCAATCTTTTCCAGTTTTCTTCAAGAATCTTACAGGGCTTTTCAATATAAGTCAGGTCTGCTTGTAGTTCTATCTCTTGATGTGTTATTGCATCATCTGGAACTTTCAAACATTTGCGAAGTTGTGACACATGGAAAACATTATGCACTTGAGCCAATCTTGATGGTAACTCTAAAGCATAAGCTATAGTTCTATTTTGACTCAGTATCTTGAATGGTCCGATATATCTTGGACTCAATTTCCCTTTAACTCCGAATCTTTTTACTCCTTCCATACATAATCTCATATGGAGCTGCCTTCAGACTACTCTGATAGCTATTGTTATAAGAAAATTCTGCCAATGGTAGGTGATCTTCCCATGTTCCTCCAAAATCTAGTGCACAAGCTCTCAACATGTATTCTAGTATTTGATTTGTTCTTTCAGTTTGACCTCCTGTCTCAGGATGATATGCCGTGCTGAAATCTAATTTTGAACCAAGTGCTTCATGCAATTGCTTCCAAAATGCTGAAGTAAACACTGATCCCCTATCAGTTACGATATTTTTGGGTACTCCATGCTTACTTACTATCTCTTTCACATATATTTCAACTAACTTCTCGGCATTATCCTTTTGATTCACTGGAATAAAATGTGCACTCTTAGTGAGTCTGTCCACAATTACCCATATCATATCCTTCCTTTTTGGTGTCATAGGTAATCCTGTGATGAAGTCCATACCTATTTCCTCCCATTTCCATTCTAGAATTTCTAAGGGTTGTAATGGTCCTGCTGGACTTTGATGTTCAGCTTTTACCCTTTGACAAGTATGTCATTCAGATACATATTTAGCAATATCTCTTTTCATGTTATTCCACCAGAATAGTTCTTTCAAATCCATATACATCTTAGTACTCCCTGGATGTATAGAATATGGTGTATCATGTGCTTCTTTGAGTATGACATTTCTGATCTCAGTCACATATGGAACACATAGACGATCTTGGAACCATAAAGATCCATAATCTCCAAGGCAAAAAACTAATTTTTGCCCTTGAGATATCCTCCGAATTTCCTCAGTAATGAAAGGATCTTCTTCTTGATGTCTAAAAATTTCTTGCTTAAGATCACTGTGCTGCTCTGCAACTACCTGCATAGTAGCTAATCCTCCAAGAACCTCTGTTCTAATGAATTGAAGTTCTAACCTTTCCAAGTCCATTTGTAACTCTTTTGGTAACTCCCTATTGCTTGGCTGAATATCTGCACTCTTTCTGCTTAAAGCATTTGCTACAACATTTTCTTTCCTTGGGGTGTAATTGATTGTTAAATCATAATCCTTGATTAATTCCAACCAATGCTTCTGTCTCATATTCAATTCCTTTTGAGTGAAGAAGTATTTGAGACTTTTATGGTCAGTGTATAACTCACATCTGGCTCCATAAAGAAAATGTCTCCATCCTTTCAGTGCAAAAACTACTGCTGCTAACTCTAAATCATGAGTTGGATAGTTGACTTCATGTGGTTTCAATTGTCTTGAAACATAAGCAATCACTTTCCGATCTTGCATTAATTGTCGGGGGATAACCCTTGGTAGGGTCACGAGAGGGGAAACATAGCGCAGCTAGGTTGGCTCCGAGTAAAAAATGAACTAGGCCAGGTAAGAACGGCCGGGAAAGATAAGCATGAGAGCCGAGATACAAACTATCTCGGCCCGTATAGGACAAAGTTGTAACCCTTGCAGGTACCAACAAGCCGAGTCAACCGAGGAAGGGCCGAGTTAAGAAGGACATGTGGCACCTTTCCGAGTAAGGTTCGGGAAGGACCATGGTAAAGCATGGTCAAAAGAGAAGAGCGATGCCGGGTGACACAAAAGGAGCCGGGTGACGCCCAAAGCAAGCGCTGACGTATAAAGTAACAGCGTGACACCAAAAAGAACAGGAAGCAGCGTACCAGAATACCGTTAGCTGTCAAGCTTTATGGACCGGGCCTATGGGCTTAGGGCAAGCCCATAACCCGGCCCATATTGTAGGGACCAAGATCCAAACAGTAAACCCTAGAACCCAAAGGGGTATTATCTAGCACTGCCTATATAAGGGAGCGCATAGCAGTAGTAGAGGAGGGGGGACCAAGTAGAGAACAGGTGCTGCGTACACAAGCCAATACAGTTCAAGGAGCACTTGTAATCTTTGGGGTATCAATCAAATTGTCAAGTGTGGAGAGTTCTTCTTGTTCTTCGTGCATGTCTCGACCGTGCACTCCCTCCCCGGTGACCACAAGCACCCATTCGGCCCCCAACTTAAGCCTACCCATGGCATCTGCCGTGCCACCACCACGACAGTTGGCGCCCACCGTGGGGCAGAAGCAGGTTCTTGATGGAGTCTTCATCCGGACAGGCAACATCATCGCCAAGATCGGCGAGCGTGTCTACTCCGGCCTCATCCAGAGGTTTGGAGCGCTCAACTTCGTCAGTGACAACGCGGGCTGCTTCGGGACCAAGCCGTTCCCTAGGGGCGGTCGCTTCATCAAGTTCGGCGAGCACCAGGTCTACGTCGCAGTGCGCGTGGAGCGCGCATATCCTGAGCACGTCGTCTTGGCGCCGGATCCTCCAACGGCTCTAGTCATTGGGAAACCTCTCCAACTCGTCTCCATGGAGGTACTGATGACAGCTCCAAACCCCACAGCTCTCCCAGTAGTTCCAGTAGAGAATGAGAACGCAGAGGAAGGAAATCACGAGGAAACGCCAAGGGCTGCAAGAACAGCAAAGGCGCCGCTGGAAAAACCAGAGAACATAGCTAGGAGCAAAAGAGCTAAGGAGCTGCAGGAAGCGATAGATAAGTTGGCAGAGCCAGTGGCACAAGCAACTGACCCGGCGCGTGTGCAAGCCGAGTTGGAAGAAACCAGGATAAAAGTCCTGGAGAAAGCAAAGGAGCTAGCACAGTTACAGCAGGATGTGGATATCACTATCCGAGAGCTTAACTCGGCAAATCGAGTCAAGGGCGCAAAGACCCGGCTTGATGCAACGATATTGGGAGGAAGGAACCTCAACGAAGAACTGGCAGATGCGACATCAAAGATAACACCAGAGAACAGCAATGAGACGGCCATGCGTCCAACGTACAACATAGCAGCAGCTAATCTGCGAGCGTCAGAAGCAGCAATGGCAGAATTACCCCACTTGGAGGGGGAAGCAAAGAAAAGGCAGCAAGAACGAGTCAATGAGTTAGTAAAATCAGCCATCATGCTGAATGAGGCGTATTATAGAGCAAATCCGGGTATAGCAGGGAGATCACAGCTGGTTCACTCGGCGACTCCTGTCCCGGCAAGATCGGCTGGGCACACGACATCCTCACCCGGAGCGGCACCCAGGCCGAGAAAAGAAAAAAAGTGTGGATTCTAGAAGAAACAAGCAGATGGTCGCCTATGATCCGGTAGTAGTTCAAGGAAACCCGGCACATGCGCAAGGGGCAAAAATAAATAATCCCCGAGAAAATGAAAACCAGGAAAAAATTGGAAAGAGAAATGACAACGGAGGGCAAAATTTTGCGCCTCATACTCGGCGCGCAACTCACTCGGCAGGAGGAGGAAATCCAGCTCCGAATAACGCACCAGCTCAGCCCGAAAGAAGACAGCAGAGCGCTGGAACATTAGTTCAACAGCCAGCTGACCGAACACGAATAAGTATAATGATGGTTACTCGGCCATGGTAAATGGCGGGTATGAGCTGCCGGATCATGCATATCAAGCAATGGGAGCGAGATACGGAGGTAGGAACCTTCAGCCGGATGATGTCAGGCTGAAGCTTGACCGCATAAAATGGCAGAGATAATTGAATCACAAGGTCCGCAGGGTCCACCATGCTTTGGCCCAAGGATCATGAAGGAGCCACCGGTGCCAAATTTCCAGTTGGCCAGAGGGACAAAAACATATGATGGAAGCACAAAGCCGGAGGATTGTCTCATAGATTATGGAACCGCTGTGAAGATCGTGCAGGGAAACTTGAGATGGGCAGTACATTATGTACCACAGATGCTGGAAGGACCAGCTCGGGTATGGTTGAACAATTTGCCTCCCGGAAGCATCAACAGTTGGATTGATTTTCACGACGCTTTCGTCAGCAATTTCACGAGCACTTACAAGAGGCCGAATCGCCCACAACAACTAGCAATGTGCAAGCAAAGACCGAATGAGACAGACAGGGAGTTCCTCACAAGGTGGTGTACGATGCGTAACTCTTGTGAAGGCGTAATCGAGTCACAAGCAATCGCATGGTTTGCACAAGGATGTAGACATGGGAGTGTGCTATGGCAACGGTTACAAAGAGATATGCCAGCAAGCCTGGCAGAGACGATAAGAATCGCCGACTCGTATGCGTTAGAAGATCCGACTCAGCTGCTGCTCATGTCGGCAGATGGGATGACTGAGACTCAGATCTATGACACTGCCGGATCGCAAAGGCGCCAGGAGAGATCTGAATACAGAAGCAAGAGAAGAGACGAGAGGCCGGATTACAGGTATGGTTCGGCTCAGGTTGCGGCAGTGAGTCAGGATCATCCAGATGCTGGAAGCAGTCAGCGTCAAAGGACAAATGGTCAACAACAATGGGTGCCAAAGAATGACGACAAAAGGCCATACAATCAGAGGAAACAGTATCAGGACCGACAAAAATACACCTATGAGATTATGCTGGATCAGCCGTGTAAGTTTCACACGCCTAGTCCGAGTAAGCCGGCAAATCACTCAACAAGGCAATGCACTTGGTTTCAGAAAGGAGACAGAGTGGACTCGCCGAATAAGCTGCTTCCACCACCTCCCCCTCCACCACTTATAGGAGGAAATGCTCAAGCAGTAGGAGCAGATAACAAATATGAAAACAGGCAGCCGAGATATCAGAATCAGGAAAGAAGAGAAGTTGTGCACCAGGTGCACAATCCAAGAGGTGACGATGCTCATATCAACCACGAAACCAGAAATGAGTACAGAGAACATAACCAGAGCTATGTTGTCTTTGTCACAGAGCCAAATGACAAGAAGAGCCAGCAGCGACGAATGATGGAAGTGAATGCCACGATGCCGGCAATTCCCAAGTACATGCATTGGTCTGAGCAAGAGATAACTTGGAGTATAAAAGATCACCCCAAGATCATGCCAACCCCTGGAGGATACGCTCTGGTGTTGGATCCAACATTCATGGGCCCATATATCAACGTGAAGTTTTCAAAAGTACTGATTGACGGTGGCAGTAGCATCAACATCATGTATAAGGATACAATGCTCAAGTTAGGCATTACCATGAACATGCTGGAGCTGACTAAGACCACTTTCCACGGGATTGTGCCGGGATTGTCCTGTGAGTCAATTGGCAAGATCTGGGTCGACGTCTTATTTGGCAACAGGGAAAATTGTCGCACTGAAGCTATAAAGTTCGAGGTGGTAGATCTGGTCAGCTCATATCACGCCTTACTCGGCAGGCCGGCTATGGCAAGATTCATGGCTACTACCCATATGGCATACTTAAAGATGAAGCTACCAGGCCCATGTGGGGTGATCACAGTGGAAGGAGATTACAAGAGATCTATTGCTTGTGCTTCAGCCGGATCTTCACTGGCCGAGTCACTCGTCATATCACAAGAGAAAAGTCAGATGTTGGAGGTGGCAGCATTGGCCAAAGCAGCACAAATGTCCATGCCGGCACTCACCAACCCGCATGGCAATGTGTCATTTCAAGCTACCAAGGAAACCAAGAAGGTGTAGGTGGATGAAACTTTCCCAGAGCACACAGTGACCATTGGGGCTGGCCTTACAGATAAATAGGAAAGCGAGCTCACCAGCTTCCTCCGTGAGAATCGGGACATCTTTGCATGGTCCACTCAAGATTTGCAAGGAGTTCCGAGGGAGCTGGCTGAGCACTCTCTTCATGTAAGACCAGATGCAAGGCCGGTGAAGCAACCCCTCCGCCGCTTCGCCGAAGATAGGAGGAAAGTAATAGCGGCCGATATTGCAAGACCTTTAGCTGCTGGATTCATCATGGAAGTGCTGCACGCGGACTGGTTGTCAAATCCAGTCCTGGTCGAGAAGAAGAAAGATGACCCGAACGTGGCAGTGGTATGGCGCATGTGTATTGATTACACGAACCTCAATAAGGCGTGTCCGAAAGATCCATTTCCTCTGCCTCGGATCGATCAAGTCATAGATTCTACTGCTGGGTGTGAGTTGTTGTCATTTGTGGATGCATATTCAGGATTCCATCAGATTCCGCTGAATCCAAATGATCAAATAAAGACAGATTTTATCACCCCGTACGGGGCTTATTGCTATCGCACCATGCCATTCGGATTGAGAAATGCAGGCGCAGCATACCAAAGATGCATGCAAAAATGCTTACAAGATCAATTGGACAAAAATGTTCAAGTATACGTCAATGACGTGGTAATAAGAACGAAACAAAGTCATACTCTAATTGAGGACTTGCGTCAAACATTCGCAAACTTGAGAAGATTCTGGATGAAACTTAACCCGGAAAATGGTACATTTGGTGTCCTGGCTGGCAAGTTACTCGGATTCCTTGTATCCACCCGAGGAATTGAAGCTAACCCGACAAAGATCAGGGCCATCGAAAGAATGGAATTGCCAAAAACCCTCAATGATATCCAGAAGTTTACTGGATGCCTGGCTTCATTGAGCAGGTTTGTTAGTCGGCTAGGCGAAAAATCCCTACCACTATATCAGCTGATGAAAAACTCAGACAAATTCACATGGACACAGCAAGCTGATAGCGCTTTCCATGAATTAAAGAAAATGTTGGCAACAACACCAATATTAGCGTCACCACTATCCAAGGAGCCAATGCTTCTCTATGTTGCCACAACCAACAGAGTTGTAAGTGCAGTAATAGTGGTTGAACGTGAAGAAGGGGGCAAATCAGTCCAAAGACCAGTATATTACTTGAGCGAGGTGCTCTCTGTCTCGAAACAGAATTACCCGCATTATCAGAAGATGACATATGGGGTATATATGGCAGCAAAGAAGCTGAAACATTATTTTCAAGAACACCCAATCCGGGTAATATGCGAGGCACCTATCTCGGATATATTGGGCACCAAAGATGCCAGTGGCCGAGTAGCCAAATGGGCCATTGAACTGGCACCATACACTCTACAATATGATAGGCGGGATGCAATAAAATCTCAAGCTGTTGCAGATTTCTTTGTAGATGCAGTACAAACCACCACTGCCAGATCCAAATTACTGGAAAACGCATTTTGACGGGTCCAAGACGAGAATGGGTCTGGGTGCCGGGATAGTGCTCACATCTCCAAAGATAGATCAACTGAGGTATGTGTTGCAAATTCATTTCGCTGCTTCTAACAACGTTGCCGAGTATGAAGCACTTGTCGATGGCATTAAAGTAGCCAAGGAATTTGGTATCAAAGGGATCATGTGTTTTGACAATTCGGATTTGGTGATTCAGCAAGTGTCTGGACATTGGGATGCACTGGACGCAAACATGACATTATATCGCTTCCACATACAACAAATTTCGGGATATTTTGACGGTTGTGAATTTCATCACATTCCTAGAGCAGAAAATGAGTCAGCAGATGTATTATCCAAACTAGGGTCATCTAGGCAAGCAATACCACCAGGGGTAGCATTGGAGCATCTCAGGAAGCCATCGATCAAGCCGTCACCAGAGTCCGAATCAATCAGGATCATCCCGGCGAGTCAGGAATCAGATGCATTGCCAATGGACATTGACTCAGGGGTAGGTTCGAGTCACTCGGGGATTGATCCGTTCAATTCAGGGGTCGCCGAATCACACTCGAGCACTCCTTAGGTTATGTCAGCAGAACATATCTCGGCGGAACCAATGGACATTGATGTTGAAGCAGACCCGGAATCACTAATACCAACATGGGCACAACCAATATTCAGTTATTTGAAAGATGGAACCTTGCCGAGTGATGAAACACTGGCAAGGCAAACGGCACGAAGGGCAAAAGCATACAGCATAATCAACAAGGAACTCTACAAGCGAAGTGTGACAAGTGTACTACAGCGTTGCATCAGCTCAGAGCAAGGCCAGGAGATCTTATTGGATATCCATCAGGGAGAGTGCGGGCACCATGCGTCATCAAGAGCGTTGGTAGCCAAGGCATTCCGACATGGATTCTACTGGCCAAGCACATTGGCACAAGCGCAAGAGTTAGTCGGGAAATGCAGTGGTTGTCAGCACTATGTGTCCAAGTCACATTTACTAGCATCTGAATTGAAGACTATACCAGTCACTTGTCCTTTTGCAGTATGGTGCCTGGATATGGTAGGACCATTCAAGCTAGCAAGGGGAGGCATGACTCATATCTTGGTCACGATCGATAAGTTCACCAAGTGGATAGAAGTGCAGCCAATCAAGAAATTGGACGGTAAAACAGCTGTCACATTCCTAAGGGATATAATCCTCAAATACGGTTACCCACACAGTGTGATCACGGACAATGGCACAAACTTTGCTGAAGGAGCTTTTGCTCGCTTCTGTGGGAAACACCGAATAAGACTCGACGTAGCATCAGTCGCCCATCCAGAATCAAATGGACAAGTTGAATAGGCTAATGGCTTAGTTCTGTCCGGGATAAAACCCCGTTTAATGGAACCACTCCAGAGATCACCTGGTTGTTGGATAGAGGAACTACCCTCAGTACTGTGGATCTTAAGAACGACTCCGAATTGATCAACTGGTTATACGCCATTTTTCCTTGTCTATGGGGCTGAAGCAGTTTTGCCTGCCGACATAGAATATGACTCGCCAGGGATAAGGCAATACTCGGAATCCGAGGTAAAAGAGGCCCGAGAAGATGGAGTAGATTTACTCGAAGAAGCAAGGGAACTGGCATTCTCCAGATCTGCTATATATCAACAAAATCTCTGACGCTACCATAGCCGAAAAGTTCAACCTCGTGTTTCCGAGAAGGAAATATGGTGCTAGGCTGGTGCAGCGCACAACCGGAATGCATAAATTATCGCCTCCTTGGGAAGGTCCATTTATTGTAAGCAAAGCATTGCACAATGATTCTTACTATCTCATAGACGCTTGTGAAGTGCAAAAGAACAAGGCAGACAGGTCAGGAGATGAAACCAAAAGGCCATGGAATGTGGCACTGCTTCGTCCCTTCTATACTTAGGAGAAGCAGTGCATGTATCACTCGAACTCTCATATGTCGGATGTCTTTGTCGGCTATGTGCTAATAACAAAATGGTATGATTCGAAAAACTGACTCGGGGACTACCCCTTAGGCTTTCCATTTCAATTATTTTACATCGGCTGGCGTGATACCCGAAATTTATGTCGGAACAAGTAGTGTTTACTTGGAAGAAATCAACTCTTCGACTATGCTGTTGTCCGAAAACACGGCTTCATGGCAAGCAAGAGAAAAAGATCTAAGACGGGTAAACATGAACGTCGGATAAATACAAGGGAGAAACGCGAGTCGGCTTTAGTTTTTGCCTAACTCTGTGCAGGTTGCGTTATTCTATGTGTCAAGTAATCTTGGCCAAGTTATCCAAGTTTCATACCCGCTAACTAAATCCTTCGTACTTTGAGATCCTAATGTCGAACGCCGAAAAATGGTAGACAAGGGCCAAAGGCAAGGAAAGGTGACACAACAAAATGGAACTCGGGGACTTGTCCTTGAGTAATTCGCACTCAAAGCATAACACAAAATATATAAAGCCTATCACAAGGCACATTGTAAGGTTCCCAACCTTTAATAAGGTAGAGATCCCTGTGTTTACAATGCTAGTCCCTGGATCAATAGCTAGCATCCACAGTTAAGATGTAATATCAAGAAACAAAGGTCATAATACATTTTATAACCAGGAATAAAATAATTCATTACATCTTACATAGCTCATTTGGTTATCACATTACAATGCAGCAGAATATATAGCATGGAGTCCTTCATCTTTAAAGTGCCACAGGCAATCATGTTGGTTGTAGACTTGTAATCCTATTCAACACACTTCACTAACATCAAACAAACCTGCAACATAATAAGTTGCAGCCACAAGGGTTAATACATTTTAATTGTATTGGCAAGTTTCACTACTATGTAGAAATAAGTGGATCCTATCATTACATGCATATTTGGCTAAGTAGGGTTTAAGCTCTTTTGCAGAAAGAAAATAGTTTTATCCTATCTTTTCAAAATAGTTTTGATCTTTTTGAAAATATTTCTGAACTTCTTGGAAAACTCCAAGTGCTTCTAATTCCTTGTTGTCACCATCAAGTTTTAACTTTGAGAAATTGGAATGTCGAGATCTTCCATAGCTTCAGGCCTTAGTTGCTCAGAGTTGTCCGTAACCGGGGACACGACTAAGTACTTAGAATTTGATCTTCTGCAGAAGTTGTACACTTTACCCACATGACACAATCTCTTCTTGAGGCCGCCAGTGGCCGCTGGATAAGTACTCACCAAAATGGAGTACTGGTAGATCGAGAATGTGACAAAGTCTTTCCATAGGAGTCCTCCCAATACACAATGCTAGCTTGTCAACCAGGCACCAATGTAGGGATAAATTTCCCTTACACAATTCTAGTTAACCTGAAGATGCCAATGCATGGGTCTTCCACTATGTAGTTGACTAAGCCAGAGCCCATTTAGCATGTGGTTGTACACGGAAGCCACTGTACGAGAAACATGATCAATATCTAAGTCCCTAGGTGGTTTTATTCTAGTGCACATACAAAAAGATAGCCATATAAACATGGTTCCCTTTGTTGCCACCTTGTCCAAAATTGAGTATCCTTGTCCACCCAGGTGGTTCATTGAGTACTTGTTTTATTATATAAAACATATATCTTTTCAACACTTCATATAATCACATCATGTATCCCATCCCAAATATATAGCAGGGCTAAGCATACTACAACTACAATGTTTTCACTAAGGAATATATAAGGGTATCCTATTAGGATTTAGCATAGCATAAAATATAGTAGTCCTTATCATGCATGTTACAAAATCCACTAAGTGTAATGAAAATAGTAGGACATGGATGATTGTGTCACTTGCCTTTTTAGTAGAGAATGTTGGTTCACTTTCTTGATCTTGCAAATATCACACTCTTATAACTTCACTACAATTCAATCAAGCAAACACAAATTCAACTTGCATTCAACAATTTACCACACATAAAATAACAAAAACAAGGTCATCCATACAAGCATGCAAAAGATAGTTTTATTTGGAAAAGTGGTTTCTACTAGGCTCAAAACATTTTCAAGCTCACATTGGTCATTTACTAAAGTGGTAAAACCATTTGCAAAAGGTTTTATCTCATAACCAAATATTATATTAAGGTGATATTTTATGTTGTTGAAAATGTCTTTTAGCAAAGTAATATTCTCATAGGGTTCAACAAATATATTTTAATTCTCAAAACTTGGTGTTTAGGGTCATAGACTTTAATTAAAATCATTTCCCAAAGATTTTACTCAAAATTCATTTCTAAACCATAAACAATATTTTTATTTGACTAGGAATGTGCTAATTCAAATATTTATTCCTTAACCTCAAAAAATACATTTTTAAATCCATAAGTTGGTTCCTATGGTCAGTAGGTTCAAAACAAACCATTTTGCAAAGATTTCATCTCAAAAATATATCTAGAACAATTTTTATATTCAAAATAAGCCTACACAAGTTTCTGCAAATTCAACCAATTTTCTAGAAGCAAAACATTAAACAAAATGCATGGTTGGGTAGGATTTGTCTTGCTGATTCTATTGATATAAATTTTTCAAAATTTGGACATGTAGAATTAAAGTTATGAATTTTACAAGTTTGCAAATCTAATAGAACATTTCTGGTTTTTATTCAAACAGACTGGCCACGTGGCTGAACCTAACTGGCTGATACCGTTTCGCATGGATCACTCTCTGGTGCATTAGATCTAAATGAAATCGTGCGGCTCTGGTTCAACCTTACCCCTTCATTTAAATCTATTCTCAGCCATACGATCTGCATCCTACGGATCCCAACGGCCAGACCTTATCTGGGTGGCGCTAGCGGCGGCTGGCGGCAGCGCACGCTCTGACGGTGAGCTTGCCGACGATTTAGGAAGCGAGGGAGAGGCAGGAGTAGCTCACCATGCTCGCAGTGGTGTGGCGAAGCTCAAGGTGGTCGCGCTGTCCAAGGGGCGCACGGGAACGGCGGTGATTGCTCGTCGGAGTCTGCGGCGGCGCCAGTTGCTTCGGTTCGTCGTCGGGGGCGAAGTTTGCGAGCGTGCTAAGACAAACAGAGCACGCGGTTAGTTGCATATAGGGATGGGGATCCTGGGAGTATCAACAGGAAGTTTCAGGGCGGTCTGTGCATACCAGGGGAGCTCGCCGGAGAACGGCAGACGACGTTGGTGCTTGGTGTCGAGGTTGCCGACATTCTGGAGCGGGCGCGGCCAAGAAGTTGGCACTGGGAGATGCGCCAGGCGATGGGGAACAGGCTCGCGTGCAGTGGGAGGCGAGGGGCGGCTGGTCGGCGCCGGAATTGGCTAGGGAGGCTCGTCGGAGCAGTGGTGTTCAAGCTCAAAATTGGAGCAGCCCGGTGGCAGAGAGGAGGCGGCGCTTAGGGGCAAAGAGAGAGGAGGGAGAGGCGTTTATGTATGCGTGGTCACGGCGAGGATTAAATCAGCCATCAACGCAAATTCAAGAGGATTAAACACGGCAGTAAACGGCGAGGGGAACGGTCGACGCGATGGAGACGATGATGAGGTGGCCAGTGGGGTCCGACGGTCAGCGAGAGAGGGAGTGGGGATATGGGGGCCAGCGGTCAGCGATTGCGCGTGTGAGAAACTGAGTGAAAAATGGTTCACTGCGGGGTGAGCTGGTGGGCTGCGCTGCTGGGCTTGCTGGGCCTTGGAAGTGGGCTGTTTCGTTTCACTTTTTTTTATACAGAATGTTTTTCCTTTTCTGTTTTGAATTTCCTGATTTGATTTTCATTCAAACAATTCAAACTCCAAATCAATTCAAACCACCACCAAACTTTGGGTATATTTTAATTCTATTTAACAACATATTCCAAAGTCCAAAATAAAAATAATTCTTTTATTATTTTAGGATCTATTAATAATTAAATAAATAGACCTTAGTCTTTATATCAAATAGGGTTTAATTTATTTTAAAACTCTATTTGAAATCTAAACTAATACCAAAACCTTATCAGTAAGTTTCATTTGAAAATATAAAACACTTGGAAATTTTATTTAAAATACTTTAACAAGTTTTAGTGTTTATTTAAAATGGAAAACCCTTTACTTAAATAAAATTGGGTATTAATAAATCCTTATTATTTTATTTAAATAATCCTTTACTATTTTTATCAAGCAAAAATATTTTATTTCATTTGCTTGGACAAGATTTAATTTGGATCTTTAAAATAATCCTTATTTATATTTCTACCTTTGCTTTTGAAAACCAATCTTTTTATTAAAAGATCCAAAAATGGTAATTCCAACTATTATAACTTTATTTATTATTTGTTTAACTTTTTAAATCCCTTTAGGATTCTATTTGATCAAAATAGGTTTTGATGTTTCCCATTGGAATCAAAAAGTTTCTTCTCACCCTAAACTTCAACAAAAAAAAATTTGTTTATTTTTTTTTCACATTACAAAATTTGGAAAATTTTGGGATGTGACACACATAGTCAAACTTCAAGTGCAATGTATGTTACATTTGTACCCGGCATACCGGGGATCTAATAAAAGTTCGAGTATTTGTTGGCCTAAGGAGCAGGAGAACTCGGAGGAGAATTCTCGGAGCCAGGAGTGCTTGGAGCATCGGTCGGGTGAGGGGCATCTACGGCCGGGTCATCTGCATCATCTGACTCGGTCGCCTCGCTGTCGCCACCTTCTTCAGCAGGAACTTCGACAAGCGGGTCACCAAGGTCAAGGAAGCTGGGCCCTTCACACCAAGCGTGCACCATGGTGTACTCGATCATGGCATAAGCTCGCTCCTGGCGCTTCTTGATCAGCTCCGGGTCGTTCAACCATTTGCCATCTCCCCTTATGCGAGCAAGAACATCAAGGTTGATGTCCTCGTACCATAAAATCACGAAGGAGAGAGCCTTGTCCGCTGCAACCCGGCCAGCCGACTCACGCCATTGATCCAGCCGGTCTTTAGTAAGGAGCAATATGTCGGCGAGTGGCTCGATGAGTTCGGGTGGGTCTTCATCCGGCCAGAGCATGCAGAACACATGGATAGCCGCTTTGAGCAAGCCCACATCGCAGGATCTGAGGGCCTTGACCCGTTCAGACACGGCTGCAAGGAGCTCCTCCATGGACACCTCGCCGTCAGCAGCAGCACCAGCTTCGGATCTCACTTTCTTCATGGCTCGGATGGCAAACATGTTGGCCTCAGGAAAGTTCTCTGCAAGCAAAAAGAGAAAATTAGCAAATAGCAAGGGCAGATGGAAGAAATCCAGCAGGACTTGGACAATGCGTAAAGAGTAAGAACTCACTACCGAGAAAGAAGTTGATGGCAGCGAGCTTGCTATGCCAAGTCTTGGTCTTGGCTTGAAGGGCGTCGAGGTTCATATTTGTTGACTCTACCAATGACTCGGCCTCGTCGAGCAGCTTCTTAGTCTTCTCGGCGCTGGCAGCCTGTTGCTCGTTCTTCTCGACAAGCTCCTCCTTCAGCCCTTTCACCTCGGCCAAGTGCTTCTGCTCCGTCTCGGCCATTAATTCCTTCAGCCGAGTCACCTCATCTCGCTCCTTCTAGAGTTCGGCTTGGTGCTTCTCTGCTTATTCAGAACAAATATTTGTCAGTACCAACCGAAAAATTTCAGCAATTGGCTTAGGGAGGTAAGAAATTTACTCTCGGCCTCGCTGATTTGCGAGTGAAGTTCATTGATGGTGGACTGAGCAATGGCTGTGAAACAAGACTGAGAGGAAAAATGAGAAGATGGACTAAGAAAAATTACACCAAATGAAAAAGAGGAAGAGCAAAGATTTTACCTTGGCCATAGATGTCAGTCTGTAGCTTCTCATACGCAAGTTCGAGCTTGCGATGTGCCAGGACGAGAGCTTGATGCACCTTGGTGCGCTCGTTATGAGTAAGCTAATCAAAGAAGACAGACAAATAAGAAAGAGTCAAGTCAGGCGACCTACCGAATAAAAAGGGCTTAAGAGCTTACAGCTGAGTAAGTTCCTTACTCGGCAGTAACCTCAAGGGCTAGGGATTGAAGCTCTAACTTGTGGGCACCAAGATCAGGAAGTTTTTACTGGCCAATGCCAGGAGCGCTAGCCGAATGACCCACCGGGTCTGACTAACACTGAGAAGCGTGAGCCTCAACAGTGCTAGCCTCAACCCGGACGGGACTCGGCGTCGCCGAGTCAGCTGGAGGAGGTGCAGGCCTAAGCGGCGAGGCAATGCTAGAAGCAGCCTGACTCGCCGTCAAAGGTGCAACACTGAAAATAACAAGACATATATAAGAGAATGGAAGTAATGAGAAAGGAAAGAACAGAGAAGGCAAAGTGCGAAACTTACCCGGTGACGAACGGGTCACGGGCTACTCGGCGCCCAGCAGCTTGACGAGTCTCACCCAGGCTGGCAGCAATAGAGGCAGCAGGAGTTTCCGGACTGGGCTTGTTCTTCTTAGCCTGCTAAGTGCTGGAGGAGGTTCGGCGTCGCTTCGGCTTAGCGACAGGAATCTTGCTGACTCTGCCCACGGCGAGAGGAGGAATGTCATGTACCTAGCCAGCTACAAAAGTAAATAACGGTCTTACTCGGATAAGCAAAGAGATTAATCTCACAAGGCATATACCTTCAAAAGTGTACAATCATCATCCTCATCATTGTCAGACCAGTCTTGTAAGGGATTGCGGGATTGACTCTTACCCGAAGCAGAAGCAGCTGCAGTGTGCGGGATCGGTATGAAGCACTCCAGGTCATACTCGACCTCATCTGAGTCAGAGCGGTCCCCATGATAACCATCAGGAGGGACAGTACTGTCATCAACCTGGTGAAGGAGATTCTGCGAAAGACAAACAGAATGAGAGACTAAAAACTAAGCTAAGAGTGGCAAAAGAGCTAAAGCCTACTCGGCGAGAAAGTAATCTGGAAACTTACCCAGGGGACAGGCCTGAACCGGCTAAACGGAGGGCAACTGCAGGCCCAATCATCCACCAAGTTCAGTTTAAATATTG
This sequence comes from Avena sativa, assembly GCA_916181665.1. Classification (NCBI taxonomy): domain Eukaryota; kingdom Viridiplantae; phylum Streptophyta; class Magnoliopsida; order Poales; family Poaceae; genus Avena; species Avena sativa. The sequence goes on from OV702285.1 coordinate 449,026,035, forward strand.
AGCTTACTCGGCGGGCGATGGAGTCATGGGTGAGCTCCTTAGAGGAATGCCGAGTGGGATCATGGGATCCGCTCATGAAGCACATCTTGTGGCTCCTGGCTTGGATGGGGCTTACCCGGCGTGAGATGAAGGTGCACATGAGGTCGAAGTCAGCGAGATGAAAGTTCTCATCCGACGACAGTAACCTTTCCAGAATTGCGTTGGCTTCGTTCACCGCAGCGTCTTGGTCGTGCGGGTCAAGCTGCCAGTGCTTCTTGTGGGGGACCTCGTCCGAGAAATGGGAAGCCGGATGTTATCGGTGGACCCACTGTTTTTGACATAGAAAAAGGTTCTATGCCACTTCTTGCAAGAGTCAATACCAGCAACCCGAGGAAAGATGGAATCCCTCCTGGGCGTGATGCTGGCAGCACCGCACCGAGTAGGCTTCTTCTCGGCATGGGAAACTTCAGGATGGGGAAAAACCTGAACTTTGAAGCGAAAATACTTGGCCCACAGAAGAACTGTAGGCCAAATTCCAAGATAGGCCTCGCAGGCAAAGATGAAACAAGAGAGAGAGCCAATTGTGTTGGCAGGAAGATGGTGGGTCTGTAGACGGAAGGTAGAAAGAAACGAGGAAAGGAAAGTGCTCACAGGAAGAGCAAAACCACGTTCAAAGTGGGAAAGAAAAACCACCCGCTCGCCAGCTTGAGGTTTAGGGGAGATATCACCGGCGGGGAGGCGGCAATCCACTTGCAGAGGAATGCGTCTGGTGGAGCGGAGCCACTCCACTTCTTCGGTGGAGACCTCCGAGCCTTCCCAGCCACCGCGCTCGCCGGCGGGGACCTCCTACTCCTCGGCACCATCAGCACCGTCGCGAGCGTCCATAAGGTCGTCGGAGTATGTATCCTCCTCGGTAAGGAGAGGCTTGGAACAACGAGGACCCGTGCTGGAATCGAAAGAGGACAGAGGAAATCGCAGCACAGGAGCAAGAGGGAGAAGGAACCACAAGGGGCAGTTCGATCTTGCAGGCACGAGGAGGAAGAAAGGCTAAGGAAACTGAACGGGCGTGGGGGAAGTGGAAACCCCCAACCCCTACTTAAGGGCAGTAAAAACCCTCGAAGTGGGATCTAACTGTGCCGTGCGGCCAGCGTGTGGACGTGTACCAGGCCGGGTAAGCCAGTCAGCAAGCGCCACGTAGGCAAAGATACACGAAAAATCCAATGCCACGTCACGGCTAGAAGGACAAGAGGCGCGGACCGATGTGACTGCCACAGTGACGGGGAATAACTGCGCAACCGTCACTGTGCCGCCAGAACTTGGAACAAAAATTGAGGCAAGTAATCATGATTAGTAGTTCTCAGTGACTGAAGTGCGCCGAAAATGACCCGGAATTGGCCAAAATAACTTGGCTCGAGGCAAGAATGAGCCAAGAAGAATTGACCCGAAATTGTCAGACTAACCCGGCAAGGTGCGAAATTGAGATAGATAAAAGACAAAAACTAAGTTCCATTCACATAAAAGGAACCTGGAGGCGCCTAACAGCTTGAACTTCTAGACCTCACCAGCTTCGGGGACTAATGTCGGGGGGATAACCCCCGGTAGGGCCACGAGAGGGGAAACATAGCGCAACTGGGTTGGCTCCGAGTAAAAAATGAACCAGGCCGGGTAAGAACGGCCGGGAAAGATAAGCATGAGAGCCGAGATACAAACTATCTCAGCCCGTATAGGACAAAGTTGTAACCCTTGTAGGTACCAACAAGCCGAGTCAACCGAGGAAGGGCCGAGTCAAGAAGGACACGTGGCACCTTTCCGAGTAAGGTTCGGGAAGGACCATGGTAAAGCATGGTCAAAAGAGAAGAGCGACGCCGGGTGACACAAAAGGAGCCGGGTGACGCCTAAAGCAAGCGCTGATGTGCAAAGTAACAGCGTGACGCCAAAAAGAACAGGAAGCAGCGTACCAGAAGACCGTTAGCTGTCAAGCTTGATGGACCAGGCCTATGGGCTTAGGGCAAGCCCATAACCCGGCCCATATTGTAGGGACCAAGATCCAAACAGTAAACCCTAGAACCCAAAGGGGTATTAGCTAGCACTTCCTATATAAGGGAGGGCATAGCAGTAGTAGAGGAGGGGGACCAAGTAGAGAACAGGTGCTGCGTACACAAGCCAATACAGCTCAAGGAGCACTTGTAATCTTTGGGGTATCAATCAAATTGTCAAGTGTGGAGAGTTCTTCTTGTTCTTCGTGCATGGCTCGACCATGCACTCCCTCCCCTGTGACCACAAGCACCCATTCGGCCCCCAACTTAAGCCTACCCATGGTATCTACCGTGCCACCACCACGACATTAATACACAACCCAAACCTTCTTTAGATGCATCACAATATACAGTGAAATCCTTTCTTGTTTCAGGAACTGCTAAGATTGGAGCTGTGGTTAATCTAGTCTTCAACTCTTGGAAACTTGCTTCACACTTCTCATCCCACTTGAATGGTGTATTCTTCGTTAATAATTTGGTCATTGGTCCGGCTATTTTGGACAAACCTTCAATGAATCTCCGATAATAACCAACCATTCCTAAGAAACCTCGAATTTGTTTCACATTGGTCGGTGCAGTCCACTCTAGTATCGACTGAACTTTAGATGGATTCACAACAATTCCATCCTTACTGATCACATGACCGAGGAATTCTACCTCATCTAACCAGAACTCACACTTACTGAACTTAGCATAAAGCTTATGTTCTCTTAAAGTTTGCAATGCTATTCTCAAATGGTCAGCATGCTCTTCCTTATCCTTGGAATATATCGGAATATCATCAATAAAAACGATGACAAACTTGTCCAAATATGGCATGAAGATCTTGTTCATCAGATTCATGAATATTGCAGGTGCATTGGTCAAACAAAATGGTACTACCAAATACTCATGGTGTCCATATCTTGAGACAAATGCTGTTTTTGGAACATCTTCCGGCTTGATTTTTATTTGATGGTATCCAGATCTTAAATCGATCTTTGAAAATACTCCAGCTCCTTTCACTTGATCAAACAAATCTTGAATTCTTGGTAAAGGATACTTATTCTTGATAGTCACGTTGTTCAGATTTTTATAATCACCACACATCTGTCTTCCACCATCTCTCTTATCCACAAAGATTACTGGTGTTCCCCATGGAGATACACTTTCCTGTATAAATCCCTTTTCCTGCTAACTCATCAATTTGCTCCTTGAGTTCTTTCAACTCTTTGGGTCCCATTTTATGTGGTGCTTGATCTATTGGTGTTGTACCAGGTATTAAGTCAATGGTGAATTCTATCTCCCGGTCTGGTGGCATTCCTGGTAATTCCATTGGAAAAACATCTTGGAATTCATTAACTATAGGAATCTCTTCTAATTTAACTTCTTTCATTGAATTCAACTGCAGATCCACCATGATATGACTGTGTTTATCTGCCTGGTAAACTATCCTTGCTCCACTTGGAGTTTTGATTGAGACAGTTTTCTCCTCACAATTTATCTGAGCTCCGTGTTCCATCATCCAATCCATCCCCAACACTACTGCAATTCCCTTCAAAGGAATCACATAAAGGTCTGCGAAATATGTACAACCACAGATCGAGATAACCTGATCTTGTTTTATGTGGCATACAATCACATTCCCTCCTGCCGTAACTACAGTCATAGGACTTTCTACCATTGCCCTTCTAATCCCGAACTTATCACAAAATTCTTCAGAAATGAATGAAGTGGTTGCACCAGTATCAAATAGAACTTTGTCGGGATTGGTAAGGATATTGAGCGTACCTATCACTGCATGCTCCGAATTATCCACCTCCTCAAGGGTTGCACAGTTCATTTTTCCGGTAGGTCGGTTTCTCTTGCCATTGTTTCCTACTTTATTAGGATGTCCATTTCCTCCACTGGCTTGCCCTCCTCCCTTGGTAGGCCATCATCCCGGTGGTTTGCTCGGATAATCTGGCTTGATATGCCCCTTCTAGCCACAACCGTAACAGATCACTATAGGCTTTTTGCACTCCCTATGGAAATGCCCTGGAATTCGACAGTTGTTACAGATAACATTCCTTCTCGGATTAGATTGATTTCCACCAGTGCCCTTGTTATTGTTATTGTTATTGTTGTTGTTGCCATAATTCCTATTCTGAGGTTTGAACTCTAGGTTAGGTTTAGGTTTGCTTGCCTGAATTCTCTTGGTTTCCTTCTTGGCTCTCTTCCTCCGATCCTCTTGGACATTATTGTAGTCATCTTCAAAAGTAATGGCTGCATCTAACAACTGCTTCCCAGGTGCTCTCGTGGACAAGACAATTGAACACTGGATAATGTATATTCCCTGGGTTTTGAGAAGATGTTGATGATTCAAACACTCTCTCTTCAGGATCTTCTTCTTCATCCTGATCATCTATTGACATGGTATTTCTACTACTATTATTAGGGTTCATTCTTGCACCCATCCAACTATATTGTCCAACATTTCTGTCAGAACCATCTATGGACATCTGGTGTTCATGAGATACATTATATGATCCCATCCTCCAACCATCTGAATTTTCAATAGGAAGTTCTGAGTCAGAACCATCCTCTGAGCCCTGTGGTACTGCATACCGCATATCTATAGTAGGATCATGTGTAGGTTCAGGTCTTGGTGAGTAAGGATATGGTGTAAAAGATTCCGGATCTATAGGTATATCCTTAAAGATAGGTGTTGCACTACTACTTGCTTCTTTCTCTAACTGGAATGCTAACTCCTTCCTCCTTTCCGGATCATTTAGATCCTCTAACATGTCATTTTTGTCTTCGACAATCACTTGATGGGTCTTATAAAAAGACGCAACGAGTGTTTGGTATCTATCCATAAACTTGGAAGCTAACTTAGGATGCTTCTTAACCAAAGTAAGATGATCCGGTATAGGTTCCGAGTCTATAGAATCATGAGGTATCACAGAGAATGTGCTACCTTCTAACTCCTTAGTTTTCTGCTCCCGGATATTAGCTATCGCCTCCACAACAACAACATGATAGGCTGCTAAATGACTCCTACCTTCTCCTATGGGTAGATCATGATATAATCCAAGCTTCTATGGAAGTTGGATACTCACATGATACTTGGATAACATCCGGCCATCAAGGTAAGTGATAGTGTTCACTGGAATTCTAGTTGGACAATTAAAGAGCTTTAAAAGTTGGCGAAGTTGGTCTGTAAATGATCCTTGATAATCATCAAGAGTCTCCTCTTTCCTTACCAAAGTCTTTTTTGGAAACTTTGGTGCCATATCTCTGTATATCAGAAAAATAATTTTCATTAGTATCAAATGACATATTGCATCATAACAAAGAATCATCGCACTAAAATATATAATGGAATATTCTCATTTGAATACCCATTATATTACTTTTAGATAATTCTTTATCGTTGCTAGCTTTCCTACAGGTAATAACCTTTACTAGGTTTCCAACCTAAGGTCAAAGAAATTTGCTCTGATACCAACTGCGGTGACCCAGCATACCACTGCATGTGTAGTACACTATAGTCGTTGACATGACATCCACAGAACACCATTCCGTAAATATCACATCCCTTAGAGTGGTACGACAGAAACATTGCGGGTCCATATTACAAAAGTACACACATTATTATTCTTACAATACCGGAAGTTCAAGACTTCCAAAAGATCCAACTTACAAACCAAAATATAAAGCGTTCAACGGAAATTTAAAAGTAACAACTCTGACTAGGAGTGGGGCTCAATAGCTTATTCTATAGAGTGCATGCTGCTCGGCTCCGTTAGTTACTACTAACTAGACACTTAAGTGGACTCGTTCTCATCGACACCATAGCGGATCTCGTAATCCACGCCTTTAAATCCTCCGGATAGATCAGGTTCCTCGTAGAACACGTCTTCTTGGCATTCGGCTGCATACATTGGCACGTCTTCGGGATCCTCAGAGTCTAAGCAAGGGATCAAAGGAAAGAATGAGTAACAGCGTTACCCAACAAGTTCATTATATGCAAGGTGGGAAGTTTGATGCTCTAGATACCACCTCGGATTATAAATCCTTGGCACTATGCAATTTTTGTAAATCTTTCTTCAAAGATTGATTTTATTATGGAAATCTATGACAATCAGCCTTCAAAGGTTGACCAGAACTTTCATGGAGTTCCTTCCCTAAACAGGGAGTAACAAGTTACAGTTTTTACACTCTGCAGAGGTGCGTTACTTTACCCATGAGATATCAACTCCTTGTTGCACAACTGGGCGTACTTTCCCGTCCACAATTCCATGATGTGGGGCCCAGTAGTTGGTCCAAGCCAACCACTGCCCCCTTCGCGACCCCGCATGCCTCCTTGGTATACACCATGCCCACATAATGAATTATGGCAATGGTTTGTATAAACCGTTAGATGCTAGAACTATCGTGGGACGATGAGGGTTCCCACCCATATGCTGCATATCCTCTACGAATTACCAATTAATATGCATGCTACGAGGATAACAGTCACGACCTACACATTCGGCTTCATGCGAGAGGAAGAAGATACAGCTGACTTCTCTGTCCCATTCCAAATCTCATGGCTAACGTGTAATATACGGCGCTAGAATCACTGATGTCAGGGGTTATTAAGTCCCTACTTGATCATCATTGTTGCAAATAGAACCCTAAGTTATATTGCTCCATTATATCACCACTTAGGATGATATCTATGATTTCTTTATTTATGAATATATTATTTTCTTTCTTTTATAGCATAAATGATAACACACAGTTTGCAAATACTTTGAGAAAGACTCTTCAAAGGACATGAGCAAGTGATGAACTTGCCTTGTGATGGCAAGGTAGTGAAGTCTGATGCTTGCACTGGACCTTGAGCTTCTAGTTCTACAAAAACATCATTATTGCCCGGTAATGTAATGCATTATTTATTTCCCTATATAAAGTGCCCTTTTAATAAAGTATTTATAAATATTATTTTTTATATTTATTGCATATATTGAATTATTTTATTTGATTTCCCTTCTTATTTGACTTTTATTGATTTAATAATTCTTTTAGGAATTATTAATTATACATTAAATTTATTACTAAATGTTTATTTAGTATTTTTCAAAAATACCATATTATTCATAAACAATGAAAGTGATTTTTATTTATTTTTATCACTTTTCAAAAAATTTGTAAAATTCCATAAAGAATATATAAATTACAAAATTCTTATAAGAGTTTAAATGTCCAAAATTTTATATCTTATTTTATTTGGATAGAGTGGATTATTGTGAATCCAAAAATATTTTATTTATATTTTTTGGACTTTTATTTTATTTTCTAGAATTTTATTGAGGTCAGGGGCATTTTGGTCTTTTCCAATTTATCAAAATAGTTTATTAAACAAATTGGATTGGCCCCTTGGGCTTATTGGGCCAGGGCGGCCCAATAGGGCAGGGTCAAAATATCATCCCGAAGGGTTTTCGCCCACCCAGCCCATTCTCTCCGCCTCCCTCTCTCCCTCGACCTTATCCTCTCCTCCTCTGACCCAACCCCGCGGTCGGCGATGCCTCCACCGTCGATTCACACCGCCGTCGGCCATTCTGGCCGCCGCCGTGGTGCGATTTGGTGTTTTGATGACGCTCGTTCGTTCTATCCAATTGGATTTGACTCCGGGGCTTCCCCGTGGTCAGGTCCACCCCGTTCCCGAACCCTAGGGTTAGGAAAAGGTGATGCCGCCACCGCCGCGGTTCCGCCTGTGGTGGTGTGCTAGGCTCGTGTGCTTCTGTGGCCGCCGCCGTGGCAGGTGCAGGTTGCAGCGCCCCCCTGGGTTTCCCTGTGCCGCCGCGGTCCGTCGGCCAATCTGCTTCCTCTTCGATTCGTCAGCGAGGACCTCGGGTAAGTTGTCTCTGTGGTTCTTGTCCATGCTACTGCCATGATTCTCTCTATGTGTATCTAGTGGTTTCTCATGCCTAGTGACTATGTGCTGATTTGGTTCATCTCTGGATTAGGGTTTTTCTCTGATTAGGGTTCATAACCCCATGTTGATCATATCCTTGATGCTTTAGATTTAGTGGTGATCATACTTGAGCATGAAGAATGATTGTCTGTTGTGGATCATTATTTTGTAGTGGCTTTGATGATGCTAGTTGCCTGTCAGATTATTCTAGTGATGATTCACTATGATCCTATGCTAATGTTTCTATGGAATCCCTGATTGGATTATGTTGTTGATCTGAGCATTTACTCTACTGTCAGAATGCTTGTACTGACAGTGGTTTGTCTCAGTAGTTGCTTACTGTAATATAATGGTAGGCTTGTATGAGATTATACACACTGAATCAAATCATTACTTGTAATGATTTTCTGTGGATGTATAGATGAATTTTAATGTTGATACCTAGCACTTGGCTTCAGGAAAATGATATTTATGGGTTTGTCCCTTTTATCTGTGGGAACTAAGCAAAGATTGGTTTTAGTTCATTTAGAACCTGTCCTTGTGATACCATTATGATCTGGCACACAAGTGATTGAGTTTTATTTTTGGGCTCAGCTTGATAATGCTTGTGATTAATACTGACAAGATGATATGAAATCTTGTATTAACTTTCCTGCCTATGATGTTGGTCTGAGGCTCTAGGATTTAATTCCTAGTGAGTTGAGCAATTAGTTTGTTTGAAACTTGTAAGATTAGAGGTGCTACTCTCTCTGAGAGGTGTGCCCTGATCTCATAAGATCAAATGAAAAATGATCTAAGTTGCAAAAATAACACTGAACCCAGTGATGCTGGTCTGAGGGTTTAGTGCTTTTGGCTGAGTTTGATTTCTTATCTTATATTTGAAATCTCTAGGATAGATTCACCTCTCTTGGGTGATTATTGAGAGATCATTTCATAAAGAACACATGCTTTTATTTAGATAATATGATGAAATCATGTGATGGTTTTATGAGGCTCACCACAAAATTTGATGTTGGTGTAGTAGATTGATGATGATCTTGATCTTGATCTTGATCTGATTTTGTTGGACTCCTGAGCTGGATCTTGAGCTTGCCTGCTCCTCCAAGCTTCTGGGCTTGACCTTGCTGTCCACCTGATTCATCCCCTTCCTTATGTCACCATCTTGGTGATGTTTGGTTGATCTGGGTGGTTTGGTTTGGCTGTTGTTCTTGGTTTAGCTGCTGTTTACCCTGGCTGTGCTGGTGTGTTGTGTAGTGGAGAGATGCACTGATGTGCTCCTCCACGGCTGTGCTGTGGTTTTGTGATATTTGGATGTGCTTGTGGGGTCGACAACACACCATCTGCATGCTTGTGTATGTCCAGCTTGTGTGCCTGCTATGCACTTGTGGATAGGTTCAGAAAGTTTGAACTTACTATTACTTGCTTACTTTCACCTGGCTAGTGAATTGATCCCTCTTGGCTGTCATTTGCATTCTGGCTGTGAATTTATGAAAGATGAAATCTTTCATATTGGTGAAACTTGCCCCTTTTATAAAATTTCTCAATGATGAGTTTGTCAAGTGAACTTCACTGACATATCTGAGAGAAATATACTAACAATAATATTATTTGTTTCTATTTAGTCTTTGTTTTGCAGGTACAAAGATAAAGATGAAGATTTAGTGTAGATTTAGATATAGGATAGTTAGTAGATATACAAATGTAATCTTTTTATTCTTTTGTAATTTTTCTTTTATCATTCTTGTAATCTTTATTTTATTTAATTGTAATAAAGATTATATTATTGTTAACAAAGAATATTCTTAGTCTTTATTCTTTTGTAAATTGTGAATTTGGAAATGACTCCAGTAGTTACATTCTTTGTAACTTGTTTATGTGCTAATGAAATCAATTTCATATTCAATATTGTTTTTGGATAAGATTTAAGTTATAATACTTATCTCTTAATTAATTTAAGATTCAAATCTTATATCTAGATCATTGAAAGTATTATTCAAACACTCAAGTTTAAAATTCAAATTCATTTTTTATTACACACATAATTCCTTTAAGATCAGATCAAAGTTTATAGCAATCATCCTTTAAGACTAAACCTAATCTCAAAGTAAGAACGAAACATTGATCACTCAAGGTTTTATCTGGCGAAAATTTTACCCACATTTTCACAAATGAATGCATGCAACAATTCATATTCCTAAATCTACCCTTCGTTAGGTCCTATATGCTGGGATGTTACAGGTCTTCTTCCGGCCGCGATGACCCTCGCCCGAGGCTAGGGTTAGGGTTCAGCCGCCTTGGTGCTTCGTCGACGCCGTGCTAGGTTGCTCACGATCCTCACCCCTTCTCCACATGCTGCTCCTGATGAGCTGCAGGTGCGGGTTGCAGCGCCCCTCCGGGGGTGCTCCCTGTGCTGCCGCCTCTTCATCACCGCCGACCACTCCTCTACTTCCTCTTCTAACTTCTTGCGAGGACCTACGGTGAGTTTTCTCTCAATTTCCCCTCTGCTCTTTATCCCCCTCCCTACTCTCTGTGTGATTGCATAGATAGGCCCCTAATTAGGGTTCATCCCTTTAGTTGTGGATAACGGTGGTGGTTTAAGTTGTTTGCTGTGTAATTTTCATGTGGATGAACTATGAAAAATCTGATGCCATGTTGATTTTGGTATTCCTGGCAGTTGTTTCTGTTGGGTTGAATATTGCGTGAATCTAAATCTCTAGTTATCTAGATACATATGTAGATAGGTACTATGATGATGATCCAGAATATGTACTGGCTAGCTTGCCATTGGAATGAGTTGATTCCTAGGTGAATTAACTAGGAAAATGATTTAGGGGGTTTTCATTTGACTACTGATAGATGTAATAGAAGGATGTTTCCTTATTTTTCATGTTGCCAACTAATTAGAATGGCTTCTGCTATTATGATCATGTTACTGTGATGCCTTCTTGGAGTGTACACAACAGCATGATAATATTTAGCATGATCTGCTGTCATTAAAGCTTGGCTGCTGAATGGAAACATCATCTTGGAATCCTCTTGTGTGGACTGAGATAAAACATGTGATAGATGACTTAAGTAAATGATTACTAAGGATATTAGGAAAATGATTTGAATGACTATTGATAGTTGCTTTATTGTGTTTGTAAGCTGATAAAGGATAGAACGGCTACAGAGGTGCTCCATTCTTTGGAATGTGCCTTGTAGTAGCTCGTCGGTAGATCTGCTATTATCGAGTTTTAAACTAGAAAGCACCAGCTTGGTCTATGATGCATAGCCTGAAACTTTGTTGTAGATCTTGGCAAGATAGCACTTTATTCATGTATCTCTTTAATGATGAATATACACCCCACTTGGGTGTATTACTAAGAATTACTTTAAATAGGCAACTGCTACAATATAGATGAAATTATTAAGAGTATGTTTGCTAATTGCTCACCATCTTGGTGATACTTATTTTAGAAAATGTGTCCAGTTGATATCTTGTATGGATATGAGTGAGTGACCATCCATTATGTCACTTATGACAGTAAGACTATGGTTGATTCCTAAATCTTTTGGGAAAATGATTTGCTTATCTAATTTGTTGAAAATTGTACTTGTGGTTTTATCATAGAGGAACAACTCTGATGCTGGTTGCTACTGAGGTGCTACCCATAACTGGGATGTGCCCAGTAGCACCCATCCAGGGATTTACTTTCCTCTAGATACAAACTAGTAGATACCAGATTGGTCAAAGATGCACTGGCTATTACCTAAACTATAGATGGGAAAAGATATTTCTTGTGGCTTTTACAATATCCGGTGATGAGTATACACCCCACCTGGGTGTATCTCTGAGGATTCAACTTATCCAACAAATCATGCTCAGAGACTTAATAAGAACAGATAGATGGTATGATCTGTTTGTGACTCACCAACTGGATGATGTTGGTGTTGTAGATGTGTTCTTGTCTTGATGATGCCCTTGCTGAGATCCTCTTTGATCAGGTGACTCTCCTCCTCCTTGTCACCTCCTTTAACACCTCCTGGTTTGTCCTTGCTCAACACCTGAACTTCTCCCTCCTCAAGTAACACTTCTGGTAGTTGAGCTGGTGGTTTTATATGAATGGATGATGGCCTAGTTTGTGGTTGTGGTTGCTAAAAACTATCAAGTTCTTGGGATGTTCTTAGTTGATTTGGTAGTGGTGTTAGAGGCTTTAGAGAGAGAGAGCACTCTCTCTTCTACGGCTGGGAAGATAACCCCCTGCCATGTGAGCTCCTGTGTTCACAGCAAGGTTTGCTTGCATGCAGTGACTGTGATGTGTGCCTGTTGATGTCATCTGTGGATCAGATCAAGTGCAAACTTGATATTTGCTGTCAATTTACCTTTTTACCATTTCATCTGGCTTTGGTGAAACTTGCCCCTTACTAGCCAATGATGCATCAGTCGGAGGCAAAATGTACTGATAAGAATAGATCTTATATTTTTGGCCCTATTCAAATTACTCAGTGATGATCTAGCAGTGCACTTCACTGCAATTCTGAGAGTAAAACACTAACACACTAACCCCTATTTTACTATTGATTTGTTTTTTTTTTGTTGTGTTACAGGTACAAAACTACTGATGGAAGATCAATGAAGACTAGATTAGGAAATAGTTAGATGGTAGTTTAGGTTTTATTCTTCAATGTAATCTTTTATTTATTCTCTTGTAAAGATTCCTTGTAAGAACATTCTTTTATTTAATAAAGTTTATTTTCTTTTGTAATTATTCTTATGGGGTAATATGTTACTGATTCCATTCTAGTTGATTTGTTGTTACTGAATAAGGAACAGAATAAGAAATATTCTTTTGTTTATTATATAAAGGACAATAAATATTCATATTTATTTTAAATATAAAAATTCTTTTGTATTATTTATTTGTAATGCCTTTATTATAAAGAATGTTGTAACATGTATTTATTATAATAATAAATACTTTTACTCCTTGTTTGCAATTCTTATACCACTTAATTTTTAATGTTCATCTCTTATATTATTGAATATATTTTAAATCACAATTTTTATTTTATTGTTTATATATTATTTACTTAACATGGAAATATTCCCAAATATTCAAATTTGAATTTCAATTCTTAGTTTCAAACATAAATTGAATTGCTTTCCCAAGACACAAGAATATGGTAGAGTTCATGTCGAAATCCATTCACTTGAGCTGACATTTTCATCAGAACAAGAGATATCCCGATCCCTCTACAACTCCTTGTGTTTTGCGCGAAAATTCCCCAGATTTTCTTATGCATGAATGCAATGCACAGACATGTGGCCTCACTATTTCTAGGTGCTAATCCTGGGATGTTACAACGAGGTTGAACCCTAAGGTGGAGGGACCCCTCCCTCCACCTATATAAAGGGGTGCCCATAGGAGGATTAAAACACACCAATTTCCACCTATAAATAAATAAAAGGCATGTGTTGTCTATCTCTTCTCTCCTTCTCTCTTGCGACCGTGGATCCTTGTGATACATCCAAAACGTATCTACTTTTCTGAAAACTTTTGCTATTGTTTCTTCTCTAATTTGTGTGATTTGGATACAACTAACACGGACTGATGCTGTTTTCAGCAGAATTGCTTTGGTGTCTAGTTTTTGTGTAGGAAATCAACTTTCAGGAAAAATCCTGGAAAATATCGCAAAACTCCTATTTTACCAGAAGACTCACAGAGCCAAAGGACGAGACGGAGAAGGGCCACGAGGGGCCCACACCACCTGGTGGCGCGGGCTAGGCCAGGCCAGGCCGCGCCAGGGGGTGGTGTGGCCACCTCGGGAACCCCCTCGACCTCTCCCTTCGCCTATATAAACCCTCTGACCTAATGATGTCTACGCACTTCTATTCTTGTAGACAGTTGTTGGGCCTCCAAGTGCAGAGGTTTGTAGAACAACAACAAATTTCCCTTAAGTGGATTACCCAAGGTTTATCGAACTCAGGGAGGAAGTGGTCAAAGGTATTCCCTCTCAAGCAACCCTGTAATCAAAATACAAGAAGTCTCTTGTGTCCCCAACACACCCAATACACTTGTCAGGTGTATAGGTGCACTAGTTCGGCGAAGATATAGTGAAATACAAGTGGTAACGGTGCCAGAAAATTGCTTCTGACTTGTTGTTGACGTGGGGTAATGTGTGGCAAACTGGAACAAAGATGGAAGCAATAAAACATGCAACAGATCCAGATGCAAACGGTGTTTCAATTTTTATAAACAAGGCCTAGGGATCATACTTTCACTAGTGAACACTCTCTCATATAAATATCCTCTCTTCATGATACTACTCTTAACTACTCTCCGGTTGGACACTCTAATCCATTGTAGGGACTTCCCTAATATAGATAACCCCACACTTTCACCGTGAGCTCTAGATGGTTCCAACAAACACGACGTGCACGCTGTCACTTTCACACACATGGGGAAAAACATGGATCTATTAAAGCATGATGAGTATTTACGTAGACTCTAGCCTAAGTACCACCATGGCGTTCACGGCGTCACTTTCACACACATGGGGAGAGCAGAGATCTATTGAAGCACTTGAGTAGCAAGGTAGATCTAAGATTACAAAGCTCATGACCACAACAAGATCATGCATAGAGAGAGATGAACACATAGCTACAGGTAGAGCCCTTAGCCTCGAGGAAGAACTACTCCCTCCTCATCATGGGAATCAGCAACGATGATGGAGATGGTGGTGGAGATCGATGGAGATGGCTCCGGGCTCACTTCCCCGTCCCGGCAGGGTGTCAGAACAGAGACTTTCTGTCCCCCGAATCTCCCCTTCGGTGGCGGCGGCGCAGTGGAACTTTTTCTGGAAGTATGATGGATTATTTAGGGTTTCTGAGTCCGGGGCTTCTTATAGGCGAAGGATACAAGGTCGGTGCAGGTCCAAGGGGCCCACACCCCCTGTGGGCACGGCCTAGGGTGGGCCCGCGCCCACCTAGGGTGTGGCCACCCTGGTGTCCTCCTCCGTCCCGTCTTCGATTTTCCGTATCGTTCAGGAAAAATATGAACTTCGGCTTTGGTCCCGTCCAATTATGAGAATATTCATTTTTTAGCTTTCTGAAACCAAAAACAGGCAACTGGCACTGTGGCATCTTGTCAAGAGGTTAGTTCCAGAAAGTGTATAAAAATACCTCAAAGTGTAGACAAAACATAGCAAAGTGGATACTAAACAAGCATGGAGCATTTAAAATTATAGATACGTTTCTGACATATCACCTAAAAACAGAGGGGGGTTCGACATTTTTCCAGATAGAGTTCCGCTACGCCGCCACCACCAGAAATCACGATTCGGAACCAGAAACTCCGTCCTGGCATCCTGCCGGAAAGGGGAATTAGCGGAGATCATCGCCATTATCATCACCAACGCCTCTCCATCAACCATCCATGTTTTCCCCATCCATGAGTGAGTAATCCCCTGCTATAGGCTATGGGGATGGTAGAGATTGGATGAGATCTATCATGTAATTGCACAAGATTGTTAGGGCATGGTGCCTAGTATCTATTGTTAGTGCTTTTGACATTGTTGCAACTTGCCGGAAAGGGGAATTGGCGGAAATCATCGCCATTATCTATTGTTAGTGCTTTTGACTAGGGCCCAAGTGCCATGATCTCAGATCTGAACATGTTATTGATTCATGATGATATTATTGTTTGTGATATTATCTGCAAGTTGTTTACACATATTATTTTCCGAAACCCGAGGCCCCTAAGTGACAGAAATCGGGATAACCGGAGGGGATGGTTGTGATATGAGGATCATGTGTGTTCACGGAGTGTTAATGCTTTGCTCCGGTACTCTATTAAAAGGAGTATCTTAATTGGCAGTAGATTCCCTTGAGGCCCCGCTGCAACGGGCTGGCAGGACAAAAGATGTTGTGCAAGTTCGCATTATGAGCACATATGACTATATATGGAACACATGCCTATGGTTATTTAGTACTTGTATGCTTTATCTTATTTATTTGCAAATGCCCTTGATCTTGATATTACATGAATAGTCTTGTCCATGCAACGCCCGTCCATACATCCCTATGCCTACTGCACTCAAATCATGGTGTTTACTGCAATTGTTACTACTGTTGTTACTCTGCTATTGCTACTACAAAACTGTTTATACTAATAAACCACTATGAGCAAGACTATTTCTAGGTGCAGCTGAATTGACAACTTAGTTGTTAAGTCTTACTAGAAGAATGCCCGTGCGTTGCTACAGATGTATAAATACACCTATCGCCAGCATATTTTGCAAATGTATCAACTCGCACTTGACGGTTGTTTTCGCTTACCTCGGTGTAAGGTTCCCAACCTTTAATAAGGTAGAGATCCCTGTGTTTACAATGCTAGTCCCTGGATCAATAGCTAGCATCCACAGTTAAGATGTAATATCAAGAAACAAAGGTCATAATACAACTTTATAACCAGGAATAAAATAATTTATTACATCTTACATAGCTCATTTGGCTATCTCATTACAATGCAGCATAATATAACAATAGCATGGGGTCCTTCATCTTCAAAGTGCCACAGGCAGACATGTTGGTTGTAGACTTGTAATCCTAATCAACACACTTCTCTAATATCAAACAAACCTGCAACATAAAAAGTTACAGCCACAAGGGTCAATACATTTGAATTGTATTGGCAAGTGATACTATGGTAGTATAGAGTCTATCATCTATATGCATTTGGCTAAGTGGAGCTTAGGCTTGCTTTGCTCAAAATAGATTTTTCCTTATCTTTTGAAAACACTAAGTTTTTGCTTGACAAAATCTTTCCCAAGGCATCTCCCAATAGAAATTGGTGATCCTTTCAACCCTTGTTCACCCACAAGATTTTAACTTAGAAATTGGGATGAGGAGATTCTTGATAGCTTCCATGTCTTGATGCTCAAATTGTCCTTTGCCAGGGACATGGCTAAGTACTTAGATTTTACACTCTGCAGAGGTGGTGCACTTTCCCCACAAGACTTGGTTTCACCAAGACAAGATCTTTCAGAAGCCTTCCCTTAGACCAGAATGGACGCGCTCCAACCTATCCTACCACCAACTGTCCATTTGGCTAAGTTATTGCAACCTATATGATCCAGGCAGAGCCCATAATGCCAAATGGCTGCACTTGAAGCTTCTCAACATTTGACATCTCAAATCTCTTTGTTCCTAGGTGGCCATCCACAAGTGAGATACACAAGGTAAACCATATAAATGGGCCTTGTGAACCACTCAACACAAACCATTCCTTCCATTCCACCCAAGTGATTCATTCACTTAGTTGTTTTATTAAACAAAACACAAGTCCACAGCCTTAGAAATTTTCCATAGTATGAATATATATTCCACCCTTGTTTTCTACTAGCTAAGCTAAGCTTGATAGTAGTAGGAATCTTAACTTAGGAATTTCTACTAAGGTTTCATCTACTAGGATTTCCCATAGCATAGTTTATACTTAGCAAAAATTCCATGCAAGTCCTACTTAGAAATATCACTAATGCATAGTGAAAATAATGGGACAAAAGTATGAAGCATCACTTGCCTTTTTGGTAGAGAGTATAAGTTCACTCCTTGATCTTTGCAATGTTCACTCACTTCAAATCACTACAATTCAATCAAGCAAACAATATTTCAATCTACCATTCAAGCAATTCATCACATAAAATAATAGAAACAAAACAATGCATGCAAGCATGCTAAAGATTGTTTTATTTGTAAAAGTGGTTTCTAATGGTTCATAAACATTTGAAAAGACCTAATGGTCATTTTATAAAGTGGCAAAATCATTTGCATAAGATTTTACTTCATAAACCATTTTTAAACTAAGTCATTATTTTATGTGGTGAGGAAATGCTTTTAATAAGGCAACATTCTATAGGTTTCACAAAATATGTTTTCAAACCATAAAACCTTGTGTTTAGGGTTAGAGAGTTTATTTCCAAAACATTTCTCAAAGGTTTTCTTCCAAAACCATTTTTAATAATTAAACCATATTTTTATTTGACTAGAAATGTTTTAAATCAAAGATTCATTCTTTTGTTTCACCAAATACATTTATGAAAAACCACCAATTGATTTCTAGGGTCAGTAGGTTCAAAACAAACCATTTGCCAAAGATTTTATCCCCAAAATCATTTTAGAACAAATTTTATATCCTAATCATGCATATATAAGTTTCTGTAAAAACAAACAATTTAACAGAAGTAATTTACTAAACAAAGGGCATGGTCAGAAAGTACTTGTCTTGCTGATTCCATTGATATAAAATTTGCAAAATTTGGACGTGTGTTTTGAAAGTTATGAATTATTCAAATTGGAACATCAATTAGATAAGTTTCTGGTTTTTAAATCATACAGAGGCCACGTGGCGTGATATTACTCGTCGGTACCGCTTCGGTTGGATCGATAGACACAGACCGTAGGATCCAACTTGATCGCACGGCACAGATCGCATACCCCTTCGTTTATAAGTGATTCTATCTAAGCCTCAGGATCAAGATCCAACGGTCCTAGTCTAATGACCTAGAACTGGCGGCGCTGGACTCTGACGCGCGGCAGTGGCGCTCGGCTAGCGGCGGAGCCAGCGAAATAGGAAGCAAGGGAACAAGGGGAATGGCTCACCAGGATCGCCTTAACGCACTGATGCTCAACGTGGCCTTCGTCAGTCAAGGGGTGCACGGGTGTCGTCGGAATTCCTCGCCGGAGTTATCGTCTGCGTCTGGCACTTGCTGTCGACGTCGAAGGCGAGCCTACGGGTCCTGCGCGAGTGAATGGCGAGCACCTGGATGTTCACAATGCACAGGCGAACAAGTTGGCACGAGACTCTGGTCGAGGCGCGCACGGGTTCAAGCGATGAGGCTCACCGGAGTTGTTTGCAGACGGCGGCGCTGTTGGTTGACGTCGTTGCCGGCGCTGTGGGTCAAGCGCGGGCAAGTCAAAGCCACTGGGATATGCGTCTGGAAGAGGGGAGCAGGCTCGAGTGGTTGAGGGGGCAAGGTGGTGACTGGTGCTACCGGAATCGTCGCCGGAGTATCTTCGGGCAGAGGAGGTTCCAGCGTGCAATTGCAGCAGCCTGGTGGCGTTCAGGGAGTGATGTTTGGGGGGAAAGGAAGAGGGGAAATGGGCGCTTAAGTGAGTGTGGTCAGGGGCGAGTATCACGCGGCATTGAAGAGAATTGACGACGCGAATCAATTGGCCGTAACGGGAGGAAGAACTGGTCGCGGGGTAGACGACTACGTGAGCTGGCGGTGGGGTCGTTTCGTTAGCGATGAGAGGCAGGGGAGTGGGTCCAGGCTGTCATCGTCTGTGTGGGTTTCTTTCGCGGTGATAAAATGTTTCGCGAGAGAGTGGGGATGGGCTTGTTGGGCTAGTCTGGGCCTGGGGTTAGTTGGGCTGGGTCTTTTACATTTTTTTTTGTTCTGTTTGTTTTTCCTTTTCCCATTTCTTTAATTCTGTTTTGATTTTGAATAAACAATTCAAACACTCATTTGAATTCAAACCTCAACCAAAAATTTTGTAGGTTTAAATACTGATTGGTATTACAATCTGAAGTCAATTTTTGGAATAAAATTTATTCTTTTTGGGGTCTTCTAATTATTTAATTAGGCCCTTGTTTTAAATCAATTAAGATTTAATAATATTTCCAAACACCATTTATATTCTTTAAACTTTCCAAATCCTTTCAGTAGGTTTTTATTTGTTTAATAGGGTGTCAAATAATTCATCTTGAATTATTTGGAAAGTATTTTATATGATTCTTAAATCATTTGAATTGGGTTTTTATTTTAATTACAATGGAATTAAATATAGTTTTAATTCCCTAAATTTTATTTGGAAGATTTATTTTATTTAAGTTAATTAAACAAGTTTTAATCCACTTGGGTAAATTCCAAATATCATTTTCTCATGATTTAAATGATCATTCTTATTAGAGATTTGTCTTTATTAAAATAGGGATAGAATGGTTAATGCCATTTTATTTTATTTTGGAAATTCTTTATCCTTTTATTTTATTTGGATTTCGATTATATTTATTCCATTTGCTTATGGACTTGGTCAAGATTTAATTTGGTCTTTAAATAATCCTTATTTAATATTTCTTTCTTCATCTTATAAAATCCTTATCTTTTTATTTAGAGATCCAAACTTGGTGATTCCAATTTGTAAAATCTTATTTATAATTTGTTTATCCTTTTAAATATATTTAGGATTATTTTCTCACCATTTGGTATGGATTTTTAGATAAGTGCTTTATTAGCTTTGTAATTACTTTTCCTTATCTTATTAAATTCATAAGATTTTATCTATGGCCCCAAATTAAGTGAAACCAATTTCTATGGTTTTATAATATATTTATATTTATCATTCTTGATCATTTTTAAATGTTTGTTGACAAATTTTTATATGGATCAAATCCATAGGTTTGGAGATAACTTGGAAATGATTTTATTCCATTAGGGTTTAGGGTTTGGATTTATTTTCCAAGTGTTTAAATTTCCAGATGCATTTTATGAGGAATGCATTTTTCTTGATTTGGATTTTGTTGAATTCAAACTTTAACCAAAGTTTGTTTCAGATGGAATTTTTAAGTTTCCATTTAAAACAAAAGTTTCTTTTCACTCTAAATTTCAACAATTATTTATTTTGTTTATTTATTTTTCACATTACAAGATTTGGAAAATCTTGGGATGTGACAGGCTACCACCCTTAAAATAAATCTCGTCCCGAGATTTGGGGAGGCTAGGGGTTACAAGTTGGCTCGAAACAACTAGGGTACTACCACCCTTAAAAATTTTCCAACTAAATTACATCTTGGTTTGCTTGGGATCTTGTTGGAATCTCTCTGGGCAAACATCTGCATAGTGTCCTTTGTTTCCACACTTGAAACATGTGACAAGGCTGACATCCTTCATAGGCTTTATCTTGTGCTTAATCTTTTTTGGACAATTGCTTGCATAATGTCCCTGGTTACCACAATTGTAACATGTGATAAGATTGAGTTCTTCACGTATCTTCTGTGGACAAGTTGATACATAGTGGCCTAGCTCTTTGCAGTTGTTGCACTATACTTGGCTAATCTCCTTATACTTTTTCTTCTTGGGCTTCTCCAAAGCTAGGAGTGCTTCTAGTTCATGTTCTTCATATGTTATCTCAAAGGTAGGAATGTTTCCTGGTCTCCTTGACCTTTTATTATTCCTTGGATAATACATATATCTCCTCTTTGGTCCTTTAAATTGAGTCATATTGCATGGAGGTGCAAGCTGAGATTTTCCTTTGTCTTCATCCTTCTTGGTAGACTTGGCTCTCTCATGGTAATCTGCAATCAGTTGTTGCACTCCACCTTGTTTCCTTTGTTGAACTATGGAATAGATGGGGCATTGGATAGGGACATGATTATTTCCTTCACATAAGTAACAAGTAGCTTGGGTTGTGGGGCATTGATTAGCTGGATGTTTCTCTTCACAATTGGGACATTGATCTTCATGCTCCTTGGAAGTGTGATCCTTGTCTCCACAAATATTGCAAGCTTGGGTTCCTTCTAGAATATCATCTTTGTCATCCTTGTTGTCACAAACTCCTTTGGAAGAGTTGTTTCCCATGTTGATCATTTGATCTGTCACCTTATGCAACAATTGGGTTTGGGTTTCGAAAAACCTTTGCATGGTTGGATCTACCTCACTGGTGTTGGCTATAAATTGAGCTGTCACTTGGTTCAACTGGGTTTGGGTTATATGAGTTCTCTCATGTTGTCCTATTGGTTGTTGTTGTTGTTGTTGTCACCATCCTTGATGTTGGAGTTTCTTCGAGAAGTCATCTGTTTGGGTTGGATTGGGATTAGAATAGGCAAAATATTTCTAAGGGAATAATTCTAATCACACACATCACATTTCACTCAAGCAATGTGCAAGAAATCACAAACAAACATTCCACTCAAACAACAAGTTTCAAGCATATTTTTAGGCAACCAAAAATATTTTTGTTACACCACATAAGTTGGTGGGTTTGACTTAAACTAAATATGGTGGTCCATCTATATGGTTCACTTGAGATCTTTCCATCCTTCTTAGTTGATTCTTCATGAACAAGATCTTTGTATCCTTGGAGAATTTCTTGAATCTTGGTCACAAAAACTTCAAAGGTGATGGTGATTCCCAAGTTGTGTTTCCTTAGTCTTGAGCAAGATTTCTTGTCTCACTTGTAGTCCTTAGTGATATCCAAGGTTGAAGTCTTTGTTGGGAATAAGGTTGAAATCACTAGAAGATGTTGAAGTCATTAGAGTTGATGAAGTCCTTTTCTCATGGTGAAGTCTATGGCCATGGGGTAGGCTTTATCCATCAAGTTTGAAATAGAAGAGATGTAGAATCAAAACTAAAATGGTTGAGGAAAGAGTTTACAAGATTGTTTGTAAATAAGTTTTGGAACAAATACAACTCCTATTTTTCTAAGGGGTTTTGTCCAATCCTAGGGTTACTGAAAGGATCGTATGGGCACCTAGAGGGGGGGGTGAATAGGTGCTACTTCAAATTTTCTTCTTTTTCAAATTAAGGTTTGACAATAAGGTAAATTCTCTAGATAATGCAACTATGGTGAATTTACCTATATGACAAATATGCAAGAGCTATCACAACACAAAGTAGTAACAAATAAGTAAGGTGCAGTAAAGGATAGAAGTAACCGAAAAGTGGACGCGGAGACACAAGGATTTGTTTCCCGTAGTTCCTTCCTTTTGAGGGGAAGTACGTCTACGTTTGGAGAGGGGGTGGTTTCAAACCACCAACGCCACGAGAGGCCTCCCTTGTTCTCCGATGAATCTCACCCCAACGGGATCGATTCACCTTACACTATATCGGCAACCTTCAAGGTGGAAGCCGGCACCGTTACAAGTTTGGGGCACACATCCACAACTTAATCGGAGGCTCCCAAATACAAGCAAGCTGTCAAAGCAATCAAAGACAAGCTTGTAAGAACAAAAACAAGAACTAGGGTTTCCAACAAAACACTAGAGCAAAGGGGCCCTCAATGAAATGAGGGGGAAATGAAGATCTCTTTTGGTGAAGTAGTAGATCGGGGCCTCCTCCTTCGATTCCCCAAAGATCAAGGACTTTGGGTGGTTGGATGAGGAGATCTTGAAGATTTGAGTGGCTCCAATGGACTCCAATGGTGGGCAATGACTTTAATGTGCTGAGCACTTTGTCCCAAGGTAGGTGGAGGGGTATTTATACCCCTCCACAAAATCTGACCGTTGATGCATTTATTGCAGCGATAGTACCGGAAGTTCAAGCGGTACTATCGGAGAACTCCGGTACTACCGGACCTGGTACCGGACCACCCTTTTTCAAACTGTATCAAGTCCTGCCCCCAGCGGTACTACTATTGCTGCTACCGAAAAGCGGTAGTACCGCTTGAGGCAACCGGTACTACCGGACCTGGATAAATCAGCAGTTTTCCATACGAAAAACTCTCTGTCATGCCAGGTAGTAAAATGCGGTACTACCGCATTTTGCTACCGGCGCAGACAGAAGCTTTTTTGCAACGTACAAAAAGTCTCTGTCACGCCAGGTAAAAATGCGGTACTACCGCATTTTGCTACCGGCGCAGACAGAAGCTTTTTGCAATGTTCAAAAAGGCTCTGTCCTGAGCGGTACTAAAATGTGGTACTACCGCATTTTAGTACCGGAGCAGGCAGAAGCTTTTGACAAGCTGTAAAAAATCTTCAGTCACGCTAGGTACTAAAATGCGGTACTACCGCTTTTTAGTACCTGGCACGGCAGAGACTTTTTGGCAGTTAGTCACTGGCTTCTGTTTGGTACGGTAGCAAAAAGCGGTACTACCGCTTTTTGGTACCGCGCCAGGCAGACAGTTTTTGAATGTTTGCAAACCATTTTAATGTACTTGCGACACACTTAGCAAATCATTAGTCCGATATGTGTGTTGTTATCAAACACCAAAATCACTAGGGATAGCAAATGCTCTTTCAATCTCCCCCTTTTTGGTGTTTGATGACAACACACATTTTGCAGGGAAAACTAGTGATGACAAGATGTAGATGGGGATCCCCTTGGATATGTAGAAACAAGCCCCATACATTCTAACAAGCTACCTGGGAGTAGAAGTCGCACATAGAGGACATACCTTTGATAAAAAACACGTGATGACCAATATTGATTAGGAATGAGGAATGTCGTCACATAGGATGGATCCAAACAAGAATATCCATATTACACACAAGATGGATCCATATGAAAACCACATAGTCTTATCATACATAGCACAAATAGTTAGTTCACACATAGTAAGTCACACATAATAAGAGGCAACCAAATAAAGTTCACAAGCGAATAAAATCAAAGGCAAGAACGAGCTTGTGACTTTCCCTCGCAAATCCCGCATACCTATTGTGCAACTTCTCCCCCTTTGGCATCAAGACGCCAAAAAGGGACAAGAGCAACACTAACGCCCCGGAGATCACTCATCATCATCATCCACAAAGTCGTCCCATGCATCACCATGGGGAGGAGGGGCACGGAAGGAGGAGGTGACATCATCGTCCCAGTTGCTGTGCTTGGAGATCCATTGGTCTTCTGGGGTAATGTTGTTCTCGGAGCCCTTGGAAGTAGTCAAGCCTTGAGCCTCCATCATTTCCTTCTGACGAGCACATGCCTTCTTGGCATAGACATGGGCCTCGTACAGGTGTTTCTGATTGTCCACTTGAAAGCAGAATATCATCTTGAGTTTGGCCTCAAACCTATTGGCCCAAGATGGCTGAGCGGTCTTGCGACGAGAGACCACAAAAGCAGCACCCTGTGGTGCATCAGCAGCAACACCTGAGTCCACCTCATCAGGGTTCCCATCCTCATCAACAATCTGACCATCCGCATTGCGTGGTTTGAGATGGGTCTTGATCAGCAGATTCTTGTGGCGGTGAGTGGCAAGACGAAGATTAGGCAAGTCACGGGCAATCACATGGCACTTGCTAATGATGAGAGCCATGATGTATGGAGCAAAAGGAGGCACCCTCCTCTGAAAAGTGGCGCAGACCATCTCATTCCAAATAACATCCAGCACATCCATAGGTACGCCAGAGTCACGGTGGTGATAGGTGGCCATCATAATATCCACCATGAAAGCATGTATCTCATCAACATTCCCAGCACGAGGGGCGATGGTCTCGCGAAAGATGCGGTGCAAGATGCCATAAGTAGGAAGGAGCCCTTTAATCTTTCCAGGGATGCCGTGCCCCCGGATGTACAGTGGGGCAAGCATATCTTTCTTCATGGGATGATCATTGGCGTGGCACCGAAAGCCAACGGGAACATCCTTGCCACGGTCTTCGTACCCGAGGATAGCCCCAAACTCAGCCAACGTTGCTTGCTTGACAGCCCCCTCGGTCATCCAAGTGAGAGTCCTAGTATCATTCTTGGCAAAGTGAACGGTTGCATAGAACTGAGCAATGAGCATTGGATCATAGTTGCACCGGAACTCCATAATGGGAAGCAAGCCAATGTTGTTGCAAATGTCAAGGGCCTCACCAAAGTAGTTCAGATTCTTCCTCACATGATTCATCTCGATCCATTTTTGAGGAACCACAATTTTGTCATCTTTCATGAGAATCTCATGGAACACCCGCTCCTGAAAGTCCGTGTAAAAGAGGCTGTTTTCACGAGCATAAGAGCGAGCTGCCCCATATGGACTGACCACCCGCAGAGCATGAAATTCTGTCTCAGATATATCAGACAACAGCTTTGGCCCATATGGCCCGGAACTTTGACTCTTGCGAGGACCTGAAGGAGGAGGAGGTGGAGGAGCTTTACCACGACCAGCACTTTGCTTGACCCCCCCACCCCGACGACCACGAGTTGGTTGCAGTTTCAGACGTGCACTAGGTTGGGGCATGACCTCCTCTTTAGACTCAGTCTCAGATTCTGACTCATAGTCCTCGATCTCATAGTGAGCTTTAGAGCTCTTGCACGATCCCCAAGAACCCCCTGCACCTGTAAAAGAACGAGGGAGATAGCATAGGGGTAAGGGCACAAGAACCGGGGGCAAACAGAGGATGGAGCTTAGTGTTTTAAAAAAATGCTGCCAGTACTGGGGCGGTAGTACCGGACCTGCACTAGTGGTAGTACCGGAAAAAGATTCCCGGTACTACCGGCCTGCGACTATAGTGCAGATCTGAACTAGAGATCCAAGTACGGGCAATAAATTTGTTGTAAAACACGATTTCCATCGGACCAAGTGATAGATCTGGTAAATAGCACACGATACAACCTCAAGAATGCGAGTTTTAACCAAGAATCGAAGTTACCCTAGATTCAATGGAGAAAACAAGTAAGAATATGAGGAGGGCGGTAGTACCGGTGTCCATGACGGTGGGGAAGAGAGAGGAGCTCACAGGGAGGCCGAATCCGGTGTGGATCCGGGAGAGGGAGGGAAGGGCGGGCTTCCTCCGGCGTCGTCTTGCTCTGGTGGTGGCGCTGGTGAGGAGTGGAGACAAGGGATGAATGAGGCACTGAGGGGTGCCTCTCCCCCGTCTCCAGTCTTAACCGACGCGCACAAGCGGTAGTACCGGCTCCACGGGCGGTAGTACCGCTAAGCGGTAGTACCGGAGGTACAGGCCGGTAGTACCGCACCTGGGAAGTTTTCAGGCAGGAACCTGGAAACACAACCAGGGGTGGTAGTACCGCTGGTAACGTCTGGTAGTACCGTTAGGCGGTAGTACCGCATATGAGATCCGGTAGTACCGTTACCATCAGGACAGAGAGCCAAGATATAGAAAAATGGAAGGTTCTTGTGCAGAGTAGATGGGTTTTGTTGGGGGATAAGGGTGGCATGGGTTTAGAGAGACATGCGGATATGGGCCAATGCACTCAAAGAAAAATCACTAAAAACATATGGAGAGCCAAATATGAGTGCATGACCAAAAGAATCAACACCAACTAGAGGATGACAAACATGAGTAAGAACCAATTTAAAAAGTGACAAACACGAGTAAGCACCTCAACCTCTCGATTGAGAGGGGGCGGTGGCCTAGGCCACCATATTTGAGTATACTCGGCTTGGCACCACGAAGATATATCTTGGGTCCATTACCAAAACTCATCATTGAGCTCACATATCACAAAATGATATTAAGAGGAATGATTTTGTTTAATTTGTGCATAATGGGGGAGGGATAGTCCAATCAATTAGGATCGCACTCCCCCTATGTCCATGCCTACACCTAAACCTAACATGGGTCGAGTATTAGGTGAGAGTGCAAGATAATCAAGTCAAACTCCTTGAATCTACGATATTTAGTACATTCCTCAAGTAGCAAAACCTTGCTTCATCAGGTGGCTTCATGAAGATATCGGCAAGTTGATCTTTTGTTGGTACATAGGATAGATCAATATCACCTCTAGCAACATGATCTCTAATGAAGTGATGTCGAATATCAATATGCTTTGTCCTTGTGTGATCCACCGGGTTGTATGCAATCTTGATGGCACTTTCATTGTCACATAGAAGAGGCACTTTGTCACAATGGACACCGTATTCCTTTAAAGTTTGCCTCATCCATAGCAATTGGGTGCAAGCACTAGCAGCAGCAACATACTCGGCTTCGGCGGTGGAGAGAGATATACAATTTTGCTTCTTAGAAGACCAACATACCAAGGACCTACCAAGGAATTGGCAAGCCCCGGATGTTGATTTCCTATCATCCTTGTCTCCCGCCCAATCCGAGTCCGTGTATCCACAAAGAGCGAATGTTGAGCCTTGAGGGTACCAAAGACCATAAAATGGGGTATGAACTAAATATCGAAAGATTCTCTTGACCGCCATTAAATGGCTTTCCTTAGGAGCCGCTTGATATCTTGCACACACACCTACACTCAACACAATATCGGGTCTAGATGCACAAAGGTAAAGCAAAGAACCAATCATAGAACGGTATACCTTTTGATCCACATCTTTACCATTTGGATTTTGTTCTAGATGAGTTTTTGTTGCCATGGGAGTTGGGGCTCCATTCAAATCTTGCATTTTGAATCTCTTGAGCATATCTTGAGTATACTTGGCTTGATTGAAGAATGTTACTCCTCTAACTTGCTTGATCTCAAAGCCAAGAAATACTTTCAACTCCCCCATGAAGGACATCCGGAACCTACTAGTCATAAGCTTTGAGAATTCATCATTAAAAGCTTTGTTAGATGAGCCAAAGATAATATCATCAACATATATTTGGCATACAAAAAGCTCCCCATTGACCCTCTTAGTAAAAAGAGTGGGATCGATTTTCCCAACCTCAAAGCCATGGTCAAACAATAACTCTCTAAGGTGCTCATACCACATGCGTGGGGCTTGCTTGAGCCCATAGAGCGCCTTATCAAGTTTGTAGACATGGTTTGGGAAGTTGGGGTCCTCAAATCCCGGGGGTTGCTTAACATATACCAATTCATTTAAAGGACCATAAAGGAATGCACTTTCTACATCCATTTGTTGCAACTTAAAGTTATGATGTGCCGCATAAGCAAGAAGGATACAGATGGACTCAAGGCGAGCCACGCGAGCATAAGTCTCTCCATAATAAATGCCTTCAATTTGAGAATAACCTTGTGCAACCAATCTAGCCTTGTTCCTTACTATAATCCCGTGCTCATCTTGCTTGTTCTTGAATATCCACTTTGTTCCAATAACATTGCGGCAATCCTTTGGCTTCTCAACTAACTTCCACACTTTGTTTCTCTCAAAGTTGTTGAGCTCTTTGTGCATAGCTTCTAACCAATACGAATCTTCAAGGGCTTCCCACACTTTCTTTGGTTCAATCATGGAGATGTGTGCTTGGTGTTCACTGAACCTCTTCAATTGTGCTCTAGTGGAAATTCCTTTCCTTAGATCTCCAACAACATTTTGGAGGGTGTGGTCTCTTAATTCCAACATTCTTTCTTTTCTAGCTTCGCGATGAGCGTGGATCTCCTCATTGTTTCTTGGGGGACCCTCTTCATCATTTTGATCCTCTTCTTGACCATTAACTTGACCTTGATCATAATTGGAGTCTTCCTCTGCATTGGGAGGCACGGATTGACCTTGGTCTTGATCAAGTGATCTTCTAGCCTCAATTTGAGCTCGTCTCAAAACAGTTTGGATGGATCTTCCTTGACAAATTGACTTGGCACCACTTGACAACCCATCGAATGGACCAAGCTCCCTTTGATTAGAGTTCACACATTGATCACTATGTTGAGGGTCCACATCTTGTATTTGGCTTGAGTAAATGTCCTCATCGGTAGATGGAGCATGTTGAGGTTGTGAAGATGAGGGCTCCACTCGAGTGGAGCATAGTTCTTTTCGATCCGCCATAAGGGGTTCCTCAACGGGGCGGATATAACCCACACCCATTCTTCCTATGGCATCCTTAGGCATTTCATCATCTGCATCACAAGCATCAACACGCCCCCCTTGGGGACCATCATATTCTTCGAAGGTCACACTACAAGATTCTATGACGGCTCCGAAGAGATTTTCATAGATTCTATAAGTGTGAGATTCGAGACCATAGCCAACAAAAATACCCTCTAATGCTTTAGGATCGAATTTAGACAAATGAACACCTTTGATGAGATAGAAACACTTACAACCGAACACCCGGAAATAAGATATGTTGGGCTTGTTACCGGTAAGTATCTCATATGGAGTCTTGTTGATTTTCTTGTGGAGGTAGAGCCGGTTTGAAGCATGGCAAGCGGTGGAGACGGCTTCGGCCTAGAAGTTGTATGGAGATTTAAACTCCGCCAACATGGTCCTAGCCATCTCAATAAGAGTCCGATTCTTCCTTTCGGCCACACCATTTTGTTGAGGGGTGTATGCAGCGAAATATTGATGTTTAATCCCCTCATCACAAAGAAAATCATTCAAGGTGTAGTTCTTGAACTCGGTGTCGTTGTCACTTCTTATAATCAACACGGGAACATTGTGTTGCCGTTGAACCAAGTTGATGAAGTCGATAAAAGTCCTTTGAGTTTCACTCTTCAACTTGAAGAAATAAACCCAAGAGTATCTTGAAAAGTCGTCAACAATCACCAAACAATATTTCTTCCCTCCAAGACTTGCATGAGATGGAGGACCAAATAGGTCCAAATGGAGGAGTTCCAAGATCTTGTTAGACTTGATTTGGTTCGTGGGCTTGTGAGGAGCGTCATGCATCTTCCCTAGAACACATGCCCTGCAAACACGATCTTTGGCAAAGGAAACATTTTCTTTTAGTCCAACAATATGGCCCTCTTTATGGAGACTTTGCAAAGTTCTCATCTTGACATGGGCTAGTCGGCGGTGCCATAGCCAACCCACATCGGCCTTCCCGTATAAGCACATCGTACCTGCAGTGGCTTGCCCCGAAAAGTCCACCACATACAAGTCATTTTCGACGTACCCAACGAAAGCGACCTTGAGATACTTGCTCCACATGAGGACCACAATATCATTATCAATAAAGACGGCAAAGCCCATCTTTCCAAGAGCACGGACAGAAAGTAAATTGTATCCAAGGGTTTCAACAAGCATGACGTTCACGAGTGTAATGTCATGAGCCACCACTACCTTGCCGAAACCCATTACCGTAGATTTTGACTTGTCGGCATATGTGACGGTGATTTGATCTTCATTTGACACCAAGTCCTTGACAATAGACGAGCTTCCGGTCATATGACTTGTGCAACCACTATCGATCACCCATTTTGACCCTCCGGAAGCATAAGTCTACAAAAGATCAAGCTAGTTTTTAGGTACCCATTTTTCAATGGGTCCTCTTTTGTTAGCAACAAGGGTCTTGGGAACCCAAATAGACCAAGCAATATAACCATCATGAGGGCCAACATATTGTTCATACACATCACCATAATAATCACGCATTAGAACATAGTGAGGGTTAGCACATCCCGCAAAATCATCATGAGACATAGTTTTACCATTTGTGGTCTTACTCTCCACAATGGTCTTGTTGGTCTCTTGTGCGGGCTTGCCCTTCTTCTTCTTGTTGTACTTCTTCTTTGTTTTGGAGACAAAACCAATGCCCCCTTTATCACCACTACGCCTTTGCTTGCTCAAAAGATCATCAATAGACTTGTTGCCTTGTGGAAATGTGGCCTTAGCAAGCTCCCCCTTCAACCTAGCATTCTCTTCAAGGATAGTTGTGTTACTAGATGGAATGAAGTTACTAGGTGAAGGAATATTGGACAATTGAGTTTGAAGCGTTTCATGGGACTTTGTGAGAGACAAGAGTTCACTCTCCAAGGCTTTGTGGGCCTTGTTAAGCAAGCTAAAGTCCTCGGCAAGTTTTTCATGATCCACACCAAACTCAACCTTGTCCTTTTTAGCTCTTTTGTATTTAGCAATAGCATGATCACGCTCTTTGATGAGTTTGTTAACAATAATGTCATTGGCCTCATCAAGCCCTTCAAGTTTTAATTCAAGTGACAACCTAGTTTCTTGTTCTTCTTCTAGAGCATTGTTTAGGGCCTCTAGCTCAATCATATGTTCATGCCCAAGTTTACATCTTACATCTAGAAGCTCTTGAGTATGTGATAGTTGATCTAAGATGTTTCCAAAATGTAGCTTAGCATCACCTTCTAGGTTAGTCATAAACTCATCAAAGGCAATTAATTCCTTTTTAACATCAAGTGACATCTCATCATCAATTTCATCATTATCTAAGTGAGTAGAGCGGGATGATGAAGATACCTCCGTTCCTCTTGCCATAAGGCAAGTGGCGTTCTTGGTGGAGGAGTTCTCATTTGGAGAATCGAAGAGTGAGGATGTCGGGGTAGATGTGGTGGCAAGAGCAGCCACACCATGAGAAGTTTCCTCTTCGTCATCTTCATCATCTTCATTGTCGAAGGAGTACTCTTCATGAGTGATCAAGACAATTTCTCCCGGCTTCTTGTTGATGGTATTCCTTTTGATGAAAGGTTTCTTGTATGGTCCCTTGAGAGTCTTCTTCAACACAAGCTTACCACCGTTATCTTCTCTCTTCTCATAGGGGCAGCTTGCCACAAAGTGATAGCGGTCAACACAATTGAAGCAAGTTCTCAACCTAGTGGTATTCTCTCTTTTCCCATTTGGGTTGCTTCTTCGTTGCATTTCCATCTTGGCCTTGGCGGGGTTCTTCCAAAAGTTATTTGCATATAAAGCCATATATTGACTATGAGCAATCTTGACGTCATCGGGATGGTCCAAGGAGAGGCCTTCATCACTATCATCTTCATCTTCAAAGTCCACAACTTTGGCCTTCAAAGCAACATTGACCACATTGCTCATACCGAGGGCACGAGCACGGGCATCTTTAGCATTCTTGGCGGCGAATTTGAAAGCGGCCATCTCTTGCATAACTTCATTTGAGGTCATGAGATGATAGTTGTGTCTTCCCTGTAAGCTCTTCAAGTCGGTGGGATCAAAAGGCATGAGTGCACTCACATATTTCCTTTTTATCCATGCATCATCCACATGTGAGGCACCCACATTTCTAAAAGCGGTGGCGGTGGTCTTGAGCCTTCGATACATGTCTTCGTGGTCTTCACCTTCTTTCATGTAGAAACCTTCGGCTTCATTGCTTAGAGCATCATATATGTTCCTCCTCATACTCTCATTTCCAACAAACAACACAGTGAGAGCATCCCAAGCTTCCTTGGCAATGCTAAAGTGCTCAATGTGTGGGTAATCCTTTGTTCTCAATCCTTGTTGAATCATATGCAGAGCAGTGGCATTGAGTTGACTATTGACAACCTCTCTTCTTGTCAAGTTGTTTGGATCCCCAATAAAGAGTCCATGCTCGATGATGCTCCATAGTTCAATGCAAGAGCTACGCATATGAGTTCTCATTAGTGATTGCCATTGAGCAAAACTAGCAGACTCTTCTAGCTTAGGTGGGTCACCTCTATTGTACACATGAGGGTGAGGGATGGGAGGATCGGGAGAGTACCAAGAATCACGGAGGCTCACCCTTCCCCCCATCAAGTCGTGTGGAGGAATTAGCATTGTCTAGTTTGTCCCCTACCACCATACCCTCGGGGGATACCGGAGTATTCCCTTTAGGTACAACGGATGGTAGTTCCTCTTGAGGAGATGGGGGTGATGATCCATCTTTGTCTTTAAGAAGTTGCTCAAGCATCTTCTTGACTTCGTTGACCAAGGAAGAGCTCAATCTTGTTTCCAAGTTTCTGAGATCTTCCAAGGTCACCGGGGTCGACTCACTACCACCATCCCCTCCTTGGCTACCGATATTCTCTTAGGCGGTAAAGCCCGAATAAAGAGCCGAGGCTCTGATACCAATTGAAAGGTTCGTACGGGCACCTAGAGGGGGGGTGAATAGGTGCTACTTCAAATTTTCTTATTTTTCAAATTAAGGTTTGACAATAAGGTAAATTCTCTAGATAATGCAACTATGGTGAATTTACCTATATGACAAATATGCAAGAGCTATCACAACACAAAGTAGTAACAAGTAAGTAAGGTGCGGTAAAGGATAGAAGTAACCGAAAAGTGGACGCGGAGACACAAGGATTTGTTTCCCGTAGTTCCTTCCTTTTGAGGGGAAGTACGTCTACGTTTGGAGAGGGGGTGGTTTCAAACCACCAACGCCACGAGAGGCCTCCCTTGTTCTCCGATGAATCTCACCCCAACGGGATCGATTCACCTTACACTATATCGGCAACCTTCAAGGTGGAAGCCGGCACCGTTACAAGTTTGGGGCACACATCCACAACTTAATCGGAGGCTCCCAAATACAAGCAAGCTGTCAAAGCAATCAAAGACAAGCTTGTAAGAACAATAACAAGAACTAGGGTTTCCAACAAAACACTAGAGCAAAGGGGCCCTCAATGAAATGAGGGCGAAATGAAAATCTCTTTTGGTGAAGTAGTAG
Source organism: Avena sativa (assembly GCA_916181665.1). NCBI lineage: Eukaryota > Viridiplantae > Streptophyta > Magnoliopsida > Poales > Poaceae > Avena > Avena sativa. The sequence goes on from OV702285.1 coordinate 449,059,889, forward strand.
ATCGGGGCCTCCTCCTTCGATTCCCTAAAGATCAAGGACTTTGGGTGGTTGGATGAGGACATCTTGAAGATTTGAGTGGCTCCAATGGACTCCAATGGTGGGCAATGACTTTAATGAGCTGAGCACTTTGTCCCAAGGTAGGTGGAGGGGTATTTATACCCCTCCACAAAATCTGACCGTTGATGCATTTATTGCAGTGGTAGTACCGGAAGTTCAAGCGGTACTACTGGAGAACTCCGGTACTATCGGACCTGGTACCGGACCACCCTTTTTCAGACTGCATCAAGTCCTTCCCCCAGCGGTACTACTATTGCTGCTACCGGAAAGCGGTAGTACCGCTTGAGGCAACCGGTACTACCGGACCTGGAGAAATCAACAGTTTTCCATACGAAAAATTCTCTTTCACGCCAGGTAGTAAAATGCGGTACTACCGCATTTTGCTACCGGCGCAGACAGAAGCTTTTTTGCAACGTACAAAAAGTCTCTGTCACGCCAGGTAGTAAAATGCGGTACTACCGCATTTTGCTACCGGCGCAGACAGAAGCTTTTTGCAACATTCAAAAAGGCTCTGTCCTGAGCGGTACTAAAATGCGGTAATTTTAGTACCGGAGCAGGCAAAAGCTTTTGACAAGCTGTAAAAAAGCTTCTGTCGCGCTAGGTACTAAAATGCGGTACTACCGCTTTTTAGTACCTGGCACGGCAGAGACTTTTTGACAGTTAGTCACTGGCTTCTGTCTGGTCCGGTAGCAAAAAGCGGTACTACCGCTTTTTGGTACCGCGCCAGGCAGACAGTTTTTGAATGTTTGCAAACCTTTTTAATGTACCTGCGACACACTTAGCAAATCATTAGTCCGATATGTGTGTTGTTATCAAACACCAAAATCACTAGGGATAGCAAATGCTCTTTCAGTTACAAATCCTACAGGCAACACAATGCTCTGATACCATCTGTAAGGTTCCCAACCTTTAATAAGGTAGAGATCCCTGTGTTTACAATGCTAGTCCCTAGATCAATAGCTAGCATCCACAGTTAAGATGTAATATCAAGAAACAAAGGTCATAATACAACTTTATAACCAGGAATAAAATAATTTATTACATCTTACATAGCTCATTTGGCTATCTCATTACAATGCAGCAGAATATAACAATAGCATGGGGTCCTTCATCTTCAAAGTGCCACAGGCAGACATGTTGGTTGTAGACTTGTAATCCTAATCAACACACTTCTCTAATATCAAACAAACCTGCAACATAACAAGTTGCAGCCACAAGGGTCATTACATTTGAATTGTATTGGCAAGTGATACTATGGTAGTATAGTGGAGTCTATCATCTATATGCATTTGGCTAAGTGGAGCTTAGGCTTGCTTTGCTCAAAATAGATTTTTCCTTATCTTTTGAAAACACTAAGTTTTTGCTTGACAAAATCTTTCCCAAGGCATCTCCCAATAGAAATTGGTGATCCTTTCAACCCTTGTTCACCCACAAGATTTTATCTTAGAAATTGGGATGAGGAGATTCTTGATAGCTTCCATGTCTTGATGTTCAAATTGTCCTTTGCCAGGGACATGGCTAAGTACTTAGATTTTACACTCTGCAGAGGTGGTGCACTTTCCCCACAAGACTTGGTTTCACCAAGACAAGATCTTTCAGAAGCCTTCCCTTAGACCAGAATGGACGCGCTCCAACCTATCAAACCCCTACCACCAACTGTCCATTTGGCTAAGTTATTGCAACCTATATGATCCAGGCAGAGCCCATAATGCCAAGTGACTGCACTTGAAGCTTCTCAACATTTGACATCTCAAATCTCTTTGTTCCTGGGTGGCCATCCACAAGTGAGATACACAAGGTAAACCATATAAATTGGCCTTGTGAACCACTCAACACAAACCATTCCTTCCATTCCACCCAGGTGATTCATTCACTTAGTTGTTTTATTAAACAAAACACAAGTCCACAGACTTAGTGTAGAGGTCCCAACCTTTAATAAGGTAGAGATCCCTGTGTTTACAATGCTAGTCCCTGGATCAATAGCTAGCATCCACACTTAAGATGTAATATCAAGAAACAAAGGTCATAATACAATTTTATAACCAGGAATAACATAAATTTTATTACATCTTACATAGCTCTTTTGGCTATTACATTACATTGCAGCAGAATATCTATAAGCATGGGGTCCTTCATCTTCAAAGTGCCACAGGCAAACATGTTGGTTGTAGACTTGTAATCCTAATCAATCAACTTCACTAATATCAATCAAACCTACAACATAACAAGTTACAGCCACAAGGGTCAATACATTTGAATTGTATTGGCAAGTTTCACTACTGAGTGGAAATATATGGATCCTATCATTACATGCATATTTGGCTAGGTAGGGTTTAGGCTTGTTTGCAGAAAGCAATAATATTTTTCCTATCTTTTCAAAATAATTTTCATCTTTTGTCAAAATCTTTCTGAGCTCCTTGGTACACCCCAAGTGCTTCAAGTCTTTGTCAAAATATTTTGAGCTCCTTGGTACACCCCAAGTGCTTCAAGTCTTTGTCAAAATCTTTTGAGCTCCTTGGTACACCCCAAGTGCTTCAAGTCTTTTGTTGTCACTTTCAAGTTTTACTTTTAGAAATTGGAATGTCGAGATTTCCCATAGCTTCAGGCCTTAGTTGCTCAGTATTGTCCATAACCGGGGACACGGCTAAGTACTTAGAATTTTATCTTCTGCAGAAGTTGTACACTTTACCCACATGACACATTCTCATCTTGATGCCACCAGTGGCCGCTGGATAAGTACTCACCAAGATGGAGTACTGGCAGATTGAGAATGTGACGAAGTCTTTCCATAGGGTCCTCCCATACACAATGCTAGCTTGTCTTCAGGCACCAATGTAGGGTTCCAAGTTCCCTCATTCTAGTAACCTGAAGGGGCCAATGCATGGGTCTTCCACAATGTAATTGACTAAGCCCGTGCCCATTTAGCATGTGGCTGTACACAGAAGCCATTGTACGAGAAACATGTTCAATCTCTAAGTCCCTGGGTGGTTTTCATCTGGTGCACAACAAAAAGAGATTTCCATATAAACATGGTTCCTCTTGTTGCCACCTTGTCCAAAACTTGAGTATCCTTGTCCACCCAGGTGGTTCATTAAGTACTTGTTTTATTATATAAAACACAAGTCTTTTCAATACTTCAAAATCTCAACATGTATCCTTTCTCAAAATATATATAGCAGGGCTAAGCATATTACAACTACATTGTTTTCACTAAGGAATGTATAAGGGTATCCTATTAGGATTTAGCATAGCAAAATATAGTAGTCCTTAACATGCATGTTTCAAAATCCACTAAGTGTAATGAAAATAGTAGGACTTGGATGATAGTGTCACTTGCCTTTTTGGTAGAGGATGCTGGTTCACTTCTTGATCTTGCTAATATCACACTCTTCTAACTTCACTACAAATCAATCAAGCAAACATAGATTCAACTAGCATTCCAAACAATATTCAAACAATTTAGTACACATAAAATATTAGAAACAAGGTCATGCATGCAAGCATGCAAAAGATAGTTTTATTTGCAAAGGTGGTTTCTACTAGGCTCTAAACATTGTAAGGTTCAAAGTGGTCATTTTCTAAAGTGGCAAAACCATTTGCAAAAGGGTTTTATCTAAAAACCATTTTTAAATCAAATCATCATTTCATGTGATTGAAAATATTTTTAGTAAAGCAACAATTTTATATTGTTCAAAAAATAAGTTGTTAATTCACAAAACTTGGTGTTTAGGGTTAGTAGGTTTGATTCAAATCATTTTCCCAAAGGTTTTTCTCAAAATCATTTCCATAACAAAATCAATGTTTTTATTTGATTAGAAATGAGCTAATTCAATTATTCAATCCTAATCTTCACAAAATACATTTTAAAATCCATAAGTTGGTTCCTAGGGTCAGTAGGTTCACAACAAATCATTTTGCAAAGATTTCAACCCTAAAATCATTTTGAAATAAATTTTATATCCTAAACAAGCATACGCAAGTTTCTGAAAAAACAAACCATTTAACAGAAACTTTTTACTAAACAAATGGCATGGTTGGCTAGGGCTTGCTTTTCTGAATCCATTGATATAAAGTTTGCAAAATTGGGACGTGTAGAACTAAAGTTATGGATTTTTCAAATTTGCAAATCTAATAGAATCTATCTCTGTTTTTAATCCTGAGTCTGGCCACGTGGCATGTTCTTATTGGGTGTACCGCTTCGTGCGGATCAGCCTCTCTGGACCGCAGGATTTAAGTTACAACACACGGCGCTGTTCAACTCGTACCCCTTCGTTAAGTTATCTGTTTCTACGCGTCGGATCTAAATCTAACGGTGCAGATGAGTTTGACCATTGCCTGGCGGCGCTGCGTGGCGGCAGACGGCGGCGACACTCGGCTAGCGGCGTTGCGGCGGCTACAGGAAGCAAAGAAGGAAACGGGGGTGCTCACCGTGCTCGCGAGGTCGAGGTGATGCTCAACGTGTGGTCATCTTGGCAAGGGGCGCTCAGACGCGACGGGGATTCCTCGCCGGAGTAGGTGGCGGCGTCGGGCGGCTCTGGAGGTCGTCGAGGGCGACGCTGCGGTTCACCCCGAGGAAAAACAAGGGCACGGTTAGATGCGGCCGAGTATGGTGAGTGCAGGAGCGTCATCGGGAAGGAAAGGGGCGGACGGCTACTTACTGGAATGCTTCGCCGGAGTGTCAGCGAACGGTGGTGGCGTTCAGATGATGTTGAAGCCGAGGCTCTGGGGCATTCGCGGGCGAGTCCGAGACACTGGCAGATGCGCATGGGGCTGGGGTTCACTCTCGCGTGTAGTGGGAGGCGAGAGGTGGCGAGGTGTGGCCGGAATTCGCTGGAGAGTCTCGCCAGAGCAGTGGCGGTGTGGGGGCGAATTGGGGCAGCCTTGAGGCAGAGAGGAGGTGCTGCTTGGGGGAAAAGAGAGAGGGGTGAGGGGCGATTTAACGGGCATAGTCACCGCGAGAAATTAAGGACGTATTCAACGCGTATTCATCGCCGACGTAAATGGCAGCAACGGCAGGGCGACGTGATCAGGGGGAAGACGACGCTGAGGTGGCTCTGTGGGACATGCTTATCAGCGAGAAGGGAGAGAGGGAGAGGGGTCCACTCGTCTGTGTCTATGCGGGTGAGTTTATTGGTGGAAAACGATTCACACGAGGGGGGGTTTAGTTGGGCTGGAGCTGGGCTGCTGGCCTGCTTAGTTGGGTCGAGTCCTTTAGCATTTTTTTTGTACTGAAACTTTTTCCTTTTTCCAGTTGATTTTCTATTTTGAATTTCAATCAAACAATTCAAACAATCAAATCAATCAAACTTCCAGCACACTTTGCATTTGGGTTTGGTTCTGTTTAACAACACAAATCCAAGTCCCAAAATAAAATAATATTTTTATTTTAGGGTCCATTAATAATTAAATGACTAGACCTTAATCATTTAATTCAAATAGGATTTGTTTTATTAAAATCTTTATTTTTGAAATCTAAAAAAAAACCAAAAACACTTCAGTAGGTTTTATTTGAGAATATAAAATACTTGGAAAACTTATTTAAGATAAGTTTTAGTGTTTATTCAACATGGAAAAGCCTTGGTTTTAATAAAATGGGATATTAATAAATCCTCATTATTTCATTTAAATAAACTTTTACTCTCTTTATTAAATAGAAATATTTTTATTTCAAAAGCTTTGGCCAAGATTTAATTTGGCTCTATAAAATAATCTTTATTTATAATTCTATCCTTTTCTTTGAAACCAAATCTTTTTATTAAAAGATCCAAAAATAGTCATTTCCCAAATTTAATATTTTCTTTATTAATTGTTTTATCTTTTCAAATCCCTTTAGGATTTGTTTGATCAAATAGGTTTGAAGGTTTCCAATTGGAATCAAAAGTTTCTTCTCACCCTGAAAATCAACAAAGTTTTATTTTATTCATTTATTTTTCACATAACAAGATTTGGAAAATCTTGGGATGTGACAGGCTACCACCCTTAAAATAAATCTCGTCCCGAGATTTGGGAAGGCTAGGGTTACAAGTAGGCTCAAAGAATCTAGGGTACTACCACCCTTAAAAATTTTCCAACTAGATTACATCTTGGCTTGCTTGGGATCTTGGGCAAACTTCTCTGGGCAAACATCTGCATAGTGTCCTTTGTTTCCACACTTGAAACATGTGACAAGGCTGAGATCCTTCATAGGCTTGTTTATCTTGTGCTTCATCTTTTCTGGACAGTTGCTTGCATAATGCCCTTGGTTACCACAATTGTAACATGTGATAAGTTTGAGTTCTTCACGTATCTCCTGTGGACAGGTTGCTGCATAATGGCCTAGCTCTTTGCAGTTGTTGCACCATACTTGGCCAATCTCCTTATACTTCTGTTTATCTGGACATTCACTGGAATAGTGTCCCATTTCTTTACAATGATTACATTGCACATGGCTTTTGTCCTTCTTTTTCTTGGGTTTCTCCAAAGCTAGGAGTGCTTCTAGTTCATGTTCTTCATATGTTATCTCATAGGTAGGAATGTCTACTGGTTTCTTTGACCTTCTATTGCTCCTTGGATAATTCATATGCCTCTTCTTTGGTCCTTTAAATTGGGTTGTATTGCATGGAGGTACAAGTGGAGCTTTTCCTTTGTCCTCATCCTTCTTGGTAGACTTAGATCCCTCTTGATAGTTTGCAATCAGTTGTTGCACTCCACCTTGTTTCCTTTGTTCAACTATGGAATAGATGGGGCATTGAATAGGGACATGATTATTTCCTTCACATAGGTAACAAGTAGCTTGAGAGGTGGGACATTGGCCTACTGGATGTTTCTCTTCACAGTTGGGGCATTGATCTCCATGTTCCTTGGAAGTGTGATCCTTGTCTCCACAAATATTGCAAGCTTTGGTTCCTTCTAGAATAACATCTTTGTCATCCTTGTTGTCACAAACTCCTTTGGAAGAGTTGCCTTCCATGTTGATCATTTGATCTGTCACCTTATGCAACATTTGGGCTTGGTTTTCCAAAAATCCTTGCAGGGTTGGATCTTCCCCACTGGTGTTGGCTATGAATTGAGCTGTCATTTGGTTCAACTGGTTTTGGGTTGATATGAGTTCTCTCATGTTGTCCTCTTGGTTGTTGTTGGTGTCATCCACCTTGATGTTGGAGTCTCTTGGAGTAGTCATCTGTTTGGGTTGAATTGAGATTAGAATAAGCAAAATATCTCTAAGGGAATAATTCTAATCACACACTTTCACAATTCACACAAACAATGTGCAAGCAATCACAAACAAACACTCCTTTCAAACACAAGTTTCCAAGCATATTCTTAGGCAAACAAAAATATTTTTGTTACACCACATAAGTTGGTGGGTTTGGCTTAAACTAAATATGGTGGTCCATCTATATGGTTCACTTGTGATCTTTCCATCCTTCTTGGTTGATTCTTCTTGCATGAGATCATGGTTTCCTTGAGAAAAACTTTTGGTCACAAAACTTCAAAGGTGATGATGGCTTCTTATAAGTTGTGTTTCCTTAGTCTCCAAATCTTGAGCAAGATTTCTTGTCTCACTTGTTGTCCTTAGTGATATCCAAGGTTGAAGTCCTTGGTGAAAATGCTGAAGATGTTGAAGTCATTAGAGTTGAAGAAGTTGAAGTCATTAGAGTTGAAGATGTTGAAGTCATTAGAGTTGATGAATTCCTTAGCTCATGGTGAAGTCTTTGGCCATGGGGTAGGTTTGTCCATCAAGTTTGAAATAGAAGAGATGTGGAATCAAAACCAAAGTGGTTGAGGAAAGAGTTTACAAGATTGTTTGCAAATAAGTTTTGGAACAAATACATCTCCTATTTTTCTAAGGGTTTTATCCAATCCTAGGTTTACAAATCCTACAGGCAACACAATGCTCTGATACCATCTGTAGAGGTCCCAACCTTTAATAAGGTAGAGATCCCTGTGTTTACAATGCTAGTCCCTGATCAATAGCTAGCATCCACACTTAAGATGTAATATCAAGAAACAAAGGTCATAATACAATTTTATAACCAGGAATAACATAAGTTTTATTACATCTTACATAGCTCTTTTGGCTATTACATTACATTGCATCAGAATATCTATAAGCATGGGGTCCTTCATCTTCAAAGTGCCACAGGCAAACATGTTGGTTGTAGACTTGTAATCCTAATAAATCAACTTCACTAATATCAATCAAACCTGCAACATAACAAGTTACAGCCACAAGGGTCAATACATTTGAATTGTATTGGCAAGTTTCACTACTGAGTGGAAATATATGGATCCTATCATTACATGCATATTTGGCTAGGTATGGTTTAGGCTTGTTTGCAGAAAGCAATCATATTTTTCCTATCTTTTTCAAAATAATTTTGATCTTTTGTCAAAATCTTTCTGAGCTCCTTGGTACACCCCAAGTGCTTCAAGTCTTTGTCAAAATCTTTTGAGCTCCTTGGTACACCCCAAGTGCTTCAAGTCTTTTGTTGTCACTTTCAAGTTTTACTTTTAGAAATTGGAATGTCGAGATTTCCCATAGCTTCAGGCCTTAGTTGCTCAGTATTTTCCATAACCGGGGACACGGCTAAGTACTTAGAATTTTATCTTCTGCAGAAGTTGTACACTTTACCCACATGACACATTCTCATCTTGATGCCACCAGTGGACGCTGGATAAGTACTCACCAAGATGGAGTACTGGCAGATTGAGAATGTGACGAAGTCTTTCCATAGGGTCCTCCCATACACAATGCTAGCTTGTCTTCAGGCACCAATGTAGGGTTCCAAGTTCCCTCATTCTAGTAACCTGAAGGGGCCAATGCATGGGTCTTCCACAATGTAATTGACTAAGCCAGTGCCCATTTAGCATGTGGTTGTACACGGAAGCCATTGTACGAGAAACATGTTCAATCTCTAAGTCCCTGGGTGGTTTTCATCTGGTGCACAACAAAAAGAGATTGCCATATAAACATGGTTCCTCTTGTTGCCACCTTGTCCAAAACTTGAGTATCCTTGTCCACCCAGGTGGTTCATTGAGTACTTGTTTTATTATATAAAACACAAGTCTTTTCAATACTTCAAAATCTCAACATGTATCCTTTCTCAAAATATATATAGCAGGGCTAAGCATATTACAACTACATTGTTTTCACTAAGGAATGTATAAGGGTATCCTATTAGGATTTAGCATAGCAAAATATAGTAGTCCTTAACATGCATGTTTCAAAATCCACTAAGTGTAATGAAAATAGTAGGACTTGGATGATAGTGTCACTTGCCTTTTTGGTAGAGGATGCTGGTTCACTTCTTGATCTTGCTAATATCACACTCTTCTAACTTCACTACAAATCAATCAAGCAAACATAGATTCAACTAGCATTCCAAACAATATTCAAACAATTTAGCACACATAAAATATTAGAAACAAGGTCATGCATGCAAGCATGCAAAAGATAGTTTTATTTGCAAAGGTGGTTTCTACTAGGCTCTAAACATTGTAAGGTTCAAAGTGGTCATTTTCTAAAGTGGCAAAACCATTTGCAAAAGGGTTTTATCTAAAAACCATTTTTAAATCAAATCATCATTTCATGTGATTGAAAATATTTTTAGTAAAGCAACAATTTTATATTGTTCAACAAATAAGTTGTTAATTCACAAAACTTGGTGTTTAGGGTCAGTAGGTTTGATTCAAATCATTTTCCCAAAGGTTTTTCTCAAAATCATTTCCATAACAAAATCAATTTTTTTATTTGATTAGAAATGAGCTAATTCAATTATTCAATCCTAATCTTCACAAAATACATTTTAAAATCCATAAGTTGGTTCCTAGGGTCAGTAGGTTCACAACAAATCATTTTGCAAAGATTTCAACCCTAAAATCATTTTGAAATAAATTTTATATCCTAAACAAGCATACACAAGTTTCTGCAAAAACAAACCGTTTAACAGAAACTTTTTACTAAAAAAATGGCATGGATGGCTAGGGCTTGCTTTTCTGAATCCATTGATATAAAGTTTGCAAAATTTGGACGTGTAGAACTAAAGTTATGGATTTTTCAAATTTGCAAATCTAATAGAATCTATCTCTATTTTTAATCCTGAGTCTGGCCACGTGGCATGTTCTTATTGGGAGGTACCGCTTCGTGCGGATCAGCCTCTCTGGACCACAGGATTTAAGTTACAACACACGGCGCTAATCAACTCGTACCCCTTCGTTAATTCATCTGTTTCTACACGTCGGATCTAAATCTAACGGTGCAGATGAGTTGTACCATTGCCTGGCGGCGCTGCGCGGCGGCAGACGGCGGCGACGCTTGGCTAGCGGCATTGCGGCGGCTACAGGAAGCAAAGAAGGAAACGGGGGTTCTCACCGTGCTCGCGAGGTCGAGGTGATGCTTAACGCGTGGTCATCTTGGCAAGGGGCGCTCAGACGCGACGGGGATTCCTCGCCGGAGTAGGTGGCGGCGTCGGGCTGCTCTGGAGGTCGTCGAGGGCGACGCTGCGGTTGACCCCGAGGAAAAACAAGGGCAAGGTTAGATGCGGCCGAGTATGGCGAGTGCAGGAGCGTCATCGGGAAGGAAAGGGGCGGACGGCTACTTACTGGAATGCTTCGCCGCAGTGTCAGCGAACGGTGGTGGCGTTCAGATGATGTTGAAGCCGAGGCTCTGGGGCATTCGCGGGCGAGTCCGAGACACTGGCAGATGCGCCTGGTGCTGGGGATCACTCTCGCGTGCAGTGGGAGGCGAGAGGTGGTGAGGTGTGGCCGGAATTCGCTGGAGAGGCTCGCCGGAGCAGTGGCGGTGTGGGGGCGAATTGGGGCAGCCTTGAGGCAGAGAGGAGGAGCTGCTTGGGCGAAAAGAGAGAGGGGTGAGGGGCGATTTAACGGGCGTAGTCACTGCAAGGAATTAAGGACGTATTCAACGCGTATTCATCGTCGGCGTAAATGGCAGCAACGGCAGGGCGACGTGATCAGGGGGAAGACGACGCTGAGGTGGCTCTGTGGGACATGCTTATCAGCGAGAAGGGAGAGAGGGAGAGGGGTCCACTTGTCTGTGTCTATGCGGGTGAGTTTCTCGGTGGAAAACGATTCACACGAGGGGGGGTTTAGTTGGGCTGGAGCTGGGCTGCTGGGCCTGCTTAGTTGGGTCGAGTCCTTTAGCATTTTTTTGTACTGAAACTTTTTCCTTTTTCCAGTTGATTTTCTGTTTTGAATTTCAATCAAACAATTCAAACAATCAAATCAATAAAACTTCCACCACACTTTGCATTTGGGTTCGGTTCTGTTTAACAACACAAATCCAAGTCCCAAAATAAAATAATATTTTTATTTTAGGGTCCATTAATAATTAAATGACTAGACCTTAATCATTTAATTCAAATAGGATTTGTTTTATTAAAATCTTTTTTTTGAAATCTAAAAATAAAACCAAAAACACTTCAGTAGGTTTTATTTGAGAATATAAAATACTTGTAAAACTTATTTAAGATAAGTTTTAGTGTTTATTCAACATGAAAAGCCTTGGTTTTAATAAAATGGGATATTAATAAATCATCATTATTTCATTTAAATAAAATTTTACTCTCTTTATTAAATAGAAATATTTTTATTTCAAAAGCTTTGGCCAGGATTTAATTTGGCTCTATAAAATAATCTTTATTTATAATTCTATCCTTTTCTTTGAAACCAAATCTTTTTATTAAAAGATCCAAAAATAGTCATTTCCCAAATTTAATATTTTCTTTATTAATTGTTTTATCTTTTCAAATCCCTTTAGGATTTGTTTGATCAAATAGGTTTGAAGGTTTCCAAAGTTTTACTAAAAGTTTCTTCTCACCCTGAAAATCAACAAAGTTTTATTTTATTCATTTATTTTTCACATAACAAGATTTGGAAAATCTTGGGATGTGACACTTAGAAATTTTCCATAGTATGAATATATATTCCACCCTTGTTTTCTACTAGCTAAGCTAAGCTTGATAGTAGTAGGAATCTTAATTTAGGAATTTCTACTAAGGTTTCATCTACTAGGATTTCCGATAGCATAGTTTATACTTAGCAAAAATTCCATGCAAGTCCTACTTAGAAATATCACTAATGCATAGTGAAAATAATGGGACAAAAGTATGAAGCATCACTTGCCTTTTTGGTAGAGAGTATAAGTTCACTCCTTGATCTTTGCAATGTTCACTCACTTCAAATCACTACAATTCAATCAAGCAAACAATATTTCAATCTACCATTCAAGCAATTCATCACATAAAATAATAGAAACAAAAAAATGCATGCAAGCATGCTAAAGATTGTTTTATTTGTAAAAGTGGTTTCTAATGGTTCATAAACATTTTCAAACACCTAATGGTCATTTTATAAAGTGGCAAAATCATTTGCATAAGATTTTACTTCATAAACCATTTTTAAACTAAGTCATTATTTTATGTGGTGAGGAAATGCTTTTAATAAGGAAACATTCTATAGGTTTCACAAAATATGTTTTCAAACCATAAAACCTTGTGTTTAGGGTCAGAGAGTTTATTTCCAAAACATTTCTCAAAGGTTTTCTTCCAAAACCATTTTTAATAATTAAACCATATTTTTATTTGACTAGAAATGTTTTAAATCAAAGATTCATTCTTTTGTTTCACCAAATACATTTATGAAACCACCAATTGATTTCTAGGGTCAGTAGGTTCAAAACAAACCATTTGCCAAAGATTTTATCCCAAAATCATTTTAGAACAAATTTTATATCCTAATCATGCATACATAAGTTTCTATAAGAACAAACAATTTAACAGAAGTAATTTACTAAACAAAGGGCATGGTCAGAAAGTACTTGTCTTGCTGATTCCATTGATATAAAATTTGCAAAATTTGGACGTGTGGTTTGAAAGTTATGAATTATTTAAATTGGAACATCAATTAGATAAGTTTCTGGTTTTTAAATCAAACAGAGGCCACGTGGCGTGATATTACTCGTCGGTACTTCTTCGGTTGGATTGACAGACACAGACCGTAGGATCCAACTTGATCGCACGGCACATATCGCATACCCCTTCGTTTATAAGTGATTCTATCTAAGCCTCAGGATCAAGATCCAATGGTCCTAGTCTAATGACCTAGAACTGGCGGCGCTAGACTCTGACGCGCGGCGGCGGCGCTCGGCTAGCGGCGGAGCCGGCGAAATAGGAAGCAAGGGAACAAGGGGAATGGCTCACCAGGATCGCCTTAACGCACTGATGCTCAACGTGGCCTTCGTCAGTCAAGGGGTGCACGGGTGTCGTCGGAATTCCTTGCCGGAGTTGTCGTCTGCGTCTGGCACTTGCTGTCGACGTCGAAGGCGAGCCTACGGGACCTGCGCGAGTGAATGGCGAGCACCTGGATGTTCACAATGCACAGGCGAACAAGTTGGCATGAGACTCTGGTCGAGGCGTGCACGGGTTCAAGCGATGAGGATCACCGGAGTTGTTTGCAGACGGCGGCGCTGTTGGTTGACGTCATTGCCGGCGCTGTGGGTCAAGCGCGGGCAAGTCAAAGCCACTGGGAGATGCGTCTGGAAGAGGGGAGCAGGCTCGAGTGGTTGAGGGGGCAAGGTGGTGACTGGTGCTACCGGAGTCGTCGCCGGAGTATCTTCGGGCAGAGGAGGTTCGAGCGCGCAATTGCAGCAGCCTGGTGGCATTCAGGGCGTGATGTTTGGGGGGAAAGGAAGAGGGGAAAGCGCTTAAGTGAGTGTGGTCAGGGGGCGAGTATCACGCGGCATTGAAGAGAATTGACGACACGAATCAATTGGCAGTAACGGGAGGAAGAACTGGTCGCGGGGTAGACGACGAGGTGAGCTGGCGGTGGGGTCGTTTCGTCAGCAAGGAGAGGCAGGGGAGTGGGTCCAGGCTGTCATCGTCTGTGTGGGTTTCTTTCACGGTGAGAAAACGTTTCGCGAGAGAGTGGGGATGGGCTTGCTGGGCTAGTCTGGGCCTGGGGTTAGTTGGGCTGGGTCTTTTACATTTTTTTTGTTCTGTTTGTTTTTCCTTTTCCCATTTCTTTAATTCTGTTTTGATTTTGAATAAACAATTCAAACACTCATTTGAATTCAAACCTCAACCAAAATTTGTGTAGGTTTAAATACTGATTGGTATTACAATCTGAAGTCAATTTTTGGAATAAAATTTATTCTTTTTGGGGTCTTTTAATTATTTAATTAGGCCCTTGTTTTAAATCAATTAAGATTTAATAATATTTCCAAACACCATTTATATTCTTTAAACTTTCCAAATCCTTTCAGTAAGTTTTTATTTGTTTAATAGGGTGTCAAATAATTCATCTTGAATTATTTGGAAAGTATTTAATATGATTCTTAAATCATTTGAATTGGGTTTTTATTTTAATACCAATGGAATTAAATATCATTTTAATTTCCTAAATTTTATTTGGAAGATTTATTTTATTTAAGTTAATTAAACAACTTTTAATCCACTTGGGTAAATTCCAAATATCATTTTCTCATGATTTAAATGATCATTCTTATTAGATATTTGTCTTTATTAAAATAGGGATAGAATGGTTAATGCCATTTTATTTTATTTTGGAAATTCTTTATCCTTTTATTTTATTTGGATTTGGATTATATTTATTCCATTTGCTTATGGACTTGGTCAAGATTTAATTGGGTCTTTAAATAATCCTTATTTAATATTTCTTTCTTCATCTTATAAAATCCTTATCTTTTTATTTAGAGATCCAAACTTGGTGATTCCAATTTGTAAAATCTTATTTAATATTTGTTTATCCTTTTAAATATATTTAGGATTATTTTCTCACCATTTGGTATGGATTTTTAGATAAGTGCTTTATTAGCTTTGGAATTACTTTTCCTTATCTTATTAAATTCATAAGATTTTATCTATGGCTCCAAATTAAGTGAAACCAATTTCTATGGTTTTATAATATATTTCTATTTATAATTCTTGATCATTTGTAAATGTTTGTTGACAAATTTTTATATGGATCAAATCCATAGGTTTGGAGATAACTTGGAAATGATTTCATTCCATTAGGGTTTAGGGTTTGGGTTTATTTTCCAAGTGTTTAAATTTCCAGATGCATTTTATGAGGAATGCATTTCTCTTGATTTGGATTTTGTTGAATTCAAACTTTAACCAAAGTTTGTTTCAGATGGAATTTTTAAGTTTCCATTTAAAACAAAAGTTTCTTTTCACTCTAAATTTCAACAATTATTTATTTTGTTTATTTATTTTTCACATTACAAGATTTGGAAAATCTTGGGATGTGACACTCGGTCTAATAGTGGTCGCATGATGCATATAAATCGATGGATAGACAAGTGGATGGTGCTTGAGAACAAAGGATACATGTTGTGACCATAGCGATTTCATGTGACAGTTCAATAGATAATACTAAATATATGACATCCAAACTTGATATGGCTAAACACCAAGTAGTTATGTTACAGATGCCACTTTTAATATACTATACATGATACATGTTTCCATAAAGAAAAAGTATAAAACACATATCACAACATGATAAAGACTCCAATAAGTGTACATGTCAAAATACGTATGTTCCATTGTATGCAAAAACAAAATGAGCAAATGTTGCAAACATGTTGGATGGCATGCAAATCAAGACGCCTTGTCCATGGCATCACATTGAGTACATCATGAGATGGTAAGATTTCCATGCTATTCTAAACATGATGTATGAGAGGAGCATATCAGAACGTTTGTCAGCCACATTCGATAGAATAAAAGATGCATACTTAACCTTTTATTTTTGTTCTTTTCACACAAGAAGTACTACTCAGTAGTGAAAACATAGTGGGATCCTAAGTTTGAATAGGTCACGAATCAGGAAATCTCGAGCCACATTGATTTGTGTATGTGCACGCTACCGACCGAGCTATCCGGCTTACGTGATTTTCGTCTCTCTAATCCAATCAAAATTAAGGTTATTATTAAAGTGCGAGACGAGAGCGTGTGAAGACACGGCTTGAATGTGCCCAGCCCGCCATATGTGTGACCAGTGCACGTGGCATCCATCTGGAGCTTCCCAACCTTCTTTTGTTTGCGCTCGTGCTTTTATATTGTATAAAAAAGAATTACTGGCAAATACAGAGTCTGAGAAAATGCTGGGTTCCTTTCCGTACATGCTCAACATCTTGCATGTTGTTCATGTCAAGGACGTGGCCAAAAAATGTGTGCTTTTCCAATCGGCGCGACTCCAACCGAATCATCCTTCACAATAACCACCACCTCATGCCCATAGGCATGGAGTTTACATGCTTTAACAGTTGTCACCGGAGACATGACCGGTGATCTAGCTCACTACGTGAGTCACCGTTGGCGGAAACATAGTTCGGTGAAAAAAGAAAAAGGAACTTTATCTACCTAGAGGTGTGAGGTGACCCAGCATACCACTGCATGTGTAGTACACTATAGTCGTTGACATGACACTCATAGAACACCGTTCTGTAAATATCACATCCCTCAGAGTGGTACAACAGAAACATTGCGGGTCCATATTACAAACATTCACACATTATTATTACAATACCAGAAGTTCAAGACTTCAAAAGGTTCAACTTACAAACCAAAATATAAAGTGTTTCAGCAAAATTTAAAAGTAGCAACTCGGTCTAGGAGTTGAGCTCAGCAGCTTATTCTATAGAGTTCATGCTGCTCGGCTCCGTTGGTTACTACTAACTAGGGATACTTAGTTGGACTCATTATCATCGACACCGTAGCGGATTTCGTAATCCACTCCTTCAACACCTTCGGACAGATCAGGTTCCTCGTAGAACACATCTTCTTGACATTTGGCTGCATACATTGGCACGTCTTCGGGATCCTCAGAGTCTAAGCAAGGGATCAAAGGAAAGGATGAGTAACAGCGTTACCCATCAAGTTCATTATATGCAAGGTGGGAAGTTTGATGCTCTAACTACCACCTCGGATTATAAATCCTTAGCGCTATGCAATTTTGTAAATATTTCTTTAAAGATTGATTTTATTATGGAAATCTATGATAATCAGCCTTCACAGGTTGACCAGAACTTTCATGGAGTTCCTTTCCTGCCGCGTTTGTAGCTCCTTCCCGGAACAGGGAGTAACAAGTTACAGTTTTTACACTCTGCGGAGGTGCGTTACTTTACCCATGAGAGATCAACTCCTTGTTGCACAACCGGGCGTACTTTCCTGTCCACAATTCCATGATGTGGGGCCCAGTAGTTGGTCCAAGCCAATCACTGCCCACTTCGCGACCTCGCATGCCTCCTTGGTGTACACCATGCCCACATAATGAATTATGGCAATGGTTTGTACAAACCGTTAGATGTCATAACTATCGTGGGACGATGAGGGTTACCACCCATATGCTGCATATCCTCTACGAATTACCAATTAATATGCACACTACGAGGATAACAGCCACGACCTGCACATCTGGCTTCATGCGAGAGGAAGAAGATACAGCTGACTTCTCCGTCCCATTCCAAATATCATGGTTAATGCGTAATATACGATGCTAGAATCACTGATCTCAGGGGTTATTAAGTCCCTAACTATTCATCATTCGTGCAAATAGAACTCTAAGTTCTATTGCTCCATCATATCATCACTTAGGATGATACCTAAGATTTAGTATCTTGAGAAAATAGTGTTTTGTCTTTTTCTATAGTATAGATGATAACACACAATTTGCAAATACTTTAATAAAGACTCTTCAAAGGACATGAGCAAGTGATGAACTTTCCTTGTGATGGCAAGGTAGTGAAGTCTGATGCTTGCACCGGACCTTGAGCTTCTATGTCTACAAAAACATCATTATTGCCCGGTAAGGACAATATTTAAAGAAGCAAAATGATTATGCAAAGTAATGTAATGCATCATTTAATTTGATATGCATTTTCCCCATTATTAATAAAATTCTTTCAAATGATAAAGGATTTATAAATATTAATTTTTTTAATATTTATAATGGAATATGGTATTGTTTATTTTATTTCTCTTTTATTTGACTTTTATTGATTTAATAATTCTTTTAAGAATTATTATTTAAATATCAAAAATTGTTATCAAATGTTTTTTTAGTATTTTTCTAAAATACTACAATATTAATATATGATGAAAGTGAATTTTAATTAATTTTATCACCTTTCAATAATTTTGTAAAATTCCATAAAGGATTATAAAAATTACAAAATTAATAATAAAATTTATGTGTATAAAATTTTATTTCTTAATTTATTTGGATAGTGTGGATTATTGTGAATCCAAAAATATTTTATTTATAATTTTTGGATTTTCATTTTATTTTCTAGAATTTTATTGAGTTCGGGGGCATTTTGGTCTTTTCCATAGGGCAGGGTCAAAATTATTATCCCGAGGGGTTTCGTCCCACCCATCCCACTCTCTCACTCTGTCTCTCCTTCGTTCTCATCTCCCCTCTCACTCTCGATCCCGTGGGGTTTTGGCATCGCTGCCGGCGATGGCCGCTGCTGTGGCCCTCCCTGGCCATTGCCGTGGTGCAGGGCGAGGTTGGCGACTATGCTCATTCATCTGGTCCAATTCGATTTGACTCCGGAGCTTCCCTGTGGCCAGGTTCACCCCGTTCCCGAACCCTAGGGTTTGGGGAAAGTGTTGCCGCCGCCGCGATCCCTCCTGTGGTGGTGTGCTATGTTCGTGTGCTGTTGTGGATGCCTCCATGGCTGGTGCAGGTTGCAGCGCCCTCGGGGGTGCTCCCTGTGCCGACGCGGGCTCGTCGACCAATCTGCTTCCTCTTCCATTCATCAGCGAGGACCCCGGGTAAGTTGCCTCTATGGATCTTGGCTCATCCTATCACCATGAATCTCTCTGTGTGTATCTAGTGGCTACCCTTGCCTAGTGACTACGTTCTGATTAGGGTTCATCTCCTAATTAGGTTTATTGTTCGGATTAGGGTTCATAACCTTCTGTTGATCATATCCATGATGCTTTGGATCTAGTGGTGATCATCCTTGAGCATGATGAATGATTGTTTGTTGTGGATCATTATTTGTAGTTGGCTTTGGTGATGCTAGTGGCTTGTCAGACTTCTCCCAGTGGTGATTTACTATGATCCAATGTTAGTGTTTCTATGAAATCCCTAATTGGAAATGTTGTTGATCTGAGAACTTTCCACTGTCAAGATGTTTATACTTACAGTGATTCTATCAGTAAGTTCTTACTGCATTTATAATGGTTGGCTTGTATGATAATATACATACTGAATATAATCATGACATGTTAATGATTATATGTGGATGTATAGATAAGTTTGATATTGATTCCTGGCATTTAGCTTCAGGAAGATGATATTTAGTGTCTTGTCCCTTTTTATTTGTGAGATCTAAGTAAAGATTGGGATTAGCTCGTTAGAACTTATCCTTGTGATACCATTATAAACTGGCACACAAGTGATTAGGTCCTATTCCTGAGCTTAGCTCTGACAATGCTTGTGATTAATATTGGCAAGATAAAATGAAAGCTTCTTTTAACTCTCCTGCCTATGATATTGGTCCGAGGCTCTAGGATTCCTAGTTAGTTGAGCAAATAGTTTGTTTTTATCTTGCAAGATTAGAGGTGCTACTCCCTCTAGGAGATGTGCCCTGGTCTGATAAGAATAAAGGAAGAATTATTTAAGTTGCATATGCTAACACCAAACTCTGTGAGGCTGGTCTGAGAGATTGGTGCTTTTGGCTTAGTTTGATTTTTGATCTTTATACTTGAAATCTCTAGGATAGATTCACCTCACTTGGGTGATTATTGAGAGATTGTTTCATAAAACAACACATGCTTCTGTCTAGATAATATGATTAGATCATGTGATGGTTTTATGATACTCACCACAAAAACTGATGATTATGGAATTGGGTGGTGATGTTGATCTTGCTGATTAGATCTTGTCCTTCACCTCTGATGTTGTTCTTGTCTTGCTGAGCTCTTGTGCTTGACCTTGATCTAGCCTGCTCCTCCTAGCTCCTGGACTTGGCCTTGCCGTCCACCTGATCCTTCCCCCTCCTTATGTCACCATCTGGTGATGTTTGGTTGATCTTTGGTGGTTTGGTTTGGCTGCTGGTTGCTGTGCTTGGTTTAGCTGCTGGCTGCCGATCTTGATGTGTATGACCAAGAAATGGTGTTGGGGTGCTTCCCACGGCTGTATTGAGTAGTTTTGTTTATATGGCCTGTTGTTGATGTGCTGACAGCACACACCATGCATTTAGGTGTGTGTGCTGCCTGTGTGCTTGCTGCACCTTGTGGATATGCTCAGGGACTTGAGAGTTACTTTGATCTGATTACTTTTACCTGGCTGGTGAAACTTTCCCCTCCTTGTTGTCATTTGACTTTTTGGCTTAAAATTTATGAAAGATAGATTCTTTCATATTGGTGAAACTTTCCCCTTTTATAAATTACTCAGTGATGAATCTTGATCAGTGCACTTCACTGACAAGTCTGAGAGTAAAACAATACTATCCCTAACCTTCTTTATTTTTTTATCAGTGTTTATTTTGCAGGTACAGATTTTCAGATGAAGATTTTAGTTTAGGTTTTCTTTATAGAATAGTTAATGTAATCTTCCTTATTATTTTGTAATTTTTATTTTATTATTTTTTAATAAAGATTATATTATTATCAATAAAGAAATATTCTTATTCTTTATTTATTTGCTATTGTGAAGGTTGTGGATAATTTCAATAAGTTACATTTTTGTAACTTATTTATTGAATGAAAATATGAAATAGATATTCATATTCTTAATTGTTTTCTTTAGATAAAGTTTGAGTTATATTGATTATCTCTTAATTAAATCAAGATTCAAACCTTATTCATAAATCATTTGAATTATAATTCAATCACTCAAGTTTAAAATTCAAATTCATTTTTCAAAACACATAAATCCTCAAAGATCATATCAAAGTCTATAGCAATCATCCTTTAAGACTAAACCTAATATCAACATATGAAAGAAACCTTGATCACTTTAGATTTTTATTTGGCGAAAAATTTACCCACATTTTCATAGATGAATGCATGCAACATTTCAAATTCCTAAAATATACCCTTCGTTGGTTCCTAAATGCTGGGATGTTATAGACTTCCCCCCTTAAATTAAACTTCGTACCGAAGTTTGTGGAGATGTACCTGAATAGTTCTGGATAGACTTTTCTTAAATCCTCTTCTTTCTCCCACGTAGCTTCCCTTTCAGGGTGATGTTCCCACTGTACTTTGCAATACTTGATTGCTCCGTTCCTCAATCTTTTCCAGTTTTCTTCCAAAACTTTACAGGGCTTTTCAACATAGATCAAGTCTGCTTGTAATTATATCTCATGGTGTGTGATTGCATCATCCAGAACTTTCAAACATTTACGAAGTTGTGACACATGGAAAACATTATGCACTTGATCTAATCTTGATGGTAACTCTAAAGCATAAGCTATAGTTCTGTTCTGACTCAATGTATTGAATGGTCCGATGTATCTTGGACTCAATTTTCCTTTAACTCCGAACCTTTTCACCCCTTTCATTGGACTTACTTTCAAATATACCATATCTCCCACTTCTGGATGCCATGATCTTCGACTTTGATCCGCATAACTTTTCTGCCTACTCTGGGCTATTTTCAGTCTATCCCTGATCTTATCAATGATATCTTGTCTTTCCTTGATATAATCTGGCGCAAATTCTTTGCTTCTTCCAGGCTCATACCAACATATTGGTGATCTACACTTCCTTCCATATAGAACTTGGTATGGAGCTACCTTCAGACTACTCTGATAGATATTATTATAAGAAAATTCTGCCAATGGTAGATGATATTCCCATGTACCTCCAAAATCTAGTGCACAAGCTCTTAACATGTCTTCTAGTATTTTATTTGTTCTTTCAGTTTGACCTCTTGTCTGAGGATGATATGCTATGCTGAAATCTAACTTTGAACCAAGTGCTTCATGCAATTGCTTCCAAAATGCTGAAGTAAACACTGATCCCCTATCAGTTACGATCTTTTTGGGTAGTCCATGCTTACTTACAATCTCTTTGATGTAAACTTCAACTAGCTTCTCGGCATTATCTTTCTGATTTACAGGAATAAAATGTGCACTCTTAGTGAGTCTGTCCACAATTACCCATATCATATCCTTCCGTTTAGGTGTCATGGGCAATCCTGTGATGAAGTCCATACCTATTTCCTCCCACTTCCATTCAGGAATTTCCAAAGGTTGTAATGGTCCTGCTGGACATTGATGTTCAGCCTTCACCCTTTGGCAAGTATGGCATTCAGATACATATCTAGCAATATATATTTTCATGTTATTCTACCAGAATAATTCTTTCAAATCCATATACATTTTAGTACTTCCTGGATGTATAGAATAAGGTGTTTCATGTGCTTCTCTGAGTATGACATCTCTAATCTCAATCACATCTGGAACACAAAGACGGTCTTGAAACCATAAGGACTCATATTCTCCAAGGTGAAAAACGGATTTTTGACCTTGAGATATCCTCCGAATTTCCTCGGCAATAAAAGGATCTTCTGCTTGATGTCTAAAAATTTCTTGCTTAAGATCACTGTCCTGCTCTGCAACTACCTGCATAGTAGCTAATCCTCCAAGAACCTCTGTTCTAATGAATTGAAGCTCTAATCTTTCCAAGTCCATTTGTAACTCTTTTGGTAACTCCCGATTACTAGGCTGAATATCTGCACTCTTTCTGCTTAAAGCATCAGCTACAACATTTGCTTTCCCTGGGGTATAGTTGATTATTAAATCATAATCCTTGATTAGTTCCAACCAACGCTTCTGTCTCATATTCAATTCCTTTTGAGTGAAGAAATACTTGAGACTTTTATGGTCAGTGTATAACTCACATATGGCTCCATATAGAAAATGCTCCATCCTTTCAGCGCAAAAACTACTGCTGCTAACTCTAAATCATGAGTTGGATAGTTGTCTTGAACCATAAGCAATGACTTTCCGATCTTGCATTAATACACAACCCAAACCTTCTTTAGATGCATCACAATATACCGTGAAGTCCTTCCCTTTTTTAGGAACTGCTAAGATTGGGGCTGTGGTTAACCTATTTTTCAACTCCTGAAAACTTGCTTCACACTTCTCATCCCAGTTGAATGGTGTATTATTTCTTAGCAATTTGGTCATTGGTCTGGCTATTTTCGAGAAACCTTCAATGAATCTCCGATAATACCCAGCCATTCCTAAGAAACCTCGAATTTGCTTCACATTGGTTGGTGCAGTCCACTCTAGTACTGACTGAATTTTAGAAGGATTTATAGCAATTCCATCCTTACTGATCACATGACTGAGCAATTCTACCTCATCTAGCCAAAATTCACACTTACTAAACTTAGCATAAAGTTTATGTTCCCTTAGAGTTTGCAATGCTATTCTCAAATGATCAGCATGCTCTTCCTTATCCTTGGATTATATCAGAATATCATCAATAAAGACTATGACGAACTTATCCAGATATGGCATGAAGATTTTGTTCATCAAGTTCATAAATATTGCAGGTGCATTGGTTAAACCAAATGGTACTACCAGATACTCATGGTGTCCATATCTTGAGACAAATGCTGTCTTTGGAACATCTTCCGGTTTGATTTTTATTTGATGGTATCCAGATCTTAAATCGATCTTTGAGAATACTCCAGCTCCTTTCACTTGATCAAACAAATCTTGAATTCTTGGTAAAGGATACTTATTCTTGATAGTGACATTGTTCATATTTCTATAATCTCCACACATTCTTCTTCCACCATCTCTCTTATCCACAAAGATTACTGGTGTTCCCCATGGAGATACACTTTCCTGAATAAATCCTTTTCTGGCTAACTCATCAATTTGCTCTTTGAGTTCTTTTAACTCTTTGGGTCCCATTTTATATGGTGCTTTAGCTACTGGTGTTGTACGAGGAATTAGGTCAATAGTGAACTCTATCTCCCGGTCTGGTGGCATTCCCGGTAGCTCTGCTGGAAAAACATCTTGAAATTCATTTACTATAGGAATATCTTCCAATTTGACCTCTTTCATTGACTTCAACTGCAGATCCACCATGATATGACTGTGCTTATCTGCTTGGTAAACTATCCTTGCTCTACTTGGAGTTTTGATTGAGACAGTTTTCTCCTCACAGTTTATCTGAGCTCCGTGTTCCATCATCCAATCCATTCCCAGCACTACTACAATTCCCTTCAAAGGAATCACATAAAGGTCTGTGAAATATGTACAACCATAGATCGAGATAACCTAATCTTGTTTTATGTGGCGTACATTCACATTCCCTCCTGCCGTAAATACGATCATAGGACTTTCTAATGTTGCCCTTCTAATCCCGAACTTATCACAAAATTCTTCAGAAATGAATGAAGTAGTTGCACCAGTATCAAATAGAACTTTGCCAGGATTGGTAAGGATATTGAGCGTACCTATCACTGCATGCTCCGAATTATCCACCTCCTCGAGGGTTGCACAATTCAGTTTCCCGGTAGGTCTGTTCCTCTTTCCATTGTTCTTCTTGCCATTATTTTCTCCTTTATTAGGCTGTACATTTCCTCCACTGGCTTGTCCTCCTCCCTTGGTAGGCCAACCTCCTGGTGGTTTGCTCGGACAATCGGGCTTGATATGCCCCTTCTGACCACAACTGTAACAGATCACTACAGGATTTTTGCATTCCCTCTAGAAATGCCCTGGAATTCCACAATTGTTCCAAATAACATTCCTTCTCGGATTGGATTGATTTCCACCACTGTGCTTGTTATTGTTATTGTTGCCATAATTCCTGTTCTGAGGTTTGAATTCCAGATTGGGTTTTGGTTTGCTTGCCTAAATTCTCTTGGTTTCCTTCTTGGCTCTCTTCCTCCGGTCCTCTTGGACATTCTTGTAACCATCTTCGAAAGTAATGGCTGCATCCAGCAACTGCTGATAAGTTTTCTTATTGGCTAACCTTAGCTGCATCTTCACAAATGGATTTAACCCACGCAGAAAATGCTTCTTCCCCTTCTCTTCAGTGTTGACATCGTCCTCAGCATAGCAAGACAGTTGACAGAACTCCCAGACGTACTTCATGACACTAGTATATCCTTGCTGAAGCTCCTCAAATTCTCTCCGCTTCAACTCCATAACACTTTCCAGAACATGATATTCACGTAATCTCTGCTTGAACTCTTCCCAGGTAAACTCCCTTCCTGGTTGTTGCATGACCAACTGATTTTCCCACCATGATGCTGCAGGTCCAGTCAGAAGATGAGTTGCATACCTCAATTTCTCCTCATCATTGCAACCTACAGTTTACAGCTTCCTTTCAGTGTCTCCTAGCCAATCTTCTGCATCCATTGGTTCAGGAGCTGATGCAAAAGGTAACGGTCTTGCATTCTGGAAATCAGATAGACTCACTCCTCCACCTTTAGGTGCCCTATGATTTGCTCGCCCCAACAACTCTTCCATGAACTTATTCTGGGTCTCTTGCATCATTTGCATGCACTGCATAAAGTTCTGCTCCATTAACGGCCTCATTGGTGGTGGTGGTGGTAATGCTCCTTGATTTGCTGCATCTGCATCGGCCTTCTCTTTGGCCTCTCGCTCCATCCACTGCTGCTCAGTTTCGCTTTCTACACCTGTATCCATGACCCCCTATTCCTGCAACATCAAGCGAATACTCATAATTACATTATACACATGTGTTCTGAGCTCGACTTTACGCACAGAACTTGTCACACAATGAAGATCCAAAGAAAATCCAAATGTGCATTTCACATATGAT
The DNA here is from genome assembly GCA_916181665.1 of Avena sativa. NCBI lineage: Eukaryota > Viridiplantae > Streptophyta > Magnoliopsida > Poales > Poaceae > Avena > Avena sativa. Next base: position 449,085,739 of record OV702285.1, read on the forward strand.
ACATAATATCATAGTAATACAAAGTCATTATAACATATACCATATAGGTATAATCACAACACTACCTTATTTATCTAACTATCTTATTTCCTTGGAGTACAATACACGGTACTTGATACTTCTAACTAGTTGCCTACTTCTAGTAGTAACTACGCTCATCATACATTCCTGATGTCCAACCGTGATGACGTGTTGTTCGTCGCACAGTCTGTGGAACAAATGGCCTTCCAAAAGGAACATACTCTATATCTGAAGTGTCAGGACTTGAGTCATTACTCAACCTGAGCGCATTGACTCCCTCCAGCTTAGCTGAAAAGTCTTCAGAAACATATTCAACATTATCTCCTGCCTGCATCTACTGAGCTTCATTCCTTGAGTTATCAACAGGATACGCAGATCCTGCTGCTTCCCAGGTGCTCCCTTGGGCAAGATAGTTAAACACTGGATAATGTATATTCCCTGGGTTTTGAGAAGATGTTGATGATTCAAACACTCTCTCCTCGGGATCTTCTTCTTCATCCTGATTATCTATTGACATGGTTTTTCTACTACTGTTACAAGGGTTATTCCTTGCACCCATCTAGCTAGATTGTCCAACATTTCTGTCAGAACCATTTGTGGACATCTGGTATTCGTGAGATCCTTCATCTGATCCCATTCTCCAACCATCCGAATTCTCAATAGGAAGTTCTGAGTCAGAACCATCCTCTGAGCCATGTGGTACTTCTTACCTCATATCCATGGTAGGATCATGTATAGGGTCAGGTCTTGGTGAATAAGGATATGGTATAAAAGATTTAGGATCTATAGGTATATCCTTAAAGATAGGTGTTGCGCTACTACCTGCTTCCTTCTCTAACTGGAACGCTAACTGCTTCCTCCTTTCCGGACCAGTTAGATCCTCTAACATATCATTTTTATCTTCAGTAATCACTTGATGTGTCTTGTAAAAAGTCGCAACGAGTGTTTGATATCTATCCATAAACTTGAAAGCTAACTTAGGATGCTTCTTAACCAAAGTAAGATGATCTGGTATAGGCTCCGAGTCTATAGAATCATGAAGTATCACGGAGAATGTGCTACCTTATAACTCCTTGGTTTTCTGCTCCCGGATATTAGCTATCGCCTCCACAATAGCAACATGATATGCTGCTAAATGACTCCTACCTTCACCTATAGGTAGATCGTGATATAATCCAAGCTCCTCTAGAAGTTGGATACTCACACGATACTTGGATAACATCTGGCAATCAAGGTAAGTGATAGTATTCACTGGAATTCTAGTTGGACAACTAAAGATCTTTAAAAGTTGACGAAGTTGGTCTATGAATGATCCTTGATAATCATCAAGAGTCTCCTCTTTCCTTACCAAAGTCTGTTTTGGAAACCTTTGTTAGACCCCTCCTTTATAAAGGAAAGGATCCCTGTGATTGCAATGCTAGTCCCTGGATCAATGCTAGCATCCACAGTTTAAGATGAAGTACACAGATACAAAGGTCGTTTATTACATTCATTCCAGAGATAAAATATAGTCTTTTACAACTCATGGCCATAGGCCTAATACAAGAGTTTTAATGAACAAGTAAATAAACATAAGTCTTCATCTTCATGTGCCACAGGCAAGCATGTTGAGTGTAGACTCATGACTCCTATTCATCATCGGAGTAACCTGCAACATCACAAGTTACAGCCACAGAGGGTCAATACTTTGGAATAGTATTGGCAAGTGATACCTTATTATATTTTAAATGGACTATATTACTATATGCATTTTGGCTAAGTGTAGCTTGGCTTGCTTTGCTTGAAGATAGGTTTTACCTATTAGTTGAAAATCACTAAGTTTTTCTTTGTCAAAAACATTCCCAAGGAACCACCAATAGACATTGAGGTCCTTCACCCTTGTTCTCCCATCAATTTTTATTTAGAAATTGGAGTGTTGAGATTCTTGTAGCTTCCATGTCTTGATGCTCAAAGTGTCCATTTCCTTGGACAAGGCTAAGTACTTAGGTTTTCCATCTGCAGAGGTTGTGCACTTTCCCCACCAGACTTGGTTTCCCAAGACAGGACCTTTCAGAAGCCTTTCCTTAGTCAAATGGACGCGCTCCAACCTATCAACCCATCTACCACCAACTGTCCAAGTGACTAAGTTCTAGCAACCTATATGATCATGGCAGAGCCCATATTGCCAAGTGGTTGCACTGTAAGCTTTCTCAACACTTGGCCTCCAAATCCCTTTGTGCCTGGGTGGCTTACCACAAGTGAGATACACAACCCAAGTCCATGGCCTTGTGTAACCACTCAACATAACCCATACTTTCCATTCCACCCAGGAGGTTCATTTGACTTAGTGGTTTTATTAGAAAAGTATAAGCCTCTTGACTTAGAATATTTTCTTTATAGTATGAGTAGTTTTTCACCAACCCTTGTTTTGTTATAAGCTAGGCTAAGCAAAGTATGGCAACATATCTTAGGGATGATTCCTTAGCAATTCTACTAGACTACATAGGATTTCCCCATCTCTTATATTAGACAAAAATAGCATGCAACACTATAACAAAATATCTAATGCTAGTTCAAAATATATAGGACAAATTTATTCATGTAAATATCACTTGCCTTGGTAGTGGGGAGAGTAGCACTCTTCACAATCACAATCACTAGCAAAATCTACACAAGAAACAATAGCATACAATTACACACAAATAAATACAACCAAAAATAATATGAATGCATGTATGCAAGAATTTACTAAGTGGTGATTTTTGAAAATTCTACCAAGTATGCTCATGGGTACAGAAACTTAACATGTCACAAGTTTGCCAACTAAATTTATTTGGCCCCATTTTAATTTACCAAATTAAATCTATACCTAAATTGGCCTAAAACTTGTCCCACAAATAAAATCATTTTATCTATTACTATATGCTAAACAAATTGGATATTCAGAAAGGCCTTGTTTCACTGAATCCAACGGTATAAAGTTTGCAAAAATCCAACGTGGCATTCAAAAGTTATAAGCATTTGAAGTTTGAAACTAAATCTGGTTTTTAAACTGTTTTTAGATCTAACCTAGCCACGCGTCATGTTTTTATTCGCCCGTACCGGTTCGCACCGGATCACCCTTCTGTGCCGTTGGATCTAACTAACGCTGCACGGCTCAGATCGCGTACCTCTTCGGTTTAAGTGAATCTATCCTAGCGCTGCGATGCAGATCCAACGGTCCACATCATCAAGCCAGAAACAAGCGGCGCTGGCGGTGCTAACTGGCGGCGGCGCGTCTGACTACGGCGGCGCCGGCGTTCTACATCGTCCGCGAGAGGGAGAGGGGTATTACCAGGTTCGCCGGAGGCTGCTGAAGCTCGTCGTGGTGCTGGCTTGCGGAGGGGCGCTCGGAGATGGGCTCTAGATCTCGTCGGAGTTGCGTCTGGCGTCGGGTGGGTGTTGTCGGAGTCGTTGCCGAAGTTCTGCGTCGCCTGAGCGCGAACCAATGGGTTTAGAAGATGCGCAGGACAACTGCGAACACGCTCGGGTGAATAAGAAAGCAAGGGGCGCTCGAAACTTACTGAGATTGCTCGCCGGAGTTGGGGTGGTCGTCGGGTGCCTACGGCGTCAAGAGAACACGTCGACCTGGGGCAATACAGGATGCTCTGTTGTGGTTAGAAGGTGCGCGGGAGGTTTACTAAGCGTCTCGAACAAACCAGAGGGAAAGGGGCGCTCGAGGCTCACCTGAATCGGTCGCCGGAGTTGCTCTGTCTGCGGTGGTTTTGTGCGAATCGGGGGCAGCCTGGGGGCGTGAGTGTGCGATTGACTGGGGGAAAATGATCGTGGGGAGGTGGGGATCTTATAGCCGGTGCCTCGACAGGAAACGCCTGCGTTTAATTGCCCAATTAAGCCGCGCCATCACCGGCAGTCACTGCAGCTGCGACGTGGTCGCGGGCGAGTTTTGGGGAAGACGATGACAGCGTGTCCAGGGTCCACTCGTCAGCGATGTACGCGAAGTGAGTGTGGGGTCTGGCTGTCAGCGGCTCAGTGTGTGCGCTCGCGCGTGAGAGGAGAAAAAGAAATCCCCGGGTGGGCTTGCTGGGCTCGATTGGTTGCTGGGCCAGATACCTGGCGCCTGGCCCTTTTCTTTTGTTTGTTTCTTTTCTTTTTCTATTTCTATTTTCTGGAATGATTTTTGATATGAATTCAAATCCTTTTGAATCCAAACTGTTCTGGGAATTTTTGCAGGGTTTTGTGGATTCAAAAACAGTCATTTTAACTAAGTGTTTACCATGCAAGGCTTGGTCAAGCTTGGTTTTCAAAGTAAACAGAGATTTGCTCTAGTTTGTAAATATTTGAAAAAGATTTTGAAACCATTTCCAAATTTGAAAACTTGGGTAAAAGCTTCACCTAAACTTTCCATCAATGGAGTCAAGTGAACCAGTATTTAAATTTTCACATTTCAAAGGGTGATGGTCATTTTGGAATAAACATGCCCACATGAAATCATAGCCCTAACTTCTGTTTCTAAGTGATTTTTGAGAAAACCCTAAATGGATGAATGATGCAAAGATGATATGAATGAGTTTTGAAATTATGATTTTTGGGATGTTACAAATCTAACCCCCTTAAGATGAATCTCGCCCTCGAGATTCGGTTTGGCTAGCAAATAGGTGAGGGTGGTCTTTCCGAAGATCATCTTCTCTTTCCCATGTTGCTTCCTCTTCGGAGTGATGGTTCCATTGCACTTTACAAAACTTGATAGTCTTGGTCCTGGTGACTCTTTCTGCTGTCTCTAGAATCTTGACAGGCTTTTCCTCATAAGTGAGATCACTTTCTAGCTGAACTTCTTCCAAAGGTATGGTATCCTTCAAAGAAGACTCTTCCATTTCTGGGTGACACTTCTTAAGCTGACTCACATGAAATACGTTATGGACTGCTGATAGAGATTCTGGCAATTCAACTTCATATGCAACTTCTCCCTTGCGACTTAGAATCTTGAATGGCCCAACATATCTTGGTGCTAACTTTCCTTTGACTCCAAATCTTTTCACTCCACGAAGTGGTGATACCCTGAGATAAGCTCTATCCCCAACTTCGTAGGTGACTTCTCTACGCTTAGAATCCGCGTAGCTTTTCTGTCGGGACTGTGCTATTTTCAATCTGTCCTTAACCAATTTGACTTTCTCTTCGGCGTCCTTGATAAGATCAGGTCCAAATAAGTTTCTTTCTCCCACACCATTCCATAATAATGGGGTGGTACATTTCCTTCCGTAGAGTAACTCAAACGGTGCCATTCCAATACTAGATTGATGGCTATTATTGTAAGAGAACTCCGCGTAGGGCAAACTTTCATCCCAACTTGCTCCATAATCTAGAGCACAGGCCCTCAACATGTCCTCAAGAATTTGGTTGGTCCTTTCTGTTTGTCCATCTGTTTGAGGATGAAAAGCAGTGCTAAATTCCAATCTCGTTCCTAAGGATTCATGAAGTTGTCTCCAAAAGTGAGATGTGAACTGGGTTCCTCTATCTGACACAATACTCTTTGGCACACCGTGAAGGCATACAATCCTGCTCATATAAATTTTTGCTAACTTGGCACTTGTATAAGTTGTCTTCACTGGTATAAAATGAGCCACTTTAGTTAGGCGATCCACTACCACCCATATGGAATCATATCCTGACCTGGTCCTTGGTAATCCGGTAATGAAATCCATACCAATATTTTCCCACTTCCATTCAGGAATAGGCAGTGGTTGAAGTAAACCTGCTGGTTTCTGGTGCTCCGCTTTGACTCTGCTACACACGTCACACAAAGCAATGTGTTCGGCGATGTCCCTTTTGAGATTGTTCCACCAAAACCTTTCCTTCATGTCCATGTACATCTTGGTATTTCCCGGGTGAATAGAATACGGAGAGTTGTGACCTTCTTGTAAGATCAGTTTCCGCAATTCCGGGTCTTGTGGAACACATATACGTTTCCCGTGCCATAAAGTACCCTGTTCGTCAACATGAAAACTCTTAGCTTTCCCTAGACCAATATTTACCTTAATCTTTTCAATTTCCTCATCAGTCTTCTAGACTTCTCGGATCTTGTCCAATAGAGTGGGTTGAACATCTAAGGACATGAGGTGTCCTTCTGGTACAATCTCCAATCTGAGTTCTTTGAATTGCTTACACAAGTCATCTGGCAATTCCCCTTTGGTAAGGCCATTTACAAATGTCTTACGACTTAGAGCATCCGCTACTACATTTGCTTTACCGGGATGGTATTGCAAACTTAAGTCGTAATCCTTGATAAGTTCTAGCCATCTTCTTTGTCTCATGTTGATTTCCTTCTGGGTGAAGATATACTTCAAACTCTTATGATCGGTGAACACTTCACAACGCTTTCCCAAAAGGTAATGTCTCCATGTTTTGAGTGCATGGACGACAGAGGCTAACTCCAAATCATGAGTAGGATAGTTTACTTCATGAGTTTTGAGTTGTCTCGAAGCATAGGCTACGACTTTACCATCTTGCATAAGTACGGCACCCAAACCTTGATGAGAAGCATCACAATACACTTGGAAATCCTTTTCCAAATCCGGCAGACATAGAACTGGTGCTGTTACAAGTCTCTTCTTCAATTCTTGAAAACTGACTTCGCAACCTTCAGACCAGGCAAACTTCTTGTCCTTCTTTAGCAATTCTGTCATAGGCTTAGCAACTTTCGAGAAATTTTCAATGAACCTTCTGTAGTAACCTGCTAAGCCGAGGAAACTACGAACTTCTTTCACATTCTTAGGTGATTCCCATTCTGTCACAGCTGAAACCTTAGCAGGATCAACTGCCACACCATCTTTTGTCATCACATGACCAAGAAAACCAACTTCCTCTAACCAGAACTCACACTTGCTGAATTTGGCATATAGTTTATGTTTCCTTAGTTTCTCAAGTATCAAGCGTAAGTGTCTCTCATGCTCTTCCTTGCTCTTGGAGTAGACCAAGATGTCATCGATGAAAACGACAACGAACTTGTCAAGGAATTCCATGAACACCTTGTTCATCATATTCATGAAGTATGCCGGAGCGTTGGTTAATCCAAAAGGCATCACAGTATACTCATACAATCCATACCTTGTGGTGAATGATGTTTTTGGTAGGTCTTGCTCTCGTATCTTGAGTTGAAAATAACCTGACCGAAGATCAATCTTCGAGAATACACATGCTCCTTCTAGCTGATCAAATAAGTCGTTGATTCTTGGTAAAGGATACTTGTTCTTGATGGTAACTTCGTTGAGAGAACGGTAGTCAATACATAATCTTTGGGTCCTATCCTTCTTCTCCACGAACAACACTGGGGCTCCCCAAGATGAAGAACTTGGTTGAATAAACCCTTTCTGTAACTGTTCACCTAGTTGTTTCTTGAGCTCTTTCAATTCATCCACAGACATTTTGTACGGTCTCTTAGCTATTGGTCCTGATCCTGGCACCAAATCTATCAGAAACTCCACATCTCTATCCGGTGGCATTCCTGGTAACTCTTCCGGGAATACATCCGGATACTCACATACTATTGGTACACTGTCCATGCTAACCCCCTTAAGAGAATTCAGCTTACTTCCTTTGGATTCAAAGTTTGACTTAAATTTTATTCTTTTTCCTTCTGGGGTTGTGAGTGTAACTGTACGATTTGCACAATCTAATACTCCTTCATACTTAGCCATCCAATCCATTCCCAATATTACATCTAGTCCTTGGGAATCTAGGATTATCAGGCTTACTGGAAACTTATGTTTACCAAACTCTATGATGAGATCCCGGCATCCAAGGCTTACTATCATGTCTCCCCCCGGAGAACTAACCTTTATTGGACACCCAATGTTTTCTGATGCAAACCCATTTCTATCCACAAATGCCTTTGATATGAATGAATGAGATGCACCGGTATCAAAGAGTACAAATGCTGAAATTTAATTGAGTCTGAACTTACCAGCCACGGCATCAGGTTCCTCATAGACCTCCTCCACATTGATGTGGTTAACCTGTCCTTTCTGGAAAGGATTCGGCTTGTTAGGTCCTTCCACCTTCTTTTCGGGGCACTCATTTGCATAGTGTCCCATCTTCTTGCATTTGAAGCATTCAACCTGACTGATGTCCTTTTTAGGAGGTTGGCCTCCACTTCCACTACCATTTCCACTATAGTGGCTCTTATGTCCACCCTTGTGGTTCTTGTACTTGTCCTTGTCATGACTGCGATGATGTTTGTTGTCATGACGGTTGTGGTTGTGCTTGCTGAATTTCCCATTTTTATGGGATCCTGAGTTGCCACTGTCATCATAGTGAGATCGTTTGTGAGACGATCCCGAGCTGTGCTTGTCGGAGTGTTTCCTCTTTCTACTCTCGACTTGCTTCATTTTACTTTCCAAAATAGCAGCCTTGTCACACAACGACTGATAAGTTGGAACATATGCCACAGACAACTGTAGGTTCAGCTCATCATTCAAACCCTCCAAGAACTTTTCCTTTCTCTTGGCATCTGTATCAACCTCATCCGGTGCATAGCGCGCCAGATTGTTGAACTCTTCTATGTATTCTGCAACGCTGCGGTGGCGCTGTTTCAGGTTGTGAAACTCTTTCTTTTTCAGACTCATTATCCCTGATGAGATATGAGCTGTGCGAAATCCATCTTCAAAGATGGCCCAAGTCACCTCATCAATAGGAGTGGTGATTTGGAAGTTGTCCCACCATGTGGCGGCTGGTCCTTCCAACAGATGTGCTGCAAACCTGACCTTTTCAGCATCCGTGCAGCCCACGGTCACTAAGTCTTTGTTCACAGAACGTAACCAGTCATTGGCTACCATGGGATCAGTTGTTCCCGAAAACTTTGCTGGCCTCAGACGCAGAAATCTGGTGAGCATATCAAAACCCGGAGGGTTGTTGTTGTTGTTGTTGTTGTTGGGGTCGTTGTTGTTGTTGTTGTTGTTGGGGTCGTTGTTGTTGTTGTTGTTGTTATTCTGGTTTTGGATGAATGTTGTCATCATTTGCATAAGCTGCGTTTGTGCATTCATCATTTGTTGCATTTCCGGGGTGATGTTGTTGGGGTTGGGGTTTGCGCGACGGGGAGGCATCTGTGGTTTGTTCAAATAGATAAGAATGAGATACCCATAGATGTTTCATGCACAATACAACATAAGCAAACACATAACAAGCAACATAAGAACAGAGGTTCAACAACCACATAATAAGCTCATGAAGTAGAACACAGAAGTGGCAAGCCATCCACATGTCGGATGGTCCAATAATAAGTTCACAATAACGAGTATGAATATGAAAGGTAAACAAGTAGTCAAGTCTACTCATCAGTGTCAATCTCCTCCTCGACGAAGGTAAGACCTGCGTTCTCCATCGCGGTCTTGTTCTCCTCAATAGTAGTGGTCAAGGAATCGACCTTGGCCTTGAGAGCTCTCTTCTGGGAGCGAAGCCTCTCAATGACCATCTGCTGCTGCTCAAGCTCGAAGTCCTTGGACTTCAGTTCCTCGGTCATGTCCCGGATTTTCTTGTTCCTGTCCTGGACGCGTTTCTCCTGACTCTTGAACTTGCGATCCTGAGCCTCGAACTTCGTCTCCATTTCCTTGATCATCTCATCCTGCTGTGCGAAAAGCTTGTCCTTCTCGCGTAGCTGCACCTGAAGATCGTCATTGCCAAGCATGACGTTCGTCATATCCGTATCTACGTGCCTGAGAAGAGTCTCTAAGTCCTGAAGATAGAGGCGTATCGGCTCTGCAGTGCTCCTTGAGTCGTCCTCAAAGTCGATGGAATCTCCATCTACATCACGCCTTCCGAAGGCGTGGAAGTGAGTGCCCCTAACCTGTCGGGAGTGACGGCCTAATAGTCGTCCTATCAGGTCCTGCATGACTACCTCCATGCCTCTCTCCCTGTCGTCGTGCATCAGCTTGAAGACGACGGCCTCCGTAGTAGGCTCAGTCTGGCGTCCGGGCTGGTTCACCTTGAAGCCCCAGAGGTCCTTCCTCTCGAACTTGGTGAGTGGGTACACCGTGATGGTAGGAAGAGGGAGATCGAGCAAAGTGGTAAGCTCAACGATACGGGGCCCGAAACGAGTAACCTGGAACTCCTCAACAGTGCTGACGGCAATAGGCATCTATTTATAAAATTGAAAAGTTAGAACAACACTTATAAACACAAAACAATCATCTCATACATAACCATGGAACACAATTTCACACAAGTCATGCTTACATAAATCCATTACATCAAACAAGGTCCAACTTATTCAAGGTATCATTTTGGAAAATAAGGTGATAAGTGGTGGTCCAACTAACGAAGTGTTCTTACAATCCAATCTCACGGGACCTATTATTAAACACTATGTTCCTAGAGGCAATCCACCAATCTTGCTCTCTTGACTCTATCACTAAGTCTATAACATCTCCCCTTATTTCTTGGTTGGTGTCTTCCAACTCTTGAGTAAGCTCCTTCTCTTTCTCTAAGTCCTTTTGGAGGTTGAGCATTCTGCACTTGACTCTAGCACTTAGTTCTTTGATAGTCCTCCAAGCTGCATCCCTGGCTGACTCAAAGAATGTGGTGTGCATTGTAGTGTTGGTGTACATGCAGAATCCCCTTTCTTTGTGGTTGTCTTCCTTGTTTTTGTACAAGTGAAGTTGCACCCACCAATATTCCACTCCTTCATCCATCACTGGAAAGCCCTTGTACACAGCTTCACCATGTGCATCCATTGCCTCCATGAGATCCTTGAGAACATTGGGAAACTCAGTTTCACACTCCAAGGTCATGGTCATGAGTGGTCCCTGCTTCACGGCTTCGTTGATGGAGTTCATCTACAAAGGAAGTTGAAAGAGATTAGAAAAGTTTTACGAGAAGAATAGACAAGTGTAGAAGTATTTGAAAAACTTTTTCCTTAGTGGTTTTCCAATCCTAGGGTCATAATCCTACAGGAAACACAGTGCTCTCATACCATCTGTTAGACCCCTCCTTTATAAAGGAAAGGATCCCTGTGATTGCAATGCTAGTCCCTGGATCAATGCTAGCATCCACAGTTTAAGATGAAGTACACAGATACAAAGGTCGTTTATTACATTCATTCCAGAGATAAAATATAGTCTTTTACAACTCATGGCCATAGGCCTAATACAAGAGTTTTAATGAACAAGTAAATAAACATAAGTCTTCATCTTCATGTGCCATAGGCAAGCATGTTGAGTGTAGACTCATGACTCCTATTCATCATCGGAGTAACCTGCAACATCACAAGTTACAGCCACAGAGGGTCAATACTTTGGAATAGTATTGGCAAGTGATACCTTATTATATTTTAAATGGACTATATTACTATATGCATTTTGGCTAAGTGTAGCTTGGCTTGCTTTGCTTGAAGATAGGTTTTACCTATTAGTTGAAAATCACTAAGTTTTTCTTTGTCAAAAACATTCCCAAGGAACCACCAATAGACATTGAGGTCCTTCACCCTTGTTCTCCCATCAATTTTTATTTAGAAATTGGAGTGTTGAGATTCTTGTAGCTTCCATGTCTTGATGCTCAAAGTGTCCATTTCCTTGGACAAGGCTAAGTACTTAGGTTTTCCATCTGCAGAGGTTGTGCACTTTCCCCACCAGACTTGGTTTCCCAAGACAGGACCTTTCAGAAGCCTTTCCTTAGTCAAATGGACGTGCTCCAACCTATCAACCCATCTACCACCAACTGTCCAAGTGACTAAGTTCTAGCAACCTATATGATCATGGCAGAGCCCACATTGCCAAGTGGTTGCACTGTAAGCTTTCTCAACACTTGGCCTCCAAATCCCTTTGTGCCTGGGTGGCTTACCACAAGTGAGATACACAACCCAAGTCCATGGCCTTGTGTAACCACTCAACATAACCCATACTTTCCATTCCACCCAGGAGGTTCATTTGACTTAGTGGTTTTATTAGAAAAGTATAAGCCTCTTGACTTAGAATATTTTCTTTATAGTATGAGTAGTTTTTCACCAACCCTTGTTTTGCTATAAGCTAGGCTAAGCAAAGTATGGCAACATATCTTAGGGATGATTCCTTAGCAATTCTACTAGACTACATAGGATTTCCCCATCTCTTATATTAGACAAAAATAGCATGCAACACTATAACAAAATATCTAATGCTAGTTCAAAATATATAGGACAAATTTATTCATGTAAATATCACTTGCCTTGGTAGTGGGGAGAGTAGCACTCTTCACAATCACAATCACTAGCAAAATCTACACAAGAAACAATAGCATACAATTACACACAAATAAATACAACCAAAAATAATATGAATGCATGTATGCAAGAATTTACTAAGTGGTGATTTTTGAAAATTCTACCAAGTATGCTCATGGGTACAGAAACTTAACATGTCACAAGTTTGCCAACTAAATTTATTTGGCCCCATTTTAATTTACCAAATTAAATCTATACCTAAATTGGCCTAAAACTTGTCCCACAAATAAAATCATTTTATCTATTACTATATGCTAAACAAATTGGATATTCAGAAAGGCCTTGTTTCACTGAATCCAACGGTATAAAGTTTGCAAAAATCCAACGTGGCATTCAAAAGTTATAAGCATTTGAAGTTTGAGACTAAATCTGGTTTTTAAACCTGTTTTTAGATCTAACCTAGCCACGCGTCATGTTTTTATTCGCCCGTACCGGTTCGCACCGGATCACCCTTCTGTGCCGTTGGATCTAACTAATGCTGCACGGCTCAGATCGCGTACCTCTTCGGTTTAAGTGAATCTATCCTAGCGCTGCGATGCAGATCCAACGGTCCACATCATCAAGCCAGAAACGGGCGGCGCTGGCGGTGCTAACTGGCGGCGGCGCGTCTGACTACGGCGGCGCCGGCGTTCTACATCGTCCGCGAGAGGGAGAGGGGTATTACCAGGTTCGCCGGAGGCTGCTGAAGCTCGTCGTGGTGCTGGCTTGCGGAGGGGCGCTCGGAGATGGGCTCTAGATCTCGTCGGAGTTGCGTCTGGCGTCGGGTGGGTGTTGTCGGAGTCGTTGCCGAAGTTCTGCGTCGCCTGAGCGCGAACCAATGGGTTTAGAAGATGCGCAGGACAACTGCGAACACGCTCGGGTGAATAAGAAAGCAAGGGGCGCTCGAAACTTACTGAGATTGCTCGCCGGAGTTGGGGTGGTCGTCGGGTGCCTACGGCGTCAAGCGAACATGTCGACCTGGGGCAATACAGGATGCTCTGTTGTGGTTAGAAGGTGCGCGGGAGGTTTACTAAGCGTCTCGAACAAACCAGAGGGAAAGGGGCGCTCGAGGCTCACCTGAATCGGTCGCCAGAGTTGCTCTGTCTGCGGTGGTTTTGTGCGAATCGGGGGCAGCCTGGGGGCGTGAGTGTGCGATTGACTGGGGGAAATGATCGTGGGGAGGTGGGGATCTTATAGCCGGTGCCTCGACAGGAAACGCCTGCGTTTAATTGCCCAATTAAGCCGCGCCATCACCGGCAGTCACTGCAGCTGCGACGTGGTCGCGGGCGAGTTTTGGGGAAGACGATGACAGCGTGTCCAGGGTCCACTCGTCAGCGATGTGTGCGAAGTGAGTGTGGGGTCTGGCTGTCAGCGGCTCAGTGTGTGCGCTCGCGCGTGAGAGGAGAAAAAGAAATCCCCGGGTGGGCTTGCTGGGCTCGATTGGTTGCTGGGCCAGATACCTGGCGCCTGGCCCTTTTCTTTTGTTTGTTTCTTTTCTTTTTCTATTTCTATTTTCTGGAATGATTTTTGATATGAATTCAAATCCTTTTGAATCCAAACTGTTCTGGGAATTTTTGCAGGGTTTTGTGGATTCAAAAACAGTCATTTTAACTAAGTGTTTACCATGCAAGGCTTGGTCAAGCTTGGTTTTCAAAGTAAACAGAGATTTGCTCTAGTTTGTAAATATTTGAAAAAGATTTTGAAACCATTTCCAAATTTGAAAACTTGGGTAAAAGCTTCACCTAAACTTTCCATCAATGGAGTCAAGTGAACCAGTATTTAAATTTTCACATTTCAAAGGGTGATGGTCATTTTGGAATAAACATGCCCACATGAAATCATAGCCCCAACTTCTGTTTCTAAGTGATTTTTGAGAAAACCCTAAATGGATGAATGATGCAAAGATGATATGAATGAGTTTTGAAATTATGATTTTTGGGATGTTACAACCTTGGTGCCATGACTCTATATATCAGAAAAATAATTTTGATTAGTATCCAATAATATATTGCATCATAACAAAGAATTATCACACTAAAATATATAACGAAATATTCTCATTTGAATACCTATTATATTACTTTTAGAGAATTCTTTATCGTTGCTTAACTTTCCTACAAGTAATACCCTTTACTATGTTTCCAACCTAAGGTCAAAGCAATTTGCTCTGATACCAGCTGCGGTGACCGAGGATACCACTCCATGTGTAGTACACTATAGTCGTTGACATGACACTCACAGAACACCGTTCCTTAATATCACATCCCTCAGAGTGGTACAACATAAACATTGCGGGTCCATATTACAAACATTAACACATTATTATTATTACAATACCAGAAGTTTAAGACTTCAAAAGGTTCAACTTACAAACCAAAATATAAAGTGTTTCAGTGGAATTTAAAAGTAGCAACTCCGTCTAGGAGTTGAGCTCAGCAGCTTATTCTATAGAGTTCATGCTGCTCGGCTCCGTTGGTTACTACAAACTAGGGATACTTAGTTGGACTCGTTATCATCGACACTGTAGCGGATTTTGTAATCCACTCCTTCAACACCTCCGGACATATCAGGTTCCTCGTAGAACACATCTTCTTGACATTCGGCTGCATACATTGGCATGTCTTCGGGATCCTCAGAGTCTAAGCAAGGGATCAAAGGAAAGGATGAGTAACAGTGTTACCCAACAAGTTCATTATATGCAAGGTGGGAAGTTTGATGCTCTAATTACCACCTCGGATTATAAATCCTTGGCACTATGAAATTTTGTAAATCTTTCTTCAAAGATTGATTTTATTATGGAAATCTATGACAATCAGCCTTCACAGGTTGACCAAAACTTTCATGGAGTTCCTTTCCTGCCGCGTTCGTAGCTCCTTCCCGGAACAGGGAGTAACAAGTTACAGTTTTTACACTCTGCAGAGGTGTGTTACTTTATCCATGAGAGATTAACTCCTTGACTCCTTGTTGCACAACCGGGCATACTTTCCCGTCCACAATTCCATGATGTGGGGCCTAGTAGTTGGTCCAATCCAATCACTGCCCCCTTCGCGACCTCGCATGCCTCCTTGGTGTACATCATGCCCACATAATGAATTATGGCAATGGTTTGTACAAACCGTTAGATGCCAGAACTATCGTGGGACGATGAGGGTTCCCACCCATATGCTGCATATCCTCTACAAATTACCAATTAATATTCATGCTACGAGGATAACAGCCACGACCTGCACATCCGGCTTCATGCGAGAGGAAGAAGATACAACTGACTTCTCCGTCCCATTCCAAATCTCATGGTTAACGCGTAATATACGGTGCTAGAATCACTGATGTCAGGGGTTATTAAGTCCCTAACTGTTCATCATTCGTGCAAATAGAACTCTAAGTTCTATTTCTCCATCATACCATCACTTAGAATGATACCTAAGATTTAGTATCTTGATAAAATAGTGTTTTTGTCTTTTTCTATAGTATAGATGATAACGCGCAATTTGCAAATACTTTAGTAAAGACTCTTCAAAGGACATGAGCAAGTGATGAACTTTCCTTGTGATGGCAAGGTAGTGAAGTCTGATGCTTGCACTGGACCTTGAGCTTCTATGTCTACAAAAACATCATTATTGCCCGGTAAGGACAACATTTAAAGAAGCAAAATGATTATGCAAAATAATGTAATGCATCATTTAATTTGATATGCATTTCCCCATTATTAATAAAATTCTTTCAAATAATAAAGTATTTATAAATATTTTTTTTTAATATTTATAATGGAATATGGTATTCTTTTATTTTATTTCTCTTTTATTTGACTTTTATTGATTTAATAATTCTTTTAAGAATTATTATTTAAATATAAAAAATTGTTATTAAATGTTTGTTTAGTATTTTTCTAAAATACTACAATATTAGTAAATGATGAAAGTGATTTTTAATTAATTTTATCACCTTTCAATAATTTGGTAAAATTACATAAGGATTATAAAAATTACAAAATTAATAATAAAATTTATGTGTCTAAAATTTTATTTCTTAATTTATTTGGATAGTGTGTATTATTGTGAATCCAAAAATATTTTATTTATAATTTTTGGATTTTTATTTTACTTTCTAGAATTTTATTGAATTCAAGGGCATTTTGGTCTTTTCCTATTTATTAAAACAGATTTCAATTGGCTTGGGCTGGCCATTTGGGCTTATTGGGCCCCTGTGGCCCAATAGGGCAGGGTCAAAATTATTATTCCGAGGGGTTTCAGCCCACTCTCTCACTCTGTCTCTCCTTCGTTCTCATCTCCCCTCTCACTCTCGACCCCGTGGGGTTCTGGCGTTGCTGCCGGCGATGGCCGCCGCTGGCCACTGCCGTGGTGCATGGCGAGGTTAGCGACTATGCTCGTTCATCTGGTCCAATTCGATTTGACTCCGGAGCTTACCTGTGGCCAGGTTCACCCTGTTCCCGAACCCTAGGGTTTGGGGAAAGTGCTGTCGCCACCGCCGCGATCCCTCCTGTGGTGGTGTGATGTGTTCGTGTGCAGCTGTGGCCGCCGCCTTGGCTGGTGCAGGTTGCAGCGCCCTTGGGGGTGCTCCTTATGCCGCCGCGGGCTCGTCGGCCAATCTGCTTCCTCTTCCATTCGTCAGCGAGGACCCCGGGTAAGTTGCCTCTATGGATCTTGGCTCATCCTATCACCATGAATCTCTCTATGCGTATCTAGTGGATACCCTTGCCTAGTGACTACGTTCTGATTAGGGTTCATCTCCTAATTAGGGTTCTTGTTCGGATTAGGGTTCATTACCCTCTGTTGATTATATCCATGATGCTTTGGATCTAGTGGAGATCATCCTTGAGCATGATGAATGATTGTTTGTTGTGGATCATTATTTGTAGTTGGCTTTGGTGATGCTAGTGGCTTGTCAAACTTCTCCCAGTGGTGATTTACTATGATCCAATGTTAGTGTTTCTATGTATAGGGGTTCATAGCATGGAAAACAAAAAAATTCTACCGCATGCAAACAAACAAGCCAAGATCTATCTACTAGATTGTAGCAACGAGTCGATAGAGGAACTCACCCTCGAAGGTTCCAAAGAGGTTAACGAGAGAAGTTTCTCGTGGGTGATGTAGTCGTACTCTTGCCGATCTCAAGATCGCGTAGACGATCCTTCCGGCGCTGCGTTTCGGCAGTGCTTCCGCAGTCGGTCACACGTTCGGTACTCGATGAAGACCTTCCTCTCCCTTGTTCCAGCAGGCAGCGGAGGTTGTAGCACTCTCGTGATTCCGGCAGCACGACGGCGTGGTACCAGAAGTAGAGGGGAGATCTCGCAGGGCTTCTCCTTAAGTCGGAGCGAGTATGGTGGACTATGAGAGAGGCCTTAGAGGCACCAAGGGGGGAGGCTAGGCCGGCGGCTAGGGCTTGGGGAGAGCCCCAACTCGGCGGCTAGGGCAAACCCTAGGGCGGCGACGACTTGTGGTGGCCGGCGGCTAGGGCTAGGGTTTTGGTGGACAGAGGTGTAGGGAAGAGGGGCACCCCTGCCCCTCCTTTTATAGGTGGGAGGGCGCTGTCCAAGGGGAGGGAGTCCTCCCCCAAGTCGGCATCCTTGGCCGGCGGGTGGAGGAAGAGGAACTCTCCCCAAGTAGGTTTCCTACTCTCCCTCCACCAAGCAAAATTGTCGTTTGACTTTTCAAATTGGCGTTTGACTTTTCAAACTAGGGTTTGATTTATCCCTTTATTTTGCTCAGCCATGATACCTAGTACATGATGCAAACATTCCACATTGTCATGACACATTCATGTACCCTTCCCCTCCGGAGTGCCGGACCTTCCGTAACCTTCTAGAACATTCCCGATGAAAACACCGGAATCATTCCCCAACTCCGAAATAGTACTTTCCTTATATGAATCTTATTCTACGGACCATTCCGGATCTCCTCGTGATATCCCGGATCCCATCCGAGACTCCGAACAACATTCAGTCTCTTACTCATCATGCCATAACTACTCAACAACATCGAATCCTTAGGTGTGTCTCCCTAAGGTTCGTGAATTATGCGGACATGGTCGAGACACTTCTCCGATCAATAACCAATAGAGGAATCTGGAAATTCATATGGCTCCCGCATATTTCTACGATTACTTTGCGATCGAATGAACCACTTACATATGATACCAATTTCCCTTTGTCTCACGATGGTTTACTTATCCGAGGTTTTGATCGTCGGTATCTCTGCATACCTAGTTCAACCTCGTTACCGATAAGTAATCTTTTCTCGTTCCCGTGGTATGTGATCCCTTGTGAGCGAGTCACATGCTTGCAAGCTAATTGGATGACATTCCACCGAGAGGGCCCAGAGTATATCTATCTGTCATATGGATGGACAAATCCCACTCTTGATGCATGTGTCTCAACCCATACTTTCCGAACACTCAATGCCACCTTTATAGCCACCCAGTTATGGTGTGGTGTTTGATGTCATCAAAGCATCCTTCCGGTGATGGTGATAAGCATGATCTCATGGTCGAAGGAATTGGGTTACTATGTATTAGAAAGCTTATAGCAATTGAACTATTAAAATGACTTGATCTTTATGCTACGCTTATCTATAGGAGTATGCCCATCATACCATTCTCCTAATGATATGATCTTGTTGTTAATAACATCTCAATGTTCATGATAGGTAAACCACAATCATCTATTAACCAACAAGCTAGTATTATGAAGAGGCTTTACTAGGGACTCTAATTTAGTTTACAAATCACACAAGTATTAATGTTTCCTGGTCAATACTATTATAGCATGAATGTAAACATTTATCATAAACACAAAGATATAATAATAACTACATTTATTATTGCCTCTAGGGCATATCTCCAACAGTCTGCGACTTGCACTAGAGTCAACTAATCTAGATTACATGGTAATATACCGAACACCCATGGCAGTTTGGTGTTGGTCTTGTTTTGCCCTCGGGAGAAGTTTAGTCAACGGATCTGCCACATTCATATCTGTATGTACTTTGCAAATCTTTATGTCACCATCTTGGACATGTTCTCGAATAGCGTGAAAATGTATCTTGATGTGCTTCAGCTTCTTGTGTGACCTTGGTTCTTGCGCATTGGCTATGGCACCCATGTTATCACAGTAGATAGACATTGGGTCCAGCGCACTTGGAACCACACCGAGCTCTGTAATGAACTCCTTCATCCATATCGCTTCTTGTGAAGCCTCCGAAGTAGCTATGTATTCCGATTCAGTTGAAGATCTCGCCACAATGCTTTGCTTTGCACTCCTCCAGCTAACTGCTGCACCATTCAAAGTAAATACGTATCCAGATTGTGATTTAGAATCATCCGGATCGGTGTTCCAACTAGCATCGGTGTAACCATTAACAACGAGTTGTTCATCACCTCCATAAGAAAGAACCATATCCTTAGTTCTTCTCAAGTACTTCAGGATGTTTTTGACCGCTGTCCAATGATCCACTCCTGGATCACTTTGATATCTGCTAGTCAAACTAACAGCATATGCAATGTCGGGTCTAGTACATAGCATGGCATACATTAGAGATCCTATGGTTGAGGCATAGGGAGTCTTACTCATCCTTTCTCTATCTTCTGTCGTTGTTGTACTTTGAGTTTTACTCAACGTCGTATTGGGCAACATGGGCAAGAACCCTTTCTTGCTATCTTCCATTCCGAACCTATTTAGAACTTTGTCCAAATATGTACTTTGTGACAATGATATTAGGCGTCTTGATTTATCTCTATAAATCTTTATGCCTAATATGTAAGCTGCTTCGCCAAGATCTTTCATTGAAAAACTATTATTCAAATATTCCTTGACACTATTAAGAAGGTCTACATCATTCCCAATCAACAATATGTCATCTACATATAGTATTAAGAATGCTACAGAGCTCCCACTAACTTTCTTGTAAATACAAGCTTCTCCATAAGTTTGTATAAAACCAAAACTTTTGATTACCTTATCAAAACGTTGATTCCAACTACGGGATGCTTGCTTCAACCCATATATGGACCGTTGAAGTTTGCATACATTGTTAGCGTCTTTAGGATCGACAAAACCTTTGGGTTGCATCATATAAACTCTTCATCAATGTCTCCATTGAGGAACGCTGTTTTGACATCCATCTGCCATATTTCATAATCGTAATACGCAGAGATTGCTAACATAATCCTCACAGACTGTAGAGGTCCCAACCTTTAATAAGATTGATCCCTCCTGTGTTTTACAATGCTAGTCCCTGGATCAATAGCTAGCATCCACAGTTTAGATGTAATATCAAGAAACAAGGGTCATAACATAACTTTATAACCAGGAATAACATAATTTTATTACAACAAACATAGCTCATTAGGCTATTACATTACATTGCAGCGGAATAACTATAAGCATGGGGTCCTTCATCTTCAAAGTGCCACAGGCAGATGTTGGTTGTAGACTTTGTAATCCTAATCAATCAATCCTTACTAAAATCAATCAAACCTGCAACATACAAGTTACAGCCACAAAGGGTCAATACATTTGAATTGTATTGGCAAGTGATACTATGGTAGTATAGTGGAATCTATCATCTATATGCATTTGGCTAAGTGGAGTTGAGGCTTGCATTGCTCAAAATAGATTTTTCTTATCATTTTGAAAATACTAAGTTTTTGCTTGACAAAATCATTTTTCTCCATCAAAGATTTCAAGATCCTTGTACCAAGCCATCTCTCCATCAATGATTGAAGAATTCAAACAACCCTTGTTCAATCCACAAGTTTTAATTTAAAAATTTGAATGATGAGATTCTTGATTGCTTCCATGTCTTGATGCTCAAATTGTCCTTTACCAAGGACATGGCTAAGTACTTAGATTTTACACTCTGCAGAGGTGGTGCACTTTCCCCACAAGACTTGGTTTCCCAAGACAAGATCTTTCAGAAGCCTTCCCTTAGACCAAAATGGACGCGCTCCAACCTATCAAACACTACCACCCACTGTCCATATGGCTAAGTTCTTGCAACCTATATGATCATGGCAGAGCCCATATTGCCAAGTGGTTGCACTTGAAGCTTCTCAACATTTGACATCTCAAATCCCTTTGTTCCTGGGTGGCCATCCACAAGTGAGATACACAAGCCAGGTCCATGGTCTTGTGTAACCACTCAACATAACCCAATCCTTCCATTTCCACCCAGGTGATTCATTAACTTAGTTGTTTTATTAAACAAAACCTAAGTCCTCAGACTTAGAATATTTTTCCATAGTGTGAATATATTTCCACCCATGTTTTCTATTAGCTAGGCTAAGCTTGGTAGTAATAGGAAACTTAACTTAGGAAAAATCCTACTAAGGATTCATATACTAGGTTTTCCTATAGTAAGGTTTATACTTAGCAAAATCCATGCAAGTTTTACCTAGCAAAATTACTAATGCATAGTAAAAGTAATGGGACAAAAAGTATGAAGCATCACTTGCCTTTTTGGTAGAGTATAGGTTCACTTCTTGATCTTTGCAACAATCACACTCTTCAAGTCACTACAAATCAATCAAGCAAGGCACAAACTCAATCTACCAATCAAGCAAAACAACACACATAAATAACAAAGTCAAAGAAATGCATGCAAGCATGCCAAGCTTTGTTTTGTTTGAAAAAGTGGTTCCTAGTGGGTCATAGACATTTGGGTACATCTAATGGTCATTTCCTAAAGTGGCCAAGTCATTTGCAAAAGGTTTCACTTTAAAACCATTTTCAAAACAAAGTGTTATTTTATGTGGTGTAGAAATATTTTTTTACTAAGGCATTAGCCTATAGGGTTCACCAAATGAGTTGCTATTGCAAAACTTGATGTTTTTGGGTCAGTAGGTTTGGTCCAAAACATTTCCTTGAAGTTTTCTTTTCATAAACATTTTTATAACAAAACCATTCTTTTTATTTGGCTAGAAAATGACTAAGTCAAGTAATTCAACCTAAATCTTACAAAAATCATTTCTAACACCAAGGGTTGGTTCCTAGGGTCAGTAAGGTCACAACAATCCAATTTGCAAAGGTTTTATCTTTAATTTCAATTTTAAATAATTTTTATACTCTAAACAAGCATACAAATGAATCTGCAAAAATGAGCAAACAAACAGATACTATTTGCTAAACTAATTCCGCAGTTGGCTAGGGCTTGTTCTCCTGAATCCAACGACATAAAATTTGTAATTTTTGGACGTGTGGATCCAAAGATACAAGGGTTTGAAGTTTGCAATTAAATCTGTTTTCAAATTTGTTTTTAAACGGAATAGATGACACGCGGCGTTATCTAACTGGTTGGTACCGGTTCGGTCGGATTGACCTCTCTGGATCGTTAGATCTAAGTGGGATCGCACGGCACTGGTTGCTCGATACCCCTTCGATAAGTCATTCAATCGTGTGCCTCGGATCTGTATCGGACGGCTGCTACTGCCTGGCCAAGAACTGGCGGCGCGAGTTCACCGGCGAGCGGCGGTGCGGTCAGTTGGCGGCGGTGCTGGCGAGGCAGGAAACGAAACAGGGAGGGAGCAAGCTCACCGAAGTCGCGAGGATGAGGTGATGTTGTTCGTGTGGTCGTCGTGGCAAGGGGCGCACGGGGACGGGCAGGATTTCTCGCCGGAATTGGTTCTGGCGACGGTCGCGTGTGGTCGAGGTCGAGGACGATGTTGTGGTCCACGGGAAGACAAACGGAGGACGGGGTTAGCTGCGCAAGACCATGGCAAAGATGTGTGCGTGAACGGAAGGGGTCGGGGTGGTCTGGAATTACCGGAGGAGCTCGTCGGAGGCGAGACAGACGGCGGCGCGGTCAGATGTTGTCGAAGTCGACGCTCTGGGCGCCCGCGGATGAATGATTGGCACGGTAAGATGCTCCAGGGTGCGGTGAGCGTTCTCGTGTGTTCGGGGAGGCAGGAGGTGGTGTGGCTCGGCCGTATTCGTCGGTGGAAGCTCGTCGGAGACGGAGCTGTTCGAGGACAAATTGCGACGGCCTGGAGGCGTGCTTTGGGGAGGGGGCAGAGGGAAAACGGAGAGGAATCAGGGGCGATTAAGACAGCGTGGTTGCAGGAGCGATTAAGTGCGGCGTTAACGCGAATTGATGCTCGCGAATTCATCACAGAAACGGGAGAGAGGGGGAAAAGAACAGGTCACGGGGTGAGGAAGAAGGGGGCGTGGTGTGGGGTCCTCTGGCAGTGAGAGAAAGGGAGTGGAGGTGGGGGCCAGTAGTCATTCTCTGCGCGGTTAAGTTTCTGAGTGAGAAAAGAATGCTTCGGGGAGGAGAGCAGGTGGGCTAGGTGGGCTTCCTGGGCTGTTGGGTTGGGTTGGCCATTTCCTATATTTTTTTTCTGTCTGATTCTTTTTTTCCTTTTCTAATTCTATTTTTCTGTTTTGTATTTCAAACAAACAAACAAGGTTCACATCAATTCAAACAACACCCAAACTTTGTAAATTTGACTTGGTTCTGTTCAGTAGCCTGAACCTAAATCTAAAATCCATAATTTTTAAATAATAAAGTCCATTATTAATTAAATAAATGCCCATTGCTAATTAATCAAATTAGGTTTTGATTTATTTCAAACTCAATTTAAATCCATATATTTTCCAAAACCAAAATAGTGGGTTGTATTTCGAATAAGGTATATCTAGAAAGCTTGTTTAAAATAAATAACAATTTTGTTAAAGGTTCCATTTATAATTAAATAAAATGGACCATGGTTTATTAATCAAATAGGGTTTGGTTCATTTAATAAAATTTTCATTTGAAATCCAAATGCTTTCAAAACCAATCAGTAGATTTTAATTGGAAATAAAGAATATTTGGAAAATTTGTTTAAAACAAAATAACCTTTTATTTTAAGGTCCATTAATAATTAAATATAATAGACTTTCATTATTAAATCAAATAGTATTTGTTTTATTGAGATATTTATTTTGAAATCTAAAATAAAGCCAAAACACTTTAGTAGGTTTTATTAGAGAATATAAAATACTTGGAAAACCTATTTAAAATAATTTAATAAGTTTTGATGTTTTAATTAAAATGGTAAAACCTTTTATTTGAATAAAATTTGATATTAATTCCTTATTATTTTATTTTAAATAAACCTTTGTTATTTTTATTCAAAACTAAATGTTTTAATTCCCAAAGTTTGGTCAAGGTTTAATTTGGCTTTATTAAATAATCTTTATTTATAAATCCACCTTTTCTTTTGAAAACCAAATCTTTTATTAAAGGATCCAATAATAGTAATTCCAAAACATTTTTAATTTCCTTTATTAAATGTTTATCTTTTTAATCCCTTTAGGATTTTATTTAATTCAAATGGGTTTGAAGTTCCAATTGAATTCAAAAAGTTTCTTCTGGCTCTAAAAATCTAACAAGGTTTTATTTTATTAATTTATTTTCACATTACAAGATTTGGAAAATCTTGGGATGTGACAGGCTACCACCCTTAAAATAAATCTCGTCCCGAGATTTGGGGAGGCTAGGGTTTACAAGCAAGTTCAAACAACTAGGGTACTACCACCCTTAAAAATTTTCAAAAAATTACACCTTGTCCTTCTTGGGATTCTGGGAAAAATTTCTCTAAGCAAACATTTGCATGGTGTCTTTGGTTTCCATACTTGACTCATGGGCCAAGGTTGAGTTTCTCCATAGGCTTGTTCAACTTGTTTTTCATCCTTTCTGGACAGTTGCTTGCATAATGTCCTAACTCTTTGCAGTATTTGCACATCACTTGGCTGATATCTTTCTTTTCCTTTGGTATCATTGCTTTTTGTTTGTTTCTTTGGTTCTTCTTCTTTTCTGGGCATTCATTGGCATAGTGTCCCATCTCTTTGCAATTGTAACATTGCTCTTGAGTAATATCCTTCTTGTTAGGGTTGGGGCACTTCTTCTTCTTGGGTCTCTCCAAAGCTAGGAGTTCTTCTAGTTCATGTTCTTCATAGGTGGGAGATCTTTCCCTCTTCTTGGGGCATTGATGTTCATGCTCCTTGGATGCATAATCCTTGTCTCTAAAAACTTTACTATCTTGGGTTCCTTCTAGAATAACATCTTGGTCATCCTTGTTGTCATTAGCTCTTTGGAAAAAGTTCTCTCTCATGTTGATTATTTGAGTAACCAATCCTTGCAACAATTGGGTTGAAGTTTCAAAATCCTTTGTATGGCTGGGTCTAGTCCATTGTTGTTGGCTAAAAGCTGAGTTGTCTCTTGGCTCAACTGGTTTTGGGTTTTCTATAAGTTCTCTCATGTTGTCTTCTTGGTTGGTGTTGTTGTCATCAACCTTGATGTTGGAGTCTCTTGGAGTAGTCATCTATTTGGGTTTGATAGGAGATTAGAATAGGCAAGATATTTCTAAGGAAATATTTCTAATCATACACATCACAATTCACACAAGCAATGTGCAAGCAATCACAAACAAACATTTCACTCAAACAACTTTGCACTCAAACAACAAAGTTCAAGCACATACTTAGGCAACAAAATATTTTTGTTACACCACATAAATTGGTGTGTTTTGACTTAACTAAAATATGGTGGTCCATCTATATGGTTCACTTGTGATTTTCTTCCTTCCTTCATGGTTCTTCTTGTATGAGATCTTGGTTTCCTTGAGAAAACTCTTGGTCACAATACTTCAAAGTTGTTGATAGCTTCTTCTTATTTTGCATTCCCTCAGTCTCTATATCTTGAGCAAGATTTCCTTGTTTCACTTGTAGTCTTTGGTGGTATCCAAGTTGGAAGTCCTTGGTGAATATGATGAAGATGTTGAAGTCATTAGAGCTGAAGATGTTGAAGTCATTAGAGTTGAAAATGTTGATGAAGTCCTTTGCACATGGTGTAGTCTTTGGCCATGGGGTAGGTTTTCCATCAAGTTGAAGTAGAAGAGATGTAGAGTTGAAACCAAAATGATTGAGGAAAGAGTTTACAAGTATTTTGTAAATAAGTTTTGGATTAAAACATAACTCCTATATTTCTAAGGGTTTTTGTCCAATCCTAGGTTTACAAATCCTACAGGCAACACAATGCTCTGATACCATCTGTAGAGGTCCCAACCTTTAATAAGATTGATCCCTCCTGTGTTTTACAATGCTAGTCCCTGAATCAATAGCTAGCATCCATAGTTTAGATGTAATATCAAGAAACAAGGGTCATAACATAACTTTATAACCAGGAATAACATAATTTTATTACAACAAACATAGCTCATTAGGCTATTACATTACATTGCAGCGGAATAACTATAAGCATGGGGTCCTTCATCTTCAAAGTGCCACAGGCAGATGTTGGTTGTAGACTTTGTAATCCTAATCAATCAATCCTTACTAAAATCAATCAAACCTGCAACATACAAGTTACAGCCACAAAGGGTCAATACATTTGAATTGTATTGGCAAGTGATACTATGGTAGTATAGTGGAATCTATCATCTATATGCATTTGGCTAAGTGGAGTTGAGGCTTGCATTGCTCAAAATAGATTTTTCTTATCATTTTGAAAATACTAAGTTTTTGCTTGACAAAATCATTTTTCTCCATCAAAGATTTCAAGATCCTTGTACCAAGCCATCTCTCCATCAATGATTGAAGAATTCAAACAACCCTTGTTCAATCCACAAGTTTTAATTTAAAAATTTGAATGATGAGATTCTTGATTGCTTCCATGTCTTGATGCTCAAATTGTCCTTTACCAAGGACATGGCTAAGTACTTAGATTTTACACTCTGCAGAGGTGGTGCACTTTCCCCACAAGACTTGGTTTCCCAAGACAAGATCTTTCAGAAGCCTTCCCTTAGACCAAAATGGACGCGCTCCAACCTATCAAACACTACCACCCACTGTCCATATGGCTAAGTTCTTGCAACCTATATGATCATGGCAGAGCCCATATTGCCAAGTGGTTGCACTTGAAGCTTCTCAACATTTGACATCTCAAATCCCTTTGTTCCTGGGTGGCCATCCACAAGTGAGATACACAAGCCAGGTCCATGGTCTTGTGTAACCACTCAACATAACCCAATCCTTCCATTTCCACCCAGGTGATTCATTAACTTAGTTGTTTTATTAAACAAAACCTAAGTCCTCAGACTTAGAATATTTTTCCATAGTGTGAATATATTTCCACCCATGTTTTCTATTAGCTAGGCTAAGCTTGGTAGTAATAGGAAACTTAACTTAGGAAAAATCCTACTAAGGATTCATATACTAGGTTTTCCTATAGTAAGGTTTATACTTAGCAAAATCCATGCAAGTTTTACCTAGCAAAATTACTAATGCATAGTAAAAGTAATGGGACAAAAAGTATGAAGCATCACTTGCCTTTTTGGTAGAGTATAGGTTCACTTCTTGATCTTTGCAACAATCACACTCTTCAAGTCACTACAAATCAATCAAGCAAGGCACAAACTCAATCTACCAATCAAGCAAAACAACACACATAAATAACAAAGTCAAAGAAATGCATGCAAGCATGCCAAGCTTTGTTTTGTTTGAAAAAGTGGTTCCTAGTGGGTCATAGACATTTGGGTACATCTAATGGTCATTTCCTAAAGTGGCCAAGTCATTTGCAAAAGGTTTCACTTTAAAACCATTTTCAAAACAAAGTGTTATTTTATGTGGTGTAGAAATATTTTTTTACTAAGGCATTAGCCTATAGGGTTCACCAAATGAGTTGCTATTGCAAAACTTGATGTTTTTGGGTCAGTAGGTTTGGTCCAAAACATTTCCTTGAAGTTTTCTTTTCATAAACATTTTTATAACAAAACCATTCTTTTTATTTGGCTAGAAAATGACTAAGTCAAGTAATTCAACCTAAATCTTACAAAAAACATTTCTAACACCAAGGGTTGGTTCCTAGGGTCAGTAAGGTCACAACAATCCAATTTGCAAAGGTTTTATCTTTAATTTCAATTTTAAATAATTTTTATACTCTAAACAAGCATACAAATGAATCTGCAAAAATGAGCAAACAAACAGATACTATTTGCTAAACTAATTCCGCAGTTGGCTAGGGCTTGTTCTCCTGAATCCAACGACATAAAATTTGTAATTTTTGGACGTGTGGATCCAAAGATACAAGGGTTTGAAGTTTGCAATTAAATCTGTTTTCAAATTTGTTTTTAAACGGAATAGATGACACGCGGCGTTATCTAACTGGTTGGTACCGGTTCGGTCGGATTGACCTCTCTGGATCGTTAGATCTAAGTGGGATCGCACGGCACTGGTTGCTCGATACCCCTTCGATAAGTCATTCAATCGTGTGCCTCGGATCTGTATCGGACGGCTGCTACTGCCTGGCCAAGAACTGGCGGCGCGAGTTCACCGGCGAGCGGCGGTGCGGTCAGTTGGCGGCGGTGCTGGCGAGGCAGGAAACGAAACAGGGAGGGAGCAAGCTCACCGAAGTCGCGAGGATGAGGTGATGCTGTTCGTGTGGTCGTCGTGGCAAGGGGCGCACGGGGACGGGCAGGATTTCTCGCCGGAGTTGGTTCTGGCGACGGTCGCGTGTGGTCGAGGTCGAGGACGATGCTGTGGTCCACGGGAAGACAAACGGAGGACGGGGTTAGCTGCGCAAGACCATGGCAAAGATGTGTGCGTGAACGGAAGGGGTCGGGGTGGTCTAGAATTACCGGAGGAGCTCGTCGGAGGCGAGACAGACGGCGGCGCGGTCAGATGTTGTCGAAGTCGACGCTCTGGGCGCCCGCGGATGAATGATTGGCACGGTAAGATGCTCCAGGGTGCGGTGAGCGTTCTCGTGTGTTCGGGGAGGCAGGAGGTGGTGTGGCTCGGCCGTATTCGTCGGTGGAAGCTCGTCGGAGACGGAGCTGTTCGAGGACAAATTGCGACGGCCTGGAGGCGTGCTTTGGGGAGGGGGCAGAGGGAAAACGGAGAGGAATCAGGGGCGATTAAGACAGCGTGGTTGCAGGAGCGATTAAGTGCGGCGTTAACGCGAATTGATGCTCGCGAATTCATCACAGAAACGGGAGAGAGGGGGAAAAGAACAGGTCGCGGGGTGAGGAAGAAGGGGGCGTGGTGTGGGGTCCTCTGGCAGTGAGAGAAAGGGAGTGGAGGTGGGGGCCAGTAGTCATTCTCTGCGCGGTTAAGTTTCTGAGTGAGAAAAGAATGCTTCGGGGAGGAGAGCAGGTGGGCTAGGTGGGCTTCCTGGGCTGTTGGGTTGGGTTGGCCATTTCCTATATTTTTTTTCTGTCTGATTCTTTTTTTCCTTTTCTAATTCTATTTTTCTGTTTTGTATTTCAAACAAACAAACAAGGTTCACATCAATTCAAACAACACCCAAACTTTGTAAATTTGACTTGGTTCTGTTCAGTAGCCTGAACCTAAATCTAAAATCCATAATTTTTAAATAATAAAGTCCATTATTAATTAAATAAATGCCCATTGCTAATTAATCAAATTAGGTTTTGATTTATTTCAAACTCAATTTAAATCCATATATTTTCCAAAACCAAAATAGTGGGTTGTATTTCGAATAAGGTATATCTAGAAAGCTTGTTTAAAATAAATAACAATTTTGTTAAAGGTTCCATTTATAATTAAATAAAATGGACCATGGTTTATTAATCAAATAGGGTTTGGTTCATTTAATAAAATTTTCATTTGAAATCCAAATGCTTTCAAAACCAATCAGTAGATTTTAATTGGAAATAAAGAATATTTGGAAAATTTGTTTAAAACAAAATAACCTTTTATTTTAAGGTCCATTAATAATTAAATATAATAGACTTTCATTATTAAATCAAATAGTATTTGTTTTATTAAGATATTTATTTTGAAATCTAAAATAAAGCCAAAACACTTTAGTAGGTTTTATTAGAGAATATAAAATACTTGGAAAACCTATTTAAAATAATTTAATAAGTTTTGATGTTTTAATTAAAATGGTAAAACCTTTTATTTGAATAAAATTTGATATTAATTCCTTATTATTTTATTTTAAATAAACCTTTGTTATTTTTATTCAAAACTAAATGTTTTAATTCCCAAAGTTTGGTCAAGGTTTAATTTGGCTTTATTAAATAATCTTTATTTATAAATCCACCTTTTCTTTTGAAAACCAAATCTTTTATTAAAGGATCCAATAATAGTAATTCCAAAACATTTTTAATTTCCTTTATTAAATGTTTATCTTTTTAATCCCTTTAGGATTTTATTTAATTCAAATGGGTTTGAAGTTCCAATTGAATTCAAAAAGTTTCTTCTGGCTCTAAAAATCTAACAAGGTTTTATTTTATTAATTTATTTTCAAATTACAAGATTTGGAAAATCTTGGGATGTGACACAGACTTTAGCCTCGCTACTGGTGAGAAAGTCTCATCGTAGTCAACTCCTTGAATTTGTCAAAACCCTTTTGCGACAAGTCGAGCTTTATAGACAGTAACATTACCATCAGCATTTGTTTTCTTCTTGAAAATCCATTTGTTCTGGACAGTCTTCCGGCCATCCGGTAAGTCCACCAAAGTCCATACTTGGTTTTCGTACATGGATCCAATTTCAGATTTCATGGCGTCTTGCCATTTATTGGAATCTGGGCTCATCATCGCTTCCTCATATGTCGCAGGGTCATCGGTGTTGTCCACCAACATGACACTCATAACGGGATCATACCAATCAGGAGTGGTACGAGTTCTTGTTGACCTGCGAGGTTCTGTAGCAATTTCAACCTAAGTTTCATGATCATCATCATTAGCTTCCTCTCTTATTGGTGTAGGCGTCATAGGAACTTCTTCCGGTGCTGCGCTACTCGCAAGTTCGAGAGAAGGTTCAACAACCTCGTCGAGTTCTACTTTCCTTCCAGTCACTTCTTTCGAGAGAAATTCTTTCTCTAGAAAGGATCCATTCTTGGCAACGAAGATTTTTCCCTCGGATCTATGATAGAAGGTATACCCAATAGTTTCCTTCGGGTATCCTATGAAGACGCATTTTTCCGCTTTGGGTTCAAGCTTGTTCGGCTGTAACTTCTTTACATAGGCTTCACAACCCCAAACTTTAAGGAACGACAATCTAGGTTTCTTCCCAAACCATAATTCATACGGTGTCGTTTCAACGGATTTAGATGGTGCCCTATTTAAAGTGAATGCGGTTGTTTCTAATGCATAACCCCAAAATGATAGCGGTAAATCTGTAAGTGACATCATAGAACGAACCATATCTAAGAGAGTTCGATTACGATGTTCGGACACACCATTACGCTGTGGTGTTCCCGGCGGTGTCAATTGTGAAAGTATTCCACATTTCTTTAAATGCTCGCCAAACTCGTAACTTAGATATTCACCTCCACGATCAGAACGTAGAAATTTAATTTTCTTGTTATGTTGATTCTCCACCTCACTTTGAAATTCCTTAAACTTCTCGAAAGTTTCGGACTTATGTTTCATGAAATAGATATACCCATATCTACTCAAGTCATCCGTGAAGGTAAGAACATAACGATAAGCACCGCGCGATGCTACACTCATTGGTCCACACATATCGGTATGTATGATTTCCAATAAGTCCGTAGCTCGCTCCATCATACCAGAAAATGGAGTCTTAGTCATTTTACCCATCAGACATGCTTCGAATCTTTCAAGTGATTCGAAATCAAGTGATTCAAGAAGTCCATCGGAATGGAGTTTCTTCATATGCTTCACTCTGATATGACCAAGACGACAGTGCCACATATAGGTCGAGTTATCGCTCAGTTTCAAACGTTTAGCTTCAATGTTATTAATATGTGTATTTCCACTATAGAGATTCAATAAGAATAGACCATCTATCAAAGGTGCATGTGCATAAAACATATTACTCATATAAATCGAACAACCATTATTCTTGGACTTAAACAAGTAACTGTCTCGCAATAAACAAGATCCCGATATAATGTTCATGCTTAACGCAGGCACCAAATAACAATTATTTAAGTATAAAACTAATCCCGATGGTAGATGAAGAGGTAGCGTGCCGACCGCGATCACATCAACCTTTGATCCATTTCCAACGTGCATCGTCACCTCGTTCTTCGCTAGCTTCCGTTTATTCTGCAGCACCTGTTTCGAGTTACAAATATGAGCAACCGAACCAGTATCAAATACCCAGGCACGACTACGAGTACTAGTGAGATACACATCAATAACATGTATATCGGATATACCTTTCTTCTTGATGTTGCCGTTCTTCAAATCCGCCAAGTACTTTGGGCAATTCCGCTTCCAGTGACCTTCTCCCTTGCAGTAAAAGCACTCAGTATCAGGCTTAGGTCCAGCCTTAGTCTTCTTCACCGGTGCGGCAACTTTCTTACCGCCCTTCTTGAAGTTTCCCTTTTGCTTAGACTTGCCTTTCTTGAATTTGGTGGTCTTATTGACCATCAACACTTGGTGCTCTTTCTTGATCTCCACTTCTGCAGATTTCAACATGGAGAAGAGTTCTGGCAACTGCTTGTTCATGCTTTGCATATTGTAGTTCATCACAAAGTTCTTGTAACTTGGTGGCAGTGATTGGAGGACACAGTAAATCCCCAAAGCATTAGGAATCACTATACCCAAGCTTTGGAGTTTGTTTGCGTGCCCAGACATCTTAAGGACATGCTCACTGACGGAGCTGCCCTCTTACATCTTGCAGTTAAAGAATTTTTTAGAAGCCTCATAACTCTCAACTGCCGCGTGAGTCTCAAATATCAATTTGAGTTCACGGACAATATCATGTGGGTCATGGTTCTCAAACCTTTTCTGAAGCTCCGATTCCAAACCATACAAGATAGCACACTGAACTGTGGAGTACTGATTCTTCCGAGCGAGGTAAACGTTCTTTACTTCATCGGTAGCATCAGCTGCAGGCGGGTCACCCAGCGGTGCATCCAGCACATAGGTCAAATTACCAGCATTGAGGACAATCCTCAAATTGCGGAACCAATCCGTGAAGTTTCTTCCATTGTTTTTCAACTTTTCTTTCTCTAGGAACGCATTAAAATTGATGGTAGGGGCCGCCATTGATCTACAAAATATTTGCAATAGTTTAGACTAAGTTTATGACAAATTGAGTTCTAATTAATAGTTAAATTAATCTAGGTGAACTCCCACTCAAAACAATATCCCTCACATTGTTTTAGTGATCACACAAACCAAATCCACCACATCAAAACTGATCATCACGAGAGTTGATGTAGCTTCAATGGCGAACAATCGACATGTTCATCATATCTACTATATGATTCATGCTTTACCTTTCGGTGATCCGTGTTCCGAGACCATGTTTGTACATTCTAGGCTCGTCAATATCAAACCTTAGCTTCCGCATGAGCAAATCTGGCTTGCTCACGTTGTATACACTTGCAGAATCTAACACACCTGATCATCACGTGGTGCTTCAAAACAACAAGCTTTAGCAACGGTGCTTACTAAGGATGAACACTATAAAACTTGAAATTAATGTGCATGAGGGATCATCTTATAATGCTACCGTCGTTAACGAAGCAATACAAGAAGAATAAAGGATTAACATCACATGCAATTCATAATATGTGATATGATATGGCCTTTCTTCTTATTCTACCGATCTCCATCTTCAATCACGAACATGATCTCCATCATCACCGGCATAGCGTCAAGGTCAATGGCGCTGTTTCATGGTTGTCGTCCACCAGCTCCAACTATTACAACTACGCGGGTCTTAACAGAAAATAAAGACAACCATATGGCTCATGCCGGTTGCCAACTTACAATAAGGAACATTGCATACATCAGATATAATCACAATCATGGCCATATCACATCATAGCACACCCCTGCAAAACAAAGTTAGACGCCTCTAATTTTCTTTGCATATTTTACGTGGTTTGGGGCTTTCAATAAGTGTCAATCTAACTTACGAACAAGAACCACAACATTGATGTTTGAACTATCAAGTGCCCGTTGTAAATTGGATCTATACTATAATGGGAGAGACAAACACCCGCAAAGCCACTTATGCAATACAAGTTGCATGTTAAACGTGGAGCAAGTCTCATGAACGATGTCATGTAAGGTTAGCCCGGGCCGCTTCATCCCATCATACCGCAAGATGCAAAGTACACAAGAAGAAATTGATAATAAAATCACCACCGCCCACAATGACCATTGTGTTCTACTCGTGCAACAGATCTACATATAGACACGGCTCTGATACCACTATAGGGGTTCGTAGCATGGAAAACAAAAAAAAATTCTACCACATGCAAACAAACAAGCCAAGATCTATCTACTAGATTGTAGCAACGAGTCGATAGAGGAACTCACCCTCAAAGATTCCAAAGCGGTTAACGAGAGCAGATTCTCGTGGGTGATGTAGTCGTACTCTTGCCGATCTCAAGATCGCGTAGACGATCCTTCCAGCGTTGTGTTCCGGCAGCGCTTCCGCAGTCGGTCACACGTTCGGTACTCGATGAAGACCTTCCTATCCCTTGTTCCAGCAGGCAGCGGAGGTTGTAGCACTCTCCTCGTGATTCCGGCAGCACGACGGCGTGGTACCAGAAGTAGAGGGGAGATCTCGCAGGGCTTCGCCTTAAGACGGAGCGAGTATGGTGGACTATGAGAGAGGCCTTGGCGATCTAGGGTTTAGAGGCACCAAGGGAGGAGGCTAGGCCAGCGGCTAGGGCTTGGGGAGAGCCCCAACTCGGCGGCTAGGGCAAACCCTAGGGCGGCGGCGACTCGTGGTGGCCGGCGGCTAGGGCTAGGGTTTTGGTGGAGAGAGGTGTAGGGAAGACGGGCACCCCTTCCCCTCCTTTTATAGGTGGGAGGGCGCCGGCCAAGGGGAGGGAGTCCTCCCCCAAGTTGGCCTCCTTGGCCGGCGGGTGGAGGGAGAGGAACTCCTCCCCAAGTAGGTTTCCTACTCTCCTCCCACCAAGCAAAACTGCCGTTTGACTTTTCAAAACTAGGGTTTGATTTATTCCTTTATTTTGCTCAGCCATGATACCTAGTACATGATGCAACCATTCCACATTGTCATGACACATTCATGTACCATTCCCCTCCGGAGTGCCGGACCTTCCGGAACCTTCTAGAACATTCCTGATGAAAACACCGGAATCATTCCCCAACTCCGAAATAGTACTTTCCTTATATGAATCTTATTCTCCGGATCTCCTCGTGATATCCCGGATCCCATCCGAGACTCCGAACAACATTCGGTCTCTTACTCATCATTCCATAACTACTCAACAACATTGAATCCTTAAATGTGTCTCCCTAGGGTTCGTGAATTATGCGGACATGGTCGAGACACTTCTCCAATCAATAACCAATAGAGGAATCTGGAAATTCATATGGCTCCCGCATATTTCTACGATTACTTTGCGATCGAATGAACCACTTACATATGATACCAATTTCCCTTTGTCTCATGATGGTTTACTTATCCGAGGTTTTGATCGTCGGTATCTCTGCATACCTAGTTCAACCTCGTTACCGATAAGTACTCTTTTCTCATTCCCGTGGTATGTGATCCCTTGTGAGCCAGTCACATGATTGCAAGCTAATTGGATGACATTCCACCAAGAGGGCACAGAGTATATCTATTCGTCATATGGATGGACAAATCCCACTCTTGATCCATGTGTCTCAACCCATACTTTCCGAATACTCAATGCCACCTTTATAGCCACCCAGTTACGGTGTGGTGTTTGATGTCATCAAAGAATCCTTCCGGTGATGGTGATAAGCATGATCTCATGGTCGAAGGAATTAGGTTACTATGTATTAGAAAGCTTATAGCAATTGAACTATTAAAATGACTTGATCTTTATGCTACGCTTATCTATAGGAGTATGTCCATCATACCATTCTCCTAACGATATGATCTTGTTGTTAATAACATCTCAATGTTCATGATAGGGAAACCACAATCATCTATTAACCAACAAGCTAGTATTATGAAGAGGCTTTACTAGGGACTCTAATTTAGTTTACAAATCACACAAGTATTAATGTTTCCTGGTCTATACTATTATAGCATGAATGTAAACATTTATCATAAACACAAAGATATAATAATAACTACATTTATTATTGCCTCTAGGGCATATCTCCAACACTATGAAATCCCTAATTGGAAATGTTGTCGATCTGAGAACTTTCCACTGTCAAGATGTTTATACTTACAGTGATTCTATCTGTAAGTGCTTACTGCATTTATAATGGTTGGCTTGTATGAGAATATACATACTGAATATAATCATTACATGTTAATTATTATCTGTGGATGTATAGATAAGTTTGATATTGATTCCTAGCATTTGGCTTCAGGAAGATGATATTTAGTGTCTTGTCCCTTTTTATTTGTGAGATCTAAGTAAAGATTGGTATTAGCTTGTTAGAACTTATCCTTGTGATACCATTATAAACTGGCACACAAGTGATTGGGTCCTATTCCTGAGCTTAGCTCTAACAATGCTTGTGATTAATATTGGCAAGATAAAATGAAAGCTTCTTTTAACTCTCCTGCCTATGATGTTGGTCTGAGGCTCTAGGATTTTAAGTCCTAGTTAGTTGAGCAAATAGTTTGTTTTTATCTTGCAAGATTAGAGGTGCTACTCCCTCTAGGAGATGTGCCCCGGTCTGATAAGAATAAAGGAAGAATTATTTAAGTTGCATATGCTAACACCAAACTCTGTGAGGCTGGTCTGAGAGATTGGTGCTTTTGGCTTAGTTTGATTTTTGATCTTTATACTTGAAATCTCTAGGATAGATTCACCTCACTTGGGTGATTATTGAGAGATTGTTTCATAAAACAACACATGCTTCTGTCTAGATAATATGATTAGATCATGTGATGGTTTTATGATACTCACCACAAAAACTGATGATTATGGAATTGGGTGGTGATGTTGATCTTGCTTATTAGATCTTTTCCTTCACCTCTGATGTTGTTCTTGTCTTGTTGAGCTCTTGTGCTTAACCTTGAGCTAGCCTGCTCCTCCTAGCTCCTGGACTTGGCCTTGTCGTCCACCTGATCCTTCCCCCTCCTTATTTCACCATTTGGTGATGTTTGGTTGATCTTTGGTGGTTTTGTTTGGCTGCTGGTTGCTGTGCTTGGTTTAGCTGCTGGCTGCCGAGCTTGATGTGTATGGACAAGAAATGGTGTTGTGGTGCTTCCCACGGTTGTACTGAGCAGTTTTGTTTATATGGCATGTTGTTGTTGTGCTGACAGCACACACCATGCATTTAGGTGTGTGTGTGCTGCCTGTGTGCTTGCTGCACCTTGTGGATATGCTCAGGGACTTAAGAGTTACTTTGATCTGATTACTTTTACCTGGCTGGTGAAACTTGCCCCTCCTTGCTGTCATTTGACTTTTTGGCTTAAAATTTATGAAAGATAGATTCTTTCGTATTGGTGAAACTTGCCCCTTTTATAAATTACTCAGTGATGAATCTTGATCGGTGGACTTCACTAACAAGTCTGAGAGTAAAACAATACTAACCCTAACCTTCTTTATTTTTTTATCAGTGTTTATTTTGCAGGTATAGATTTGAAGATGAAGATTTTAGTTTAGGTTTTCTTTATAGAATAGTTAATGTAATCTTCTTTATTATTTTGTAATTTTTATTTTATTATTTGGTAATAAAGATTATATTATTATCAATAAAGAAATATTCTTATTCTTTATTTATTTGCTATTGTGAAGGTTGTGGATAATTTCAATAAGTTACATTTTTGTAACTTATTTATTGAATGAAAATATGAAATAGATATTCATATTCTTAATTGTTTTCTTTAGAGTTATATTGATTATCTCTTAATTAAATCAAGATTCAAACCTTATTCATAAATCATTTGAATTATAATTCAATCAGTCAAGTTTAAAATTCAAATTCATTTTCCAAAACACATAAATCCTCAAAGATCGTATCAAAGTCTATAGCAATCATCCTTTAAGACTAAACCTAATCTCAAAGTATGAAAGAAACCTTGATCACTTTAGATTTTTATTTGGCGAAAAATTTACCCACATTTTCATAGATGAATGCATGCAACATTTCAAATTCCTAAATCTACCCTTCGTTGGTTCCTAAATGCTGGGATGTTACAAGGTGTCGTTGCCGCCTTGCCATGGACGAACATGTCACAATGGTATCTGGTTGCATAAGTTATCTCTGGCATTATTCTTGCCAAGACAGTAATTTATTGACATCTATCGCCTTCCTTCCACGATAAGATTCTCACTAGGGACTTGACATGATTATCACTCTCCTCATCGATAGGCCTCTTCTGTATTGTTGTATTTCAACATAGGGATGATAGTGAAGAAATAGGACAATAAAACGTCGTCTACAATCGGCGTGACGACACTGCTCATCTCAGCGGCATTATTCATTTTCCTTTGGCGTTCATGGCCTTGAGGCCCAAGCTGTAGAGCGTGGTGGCAGATGGCATGGCCACTTCGCCGGAGTACACCAGTACTAAAGGCGTTGACAAGGCTGTTTTAGCATGAGAATTACTTTGGCATTCATATTTAGATGTGAGTGCTACGTGGAGTATTCAGAATTGTTTTCCAACTGAATACCAAAAGTCAGCCTTAATTTGGGGAAGCATCGGATGAATTCCATATGTACTGATAGTATAAATGGGTGCACGACTTATTCACAAAAAATGGATGGGCGCACGGCATGTGCAAAGGCAAGCTGCGAGCATGCGTGATTGCTTTCCAAAAATAGCATAATACTCCTTTAATTATTCCTTCATTTTCTTTTAATTTCTGTGATTGTGGTGATCCATTAATTGTTAGACATTTATAAGCTTTCCTAATTTTTGGTTACCAATTAAAGCCACACGCATGGCAGTGGGCGATCTGAAGGCTATGGTTCTCCTAGTGTTTGATGGTTGTGTTTAACGGTGGTGATTGTCCCAATGTTTGATGCCAAAGTGAGCCACCAACTCCCATTTAATAGTAAAGATAAATATTCTTTGGCTCCCCTTATGTCGAATCAATAAATTGGGTTTAATTTCCCTCAAAGACTATTGCGATCCCCTATACTTATGGTTCATCACCTTGTCAGGGTTGTGCGAGCAAGGAGTTCTTCACCGCGGAGTGCTATCGCGCTGTGGGATTTGGAGCCGGGAGATCTACTTCTGCAATCTCGGCTGGATCGTAGAGAAGTGGGGGTCATCATCAAGCATCGTACATGTGTGACTCCCTCTGGCGGCACCGTGCTTTCGGTGCTATGAGTTGTCGGGGAGCCACATGACTCCGTGACCTCGAGGTCAGCGTTAGGGCGTCTTCTTCATCCACGTTCCTCGTGGTACGTTAACCACGCTCGGTATTCAAAGGTATAAATATCGTATCCCCTCCTGTATTGCATTACTAGTAGATAGATCCTGGCATTAGGGTTTCAAGCGTAGGAATTTTTTTGTTTTCTGCCCTTAAACCCCAATAGTGGTATTAGAGTTGATCTATGCATAGTACTGCGGGTGTCCTTCTCTTTCAATAGTTGATATAGCATTTACAAAGGAGGGCCCACAAAGGAGGTTAGTAGAGACAATTCTTCAATCCGGTGTTGTGGTTGAAGTTCGTAGGTAAGAAACAGTTCTTGCGCGAAAGCCCATACAGCCATGTAAAACTTGCAAAAGATAAAGTAGAGGCGTATAACTTTGTTTTGCAGGGTGATGACCCACAAGTGTAGGGCATCGCAACAGTCTTTGCGGGTAGTATTACCCAATTTATTGATTCGACACAAGGAGAGACAAATAATACTTGAAAGACTTAACAACTGAGTTGTTAGTTCAGCTGCACCTGGAAATAGTTCTTGCTCACAGAAGTTTATCAGTAGCAACAGTTTGTAGTAGCAACAGCAGAGCAACAACAATAGTGGAACAAGAGCAGTAGTAACAGTAAACAGTGGGACTCGAGTGCGGTAGGCATAGGGATGGATGGACGGGCGTTGCATGCACGAGTCTAAACATGTAACCTCAAGATCTAGGGCATTGCAGATAAATAATAACAAGCATCCAAGTACTAAACAATCCTAGACATGTGCTCCATATATAGTCATACGTGCTTGCAATGAGAACTTGCACAACATCTTCTGCCTAGCCATCACGTGGCAGCGGGGCCTCTAGGGAACTACTGGCAATTAAGGTGCTCCTTTTAATAGAGCACCGGAGCAAAGCATTAACACTCCGTGAACACGCGTGATCCTCACATCACAGCCATCCCCTCCGGTTGTCCCAATCATTGTCACTTTGGGGCCTTTGGATCCATACAATGATATGTGTACACAACTTCAGATAAGACCACAAATAATATTATAATAATGATTCAATAATAAGTTCAGATCTAAGATCATGGCACTCGGGCCCTAGTGACAAGCATTAAGCACAACAAGTTGCAACAAAGTCAAATAGAACTAATAGAGATACTAGGCACTATGCCCTAACAGATCTTATTCGATTACATGATAGAACTCATCCAATCCCTACCATCCCCAAGCC
Organism: Avena sativa; assembly: GCA_916181665.1. Classification (NCBI taxonomy): domain Eukaryota; kingdom Viridiplantae; phylum Streptophyta; class Magnoliopsida; order Poales; family Poaceae; genus Avena; species Avena sativa. Next base: position 449,126,418 of record OV702285.1, read on the forward strand.
TATAGCGGGGGATTACTCACTCATGGACGAGGGAAACATTGATGGTTGATGGAGATGCGTTGGTGATGATGATGGCGATGATCCTCTCCAAATTCCCCACCCCGGCAAGGTGCCAGAACGGAGTTTCTGGATCTGAATCTTGGTTTCTGATGGCGGCGGCGTAGCGGAACTCTTTCTGGAAAACTATCCAACCCCCCTCGGTTTTTAGGTCGAGAGGCAAGTTATAGGCGCAAAGGGAGCCCGAGGGGGTGCCTGGGGTGGCTGCACCCCCCTAGGCGCGGCCACAGGTGGGCCCGAGCTTGGCAGGGGTGTGGGCCCCCCAAGCCCCTTATCCGTCTCGTCTTCTGGCTCCGTGGATCTTCTGGTGAAATATAATCTTTGGCATATTTTCCGGGATTTTTCCTGATAGTTCATTTTCTGCACAAAAACTAGACACCAAGGTAATTATGGTGAAAACAGCGTCAGTCTGTGTTAGTTGCATCCAATTCACACAAGTTTCGAGGAGAAACAATAGCAAAAGTGTTCGGGAAAGTAGATACGTTTTGGACATATCAACTCCCCCCAAGCTTAGATTATTGCTTGTCCTCAAGCAATTCAGTTGAAAACTGAGTGCGATAAAAGAACTTTCACGAACACATTTGCTTCACATGATGTAAATATTCTCAGCATAGGAGTAGACGCTTAGTCAATTCATAATAAAGAGTATGCAACTAATTCTACTCAATAGTCATTGCAAGCTATGAAGAGAAACCAACTCAATAATAATAATAAGTAGCATGAAACATAAACATAAGCAACATTGCAATGTTCATAATAAGGTATGATAGAGTGGTATCTCGCTTTCCTTTGTTTGTAGAGCACAATATAAATGCCAAGGCACCTCTGAAGTTCAAGTGAAGACTAGAGATAAAGATATCAGAGATACAAGCATCAAAGTCATGATATAATTAATCAAGTTTTGGAACAAACACGAGAATGACAACTATGCTCTCAAGAAGGTGCTCATAGAATAAGTGGTGACTCAACAAGGTTGTGAAAAGGTTTTGTAAAGTTTGAAAGGCTTCCAAATGCTGAAAGGAAGGTACTCATTAGCTTTGAGCTCTCATTACCCCTATCATAGGCATCTTTATATGGTTAAGGTGAAAGTGAGGTCCAATCTGAGTTATATGCTTGACAGACCATAGACTGGAAATTCCAAGTCCCTTGAGTATGAGGGCCGCTTAGCATGCTACTCAACTTTGGTTACCTGTAAGTTCTTGTCATTGTAAATACATTCATATCATAGAGAACCTCCAACGGGGTACCCCTTGCACATGATACAAGAGCGATCCCGTGATCAAAATAACCAGGCAAGCAGATAATGAGCATCTCAGCGATATTTTTATTTACTACATGCATAGTTTTTATTGAGGATGCTTCATAAATGCTCATTATAGTGATGCTGCAAGTTTCCACCATGATTAGGCATGGCTTAGGATAGCAGCCCACACGTTTATCTAACACAATTTATAGACTCCATGAACTCACAAACTCCCTTTTTATTTCACACCGACGACATCCGCAAACAAAAGAGCAAGGTAACAACTGGATGAGATATCCATAAAGTGTTGAAAGCGTTCCCCGTGACAGCATGGTTCTGCTAACTCCCAGCATATAATTTGCAAGCATATAACTTTCATGGATAGGTCACAATGGTTCAGGATTATTAAGCGCAAGTAATAAAGTGTGCCATCAAGTTCATGAGAGCTTTACTAACTAACTTTCTCAAAATAGACAAACATTTTATTTGGAAGAAAACACGGTATATAGAATATGCACTAAAGTAGCAAATGATGTTAATAGGTAGGTATGGTGGACACTATCGGCAATATTGGTTTTGGGAGTTGGAAGAACATGTAGAGCACACACTCAGTGCAAGTGAAGGCTAGCAATAGAGAGGGAGCAACAAACGAGAGAGCAATATTTGTCATAATCATGCTTGCAACAAAACATGACTAATTATGGCATGATAGTGACACAAGCGCTCTGAGGCAAAATAAATCACCAAGGCTTACTAACTATTGTTTAGTCATATGAATGTGTGAGCATGTGCCAAGTCGATCCACATGAACAGTCAGAGGAGGATACCACAATATCATACCAAAATATGAATAAAACAATGCAAGCAAACATTCATATGACATGCTACAAACTATGAACAAGATGGAGCTAATCACAAGCAAGCAAGAACTACTAAGCATCCATAATGACATACACCTTACACAAACAGGCTAAGCATGCTCACAATGATGAGTATATGTACAAAAATGGAAACAAATAGAGTTCGTTACCAGCCTCTTACCACTCCTCAAGTTGCCTTAATCTTCATTATTGCCCTTCACTTGTGTGACTTGAATAATAACATGAAACCAAAATCTACTGAGGACGGCTGAACCCTGCAAAGAACTCACAAAACCAAAGAAGAACAACAAATATTTTTGGTTTTTTTGATTTTTTAAAGAAAGCAAACAAAGCAAAAACAACAAAACAAACACAAACCAACAAAGCAAAAGGCAAACCAAACAAGAAGAAAACAAAGCAAAATCTTTTTGGATTTTTCTTTTAAGGCAAACCAAAACAAAGAAACAAACCAAGAGAAACAATGAAAATATTTTTGGTATTTTTGTGTTTTTGAGAAATAAGCAACAAAAACCAAAAAGAAAGCGAAACAATGGATATACAAAGAACCAACAAAACATGATATACATATGAGTGTGATGTCGGTATACCTCCCCCCAAGCTTAGGCTTTTGTCCTAAGTGGGGCTCAATCCCATGGTGCCTAAGTAGATGCACCTCCGTAGTATGACGAGGAGTCTCCCTCATTGTGGTACGAGCTCGAGGACTCCCCTGTGTAGTGTACAACGGGGTCATATGAGGGCGCTTCCTCCTGATAGTGCCCATGGAAGTTAAGAAAGCGCAGCTTGTCGTACATCTCCTCCTTGGAGCGTGACAAAGATCCCTGAGAAATACTGAACAAAGTGGTTTGGGGGAGAGGGATCTCTCTCTTCCCCGTCAATAAACAACATTCTATAAACCAAGTTCTCAAGGGTAGAGCTAGTGGTGACAAAGTGATGCACCTTCATGGCAGCAAGATCAAGCCCCTCAGGAGCCAAGACTGTATCATTTGGATCAACAACAATGTCCAAGGCAGCAGCAACACGCGTAGCAATAATTCCCCCATAAATGGGTCCCTTAGCAGTTAAGCGACAAGCAATGAGGGAACCAAGATTATACTTGGTTTCATTGTTGAGCGCAGCAGCTAAGAAAGCCAAATGATAGCTGGAAATATTACTAGTGTTCTCCTTACCAAGAACACTAGTGGCAAGATAATAAGCGAAGTACCTGATGGCTGGAAGCTGAATGTTTCTTATCTTTCCCCGTTGAGCTCTACGGTTATCATCATTGGTTATTCCACGACAGAGCTCCAACAAATCAGCGGGTTGAGCTGGAATCTTCTTTGCTGACCCAGATGTACCAAGTCCCAGAGCCCCACAAAATTTCTTCAATGACATATGGTAAGACCTGCCATAAACTTTGAAAGAAACATCTGGATGGAACACGCTGTTAGTAAAGGAGAAGCTCTCCACAACTGTTTTAGTGAGCATAGCATATTGCGCGCTCTCATCCTGCATAAGGCTTGTTAGTCCAGCCCTCCGAACCAAGGTCATAAAATCATCAAGAATCCCAGCATCCCACAAGAAGGTTTGGCAAGGAAAGGTGGAGGGGTGCGCATCCCCCTCATCTCCCTCGTCACCAAATCGCTGAGTAATGAGATCCACATTGTATGAGGGCCTGACACTAGTGGATGATCTTGGAAGCCTTTCCCTTCTAGGTGCATCACCCTTAAATATTTAACCAAATTTGTGGTGGTCCATGACCTCCCTTTTCTGAAATTTTAGACAAGCATCAAACCAAGTGATTTCCAAGTTGATAAATGATGAGCAACTACTATAAGAACTTGCTAGAGGGCTACACATGCAACAAAATGAAATTTCTAAGCAAAGAACAAGCATGCAAGCTCAAACAACCTGACACCTATAGCAGCAAAATACTCAAGATACAATGTACCAATCACAAATCTAATTGGACAAGTGGAGGAGGCACATACCAAGGAGCAATCCCTCCAAAAATCAGCAGCAAATATGGGCTGAGCAAGGAGATCGAAAATCGCGAGCAAGAACATGAAGAACTCAAGCTTGAGCAAGTTTTCTGGTGTTTTTTAGGAGAGAGAAAGAAGGTGGCTTTGAGAAGGCAGCCTGGAGGGGCCCAGGTGGGCAAAACCCCCCCTAGGCGCCACCCCTAGGTAGGCCACGCCTACCATGGGTGTGGTGGCCTAGGGTGGCCCCCTGGGTTACTCCAGGTGTCCCTCTGCCCCTTTTTTCGAGGAAAAAAATATTTTGAAATTTTCTGGGATTTTTCGGGAAACTTTATTTTTGGCCAATTTCCAGGGTATGAAAATTGATTTTCTCGCAGAAACAGCTTTTTTCAGAAGAAGGAAAAGCAAACAAAAGCCAAACTACAGAAGTTCTAAGACACTGTAACAAGCAAACAACTAGCAAAACTAAAGCTAAAAGCAAAGACTAGGAAGGATAAAAGTAAAAGAAAGCAAGTATAACCATAGTGTAAACACTATTTTGTTCATTAAAATCCTTATGTTAACAAGGTTGATCAAGTCTTGTTACCAAAACAATCTTATATGAAACAAAACTTTGCATTCCACAAGGTGTTTATGTTACCTCATACTTGATAGCAATGGTCCCAATCATAATAGTTTCAAAATTTTCTTGTGGAATGGGACAATATATTTCTCCAACCTTGATGCCCCCAATATTTTCAATGGAATTGAGGCAATAGCTCTTAGCAACTTTCTTGGGGAAATAGACAGTATGCTCTTTGTCATTAATATTGAATGTTACTTTACCTTGATTACAATTGATGACAGCACTTGCAGTGTTAATAAAAGGTCTCCCAAGAATAATAGACATATTATCATCTTTAGGCATTTTAAGCACAACAAAATCAGTTAGAACCAAGCAATTATGAGCAACTTGGACAAGAACATCCTCACATATACCAACAGGAATAGTAGTTGACTTATCAGCCATTTGCAAAGATATATCAGTTGGTATCAACTTTTCTAGCTGGAGTTCCTTATAGAGAGAAAAAGGCATAACACTAACTCCAGGTCCTAAACCACATAAAGCAGTTCTAACATAATTATTCTTAATAGAGCAAGGAATAATTGGTATACCTGGATCACCAAGTTTCTTTGGAACCTTACCATTGAAGGATTAATTAGCAAGAAAACTAGAAATCTCCTCATTAGGAATCTTCCTTTTATTAGAGACAATATCCTTCATATACTTTGCATAAGGAGGCAACTTAATAGCATCAGTCAAAGGAATTTGCAAGAATAAAGGCTTCATCCACTCACAAAACTTGTTGTAGTGTTCTTCCTCCTTTGACTTGTGTTTCTTACCTGGAAAAGGCATAGGTTTCTGCACCCAAGGTTCTCTCTTTACCATGTTTATTAGCAATAAAATCTTCCTTAGTGTACCTAGTGTTCTTAGTGTGCTTTTCAGGTTCTTCCTCAACTTCTTCATTATAAGGAGCATCATTTTTATCATTACCACTCTCAGTTTCAACATCAGAGACAGATATACTATTAGGATCTACAGCAGGTTCAAGTGGTTCCTCAACTATTTTGTGTTTCTTTTTCTTTCTCTTACAAGGACTACCGCTATATTCACCTTGCTGAGAGTCCTGCTCAATTCTTTTAGGGTGTCCTTCAGGATATAAAGGATCTTGTGTAGCTATACCACTCCTAGTTCTAATTCCATAAGCATGTTTATCTCATGAGGCATTAACTAACATATCCTTTTGTACCTTAGCAAGTTGATCAAGTTGAGTTTGAACCATTTGAAAGTGTTTACAAAGCATTTTAATATCATTTGAAGTTATTTCCACAATATCTTTCAACTCTTTAATAGCTCTAGAGTTTTACAATAAATGATTCTGAACTTGTTTATTAAAATTACCTTGCTTAACAATAAAAATGTCAAGTTCCTCTAAACATTGATCAGGAGGCTTACCATAAGGAATATCACCTTCATCAAAGTGTTGGAGAGAGTATACCTCAATAGTAGATGAGTGGGGAATTGGCTTTCATAATTCTTTTATAGGAGGTAGATTCTTCACATCTTCAGCTCTAATACCTTTCTCCTTTAGATATTTCTTAGATTCCTTCATCACTTCATCATTTAATGCAATAATTCCTCTCTTCTTTGGTGTTGGTATTGGAACTGGTTCTGGAACAACTGGTTCAGGAGTAATAGGCTCAAGTGTATTCAGCTCAGTTGAAGTCCAATCATCATAATTCTTGCTTATTTTAGCCATTAATTCTTCAGCATCTATAGGAGTTCTTTTCTTGAAAACACAATCAACAAAGCTATCTAGGTATGTCCTAGAATCATCAGTTAGTCCATTATAATAAATACAAGGTAGCTCATTCTTACGTATTGGACATCCAGGATGTGCATGAATCTGTTGGAGATATGCCCAAGAGGAAATAATAAAGTGGTTATTATCATATCTTCACACTTATGATAAATGTTTACATACCATGCTATAATTGTATTAACCGGAAACATTAATACTTGTGTGATTTGTAAACTAAAATAAGAGTCCCTAGTAAAGCCTCTTGTTAAACTAGCTTGTTGGTTAATATATGATCATGGTTTCCTGATCATGAACATAGAGATGTTATTAACAACAGGATCATATCGTTAGGAGAATGATATGGTGGACATACTCCTATAGATAAGCGTAGCATAAAGATCAAGTCATTTCAATAGTTCAATTGCTATATGCTTTCTGATACATAGTAACCTAATTCCTTCGACCATGAGATCATGCATATCACCTTTACCGGATGGATGCTTTGATGACATCAAACACCACACCGTAACTGGGTGGCTATAAAGGTGGCATTGAGTGTTCGGAAAGTATTGGTTGAAACACATGGATCAAGAGTGGGATTTGTCCATCCATATGACGGATAGATATACTCTGGGCCCTCTCGGTGGAATGTCATCCAATTGGCTTGCAAGCATGTGACTGGCTCACAAGGGATCACATATCACGGGAACGATAAAAGAGTACTTATTGGTAACGAGGTTGAACTAGGTATGCAGAGATACCGACGATCATAACCTCGGATAAGTAAACTATCGTGAGACAAAGGGAAATTGGTATCGTATGTAAGTGGTTCATTCGATCGCAAAGTAATCGTAGAAATATGTGGGAGCCATATGAATTTCCAGATTCCTCTATTGGTTATTGTTCGGAGAAGTGTCTCGATCATGTCCGCATAATTCACGAACCGTAGGGAGACACACTTAAGGATTCGACGTTGTTTTGAGTAGTTATGGTATTATGAGAAAGAGACCGAATGTTGTTCGGAGTCTCGGATGGGATCCGGGATATCACGAGGTGATCCGGAATGGTCCGGAGAATAAGATTCATATAAGGAAAGTCCCGTTTCGAATGATTCCGGTGTTTTCATCGGGAATGTTCTAGAAGGTTCCGGATTGTCCGGCACTCCGGGGGGGGGAGGGTACATGAATGTGCCATTACATATTGAATGATTGCATCATGTACTAAGTGTTCTTGCTGTTCCAAATAAAGGATTAAATTGAATCCTAAAACAGAAAAGTCAAATGGCCAGTTTAAAAGTCAAACGGCTAAAACAGGAAACTGTGGGAAACAAGCAAGAGGTGGTTGGAACCGACTTGGGGGAGGAGTCCCTCCAAGCCGGCGCGCCAACCAAGGCCGACTTGGGGAGGGACTCCCCTCCCCTTGGCCGCCCCTCCCACCTATAAAAGGAGGGGCAGGGCCTCCTCCTCTAGACACACAAGTTCCTATCCTCTAATCTCCGGTTTAGAGCCGTTTTGGTTTAGAGCTTCTAATTGCTCTAGCCTTCGGTTTAGAGCCTTCTAATTGGTGTGTCTAAACCCTAGACCACTAATAGCTCTCTCTCATACTCCACCATACTCGCTCCAGCTTAAGGCGAAGCCCTGCGGGATCTCCCCTCTACTTCCGGTACCACGCCGTTGTGCTGCCGGAATCGCGAGGAGAGTGCTACAACCTCCGCTGCCTGCTGGAACAAGGGAGAGGAAGGTCTTCGTCGAGTACCGAATGTGTGACCGACTGCGGGAGCGCTGCCGGAACGTGGCGCCGGAAGGATCGTCTACGCGATCTTGAGATCGGAAAGAGTACGACTACATCACCCACGAGAATCTGCTCTCGTTAACCGCTTTGGAATCTTCGAGGGTAAGTTATTCCATCGACTCGTTGCTACAATCTAGTAGATAGATCTTGGCTTGTTTGTTTGTATGCGATAGAAAATTTTTGTTTTCCATGCTACGAACCCCTACAGTGGTATCAGAGCCGTGTCTATATGTAGATTTGTTGCACGAGTAGAACACAATGGTCATTGTGGGCGTTGATGCTTTTATTGTCGATTGCTTCTTGTGTACTTTGCATCTTGCGGTATGTTGGGATGAAGCGGCCCGGGCTAACCTTACATGACATCGTTCATGAGACTTGCTCCACGCTTGACATGCAACTTGTATTGCATAAGTGGCTTTGTGGGTGCCTGTTTCTCCTAGCATAGTTAAGATCCAATTTACAACGGGTGATTAACAATACTAGTATCAATGTTGTGGTTCTTGTTCGTAAGTTAGAACGACACTTATTGAAAGCCCCAAACCACGTAAAATATGCAAAGAAAGTAGAGGCGTCTAACTTTGTTTTGCAGGGGTGTGCTGTGATGTGATATGGCCATGATTGTGATTTTATATGATGTATGCAATGTTCCTTATTGTAAGTTGGCAACCGGCAGGAGCCATATGGTTGTCTTTAATTTATGTTAAGACCCGCGTGTCTATTCAAATTAGTTGTAATAGTTGAAGCCGGTGGACGACAACCATGGAGAAGCGTCATTGACCTTGATGCAATGCCGATGATGATGGAGATCATGTTCGTGCTTGAAGATGGAGATCGTAAGCACAAAGAAGAAAGGCCATATCATATCACATATTATTGAATTGCATGTGATGTTAATCCTTTATACATCTTGTATTGCTTAGTAGACGACGGTAGCATTATAAGATGATCCCTCATGCACATGAATTTCAAGTCATAAAGTGTTCACCCTTAGTTAGCACCGTTGCTAAAGCTTGTTGTTTCGAAGCACCACGTGATGATCGGCTGTGTTAGATTCTGCAAGTGTATACAACGTGAGCAAGCCAGATTTGCTCATGCAGAAACTAAGGTTTGATCTTGACGAGCCTAGCATGTACAGACATGGCCTCAGGAACACGGATTACCGAAAGGTAGAGCATGAGTCATATAGTAGATATGATGAACATGTTGATTGTTCGCCATTGAAGTTATATCAACTCTCGTGATGATCGGTTTTGATGTGGTGGATTTGGTTCGTGTGATCACTAAAACAATGTGAGGGATATTGTTTTGAGTGGGAGTTCACCAAGATTAATTTAATTATTAATTAGAACTCAATTTATCATAAACTAAATCAAAGTGAATTTGCATAGTTGTTGTAGTCATTGGCATCCGTTTACCACCTTGCGCTTAGTTATAATTGAGATGATAGAACTATAGAATTCTGGTTAGATACTTTACGAACTGGTATCGTATTGTTTTAAGTGTTAATCTAAAGTTTAAAAGTCCTATTGCAAACTTTCAGTAAGTTCCGGTTACTCCATGAAGTTTAATAATTAGTATTAAATCAAGAGTAACAATTCCAAGTGTTAGTATATAAGTATCATGTTTGTATCCATGATTCTTGATATTCAAAGGATTCTCTTAATATCAAGGTTATCTAGGATCTGAAAGAGTTGTTTCAGAAACCATGATGTGTGGAAAATATTGTGATATCTGAAACGAAGTATTGGTTACAACATGATAGAGTATAATATGGCAAAAGTCATGTTCTCATATTTGATGAGAATTTGCAAAAGGTTGGAGACACTAGTTGTCCTAATCCTCCAAAAGGTTTTGGAGAGCAACATTATACTTGCGATTCACCGTTACAAGCTAAAAGTAGCTTGATCATGGATAAATCCATGATGAGGGTGAATATTTGATGTAGGTAAGATGTTTACTACACCAAGAGATTACTAAAGAAAGGAATTTGAAAGAACACCAAACATTTGATGATAGGTGATCTACTTCAAAGTGCAAGTCCAAAGACATTGGTATTTAATTATACATGCTTTGGATTATGTGTCATATGTTTGACTCCACTATTGATGTTGATAGATTCTTTCAAACAGAAAAGGAAATACTGAAAGAGAATCTCATAAATATATGGCAGAAAAGAAAAGACTAGAATTGTTCAGTTTAAGTATATAGATGATATACATGTTATGGCTATATTCTTTGCTTATTAAACAATGTGGTTCTTAAGTATTTGATACTGAATTTGTTGGTGTGAATCGTCATACGAAACAACACAATTCATGAACTACAATGGCCTAAGTAACTAGCAAAAGAATATGTGATGATGTTCATCGAGAACAAATAAAAGGTTATTGTGTTGCTCGTTAAACATCAAAGCTTGCCTTCAAGATTTGTTTTATCAGGTATTATGAGAACAAAAGGGTTGTTCAATTAATTGCCGTAATCCATAAAAGATGGATGATTCACAAAATCTTGTTGGAGAAATCACATCCATAAAACTAGTGCTAAAAATTTCGAAGGACAAATTGATTGAAAGATCAATTAGGAAGTGACATCGCCGTTTAAATTATATTGGAAAGAAAACATGAAGAAACTCCATGTGGATGGAATTTTGGAGTTTTTGATTTTTGATCAAATGACGGTTGTGAAACTTTCCTAGAGATAATTAAAACTTCATTCATAGGCCAAAAGGGAACGAATGACTAGCTTATTGGAACTTGTACATATTGTTGTACGAAATCCATTATGTGTAGTCAAAAGCGATGGATTTCAACTTCATATGCTTTCTCCGAAAATTTGAGTGAATATATGAATATTTACTTAATAAGGATAAAGTATGAAACACTTGAAAAGTTCAAAGACTTTCAAGATGAAGTGCAAAATCATTGTAACAAGAATATAAATAGTTTATGATAAGATCATAAAGGAAGATATTTGAGTTACAAGTTTAGCATAATACCTAAGATTTAAGGAATCGTTCCGTGGATTTGCATTTTTCCGAAAAACACCATAAGAGTATGGAGCGTTCGAGATATGTAATTAAACCTTGTTTGACATGGTAAGATCGAAGGTGTAATTCATAAAACTGCCATTATATTTTAAAGATTAAAAGCTTTAGAGATTACCGTTTTTCCACTGAAAAGAGCTTCATCATAATCCGTTGAATTGACACCATATAAAGTTATGGTTTGGGATAAAACCCAAGTTGTCCTTTCTTAAACATTGGTATGCTATGCATAAGAAAGATGTGTGCAACCAAAGTCGGATGAACCTGTCTTTGTATAAACTGTTAAGTATTCCTCCATAACACCGGAGACAAAAGTGTTTGTCACTTAGAACGTCAAGTTTCTTTGAGAAGGAATTTTTTCGTGAAGAGATAAGTGGGAGGACAATATAACTTTGATAAGGTTAAAAGAACCTTAGCTATATGTGCAAAGTTGCGCAGCACCGAAAAGTGTTCCGGAGGCAGCAACAATGCTCATGGCTCACGTGCCTCAAAGGTTGTGGTTACAGAGGTCAAAGTTTCTATTGAACCAAGTAGGTCGAGTAAACAATCAAATACCAAGAATTGAGGGTTGAATCATTATTTGAGAATAATGAACGTACTACATGCAAAGAAGCGATGATGGGACCTGACTCCATAAAATGGCTTGAAGCCATAAAATCCGTGATAGTTCCATACACGAGAAATCAAGTTTTGAACTTGAAGGACCCTCGAGAAAGGTGTAAGACCTTACAGTTGTGTTTGGATCTATAAAGAAATAGACATGGATGTTTCACATCTATGAAATAGTCGACATGTTGGGAAAGAGTTTACAACAATGTTCAAAGGTTGTATATGACAAGATTTGATCTTTCATAGCGATATTTAGTCTAGACGGATTAATGTAGCAGCCACTACATATAATTCTGTTATATGGTAGTTGAATAAACAAAACAAGTTCTTCTAATATAATTGTTACCTAGGACGTGTGCATGACACGGTCCATAGGGTTTTGTTAAATCAAAGGATGCTAAATGCATACGCAAACTTCAATGGTTGAAGTAAGCATTGCGGAGTTGGAATCTTCACTATGATGAAACTGTTAAAGGAGTTTAAATTCGTCGGAGATGATGAAGATGCTTGCATTTGCAAGAAATTAAGTGGGAGCGCTAAGACATATTTTCTAATACATTATGTGGAAGACATATTGTTGATTGGAAATAATGTATCTTTTATTAACACATATTAAGAATTTCATCCCGATGAAAGACTTAGGCAAAACCCAAATATTTGGCATCAATAGACGCTAATATGGTTGTGCCAGAAGTACATAGACAAGGTATTGAATGAGTTCAATACAGAAACTACAAGAGAGGTTCTTGTCGCACAGAAAGGATTGAATAAGTTCAATGTTGATGATATATTCAAGTGTATTAACATTTGGTAAAGTGAAACAAATAATCAAGTATAGATTGATACTTGATGTATAAAATCACAAAGAGTATTTATATCAATCATACTGTGATATGTACAAATCCAGATATGTCCTATGCTCTAAGTGTTGTGAGCATATACCAGAATGATTCGTAAGATGATCATTGGACAATAGTAAGGATATTCTTATGATCTTTTGGAAGAACTAAGAGTATAATATTTGTAGAAGTGACAAATAGATGGTTAGTTCATTGTAAAAGTACTACATTGATACTAGTTTTGTCACAAAGTACAAATTAAGTTTATCTCAATCTAAACTAAGGGTGGCACAATATAATGGAAAGTGAGTTCCATAATGGATTTGGATGAGTTCCAAAGTTAAGACATTGTGACAGATACTACAACAAAAGGCTAAGTATATGACTGCTATTTTAGTAGCAAAAGAGGGCATTTGTGTCAAGTAGTTTGTTATCAAACTAGGTGTAGTTCACAGTGGGATAATACTATGAAGATATATTGTGCGACAATATTATCAACATGTTTTAACCCCAAAGAGCTAAAGGTCACACCGAAAGACCAAATTTATACAAAGCCATCTCATTAGAGAATGAGTGATGCATAGAGACGCAAAGACATGCAATTACACACGGACCTGGAAGTGTCAGATCCGGAGATCAGTTGACCACTAGAAATCGTGTACATACAACACTGGAAAGCCATAGGTGTTGAATACACAAAGGTTTGAAACTAGATTATTGACTCTAGTGCAAGTGGGAGACTGTTGGAGATATCCCCAAGAGGCAATAATAAAGTGGTTATTATCATATCTTCACACTTATGATAAATGTTTACATACCATGCTATAATTGTATTAACCGGAAACATTAATACTTGTGTGATTTGTAAACTAAAATAAGAGTCCCTAGTAAAGCCTCTTGTTAAACTAGCTTGTTGGTTAATATATGATCATGGTTTCCTGATCATGAACATAGAGATGTTATTAACAACAGGATCATATCGTTAGGAGAATGATATGGTGGACATACTCCTATAGATAAGCGTAGCATAAAGATCAAGTCATTTCAATAGTTCAATTGCTATATGCTTTCTGATACATAGTAACCTAATTCCTTCGACCATGAGATCATGCATATCACCTTTACCGGATGGATGCTTTGATGACATCAAACACCACACCGTAACGGGGTGGCTATAAAGGTGGCATTGAGTGTTCGGAAAGTATTGGTTGAAACACATGGATCAAGAGTGGGATTTGTCCATCCATATGACGGATAGATATACTCTGGGCCCTCTCGGTGGAATGTCATCCAATTGGCTTGCAAGCATGTGACTGGCTCACAAGGGATCACATATCACGGGAACGAGAAAAGAGTACTTATCGGTAACGAGGTTGAACTAGGTATGCAGAGATACCGACGATCATAACCTCGGATAAGTAAACTATCGTGAGACAAAGGGAAATTGGTATCGTATGTAAGTGGTTCATTCGATCGCAAAGTAATCGTAGAAATATGTGGGAGCCATATGAATTTCCAGATTCCTCTATTGGTTATTGTTCGGAGAAGTGTCTCGATCATGTCCGCATAATTCACGAACCGTAGGGAGACACACTTAAGGATTCGACATTGTTTTGAGTAGTTATGGTATTATGAGAAAGATACCGAATGTTGTTCGGAGTCTCGGATGGGATCCGGGATATCACGAGGTGATCCGGAATGGTCCGGAGAATAAGATTCATATAAGGAAAGTCCCGTTTCGGAGTTCGGGAATGATTCCGGTGTTTTCATCGGGAATGTTCTAGAAGGTTCCGGATTGTCCGGCACTCCGGGGGGGAGGGTACATGAATGTGTCATTACATATTGAATGATTGCATCATGTACTAAGTGTTCTTGCTGTTCCAAATAAAGGATTAAATTGAATCCTAAAACAGAAAAGTCAAATGGCCAGTTTAAAAGTCAAACGGCTAAAACAGGAAACTGTGGGAAACAAGCAAGAGGTGGTTGGAACCGACTTGGGGGAGGAGTCCCTCCAAGCCGGCGCGCCAACCAAGGCCGACTTGGGGAGGGACTCCCCTCCCCTTGGCCGCCCCTCCCACCTATAAAAGGAGGGGCAGGGCCTCCTCCTCTAGACACACAAGTTCCTATCCTCTAATCTCCGGTTTAGAGCCGTTTTGGTTTAGAGCTTCTAATTGCTCTAGCCTTCGGTTTAGAGCCTTCTAATTGGTGTGTCTAAACCCTAGACCACTAATAGCTCTCTCTCATACTCCACCATACTCGCTCCGGCTTAAGGCGAAGCCCTGCGGGATCTCCCCTCTACTTCCGGTACCACGCCGTTGTGCTGCCGGAATCGCGAGGAGAGTGCTACAACCTCCGCTGCCTGCTGGAACAAGGGAGAGGAAGGTCTTCGTCGAGTACCGAACGTGTGACCGACTGCGGGAGCGCTGCCGGAACGTGGTGCCGTAAGGATCGTCTACGCGATCTTGAGATCGGAAAGAGTACGACTACATCACCCACGAGAATCTGCTCTCGTTAACCGCTTTGGAATCTTCGAGGGTAAGTTATTCCATCGACTCGTTGCTACAATCTAGTAGATAGATCTTGGTTTGTTTGTTTGTATGCGATAGAAATTTTTTGTTTTCCATGCTACGAACCCCTACAGAATCAAGGCACAGAACCTTGTCCATGACTCAGGAAATTTCTCTTCTTCTCCCTGTTTAAAATCAAAAAGTCTTTGCAAAGCAGCATGTCTAGCACTGGGAGGAAAATATTTCTGGAAGAAAGAAGCAATCAAACAATTAGGGCTATCAATGGAACCAGGAGGTAATCTATTAAACCAAGCCCTAGCTTCTCATTTTAGTGAAAAAGGGAAGATCTTAGTAACAAAGTACTTGCGCATCTTAAAATCATTAGAGAATAAAGCAATCATAGTAGAAAGCTCATTCATATGAGCCACAACACTCTGATTTTCAGTCCCACAGAAAGGTTCTTTCTCAACAATATCTAAATAGGATAAATCAAGAGAGAAATCATAATATTTATCTTTAATATCTATGGGAGAGGTGGCAAACTTAGGATCAGAGGACAACTTAGGAATAATAGTACGTCTAGCAAGGAGACTCTTAATAGCACTAGTACCATGGGTGTTTCGGCACTCTTCAACAAAATCATCAGTAAACTCAATGTAGCCATCATTAATATCATAACTCTCACTAAACTCAGGTGAGCTAACAGGTGTAATAGTGTCTTCAATAGGAGTTTCGGTATTTCCTAGACTAGCCATAGTAGCATCTAGAAAAGGACCTAATGAACCACTCGCATCAAGCACAGTAGAAGTAATATCATGAGTATCAAAAGCAGTTTCAGACTTTGCAGTAGTAGCAGTGTGTGTAGCATGTGTATGTGGTGGTGTAACAAGCTTACTTATAACAGATGGTGAATCAAGAGCAGAAGAGGTGTTTAGGACTGTACCTCTTCTTGTAGTGGATGGTAAAATAGGGAACTTTCCATCACGAGTCTTCCCCATGGTGAAAGGAGTAGCAGTGAACAATAATAAATCCAAGTGAACTTACAAATAAAGCTATGCTCCCCGGCAACGGCTCTAGAAAATAGTCTTGATGACCCACAAATGTAGGGGATCGCAATGGTCTTCGCGGGTAGTATTACCCAATTTATTGATTCGACACAAGGGGAGCCAAAGAATACTTGCAAGCCTTACCAAGTGAGTTGTCAGTTCAGCTGCACCTGGAAATAGTTCTTGCTCATAGAAGTTTATCAGTAACAACAGTTTGTATTAGCAACAGCAACAGTGGAACAAGAGAAGTAGTAACAGTAACAGTAAACAGTGGGATTCGAGTGCGGTAGGTATAGGGATGGATGGACGGGCGTTGCATGGACGAGTCTAAACATGTAACCTCAAGATCTAGGGCATTGCAGATAAATAATAACAAGAATCCAAGTACTAAAAAATCCTAGGCATGTGCTCCATATATAGTCATACGTGCTCGCAATGAGAACTTGCACAACATCTTCTGTCCAGCCAGCCCGTGGCAGCGGGGCCTCTAGGGAACTACTAGTAATTAAGGTGCTCCTTTTAATAGAGCACTGGAGCAAAGCATTAACACTGCGTGAACACACGTGATCCTCACGTCACAGCCATCCCCTTCGGTTTTCCCAATTATTGTCACTTTGGGGCCTTTGGATCCGGACAATGATATGTGTACACAACTTGCAGATAAGACCACAAACAATACTATCATAATGATTCAATAATAAGTTCAGATCTGAGATCATGGCACTCGGGCCCTAGTGACAAGCATTAAGCACAACAAGTCGCAACAAAGTCAAATAGCACTAATAGAGATACTAGGCACTATGCCCTAACAGATCTTATTCGATTACATGATAGAACTCATCCAATCCCTACCATCCCCAAGCCTACAGCGGGGGATTACTCACTCATGGATGAGGGAAACATTGATGGTCGATGGAGATGCGTTGGTGATGACGATGGCGATAATCCTCTCCAAATTCCCTGTCCCGGTAGGGTGCCAGAACGGAGTTTCTGGATCCGAATCTTGGTTTCTAATGGCGGCGGCGTAGCGGAACTCTTTCTGGAAAACTATCGAACCCCCCTCGGTGTTTAGGTCGAGAGGCAACTTATAGGCGTAGAGGGAGCCCGAGGGGGTGCCTAGGGTGGCTGCACCCCCCTAGGCGGCCAGAGGTGGTCCCGGGCTTGGAAGGGGTGTGGGTCCCCTAGGCCCCCTTCTCTGTCTCGTCTTCTGGCTTCATGGATCTTCTCGTGAAATATAATTTTTGGAATATTTTCCGGGATTTTTCCTGATAGTTCATTTTCTACACAAAAACTAGACACCAAGGTAATTTTGCTGAATACAGCGTCAGTCCATGTTAGTTGCATCCAAATCACACAAATTTAGAGGAGAAACAATAGCAAAAGTGTTCAAGAAAGTAGATATATTTTGGACATATCACAGGGGCGTTGTGATGTGATATGGTTATAGTCAAGGTAAAGTAGTTTACTTTCTGTTGCTAATTCATAGTAACGGTCATCGTCATGATGGTGGAATAAGAAGTCGGAGGCACTAGGGCCATGGAACAGGACTCGGAGGTGTCGGCTCCCTGGCGCCGGCCCCGAGGCGCCGTTCACCTGGCACCGGTTCCGAGGCGCCGAGATGGAGATCGCAGCGCGAAGACCATATCGCATCGCGCTTACATTTGATGTATGTTTGTTGTGTGTATATTATTGTGTGCTTAGTATTAGATACTCGAAGGTAGCATTAATAAGATGATACCTAAACATCTTAATTCCAATGAGAGTGTTCCCCTTGTGTGTGCACCACCAAGAAAGTTCTTCGGTATGAGGCAGGCCATGACGATCGGGTGTTAGACATACATACATTTGCATACAATGGGTGGCATACATGTTGCACTACAATACACAAAAGTTAGAGTTGGCGAGTCTAGCATGAACAACCATGGCCTCGGAGCACATGATGATCGAAAGATCGAGCACGAGTCGCATGAATGATGTGATCGACGTGAAGTGTCCACCTTTATATTGCCGGCCGTGACGATCGGGGTGATGTAGTGAATAAGGATCACATTATAACTAAGACATTTGTTAGGGATAATGTTTTTAGTGGAGTTATTTGAACTCATATTGTCATAAACTTAGTCTAAAACCTTTGTAAACTTTAAATATAGAACATGGTTTGCCGTGAGGCCGCCTTTGACATCACCGATTGGTTAGCCGCTGAGAAACTCAAGATAGATGGATCCAACTTCCCATATTTGCTAATGCGTCTTAACGACCTCCTCACCAAGAACAAAGTGGCGGGTTACATTCTCTAGACAATGTATTTGGATGAACCGGAGAATTATGAGTCCCCACGTCTGCGGGAAGACCGCCTTTTTTGTTAGGAAAGATCCGCATTCATATGAGTCATGATGCATGATGGCATGGAAAATGAAATACATGAGCTTGTAGATGACTTCGAACCACATGATATGGTGAATCAACTAAGAGCATAGTTCATAACCCATGTGCGCATGTGGAAGTACGAACTTCTTGAAGACGCCGTTTCCATATAGATGGAAGAACACACTTGTTTGGACAATCACATGGATCGTATACTTGATGCACACATGCGACTGATTCATTTTGTGGAACACTAGATGAGTGAGTCCTTTGCAATATTTGTATTGCTTAGGTCACTTCCTCCCAACTTCAAAGGATATATCCAGACTTGCATCACCAGAGACGATGCAAAATGGATGGATTTCTATTATGAGTTCGTAGAACGTTTGAGAAACGTTGAGATCGAACAAATGGCAGGAGAATTTGTCAATGACGAAGGTATATATGATATATAAAGTTTATAAATGTTATAATTTTGCAAACACATATTGCAGTATCGAAGTATTTGATACTTGTTCTGTTTTACGAAAACAGGTGTTTCTGCATCAGAGTTGATTGCGAGAAAGGAGGTGGCGTTGCATGTTGATGGCGAGCATGATGATGATGGCCGACGACACTCTCTATCAAGATTTATCATTTAGATTATAGTCTTTGAATAATTATTGTAATCGGTGGAATATGAACCTTTTATAGTGTGTCTTACATTTCGTGAGACGGTTATTCATATAAGTTTGTAATAAGTCATTTGTTCTGCTTTTATGAATAATTTCTATTATGTTCATATGTTATTTTTGATTTTGTTTGAATTATTTGAATTAAGAAACTAATTGATCATACATGAACATTTGTAAAATGCCTAATTGGCATAATGTGAGAAATACATCTGGCAATAAACCAAATACTACTTAGTGGCATTAGTAAAAGACCACTGAATGCAAATGGCAAACACTCACCTAGATTAAAGTAAGTCGTCTAGCATTCGTGAAAGTTTTTGAGTTTGTGTGATCAAACCAAAGTATTAACGAATAAGTCCTTGAAAACTTGTAAGACAATTTCATGACGAGAACCAAGGAAGGGCAAAGCTGAAGGGTTTCGCGGCATAGTAAATCAAAATTTTCTACGGATGCAAACAGAGAGAAAGCCAAGATCTAATCTAGGAGATGCAATCAACGAGAGAGATTGGATTAGATCTTCATACCCTTGAAGATTCGCACAGCGGAACGTTCATCGGAACGTGGGTGATGTAGTCGTACTCGCTTCTCCTCCTCGCGATCCGATCCGATCTAGCACCACAAGTGGCGGTGCCTCCGTGAGATGCACACGTGCAGCACCTCGACGTCTCCTCCTTCCTCGGACCAGCAAGTATGGTGGAGAGATAGATTGGATCTACAACACGACGGCGTGGTGTATATGGTGGAGAATTTCTGCAGCAGGGCTTCGCCTACAAACAGTCGGGAGGGAGAGAGGAAAGCTAGCAAGGCGGCTAGGGTTTGGAGGAGAGGTGTGGGGGGTTGGTGCGCCCCCACCCCTCTTTATATAGAGGGGGGCGCAGCCCTAGCCCCTCCCCCAAGCCCAAAGGATAAGGAGTGGGGGGCATGGACTCTCCCCTCTTCTAGAAACCCTATCTCTAGTTTAAACGATTTAAACTCTCTAGGATCGGCTGGGCCCTATGGGGCCTTGTGCCCCTGGCACAATGCGGCCAGGACACTCCCTCATAGGCCCATGCCCCCTCTCGGAAGGTGGGGCCACGTTGGTACCCTTCCAGAAGGTTCTAGAAGCTTCCGGTACAATACCGATTAACCCGGAACAATTCCGAACTCCAAAAACTGCACTGCCTTATATGAATCTTATTCTCCGGACCATTCCGGAACCTCTCGTGATGTCCCGGATCCCATCCGAGACTCCGAACAAAAATTCATAAACCAATTATCCAATCTATCCTAGCGTCGACATACGTTAAGTGTGTGACCCTGCGGGTTCGAGAATATGCAGACATGATCTTCTAACAATAATCAACAGCGGGGTCTGGGCACCCATATTGACTCCCACACATTCATCGATGATCATATCGGATGAACCACGATGCCAGGATTCAATCAATCCCATATATATATTCCCTTCGTCTCGCGATATTTTACTTGCCCGAGATTCGATCGTCGGTACTGTCATACCTAGTTCAATCTCGTTCACAGCAAGTACTTTACTCGTTCCGTAATCCGATATCACTTTGTGATTAACTCCTTAACCACATGCTTGCAAGCGGTGTTGATATCGATTACCGAGTGGGCCCGAAGTATATCTCTCCGACTTGGGAGGGACAAATTCCATCTCGATACATACAACCCAACAGATACTTTCCGATCACCTGAGTGTAGGGGTCCCAACCTTTAATAAGATTGATCCCTCCTGTGTTTACAATGCTAGTCCCTGGATCAATAGCTAGCATCCACAGTTAAGATGTAATATCAAGAAACAAAGGTCATATTATATCTTTATAACCAGGAATAACATAATATTATTACATCTTACATAGCTCATTTGGCTATTATATTACATTGCAGCGGAATAACTATAAGCATGGGTCCTTCATCTTCAAAGTGCCACAGGCAGATGTTGGTTGTAGACTTTGTAATCCTAATCAAACAATCTTCTAAATTCAAACAAACCTGCAACATACAAGTTACAGCCACAAAGGGTCAATACATTTGAATTGTATTGGCAAGTGATACTATGGTAGTGTAGTGGAGTCTATCATCTATATGCATTTGGCTAAGTGGAGTTGAGGCTTGCATTGCTCAAAATAGATTTTTCTTATCATTTTGAAAATACTAAGTTTTTGCTTGACAAAATCATTTTTCCCAATCAAAGATTTCAAGATCCTTATACCAAGCCATCTCTCCATCAATGATTGAAGAATTCAAACAACCCTTGTTTAAACCACAAGATTTTAATTTAGAAATTGGAATGATGAGATTCTTGATTGCTTCCATGTCTTGATGCTCAAATTGTCCTTTACCAGGGACATGGCTAAGTACTTAGATTTTACACTCTACAGAGGTGGTGCACTTTCCCCACAAGACTTGGTTTCCCAAGACAAGATCTTTCAGAAGCTTTCCCTTAGACCAAAATGGACGCGTTCCAACCTATCAAACACTACCACCCACTATCCATATGGCTAAGTTCTTGCAACCTATATGATCATGGCAGAGCCCATATTGCCAAGTGGTTGCACTTGAAGCTTCTCAACATTTGACATCTCAAATCCCTTTGTTTCCTGGGTGGCCATCCACAAGTGAGATACACAATCCAAGTCCATGGCATTGTGAACCACTCAACCATTCTCCACCAAGCTATTCCATTCCACCCAGGTGATTCATTAACTTAGTTGTTTTATTAGACAAAATCACAAGTCCTTAGACTTAGAATATTTTTCCATAGTGTGAATATATATTCCACCCATGTTTTCTATTAGCTAGGCTAAGCTTGGTAGTAGTAGGAATCTCTAACTTAGGAAAATCCTACTAAGGATTCATCTACTAGGTTTTCCTATAGCATGATCTATACTTAGCAAAATCCATGCAAGTTTTACTTAGCATAATTCACTAATGCATAGAGAAAGTAATGGGACAAAAAGTATGAAGCATCGCTTGCCTTTTTGGAAGGGAATGGTAGTTCACTCCTTGATCTTGTTAGTCTCACACTTCACTACAAGTCAATCAAGCAAACACAAATTCAATTCACATTCCAAACCAAAGTCAAACAAACAATTCTACACACACAAAGTAATGGAATCTAAGTCATGCATGGGAGTATGCACAAGATAGTTTTATTTTGCAAGGAGGTCTTGTATTGGGTTTCTAAACTTTGTAAGATCCAAATTGGTCATTTACCAAAGTGGCAAAGTCATTAGCAAGAGGGTTTTGTCCAAAAACTATTTTAAATCCATTTATCATTTCATGTGGTGAAAAAAAATTTATTAAGGAAAAACTCTTAAGTTGTTCACCAAATGAGTTGCTATTGCAAAACTTGGTGTTTTTAGGTCAGTAGGTTTGGTCCAAAACATTTCCTTAAAGTTTTCCATTTAAAACCATTTTCATAAACAAAACAATAGTTTTGTTTGGCTATAAATGGACTAAACTAATTAATCCATCCTAATCCTTTCCAATTTCATTCTCCAAAACATTGGTTGGTTATTAGGGTCAGTAAGGTCACAACAAACCATTTTGCAAAGGTTTTAATTCAAAAATCATTTTTAAACAATTTTTATACCCTAAACAAGCATACAAATGAATCTGCAAAAATGAGCAAACAAACAAATACTATTTGCTAAACTAATTCCACAGTTGGCTAGGGTTTGTTCTCCTGAATCCATTGATATAAAATTTGCCAAATTTGGACGTGTGGTTTGAAAGTTATAGGGTTTTCAAATTGCTACTTAAATCTGTTTTTCAAATTCTGTTTTAAAACAGATCCTGCCACGCGTCGCTATCTCACTGGCTGATACTGGTTCAGTGAGGATCACGTTGCGAACCGTTGGATTTAAGTTGGGTCGTGCGGCACAGATTGCTCGATACCCCTTCGGTTAAGTGAATCTATCGTGACGCTGCGATCTAGATCGGACGGTGCTAGCGTGCTCGACCATTTGCGAGCGGCGCTGCGGTGGCTACCGGCGGCGGCGACTCTGTTTCACGGCGGCGCCGGTGATACAGGAAGCGAAGCAGAGGGGGAGTGTGCTCACCGGGTTCGCTGACGCTCGCTGATGCTCAACGTGGGACTGGTCCGTCGAGGGGCGCACGGGGACGGGCAGAATTCCTCGCCGGAGTTGGTTCTGGCGACGGACGCGCTCGGTCGAGGTCGAAGCCGGCTCTGTGGTTCACCAGGAGGCAAGAAAAGGTCGTGATTAGATGCAGGGGACCACGGAGATGACGTGTGCATGAACGAGAGGGGTCGGGGTGGTCTAGAATTACCGGAGGAGCTCGTCGGAGGCGAGACAGACGGCGGCGCTCAGAGCTTTTGTCGAAGACGGTTTCCTGGGGCGCCCGCGGTTGAACGAAGTGTACTAGGAGATGCTCCAGAGAATGGGGAGGCTGCTAGGTTGCATAGGAAGGCAGGAGGTGGAGTGTGTTGGCCGGAATCGGTGAGAACGGTCGTCGGAGACAGAGAAGTGTTTGGCAAAATTCTTCGGCCTGGAGGCGCGCTTGAGGGAGGGGTCAGAGGGGAACGAGAGAGGAGAGGGTGACGATTTAACCTACGTGGTCAGAGGGCTAATTCAATGCGTGTTTAAGGAGAATTACGCCGGAGTTATTCTGTCTGCAACGGCCGGGCGACGGGGTGGGCGTGGTCTGCGGGTGGGGAAGAAGAACAGGAGGTGTGGGGTCCAGCATCAGTGAGAAAAGAAGAGGGAGGATGGGTCCACCGGTCATTGACTCTATGGGCTGTTTCGGCGGTGAGAAAAGTAACGCTTCGGGGAGGAGAGCAGGTGGGCTAGGTGGGCTGCTGCTGGGTTAGTTGGGCCAGATTGGTGGGCTGTTCTATTTTTTTCTGTCTAATTCTTTTTCTTTTTCTATTTCTATTTTCCTGATTTGTTATTTCAAACAATTATTCAAGCATTCAAATATTTCAAACAATTCAAACAATCATTAAACTTTGCATTGTGTTTTTGGTTCTGTTCATCAACATAATCCAACACTCCAAAATAAAATAATATTTTCATTCTTTTTAGGATCTATTTAATATAAAATAGATCATAGTTATTTAATCAAATATGATATGATTTATTTAATAAATCACCATTTAAATTCCAAAATATTTTCCCAAACCAAACCAGTAGGTATCATTTGGAAATAAAGAATACTTGGAGATTTGTTCAAAACAAAATAACATTTTTGCTAAAGGGTCCAATATTAGTTAAATAAAATGGGCCAAGGTTTATTAATCAAATAGGGTTTGGTTCATTTAATAAAATCTTCATTTGAAACCTAAATATTTTCAAAATCAAATCAGTAGGTTTAATTTGGGAAATATATAATATTTGGAAATTTGTTTTAAAACAAAATAACCTTTTATTTTAGTGTCCATTATTAATTAATATAATAGACTTCTTTATTAAAATAGGATTTGTTTTATTGAGATATTTATTTTGAAATCTAAAATAAAACCAAAACACTTTAGTAAGTTTTATTTGAGAATGTCAAACATTTATAAAACTTATTTTAAATAGTTTTTAATAAGTTTTGATGTTTCAATTAAATTGGTAAAACCTTTTATTTAAATAAAGTTTGGATATTAACTCCTTATTATTTTATTTAAATAAACCTTTTCTGTTTTTATTTAAAATAAATGTTTTAATTTCCAAAGCTTGGCCAAGGTTTTAGTTTGGTTTTATAAAATAATCTTTATTCATAAATCCACCTTTTCATTTGAAAACAAAATCTTTTATTAAAAGATTCCAAAATTAGTAATTCCAAAAATATTTTATTTTCCTTTATCTAAAATGTTTATCTTTCTAAATCCCTTTAGGTTTTTATTTATTTCAAATGGGTTTGGAGTTCCAATTGAATTCAAAATTTTCTTCTGGCTCTGAAATTTAACCAAAAATTTTATTTTATTAATTTATTTTCACATTACAAGATTTAGAAAATCTTGGGATGTGACACTGAGAGACACCTTTATGATCACCCTCTCATAGGATGACGTTTGATGACCTCAAAGCTTTCTTCCGGTACCAGGGAGTTGCATTATCTCATGGTCTAAGGAATACAATATTTGACATAGGAAAAGCTTCGCAAAGATGAACACGATGAAACGATCTAATTGCTTCGCTTAGTTTGGGTCTGTCCATCATATCATTCTCCCAATGATATGATCTCATTATCAATTGACAACTCATGTCTATGGTTAGGAAACCTTAACCATCATTGATCAATGAGCTAGTCCTTAGAGGCGTACCAGGGACACGGTGTTGTTCACAAACCACACAAGTATTAATGTTTCTGCTTAATACAATTCTAGCATGGAATATAAACTTTATCATGAACAAGAATTATAATAATAACATCTTTATTATTGCCTCTAGGGCATAATTCCAACAGTCTCCCACTTTCACTAGAGTCAATAATCTAGTTTACATCTGGCAACAATCTCACACCCATGGCACTGAGGTGTTTATCATGTTTTACACGTGGAAGAGGTTTAGTCAATGGATCTGCGACATTCAGATCCGTATGTACTTTGCTAATCTTCAGATCTCCATCTGCTATATAATCTCGGATTATATGAAACTTGCGGTTGATATGCTTGGTCTTTGGATGATATCTTGGTTCCTTAGCGAGTGCTATGGCGCCAGTGTTGTCACACAATATCTCCAGTGGGTCCAATGCACTTGGAACCACGCCAAGCTCAGTGATGAAGTTTCTGATCCAAACTCCTTCACTTGACGCTTCTGCAGCAGCCATGTATTCCGCTTCCACTGTAGATCCTGCGATCACGCTTTGCTTGCAGCTTCTCCAGCTCACAGCTCCTCCATTCAAAATATAAACGTATCCTGTCTGAGATTTGGAATCATCCTTGTCGATGTCGAAACTAGCATCGACGTAACCTTTTACGACAAGCTGTTCATCACCCCCATAGACTAAGAACATTTCTTTAGTTCTATTTAGGTACTTTAGGATGTTCTTCACGGCTGTCCAGTGTTCCACTTCTGGATCACTTTGATATCTGCTCGTCAAACTAAGAGCATTGGACACATCCGGTCTAGTACACAGCATGGCATACATGATGGAACCTATGGCCGAGGCATAAGGCACTTTGCTCATAGCTTCCCTATCATTTACCGTAGCTGGACACTGAGCCTTGCTCAATATCTTACCTGACAACATAGGCACTGAACCTTTCTTTGCCTTATCCATTCTAAACCTTTTCAGAAATTTGTCTAGGTATGTACTCTGGCTTAAAGCTATCAGGTCTCTTTGTCTATCTCTATAGATTTTGATGCCCAATATATAAGCAGCTTCACCTAGGTCTTTCATTGAAAAACACTTGTTCAAATAACTCTTCACATCGTTAAGCATGTTGATGTCATTTCCGATAATCAATATGTCATCCACATACAGTACTAGAAACGTCACCGAGCTCCCACTCACTTTCTTGTAGATACAAGCTTCATAGCAATTTGGAACAAATCCAAAACTCTTGATCACTTGATCAAAACGAAGGTTCCAACTCCGAGATGCTTGCTTCAGTCCATAAATGGAACGCTGAAGTTTGCATACTTTACTAGCATCCTTAGGATCGACAAAACCTTCGGGTTGCATCATATACAACCCTTCATCAATGTTCCCATTGAGGAAAGCAGTCTTGACATCCATCTGCCATATTTCATAATCATGAAACGCAGCAATTGCTAATAAAATCCGAATGGACTTAAACATCGCTACGGGAGAGAAAGTCTCATCGTAGTCAACACCTTGAACTTGTCGAAAACCTTTTGCGACAAGCCGTGCTTTATAGACGGTAACATTACCATCCGCATCCGTTTTCTTCTTGAATATCCATTTGCACTCAACGGCCTTTCGGTCGCTAGGAGGATCCACCAAAGTCCATACTTGGTTTTCGCTCATGGATCCCAATTCGGATTTCATGGCTTCCAGCCATTTCTCAGAGTCTGGGCTCATCATCGCTTCCTCATAGTTCGTAGGTTCACTGTCTTCTACCAACAAGACAGTCAAGACAGGGTTGTCGTACCACTCAGGAGGGGCACGCGACCTTGTCGACCTGCGACGTTCAGTAGCAGCATCGTCCGAAGCTTCATGATCCTTGTCATTAGCTTCCTCTATTGTTGGTGCAGGCGGCACTGGAACAATTTCAGGTGCTGCGCTACTCTCCAATTCAAGAGAAGGTTCAATGACCTCGTCTAGCTCTACTTTCCTCCCACTCACTTCTTTCGAGAGAAACTCCTTCTCAAGAAAGGAACCGTTCTTTGCGACAAACACTTTGCCTTCGGTTCTGTGATAGAAGGTATACCCAATAGTTTCCTTAGGGTATCCTATGAAGACGCATTTCTCCGCTTTGGGTTCGAGCTTGTCCGGCATCAACTTCTTGACGTAAGCTTCGCATCCCCAAACTTTAAGAAACGACAACTTAGGTTTAGCACCAAACCACAGTTCATACGGTGTCGTCTCAATGGATTTAGATGGAGCCCTATTTAAAGTGAATGCAGTGGTTTCTAATGCATAACCCCAAAATGATAACGGCAAATCAGTAAGAGACATCATTGATCGGACCATATCTAATAGGGTTCGATTTCGGCGTTCAGACACACCATTGCGCTGTGGTGTTCCGGGTGGCGTGAGTTGTGAAACGATTCCACTTGCTTTAAGATGTGTGAGAAAATCATAACTCAAATATTCACCTCCACGATCGGATCGTAGAAACTTAATCTTTCTATTACGATGGTTCTCCACTTCATTCTGAAATTCCTTGAACTTTTCAAATGTTTCAGATTTATGTTTCATTAAATAGATATACCCATATCTACTTAAGTCATCGGTAAAAGCGAGGAAATAGCGATATCCACCGCGCGTCGAAACACTCATCGGTCCGCATACATCGGTATGTATGATTTCCAACAAGTCCGTTGCTCGCTCCATCATACCGGAGAACAGGGTTTTGATCATCTTGCCCATGAGGCATGGTTCGCATGTGTCAAATGATTCAAAATCAAGAAACTCCAAAAGTCCATCAGAATGGAGTTTCTTCATGCACTTTACACCAATATGACCTAGACGACAGTGCCACAAATAAGTAGTATTATCACTATCTACTTTGCATCTCTTAGCCTCAATGTTATGGATGTGTGTTTCATCCCTTTTGAGATTTAGAAGAAATAAACCATTCACAAGAGGTGCATGACCATAAAAGATGTTACTCATATAAATAGAACAACCATTATTCTCCGATTTAAATGAATAACCGTCTTGCAATAAACACGATCCAGAAATAATGTTCATGCTCAACGCAGGCACATAATAACACTTATTAAGGTTTAAAACTAATCCCGAAGGTAAAACTAAGGAGAGCGTGCCGACGGCCATCACATCAACTCTTGATCCGTTGCCAACGCGCATCGTCACCTCATCCCTCGCAAGCCGCCTTCTATTCCGTAGCTCCTGTTTCGAGTTACAAATATTAGCAACTGAACCGGTATCAAATACGCAGGCACTACAACGAGGGCTAGTAAGGAAAACATCAATAACATGTATATCAAATATACCTTTGATGGTGCCAGCCTTCTTGTCCGCTAAGTACTTCGGACAGTTGCGCTTCCAGTGACCCTTGTCCTTGCAATAGAAGCACTCAGTGTCGGGCTTAGGACCAGACTTGAGCTTCTTCTCAGCAGGGGCATTGCGCTTGCCGCCGCCCTTCTTGAAGGGTTTCTTTGCTCCCTTACCTTTCTTAAAGGAGGGCTTGTTGACCATCAACACATGATTATCCTTCTTGATGTCCACCTCTGCAGCCTTCAGCTTTGCGAAGAGCTCGGTGATCGTATCAGTGGAACCAATCTGATTATGAGTCACTACAAAACTTTTGTAGCTGGGAGGGAGTGATTGCAGAACCCTGTCAATCTTGAGCTCCTCTGGAATCGTGCATTCCAGTTGCTCAAGACGTTGAGTGTAGCCCGACATCTTTATGGCGTGCTCACTAACGGAACTCCCTTCCTCCATCTTGCAGTTAAAGAACTTCTCGGAGATCTCATATCTCTCAGAACGGGCCTGAGTCTGAAACATGGTTTTCAGCTCCTCGAGAATCTCGAAGGGCCCGGGATACTCTTCAAAACGATTTTGAAGCTCCGGTTCCATAGCAAACAACATGGTGCTCTTAATCACACCATAATCATCTTTGCGCGACTGATAGACAGCTTTCTCATCAGCCGGCGCAGTTGCAGCAGGGGGGTCACCTAACGCTTTCCCAAGGACATAGTCCTTTTGTCCGCCAGACAGAATGATTCTTAGATTGCGGAACCAATTGGTGAAGTTAGACCCATTGTTTCTAAGCTTTTCCTTCTCAGCAAAAACGTTGAAGTTGAAGTTGGACTTGGCCATGTGATCTACAGTATTTGCAAGTACAACTTAGACTATGTTCATGATAAATAGTTCAATTTAATCAAATTACTAGATGAACTCCCACTAAATTCAACATCCCTCAAGTTGTTTAGTAAACACGATCCAAATTCACCACACCTAATCCGATCATCACGAGAAGAGATGTGGTTTCAATGGTGGACAACAAAGTGTCGATCATATCACTCATATGTCTCATGCTTAACCTTTCGGTTCTTGTGTTCCGAGGCCATGTCTGTACATGCTAGGCTCGTCAAGCTAGACCCAAGTATTTCTGCGTGTGCAAAACTGGCTTGCACCCGTTGTATGTGAGCGTAGAGTCTGTAGCACCCGATCATCACGTGATGCTTGGACACGACGAACTTTCGCAACGGTGCATACTTGGGGAGAACACAGTTTTTATCTTGATCTTTAAGTGAGGAATCATCTTATAATGCTACCGTCGTGATCTAAGCATAATAAGATACATAAAGGGATAAACATCACATGCATATAACTTTATGTGACATGGTATAGCCAATCCTCACGCAATGATCTCCATCTTGTGCGTTCCGGCATGATCTCCATCACTCCACCATGATTGCCTCCACCACGAATAGCAACTACAACTATTGCTAACTACTTAGCGATAAAGTAAAGCTATTACATGGCGTATAAGAAGTTGACTCGCAGGTCATACACAATTATAAAGACAACCATATGGCTCCTGCCGGTTGTGTACTCATCGACATGCAAGTCGTGAAACATTACAAAACATGATCATCGCATACAATATACACATCACATCTTGGACCATACCATATCACAGAAAACACTCCCTGCAAAAACAAGTTAGACGCCTCTACTTTGTTGTTGCATGTTTTACGTGGCTTATGGGAGTAGATGCTAAGAACGATTCTTACCTACGGAAAGCCACAACGGTGATATTATGGTTGCCAAACTCCGGTGTTAATCCCATGACAACTATAGTGAGAGAAACTGACATCCACCAGCCGCATGTGTGGAACAAGCCACACGTCAAGTGCGGAGCCGGTCTCGCGAACGACGTCGTGTAAGGTTGGCTTGGACCGCTTCAATCTCACTATCCCGCGTCATAAGAAGAACACAAACAAGAGGCTTGCAACAGAAAACATCAACGCCCGCAACAACCATGTTGCGTTCTACTCGTGAAACACATCTACGCATAGATCTAGCTCTGATACCACTGAAGGGTTTCGCGGCATAGTAAATCAAAATTTTCTACGGATGCGAACAGAGAGAAAGCCAAGATCTAATATAGGAGATGCAACCAACTAGAGAGATTGGATTAGATCTTCATACCCTTGAAGATTCGCACAGCGGAACGTTCGTCGGAACGTGGGTGATGTAGTCGTACTCGCTTCTCCTCCTCGCGATCCGATCCGATCTAGCACCACAAGTGGCGGTGCCTCCGTGAGATGCACACGTGAAGCACCTCGACGTCTCCTCCTTCCTCGTACCAGCAATTATGGTGGAGAGATAGATTGGATCTACAACACGACGGCGTGGTGTATATGGTGGAGAATTTCTGCAGCAGGGCTTCACCTACAAACAGCCGGGAGGGAGAGAGGAAAGCTAGCAAGGCGGCTAGGGTTTGGAGGAGAGGTGTGGGGGTTGGTGCGCCCCCACCCCTCTTTATATAGAGGGGGGGCGCAGCCCTAGCCCCTCCCCCAAGCCCAAAGGATAAGGAGTGGGGGGCATGGACTCTCCCCTCTTCTAGAAACCCTATCTCTAGTTTAAACGATTTAAACTCTCTAGGATCGGCTGGGCCCTATGGGGCCTTGTGCCCCTGGCACAATGCGGCCAGGACACTCCCTCATAGGCCCATGCCCCCTCCCGGAAGGTGGGGCCACGTTGGTCCCCTTCCGGAAGGTTCTAGAAGCTTCCGGTACAATACCGATTAACCCGGAACAATTCCGAACTCCAAAAACTGCACTGCCTTATATGAATCTTATTCTCCGGACCACTCCGGAACCTCTCGTGATGTCCCGGATCCCATCCGAGACTCCGAACAAAAATTCATAAACCAAGTATCCAATCTATCCTAGCGTCGAGACACGTTAAGTGTGTGACCCTGCGGGTTCGAGAATATGCAGACATGATCTTCTATCAATAATCAACAGCGGGGTCTGGGCACCCATATTGACTCCCACACATTCATCGATGATCATATCGGATGAACCACGATGCCAGGATTCAATCAATCCCATATATATATTCCCTTCGTCTCGCGATATTTTACTTGCCCGAGATTCGATCGTCGGTACCGTCATACCTAGTTCAATCTCGTTCACAGCAAGTACTTTACTCGTTCCGTAATCCGATATCACTTTGTGATTAACTCCTTAACCACATGCTTGCAAGCGGTGTTGATATCGATTACCGAGTGGGCCCGAAGTATATCTCTCTGACTTGGGAGGGACAAATTCCATCTCGATACATACAACCCAACAGATACTTTCCGATCACCTGAGAGACACCTTTATGATCACCCTCTCATAGGATGACGTTTGATGACCTCAAAGCTTTCTTCCGGTACCAGGGAGTTGCATTATCTCATGGTCTAAGGAATACAATATTTGACATAGGAAAAGCTTCGCAAAGATGAACACGATGAAACGATCTAATTGCTTCGCTTAGTTTGGGTATGTC